>OY720274.1:15317142-16646428 GCA_963082995.1 Noctua comes
AGATAGTTCGCAGTTTTCTAGCAGCTTAAAGCGCCAACTGTTTTGGTTTGCAGCGCTGTTTTTCTTTTCACCTACGCTTTAAAATAGGCGCTGTAAAAGCTATATATATTTTTTGGCTAGGATTGTAAAGATTTTTGGTGAATGTGCTATTTTAACAGCATGTTTTTGCAACTGTGAAAAGAATTGTAGTATTCCTGTGAATTGATTAGAATTGTATTATTCCTCTATTAATATAAATCTATCATTAATCGCTTCTACTAACTTATGTTGGATTGTGAAATTAGTGCTGTAAAAAAGACAAAATGTAAAAAAAGAAAATCACACTCTGTGATGAAAGCGCTACTATACCGTTTACTGTATCATCCGGTATCATATCGCTTAAACACCAGCTTTTTCAATATAAAACGTCTGTGACTGACAGGGAGCAAGAGTAAACATTTTCTTACGCTGTCTCCGTTTTCCTTTTAACCAAAATTCCCCACATGCCCGTAAACTAACACAATATCAAATAAAAGAAATCCAACAATTCACAATCACGGCACCCCATTCTTCACCCACACACGGTCGCCGTCAACGGTTTAACCCTACACATGTTTTTGTAGTTTTATTCGGAGTCTAAACGAAATGTCAAGGTACGGCACGGTCGCGGTCCGAACTACCGCTGTACCGAGAAAGGGGCACCGTATCGCCACCGACAATTCCAAATATATTTCCCCGTTGAAATTTTGACGTAATCTCAACGGTTGCGAGCCCGTAAATTCAAGTTAAAATGCGGATTTTAAATGTTTTCGGTTTTATTTTTAAGTGGAATGCATATCTGATTGTAAACTATTTTCATTTTAGGGTTAATTTTTAAATTTAGCACGAATTTTGTTGGAATTATTCTTTTTTTTTAAACCTGTATTGTGCAACCGCTGGGCAAAGGTCTTCTAATAGCTATCCTCTGTTCCTTGTTCGTTGCCTTTTAAAGCCAATTTATGACCAATTAAGATGTGTAAAAGTTAGAAGCTTATTTGTACGCCTTGCAAGGCAGCACATAGTGACACCATGTCCTTAATTTTACCTATGTGTCACAAATAAACATATTTGAATTTGAATTTTAAAAAGAACTTACCACAGACACTTTCTTAATTCAGAAATGAAACAACTTAAATCATTTTCTACTTAGAACAATCGTAATAATGATATACCGTAAGACATTGACACAATAGCAGACAAAGCCTCCACATTAAACTGGACGTAACGTAGGTATATTTACGTTGACAGCTTCACAATGTTACCGCTTAATGACACGTTGTGGAAAATTCTGCAAAGAGACAAGACCCTTTTCCAATCATAAAATGAAACCTTGCTAGCTGCCTCTTTGATCTAAGTGTTGAAAAACTGCACTGCTGAGCACGAGGTTTTGGGTTTGATGCCCAGGTCGAGCAAAGTGTAATAGGATTTTATCATTAGGAGTTTCTCAATATCAGTTTGTAGTCGGAATTTGTCCTAGTTGATAGAAATATGCTCAATAATATTTGGGATTCACTTTTGAAATATGGGTATACTTAGGTATCTCTGTCTACCCCTTCAAGGGAAATTGTCATAATATTATGTTATGCTACTACTCCACAATGTTACCGCCTTGTGACACATTAACACATTATGGAAAATTTCATAAAGAAAAATCTTTATTCCACAAATAAAATAAAAACAATAGTACCTTCTTAAATTAAATCCACGTCATTACCATCTGCCCGAACTGACAGTTCATTGACATGATTCTGTCAATTCATTGACATGATTCTGTCAATTCATTGCCACGTTTCTGTCAATTCATTGCCTTGTATCTGTCATCATTACCGGTTTCATTTCCGTTACGTTACGTTATTCTCTGGTTGTCGCATTATGCACCTTTATTAATAATGACGCGCTGTGAAATGGAATATTTTTGGGGCATGTCATTACCATTCCGGGTTGGTAATGAAGGAATATTATGTTTTCCTGACTGTATTGTCAGAGTTCCAGGCAAGTTTATGTTGATATTAAATAATTAATGATGTTATTTTGTAGTAATGGAATTTTGCTTAACGTCATTTCAGCTAAAAGGAAAATCAATTTGAATATTATTTTTCATGCTAACGAAACTACGGTGAAAGGCAATATTATTAAATAATAATAATATATAAATATTTATATTTTAAGATAATAATATTGATTGTTTTGCCGCCATTATTAGAAATAGATGTGCATCCCTGATGACTCGTGTTCGCGGCGGCACCAACAGTATTCTCAGTGTATTTGCTGATCGATGGGATTCCCCGATGCTGCGGAGGTGGATGCAGCTCCACGCTGAATTATAATTGTATGTGTCTGTAACCTACTAACACTAGAAGTTAAGTAAAATTGTTACTAACTCTATGGACTCCGGTCTGAAATAAAATTTTTCTATTCTATTAACTAGCTGTGCCCCGTGACCTTCGTCCGCGTCAAATTATTATAAAAATGGTATTTTCCTATTTGAATCGTATTTTGTAAACAATTTCAAGGATTTTTCACGGAACCCTAATCCTTTTTCTGAAATAAAGTTACTCCTTATAACATCAGCTATCTGCCAGTAAAAATCCCGTCAAAATCGGTACAGCCGTTTCGGATATTAGCCGGAACAAACAGACAAAAAATAAATAAAATGTTTTTAATTTTATAGATACGTATGAATGAAGTACCATAATATATACTTTCAAACGCATTCAGTAAAAAGCAGTTATTTTGTAGTACTACAATCGTAGTCAGGCACTAGCCCACCAGACACAAAACCCAGACCCAGTCGGAAGATCCTCTCTTTATAACGGAAATTGAAAAACTTCACACTCTGTTCCTCATCCCACCAAAGTTTAATAGAAATTCGCTGGGCATCTGTCTGGACAACCCAGTAGGTGATCAGGATAACTAAATCCATTACACAGAAGTATTTATTTATACCTAGTCTAGAAATAACGTCTGAATAAAGTAACAATAATCACCGTAAACGAGGAACATGCAACGGCTTTCAGACGAGTATTAGTTCAGTTACATACCCACTAGTATATCGGGTTACTGGTAACTCGAAATATTCCTGGCATGAAGTCATAGTAGGGTTAAAATGCAACAAATTAAGCCACCATATGTGGTACCGAAATTTTATTGGAACTCGTGTGTCTTACCTTGCCTGACGTACGGGAGCCAAACGTGGGCCCTAAATCAAAAACATCTTTACTCTCTCTCTTTATTCTTAATTGCACACAAAAAAAATATACATACAAATCGCAACAATATAGCTTATGTACAATGGCGAGCTTAACCCAGAATTGGGTTTTCTTACAGCAAACCAAATTATGACTGTGAGATTTGCAGAAAAGGATAAACTTAAGTGCATTAACACATTGTGTTACTTAAATTAATTAATGTTCACATCTTTTAACACTGAGATCATGTCAGCGGGGAATGGAGAGAAGCATGATTGGTGTCACTGACAAAGATAGGTTAAGAGCAGTTGAAATACGATCCAGAACCAAAGTAGAAGATATAATAAAGAAAGTAAGACAGTTGAAATGGAGATGGACAGGACACATGACGGGAGATAGTAAGTTAAATGGACAAAAATTATAACAGAGTGGCAACGACGCGATAGCAAAAGAAAAAGGGGAAGACAGGCAAAGAGATGGATAGACGACAAGAAAAATTGAAGGCACTGGTCTAGAAAAGCTAGGGACAGAATTGAGTGGAAACAACTGGAAGAGGCCCATGTGTCACAGGACACGCGGGTCACTAAACCGGAAAAGCCGATGTGAGATTTAAGTTTTTTAATAATTTAAGATTATACTTGTGTTTAGTTCAGCAATAAAGGCTTAATAATAATAAATAATGAAGTCCTTCCAGGAATATGTCCAGTTACCAGTAACCCTGTATACAGGCTGTAAACAGATCCTTCACATAGCCGACAACCAAGCATCAAACTAAGTAACTTTACGCAAAAAATATTGCTGGGAGTCGACTTTTTTTTTCGGGGTGAAAAATCATGTTTTACGGTAGGACTCGATTGAAAGCACTAAGCATTGTGCTGATGGATGGATTGAATAAAAAAAACATAAACATTTTGCACTATTTTCCTATTTTTATTGATGTTAGTCTCGACACAAACAAGTATTTGTTATTAAAAAAAAAAATAACACTGGTATTTTAATTTCAGATAGTATTGTCTATGTAATATTTTCTTCAACGTAAGTATTTTCTGAAATCTGTAAAAATTACAACCAAAATTACAATTAAGAACTCAAACTAAAACAAATGGTGATAAATACAACATGACTATTAAAGTCATTGTCGGAAAATTATTAGAATCATTTTCTTTTCGTGGAAAATTCGAAGTAAAGTGGCTCTCGTGCTCATTCATAATTTATTCTTTCAACTTATAAGAGGTATCTATGCACAAAGAAAACTAACTAACTAAGTGGTCTTTCTATAGAAAATATAAAGGTAAGGCTGTATTTTAAAAGTTCGTTGTTAAATTCAATTGTGTGACTAGAACTTACAGTAATGGCGTCCTTTGTAATATTTTATATGACTAATGAGGCTTAGTTCACAGTTTCTTAGTGAAAAGTCTATTTAGATTATTAAACAGATTACCTGAGCGTAGTTCTGCCAAAATGTACCAACCAACATAAAAAAAATATTTTCCGAAGTACTGGTTGTGACTTTGTGAGTAGTTAAAGCTAATTAATTTTAAACCTGTTCTAAGCATACGTTTTGGATGTTTATGGGGCTCATTTTGCTGGATATTAATATTCCACACTTAAGTGTGGAAATATTGGATTAGTTTCAGGTATTTTACTGATTTTTTTTTTTCACGCTCTAATAATTCTATTCCCATTTTGATACTTGTTCATATTTTTCGTTACAGGTAGACAGTGGCCCAAAAAGTCTGACAACCAGTCTTATCAAGGGGTATCGTACTACCTAGTACTAACTGGGTTGCGGAGGTCAGATAGGCAGTCGCTCCATTTAAAATACTGGTATTCAGCTGCATCCGGTTAGACTGGAAGCCGACCCTAACATAGTTGGGAAAAGGCTAGGCAGATAATGATACTTGTTCATATTTTTAATTTTTGTTATTCTTGAAGATCTATTTGTAGTTTGTAAATAATTTATCTAGATGTAATACACAATTTTTTGAATTTGAATTCATCATCATCATCATCATCATTTCAGCCGAAAGACGTCCACTGCTGGACATAGGCCTCCCCTAAGTGTCGCCACATTGACCGGTCCCGTGCGTCTCGCATCCAGCGGATCCCTGCAACCTTTACAAGGTCATCGGTCCACCTAGTGGGAGGCCTTCCAACGCAGCGTCTTCCGGTTCGCGGTCGCCACTCCAGAACTTTTCGGCCCCAATTTGAATTAATAAGATACAATATCTTGTTGGCTCATAATGACAGAACTAAGTAAAACTAAGGTGTAGAATAAAACCCGTTTCGTTCGGAAAAGAGTGATACCTCGACGAACCAAGTTTGTCAGTCCATATCAAAAGACTTTTTTGGAAAAGTTTCCCTAACTCGTCACTGAGGTAGTTTTGATCCCGTAGGATTAAAAAGTTCCCAATTTCGAATTGAAACTTCCAAAAAACTATCGGATTGAATTTCCGACGAGTCGCCGAAATATTTCGTACGAGATAAGGGATATTTCCCCCCGACGCAGCAGTCTAACCCGGCACGACACACCAAATAAAAATCACAGAACCAATTCCGCACTCACAAATACCATATCCGCAAACAAAAAATAAATTTAACCCTTTTTTCACATTTACAAAATTCAATTTGTACAAAACGCCTTCGTCGTAATAATACGACATTAGTAAAAAATAAAAGTAGGGTAGGAGCACTAATAACACGTCTATTTGCCACCGGAAAATTGCTAAATCGCTGGCGTGGCTCGCCATGACAAACAAAGGCCGTTCGATACAGAAAGGGGAAGATAAAAAGAGGTCGTGTCTGACAAAGCTTGGCTGTGGTCGCGAATGCGTGAGCAATACGTAATAACTGGTCGTTCGTACTGGTTTCTCCATGTTTATATACGTGTTTGACAAAGGCTTTATTTTCGTCTACGGATTTTTGTGACGATAAAGCAAGACTGGAGAATTTGGTGGTTTATTGTCAAGAAAATGGCTTGTCAGTACATACAGGACAATAAAATGGAACACTCTTTTCCGTCGTAAACTACATTACGTATGCTAGTATCATATCGCCGGCGCGTTTCATCATCATTACCCTTTTTCCGACCACATTGGGGTCAGATTCGCATACATGAATTCTTACTCGAAGTATCTTTCGGCTTTTATAGACCTAATATTACTGTCTACCGATATTCAAGCTTCTTCTTTTCTGGTATCGGTAATTTAATAGCTCAGTTTCTACTCATTTTCCCTTTACTAAAAATCCAAATTCTTCATTCATTCGTCATTTTTGACTTTAAGAAATCACATGGAACACCCTTGTCTATATACATATAATAAAATCGTAGACTTTCCGTGTCTGTACATTACATATTTTTACAAAAAAATCACTGGAAGGTGCTAGAAATAAGTAGTAGAAAGTAAAAAAATATTTTTTTATATTTTTGTCTGTTTGTCGGTTTGTCGGTTTGTCGGTTTGTCTGTTCGTTTGTGCGCGCATCACGTAAAAACCCCTCATTGTATTCAAAATCGAAATATTACAAAATAAGAAGCATTGTTCTGGGTATTATTTAGCGTTTATTTCATCAAAATCGACCAACAGACGCAAAAGATATTAATATTTAAAATTTAGTTGGTAACCTCATGCGCGATTTCTATGATAAAAATAATTTACGTAAATAGGTTTTAGTTTCGCCAATTGTGAACCGATTTTGATGATTCTTTTTTTGTTTGGAAGAATATTATTTCGCAATGGTCCCATTTTTTATTTGGTGAAGATCTGATGGTGATCTTCGGAGATATCAGTGGAACTCTTCAATAATAGACAGCAAATCTGTCGTGATTGCTGCAATCGCTTGGATGTTTATTGTTTACACAACACCATAACATAATATCGCGCCTGTATGCTCTGAGGGGCTACGCAGATGTGTACAGTGCACCCACATTTTGATAATTAGGTATGCTCAGTTCCATTTTGTTGGGGATAAGCCTATTACCATGACATGTATTGTTAACGGTTATCTAATGTTTCACCAAAACTCCTTTGACAATTTTTAACCGACTTCAAAAAAGGAGGAGGTTTTGAAAATTCTTTTTTTATTCGAAAGTCTATACTCCTGATGTGGTCCCTTTGTCATCAAGTCAGAATCTGATGATGGGGTCCCAGGAAAATTAAGGGCAACCCTCAAATTTTATGGGCATTGATTGATACAGTATACTTCCCATGTGGTCCCATGGTCATCAGGTCAGGATCTGATGTTGGTATAGGCACACATACTCGCAGGCATTATGCATTATCATTGTGTGTAAGTTCAGCGATACCTTTGCCAATAGAGAACCTATTTCAATGATATCTTTTTTATTTGGAAGAATATTATTCGGCGGCGCTGGCCCCGTTTAAATTTGGTGAAGATCTGATGCTGATATTCGGAGATATAGATACAATGGAACTCAACAAAATTAGGCAGCAAATCTGCCGTGATTGCTGCAATCGCTTAGATGTTTATTGTTTACACAATATCCTAGCATAACGCAGTATAACCAGATTTGTTTATTTTTGTTGACAATATAAAATAAATGCATAGCAAATATTAATTGTATAGGATATTACAACAAAAAATGGAAAAATAAAAAAACTTTTTCGAAAAAAATAAAACCGCCTTCAAAAACACAAAAAAGGGAAAAATAACTTTAGTTTCAGAAGTCGGCGACTTTGTTTGTTTGATTCAGTTTTTGTTTCCTTTTGTCTTTACTCTTTGCACTAAATATTTGGTACTGAAAGAGAGATTTAATTATGAGAAATTTATCTAAATATATGAAAGCGAAAGGTCGAAAACCGCTTGACGTATAAAGATGAAATTTGGCAGGCAGGTAGTTTACAGTTAGTAGACGTCCGCTAAGAATGCATTTTACGACAGGGCCGGATTAAGGAGGTTTAAGGGCTCTCGCAAGTTTGTATGAAAGTCCTTCATTTTGTGTGCTATAAACTTGAAATTTGGCAGGGAGGTAGTTAATAGTTAGTAGACGTTCGCTAAGAACGGATTTTGCAACAGGGCCGGATTAAGGAGATCTAAGGGCTCTCGCAAGTTTGTATGAAAGTCCGTCATTTTTTGTGCTACATACTTGAAATTAGGCAGGGAAGTACTTTATAGTTAGTAGACGTTCGCTTAGAACGGATTTTGCGACAGCGCCGTGTTAAGGAGGACTAAGGGCTCTCGCAAGTTTGGATGAAAGTCCTTAACTTTTTGTGCTCCAAACTTGATATTTGGCAGTGAGGTAGTTTATAGTTAGTAGACGTTCGCTAAGAACGGATTTTGCGACAGGGCCGAATTAAAGAGGTCTAAGGGCTCGCAAAAAGTCATTTAATGTTATATACAGAACGGTATTAGAATAAAAAGCACTAAACAAGGTTCACTTTGAAAAAAAGTTGTATAGTGCCAAAATACACCGATTTTTGAAGCCATATCGTCGCCTCAACGCCTTTTAATTTTGTTTCGGACCTCTGCCGCCCAGAATTACAGCACCCAAAAGGACGCCTTTTGTAGTCATCAGTACATTATCACCTTTTGATCTGGCAGTCCGTTCTCACACATAACATAACGTCACGCCTTAAAGCCCTGAAGGTTTGGGCAGACGTGTACCTAATCGTACACACACATTTCGCCAGTTATATTGAAGTCCCATGTAGTAGGGCGTGAGCCTATTGCCATCAACCGGGCGCATATCTAGATCCAAATATCGTCCAATCTCATGTTGATAAATCTCACGTGAGATTAGGAGGGAGATGAGGGGGTCAAGCCAAATCTCACGACATCCCACCAGGGGAGGAGGGGGGTCGAAAAATCGCCTCACGTAATTAATGGATGCCCCCTAAAAGAAGCATCTCCTTGCTTAAAAGGTGATCTTCCAAATCATGTGTGTGATAACTTTATGTAATTGAAATAAACATTTTTTTTTAACACTGCCCGACCCGGGAATCGGTCCCCACGCTTAGTAGTCGCGCTTGCGACCACTAGACCAACGTGGCAGTCTCACACATGCACACCAAAATTTCCACGCGAACGAAGTCGCGGGCAACAGCTAGTTTTCTAATAAAAATATTAGACCTAGGAGTTCGGTCCTAGGCCGTCGGGACTCTTCTAAGTTTCTGGAGCCTCATAATACTCTTTATTTTATTGACCTATAAGTTTTTTAATTACTCGTAAGTCTTGTAACAATTGACGTATCCAAAACTGAAAAAGTATCAGTACCTTTACAAAACGTAGGAAGGAAACCACGAAAATAATCAAAACCTCAAAATCTTTTGTTCCAAAGCAAGAATCGGAGTCACGAAACACAAGGCGAAGGCTCCGTCTGTGTGATTTAGGTCATCGTTCTGACTTATATTGACGAGATGGAATGCTGTTCCACATTCTGCGGTAGACGGTAGCCCTTATCGAGAGAAAGTATTAAATAAATTCCGACATGAAGTGACATGGAGACACTTAATGCCTTTTGTCTGATATCAAGTGGGTTACGTCAGAGGTGCTGTCAATAAAATGCTCTTATTGCTGTTTTTGTCGATTTTGTGTAGTGTAAATGTAGTTATTTATTTATTTTATTCGGGAAGACACACAGGTACACAAGCATGTGAAAAAAGATAATATGGTTGTGACAGAAAGAGTTTTTTATTACATTTAGCATCCGTTTGGATATGGAGCACATTTATGATGATTTTAATACTTTTAACAGGCATAACGATCTGGGAATTGGAAAATAATGCCGATTAGGCATATTATTATTGGTAGAAAATAAATTTTATTATATCACTTTTTTTTTATCTTTGCATATTTAATGAGTGATTGATAAGTCTTTAAATGGCGACGTTGGAACCAGAATGATCTAGGGCACAACAGTAATGTATGTATGTGCACCTCATTACTTAGATCAGTGTGGCATGGCCTTCACTTTGCAGATCGCACCAATGCATTTAAATCAGTGTGGCGTGGAAGAATTATGATTTTTCTATGCCATTGTGCCAAACCTCAGTATTGGCAAAAATGTCACTTTGATCACTCGGGCTCCAACGTCGTCAAATACCCTTTGTACATCAATAGAATACCTACCAGGAACAAATTTTTTAATTAATGAGCTGAAAAATAAGGTGGGAAAAATATTCCCTTTGCCTTAAAAAGACTAGGAGAGCCAGAAAATTAGTGGTAAACGCTTTCAAAGCGGCTCGTATTTTCATAACACTATTCTACACGATTTATTTTTCGTTAACGTTATCGCTGGTATAATATCACTTTGTATAGGCTCTATGGTCCATAGAATAATACCTTCGCTATCTTGGTTGCTGCTGTTGGAGGAGCTCGTGGCTAAATAATAACAGCCACTCGGGTCGGTCTTTAGGTTAAGCCGTGCTCGCCTAGGTTGGTCTGCGGATGGGTGACCACATTACAAGCCAAGTTTCCTGCATGCCCGGAAAACACGTTAAGCCGTTGGTCCCGGCTGCCATTTGTAGATCATTGACAGTCGTTACAGGTGGCCCAAAAAGTCTGACAACCAGTCTTACCAAGGGGTATCGTATCACCCAGTACTAAGTGGGTTGTGGAGGTCAAATAGGCAGTCGCTCCATGTAAAATACTGGTATTCAGCTGCATCCGGTTAGACTGGAAACCGACCCCAACATAGTTGGGAAAAGGCTGGCATATGATATCTTGCTTGCTGCTGTTCACTTGTTTGCCGAAAAGTTGTTTTTGTGTAAACCTGATTGATTTTATTCGGCGCTACGCAGACGTCGATCTTGAAACGTAAATATAATAAAAGAAGCTCTTTCCCACTATAATTTGAGAAGATTTCATAAAAATAATGTTCAAAATATTTATTATCTTTCTTGTCTGATTGTTTTAAGAAATTATTTTGCAAAAATAACTAATAACATTTTTTTCTTCTTTTCAGATAAACATAGTGGTGTATAGTGAAAATGCGAGTGACTTAAGTGTAAAGTGTCCAAAATGAAGACCTCTAATTTAGTGTTGACACTCATTTGTGTTATTTCCCTCACCTGCACGCACGCCAAAACAGGTGAGTTTTAGATTTAAACGCATAATTGAGACATTTACCCTATAATTTGGTGCTACTACACTCATACTATATTATGACAAGCTTATACCCGCGGCTTCACTCGAATGGATTTCGGTAATGTCCCACGGGATCGTACTACCGGAATAAAAAGTATTCTATGTGTTAATAAAGGTTATAAACTATCTGTGTGCCTAATTTCACCCATATCCGTTCAGCAGTTTTTGCGTGAAAGAGGAACAAACATCGATTCATCCTCACAAACTTTCGCATTCATAATATTAGTAGGATAGGAAGTAGGATAATAAAAAAAAATCTTTTATGGGTCAATTTTGTCCTGACACAGTTTAACTATTCTTACGAAATTAATATTAGACCAGAATCTATTACTACCTTATAAGTTAGCCTTTATTTTGACATCAACTTTTTTCCGTCTCAATACCTTGCAGCTTCCACCAACTTATCAATGCAGGCGGTAAAACATAGAACTAAAATACATGTACCTTTGACATAACGATGCACATTATTTTCTTAGCAAGCAACGCCACCTTGAACATCAAACTTAAAATAGTTATACTGTACGTACTAACGTTAATTAATAGATCAGAGGCCTCGAGACGAGCGTGCGGGAACGTAACGTAAATACGACGATTTTTGAATCGAAAATACCTATGGCAATAAATCCGCCTCTGTACTTTGTGCTAAAGTGTTAAATAAATAAATTATCCTACAGCATTTTAGTCAAATTTTATTTGCAACAAGCACAATCATACATGCATAGAAATGAATACATTCGTAAAATTAGGAAAATATTAAAAGTGAAATGGATATTTTAATTTTTTACATCGACGTATTTACGTTTCTTCTCTGATCCTAAGTCAAAGAATTCAGCAACAGCTCTATTATCAGGTCATATTATTTACTTAACTTTGCGTAACTTTTGGTAGACGTAATATGAAGCAAGTGACTCCAAAGTTGAGCTCTGAGTGAAACTAAGTTTGGGATAAAAAGGTCTATTGTGTTACAGAGTCGGACCTATATTGTTTTGTAGTCTGTCTAGATTTAAGGTAAATCTAGATAGACTTCAGGCTTTGTTTTCTATTGTTGAAATCAATTTTACAATGTATACAGTGTGTCAGAAAAGTGTGGTCATAATAATCTATGGATGTGATTGAAACCATCAAACTTACCAACTTTTCCACGGGACCAACACCATAAGCTGTTCTATGCAAAATTTGGATATGCCACTCACCCCAAAACAGAACAGCTGATTATTTTTTCGCGATAGCGAGTGTGGTGATCAGTGCACGTGCCTTCTCTGTATGAGAAGAGGCCTTTGCCCAGCAGTGGGACACTAATTGGCTGTTTTTTTTATTACGTAACGATGTTAGTTTCAATCCCAAAAAGTCTGACAACCAGTCTTCCCAAGGGGTATCGTATTTCCTAGTACTAACTGGATTGTGAAGGTCAGATAGGCAGTCGCTCCATGAAAAAAGAAAAGGGAAAAGGCTAGGCAGATGATATTGGTTTCAATCTCTTGATGGTCTGAATCCTGAATCACCCCAAAAAATATGATAACATTCGTGATCATCACAATCAAAATCTTGCCTTCATATCTATACTCCTAAACATGTTTACCTTGTCGAGTAAATCCTATAATAATGAATATTTCTACCTTATTCATAAAATAAACATAACGTCACGCCTGTAATCCCCGAGGGTTTGGCAGAGGTGTACCTAATACACCCATATTTCGCCAGTTCTTTTAATCCATGTAATAGGGGGCGAGCTGATTGCCATCAACCGGGCACATATCCAGACTTCGTTGCTGCTACTGAGTAATTCCTGATGGAAAAACCCAATAACACTTTGCCCGACCCGGGAATCGAACCCAGGACCTCATGCTCAGCAGTCGCGCTTGCGACCACTCGACTGACGAGGCAATCTCATCTAGTTACTAATCTATCATAGGAGTACTATTTTCCTTCCAATCAATCATTTTCATATTCATTTAACCATCAACGTCTTCGATTGACCGGCAAAACAAAGGAGCATCTATTCCGCATGATCGATGGCAATCAGAAAGTAAGAAATCTTCTTGATTGCGAGCTGTCAAGCAATCAGTCATGATTGACTTTCATTGTGTGTTCGATATGAGTAGCGAGTTTGATTGAGACTTCAACTTGATGGGACATTGATGTTGATAGCTGCAGTATTGGTTGTCATGGAGAAGGAGTACAATAGTTTATTCCATTTTTAAATGAAAACAAGCTTGGGGCAAAGAAAGAAAGAATAAAGTTTATTTGACGTCAGTTCATCAAGCACACATAATTATAAAAAATACAAAATAAAAAATCACAGTTTTAAAAAAATTAAAAAAAAAAAATGGGAAAATAGGTACATGTGCTGTGTGCCTCACGGCTGCGCCAAGAAGGTCAAAGAAACCAGGGTTGTCCAAAAGAGCGTTGGGTTGACGATAACGTCAAAGTTGAGGAAATGGTTGAATGAGGGACGCACGGAACCGAAAAGTATGACAAAGGAAAATTGAGGATGAACCCGAACAGTGGGTGATCCCCACTATCATCTTACTGACCTTATTCCAATTTGCTTGGGATTAAAATAATATTATTTTTATTAAACTTTATACACATAATGTAAAAAACACTACAAAGGCGGGCGTAATGCCTTGGGCACTTTCTAACAGTCTACCTTAGGGTGATGCATAATATAATGTATGTCTTCATTTCATTAGCCGTTGCTCATCATCTCAATAATAAATAAAACATAATAGGGATGTTTCCTGAAAATATCTAATTAGTCCGTCAGATAGATTTCCAAAATAGATTGGACACGTATTTTTTCTTTTTTCACGAAAACTAAAAATGAAGACGATAAAGTGCGTCGAAAACTCGTGTGACGTCATACTTGTGAGTAAAGTGTACTGACTTTTTACCGACAAGTGACGTCACACCCCCCACTCATGATCTTTGATGCGTTTTATCTTCGTCAATTTTTATTGATTTGATTAAACAAAAAATACGTATCCAACATTTTTCGATAATCTTACTGACGGACTAAATAGAATCATATTTTTTACACAGGAAACATCCCTTTTGTCAAAGTCTGTTTTAAACTTATATATATATATATATAGGTAGGTATGTATACCTACTTATTTCAAGTGCCTGTGACTCGAAGCTAGCAAGCAAAAATAGAATTTTCGTGCTATTGACTTAAAGTCTTCGACCTTAACTTAAGATGAATTTACCTGAAAGCTTACTTTATAGGTATCTGTTAACAACTGCATTATACGTGACCACATCAAAAGGGTTGAGAGCAGAAGGGTTTGTCAATTTCCGTTCAGCCCCGAATAAATTAAAGCTGGTTAAATTGATACCTGACGTATCATACGTTGGGTTAAATGGTTCAAAATTGAATTTGAAGCTACGATTTTCTGAGCGCGAATCAATATTGGAAACCAATCACTCGTACCTTTAAAGATTGTGAATTTAATATTCGAATTTTCGCGTTCAATTGTTTTAATGTTACGGGCGTTTAATTGAAAATTGTGTTGTTCACTTATGAGTATTGATTGTGTTTTCGTCAGAGAGAGGAAAGGTTTTGGGTTTTGGACAAACACAGACAGTTATAAGGTTTATTTACGATTTTGTTTCAATTGATCGAGGACGCATTTTGAAACATTGGGAATTTGAATGTGATAGGAAAAGACGATCGAAATAGATTGGCCACATTCTAGTTGTGCTCTCAATTACTTTTTCTTTGTCTAGAACAAAATTAAAATCCCTATGTAACATAAATCTCAAGAAGAATCTTTGACTGAGTGTTATATCTTTTTTTATGTAAATTGAACATGATTTTGTGTATTGATTGTGATTATTTGATTGATTGATTGTAACTTAAGTGGCAGTGGGCAGGGCACATTGCTCGCAGAACGGATGGCCGATGGGGCCAAAAAGTTCTGGAGTGGCGACCGCGAACCGGAACACGCTGCGTTGGAAGGCCTACCACTAGGTGGACCGATGACCTGGTGATGACAGTCGCACGGGACCGGTTAATGTGGTGACACTTGGGGGAGGCCTATGTCCAGCAGTGGACGTCTTTCGGCTGAAATGATGATGATGTAAATTGATTTTTTTCGGTGTACATTATAAGGAATATTCTATCTATCTGGCAAACGGCTAAGAAAGTGGGATTATAAAGATTCCGTATTTTATTTTAAGTTAAAACTAAAACTGATTGGGTGCCTTGTTGGTCTAGTGGTCCCAAACGCGTCTGCTGAGCATGAGGTCCTGGGTTCGATTCCCAGGTTGGGCAGTGTTATTGGGTGTTTCCATCAGGAATTACTCAGTAGCAGCCACGAAGTCTGGATTTGTGCCCGGTTGGGCAATAGGCTCGCCCCTATTACATGGGACTTGGACAATATCTGGCAAAATGTGGGTGTAGTAATGGTTACACCTCTGCTTAATCCTTCGGGGATTACAGGCATGATGTAATGTTATGTTAAACCTAAAAGTCGCTGTCCCTATATCGTGTCTCGATGTGTTTATTTTCCAAGGAATAATAAATACTGTACAGTATTTTTACCACCAATTCAAATAAACATCCTGACTGCCGTATTTTCACAAGACGACACATAGTAATCAGAGGTTTCTATGTAAATTAAATGCAACCAAAGGGGAACAGAGTCCGTATAGGATTTGTTAACAGAATTGTTAATCCTATTCAAATACACCATTACAAATTCACTTAGCAGCGCTAGAAGCGTTTAAATTAAAATGATTTGTAGTAGTTTTAGTTAGAAGAATCATATTGGCCTAAAGTTAACTCTCATTAAAATATTCAAACCTGACAGTTTTTACCCGACTGTGGTGAAGCCCCGAAGGAGGGTTACGTTTTTGATGGGGATATTTGAGGTTGTTTCTTGGATGGGTGATCTTCCATTACTTATCGAGGCCCTTCCGTGCCTCGGAAAAAAGTTAAGCTGTTCATCTCATTTTATTTAAAAACCAAAGCCTGGACGGCAAAAGCCGGAATAGCTGACAGTCTATTACTATTGTGTTACCCCATTACTGCGTCATGAAGGTCATGTAGCCCATCGCTTCGAGCAAAATATAGATACATCCGGTAAGACTCGAAGCCAACCTTTAAATAAACACTGTTTTAAGCTTTCACGGTTTACAACTAAACTTATACCTACTGTCACTTACGGGATATACACGGAAGATATCCCGTAAGTGACAGTAAAAGTTTAACCCTTAAATAGTTGTAAAAAGACTAGGCAGACGATGATGCTGAATCTACATCACCTTTTAGCCCTTGTATCATTTTACTGGAGGTCTGCGCAAAACAAGTTCTTCTTTCATTCTCCTCTGTGAACCTGCACGCTATCAATCAACCTTTTTCTTTGATGTCATTTCTCACACAATCTCTCTATCTTTTCTTTCGTTCCAAAGAAGCAGCTGAAGCAGCAATAGGTATATTCATAAAGCAAAACCAATATTCGCACATAATCAATACCTTGAGAAAGTAATAACTGCTCATATGCTGTTCGATCAAAAACCAATACATATAAAGCAATGTGCGTGATCTCTAATGTGCTTTACACATCGTCATGTCACGCAAGGCAGGCGCTTAAAGCGGCTTTACGCTTTAGAGGGACTGCTACAAGCCTTACATGCACTATCCTGTTTGAGCTGGATGGAAATTGTGTTACAAAACGTTTGATGTTAGATCTTCTGTTCTGTAGTAGGTTTTGGTCACCATACAAACTATTCTGCACAGTGAAATTATTTTAGCTACGTGTGCATTGATGTACGGTGGGTAAAACAAATTGATTGCATAAGACATGTGACATCACAAACGTGATGAGCATCGTCGTAGTCTACAACTTCGAAACTCTTCATTTTAATTCATCAGTTCCCTAGGATTCTCTACCCCAACACACATAATGTTAGCTTCCAGTCTAACCATATTTTACATTAGCTGTTGCCCGCGACCTTCGTCCGCGTGAAATTTTATCCTACAACCTTCCTCGATAAATGGGCAACAAGACTAAAATAATTTTTCAAATCGAACCAGTAGTTCCTGAGATTAGCGCGTTTAACCAAACAAACAAACTCTTCAGCTTTATAATATTATATAAGTATGGATGAAGCTTTTTTTTTTTTTTCACGAGTGAAAATCCTCAATTGGTGTCCTCCGCCGTGGAGCCGGTGGAAGGGTCTGTCAAACTCGGTAAGACCCCTCTTTGAGGAGTGGCTGGATAGGCGTCACGGCGTCCTGACCTACCGCGTGACGCAGGTCCTCACCGGACACGGAAGTTTCGGGAGGTACCTGTGTCATATGGGGAAGGAGGAAACGCTTGGGTGTCACCACTGCGAGGACCGCCCGGAGGACACGGTGGAGCATACGGTGCAGGACTGCCCCGCTTGGGCAGAGCACCACCGTGTCCTCACGGCGGCGATAGGCGGAGACCTCTCGCGCCCGGCTTTGGTCGAGGCCATGCTGCGGGGCGAGACGGAGTGGGAAGCAGTCGCCTCCTTCTGCGAAGCAGTCATGCTCGCGAAGGAGGAGGCGGGCCGCGTGAGGGAGAGGACAGCGTCCTCCCTCCACACCAGCCGCAGTGGTAGACGCCCACGGCGCCGGACATCGGCAGACGATCTCCGGCCACCGTAGGCGCGCCTCGCTGTCCGACCATGGACCATGCCCGGGTCGACGGCGCGTTGTGTTCCACGCGCGCCTCAGAGATTGTCAGCATAATGACGGGGCCCCCCTCTAGAGGACTCATAGAATTACCGTGACTCTGGAACATAAAGGGCTACTGAAGGACACCGTGGATTTTAGTCAGTACAAGTCTGACAGTCCCTCCCGCTCTGCCCTGGGTGGGAGGACTCATTTGATAATTTTACCAAGATAAAAAAAAAAAACTAAAAGGGTCTGTCAAACTCCTACTCACTAAAACCACACGGTGTTCCTCCTCGTCACTTCTGGTTGGGTTGCGGGTACAAAATTGCATTCTCCACAATAACCCCAGTTGTCGTCCCTTCCACCCTGTATAGACACGAGCCTCTTATTTTTTTATTAACAACCCAATAAACATTTCCACACGCAACCCCATACAACTAACAGCCAAATGTATCATAATACTATCATATCCCATTGTATGGCTACAACAGCAACCACGGTAATTTTCTGTTTGCGTGTTGATTTGCCACAATTAATTGGCTAGGACTGTGTTTATTGGATTTAGTTAGTAATTACGGTTTTATATTGTCAAGTACTAATGTTATTGCGGTCGGTAGATAGTCGATATGGTCGCTCGTTATTGTTAAAGCTTGTTAGGTTAGGTTAAGTTACGTAACGTAGTGGTTACCACGTTACGAAATATTTAAATTTTTATTTTATTTATTTATTTGTTTGCCAGAAACATGGTATGTTACAAAGGTATCCATAATATTGCATAGTGCTACGTGTCTCGCCGTTTTAACGATATGCAAAATCAATTTATAATCACATGAAATTACAATTAACATTATTTACATCACATTCGTTTTTAATTTACATCAGTTACATTCCGTAAATTTTAAAATTATTCATCATTTCAATTATTATATTGCACACTCTTCTTTTTTAAGATATTATAAAATTAAACAATAAATTCAGCATAATACAATAACCATTAATATTGGTAACTTTAAGGTCGTGTTGCAACGCGAATTCGAAAATTATTTTCTTAATTTGAATCGAATTGAAACAAGCTTTTAATGATAGGTGCGACGTCATTTCATCTTTGTATTCTTCTGCGCAAAGCATTTTTTTATTGATACCCATATCATAGGGGTGCACAAAAAAAACTAGTCCGCTATCTTTTGAACTCCGCCATATTGGATTTATGATACGTCACTTAGCTAACCATGCATTATCATCCAAATTAAAAGTGTATGCAAAATTTCAACTCAATCGGTTAGGGATATCATCATCTGCCTGCCTAGTGTTTTCCCAACTATGTTGGGGTCGGCTTCCAGTCTAACCGGATGTAGCTGAATACCAGTAATTTACATGGAGCGACTGCCTATCTGACCTCCACAACCCAGTTTGTACTGGATAATACGATACCACTTGGTAAGACTGGATTAATTGACTCGGTTAGGGATAACTGTTTTAAAATTCCATTACAAGATTTGAGCTAAACAAACATACAAACATAGCAAGTTAAATAAAGGCTTGTGAAAAAATTCTAGAAGAGCGGAATCGTCGGTTATTCCCTTGACAGCCACATTGAGTCAAGTTGCAGTTTTTTTTCTATTTTGTCGTCATATTAAAATTGTACCTACTTAACGAAATCAATTAACTCTACGTTGAAGTCTACTGCTAGATAAAGACCTCTCTATAATTTGCACGACTTCATTCAGATCTCCACCTACCCATTCTAAGTGTGTCTCAGCAACCTACATCATTAATGCTAGCGTCAGACGCTACGCTTGTCAATCCTTTGTCTCCAAGGCCCAAAGACTCAACTCCAGCAAGATCATCCTTTAAGAGCCAAAATATATTCTTTAAACTCACAAACGTTTTCACCGTACCCTCCACAAAATCAAACCGACGCTACGCACAGGTAACCAAATGACTTATTGATTCTGCTCTCCAAGCCAGGACTTATGCACGGAACCCTCGAATCATTTATGCATGAATGCGGATATCCGCCGGCTTAGTTGTGCATATCATTTATAACTGTTAGGCTGATATGAATGGAGGAATTGAATTGTGTTATTTGATTATTTATTTTTTGTATTCAGGTAGCAAGCTAGTATATTTTCCAGAGTTGATATTAAAGCAAAAATGTATTGTAGGCAGTACTTACTCAAGTCATTATGCCTTGTGAATGTGACTGTAGCTTCGCTTCTTTTTGTTTTCTTGACATTCAAAAGTGCCTGTGATGGTCTCATCTGCCTAGCCTTTTCCCAACTATATTGGGGTCGGCTTCCAGTCTAACCGGATGCAGCTGAATACCAGTATTTTACATGGAGCGACTGCATATCGGACCTCAACAACCCAGTTAGTACTGGGTAATACGATACACCTTGGTAAGACTGGTTGTCAGACTTTTTGGGCCACTGACTGCCTAACGACTGTCAAAGATCTACAAATAACAGCCAAGATCAACGGCTTAACGTGCTTTCCGAGGCACGGAGGAAACTCGGTATGTAAGTGGCGGTCACCCATTCACAGACCAACCTAGGCAAGCACGGCTTAACCTAAAGATCGACCCGATCGGCTGTCATTATTTAGCCACGAGCTCCTAATTGAAATAAATGCTTTGAGTTGAGTTTGAGTTGAGGTACTGTCTAGTATAACATAAAGTATGTGACTGGCTTTATAGTGTGTTTAATCCAAATTTAAGAGTTATTTGTTCCTAGAATCAGCACAAAGTCGGTGGTAATCGCAAAATCGTTGTCGTGGTATGGGCATGTGATGCGGATAAATGAGAAAAATTTCGTGAGGAATGCTTTGAGTAAGGATGTGAATGGGTGTAAGAGGAAAACCAAAGAGACGATGGATGGAGTGTGGTTAATGATATGCCAAAAAAGGAGGTGTCTTATGAGATGACGAGTAATAGAGAAGTATGGAACAAGAACCCGAAAAGAATTGGGATAATCGGCAAGATAGTGATGAATCAGCAGAAAATCAGATTATCTCCAAAACGTCAAAATATTTCAATGTGTCTTAGCGGGGAAGAAGAAGTGGAACAACTAGCCACACATTTGACTTTCGCAACGATGTTTTATTTATGGTCGAAGTACTTTCCTCGGAAGTTTTAACTCAAATAGTACTTTTTGACACGATAAACCTGTCAGTGTTGGTACACAATTTCCATTGTTGGCACTGAAGATTTACCTACTACAAGCTCTAATCTACAGGCTGTAAACAGACCCTTCACATAGCCGTCGACCAAGCATTCTGTACATCAAACTAAGTAACTTTAAGCAAAAAATAATTGCTGTGAATCGATTTTTTTTTTGGGGTGAAAAATCACGTTTTACGGTAGGACCCGATGGAAAGCACTCAAATCATTGTGCTGGTGGATGGATTGAATAGTACGGGGGTCGAGGAGGTGTGTAAAGTAAAAATCTTACATTAAAAACATGAATTTAAAAAAAACTTGTGAAAAAGGTGGAACTTTGACCCCCAATATTTCCGTAACTAGAAGGTATGGTCTAGAACAAAAAAATGATCGCAAAGACGGGGAGAACAAGTGCCTTTCGTATATGTTAAGGGTCTATTTACACCCTTTATATTCGACTCTAAAAAACGAAATACAGGAATCAAATTAGAGAAACCCATTAAAGAAGAAACCCTACATTTCCAATAAAAAGTTCAGGTCAACAACCCCATATATAGTAATGATATTATCGTTGAAGAACGTTACCCCAACCCACTCGATAGGTAGTCAATTCAGTATGTAGGTCAATCCATGTCAGGTGTATTTACTTTTAATTTTCCAGTATTATTTGTACGGTTCTTTAATTGACCAATCAGTGGATAAACAAGTTTCTTGTATTGGTGCTTACTTAATTTAATTATGTCAACATTTGTTTACGGATTAAGTAAATTCTTCCCTACTTTGAATGGGATGACTGACTGCCTCGTTGGGCGAGTGGTTCCAAGCACGACTGCTGAGTGTGAGGTCCCGTGTTCGATTCCAAGGTCGAGCAAATTGTTATTGTTTTTTTCCATCAAGAATTTCACAGTAGCAGCAGTCTGGATTTGTGCCCGGTTGATGGCAATAGGCTCTCTCTTATTACATGGGAGTTAAAACATAACTGACGAAATGTGAGTGTACTATTAGGTACACCTCTTCGCGGATTGCTGGCATTATGTTATGTTATGTTGTTTGAAAGGGACGACCTGCCACGAATGCCATTCCATAACTTAGCCTATCACAGTCAGTGGACTACGATAGGCTGGGTCGAAAGGCTGAGTGCCTATGCCACAATGCCCGGTGCTCCGCCTTCGGCAATCGGTCTGTCTTCGCCTTTCAACTGGGGGAGGTCTCACGCTACGCTTGTCAATACATGTTTCACACTCATGAATTCGTTAACTTCACCTGCCATCGGTGTTGCTACTGAGAACTTTCCAATAGCTCTACCCGATCTAGGAATCGAACCCGGGATCCCAGGCTCAGAAGACACAAACGACGCAATTGAAACATTTTTAAGTTGTTTATTACTTGTGTTATCAACGCAAATACGTAAGTTACCTTTTCAGTAGGGTTTTCAAATATTAAATGAGAAAGAACTTTAATAGTAAGGATGAAAAAAACCGGCCAAGTGCGAGTTGAACTCGCGCACCGAGGGTCCCGTATAAACTTGTAGGTATTTTGTTAAAAAACTACATATTTTTCTTTATATCTTTCTGCAAGACATTGCTTCTTGCCAAATTTCATGATTCTAGGTCAACGGGAAGTACCCTATAGGTTTTGATTTTTTTCAATACTCTTAGGGGTAGCTGATTGAGTATTTGATTTTAATTTCAGCAGATTCCTCTACGTGTTCCTTAGAAAAAGGGTCTTAACAGACGAACAGACAGACGGACAACAAAATGATCCAATAAGGGTTTTGTTATTGCGGACTGTGGTACTGAAAACTAAATAACACATTGCAACTCTTTTAGCAAAATGAAAACCGATTTGATATATTTTACAGCCCATAATCTCACTCTTCTTTATCAGCGACATAAAAGCAGTGCAATATCCCAAGGAAACTTCCAGTATCAACACTAAACACCTTAATATGAACGACTCTTATAAACACACCTTTACACACCCTAGTTTATAGTAGACTATAACAATAAGCGCTTGGCTTTTGTCTTGATCGTTTCAGCAATATTATGGTAACTTTGCTCCAAGAAAATAAACACTGGCTGTTATTTAGTTATTTTTGTAACGCCGACACGGAGTAGATATTTGGCAGAGACCTAGCGGGAAAGCTTTTACAGTAGTTAATGTTACTTCTTCCATTAATCATAGGTACGTAACCAGTGGGTTTAAAATGGCCGCTTTAGAAGAATCTAATAGCATAAAAATATGAATTACGTCAAAATTCTTAAAATGGTCACAGAGGCAGAATATTATGAATTGTCTGACATTTAACGAATGTAACGTAATTCATAAATTATTGTCTTATTATAATTCTGCTAAAGCTGCCATTTTAGACGATTATTGTCTACGATGTTGACGAGATTTCTCAATCAAAATCAGTTTATCTTTCGTAACCTGTTATCAAAATAAAATAGGATGGCCTTGAATTAAATCGTGGAATTAATGTGGTTGGGGTCGTTTGGTTTTCAATAGGCACCGGCGAAAATTAAACTATTTTTTCGTTTTATGCAATTTGCAGATCACAGTGTGGTTTGCAACCTTCACAAAATACATCTTAAGAGAATTTTAGCCATCAATGCAAATGGCAGAAAACCTAAAAAAAAATGGAATTTCGATGGCAACGGCGCTTTCACCTTGGCCTTCGTTAAAGTTTACGACAAAATCCTAATCTTAGTACATAAACGCTTTCATAAAGCTTCACACAACTAAAGTTTCATGTAGTAGTGCTCTATCTCATCGAATTTGTATGGAAACATAAACCTTGGTCTCTGTTACCCTATCTACTCCTTTGCCAATACCTTGTAATAACAACGGTAGTAAACTTCGTTCGGGAGTTATTGGGACTTTGTTTTGTTTGCGATTTATGCGTATATTTTGTTACTGCTATGTGATTTCCAATAGAGGTGACCTTTTTGCTTCCCGTAGGGACTTTCTTCCCCGAATTAATTACGTTATGTTGTGATTACGTATCCTCCAATCAAGCGAGATAGTTTCAGCTATTTGTTTGCTTAGGTTGGGTGACCTTGCTTATTTTACTTACAAAATATGGCCCTCCTTTAGGGCTCCGCCACGCTCGGGTAAAAAGAAGCCTGCGCCATTTTTATTTTATTACGTAAGGATGCGAGTCGCACGGGCCCAGTCAATGTGGCGACACTTGGGGAAGGCCTATGTCCAACAGTGGACGTCTTTCGGCTGAAATGATGACGATGGTGAAACGTAAAGATGTATTTTCGGGAATTATTCATAATTTCAAATTTTTAAACTTGTTTACAGTACAGGCATAATGTCTTTTCTGCACTCACAAGAGTTGATCTTTTTATCTTTAAGTATAGTTGGAACAAAAGCAATGGTACTTACATTTTTTTTTTAATTAGCCCGTTTTGTCCCACTCCTGAGCAAAGACTTACCCCCATTCATTTACTTCTCATGATGGTGTGCTTCTTGCCAATTCGCGAGAAAGCCATCGAAAACGTCCCGCCATCTTCTCTTTGGTCAATTTATTATAAAGGAATTTTACCCAGGGCTCCCAGTGACCATCCCATCTTTCAACCAGGTAGATAAAAGCCAATCCAAAAACTAGTAAGTAGAAAAAAAAAACTTTTCCCAGAATTTATGCAATGAAATCCTCTCTCATACGGACATCTATACAAAAGCGATAAACCGTAGCTTACAAATACTTATCAAAGAAAAAAAATATATAGCATCTCATCTACTCCTTACATAAAGCCTGTTTACACTAGCATTTCAGAATATCTCGTAAATATAAGGATTTCCATTTACAAGGCGAACCTTTAAAAGGAATGAACTCGTATGAGGCGATAAAATGCGAGGCCACTGAGTTATGGGCTACCTACAGACATATTCACACAATTAGGGTTGTCCCTTGGATGTGTAGTAAAATAGATATAGCTATAACCGACTCCAACATTTTAGATGTATGTACTGTTTCGTGAAGTGGCAATAGGCCGGCCAAAGTAGACTTAGAACCGATGACCGTTGAGATAGACGTGATCTTGAGTGGAGACCGCGAATCGGTAAGCGTATGGTGAAACGCCCTCAGGCTTGGTGGAGCGACAATCTTCGCAGGGTGGCTGGTGGATGCAAATGGATGAAAGTTGCCGACAGTCGAGACAATGACGTGCGATTGGAGAAGCCTTTGTCCAGCAATGGACTTTTGTAAGCTGATGATGGTGTACCTACTGTTAGCTGTCATCTTTAGATTTTTGACAGTCGTCTCGAAAATTGGTCAACCAGTCACGCCCATGGGTTTTACCCAATAACTGGGTTATGGAGGTCAGATAGGCAGTCGCAGCTCACGCAAAATACTTGTATTCAGTCAAGTGCGGCTGGTTAGACTTAAAGCTGCCTCCAAAATAGTTGAATAAAGGCTAGGTGTATACATATATGAGATAGTATGTATGTGATTTTTGTTTAATTTGCTTTGTTTAATACATAGTTATGTATCGATGTTTATCCAATCACCATGTAGAAATAATGGAAATACGAAGAGACAGTTGCATAAGTCCCGCAAAGGTCACTCCAAAATACAGATTCCTATCGCATTTACGTAAATCGATACGAAATAAATTTAAATGTAAACCAATACATGTGAAGCCTACACTATTTAGTTTACTTGTAACATTTTCCTAGGATTTCTTTTATTGGCCTTTTACGAAAGATTGGATAGAGATAACACAGACTATTCGAAAATAAAAAGAAATCTGGCAACCCTATCAAGCCTAAAGCATTATTGTCTTGAAAAAAGGCTTTATTTACCGTCATGGACTATTAGGCGAAACAGTTAGTCTAAATTAAGTTGTTGTGGAATTTCCGTCGCACTAAAGGCGAGTTACACGAACGAAATTGAACTCGAGTTATCAGTATAATTATTTATTTATTTATTTATTAAAAAAAAAACAAGGGTAAGTCTATGTTCTTCAGTTGTCGTGATACGAAATTGCCTTCGGTCTCTCTGAGAAATGTATAACAAATATTGTGCACGATATAAAATATTGAACATGATATTTTTTTTCTTCTGTAACCTTTGATTAAAAAATCATATAGGATATCGATTGATTATTAAGAAGCATTTCTGAAATGGATTCAAGAGGATCCTTTTGATCTGCTTTGTCGAAAAATAAAGCAATATTTTTTTATTTTGTATTGGCAACAGTAAGCAATTTTTTTTTTTTTTTTTGTTTGCAACGGTTTTTTATTGGATTATTTATGTAAATGAGTAGCAAGTCTCCGCATATTCGATACACACAAAATTCTATCTTACTTAGGTTTAATAAAAGGACTTCCACTCCAGTCTATAGCAGTTTTGTCGTCGCGTCGTCATAATGAACGCAAATATAAAACTTGACTAATCTTTTAGATGATCTATTTAACTGGAACCAAAGTGTTTATATCTGGTCGACCATACATAAAAATTGAAACAATTTAAGGGCAAATTTCACCAAGAAACTGCACACGATTAACGCGTCTAATCTGAGTTCAAGACCTGTGCTATAATTTCTATGGAATATTGATACAGACTCACTGAACCTGCTTAATATCAGTGGTGTTATCCGCTCTAAACGTAGCTCAAAAATGTAAGCAGAGACACGGTTACTATGACGTCTTAAAGCGAAAGAGACAGAGCTATACAGGTCGTCTAGCACCATCTCTTTCCTAAACTGGAATGCTTTAAGACCTCATGGTAGGACACCAAATCAGCAGTTAAACCAGACCTAAATTATGACCTACTCTGCTTAAAACACCGTACATAATTAAATCCCTTTTTCCTCACCATAATCGACTTTATACACATACCAATAAGAATCTGTTTACCTACCTACTTCCATCCATCTCGGTACACCACATAATATATCCAATATTTAGGTGTTGGTGTAATTTCACGGGGCGTCGGGTAGGGTAGGCATGGGATTTCGTGCTATTCCCGTACCCATGGTTGCGGTTTTCAACCGACGACCCTTAAAATGCAAAGCCATGGGTTCCGCCTCTGAATTTTTAGTAGGTACGTATGTATAAGGTCGAGGTCACACAGCGAGCGTAACTAACCCCGCTCAGCTTAGCTTAGCACCTAGCTATCCGTACTAAAGATGTAAACTTACACTGACACTTACGAGATATCGTCCGTGATTTTCAATTATTCTGAGTTATCGATATTTCAACGCTGTTGCAAGCGCCATAATCGCGGGATGACTGGAAAATGCGGGTGGATTGTAAATAAATTGTTAGGAGCAGAAAAATCTGTCTACCCTCTTTCTTAGTCTTTTGCTACGCGCACTACTGGAACTAGATACAGTGTAAGTTTAGTTATAAACCGTGAAAGCTTAAACGTTTGATAAACGTTTGGTAATCATGTGACAAATCTGCGCTCCGCGGGTATGAAGGATTACAGAATGACGGGGATTCACTTAGCTTAAATGGAAAACCGGTTTAGTTAGCTCCCACACTTCAGTTGGCTCGCTTAGGTTAGGTAGATCTTTAGTTTGCGGTATTCAAGAACCTGTAGAGTTTTTGATTCGTCTCAGCTTCCTGAGTTGAGCTAAGATAGCTTAGCTCACGATGTGACGTGTGCCTTACCCTGTATAGTGTATACGAACGAAGTATGTTTTGAAACATTTTGACTGACGCTCCTGTTGTTCTGAAGAACTTTGCATGACAGGTTGTTGTTTGTTGCGAATTAGACTTAACTGTTTAGAGGTTGTGACCTATTTTAGCTTTTAGAAATGATCTACTTATCAACTGTGTCAAAGTTATTTGTATAATTCAATGCGATTATTAAATCGCTTGTCTATTTCAGTCTGAAGATGTTCCGTGTCTATATTGTTTTAGTAAGTCAGTGTGAAAATCATAACGCTTCAGTAGCGAAGGGTCAATTGTTGTAAGTGGTAAGCCGGAGTACAAATGTTTTGTGTGATTATAGTATTTGTCTATAGAATACTGACTGTGCCATTTTCCAAAGGGTATCCGGTAGGAACCGAGTTGTACGGAACCTTCGCCACTGTAACGCTTGTCTATTTCAATCAAAAACCCGTGTTTCCGATGGGATACCTCATCGGTAAAAAATACGAACTTCAATACGAACTTTGAATCCCCAAGGAATAGTCCTTGGGGATGCACTTCCAAAAACAACAACAACCTACAACTCTTACGCAAAGTAAAATACTTTGAGACCCAGAAATAGTCTGTTAGTGAATCCAAAAATTAATTAATTAATTTTATGTGAGGTAGCTTCACAGCTACACTAACAGTACATTAACTTAAAATTATTATATCAAACATTACACCAATTACGAAGTACACAAAAAAAAATTAAATAGCTGAGAGTGACGCGAATTAATTGGCATTCCAATTTATTGTATGTGCCTGTGTGCGTTCCGGTATTTTTACGGTGTGGGTGTCTGTGAATGTGTGTGATGATGTATGTCTGTATACTTATGACTATGTTGAATGCCCATGTAACACCCACTTCTATCAAGATCGGAGACTCTACACTCGAAGTTGTAGACGATTATGTCTGTGTTGTTGTGTCGTTTGTGTTGTGTTAGGTAGGTCTAACTTCGAGAAAGAGGTCAATCGTCGAATCCGACTCGGCTGGGCAGCGTGTGTTGCCAGTGATTACATACGGAACCGAAACGTGGTCGCTCAGAACGGGCCTCATCAGAAGGCTTAAAGTCACCCAAAGAGCAATGGAGAGGGCTATGCTCGGAGTTTCCTTGCGTGATCAAATCAGAAATGAGGAGATCCGCAAGAGAACCAAGGTTACCGACGTAGCCCGAAGAATAGCCAAACTTAAGTGGCAGTGGGCAGAGCACATTGCTCGCAGAACGGATGGCCGATGGGGCCGAAAATTTTTGGAGTCGCGACCGCGAACCGGAAGACGCTGCGTTGGAAGGCCTCCCACTAGGTGGACCGATGACCTCGTAAAGGTTGCAGGGATCCACTGGATGCGATACGCACGGGACCGGTCAATGTGGCGACACTTGGGGGAGGTCTATGTCCAGCAGTGGACGTCTTTCGGCTGAAATGATAATGATGATGATGACGATACTTATGACTAAATGGCACTAGTGGTGTAACTGAGTATTCCTCGTTTGATCCAGGATTGTAATTATCTGTTTTTTAAGAAGGTACCGTGTGGTATCAAAATATTTAGTATATTTGTTATGGCTAATAGTCGAAATGCGGCTACACCTAGTTTTATACGGCTAAACCTAGGTGCGGCCTGGTTGTCCGCACAAAAACGTGGTCACCACGCGGCGCACCCGCGTTCGCGCCTCCAGTGTCGGCTTGAGCTCATTGATAATAATAATTTGGTAGTAGGTACCGTGCCTAAATGATTACGATAGGTACTTAGGGTCGCGGTCGGTCGGTGTCCAACTGGTAGCCTTTTTTAAATATTTTTGGGAAAAAATATAACATGGTTTAAAAATTATTGGAATCGATTCAGTTACTTATTCTGAACAAACTATATTCAGGTTTCGCATATACTAAAAATAAGGTTGTATATCTTTTAGAACTAAACTGAACGATAAAATTAAGCGACTACCGAACTCCTAATATCTCTTACAAACCGTTATTGATTTAATCACTCTCATAGCTTCGACAATATTGAAGTGAACTTTCGCTAACAACTTAAGTCTCTTCCATATTTTATTTAGGAAAGTTTTGCAGGTAAAATTGCCTTCAAGAAACTTTTCCAGGCTAAAAGTTCTCTTTGAATAGAATAGTACGACAGTTCTTTTCTCTTCAGACAGTGTTGAAAATTCCCTTAATTGTCTAGGCATTTAGTCGCGTTCAGATTCTTGGCGTTCATTTAAAAAACATTAATCTTTTATGTTAACGATGTTCCAGCCTAGCACTAATAGGCTTTTAGTATCCCGTTAATGGATCGAATACCTTTGTTCAGTGCTGACACACCGCGTAACATTGTTATATAAGGTACTGAATGACGTATGTGCTAAAATAGGTAAAGTCTATTCAATACCTTGTTTTCAATTGATGTTATTTCTAAAAATATCGCCTTTATCCGACTGCGTCGTTGGTCTAGTGGTCGCAACCGCGACTGCGGTACATGAGGTCCTGGGTTCGATTCCCGGATCGAGCAAAATATAATTGGGTTTTTCCATCAGGAATTTCTCAGTACCAGCCACGGAGTCTGGATTTGTGCCTGGTTGATGGCAATAGGCTCGCCCCCTGGAACCTGTAACTTAAACATAACTGCCAAAATACAGGTACACCTCTGCCTAACCCTTCGGGGATTACAGGCGTGATGTTATGTTATGTTATTAGCTTTATATCAGTGTTTTTAAAGTTAATTTAGGAATGAATACTACCCACTATTAAAGAAGTCATGATAATGGAACTTGTTGTGAAAACTGAATTTTATGAGTGGGGTTAAAGTTATGAAAACAAATATTCGTTTACATGTTCAGAAATGAAATTGCACACAGGTTATATCTTTCCTTTTTGCCACCCTAGCGACATTCGGGTGACGTATTTGCTGAGACACATTTTTTATTCAACACAGGGTGATGTTAGGTTTTATGTCATAAGCTATGTTAAGCTTTTTGGTTTAATATCAAATCGTGACCTTGATGCCAGATGTCGGAGTTAATTTAGTTTTTTTTCGGTTTATTGTAAAATTTTCTTATGTTCCAAAATACAACTGTTAGGTACTTAGGAACTCAGTAACATTTTTAAAAGGCACTCCCTAAAGTTATTATTTTTTATGAGTACTACAATTCGTACTTATAAAATTACTATAGGACCAACTTTTGTAGATCTTTGACAGTCATTACAGGTAGTCAGTGGCCAGAAAGTCTGACAACCTGTCTTACCAAAGGGTATCGTATTACCCATTACAAACTGTGTTGTGTAGGTCAGATAGGCAGTCACACCATGTAAAATACTGGTATGCAGCTGCATCCGGTTAGACTGGAAGCCGACGCCAACATAGTCGATCCTTATTTTCATCGTGGAAATATAGCGCTTTTGTAAGTGACTGCTGATTTTCTTGTTCATATTTGCGGAAAAGCTAAACCCTTTCTGAAGAATTTTGTCATAAGCCTCTTGATCGTTATGCAGCTTACTAGCATAATCCATTAAAACTTTAAATTAACTTAGAACACTTTACCAGGAAACGATTACTTTTATTCCAACCTGATCAAATCTAGCCGACTGTACCTACCAACTCACCAGTGTGTAAAACGTCTGCAAAGAAATAAATTTAAATACCTGATCGATGGTTTGCGTGACCAGAAAATTAGTTCGTAGCACAAAAGATTAGCGTTTCTATTCAGTGGAAAGGCTGTTCGCTTTGCACGCCTGATTGTTTCTGAATAAATGTTAAACTTCACGCGTCACTGGGTCTGCGTTCAATCTGATTTGTACACGGAATCAGGTACTGTGATCATTGGGACATGGAAGCGTAATTTTTGACGCTGTGCAGTCAGGGGAATTTTGTTATCTGATTAAGGCTGTTTCGTTTGAGAATTTTGTAGGTAATATTCGTGTTAGAATTCACAGAATACCTAAACAATATATTTTACAAAACTTTGTCTGTGTTATTCTAAGCTACATTTAATGAAATTGTAAAATTAGAACAGTATAAAAAGCAAAAGAAGTATATAAGTGTTCTATAATCACTGCTCGGAAAAAAGTGTACGTATCTACGTGTAGGATCAGGAAGTACAAGCTTTTTTCTTGTGAAGGCTTGCGAAGCGGAATTTACCTAAAAATCTTGGAGGCACTGAAGCAGAAAGTATTTATATATACAAAGACAAGTCCAGTGGAACTCATTGAACTGATCCAAATACAGCCCAAGTACGATACCCCTTGATTAGACTGTACTTAATCCATTCATGTTCAAATTGATTGTTAAAAATGCAATTTTGACGATTTTGAAACTAAAAATGTTAGCTTATATTTAGTTAGTTAGTTTATTTTATACAAATTAGCCCTTTTTTTTGTAAATATTCAATTTTTATTATTCTATGTAACTTTAATTTTCACTTAATTATTAAAACTTAAAATGTGTATGTCCGAAATCAATTGTGCAGGCTCCATTACCCCACATTTAAAAATACCTCAACAAAAAGCCTACCATAATAATATCTTTTGTTAGTATTCCATTCCGCACCGTTTTTGCATATCTCTTTCGGTCATAATTTACAACCTACATACCAGGGGATAAGATCTATGAATGTCAGTTTAATAATGTTATAAAATATAGCCGGTGGTTGTTCAATTCTCGGTCTACAACGAAGGTAGGTATTCCCCTTTTGTAAATTCATCATTACAATAATTTAATATGCTCAGGCGGTTCGCAAAAGTGGGGCGGTACAATCGAGCGCAGTGCTTGTAAAGGATATTATTATTAAATGGATGAATAGGAAAATGAGAGTGAGAGAATGAATTATTTTGCCGGGGGCATTTTTCTGTTTCCTTTTATTTGTTGGGTGATTTAGATTTGAGTACGGTAGCTGCTTCTAATTTTGACGGTTTTAAATGTACAATTTTGTGAATCGTTCTTTGAGTACGCTAATGAAGCTCAAATATCTTGGAGAGTTAATATTGAAACTTTTACTTACAGGTACTGCCTAGATCTTTAGATTCGCTAATACTAAGAGTTACTTTGACTCACAAGCCTAAGAAGGTGTTGTGGAATGCAGTACATATTTAAGACTACTGTTGCATATGATGTTCATATTAGGGAAGCACGGATGTGAAATTGTAGAAACTGTGGATGGAAATTTAATTGAAAAAAAAAACCAGTAAGTTCCGATTAAAGCCTCACACCAACAAAGCTATTTCAACTATGATTATGATATTTTTTTGCCATAAATCAAACTTTTCATTTTTATTTGAATCTGCACTACACGTCATCTTTGATGAAATTCTTCAATAAAATTTAGTTCAGACTATTCTCAAAACTTACACTCACCATTACAGTGACACCCAATAAACGAATTCAACTAACAAAAACAAAAAAGTTTCTTTGATCAATTAGTCAGAAAGCATTTTCTCCACCAGTACACCACACACGGCGTCGGTAGATAATTTAGAAGCGCTAATCACAGGCTGCCGGTTTCTCTTTGTTGAAGGGAAAGCTTGATTGATGATCCGACTTTGCCGATGTCGGGTTAATCTTCAAACAACACACTATTAGGTGTATGTATGGGGATATGAACTCGTGAAACGAGAAGAGGATGTTTTCTGGTGAGTTTTTGTAAGCTAGATTGATTGTTTTTTTTGTTTTTGTTGTTTGTGGGGATTGGGGATACCTACAATGAGATGTGACAGTTGTGTTTGTTGAATTGTGAAATATTTTCGACATACCTACTGCCCCTAAGACGACCCACTGACCTAGAATCTAAAAGAGACAGAGATATATTAATATAAAATTGAGTTTCAAATGACATAGTAAATAATGTAATGCCTAATCATTTAGTGAAAGGTTACCTACAAGTTAGGTAAAATTATGTACAAGCTTTAATCACAAAAGTCAACCATATTTGGTTATTTCCATAACTACCATTTAAATTGTAGGTACTTAGAAACTACTTTTAACGAGTACTTTTCAATTTAATTTAATAATAGCTTCGTTAACGACATCGTCCTCGACTGTACTTTTTAAATTAACGTTTTTATTTCGTGAAAAGTTAATTGCTGGTTGGTTTAACTGTAGGTCCTAATCAAATCAGAAGAGACTGGAATCGTGACTTAGAATATCCTTACTGCGGCAAAACGGGTAGATTCAAGGAAAACGTCGTCTTATGAAAATTAGTAGGAAATTTTGGAAAGAAAATTAAGTAATCTGATTTGTTTTACGGAGTCTAAATTTGTGCCCGATTGATGGCAATAGGCTCGCCTCCTATTACATGGGATTTAAACATAACTGGCGGAATGTGGGTGTACTATTAGGTACAACTCTGCCTAACACTTCGGGAATTACAGGCGCGTTGGTATCCTATCTATTTTTACATAGACCGCTTCTTGGTTAGTTCTTACGACAGCATGTGAACAAAGTATTCAGCCGAAGTCAAGCCAGATTTATTAGACCTTGGTCAAAGACAGGCAGAACGTTCACTACCTCAGACTTGCGTCAATTGAACAAAGCGTGTCTCTTTGTTTCCTTCCTGAGAGTACGGTTACAACAACGGTTAGCACACAACAAAATTGTCGCTTGAACGTGCAAGTCGAGGTCATCATCTGCCTAGCCTTGTACCAAGTATGTTGGGGTCGGCTTCCAGTCTAACCGCATGCAGCTGAATACCAGTATTTTACATGGAGGGACTGCCTATCTGACCTCCACAACCTAGTTAGTACTGGGTAACACGATACCCATTGGTTGGACTGGTTGTCAGACTTTCGGGCCTCTGACTACCTGTAACGACTGTCTTATGTCTTACTAGCTATTGCCCGCGACCTTCGTTCACGTGAAATTATTATTAAAAAAAATATTTCTTCCCTTTTTGAATCGGATTTTGTTACCAATTTCAAGTCTTAATTTTTTTGCAAATTAAAGTAGCCTTAGTTACTCCTTATAACATCAGGTATCTGCCAGAAAGTCCCGTCAAAATTGGGCCAGCCGTTTCGGAGATTAACTGGAACAAACAGATAGATAGACAAAAATTGAAAAAAACTGTGTTTTTGTTATAAGTAGGTACCTACCGTATATATTTTCACACGCATTCAGCAAAAAGCTGTTATTTTGATATTACAAACAGACAATTCAATTTTATTTATTTGTATACAAGGTGTAACATAATAAATGCAAGACCTCCCGTGTGGTCTCTCGCACCATGACACTAAACATCTTTTGTTCTACGAGTTCTTGAAATTCGCAAAAAACGGAACGGACGCAATCAGCTGATCCACATGTATGGTAAAACTAAAAAAAAAGTTATGAATTTCCAAAAGTCATAGAACAAAAGTTGTTCAGTTTCATGGTCTGAGACACCACACGAGAGGTCTTGCGTTTATTATGTTACACGTTGTAGATGTGTCTGTGTAGTGTCTTATCGTAAGATAAACACACAAAAACCTTGGAAAATCATCACCCAACCAGTCCAATCACTCCGCAAGCACAACAAAAGCTCATCTGACAAAAACAATGATAAAAATTAAGCATCTTTCCTCCTCCTGAATATTTCACATCGGCGGTGTTATCGGCTTATTACCAGCCGTCGCAGAATCACGTAGACTGTGTCCCTCATAACAGTGACAGGCTGACATTGTATTAAGGAGGGAAAGTATTAGGCACTCCTCCTATTTTTTATTCCGGCCGTGAGAGTGATGGGGCTGGAATACTAATCTTTGGTCTTGGGAGACACCATGACGTAAATGTATGGGTCAGATTATGGGTTTAGTGGAGGCTTCTGTTTTGAAATGTACTGTGATATTGGTGTGTGATAAATTGCTAAATGGCGGTTGGAAGAATTCACTATAATCTTTAAAATAAAATAAAAAATATTCACTGATACAAAACGAAGCCGGAAGGTCGTTAGGTCCGTGCTTTCCGAGGCATGGAGGAAACTCGGTATGTAATGGGTGGTCACCCATCCACAGACCAAACTAGGCAAGCACGGCTTAACCTAAAGAGCGATCCGAGCGGCTGGTATTATTTAGCCGCGAGCTCCTCATACATAATACATAAGTATTCATTTTAAATTATCTACTTCATACAGGCTTTACGAAATTCTGTTACGTTGTGTTCAATCTACGTCGGAATCAAGCATTAATTTGTAATATTTTTTGCTGACGAAATTATTCCGAAAGGAAATCCAAATGTATATTTAATTAGTGTCATTGACCTCTGCGCGCTGAAAAACGCGAGAGCGAACACGCCTTTTGATCTTTTTTTTCGTATGATAACATTTAGCATTTAGTTAAATCGTAATAACTTACGAGTACTATGATAAAAACACATTTTGCCTCTTAGTAAATAAGTACGACACATTGAGATGTCAATCATATTGTAAGTTGTTGTGTGTGTGTTGTTATTGTGTGTGTGTTGTTGTGTGTGTATTGTTGTTGTGTTGTTGTTGTAGTTTGTGTGTTTCTTTTGTTCCTAACAATACGCGTTATCCATCTTGTTTCCCAAACAACCAATTTTCAAATCGTTCGCATTATTTCGCTTAATCCGCGTAAACACTAACACGCGCTATCTACACTGTATGCATGGTCTGCCTCTTTTCACCCTTATGCCTAGAGTAATAAGGTTGAAAAGTGGTCGATTGTGTGAACTCAGTAGTGTCTACTAACCACTCTGTCCCGTAAATAGGGACATGAGAAAATTTATCGATTCCCGTTTCTATTTATTTAATAACACAGGTGTTTTATACGATTTTGTTCCCACTTTTGTTTTTAGAATTACGTGTATTGAGTCTATTCGTAGGTAATTCCAGTCGCTATTATTTTTAATCAGATAAATTACTCATACTGTGTATATTATTATCGATTTTACTAATTAATGGTTCTTTAATGTCTGTTAACATAGGTTTGATATGATAATATGAGAGAGTATGTCTGTTTTAAATAGTTATTTGTATAATTGAAAACCAGCCAAGTGCGAGTCGGACTCGGGCATGAAGGGTTCCGTACCATCGTAGTAGGGGAGTCCCCTTCAATTTTTTTTTTTTTTTTTGTTAAACTGGCAACGGAAATACACATTCTGTGAAAATTTCAACTGTTTACCTATTACGGATCATGAGATACAGCCCACTAACAGAAGGTCGGACTGACGGACAGTGGAGGTTTAGTAATAAGTCCCATTGGTTACCCTTCGAGTAAGGAACCTTAAAAAGAAATTAAAATTATTCGCCAATATTTCTTTCAATGATTTTAAACGTAATTCACAAATAAACTGTACTATGCTATTAAAAAGAACATCGACTAAAACATATTACAATGCGGGCCAAAATAACTGACTCACATTGTGACAACATTTTTATTCACCTACCACCAGTCTGTCAACATGAACTATTACGACATTCATATTACCTCGACCTCACTTTAATACACTCTCTGTCAACGACATGCCATCAGTTATCATAACAGCCGTCTCACACAAATATCACAATACATTTCCCTACTGGGTATAAATAATACCAATTCAAAGTCACTCGTAATCGTAAACCCTGCCTCACATAATTCTCACGTACAATACAAGTAACACAAAGAGTTACAACACTAAGCTTCGTCGTTCCTCGTAAAACTTCGTATTTACTCGTATTCATCAATCAAATGGGGTTATTATATTGTATAGTATACATAGACGGGCGGGTACGAAACAGGTTGATCACGCAACTCACGCTCCCCGCATTGTATTAAATCTTTATTCCCAATGACGAATGGGTTTTTCGTTGATTATTTCCTCTCTCGATACGTTTCGCACGCTTGGGGATGAAGAAATTCGTTTAGTGATTATTTTATGATTGTAATGGGGAAAATATTTGATGGGACCGCTTGTATTTTTTTTGGATGATCGATTTATTTGATCCGAGATATATGGATTAGTTTAACGTTTGTAATAGTATTTTTTTGCAAACGCGTTGATTAAAGTTGATTGACGGCACGGTTGGCGCAGTGGCTGAGTGATTGACTGCTGCGCTTCGTGTCGCAAGTTCGATTCCCGCACGGATCAAATATTTGTATGGCCTACAGGTAGTTGTTCCGAGTCTGTCTGTTTGTGTACGTGAATTTAAATGTTTGTAAACGCACCCACGATACAGGAGAAATTCCTAATGTGAACCTTTTTTTTTTTAAAAAAAAGTTAGGTATCGTTTCATAGCAGTTAGCTTTTCGGTATTCGTATCAGAAAGGCTGTCGCTCCATGTAAAATACTAGTATTCTACTGCAACCGGTTAGACTAGAAGCCAACCCCAAACATAATTGGGAAAAGTATTAGAAGTAGTAAAGATTAAAAAAAACATCTTAATTGGGTACAATAAAGATGATTACATCTTAGATCATAAACCTTAATAACGGTCCTAATCTATTTACAGGCTAACGACTTCTGTAGGCTACCCATCACTTTAAGGTGAAGTATAAACTTATTAGTTAAGTTTAGTAGATAGATTATCTTACTGAAGTGGCCGTAAGAAGTGCCATGGAGCTGGAGAGATTTGGAAGAGACCTACAGTCAGCATTGGGTGGCCAGAGGTTCAAGAAAAACTTACTTAATAACACAAAATACAGGGTGTACCAAGACCCTTAACGAAGCCGTCAACCAAGCATTCTGTACATCAAACTAAGTAACTTTACGCAAAAATTATTGCTGGAAAACGACTTTTTTTTTTTTGGTGAAAAATCATGTTTTACGGTAGGACTCAATGTAATGCACTCAAAACGTTGTGATGATGAATGGGCTGAATAGTACGGGGGTCGTGGAAGTGTTATTAAAAATGTGTACTTATGTAAAAAACAAACTTGTGAAAAAGTTGGAACTTTGACCCCCAATATCTCCCCAACTAGAAGGTTCTCAGGTCAAGAACAAAAAATGATCGCAATGTTGGGAAAAAAGTGCCTTTCGGCTTCGTTACGGCTCTTGTTACACCCTTTATAAAACATACCGATATTATATAAAAAAAAAACAGATAACAATAGGAACAATAAGAATAATATAATCCCTAAAACATTAAGGAGGAAACTCTATTCAAAGAAAATAACATAAAGGAAAAACTTAAAAAGCACAGTTTTATTCAAAAAGAATATTCAGTACGTTCCTCTTGGGTTGCGAAGGTTTTTGTTACGGAGTGGAATAAAAAAAACTAAATTCCCCTCACGTACTTATTCGGATAGGGTTGGCAAAATTTGATTTGATTACGTTTAAACTTATACTGTCACTTACGGGATATCTTCCGTGATTGTTCATATTTTGAGCTCCCGATATTTCGGCGCTGTTGCAAGCGCCATGATGGGGGTTGACGGCGGGCACAAGATATCGCATAAGTGACAGTATAAGTTTAGTTGTAAACCGTGAAAGGTTAAAAAAGTGTTTTATTTACGTTTGTGTATAACGAATTATAGACTGAATAACTATATTATTTTCATCGACCCTTCGATATAAACATCGAGGGGAGGATGCCTTCTTCTTGAGGAGCTCGTGGCTAAGTAATAACAGCCGCTCGGGTCAATTTTTAGGTTAAGCCGTGTTTGCCTAGGTTGGTCTGTAGATGGGTGATCACCCGTTACCATACCGAGTTTCCTCCATGACTCGGAAAGCATGCCACTAAGCCCGACTGCTATTTTTAGATTTTTGACAGTGGTTACAGGTAGTCAGTGGCCCAAATGTCTGACAACCAGTCTTACCAAGAGGCATCGTATTACCCAAGAACTAACTGGGTTGTGGAGGTCAGATAGGCAGTCGCTCCTTTTAAATTCTGGTATTTAGCTGAATCCGGTTGGCCTTGAAGCCGATCCCAACATAGTTAGGAAAAGGCTCGGCAGATGTTTTTAATTCGGTTTGTATAATTTTAACGTTTAAAAAGTACTGTTTTTTTGCGTAATTTGAATAAATAACTTTGGTTTGTGTTTCGCCATTAACATTTACGAGGAGTTTAAGATTAATTTTAGTATTCTAGTTTTTAAATATAGAGTTTATTAAATGATATTGAACCAAGTGTATAAAGTTTGTCATTTCGGTTCTATCTCTCTAGTTGCGCGCGTACAATAAACTGCATGTGAAAAGAGAGACATTTCAAGAAAGTGTGTTTTAAAAAAAACATGAGGTTACAGCCCTGAAACATTTGCCCCGCGTCAAGACGACGACATTTTGATAACGTTTAATATTTATTTTCTTTGTAGACGAAAATATAATTGCATACTTTTTAACACAATAGACGTTCAAACTGCCTGCCTGTCTAACCTTTTTTCCAAACTAGGGATCGGCTTCCAGTCTTACCGGATGCAGCTGAATACCAGTATTTTACATGGAGCGACTGCCTACCTGACCTCCACAACCCAGATGCTGGATAATACGGTACCCCTTAGTAAGACTGGTTGTCAGACTTTCTGACAAATCAAACTACTCACGTATAAAACTAAGAATACTGTAGAATATATATTATTAACGTTTTAGATGTTTTAGGTACAAATCCTAATATATTTTTATCCAAAGGGACATCCTAGGTCCTAACATTAATAAAGGTCCTGATTTATTTACAGGCTAACGATTCCTGAAGCCTAAACAAAAGAGTCGGAAAATTATCTATTTCTGGGTTATTTCAGTATCCTAAAAAGATATATTTTATTTTCTGAAATAAATCTCACTAACCAAACAATTTGTCAAGAAGACAGATTTATTTAGGAAACTATTTTTATGTACCTAGATAAATGTTTTCTACCTCGTTGATCGTTTAGCCGTAAACGCGAATTTTGAAAATGAGGTTCTGGGTTAGATTCCAAGGTCGGGCCAACGTGTAATTGAGTTTCTCCATCAGGATTTTCTCAGTAAAAAACACAGAGTCTGGAGACGTGTTCGCTTGATATCCATAGGCTCGCCCCCTGCGATATGGGATTTAAACATATGTAACTAGTAAAATGTCAACCGGTGTACTATTAGGTACACCTCTGCCCATCCCTTCGGGGATTACAGGCGTGATATTATGTTATGCTAAATATATTTTTGGACACTTTGGAACCTAGCCAATACTATTGTCGTTTGTTATTATTATATGAACGTTAGACTATACGCAAGGGGTGCTTCGAATAGTCGTAAAATGTCAGTTTTGAAGGTCATAATAACGTCTTGGCGTGTAACATTACTGTTATGCATGAATACACGACAATAAAGGTACTGAATTTCAAAGTTTTTTATTGATGAAACTGCTCGCTGCTTCCTGCTGAGGAGCTCGTGACTAAATAATAACAGCCGCTCGGGTCGATCTTTAGGTTAAGCCGTGCTTGCCTAGGTTGGTCTGTGGATGGGTGACCGCCCATTACATACCGAGTTTCCTCCGTGCCTCGAAAAGCACGTTAAGCCGTTGGTCCCGGCTGTCATTTGTAGATCTTTGACAGTCGTTAGGCAGTCAGTGGCCCAAAAAGTCTGAAAACCAGTCTTACCAAGGGGTATCGTATTACCCAGTACTAACTGGGTTGTGGAGGTCTGATAGGCAGTCGCTCCATGTAAAATACTGGTGTCCAGCTGCATCCGGTTAGACTGGAAGCCGACCCCAATATAGTTGGGAAAAAGGCTAGGCAGATGATAATGATGATGATAAAACTGCTGCCCTGGAAGACGTCATGAAATCAATCAATGGTGTCTACTTGTCACACCTTCGGTTTGCGGATGACCTTGTGTTGTTCTCCGAATCCCTGAAAGACCTTCAATGCATGCTGAAACAACATTTTGATGTTTCCCTACAAGTTGGCTTAAGCATGAACATATCCAAGACGAAGGTGATGTCAGGCATTCCGTACGACTCTGCAAGCTTTAATAATTTTACTATAATCACTGAACTAGCTTTTTGCCGCTGCTTCGTTCGCGTGGAGGTCGGTTTTTATCCCATGGGACGTAAACTACCAAGATTAAAACTCATATAATTATCCTAAACCAGGTCATGGTGACTTAAAATCCGTTCAGCCCGTGAGGTGTGAAAAGGTAGACAGGCAGACAGACAAATTGAGTGACAGAGTTACTGTCGCATTTATAATATTAGTAGTTATAGTTACAGAAAAAAATCTTCTGATTTGATTTCATATAACAAACAGGGAAAAATAACATACATGGTATAACATCACGGTTAGTTAGTTAGCAGAAGTATATAATAGTACACCCACATTTCACCAGTTATGTTTGGGTCACATTTAATAGGGGGCGAGCCTATTGCCATCAACCGGGCATAAATCCAGACTCAGTGGCTGATACTGAGAAATTGATCCTGATGGAAAAACCGAAAACAGGCAAAAATCTTCTTCTAAAATAAGATTACACATCATCATCATCATTTCAGCCAAAAGACGTCCACTGCTGGACATAGGCCTCCCCCAAGTGTCGCCATATTGACCGGTCCCGTGCGACTCGCATCCAGCGGATCCATGCAACCTACAAATAGATAGTAGATTACAAAATTAATTTAGAATACGAAAATAGATTGAGTACCAATTACGAAACGATAATTATATTTCATCAATGTCGAAGGTTCGGTTTACAGAATGGTTTAAAATGTAATTTTCTCGTAGTTTCCGATGAAGGAATGTCTGTCGTAAGAGCGTTTGTAAGTTATTCTCGTTTCCTTCGAAATATTATTGATCCTTTTGTAATCGGCCTTGAACTGGAATGTTCTTTCAATCTTTCTAAGATTTCTTCGGAAATACGTCAGAGGCGTACGTGTTCAATACTCAATACTCATTTCTTTATTGCATTCCACAATGTAGGCTTAGGTGGTAGACATTTTTTAAAAGAAACAATCGTGGACCCTGTCGGGCACAGCAAAACAAAGATAATAATATTAGGAGATGAGGACTTATCATTTAAGTATCTTATAATCTAACTTATTCTAAAAACATTTATGTTAAATCTATTCAGGGATTTATCATTTAAGTATTCGTTGACACTGTAGTAACATTCGCTTATTAATAGCTTTTTTAATTTGTTCGTGAATAGATGGAGTTTTTTTTCTTTTCTTTTTGATTCAGGTAACAAAACTATGAGGATGATTTATAGCTAAGTTTCAATTAGACCCTCTCACGGTAACCTTGGTTTCACCAACCGAGGTTTAACCAAGCTTGGTATAACCAAGGTACGTTACATAATAGTTGAAAATGGTTATGAACGTTGATTCACTTTCCTCACAACAAAAGTAAGAAAATTGCATGACGAAACATTAAAATTCCCGAAGGGTTAGGCAGAGGTGTACCTAATAGTACACCTACATCTCGCCAGTTATGTAATAGGAAGCGAGCCTATTGCCATCAACCGAGCACAAATGCAGACTCCGTGGCGTACTGAGAAAATCCTGATGGAGGAACCCAATTACACTTAGTTTGAACTGGGACTCGAACCTAATTCCGGCTTAGCAGTAGCGCTTGCGACCACTAAACCAATGAGGTTTCCTGCAAACAATTAAAAATATAATAACGTATCATTAATTATAAACTACACGTTCCTCACAAATTCATTCCCACGTAAAACATCTGTTTTCGCTACCCACCAATGATAAATCACCACTACATTTCACCATTAAAATACAAAAGAAAATGTTGAAACAGAATACATTAAAACATAACAAATTAACGACACCCCCTGGCTGCTTAATAAATGAAGACAATTTAATCCGCTAGAAATACAAATCGCTTGTCTAATTTATTTCGCGTGTTGAATTCGGCGAGATTTGCCAACTTGCCTCTCACGGGAAGGTACGTGGATGTAGAGAAATATATTGCGTTCTGTACATACTGGTTTTATATTTTTAACTAGCTGTTGCTCGCGACCTTCGTCCGCGTCAAAAATTATTATAAACAAAGTACTATTTTCCTTTTTAGTCTGATTTTGTTAACAATTTCAAAGGTTTTATTTTTTTTGCACGATGACTTTAACTACTTTTCTAAAATATATACATAGTGTAACATAATAAACGCAAGACCTCTCGTGTGGTCTCTCAGGCCATGAATCTAAACAGCTTTTGTTCTATGACTTTTGGAAATTCATAACTTTTTTTTTTAGTTTTACCATACATGTTGATCAGCGGATCGCGTCAATTCCTATAGATAATTCATTTTCTTTTGCGAATTTCTAGAACTCGTAGAACAAAAGTTGTTCAGTTTCATGATCCGAGAGACCACGCGGGAGGTCTTGCGTTTATTATGTTACACCTTGTATAGCCTATGTCAGACCTTATAACATCAGCTATCTGCCAGTTTTCGCCGGTTATAAAATGACCGTCTCTAACATCATGGAGTCCTTGGCAAAGTTTATGTCATGATAGGGATATCATGACATAAACTACATATACCCTACCTTTCACAAGTATTAATAGTTCCTAATACAAGATGTAATCCCTTACATCCATAGAATCCTCTATAAAGAATATTCTATCGTCTATCCATCGTAATCGGTAGCATTCCTAAAAAGTCGCAAAATCCTTTAGACCGTACATTCAAAACAGATAAAACCTATTAAGTTTCACCTAATTCTTTTACAAAATAAACTCTTACAAGAAAATCAGCCTGATAACCCCTCTCCTCACTCTAAATACCGGGGAGCAAATTGTCTGTGACACGAAGTTCCTGCCCACTTTGACTCAGATAAGTTTATCAAGATGCAGTGAAAATGATCAAAGACGGAAAGTTGGTTAAAGTTAGTAAATCGATTATTTTAATCTCCCTTTTACTTTGAACTTTGTTCTTGAATGAAAAATGTAGTTCAGAAAAATGTAGTTTTGTTTTTGGAATATCTTTATCTGAGTGAAAGGAGACCAGCGTTCTTGTTTTGCGTAGTCTAAGCCATGAAGATCAGAGGAATAACTCATCAATAATATTAATTTTATTCATCAATAAATGCCGAATGCCAATGCCTTTTTAATTTGTCAATTCAGCAACATTTATGACTTTATTTATGATATCCAGCAAATTATTTTTTTTAAACCAATGAAGCAATGGACACGGGTATCCTTCAAAAATCTTCCTCTTGTTGCAAGTGGACGTAGAGCTGTCATAATGAGCCAAGCCACAATCTCTTATTAATTCAGTTAAATACGTCAAACTAACCCGATAATCTAAATATAAAATTTCAGTTGAATCAGGCTCATATTCATCCAAAACGTTTGCTTAGAACAGATCTGATGTGGGTTGGTACATTTTGGCAGAACACGCTCAAGTGTGTTACATAATTGGAGTGCGGAAAAGAACAAAAACAACTTCGAAATGTTTGTTTACTGCGAAAAGTGAAGTCAATCGCTAAGCCATAGCAGCAATCTGAAACATATTTATAGGTATCTACAGCCGTTGTTCCTCTTTCCTCCAATACCCGTGTACAGCATGACTTGGATAAGCAAGAGTTTATAATGAACTTCGGAAGTGCTGGCTATTGGTCGCGATGACTGGCACTTAGAACTTTGTTACATTACTAAGGTGTACATTTCTGAACTGTTGGGTTGAGAAACGCTTTATGGTTGCTTTGAAATGGTCCTATGTTATCTGGGAATATTGCTTTTAGTTGCTGGGTATGAATATGCAACTACCTTAATTAGGGACCAAACCATATAGTTTTGTAATCTTGTCTATCAGATTTTTTTTTTCTTAAGGAAATCTATATAAAATTGTAAACTGACTGACTGACTGACTGACTGGGTGATATATCAACACACAGCCCGAACCGCTACTCCTAGAGACATGAAACTTGGAGGGTGTGTTCTTTGTGAAGAGAAGGTCTCCACTAAGAAAGGATTTTTGGGAATTCTACCCCTAAAGGGGTAAAATAGGGAATGGAAGTTTGTATGAAAGTCTGTCAGTTTTGAAGTCAGGATCTTCAAATTTTGTGTTTAGGCTGCTGACGATTAAAAATTAAATTTATACGTGTCTCGGCGTTTTTAATAATTCTACCCCCGAAGGGGTAAAAAGGGGGGTGAAGGTAAGTAATCGTATATTTACGACATCCACGCGGGCGAAGCCGCGGGCAAAGGCTAGTAAGTTATAAAAATCGAATTCTTACCATTTTATTATTTTTAATGTTTGAGAACCTATTCTAATTTCATGAAATATTGTGTTTCAAAGGCAACGGCAACCGAACCGTAAATGCCGAATACAATAAAAACGGTCACGAATGGTTTTATAATAACTTCGTCTCTCAAATGTCTGGCAGTAAGTAATACTTTTATCCAGAGGCTCAGTTTTTATATTTTTTTCTTTCGCAAGCAATGGCAGATGCGCACACATTGCTTTTGCTCTTTCAACTCCATTTAATGCAATCCCGTCTCTAGTTAATATGACAAACTTCGCACAGTCATCAAAAAGCTAGGCCTAGGCCGCATCATCGCTTCACATAAGCCGAATTTCGGCCAAAGACAAGCCAATTGAGTTTAGATAGGCGAGCCTCCTTTAATTTATTTTTATTAATTGTTGTTATAGCTTTCTTATAAGTTAAAAGATTTTGGTTGGTTTTGGTTTGGTTTTGGTTTTGGTTTTTTTTTTTATTATTTTTCTTATAAGTTTTCCAGTAATGTACAGTGGGCCCAAGTATTTGGTTTACAGTTTATATGTGTGAGTGAAGTCATAGTTATGCACACAAACACAAAATTAAATTAACTTGACTTGCTGTACGAGCCGGTAATATTCATACAGCCGCTCATTATTATTGTGTGAGTAAACATATTGTACCCTACACGGGGTTTATTTTTTTTATCTTTACGCTTGTCGGGTAATCTAGTAAAAATAATATAAACGAGTTTACAATAAAGCCCAACATTTTATACTAACTTAACATGGTAACCATAGCCGATTGGTGTAAGCGCTTGCGTTAGCTAGTGATCTAACCTCGACGACGCGAGTTCGAACCCAACTGAGGAATTATTTTTGCTACTTTTTACTTTTTGTTTTTTAATAAATTTATTTTGTGGCCAATAAAATTACTCAAGCAAAAAGTAAAAAGTAACTAAATATAACCAATGAAATAATTTGATTTTTTTATTAGATAAACATTGCTATTGTTTGCTTAGCTTATCGCTTGGGTCATTAGCAAATTATCCGTCTCGTTTCTTCCAATGTTCCTTTCTTATATTGGTTGTTTTAAGGCTCAATTTGGTGGGGGCAGTATGTTAGAAAAAAAAACTTGTGTGGCCGATACAATGATTTAATACACTGTTGTTTACCTGTTTTTTTGACAAAGACAAAGTTTTTTATTGGTAAGGATTGACGTCAAAGTGATTGTCAAAGTAGGTAGGTATATAAATTGAATCAAAGTAAAATTAGAGGTGAAGTGAATCAACATGTTAGATAGTAAGAAATTATGACAACTTCTAATCGCATAACAATAACATCACTTCACCATACTTTCAATAATTTACGAGTTGTGGTTTAAAAAAAAAACGTTTTATACCTACCTACTTATTACTAAGTTTTGTATTTGTTCTAATTTGCTTAACAAATATGAACATTATTTGCATAAAAATAAGATTCATATTCGTCTACTAATTAAAATAAATTCGACTAATAATGAGTCGGCAATCCTTCGTTTTCTATTACTCCTTGTAACCTTCTGCTCATGAGATCTCACAGTTTGTAAGCACACTTTTATGCGGGTGGACAAGAAGGGATCAGCCTTGTGCCTTGCCACGATGTCGTAGTGTCGAGTCGATGAATTTGCCTTTGGTTTTGGCCTAAGATGTTCTACGTCTCCAAAATACGCATATCGGCGGACCCATAACTGCACGGTTCTCCCCTGTGGATAAAAACAGTATTTATAATACTTATAATAATAGCTAATATTATAATAAATACACACTATACTTTTATACTATATATACACTATGTTTATTCAATATACTTATATATACCTAATTAATATTACTTATAATAATACAATACATAAATATAAGATAAACACTGACATTAGCAAACATTATAATCTATTTTTATTTACGTTATTCAAAGGCTTTTCTTTAATCTGTCTAAAGGCTAGATCAAGCTAATTTTAGACCAAGCTAATTTTATCATAATCATCATACGATTACAAATTAAAAAAAAGAAACTATAATAATTCAGTTATGATAATATATTATTATAACTATGTTAGGTATTGCACTTAAGTTACATTAATTATTTATTCCTAGTAAACATCCCTTTCAATGTTTACTAGGAATAAAGTGAATAGAGGAGTTAGTTAAAGTGAAGTAGGTATAATATCAACGTAATATCTAACTGTTACTCACCGATATCATTAAGCGCCTTGTAATTTCACTTCATCTCATCGAAACGCTAATCGATAACAATTCAAATTGAGTCAGCCCAAAATTTGGCGACGAGTTTGGCTCTTTCAGTAGCGTCCTGTGATGCATTTCACAGGAGCAAACAACAGAACAGGCAGGACACGATATAAAGTGTCCCATCGTTTGTTAGGCAGCACCACATTTACACTCACAATTTCACATAATATAGATACGTTTTGCTCATCCAAAACAACGATTTCCACCTCTTTGAACATTGATAAATGTTGCATGGTTGGATCCACAGAAATAAAACCACACACATGCTCAAGAGTAGTAATCAATAAACTCAGTAATGCAAATACTCGTAGATTGACAAGTAAGAATGCTCATTTTTTATAAATGAAGGTGTTTCAAAACAATATTTTTAAATTGTCGGTAGTTGTTGTCTAAACAGTCAAAATCAAATAGCCTGAGAGTTCAATGTTTGTCTCAAACGTTGGAATTGTTATAAATTCTACTTTAAGTAATGTTTTAACAAAATAATGAATACAAAAAGAAAAATAATATACTATTGCATGCATGATTTGAACTTACGACTTCTCGTTCAGTGACCAAAGACGATAGCCATTGTGCCAGTATTGCTATATTAACATCCTGCAAAATATTATATCTCCTTCAGCATCATAAGTGAATGATGACTATAGATTGGTATATGGTAATTGATGTGCCACACGCACACTAATAAAAACTGAGCTCGCTCGTTTTATTTTGTGTTTGTGTGCATAACTATGACTTCACCCACACATTTAAAATGTAAACCAAATACTTGGGCCCAGTGTACAGGCAAAGAACAATTTTTTGTATTTTTTTTTCAAAATTTTCGGCCCTGTAGTTTAGGAGTAGAGGCTACTTTCTATTTAGCTATTTTCTTAAATAACTTCAAAACTATTTATTTTAAAATTATAAAAGCAAAATATATTTGAAATGCTCACAATAAGCCCTTTCATTTGATATGTAACACGATATAATTTGCAAAACTTTTATTTTTCTTTTTCCAATTTAGCCCCCAAAAGTGGCCCCATGTTTAAAACTCATTAATTTACGTTACACGTCCGTCTTTGGGTTACCAACTTACATAATGTGTATCAAATTTCAATTCAATCGGTGCAGTAGTTTCGGAGTAAAATATCTGTGACAGATGGACAGACAGACACGCGAGAGATCCTATAAGGGTTCCATTTTTTCCTTTTAAGGTACGGAACCCTAAAAATAAAAATAAATGTCGTGTAATTTGACAAGCCAAAAAAAAGCAATTCACATCTAGTAACACAGACTCTTTGCGCCACGTTTGAATACGCAATGTGTTCATCAGTTGACTCGAGCCGTCATTAATCAGATGTTTTTGCCTCTTCTAACCCGATGGGGGCCTGTAGATAAATTCCGACGAATTACTACAACACGATTTTCTTTAGGTAATCTCCAGAGACGAGAAAAAAACTTGAGTACTTTTTTCGCTGGTGATATATATTTTTTCGGCTCAATTGAAGTTACATAGCGTGTCTGATGATTTTTTGGCAAAAATAGGCTGTGGAGGCTCGCAAAAACGAAGTAGTTTTTCTCTAGAAAAAGTTTTTAAAAGTGTATTTAAATCTAAAACGTTACTATTTACCATTGGAGAGCGAAAAGATTATGCAATTTTCACGCATTCCAGGCAGCAATATGACACTTTTTTGAACTGTAATTTTTATTACTTTCATGCTGTACTTAAATGCCAAAGTCACAAAGTTTTTCAGCCGGTGACCATACATTTTTAATTACAAAGCAATGAAATAAACCATTACACAAAACTGATTTTTTTTTTGTGTATTTATTTTTTATTGAATTATATAAAAAGAAGCCAAGAATACCGATGATTAAAATAATTTAGCTCCAGTTTAGTTGCTAAGAAAAAAATCATATTTTCCTTTAAACTGGTAACCCCATACTATAAATAGACAAATAGAACCACTTACTGGAATCAAGGCAATTTATATTCCTAGATCATACATCCACAATAATATTATATTCCTACCTCATGCTGTATTTTCTTGGAACACTAATCTAAGACTGTAATCTTAGTATGAGGCAAGGCGGATGAACTATTTGTATGTTAGATCACTTAGTGTTTCCTGGGAAACTGTTTCATGTTCTAAGTTTAATTTAGACTAGAGTTACTTGTACCTATAGTTTATGTCTATAGATTGTTGTGGTTTCTGAGATGAGAAATAACTTACTAATATTGGAATTAAGTTACGTAAATAAAACGACTCCTCCTGCTCTAGATATTATTTATGTTGAAATGGTGTAGTATTATATAATGGTATAATAATAAAAGGTATGTTACACGACTTTGTGCAGTGAAAGACGTGTTTCTGAATTTGTGCTCGTTTGATGGCAATAGGCTCGCCTCCTATTACATGGGACTTAAACATAACTGGCGAAATGTAAAAGTAGGTATACATCTTCCTCCCTTCGGGGATTACAGGCGTGATGTAATAATAATGATAAAATAAAATAAAAATAAATAAAATATTGAAAATTTAAATTTTTTAAGTAACGAACGTAAATTTAATAACTTTAAACTATATTGGTATGGGTTTCCAGTCTAACCTGACGCAGTTGAATACCAGTTTGGAATGCCAAACAACAACCCTGATTCATCATCATCTGCCTAGCCTTTCCCAACTATGTTGGGGTCGGATTGCAGACTTACCGGACGTAGCTGAATACCAGCATTTTACATGGAGCGACTGCCTATCTGATCTCCACAACCCAATTAGTATTGGGTAGTAATATCCCGTGGTAAGACTGGTTGTCAGATTTTCGGGCCCGTGAGTACCTGTAACGACTGTCAAAGATCTTCAAATGACAGCCGAGGCCAACGGCTTAGCGTTCTTTCTGAGGCATGGAGACAACTCTAGGCGGTCACCCATCCACAGACCAACCTAAGCAAGCGCGGCTTAACCTGAAGAACGACCTGAGCGGCTGTTATTATTTAGAAACCAACCAGATTTCAACTATGGTTATGTTATGATATACTAAAACAAAATATTTCTTTGTTCCAGGTTATTTTTGGCACATCACAGACTTCCACTATGACCCCCTCTACACACCACAAGGCGACACTAGAAGACGTAGGTATAAAATATTAACTATTTTTAAGTTACTCAAGTTATTAACTTGTGTAGGAACCGCCTCAGTTAACCTCAGTTAACTTTTACTATGGACAGTTCATGGAAACCATACTATTTAACGTACAAGTTACTGGTAAGGTTTAGAAAAAAGTTATTTCGGATTATAAGAATGTGTGATGACGTCAATCAACATTAATGCAGTACTTTGTCACAATGACTTGAAAGAGATTTAGTTTTGTACAATCAACTTACAAAAACGTTGACCCTCTTTTCATCATATCGACAACCAAGGGTTAAGCAATATGGGTAGGGCAATAAATGTTCAAGGTTTGAGACCAAAGCCGTACTAGAAGTTACCACAAGAAGATGTATGGTTGGAGTGTAACCTTATGGGCGTTATGGAGCAAGGACTTAAAAAAAACAGGTCAATTAAAAAAAAATGAAATCTACCAGTTTTATTGCAGCTGGTTAACTTTCGCTAAAGAAACCATTTAGCTTCTGAGAAGCGTTACCCTACGACGCAAAAAAATAAAATAATGAAATAAAAAAACATAAATATTACAAAAAACCGGTCCCGCGTCTGAGATCAGAAACGGTACCGTTTTTATTTTTAACTTTACTTTTTTTTATTTAATTTTTTTTTTGTTTGTCGTAGAGCCCCTTAGCGTATACCTAATCTAACTCCGACACACCATCTCTAAGGCGACACTCTGACCAGTTGTACTCCGGTTACAAAAATGCTTGCCAACCAACATCCGTAACATGGCCCGAACGCCCTGTTAAGCCTAGTCTAGTAAAATCGTTTTCTGGATCGGATGGAGTTAATTATTTTGATAGTTTATGTCAATACAATAGGTCCTTTTTTACTTTTCCAGAATCGTATGTCATTTTAACTACTAGGCCCTCAGGTAACATAGAACGACCCACCTACTCTGGACACAATTTCACCGGACCGATTCAATTTGGTGCTCAATTTTGGTTTGCTTGTGTCAATGGCAATTGTAATTTGTATGCAAAACATCGGTTTAATTAGCGTTTTCAATCGCAGCACCTATATATAGAAGAATTGTGTCCGCTTTGACTGATTGCTTTTTTCAACTGTGTCTGGATGGATAGTGGTTTTACTGATGTATCGTTACAAACAAATTAGCATTATACAGTTCCCATTTTTAACGTTAATCATCGTCAATTTTGAGGCCTTTTGCAGCTCTTCCTCAATGAACGTTAACAAGAGAACCTTTAACGGAAACATTGTTCAAATTCAATTAACCAAAGAGGTTGCATTACTTAATTAAACTTATAGTAAGCGGGTATAGAGACTTGGCAGACAACATACTTGCTTTCGCATTCTGAGAAAACTAGCATGTCCTAGGCCTGATATTTCGGAGACATGACTAATGCTAGCTCGCACTAGGCCCAGGTGGTGGATAACTGCTTCCTCTAAAGTCCGATTTACATTAGTCAAGGACAGTGGCGAGTAGACAGTAGAGAACTAAGGTGTTTCTACTGCAAGCCAAGTTGATTCGCTACCGACCGATCGGTTTATACCACTGTCCTTACTTGCTGTACTTATCTACATCGCTAAACACTTCACAAATGTAAATCTGGCTTTAAGCCCAGTACATGACCTCAGACGATGCGATTTGCAACGAGACTTGTATCAAGCGCGAGACAAGTGACGCGCAATACTGTCAGCATTGCCTTTCATTTGTTTTTGCCGTAGTCAGTGTCGCTATACGTGTGTCACCTGAACGTATCAAACCAAACGATTACACAAAAAGGTGCTGTATCCCAGAAGTAAGCACGTTATAGGCTTAGGCTACTTCTACTTCTGTTCAGGACAGATCCTATCTAACCAACTTTCTACTATAGATTGTCGCCGAGCAGACGAGCGAGGCAGTTCCGGCCACCATCGAGCGCTGGGCCGCTTTGGAGACTACTCCTGCGACAGCTCCCTCGAGCTGATCGAGTCAGCTGCGCGGTATATGCGCACAAGGCATTCAGAAAACGTCGAGTTCGTGCTTTGGACTGGGTGAGTTTAATGACCTACTTTGATTTTAGTTTTTTAGTTTTACGTGACACCATAGTTTTACAACATGATTCGATATTCTCAGAGTTACGTCAATGATCCAACCGAATGAACGGGATGTAAATATTGTCATCTACAATCGAGATTACAAGGGTTAGAACGAATAACCATAGACCATAGTGTTACATGAGCATTGATTTGTCTTTTAAACCGACTTTGAAAAGGAGGATAATTACTTAGTATAGTTTTCTTTTACAGTCATAAACTATGTGTATTAAATTCCGCATGAACGCACATACACATAATTTCAGTTATAAAAGTTTTATGTAGTTGTAGGTATTATGACAAAAGAAGTATAAAGAACATGTAAATTGTTCTTCTATGTGGACCGTGATGCGTCACGGTCCACATAGAAGAACAATTTATCATAAGACGTCACGGCACACCTCGTATAAGATGGCGGCATGAGCTAAACTAAACTGTGGTCCATATTAGCCCTGGAACGAAATCTTTGGCAGTCATAGAGGTCTTTAACCAGGTTTAGGATGATGCAGGCTAACAGTTACATTTTGGCCAATCCAATTTGGTTAGGTGGGGTATAATGGACCCATCTCGAATACAATACGAGTGTGGAGCCCCAACAAAGGATATGCCACATCTTCTCTCCTGCTCGTCGAGCACAACTAATTGCACCTCCAGGACTTGAATGAGGCAAACGAAAGAGTTGTCCAGGTTGCTACTTACTGGTCGGACCAAATCTAAGTCATCAATTCAAGAAGAAGAAGAAGTAACATATTTCGTCTCTAACGTCAAAATTTCTTGCAGCGACATCACATCACGCTACACAGGCAACGAAGATGACAAGATCCAAGCCATCAGGAACATGACTGATCTCCTGAGTAGAACGTTCAGTTCACACTTCGTGTTCCCAGTGCTGGGACACTTGGACCCAGCGCCGTCCGAGAGCCTCACCAATTTGTGGATGCACTGGCTTCCTTTGGAAGCATTGCAGACGTTTAAGACTGGTACGTATTTTCTTTTGAGATATTCGTTTTATTTTGATACCTATTCGTTTTCAAATGAATGCAAAAAAAATGCGTTACACGTGTTGGGATACGCAGGGTATGAAAATGAGACTCGTGGTTAGGTTGAGTATGGAATGTGCTTTTTTCCAAAAGACGGTTTCTTTTATACAAAATCTGTTCTAAATATGATTAAGTAGTGGGTATGTATAAAAAGTTAGTTCGAACATAATATTGTCAATATACAATACGTGTTGTATTTATTCTGTGAGGAATATTCCGCTACACACGCTTTGTATCTCAATCCAAGGGTTTTGGAAATTCCTAGTCCATAGCTGCACGTATTTAAAAAAAATACATCTCCTGGAAATAGTAAATAATGTAATGAATGTTGCTGAATCGTCAAACTGAAAGCTGTTGTGTGTGACACAACTAAAAACAAGGCGTGCAAGGCAAGATCCACGTCTTCTTTGTAGCTTGACAATCCTTACTATCTTCGAGAACGTTGTCGATGTAGACACTTATTCCAAACACCAAACAAATAATAGTATAGCAAAATAATAGCACAACATAATAATACCAACCTGCATTATACTGAGGTAAAATCCCATTAAAGCCAGCGCTCCCAGGAAACTAGATTTTAATAAAGCCCCAAGATACGATCTTGTTATAATCCTTCAAAATAATACTCTCTGCAATCAGCCAGGAGCTGTATAAGAACACTAGCTGTGCCCCGCGGTTTCACCCGCCGCTTCTGACTTGTTTTGTTTTTGCTCGGCTCCTGTTGGTCGTCACGTGTTATATAGCCTTCCTCGATAAATGGACTATCCAACACTAAAAGAATATTTCAATTCGAACCAGTAGTTCCTGAGATTAGCGCGTTCAACCAAACTCTTCAGCTTTATAATATTAGTATAGATAATGCCTTATTTTAGATGCAACGGCTTCGCAAGCACTGCAGACTTTTAAATATGGTGATTGTTGTGATGTCTTAAGACTGGAACGCCTAACTTTCGTGCCATCAGTTCTAAGTTACCGCCGAAGTCCGCTTTATAAAAGTTTAAAGTTCCCGGGAGTCGACGGGAAATAAGAAACACGAACGCTGAACGAAACTGCGTGTTCGGCGTTTTTGTAGTTTTCGCTTTGTGCATTATTCCTGGGTGGTGGTTGAATGGGCTTGATCTATATTCAATGGGGTTTGATGGAAAGGTGTATTAGGTTAGGGGTACATAAACATAACATAGTTGAACTCGTGGCGTAAAATAAGAGTCAATGCAATGAAAAATAAGCAAGTAGATAAATTAAAATATATATATATTTAAAAAAAATTATAAATTGAATGATAAATTGTGGTTTTTAAATGCCTTGTGTATTTAAGTAACAAAGATTACTTTAGCGAATTGATATGAGTGAGTGATATGAATGAGATAATTCATGCATATCAATTTGCTAATTGAAGTTAGTTAGTTTAGCAAGAACAATTACCTTTGTGCTCTTTTATCTTAATGTAATGTCTTGTTAAGTGTTTTGTGTGTGCATAAATAAATAAATATATAAATAAACAATTTTCTCAAAAATTAAGATTTCCTTTGTCTCTTACCAGTTTAGCTCCCTACTAAAACTCTCAATCAAAGCATTACCATTTATCTCATCAATGTCTGTGTTCTAATCGTAAAATTATCTTCAAAAACAGGAGGCTACTACACAATAGAGCAGAAACAGAGTAAGCTTCGGATAGTGGCGCTGAACACGAATCTGTTCAGCGTCAAGGATCCGAACAGCGTGCAGACGCGGAAGCAGTGGGATTGGCTCGATGCTGTGCTGGATAAGGCCACTACTAATAAGGAAATGGTAAGTTATTTATTTATTCAAGAACGTGGAGCTTTACATATGCAAAGGGTATGGGTAGACCAGTAGCGAAGGGTTAGTTTTGTAACAGGTAAGCCGGAGTACGTATCTTTAATGTGATTATAGTATTTGTCTAACGAATACTATATTCTATACCTATACCTACCTATACTATATTCTATACCTATACCTACCTATACCTATACTAATATTCGAGGTCTTACATTTAAAATTTCAGGACTTTTTGATATTAAGCGGGATTGGCGAATGGGATAAATAAAAATAAAAAAAATTATAATAGCTTAGTCAATTTTTTTTTTCAGTTAGGCTTACAGTTTAGATAGAATTTTTTTTCTCATCTATGTTTACACGGACGTAAAAATATAAAACTCCCGATATTTGCGATTAACACTAGAAACTGGATATTTACCATGTCACGTGTGTCATGTATTTACCATGTCATGTGTGATAATTTTAGTGACCATGATAGTTTTTGTTTTTCTATATGTTTTTGTATTTTTTGTTTATTTTGTGACAAATATCGGGAGATAAGATTTTTCTTATCTCCCGATATTTGTCACAAAATGAAAGCTAAAAAGCTTCAATAAACATAAGCTTATTTGAAAATACAAGGCCGCTTTCGTAGTGAAGGAGAGTTCTAATTAATATTAATTTGTTTAACATAAGCTTACATTTAAAAACTACGAAGTGTGTAAGTAAAATAAAATAGGAAAGTAAAAGTAAACTGAAATTTTGCTCTAACAATTCTAATAAAGAACACAGTGCTTTTGTAAAACATACCGATTGACGTCGGACAAACAAAATGTTCGCTAAGTTTGTAAAATTTGCACAGCGGGCATTGTTTATTCATTGTTGCGTAAACAGCCATGATTTTTCAGTCAGATTTTATGTTTGTTTTCCAAATATCAATGAATACTGTAAATAATATATTTGTGGTTGCCTCATGTTTTACGTTTGGTTGATTAAACGAGAATTGTTTTTATTTCCATGTTTTTATTCGCTGGGTTGTTATGAAAAAGTAAATATCAGTCGGTGTACAATCAGTGTGCATATTTTTATCTTCAGCAGGACCAAGTGTATTCAGGAATCTTGGGCTTTAGTTGATGATTGTGTTTACACCAACGCCCTATGAAAATACAGTAAAGAAATACGAAGCGTTTTTTTCTATTTGCTATTTTGATAGAATCTACGATCACCACCACCGTTACTTAAGCATCGGCAGATAGGCTATCCTCAACTCAGCCCATACAAATTACCAGTGTGTTAGCCATTCATAGGATATGGCTCATCTCCTTTTTTGCCTATCTGGCACTACCACCTGCACCTTCCATGATTTTAACAAAGGGCTATGCATAGGGCTATGCAGGACTGCAGGTGACTACACATTTACATGCCAGACAAAATTTAAGTCAAATCGACACATGATAAAAAAGAAGCATGATGATTTTGGTAAAACAATTAAGCGCCTATCCATATAAGGGGGACACGCCAAGGTAGCAGCAGGGTAGTTCATTTAATCCCATTGAATGTCTTCATGAAATAGTCATTCAATGTGATTATCTAAACTTAGAGGGTTGTATTAATGATGTTAATCATTATAATTCTATCAATACGTCCGTGTTACGATCGCGAATCAAATTTTAATCAACATACAGCGATGTATGAATATAGGTTGGCTATAAGAGTAGAGGAAGACCAAAACAGCGATGGATAGACTATGTGAAGGATGATAATTATGTATAAGGAGGTGACTGCTGAGATAACGTGTAATAGAAAAGAATGGAAGAGGAAGACATGATGCGCCGACCCCAAATAAATTGAGATTAGGGCAGTAGATGATGATTCAACCTGACATTGACCGGAAAATTGCAAAAAATCCTTGCAAAAAGCCTAAGCCGATATAAGAGCCCATTCTAATCCAACCCTTGACACAAAAAGTCCGATTTGACGCATACAAATTACAAACACTACATTCTAAACTTCCTTCATAAATATGCGCACTTCGGCCGGCTCCGTTTCAAAACACGGTTTTAACAAGAGTGGAGGTACTACATAGTGGTACTACGGTACCGGAACTGTAGGAAGTCCGGTCCGGTCTGGCCTGGTCCGGTACGGCCGCCGCCCTGTAATAAATTACAGATTAGAAAATCGTTAATCTAATCGCTTTGCCTTAAATTGCTGTTTGGCTTTTTAAGGACTGTTTGGTGAATGGAATTTTTTGGAGTGGAGTGATTTTGTTTATAAGTTGAAAATAATGATGTTTTTGGTGTCGTTTATGCTAAAATACTAGCCTGTTACAGTCCCACTGCTGGGTAAATTACATCTTCTCATACAGAGAAGGCAAGAGCATAATAATACTTTTTATCATGCCCAGATTTGACAGTTTTTTCTTTTATCAACCAGTGACTTTTAGATTGGAACAAAATATTCGATTTTACACACTGCTTAAAAAGTATGCGGTAAAGTGTAGATTCGATATCTACACTTTTCCGCACACTTTTTCTGCAGTGATGTTCAGATAAAATTGATTTACCGAATCTTCGAAGGGTGGAATAAATACGATGTTTTGAGTGTGTTTTACGGTAAACAGCGATTTTTCATGTACTGTTACCGTTTATATAGAATGCGTTTGAGACGATTATTTATAGATACGAATAACCTACCTGTTTAAATGCTCATTAAAAATCTAATAATCATAGAGGTCGGTTGGAAAATCCAACCAAATAATACAACATTAGTTTTAGTATATGCGAAACCTGGAACACGTGTCTAGTATTTTTATGTAAATAACCTATGTACAAAATTTCAAAACTGTATCATGAAAAATCACAAAGTTATAAGCTTGTTCTGTTACCTGGTTGTCCGCACAAAAACGTGGTTACCACGCGGGGCCGCCGCGTGCTCGCCTCCAGCGTCGTCTTTAGCTCATTGATAATAATAATTTGGCCGCAGGTACCTAAATGATTGCGATAGGTGCTTAGTGTCGCTCGGTGTCCAACAACCTTTATTAAATATTTTTGGGACAAAATATAACATGGTTTAAAAATTATTGGAATCGATTCAGTTACTTATTCTGAACAAACTATATTCAGGTTTCGCATGTACTAAAAATAATGTTGTATAACCTATACATTATACAACACCCACTACTCATAAATTCAATAATGAAGCCTACTACAGTACCTACCTCGGTATATACACCAACTGATATGAATTCCTCGGCCACAATTATGAATCATTCTGGGCCGGTTGTAATTCACAGTCGTAAATACCAACCGTGTACCACTGTGTGGTGGCTAGCAGTGAATCAACAGCGAACATAATTTTCTATGATTTGGTTGTCGATTCATAAAGTAGGTACGATTGTAGTTCATGTGGGCATGTAGCTATTTTGTAATGAAGTATGTACAATACTTTCACAGTTAATTTGCCTCTTAATTTATAATAATTTATTGGAAAGAAAAGTGCGAATCGACCTCGCACAGAAAGGGTTCCGTAGCACCAACTAATATAATAATAACAACTCCTTTCACTTTAAAAGTCAGAGGGGGGGTACAATTTTTACAGATTTAAAAGTGAATAAAAGTTTTTCAGAACCTCGATATTTATTTATTACGATTCACCCCACACAGGAACGTATATACGTTATACAGGGTTATTTTCCAAAGACCAGCCACATTCTAGTAGAAACGTAGAAATTTTTCATGGGTTATTAAAAAAAAAATCTGCTGTTTCCTACAAAAGTGCAATACCTACACGGGCAAAATGTATGGAACAGCTGTTTTTTTTTAAATAACCTATAAAAATTTCTACGTGGGGGGGCTCAGAATGATGTACTGCATCAGATCTGAGAATTTGGCTGCTCTTTGGAAAATGACCCTGTATACGTAGGAATTTATTTATTCAACTCTCAGTAAACATGCATGTTGTAATAATGAAGGGATGCATAATTTCACTTCACTTTTGTGTAGCAGTTCATAATATAAGACACCTACTCTCCAAATTTCAACTGTGTGATGCCGTCTCGGAGTAAAATGGCTGTGACATTCGAACGGACAGGACGGGTACCTATAAGGGTCCCGTTTGCGCCATTTGGCTACGGAATCCTAATAAAGGTCACTAAAGATAGACTTTTCAGTAATAGCAACCCAATAGGTACATAATATTTAAATTCTTTGGCTTCTCACTTCTATGAAACTGATTTTTTTTACACAACACCGAATAATTATATTTCTGTACAAATTATAAAAGCTTACATGACGTCATCCTCCACCTTCTATAGCATTTCCAACTTCAGCTGAAGGTCACCTTCTACAAAAAATAACACGATAAAAAAATCACAATAGAAATAAAGAAAAACACTCTCGTATTATTTTGATTCATAAATACCATTTCTGCAGCCCCCAAGCATCAATCTTTGTCGCATGATTATAGTCAGGAATGTTCCCTTTTTGTATAAATCACATAACCACACTAATATATTCTGACTACGAAAGGTGACGGAATAATTTTGATGGTGAGAAATGTTTGAGGTTAATCGAAATCGCGAAGTGTGATTTCGACAAAAAGGATGCTTGACGAATTTATTTTACCTTACGATGAAAAATACTGGTTGCAGAAAGAACAACAGGTAACAGTAGCGAAGGGTCAATTTTTGTAAGAGGTAAGCCGGAGTACATAATCTTTTATGTGATTATATTATTATTTATCTATAGAATACTGACTGTGCCATTTTTCAAAGGGAAGCCGGTAGGAATCGAGTTGTACGGAACCTTCGCCACTGACAGGTAATATAAGAAACAAAAAGATTGAGATAAACGAACTTCGTCATACGTTATACTTATCTAATATATCATCACGATATAATTATTTATTTATTTATTTATTTATTTATTTGTTTAGGATCTCCAACAAAGGATGTACACAAACACGAAATAAATAATCGATGACAAAGTATCACGTAGGTGTACTCCTTCACTTACAGAAGACCACAGCATGCTTAATAAAATATATAACTAAGCTAACAAAGATATAGTAGCATTTAAAAATAAAATCAAAACTATGAATAAATTATTATTAATTTATTATTATTATGAATTCCTAACTAGTTTATGACCTCGGCTTTGCCCACGTGGAGTTCGGTAATTGTCCCACGGGATAACCGAGATAAAAAGTATCCTTTGTGTTAACTCAGATTATAAACAATCTGTGTGCCAAATTTAATCTAAATCCGTTCAGCCGTTTTTGCGTGAAATCCTCACAAACTTTCGCGTTTGTAATATTACTATTAAGAAGATAAGATTATTTATCACTTAACAGGATTAAAGACTTAGTAACATTGATCCAGTATTTAATTTTGAGTCAAGCACTGGCATCCACTGACACTGTATCATTTCTAGATCAAAGTGAACACCAGTACCAATAGATTCAAACGCTGCATTGATATACTGGATCAATGTTACTCAGCTTGACAAGACAAATATGAAGATTATCGTCGGCAATACAAAAACTGCCATCGATACGCCAAACAATTTCTTTTTTACGCTAAAACCTACCATTATTCTACGACCTTTAATACTTTCCATCACATACTTTAATTTTATACCACACCAATCCACTCATCCTTTCATACAAAATTATCAATAAAACGCCAATACCACTCATTAAACAGCAGAACCTTATCACCATCCATTGTAATGTCCTCATAAAAGAGAAAAAGGCTTTACCAAACACATTTCAGACACAAAGATACGGGTGTTCTGACTTCTGAAACGACAGAAGTCAGACCGTGTCGGAAAATTCAATTTATTCCACCCATACTGTCAATACATTCTGAGCTGGGGATTTAAAGTCAATTTTATATAGGAAAATGTATACTTGTACTGTACCCTTTGTTCGGTTTGGTTATACCTCACACTATACCCTTTTTGGTGGGAGGATCTTGAAAGGCGTAGTCAATAGTTTGGCTTAAGGGCTGAGTAAACGGAGGCTGTATGGCGTTAAAGCTGTTGAATAGAACGTTTCTGCGATTTGAATGGATTACCATTTTGTTAGGGAAATTATTTTAAAGTCGGAAAGTTTTGTCGCTGATTTCAGGCTTTCAATGGACAGTCAGATGGAATATTTTTGTAGTGACACATATCTATGGTTAGGTGAGTAGACAATGTAGCCGATCATATGTATGAAGTTTATTGGCTGTTGTATACTGTTGTTATTTGTCTTGAGTATGAATATGGACGGGTAAGAGAAGAGGAAGACCAAAGAAACGATGGATGGACTGTGTGAAGGATGATAATAATATGGCAAGAAAGGAAAACTATCTTGAGTAAACAATGGGTAAACAACCACCCTCAAATCAAAGAGTAACCATGGAGTTTCTTGCCGGTTCTTCTCCATAGGAAACGACCAACCCGAACCGTGCACCTTTTTGTCGACTTTTTATAAGTGCCCATTAAGGCCTTTATGAAATAAAATATTTTGATTTGATGATTTAATCAGAAAAATGCTTATCAACAACTTTAACCTTACCCATATCATAATAACGATTTATTTCAATATTCGTACTTACAAATTCAATATCATCATTCCATACTGATTCTGTAAATACACACCCAGACTCTTATTACCCATTGCAAATAAAGTAAAAAATGGCATCTCATTATACTTCACATCATAATTATTACAACCAAACTCCCAAGTAGACTGCTGAATAGAAGATCCAGCATAAACGTACTTCATAACACGACCAGGTTGAGTCATAACACTACAAATAGGTGGACCCCCATAAACTAATTTACGACAACTCGACGGGCACGCTTCGTCTTCCGAGATGACGAATAATAGAGAAGTATGGAAGAAGAAGACATGCTGCACCGACCCCAAATGAATTAGGATAAGGGCAATGATAATGATGTATACTATATCATGTTAATTGTGAACTGTAAACATGAAACAGAAAAACAAAAGCTGTCATAATAATCGTAACGAAAACGATGGAGGTACAATTTATTCCAAAGTCGACCGTAATGACAAACCCGCAAAGACTGTTGCTGTTTTCAAAAAGTTATATAGAAACTTGTCTTGATGATTGGACGACTTTGCCGCTAACAAACCAATATAGTTCTCCTTACTGCTGCTTTGAATCCAGAGCACTGTAAGCTTGATTTTATTCGCTGGTATGAAAACAACTCGATCCTGTCAACTTCACTCCAGTGCTTTCTATATTGAAGGATCCCTTTTGGAGCTGTGTCCTATCCAATTCTTCTTGCTCTGTTTGTTCTACTGATGACGTAAATATAACGTAGAAATGTTCGCACCGAAAATCCTAAAATACGATAGAATATCTAGAGCTCAAGCGAGTAAATAGCGCGAACTCGTGCGTTAAAACCAAATATCCTGAAATCCGTAAAAGAAATTGGTATTCAGTGAATTGTTTCATAAAAAGTAATTGCTGAAACGGTGAGCCATTTATCACGAATTAATTTAGGAAACAAAATGGAAAACATCAAACATTTGAATTATAACAGCTTAGTCTTAATCGGGTGCTTTATTGTTAGCACTAAACGATCCTTGGACAAGTTATGGGGTTAATGGCTGAAGACTCACTTCCATACATTGTTTTATATCCACTAACCTTTTAATAACCATTTACATTTTATCATTCATCGCCTTGCCGTCAGAAATTAAAGTCTCCAGAGCGAAATTACGATCTTAAAATAAAACGTACTTCCTCTTTAATCAACGGTTTCCCAACCAAATATTTGCAACTAAAATATCTTGTAAAGTACACAAAATCTTTATAAAAATTGCCCGTCCTCAGTTTTGCAATTCCGTCTCTTGGAAGGTGCACAAGATTTTCAAAGTGTCAGTGGAAGATAAAATTTTATGCGAGCATATAAATTCGGGTCTAATAGAAAAATTTACGTCACACAAGTTTATGCAATCGAAGCTCCGTGCACCAGTAACGGCAGTAATACTCAGTGTCTCAATAAGACTTTCAAAGATGTTTCCATTTCGATTTTATGGAAATGTATACTCGTACATTTTTGGTATACAGGAATCTTGTTCTTTGTAAGCAAGTGAGTAAAAACAGTTTATATCTGGTCCTTTGATGTTCAGAGACAAAACTAGGCATAAAAAAACCGAACCAAGTGCGAGTCGGACTCGCGCAAACAGAGTTCCGTACCGTCGTAGTAGGGAAGCCCCCTTTAATTTTAAATTTATTTTTATTACTTGCTGTAGCGACAACAGAAATACACATTCTGTTAAAATTTCAACTGTCTACCTATTACGGATTATGAGATACAACTCGCTGATAGACAGACGGTCGGACGGACTGCAGAGGCTTAGTAATAGGGTCCCGTTCGTTACCCATCGGGTACTATACCCTAAAAAAGCAACACGCAGCGGTCTACATATATGCTAGAAATGGTAGTGTAATGGCTCTCATTGATTGCAAGTAACACTAACAGTTTGACCCTCACTAGGCCCATCTGTTAGATTATGGCCCACACAGAACAGGCCTCTGATGCTGCAACAGATACTGTGAAATTAAGCGTTTTTCTAAATCACTACTTGCATTATTAGGCTTTCCGTCAAGATTTTTTAATAGCAGTCTGGAATTTTGCCAGCTGAGTGACTTAAAACATGATATCTGGCGAAATGTGGGTATATCATTGATAGACTTCTCCCTAAACCTTCGGAAATCACAGGCATTATGTTATGTTAATGGCACTGTGATTAAAAGCATTTTTCTCAACCACCATTTCTCTTCAACAGGTTTACATCGTGGGCCACGCGGCTCCAGGGTCGGACTCGCGATATCCCTACGACATGTCTCCAGACGCCAACGCTAAATACCTGCGCATGGTCAGACGACACGCCAAGATCATAGCCGGACAATTCTTCGGACACCTTCATGCTGATACGTTCCGGGTTATTTATGATAATGGTGAGTAAATATCTGTTGAGAAGTGTCTGGGTTTGAAGGTCAAGAATAAAATCAAGGAGCAAAGATGATCACGATTATTATGGTAGAGGAATACTGTTTGCTTTTTTGACCCTTGTTTTTATAAACGACCTGTAGCAGCAAATAATAATAAAATCGTTAATTATTCTATACTATTCATAAGAAAAGAAAAACGAGTGAAATGATCGACTGTTTGCTTCGATGATGCCTATAGGATGATTTCCACCAAACGGCTTGCATCGCAACGGATCCGAACGAATTTTACAATCTTTAAACGATATTGAATCGTGTACACAGTATTTAAAGTCTAAATTACCAAGCCACGCACAGCACCTTGACCGCGGTCGTCTTCCGCGAGACATGATCGTAGCCGAAAGTATGCTGCGACGTGCAACCGGTTCCGTTCGCCTGTAGTATCCAATCGAAATTAAAACACGTGAACACGGTAGAAACAAAACTATTTGACTAGGCGCAGAAACGGATACGTTCGCAGGCGACGGTACGGAGCCGTTGCGTTGGTCGTATGCGTTGACACCCTACCGGACGCGATCGGCTGTCGCTGCATCCGCTCGTATCCTTTCCGATCCGATGCGATGCCGTTTGGTGGAAATCATGCGTATGATTTTTTTTTTTATGAAACTGGGGTCTATGAATATTACTATTAATACTAACGGGATATTTACCATGTTTACTGTTTTCTATGAGTTCCCGATATTTCGGCGCTGTTGCAAGCACCATGATCACGGATAAACAGTTCAGTTCAGTTCGTTCTTCAGTTTATCCGTGATCATGGTGCTTGCAACAGCGCCGAAATATCGGGAACTCATAGAAAACAGTAAACATGGTAAATATCCCGTTAGTATTAATAGTAATGTTAGTGACCATGATAGTTTAAAATCTTATATCTATGAATATTATCAAAATTGAATCACAGAAACGAACACGAACATCCAAATTCAATACTAGAATACAAACTACTCTAGTTTTCCCTTTTCAGTAACAGTTCTAGTTTCTGAATTTCCCATAATTTACGCACATAATCTACTCTAGCCTCATGAAAATTCAAACCTATCCCGACGATGTCCAAAATAATGAAAATATGGAAGCAGATACAACCAAGTATAAACTACATCGCTATAACGTACCAGGATTTGCTCCTAGCCAACTTTCATTCCAATATAAAACTCCATTCTTGCTAAAATTGGAAATTAAAAGAAAACAGACTGTGTCAACCACGTATGTTCGGGAGAGTGGTTCCCATCTCCGCGAGTGTCCCAGTAATCCAATTTTCTTAGTTGACTCTCACAATTTACTTTTTAAACCGCAAGGCATTTCTTGGTTGCGTTATTTTGGTATGGTATAACGCTTTGCAAAAAACGAGCTTGGCCAGCTGGCGTGTTAGACACGTGTTGTCAAGCCAACGAGCTACAGACTATAGGAGAAATCTGTTTTGCGTCCGTCTCGTCACTATCCCAAGTACAGTTGAAAACCAGCGTCGGGCATTAGTTGCCCGGCAGTATGCTGAACTGAGCCAGTTTGGCGCTGTCGCGAGACACACATTTATTACCTTTTTTTAGTTGTTTATATTTAAGTTTTTTTTCTTTTAATTCATATTGTGTTTTTGGCAGGTTTATTGGCTTGTGCCAAATAAACATGTTTTCTTCTTTCTTTCAAACATGTTTCTTTTTTCAAATATGTTTTCTTTTTGTCTTTCAAATCAAATGAAAGAAATAGTTGAGAGCATGCCACAAGTCACTGCGACGCGACTTACGCCTGGTTTATCTGCGTTTTCTTTGCGTGAGTACCGGCTCGTCGCTAGTCGCGTCGCTCAAATCGCCCAGGCGGTGAATGGCCCTGATGCGCGTAACGTGGCGACACGTGCTCCTACGCGTGTAACTGTATTTGTACCCGCATGACGTGGAAACGAAACACGTGCGTAATTTGTTTACGTGTGTTGCATTTAGAATATGTAGACACAATGTACTGTGGCTCCCAGTATCCCTTATCTCCTAGTATTCATGTATTGCATTTTCGGTGTTACCCAGAATTAACGAAGAGATGTGACCTCCTCCACCTTTTTTGTAAGCTCTTTATACTGAGAGACTCTTCAGACTGGCCTCCACGACACAGGGAACCCTAGTGTGGAGACCAGAGACTATTTCGATGTAATGTAACTTCTGAAACAATACAGTTGGCCTGTGTCCCAGCACTGGGCAAGTTTAAGGCTGATTATAATTTTCATGTTATAGTAACCCTTCGAAGTAGTTCCACGTGTTCTGGATAATTTTATTGCTACCGATTTGTATGTTATTGATGGACAAAATGAATCTCTCGCGAGCATGTATCTTTCTGATTAGGTACGACAAAAATGCAGCTTCATTTCATGCAATTTATTGTATTCTACTTGTGTCTTGAAAAAGCAGTGGCATAAAGTAATTATCGGACTCGAAATACGTAATAATTACTTTATAGGGTTACGTAAGTCCGTATGTTTTAAATATGAGAGGAGTATATTTATTTATCATTTCATTTGCGTTCAGTAGGGTACTGTCGTATGCATTCATTAAATAGTGTCGGCGAGGGCATGCTGATTATTTGCATGCGATACATTGCGAACAAGAGGCGGCTAATAATGCCGCTTTATTAATTCTTTTGTGACCAATTGTATTGTATTCGCTTATTGCATTTGGTTGGAGAATTGGTTCTTTATCTTTGTGGCTTAATAAATGTAATATTATGTTCTGGGTAAATATTTAGCAGGGTAAAAAAATAAAAAAGTAGCTCATTCCATTAGATTATAATTGAAATGGTATTTCATGTTGTGCATTAGAACTTATAGAAATATACAGTATTTTACCTGCAAAATCACGAAAATCAGCGAAATCGGCAAAAATTCTGCAAATACGGCCTCTATTATAAAAAAACAATTTGTTAAACAACCTTGAAGTTAAGTTATCCATTTAACTATATAACACACATTTCCAAATAAACAGTTCAACTCTATGGATATTATCGAAACATCATCAATCATTTGCTGTCGAAAGAATTTCTCGACTGAGTTCTTTGGCAAACAAATTGCTCTTGGAAAGCCAAAGGTCAATCAATTTCTACAGTACTTATCTGCAAAATGTTGGGACTTCGATTTGAAATACGCCGTTCGATCCTCCACAAACAACTCGATTTAAAGAACCCAAAAGAGAAAATGTCACAAACACACTATACAAATGGACATCAGTAATTAAATAACGTCAGCAGTGAACACTCAATGCGTTTCAGCAAAAAGCAGCCATGATGTTTTTTGAAGCTGGCATTCAAATAATTACCGTAAAACCGGTTTATCGGCTAGGAGTCACAAAATAGATGAATACAGAATGTCATCTCCGTACAATGAGCAAAAACACTAACCAGCAAACCAGTAAACAGCGACTAAGGATAAAACAAATAAAAGAAATTTCATAAAGCATGCCACTAAACATCGCGATGCAACTTGCGATTCGAGATTACTTACGCGAAGAAAACCAGTGAAACACGTGTCGCTTGACGAAAATCGTGTCGAACGGGGAGCACACGACAACACACGCACACACAAACATGCTTCACCTACAGCAAGACTCTCGGGAACGGTATAATTATGTTTGAGTACGTTTGAGGTTTTCGTAAGACCGCTCGTCAGTGATCGTAACTTTCATCTTGAGCTAATCTAGCGTAGTTCGAAGTTTTAAAAGGGCCAGCCTAGATCCAGTTTCGCCCAAAGCAGAGCAGAAACGTGCCGTATTCGACCAATCACAGGTGATACTAGAAGCGCGATATGGATTTCAACCAATATTTGGTTGGCTTGGTCGATCATCTCCGTTCGTCTTGGATTTGTTAAACCGGACCTCATATTGGTTTTGATATCACTGACGTGCGGCCTTATACGTGTGCACTTGTTTTTGCTCTTTGCATTCATTGACCTTCTGTTCCTATCTGTTTAGCGTGTGAGATGACATTTTTGGGAACCAATAAATTGTGAAACGGTGTCTGGTATTTGTCACGAAAATTTCGCGACGAAATTAGTGGATTTAGAGTAGAGTAAAATAGATTCATTGCTAAGCAGCTTCCAATATGGCCGTCCATTCTTTAATGTTTTATGTCAGTGTCAATTAAAATGACTGAGTTCTAATACCACGGCACCGGTGCGAATAAAATATTTAGTGGTATTTAAACTATTTCTGGAATTGTTATGGTTATTCATACTCTGTATTTTTCACTACGAATTAGGGCCCATTCAGAGATATAGGGCCCCAATAAAGTAACCATGGAGTTTCTTGCCGGTTCTTCTCCTTAGGAAACGACCAACCAGAACCGTGCACCTTTTTGTCGACGTTTTATAAGTGCCCATCGAGGCCTATGTGAAATAAAATATTTTGATTTTGAAATAGTGAAAACATTATGGGCTGGTAGGTTATTTAATTTTCATGATTGGGTCTTGGTCCCGCAATGCAATAATTCCATTACTGGTGTTCAGCTTCAAGACATTTTCAATTATCACGAGTGTTTTATGTTTGTTTAGATCGACCTGTATCCTGGACATTTATGGCTCCCTCAGTGAGCCCTCACCGTGATCCATCTGATTCTTCCAACCCTGGTCTTAGGCTTTACAAGTTTGATACCAACACGGGAAAGGTTAGTTGTTATATATTTTTAATACAAAATATCATCACGATATAATTATGAATAACTAGTTTATGACCGCGGCCTCTTCCCGCGTCGAGTTCGGTAATTATCCCACGGGATTGTACTACTGGAATAAAAAGTATTCTATGTATTAATCCAGATTATAAACTATCTGCGTACCAAATTTCATCCAAATCCATTCAGTAGTTTTTGTGTGAAAGTGTATCAAACATCCATCCATCCACTTGCAATATTTCACTCACCTACCCTTTTCCCCCAGGTGTTAGACTACACCCAGTACTTCTTAGACCTGGCGGCCGCCAACCGTAACCTGGCAGAATGGACGGCGGAGTACAACCTGACCCAGTATTACGGGCTGCACGAGGTCTCCGCCATCTCCCTGCACAATCTCGCCGATAAGCTGCAGATAGGCACGCCGCATGAGACTAATATATTTCACAAGTAAGTGTAGGAGAAGAAAGTTACATTCTTTGTTTTAAGATTCTTGTAGTAGAAATACTGTAAAAGAAACTAGTGAAATAAACACTGTTTTAAGCTTTCACGGTTTACAACTAAACTTATACTGTCACTTACGGGACAACCCGCGATCATGGCGCTTGCAACAGCGCCGAAATATCGGGAGCTCAAAATAATGAATAATCACTAGTTAGGAAGATTTTTTTAAATTAATTTTCAGAAGAATAATTGGAAAATATTAAACGTATAAAATATAACTGTCACTTACGGGATATCTTACCGTAAGTGACAGTATAAATTTAACTAATGCAAAAGTCAAACAGGTTGCTTTGTTATTCAACTTACACGAAAAAAATTGTCAATGTCAATCTTGCTCTAGCAATTCAGTAATTAATATAAAAATCTCTAGAAGGCTAAATACTATTTAGCCTTATAATAAAGATTTTTAAAAATGTTATATATCTAGTAAATAAATAACATTTTTACTTTGCCTCTAAATAAAAAAGAAAAAGTTTTTTTCTTAAATCGCTTTTATTTTTCTTTCCACCAGGTACTTACGCGCATACCGCGTCCGTCACGAAAGCTCAGAGTCGTGTGACGGCGCGTGCGCTCACCAACACTTCTGCGCTATCACGTGTTTGGAACACGGCGCCTACCGCCAGTGCGTTGAAGCGGCCGCAAGCGCTCTAGCGGCTGCCGGGGACTCCGCACCGCTCACTTTACCGTTCGTCAATACTTTGCTAATTTTCATCGCTTGTGTCATTGTTATTGGGTAAACTGTATTTTCAAAGCCGTTTCCATGACATGAACAACATCAAGCCTGTAATCCCCGAAGGGTTAGGCAGAGGTGTACCTGATAGGTACCCACATTTCACGTTTTTGTTTTTTTCGTTTCAGCTTCAGAAAAAAATTAAAGTTGCTTTTTTGTGTAAGGAAGGTTTTCGTATATCGTCGCTAACCGCTTTGTTTTTAATACGAGTATAATATTTTTATTTAGAGATATATTTTGTTCAAAACAGGTTTAATTTTTTCAAATCCCGACAAGATTATTGAATAAAAAAAAAAATTCAGCGAGGACTTTCCCTGATCACCATAGAGACAAATCTACAGAGTTAAGCCAGTGTTAGCCAATGCTCAATGGCTTGCGTAATAATAATATCAGCTTGATATTATTAGTTGCCGTGTTTGATGATTTTTTTTTTTCTAAATGGAGTAGGTTCTCAATTCGAATGCTTATTTTTTTATACGTTTGTATTGTATTGTATAACTGGCTGGTGTCCGCAACTCCACGTCCAAAGCGCGTATTGAACGTTTGTTCAGCCATATCTGTTTGTTGTCAGTTGTTCACTGATTTCGATTCTTTTTCGTAATATTTAATGCTATAATTATTTAGTATATACATTATGACATTTTTTTTTCTTACTTTTCTGTCTTCGGTTTGCTAATGTGTGTAAATATTTTTGATTCAAAACAGATTTCTTGAATTATTTAACTTGATTCCCAGTTTACATTAATCTAGAAGCACATTCAAGATTTTAACAAATTTTACATAAAGTGTCATCATTCTACTCCACAGTAATCAGTCCAATTATTTACTCAATTTCATAATTACGAGGATTCTGAAATTTACCTTTTGACGTGTAAATATTAATGTGCTTCAAAAGTAACATAGGTATTACAGTGTAAGTATATGTAGGTTTATAATGAGCAAAGTGTAATAAGGTATAGTAGCTCAGATGGCATTTGTGATAACGCTTGATGAAATGTGAAGTGAATAGGATAGAAAAAGTTTTATTATTAATAATAATACTTGTAAAAAATAATGCTTTAGACATTCTAGTCTTATAGTAAAATAAAGTAAATTGAAGAAAAAATAAAGATGTAAAAAATCGAGACTGTAAAATTAATAATTACATTTTCAGTTTTCTTAAAAAACAACATGTCAATGGCAAAGTGTATCTATTACTATAACAGAATGTTTCATAATTCAGTAAACGTAACTTTTTATAAATTAAATTAGCGTTTAATAAGTGACTTCTTTTGTAACAAACTATGTCATTTAAGTATGCTTGCTTTGAATGTAAAATCGGTGTATTTTTACTGTAAATAAAAATTACTTAAGTAGATTTTTTTATAAAGGTCATTAAACGCTACAAACGACCTATTAAAAGGTATAAATTAGTTATGAGTACCTAGAAGTGTAATTGAAAGTTAGTTAGTTTGAAATATTGACTAATTTAATTAACCGTTCCTTGAAAGTTTGTCGCTTGATAATTGGACTTTCTTTGTCAAAGCAAATACAATTCTGAGTTTATTTGTTGTTTCCTTATTTTATTAATTATTGTGTCCTTTATGTTTAGTTTTTAATAGCAATATAATTATACAATAGAAATAAAGTACACACAGTGGTTCTGATGAAGAAAACGTGAATTAAACGTAACCTTAATGAAGTATTTTGTAAAACTACGTCACTCAGTACCTACTTTTTATAAATTCCTAATTCTTTTTTAATTAATAACTGTATAATTTAATCCACTCCGATATTCGTTCAATTTTATAAAGAACAAGTCTTTTTTGTTTTAATTTATTTACGTAAAACTGAAATCATGTGTAAAATCAAAACATTACTTCATCATCATTTCAGCCGAAAGACGTCCACTGCTGGACATAGGCCTCCCCCATGTGTCGCCACATTTACCGGTCCCATGCGACTCGCATCATCAAAACATTACAATAAACATTAAACAAATATAAAAATAATACTAGCCATAATGTTAACGTTAAAAGCGCTGTAAATAAATTACAAGTGTAATTTAATTTTGAAATTGTAAATGAGGAACAACTAGTACATAAGTAAATATTGAATTGCTTATTCCAATTTATTTTATTGCTGAGACCAATTTAATCGGTGTATGAGTATTCAAATTGTGACGTGAAAATTACAGTTGAGAGTAAAATTATTTGATCAGATTTAAATAAGGATCTTTCCAATTTAATTCAGAGATAATTATGTTTATCTCGAGATAAGTATCGCTTCCATTTATAACTTTGCAATCAACTGTAGTTTGCATCAGATTTTCGTAGCGGAATACAAAACGTTTCCTTTTCAACTCATATGAATGTTCCCATATTTGTATCGACTGGATGTTTCAATTAATTTTTAATAAAGAATTGTAATCAATTTTGTTTGTTTTAATCAATCCTCGTAGAAGATGGCGGAACAAGCTGGACCAACGACCAGTGGTCCACATTAGCCCTGTCACGAATGTCAAAGATATTTCTGAACTAGCTAATGCCTGCGACTTTCAGTCGCGTGAAATTATTATACAAATATTACTTCTGCAGCATATTACTTCTTCAATATTACCACCCAGTTGAATCCGATTTTATGAACAATTTTATGGGTTTTAATTTTTTTGCACGGGACCCTAATCCGTTTCTAAAATGAAGAAGAAGAAGTCTAAGTTACTCCTTATGACATCTACTATCTGCCAGTAAAAGTCTCGTCAAAATCGGTCCAGCCGTTTCGGAGATTAGCCACAACATACAGACAGACAAAAATTAAAAAGGATTTTTTGTTAGAAGTACCGTATATACTTTCATATGCATTCAGTAAAAAGCTGTTATTTTGAAATTACACAATAGACACGTCAATTTTATTCATTTGTGTAGACGACAGCAAAAACCAGCTACTTAACGTATTCGACAAACATCTGTGCAGGCGGTAAAACAAGGAACTAATACAAATGTAAGAAGCTTGACATCTTGTTGTATTTTTTCTTGACAAGAAGCGCCATCTTCAACTGCAAACTTAAACTGGTCGTACTGTACATACGTACCTACAATAACACGGTTCATAGTACTCAGTCGGGATGACGTGAAGTACGTGACGTTAGTAAATCTGAGCGGATTAACTATGTATATGCCTGGAATTGCGGCAACAGTAAGTACCTTCTGCCAGTGACGTCACCGGCTGGGATACGGTGGGGATTCAAAGAGTATTTTTAGCAATCAATCTTTGAAGCTTTGGTTTAGAGCAGCAAGAGAATTAGCGATAAGGATTTTCATGTTACCAATGATGCGGGTGATATAAATATTTTTTTAAACTTGAATTTATGTCTCCCTGGCTGAAGGCCTAACACTCAAGGCGCCCAAAGGATAGTTCGGTTAAGCAGACGATAGCCTCATAGGTTGACCTTTGAGATGCCATTATCAAAAATAATATGACTAATGTTACTAATATTGTGACACTGAAGTAATTGTGTTCCGGCAATGGATTTATTTACATTATATACCGACTACAAATAGAACTTAACTAATGATAAAAACAAGACTAAAAATAAGACAATATAAACATCTAAAAAACGACGACAATAGGACACTTTAGGCATCAAAGTACTCCTCCGCATCGCTGTCATCTGGAAACGTGCCCAGAAGACTGACAGCATTGCCACGCCGAATGGCAATGCTAATTCTTTGGCCAAAGAAAGAGCCAGTTAAGTTATGTTGTATCTGAAGGTATATTGATCCTTTCAAATGTTTTTATAACACTACCATACTATGTAACTAACCCAATGTTATTATTGAATTCATGATCAATATGTTAGTGCCACACAGAGTGATAGCATAACATAACATCACGCCTGTTGGTGTAGCCAGAGGTGTACCTAAGTAGGACACCCACATTTCACCAGTTATGTTATTAAGTTACATGTAATAGGGGGAGCCTAAGCTATCAACCGGGCGCTGGTCCAGACTCCGCGGTTACCTACTATTGTGAACTTCGGGGATAACAGGAACCTGGGAATCGAACCCAGAACCTCATGCTCAGCAGTCGCGCTTGTGCCCACTACACCGACGAGACAGAGAAATAGATATTTCATAATTTAATTTACTTATATTGATATACTAATCAAAACTGTGAAATATTTCAGAGCTCTTGCCACGTGGTCACTTTCAAAAAGCAGAGCCGTAATCGGTTCTTAACTAATATTATTAAAATGAAAAAAAAAACACTGTTTTCAGCATTTTTTCTTCACATGACTTTTCCCCCTTCGAAATACCAGGATCAATCTCGCAGAAAACTTGATCAGGTTAACGATATACAGCATAATATTAAAGGGTATCATGCTTAGCATAAACAAGTGGCGAGTATGTATATCTTGACATGCAAATTTATGCTAAATACAAAAGTCGATACACCGTCTCTTGATAAAACGGGAACATCTTGCAACCTATGTATAATATTATCTTCTGTGGCAGCCGACAGATGCTTGCAGTAAAACATTGTAAAAAAACGTTGAGGAAATGGAAAAATATTGGTACATATATAATACATATACCTATTTCTATTTTTTCCTGGAATACGTAAAATCGTTCTTGTTTAGTTTAGTTTATCAATATTAGTGCAAAGTTAATAACTGTAAGTATTATTCTTTCGTTTATTTTCTTTCTAACTATTATTGTACACCCTAAGGGTATGATGTAGGGCTGCGGGACTGTTCGAAAGAGATACCGTGGCCCTGGAACACAAAGGGCAAAGAAGGAACATGGATGGGTTTTAGTCAGTACAAGTCTGACACTCCCTTCCGCTCCGCCCAGAGTGGGGGGGGGTCATTTGATGATTTCACGTCCGAAAAAAAAAGGGTATGTTGTAAAGATTCTTCATTTTTAATTTTCTTTGTTTGTGCCCAATCTACAACAACAATAAATTATTATTTTATTCTATTCTACATAGAGTTGGGTAAGAATAAAAGGTAAACTTCCTACTGGTAAGCAAATAGATGGGTGGATGACATATAAAAGTGTAAAGCGTGTACCAGATAAAGATCCCATTCTGAAATATGACCACACCTTTTTGGAACACGCTGTATAGTAAAAAAATATTTGCTCTAATTTTATTTTCTAGGGAGTAAACAGGGGAATTCGTTTGTATGGGCTAAACAGCGCTAGCCTTGTCTCCGATACCTTTCCAAGGACAGCTCCAACATGAATTACTGCTTCTCCTTCGTAACACAAAGCTTGCCGTGTATAATCTATGTATTCTCAAGGTCTGTACAATGCTGTAAGCACTTTTAAGTCTACATTTTGTAACAGCTGACGACGACCACTTAATTAACTGCTTGAGATCCTTTCCAAGGTCCTAGTATGAACATGCTACGAAAAAGTAATATGAAATAGAAAGATTTTTTTATTGAAAATATGCCTCCTCATTTTGGTCTTTTATATTTAGTATCACCTATAGATTATGTAGAAAGTCTTCAACTAAGAAATCATTAGGAACGAAATCAATTATTTCAAATTAAATCACATACATCACAAAAACATTCAATATAATATTATTAGAAATCTAATTATTTATTATTTAATACTTGAACAAATTATGTACACTGGCGAAGAATTCACTTTTAAATAGTCAATTTCCGGATCACTACAAAATAATGATTCAATTGAGCCTCGCTAATTATAATAATTGGTAATTCACTAACAGTAATAGCTAATTAGACATATGATATTCATAACATCGAAATCGAAAATAAACATTTATTTTTAAGCTTAAAGCTTGAATTTGTGATTGATTTATCTCATATATAATTCTCTCAGCACTCAATCGGGATCAGAAATATGATTTATTTTGATGCCCCAGTTTCGGTTATTCCAGGTAACTATTTTAATCCTGTTATATATATGGGAAGCCACTTTAAAAATATGCTTATTAATTCGAAATAACATGACATCATAACATCACGCCTGTAATCACCGAAAGGTAAGGCAGAGGCGTACCTAATAGTACACCCACATTTCGCCAGCTATATTTAAGTCCCGTTTAATAGTAGGTGAGCCTATTGCCATGAAGCGGGCATAAATCCAGATTGCGTGGCAGCTAGTGATAAATTCCTAATGGAAAAGCCCAATAACACTTTGCCCGACCTAGGAATCGAACCCAGTACCTCATGCTCAGCAGTCGCACTTGCGATCACTAGGCCAACGAGGCAAAGGAAGGCCTGAATATTATAGGCACATATGCCATTCATGTGAGATGCCTTAATACACCCCACCGCCAGGTACCCAGGAAGGGGGGGGTAGGGGTGCCTAGGTATACCTTGGTACCCATATGGAATCACCGTTTAAATCCTCAAAATTCCAAGGGTCTTGAACTCTATTGGCGTAAATTGTTCACTCTTCTACGTCTACATTTCAAATTCAATATTACAAGTTATTTTACTCCACCTGTTATACAACATTAGTTTTAGTATATGCGAAACCTACGTGTCTAGTATTATTATGTCAAGAATCTATGTACAAAATTTCAATACGGTATCATGAAAAATCACAAAGTTATAAGCTTGTTCAGTTATTGTACGCACAAAAACGTGGTCACCAAGCGGCGCCGCCGCGCGTGCGCCTCCAAAGGTGTCTTTAGCTCATTGAAAATAATAATTTGGCAATAGGTAGGTGCCTAAATGATTGCGATAGGTACTTAGTGTCGCTCGGTGTCCAACTTTTAACCTTTTTAAAATATTTTTGGTGCAAAATATAACATGGTTTAAAAATTATTGGAATCGACTCAGTTACTTATTCTGAAAAAACTATATTCAGGTTTCGCATGTCCTTGTTAGTTACCTGCCTGTCTTTGTTACTTATAGTTACTACTTTGCTCTTCCAAAGAATATTTTAATGTTTTGTTCCAAAGCCTCATCGTCCCGATTCCCAAAATCAACTTAACGTTATGTACTTATCAGTAGCGAAGGTTAAATTTTTGTAAGAGCCAGAGAAGCCAGAGTACATAATATCTTTAACGTGATTATATTATTTGTCTATAAAATACTGACTGCCAATTTTCAAAGAGAATCAGGTAGGAATCGAGTTGTAGGGAACCTTCGCCACTGGTACTTATCTACTCAAAATGTGAACGATCGATAATAATCAAAGGTCAGCAGCATTGTCGCGTGAACAACTGCGTTCACGAACTCACAATTATGTTTAGTATATTGTTTATTTATTATTTTGTTATACAAATGTTGTTTAATGTTGTCGCTTGCTCTACTTATCGAGGTCAAGACGAAAGCCTTGGGGGTTCAAATAACAAAGACGTATTCAGCTTTCATAAGAATTATTGTTTGTAAATGTAAAGAATTAAGTTCGGAGCTTCTTCTGTTGTCGAAAACGGTCAAGTTCGTGTGACGCAATGAAAGGTTCTGCAGTCGGGATGAAGGTGTTCGCATGCACCGTACAGATTTCATCAAACGCAAAAAATATTTTGCAATGTGCAATTTGAATTGGTGAGAAGAAGCACACCATCGTGAGAAGTGGAAGGAATGGGGGGCCTTTGCTCAGGAGTGGGACAATACGGGCTAACAAAAAAAAAATATATCGCAAGTATTTCTAGCAAAAACCATGTTTGAAAAGCAAAGTTATTTCTTTTGTTCTCGCCGTAATTTCACTTCAGTGCACAGAATGAAATCTTCTACTATTTTAATTGGTTGGAAATATGCTGTATACAATCTGCTCAGATAGACGACCACGACGAAATTTTATGGGTTCTGTTTTTGAAATTTAGCTACGGGACCCTAAAAAGAATCTACTTATATACTTTTCCTTTTATCTTGACGGCACGTGTAAACTTTTACTGGTATCAAATCATTCATGAGGAAATAATCCTTTATTCATAATTTTTGACTGCTTCGTTGGTCTAGTGGTCGCAAGCGCGACTGCTGAGCATGAGGTCCTGGGTTCGATTCCCAGGTCGGGCAAAGTGTTATTGGGTTTTTCCATCGGGAATTTCATTAATTTCTTGTGTGAACTGGGTTTTTGATAGGTAGTTTAATATAAATTGGGCAATTCTACTGGATGTGCAAGTGTCTCCGTTTCTTTATATGTTAGTCATGCAGTCAGGGGTGGTGTGTGTTGCTTTGGTGACTAAATGAACAGCCAACAAATGGGCGATCTGCATTTTTTCACAAAACCTACAAAATTCAATTACGTCTGACCATTGATCATATTGACATTCTCACGAAGACCAAAAACAATTGACAAACGGTCAACAAGTCCACTGCCCGGAGCTATCCTATCGCAAACTGCAAAGTTCCACAAAATAAATATACGTTAAAGATCTAACTGAAGTTAGCGCAAACTGAGTTGGTGCGGTCACTGCAAACAGTACGGTTAAAGTTAACCGGTTAACCGTTTAATATCGACGGCCTTTGGTACTTAGTTGTCGACTGGTTACTGTAGTACTGTCAATGTTTGATGTGCATGTTATTGTAAATTGTGCGTAATTCCTAAATAAGTCTATTTGTCTTTTTTATTTTCAAGAAACGGATTTGAGTTTCATTGAGATTTATTTTTTTGTATAACGGTATGCCTGAAACGCACATTCGTTCCTACAATTTAATAGGTAGAATCACTCCGTAACGGACGCAGGTTACTAAATTTGAAGTATACAGGGTGTAACAGAAGGGTATAGTCATATGAAAGGATTTGCTGCAGTCCATGAAACTGAACAACTTCCTCCATGGGTCCAATATCGTAAATGCGGGAAAAATATCAGCTGTCCCATACTAAATTTCAATACATACTTGACCCAAATGTGTGAACAGCTGTTTTTTTTTTTTAACACTGTCAATATTATAAAATGGTAAACTGACTGACTGACTGACTGACTGAGTGATATATCAACACACAGCCCAAACCGCTGGTCCTAGACACATGAAACTTGGAGGGTGTGTTCTTTGTGAAGAGTAAGTATCCACTAACAAAGGATTTTTGGAAATTCCATACCTAAAGGGGTAAAATAGGGGATGGAAGTTTATATGAAACTCCGTCAGTTTTGAAGTTAGAATCTTCAAATTTTGAGATTATGCTGACGATTGAAAATTAATTTATACGTGTTACAGCGATTTTGATAATTCTACCCCGAAGGGTTAAAAAGGGGTATGCCGTAAGTAAATATTTTTCGACATCCACGCAGGCGAAGCCACGGGTAAAACCTAGTTATAGAACAAAATAAATGTACAGGTAAGTGTAACGAATTAATGATGCCCCAATCATGAGACTTATCTGTAATTTAAATTACTGGCGAGACACCGCGAGGCAGATTACGTTTCATGAAACATCCTTAGGAAAAACCGTTAATTTAAGTTAAAAAGCTAAATTTTCTTTTCTTTCCTTTCCGATGCATTAATGTATCACTTAACAGTATTAGCATGTCGGTAGTCAGGTTTCTTTTTTATAAAATAAGGGCGTGTTGGCTTTAGGAAATTCGTTGCCAGCCTCCCGGCGGCTGTGTACCCGGGGCCTCGTATTGACTTTCACGTGCAGCTTTATATTATTATTCTCTTTAATATTCAGATAGGAAAATAAATGTGGTTTTGTATAAGGCACTTATGTTTTGAGTTAGGATTCTGTAGAATGAATGAAGTAGGTATCAGTGGCGAAGGTTCCATACAACTCGATTCCTACCGGATTCCCTTAAAATAACACAGTCAGTATTCTATAGACAAATAATACAATCACATTAAAGATATGTATTCCGGCTTACCTCTTACAAAAATTGACCCTTCGCTACTGGTAGGTATGTTGTGAATGTGAGTGAATAAATAGCAGTGACGTAACGTGCTTGAAAAGTTACATTTTCTGCCTGGCTAACTAACATCTTTTACCACCCACTGTTATTTAACAAAATCGTCAAGGACAAAAACTTTACTGAAGAATGTTTTTTTATACGATTTTGTCATCCCGCCCGCCTTGCAACAGCGCCGAAATATCGGGAGCTCAGAATAATTGAAAATCACGGATGATATCCCGTAAGTTAAGTTATAAACTGTGAAAGTTAAAAACAGTGTTAGAAGAATTTCAAATCCACACACTCTGAATCCATGTATAAATAATTTTCATTTAGAGCTTTAACAAAAATCTTACATCGTAAATCTTCAGCTACCGAAGAAACCAAATTGAATCCTTTAACTTCCTTCTAACTTTTAATATTCATGTATTCGGTAGGTACCTTTCTAGGGAATCTCCGAAGCTGACCTACCTCTGGTTAGTTTGTTCATTTTCGCTCGAATAACTACGAAACTGTGATGCGGGTTGTCGTCGAAATAAATATAGGTAAGGTAACCCTACTTTAGTATCGTTCAATATCTTAGAAGATGTTTCTTGGTGTAAGTGTATACCTATGCGCAGTATACCTACGAGTCTGCGTAGGGTGCTTGTGAACTACAGGGTGTAAACAGACCCTTCACATACCCGTCAACCAAGCATTCTTTACATCAAACTAAGTAACTTTAAGCAAAAATTATTGCTGGGTAACGACCTTTTTTTTGGGGTGTAAAATCACGTTTTAAGGTAGGATTCGATGGAAAGCACTCAAAGCATTGTGCTGATGGATGGATTGAATAGTACGGGGATCGTGAAGGTGTGTAAAGTAAAAATCTTACATTAAAAATATGTATTTAAAAAAAACTTGTGAAAAAGTTGGAATTTTGACCCCCAATATCTCCGTAACTTTCTCGAACTTACTCGAAGGTTCACAGGTATGGTCTAGAACAAAAAAATGATCGCAAAGACGTGGAGATCAAGTACCTTTCGTATATGTTAAGGGTCTATTTACACCTTGTGATTTATTAAGCAAATGGCCTAGTCAAGTGACATCATTATCTGACTAGCCTTTTCCCAACTATGTTGGGGTCGGCTTCCAGTCATGGACTGGACTGCGGATAGCCGCATGCGGCTGAGTAGCAGTATTTTACATGGAGCAACTGCCTATCTGACCTTCAGAGCCCAGTTCGTACTGGGTAATACGATACCCCTTGGTAAGACTGTTTGTCAGACTTTCGGCGCACTGACCAGCTGTAACGACTGTCAAAGATCTAAAAATGACAGCAAGGACCAAAAAAAAAATCTGCACTTGAATTGCTTTACCTATAACAATCTTTAAACGAAATATTACATTTCAGGGAAAGCTGAATATTCATGATTGCTTTTATAATCCTTTAATCATGGATTTTACTATGATCAGAAACGAAGATATCAGCGTTAAATTGTTTTACAGGCACATAAATGCAATTTACGTCCTAATAAAAAGGTACATAACTTCGTTTCTTTCTATCTATGTATTTTTAAAGCTACTTTTTTTATTTTAAAGTCGTATGGTCGAGTATTTTAGGTACATTTTTATTTTAAACTCGATCAACATCTCAACATAACATAGTTGGAAAACGAAGATGATGATGATTCGGAAGCTCATGAGTATTATTCTTAAATTAATATTAAAATGACATATAATGAAGAAACCATTAATGACTCTTCCCTGGAGTGTACATGTTTTGATGTTCCACAAACGATGGGCCACATGTCCTGTTGTTTGTTCATTACAGGAACTGATGCACGCTACTGAAGGCACTAAATTAGTGGGTCAGTTCTGGGACGACACAATAGGGATGTTTCCTGTTTTTTATGATTCTATTTAGTCCGTCAGTTAGATTATCGAAAAATATTGGATACGTATTTTTTGTTTTATCAAATCAATGAAAATTGACGAAGATAAAACGCATCAAAGATCATGAGTGGGGGCCAGTGACGTCACTTTTCGGTAAAAAGTCAGTACACTTTACTTACAAGTATGACATCACACGAGTTTTCGACGCACTGTATCGTCTTCATTTTTAGTTTTCGTGAAAAAAGAAAAAATACGTGTCCAATATTTTTTGGAAATCTATCTGACGTACTAATTAGATTTTTATAGGAAACATCCCTATTTAGATTGCTATCTACATGCTTAGAAGGAGAACAAGAAACCACGATATTTTTGCCAAGTCATAAAATCGTAAAAATTGCTATAGTAATTATTATTTAAATAATTCATCTTATTAACTTTCTCAAAGATTCCTGGTCTAAAGTGCCCCAAAGGTCAAATTAAATGGCAAGAAAAAACAAAGTCGCACCACTTCCATTCAAATACAATTTGCTTTGATGTAATTACTCTGTTTCCGTATATTTTTCTTGTTCAGTGTTTTTTTCTGAGAACCTGTCGGCAGTACTAATGGTGGCGCGGATTTGATTTAAGATGTTGATATGAAACAAAGATTGTTGATTGTTGATTGTTGTTGTTGTTGATTGTTGATTGTTGATTGTTGATTGTTGATTGTTGATTGTTGTTGTTGTTGATTGTTGTTGTTTAAACAAAGATTTTCAGAGGTAGGTACTAAATTAATGTGGCGATTCTCATGAGACACCGAGGTGTGTCCTGAGCTATTTCTCACTAGCACCTTCATGAGATGTTTATTCGCGTCCGAGAGTCCTACAAGTCACGGTCAAGGTCTCGTCAAGGTCTCCTGGGGATGTCCCGATAGAGGGGCGAAATACGTGTCGAGTTATGAAGGCAGGTATAGGTTGCATGTGAATATTTTTGCAGACGGAAGGACAGTGCACTGTATATCCCAGCTTGGATATAGTATAAGTTGAATTGAAGCTGAATATTTTTGCATTACTAATCAACCGATTTGCCGAGATTGTCTCGCCACTGTTCACCATCCCCAATGTTACCCCTCCAAAAAAATATAACACTTCTTCCACACTCACATAAACACATACATAACCCTTCACAGGTCACGGAATAACGAATTTTATTTAAATTCAACACGGCGAAATACAAAACGAATGGGTGCGGACGCAATTAGCGGCTGCGCAGCACACACAGGGTTAACGTTACGGGTTTTTCTGATTCCAGTCGTAATTCACGTTTAGCTGTATTTGATGACACGTTAAAATCACGTACTGGCTTTTTTTCCCTGTGTCACTCTTTTTCGATTAAGCAAAAATGATGGTTTCAAAAATTGTTGTGCATTTTTTTAAGTTTTTTGGATGGTAGTTCGTTTGGGAATGTAATTATATTTTTTTGGGTTTTGATTTTACTTTTTAACGCTAGACATCATCACGGTAGACCAAGGCGAAGATGGCGGGACAACCTTGCTTGACTAGTACCGAAAGCATAAATAGCAAGACAGAATTGTCTTGGAAAATTCGGGTAGTTAGTATCAAGTTGTGTATCTTTCTGACTGATATTTATTACTACTCTAATCTGATTTTCTAGATCCTAAAAATTTTTGCTTAAAACTCCACTGTACAGACGCCAGCAGATCAAGGTACCCGGAACTGTAAATTTTTTCCAATCAACATTTAACCTAATGCTTTAGCGATAAAGTTGAAAATCTATTAAATCAATTTGACAGATTGTAGTAGCTTGATGTGCTGACGTCTGTACATTTTCCTCAATCAATAATCTTTATTTGTAAACATAGGTTACAACAGTGTGCAAGATGTTACAATAATTGTTATTCATATTATAGTTTCTCTATGTTTTGCCATTTGGCGTACAAATACACCGTGACCTTTTGGTCGTTTTACAAAAGTGGTCCACTCAATGTACCCGACATAAAATAGCTCTAGGCGCGATTTTTTTTTACCTACCATAATGGGTACAAAGAAAAATAAATAATACATTAGAATAAAATTATGAAACTTCCTGTTAATGATGTATGAACATACCTACCCAGCGCTCGACTCCAGTAGATCATCGCTCGCAACAGGGTAACTACGTCATGGGTCATAATACTGAATAATATTTTTATTTTTGAATTATTTAAATTTAAAGTGGCCTGCCGTTGTAAGACGACTAAAAAGTCACGGTGAATACATTTAAAGGAGGCTTTTGCTTTTTTCTTCATCAATTATTTTGTGAAAGAAAAAGAATTATAACACTAAAATAACAAAATCATTGATCAACAAGACCATCATTGACAGCCAATTTCCAACCAAAAACAAATTCCGGGTAATCTTTATCATAATAATCTTTTTGACACTAACCCTTTTCAGCGATTAAAAACAAAGATAGCAGCTAAATCTTCCTCAGTTATAAAATCTCATTAAAATTTTTGGAAATGACAAGGAAACTGAGAAAGGTTCTTCGCCACTTAAAAATAGAATAAATTCACGCCTAGAAAGAAAGTGTAGCAAGCAAGGTAATCAATCTTAATTCGTTGGGACAGTCGACTCAAAAGAATATATTTTTACTTTGACTCGTAGGGCTGTTTCATTATTTTCATCTCCTCTCGCTGTATAAAGAAAGTATTATTGTTAGGAAAATCGATTGCAAATCTGTCATGTTGAGCCTTTTGTCGTGTTTTTGGGACCGTCATTGTTGTCAAATCTTATCGGTCTCCTGATTCGTCAGCGATTCGAAATCGAGTATAATTTCTTGTCTATTATTCTTTTAATGTCCAACATATTCTTTTCGATGTCGTCGTTATTCTTTTTTATCTATTGTCGACTTTAGTTTGTTTATACATATACTAGCTTATGCCCGCGGCTTCGCCCGCGTGGAGTTAGGGAATTGCCCACGGGATCGTACTTCTGGATAATAAGTAATCTATGTATCTATCTATAATACATACATAGATTTACATGTACTTGCTTATAACTTGCAATTATTAGTTTCAAGTTACATCAATTAAATTAGATACGTGAAATATTGATACCTTGGTTTGAGATTGGACATCGGATTTACTGGATTTTATCTGAAGAGTATGTACACTAATTTTCAAGTCAATCGAACCCGAGACTAAAAAGTTTCACAGAAAATTCAACACCCCATTTCACCCTATAAGGGGTGGAATTTCAAAAAACCCTTTTTTAATGGATACCTACTCTCCACAAAGAGTACATTCTCCAAATTTCATGTCTCTAGGACCAGCGGTTTGGGCTGTGCGTTGATGTATCAGTCAGCCAGTCAGGACATTGAATTTTAAATTGGGGGATGATTTTGGAAAAACTGTGATACACGTATCTCATCATTTTAACTGAAGTATATGTAGACATTTTCAAGTCAATCGACTCAGAGAATAAAAAGTTTCATAGAAAATTCAATACCCCATTTTCGATAAACCCTTTCTTAGTGGATACCTACTCTTCACAAAGAGTACACTGTCCAAATTTCATGTCTCTAAGACCAGTGGTTTGGGCTGTGCGTTGATATATAAGTCAGTCAGTCAGTCAGTCAGGACTTTGAATTTTATATGTATAGATAACACTATTGTGCCTAAATGTACACTTTTGTAATACTTTTTAAATAATTTATTCTTATTCTTACGTTCTTCCTGTGATTTAAAAAATAAGAAAACTAAAGCAAAACTAGCGTGTTTTGTTTGCTGATATATCTCCGAATTTTTGGTTTAAAACAGACCCAGGATATGTGGGTTTACTCACGATGTTTTCTCCATGACATTTTTGGGGCAGTGGTAATGGAATAAATGTATCAAAGTAAAGTGCCTGCTTGTGTTCGAATCCGCGACATACAACTACTCAATATTGTTAAGGTTTAGCCTCTCATTTAATTTTACGTTTCTTTTTCTGTTTATTTTCTTTGTCTATTCTAAAGATCCAATAAAGTAAACGAATTTAATCAGACCCACGAATTAAATGAAACATTCATGTAAATTCCAGAATTCTACTTCAATAAGATCACTCCCTAAGTTTATCCTGTTACCTCTGGCTAGCCAAAAACTAATTCGAACCGTCTTTAACAAGTCAACGTCCCGGCGCCATCTTTAAAGACGTGCCATTGAGGTGAACGCTGACGTGATGCACCCGAATCATTTATCCAGAAAGGGACGACTGTAATCCGGCATTCACCTCCGTTCACGACCATGGCCGATGCGATCAGAAACACGGCTTGCGTCAAGCGACTCGCGCACGGTTCACTTGTTTTCTTCGCGTGAGTACCTATAGTTGCACTGTAGACGCGAGCGTGGTGATTCGTAGCATGCTTTAAAACCGATATCTGAAGCTTAACTTCTTGTTTTTTCTTGTTTGTTCTGTGTGTGTGTGTGTTTCTGTGTGTTATATCTGAACAAATAAATTAATTAGCGAGCCGATCCAACGCTTCTGGATTTCGGCACTAGGCTTCTTTGCCCACGGAATAATAATAAATGGGACTACCAAATCGTCATTAATTCCTATACAATTTTATAGGTTTTTTTGTAGCGCTATACAAAAGTGATGTGATATTACGAATTAAAAAAATAGGAGTGACTCCATACAAGTAACTGAAGTTTGAATTTTTCTTATACTTATATACCTGTGTGGGGTTGTCTATATAGACAGCTCTTATTTTCATTGGTTTTCTTCAAAATTATCACTATACCGAGTGGGCCGATCATTGGAGTGAAGCATCTGCCATCAGCAATTTTTCTTTGGTTCTGTTGCTTCGGGGTTTTGTCTTGTCTGTCGGTCCGTCCGCAAATGTCACAGTCATTTTATTCCGAGGATAGCCTCGAACTGTGTGGTGCCAATAGTGGCACCACACAGTTCAAATTTGGAGAGCAAATGTTTTCTGTGAAGCGCTATACAAAAGTGATGTGATATTACGAATTAAAAAAATAGGAGTGACTCCATACAAGTAACTGAAGTTTGAATTTTTCTTATACTTATATACCTGTGTGGGGTTGTCTATATAGACAGCTCTTATTTTCATTGGTTTTCTTCAAAGTATCTGACGCAATACGCGTGTCACTTAAACTTGTAGCTTGTGGCCAAGCAGTTAAGGTGCTGCACCCGAATCATTTATCCAGAAACTGAGGGACGACCAAAATCCGGCATTATAATAACCCAATTGTATCGCTCAGTTTCGCCTGTAGTCACGTTCCCAGTGCGCTGAACACCAATATTTGGCCATTAAAACAGGGCAAACAATGCTGTTCCAATGTTTCGTGTTTGAATTACCTAAAGTACTTCGCTATCTGATAGTGGAACTTAGTGGATTAGCTGTTGATAATGCTGGCTGAGGTTGGCTTAAATGGTCTAGGAAATTAAGGATGTTTTTTGATTGTTTATGATTTTCTGCAAGTAGGAAATGCATCAAGGTGCAGTTTTCTTTTTGAGTTCTTAGTTGGTATCGGGACTGAGGAGCTCGTGGCTAAATAATAACAGCCGCTCGGGTCGATCTTTAGGTTAAGCCGTGCTTGCCTAGGTTGGTCTGTAGATGGGTGACCACCCATTACATACCGAGTTTTCTTCGTGCCTCGGAAAGCACGTTAAGCCGTTGGTCCCGACTGTCATTTGTAGATCTTTGACAGTCGTTATAGGTAGTCAGTGGCCCAAAAAGTCTGACAAACAGTCTTACCAAGGGGTATCGTATTACCTAGTACTAACTAGGTTGTGGAGGTCAGATAGGCAGTCGTTCCATGTAAAATACTGGTATTCAGCTGCATCCGGTTAGACTGGAAGCCGACCCTAACATAGTTGGGAAAAGGCTAGGCAGATGATGAGTTGGTATCGGGACTAATCGGGTGGTCAAGTTGATTTGCATGGTCGTTTTTGATTGACCACTTCTTGTTACGTTTAAAAGTGCCAACTATTGAAATAGTGACAGAAAGTTGTTGGTAATTAGTATATTGAAATAAGCTCTTCGCTACAGTATGTCAATGCGATACATTTTAACACGTTTTTATTAGCTTCACCTGTAACTAAACAGATAACAAAATCTTAGGGTCCGCTCAAACGGGCGACTTTCCACAGCCACCGGTGGCTGGCGACTAGCTGTTTGCATGATTTTTAAAACGTATTGTATGGAATCAAATCAAATCAAAATATTTTATTTCACATAGGCCTAGATGGGCACTTATAAAACGTCGACAAAAAGGTGCACGGTTCGGGTTGGTCGTTTCCTATGGAGAAGAACCGGCAAGAAACTCCATGGTTACTCTTTTCAATCGCCGCACAAGTGTAGCGGGTCCACTCATGACTCAGTGTCCGCGACACGCTACCGGTGGTGAATTATTAGGAGCGCCAAACAAGCCTTCCGTCTCCATCGTAAGACTGTACAGATGGAGAGTGTTACAAATTGTAGAAGATCGACCCGAGCGGCTGTTTTTATTTAGCCAAGAGCTCCTCTAAATGAATATGTATGGGTAAAGAATTAAATGTTTTAGCTTTTCTCAAACAAAAGGAAGTGTTTAACCAGCCCCAACGATAACAGACCAATTTAATCAACTCCCTTTTTCCTTTTATCTGTTGTTTATTATAAAACCTCATTAACATCACTTTTTTTTGGTCAAAAGTTTCCTAGAGCTCAATAAAATTATTATGGTAGCACTGCAGTTGAGGATTTACAATGATTATGAAAACTTTTCACAAAGTAGGGTAAAAGCCCTTGTCGTAAACTTCGCAAGGGCACTTGAGTACTTTGGCTTCCAAGGATTAGTGAAAGGTGGATAAGAATAGACTTAGAAATATTTCTATTCCAGAAATGTTTACTCCTTAACTATAATACCATATTTATAGCAGCAGAGCAATTTTGGGTAGCTATAGCGACAGATCTATGAGCAATGAACGAGCTGTCCTATGGAAAAAAGTGAGTTCATGTATGTATTAGGGATTTCGTAACAAATATTTTTATGCTGTTTCCAAGTAATTCGTACATTTACGACTAGGTACATTTTACTTTGCCCCACACTCGGAATTACTCCAGTATCGTGGCTGCGTTTACAAACATTTAAACTAAAGTTATATTGATTAATAGAATTAATCTTGACTTGTAGGTTGGCATAACAATATGAAATCAAAAATATCATTGCCCCAAAAATAAACATTTAATTAATATCACTAATTAGGGATAAAAACTTTCCAAAAAGTATAAAATCCGAGCCGTAAAGGGACAAAAGAAAGCAAAGCTTAAGCCCGGCTCTAAAGAAGTTCCTTCTGTGTGTTTAGACAAAACTTTTTGCCACTTCTACTCAGCCCCTTTTTCAATCAACTGTTTTTTTTTGACAAGAAGATTTATGAGAATTATTTTCATTTTTTGAAACTTTATTTTTGTTTTAAAATTTCACGCGCCTTTTTTTCCTTTCGAAGTTAGGCAATTATTTTTTTAAAGATTCATGAAGGTTGTGTAAAGTTTGAGTTTTGAGTGTCAGTTTATTTAGTGCTAGATCCATCTGAGGACATTTCGAAGGACCCTGGATTTCCTGGATCTCGAAGGCCCAGCTACCTACTGCTTCATTTTTCACATTACATTACATTACAGGACATTACAGACAAAGGAGTACCTAATATAAAGTAAACCCACATTTTGCCAGGTATGTTTAAGTTCCACGTAAATGGAGGCGACCCTATTGCCATCAACTGGGCACAAATTCAGGCTCCGTGGCTGCTACTGAAAATTTCCAGAAATTGAACACAGTACCTTCATGCTCCGAGGTCGGGCTTCTGGCTGCTATATCAACAAGGTAGTATAAGTATACATATAATCAGCTTGGATTATACAGGGTGCCGGGAAAGCCCTCAGCCGACTGACGGGGTAAATTCAGTATATCATACAAAGATGACCGGTACACGAAAATATTTCAGGAACGTTATAGATTTTATTTCCTCACACGCAATGTATCGTTACCGTGGCAAAACGGACATAGCAAAAGGCAAGCGCGAAGACGAGTTTGATGAACTCTTTAGCTAGGCAGGAAGTAAACAGCTGATTTCACGCATCGTTGGTCAGAGTATTTGTTGGTTTTTCTGATTTCACCCATATTTGTACATAAATGGAGTGCTGCGTACAGAAAATGTAATTTTATATTGCTATAAAGGTAAAATAGTAACTGAACATACGCAAAAAAAATGAAAATGTTTTTGAGAAAAATTCCGGTGGAACATGAATCAAAATAAGGAGCACCCCTATCAGTTTGCGGAGGGCTGTCCCTTACATCCTGTATGTACCTATACTTATAATAGGAATATGGTGCAAAAGGACCACGATGATATTCGCAAGACTTTAACCATCACTAAAACTCACTCTCCCATAAGCATATCAGTCTTTGTATCTATATAGTTTACGTCCAAAATAATGTTCCCAGTCCTTACGTATTCCAACGCTTAGTTCGTCAAGTTCTTTTCGATTAGGAAAGTTCGTCGACTAAAGGGTGAGTTTGGTGTGCACAGAATTAGTTCAACATGGAACGAACTGTCCAAAGTTCGGTGTTGGTGTCGGTCTATCCAATTACGGACGAGTCACTTTACTTATATCCTGCTTGAAGTATGTGTGTCTATTTAGTAGTCGGCTCACGGTGAGATGCTGATTTGGTTAGCAAACAGGTGGGTTTTATGGTAAGGTGGTCTACGCCATCTTTGGATACACAACTAGGGCTTTGTGCAGTACAGAACATAAAAAAATATTAAAATTAAATAGTTGAAGTTATAAGTTACAGATAATATTAGTAACTGTTCAAATAACGGTTTTAAATTTTAGCTTGTCTTTGTGTATTTTATTTATCTAACACTTGAAGCACAGAGTACAGAGGCGGACTTGATGCCGTAGGCATTTTTTGCCAGTCAACATTAGCATTAAATTAACATTAAATTTAATAATTTAATGTTTTAAGATTTTAGACTGTCATGGTCACTAACATTATTATTAACACTATAACGGGATATTTACCATGTTTACTGATTTGTTTGAGTTCCCGATATTTCGGCGCTGTTGCAAGCACCATGATCACAAAGCGAACAAGAAAGAGGGTAGACCGATTTTTCTGCTCATAAACACCCACCCGCAATAACTTCAGTTTATCTGTGATCATGGTGCTTGCAACAGCAAAATCAGTAAACATGGTAAATATCCCGTTTCTAATGTTAATGATAATTTAATGTTAATTTAATGGAAGCATATTTTTTTTTTTTACCATTATATTATTGTATTTTTCCTAGATGTAATGTAGCCATGGAAGATGAACTTCCCGTCTTCCATTCAGCTGCTGTAAGACATTTTTTTAGATTTAGTAAACCTAAATATTCCCCATAAAGGGGAGAAAGATTTCCAGTAGGAGTTTTATTACATTCGATGGAACATTCAACCAAATAACAGTAGCAGCTGTTCATATTGTTGACGAGAACCAGTGATATCTTAGTTCAGTTTCCCAAAGTAACAAAAGTTATAGCGCACTTTGATTCTCTTCCTTGCAAATTAAAACTGAGAGCGGAAGGTAAAGTTTTTTGTCTACACTTTGTCCTACTTTGCAAATTGAGACAAGAGAAACAGAATACTTTAGGACAGTTTTATTTTAAAGAAATCTTTTAAAAAGGTAAACAATTTATACAATTGTTTTGTTGATTAAACTAAAAAATAAAACCCACTTCAAAAACACAGAAAAGTGAAAAATAACTTTAGCTTCAGAAGTCGGTGACTTTTGTTTGTTTGATTCAGTTTTTTTGTCACTAAATTGATAACCTCCTCTTTTTGGAAGTCGGTTAAAAAAAGAAACGCTTGTCTCGAGTTTGTGTGCTCTTACATTAAGCTTTGTTTTTTCCTCGGACATCCGCTAGATTTCGAACTAACAATGAAAGAAAGAAAACATATTTATTTGGCACATGCCACAAGTGCACACAACAAACAAACAAAAAAATAAAAAATAAATGAAATATTTCGTTCAATAAACAGCCAAAATAATAGACTCAGCACCCTGTTTATTCACATAACCACAGATTAATCACCTACCACAACAATTACATCGCAAAATCCCTCACCAAATTTTAATTCCAGAATACATAATACCTTTTACAAGATAAGTAGTACCTGTCTTAAGGCGCAGAGGGTCGCATTTATTCGGTAATTCGCCAAGCAACTTTGTAAATGCAGGGATTAAATTGCCCGGGTCGCTTCGCAGGAAAAATGTATGAGGACCGGGAAGACAGGGGACCATTTCCAGAGGACCGAGTCCAGGGGAAGCTCAATTAGTGGCACGGGATAATTCCCGACCTCTCGTTTGCGTACTTATTTCGTGATGGGGTGATTACGCAAGAAAAAAACCGTGAAATGTGGTAAACATCTTGATGTGTTTTTGAGTACCGGATGGATAAGGTTTTGTCAAGGATGCTTGCCAAATTATGACGAGAAAATTAAGTGCAAATAGAAATGACGGTGCAAACGTGTTTGTTTTTGATGAAATGTTGTCGTTACAGAGCAGCGGTGGCACATCGGTGGCGGCCCCGACTTAATGAACAGTAAGTCGTGGGTTCGAACCCAGGCAGGTGCATTACTTTGTGTAATTTATTTCATCACCACTACTCTCAAAAACAGTGAAGAAAAACATCGTGAGGAAACCCGCATGTCCTTGAACCAAAAATTTGAAGACATGTGCCATCTACCAACCCGTACTGGCCCGCGTGGTGGATTATAGCCTCTCATAGAGAGGAGGCCGTGTGTCCCAGCAGTGGGAACATTATAGGCTGATTATGCTGTTAGGTCACTTGATTAAGACTTTCCTTCTCTGCAAAAATTATCTCCAAACACCGAACTGGCTGATAAAGTCACAGTGAACTATAATAAATACACACCAATCTCAGGGCATACCTAACCATGATATGAAGTTGGTTACTGGCACGGCTTACCACATACAACAAGACTTACGAATGCAAACGGTTATGGGTCCCGTACTGCCAAAGCCAATCTAGGCTATCACAGCTTCGCAATCAAGGCTATGCCAAACAAAGTACTAGGAAGACATAAAACCGAGGCAGTGATACGTAGAGGCGATCTTAGAGCTGATGTTTGGGTAACCGGCGTTCCATTGGGCACCGTGCCAGGTCGCCGGGGCCCGATGCGTCACACCGAACTTCGGTGCAGAATGTTTGTATAGTGATTAGCAAGTTTTGTACGGATTTATAGGATTGCAGTTAGTGTGAGGATTTGTTAAGACAGTGAATTTGTTACTGAGATCTTTAATTAACTAGTACCATTTGGGAATCCGCCAGAAAAATCGACGAATTGTAGCCCTTAGCCGAGAATGGGCCAATTCCCTTAAGTGTCGTAAATGGCAGCAAAGTGTTTTTGGTAATAGAAAAACAGTCGATTCCTACTTCTGAAATCGTAATGATATTGCCTAAATTGGTGATCAAAGATGATACGATTTTGGTCTTCGTTGGGTGCCAGATAAACTCAAACGGCTTCAATTCAAATATTCAAATCAAACTGTTTACAATGAAAAGCTCATAACAATTCATAAATATAAACCTCGAAGTTAACTCAATTTCCACTTCGAATTCTAAACAACCAAACTTTTGAAAAACAGTACTTAAATTAACGCTTAATCCAAAATATACAACTCATAATCACTTGAGCCCCTAATAAAACACTTAGGAAGATAATATTCGAGACAGTTACGGTGTAAACAAGGCTGATAAATTTATCTTTATGAGAAACGCAGTAATTGTAAGCAAGATATGAATTGAAATATAACTGAGACATCATTAAGGTACAGGTATCTCGGTTTAATGTAAAAAAAGAGACGGCACGGTTGGCGCAGTGGCTGAGCGATTGACTGCTGCGCTTTGTGTCGCGGGTTCGATTCCCGTACGGAACAAATATTTGTATGGCCTACAGGTAGTTGTTCCGGGTCTGGCTGTTTGTGTATGTGAGCTTAAATGTTTGTAAACGCACCCACGATACAGGAGAAATTCCTAGTGTGGGGCAAAGTTTAAAAAAAAAAAAAAATGTAATTTTTGAAGTCTCGAAAAAGTTCATGATGATTTTGATGTCGTAGGTAGACCTTGATCGAAAAATCTGAAGATCATGGGGAGGGGCCTTTGCCCAGCAGTGGGATGACGCAGGCTAATAGTATCAGTGTCAGGTATACCAGCTGACTTGACAAGCGTAAGGTGAGGCGAGCTCGGTGGATCGACGATCTCTTTCGATCGATTGGTGACCCGGTAGCAACTGGATGCGAGTTGCCGAGAATCGATTTAAGTGGCGTGATATTAAAGAGGCCTTTGTCCAGCAGTGGATTGCTGTAGGCTGATGATGATGAGGTATACCTGATAGATTGGGTAAGTGTAAAACATCAAGAAGTAAAATTATGCATTGCTAGGGGAAAACTTTTATTTCGATTTCGGGTTCGATTCCCGGGTCGGGAAAATTGTTATTGAAATTTCCAACAGGATTTTCTTTTTAGCAGCCCCGGAGTCTGGATTGGTGCCCATGGCAATTGGCTCACCCCCTATTACATGGGACTTAAACATAACTGGCGAAATGTACGTGTACTATTAAGTACACCTCTGCCTAACCATTCAGGGATTAAAGGCGTGGTGATGTTAGGTTATTATAAATAACGAGCTATCCCATTTTTTTGGTCGAAGTCGCGGGAAAAGTGCTAGTGATAAATAATTCTCGATGTGTCGTAAGACTCCTAAGTTCTATAGAACACGAAAATTTCATTCACAAATCCCATATCCTTTAAAAAACTGTCATAACACAAAAATATTAATAGGTTTTTAGATAATTTCCCACTTAGCGGATTTTCATGTTTTTTTTCTGCCATCAATTAAAGTTACATAACTGCCAAGTCCTCAAAACAAAGCTCAAAGCTGGAGCGAGTTGTAATATATTATCTGATAAATATAGGCACAGGAAAACATACCTTACTACACATTATTTTGTTCTCTCTAGTGAATATTTGGCTTCAAAATACTGAAGGGTCATATTTCTATAACTACCTACCCATTTTCCCATTCCGGTCGTCAGTTGAACCGATTTGAATGGCAAGATTAACAATGGCTGTCTAGTGTATTGTCCGTTTGCTTATAATAAGCAATGTTATATATATAGTATGGATTGTAATAATAGACCCTAAATTATACCTCTTGTTGGTACGGCTAGATCATTCTGTAAGCTTGACGGATTGCAGAACTAATAGTATAATATGGTATACAACATAAAGCCGTTGGTCCTAGCTGTCATTTGTAGATCTTTGATAGTCGTTACAAGAAATCAGTGGCCCGAAAGTCTGACAACCAGTCTTACCAAGGGGTATCGTATTACCTAGTACTAATTGGGTTGTCGAGGTCAGATAGGCAGTCGCTCCATGTAAAATAGTGGTAGTCAGCTGCATCCGGTTAGACTAGAAGCCGACCGCAACATGGTTGGGAAAAGGCTAGGCAGATGATGTTTTACAACATTACGCCTGTAGTCCCCAAAAGGTTTGGCTGAGGTTACACCTCTGATAGTGACCTCTGTGTTTCCTCGAATAGTTAGGCAGATGTACATGCATATTTCGACGGTTATAAACTCAATCGGGCCCATATCCAGAGTCCCGGTAAAATTGCTTTCAGAATTTCTGTTAAGATGAATGTGTGTAAAACATTACTACCGAACGCACAGCACGAAGTTGGCCTGTCTTCATTTAAAGAACATCTCCGACAGTCAACTGCAACAGGCTCAGTTAGTTCTTCGTCAAAAATTTAATACTTTTGCAAAGTTCACCGAACATTCTCATAACTTTTTTTAAAAACGGGGACTTAACAAAGTAGAAGCATTCATGCGGTATATCCGATTAAACAAAAGAACTAAAGAATTTAAATAAAAGCCGTTGTCCAAAGAATTCTGTAATAGAATAAAGTCTGCTATCAGCGATCCGTGTTTTCAAATGTCCGTACCTTCGGGACGGCTACGGAAAAATATTCCGAAGTTCCAAAGGAAAATACGTTGCCGCGCGGTAGAGGAAAAACAAGTGGAGCTCAAAAGCTTTAAGCGGTAAATATTTTCTTTGCCGCAATATTCATTGGTAGAACACTGAGCAAAATGTAGCGCTTAGTCAGGCTTATAACCAGATCTAATTGGCAAATACGTTGTAGTCTGTTTAGCTAAAAATATGGAAGGATATCGGGAATTCTACAAAGCTTGCTGTCGAACATATTGATTGTCAATAGGTAGTTATCTGTGGTAATTTCCCTTGTGGTCAACAATTGCAGAATTTCAAACGTCATTGGTAAAGTTCAATAATAACTGTTCACTAGTCATAATAACAAAGTTAAAAATAAAAATATCAGACAAAAAAACAAAAATAACTGATGCTCTCATACATGGACTCAGGTTAAAATGGAGGTGGACTGAACACATCACACGTTACCCGGACAAAAGATGGACCATAGAAACTACACGATGGAAAGGTCCACCGGGAAAGAGGAACGCTGGTAGACCTATACAACGGTGGGCTGATGACATTATCCAGGTGTCAGGAAACGACTGAGCAAATACTGGCAAGGACTGGGATTCGTGGAAAAAGCTGGAGGAGGCCTTTACCCTAAAAGGGGTCCATATCTCAAAGGTAGACTAACCATACTAACATTATAGAATGTAGAATAAGTAAATTTACTAACACCCTACTATCAACATTTGATTTGAAATGTATATAATAATATAAGAAAGAAGACTAACCATACTAACAATAGACAGTAAGCAAAATTACTAACACTCTACTAACAACATTTGTATTTGTTACTGATTCTCTGATTTGTATCGATTCTTTCTACTGATTGGGATATGGAATAAACGGCTTTTTTATTTTATTCTTTATTCTTCTTTATTCTTTATGGCACACAAAAAAACAATATACATACAAATTGCAACAATTATAGCTTATGTACAATGGCGAGCTTAACCCAGAATGCTTGGCTTTTTGCTTGCTTGCTGAATGCTTGGTTGGGTTGGGGGGGTTGGGTTTGGGTTTTTGGTTTTTTTATTTTTTTATTTAATAGTCATAATGACTTGAGTATCTGGAGTTCGATCGCAAGACACGCCTCCTTTCCCACCTCTCACCTCCCACCTCTGATTTTTTGAATTCATTTGCGTATTGCGGCTTATGAGGAAACCAGGCATGCCTGAGAGATATTTCTCGACGGCATGTAAAGTCTAGCCAGAGGCCCATGAGCGGCATAAAAACTCTGACACCAGTTTAAGCACTAACCACACGATAAAAAAGAAGACGAAGAAATGAAAATGAATAACAAATCAATGAATATGAATAACAAATCAATGAAAATTAATAACAAATCAATGAAAATTAATAACAAATCAATGAAAATTAATAACAAATCAATGAAAATTAATAACAAATCAATGAAAATTAATAACAAATCAATGAAAATTAATAACAAATCTTAAAATTATAAACGAAGGTGGGGAAACTTATACTGTCACTTACGGGATATCTTCCGGTTCTATCTTGCGCCGAAATATCGGGAGCTCAAAATATTGAACCACCACGGAAGATATCCCGTAAGTGACAGTATAAGTTTAGTTGTAAACCGTGAAAGCTTAAAACAGTGTTTGAGAGTGGGGAAGTACAAAATTGGAGATATTGGCGGCAAAAAAAGAGAGGCCTTTAACCAGCTGTGGATAAAATCAGGCTGTGATTGATAATGAAAAATCATATAATTATTATTACCTTCGTTCCCATGTTCAAACAATGTGTAACTACATAATAAAATATTCACTGTTAACACGTCAAATCATACCTGATTTAACGTCTTCATAATCACTTGTATCATAGTTCTGGGCTCGGAGGCACGAAGGATGGTCACAGTGATGTAATTAGCTTACAGGTGAATGCATTCATAAGCTCTTAGTCCTTTGTAAGAGCTCCCGAAGGAAGGTGGCAGCTACTGTACAGCAATGTAAATATTATTGTCAAAATTGAGGTTTTTTATGCAATGCATTTATTTAATTTTGTGGGCTCAGTTCATCTATACATTATAATACAATTGTAACAGACAGATGTCTGTACATTGTCTTGTTACTTGAAATTAACCAATTTCATTTTATTTTTATTAAAAATATTGAAAATAAATATAATAAAAGGGGTGTCTTTATAACAGCAACAGAAGCCAAAACAACACTTTTAAAATTTTTGTCTGTCTGTATTTTTGTACACGCATCACGCAAAATCTACTGCATGAATTTGAAAGCAATTTTCACCGCTCCACTGCTAAATGCTTAACTTAAAATATAGGCTACATTAGATATAGTTTTGGACCCTACAGGTGGCGCTGTGCGAAGCAAGATTGGGCCGCTAGTTAGTCATAAAATATGACCGTTTGCGTGTGACTTGAGACTTCGCTGCCTAATCAGCATTTTTTATCTTTTTGTAAAACAAAATCTTCGAAAAGAAGCTTCGTTTCAGTTCCAATCTAGGAAATCTAGAACAAACACATGAGTAAACATAGAAGCCTAAGTATAATAATATCAAAAATAAAATATTTTGGCTTATATGCTTGAAGAGAATGTATCGCCTGATCATATTTATGTAAGTACCAAAGCTAGACAGTGCTATTTATAACTCAACAGGGGCCTGGGGCAATTTCATTTCATTTAATTTCATTTCATTTATTCAATAACAATTACTTTGTATCTGAATGTTACGTTATTGTAATAAATAATATTTTAACCATATTTCGTGAAGGTTTCCAAATGTCTCCACCAACAATATTTTTTAATTTTGAATCATGAATAAGGTTCGTAATGTGATCGTCCACAAATTCAATTTTAAGATTTTGATGAATATCTGAATGAATAAGTGTAATTTTTGGGAGAAAGTGGTTTTTCTGACAGAACTTAGATTATTCGCCTGTCATAGAATTTTCAATCATGTCTGGTAGATTACTGACCATGTCATTTGATTACATTACTCGATACCTAGTCAAATTGTGTTCATTCAAGGACATGTTATACGTCTCTAAACTTTCTGTGAAGTAGATCTGTTTGAAAACTCGCTGATAACCTTGCCTATTCAATTACAAGCAGCTCGTGGCTAAATAATAACAGCCGCTCGGATCTATCTTCAGATTAAGCCGCCCTTGCCTAGGCTGGTCTGTGGATGGGTGACCACCCATTACATAACGAGTTTCCTTCGCGCCTCGAAAAGCACGTTAAGCCACCTTTGGCAGTCTTTCAATCAATCAAATCAATCAATCAATCAATGTTTATTGTGGATCATAGGTATGTATAGTACAGTTCTTAAATATTTGTAAATTCTGATCAGCTACGGGAAGTAAGTGGCCGGAAAGTCTGACAACCAGTCTTACCAACGGGTACCGTATTATCCAGTACTAACTGGGTTGTGGGGGTCAGATAGGCAGTCGCTCCATGTAAAATACTGGTATTCAGCTGCATTCGGTTAGACTGGATGCTGAACCCAACATATTTGGGAAAAGGCTATGGTGAACTTCAACTCGGCCACTCACAATCTTCTCTGAAGATGCGCCACAGCAGCCTGTCCTCCGCCTTTCACGTTAAGGCTGATTCAGCCACCTTTTTAAGTTCGGTTTGGTGTCTAACGCTACACTTCCCGACACGCAACCTTGCTGGTTAACTTTTATATTTAGCACGTTATGACTTTCTCACATACATGAAATCTAGCTTTTGTGATGTCGATACGAACTTGTCGACATAACAAAAGCAAAATTTTTCAAAGAAACCTCTGTATCCGATCATGGAGCTTGACCTTGCTGAAGGCAAACAAAGACTGAAAAGCAACCAGCCAACTTATATTCAGAACATCTTCAGTTACATACCTACAGGTGTGACGTGTCTTGACGTACCTCTATAATTGCCACTTGCGATCCTGTGTCACACCCATGTCAAACGGCCGCCATTTGCACTGAAATATTCCCTATAAATTGGCTTTCATAATGCCTTGACGACGGTTTATCAATAAAACCCTTGGGTTCCATGGAGGTATCAAACGTTTAAATTGGTTTTTTGATTTCACATTGCTCTGTTTGCGTAGGAAATGCAATGTGGACAGGGAAAATGTTTTCGTTGTTTAGAGAGTACTTTTTTGATTCTATACATATAAAATTCAAAGTCCTGACTGACTGATTGACTGACTGACTGATATATCAACGCACAGCCCAAACCACTGGTCCTAGAGACTTGAAATTTGAAGGGTGTATTCTTTGTGAAGCGAAGGTATCCACTAAGAAAGGGTTTTTCGAAATTCCACCCCTAAGAGGGTGAAATGGGGGGTAGAATTTTCTGTGAAACTTTACATTATCTGGGTTGATTGACTCAAAAATTGGTGTACACACTCTTCAATCAAAATTATGTGACACGTGTCGACGACTACGACTAGCTACCGGCTAATCTCAGCCATGACTATATATCGACTACTATCGGTAAACCACAAGTTAATGATGTACTTGCCATTGATTGACCTTGGACCTTGTAGACATCTGGGTACACCAGCTCCAAAATCATTGGATGCCTAGAGCCCTTCCAACATAACCATAAAACATTTAGATATTCCTTACTAGCTTATGACCGCGGCTTCGCCCGCACGAAATTCTGTAACAGTCCCACGGAATCATAACTACCGGGATAAAAAGTATCCTTTATGTTAAATCCAGGTTATAAACTATCTAAGTACCAAATTTCATACAAATCCGTTCAGTAGTTTTCGCGTGAAAAAGTAACAAACATCCATCCACACAAACTTTAGCATTTACAATATTAGTAAGAAGTAAGATAATTATTCTATTTCGTAACCACATCCGTCCATTAGTCCGAGGTAACTCGATCATGTACCTACCGACTTCCCTTATCAGTCCCGCCACAAAATTCCGCTTAGAACCAGATGAACATCGCTCTAGAACTTCGTATCAATGTTCATTACACGTGTCGAGTTATCAACGAATGGGTTATCCAGAGTCCATTCAGTGGAACATACGTTGCACACATAATTGGTGACACTTTGTATGTGAATGGCATGTTTTGGTCTACTATGATTATGAATTAGTTAGAACTTCATCATCTGCTTAGCCTTTTCCCAACTATGTTAGGATCGGCTTCCAGTCTAACCGGATGCAGCTGAATACCAGTATTTTATATGGAACGACTGTCTATCTGACCCCCACAACCCAGTTAGTACCAGGTAATACGATACCCCTTGGTAAGACTGGTTGTCAGACTTTTTGGGTCACTTACTTCCTGCAACGACTGTCAAAGTTCTACAAATGACAGCCGGGACGGGCTTAACGAGGCACGGAGGAAACTCGGTACGTAATGGGTGGTCACCCATCCATAGACCAACCTAGGCAAGCACGGCTTAACCTAAAGATCGATCCGAGCGTCTGTTATTATTTAGCCACGAGCTCCTCGAAGGAGTTAAATTTTTTTTTACATATATTTGAAAAAACTGGAATAAATATGTTGGTACATGTAGTATAACAGCATCGTTGGTCTAGTGGTCGCAAGCACGACTGCTGAGCATGAGGTCCTGGGCTTGATTCCCAGGTCAGGCAAAGTGTTATTGAGTTTTTCCATATAAAATACTCAGTAGCAGCCATGTAGTCTGAATTTTTTAACGGTCGATGGAAATAGGCTCGCCCCTAATACATCATCATCAGCTTCCTGCCCTTGTCCTATGTGTGGGGTCGGCGCAACACGTTTTTTTCATCCATTCTCCCCTGTCAACCGTCACGCTATCATTTACTCCTTCTTCTCTCATATCATTCCTCACACAATCCATCCATCGTTTCCTTGGCCCCCTATTACTTAAACATAACTGGCGGAATGGTACACTGAAGGTACACCTTTGTCTGACCCTTCTGGAATTACAGACGTGATGTTATATTATGTAGGTATAATGTTGGTAATCATTTACCTAGCCCATTTCCAACTATGTTTGGGCTGGCTTCCAGTCTGTCTGAATTTAGCTGAACACCAGTATTTTACATGAAACGACTGTCTTTCTGAGCTGAACAACCTAGCCACTGATGAATACGATACCCTTTGGTAAGACTGGTTGTCAAACTTCTCATTCTGACTACCCATAAAGATTGTTAAAAATCTATAAATGACAGCCGGGACCAACGGATTAACGAGACTTCCGAGACACAGAGTGGTCTCAATAAAGGGTGTAACAAGACCCGTAAGCCGAAGGGCACTTGTTCTCCCTGTCAGATCGATATTTTTTTGTTCTAGACCATACCTGGACGCCTTCTAGTTACGAAGATATTGGGGGTCAAAGTCTAACTTTTTCACAAGCTATTTTCTAAATACTTGTTATTAATGTAAGATTTTTACTTAAAACACTACGACTCCCATACTATTCCATGCATCCATCAGCACAATGTTTTGGGTGCTTTACCTTAGTCTTACCGAAAAACGTGATATTTCACACCAAAAAAAAAAGTCTAGTTTCCCAGCAATAATTTTTGCGTAGTTACCTAGTTTGTTTTACAGAACACTCTTGAACATGTAATCACAGCCGATTTTAATTCGGTATCGAGTAAAAAATGTAATATCACTCGAAAACTCTCGAAGCTTTTCATTATCAAATGTTACTTCTACTCGAGCTCACGGCTCGAACTCCGATATAGAAATAAAAATACGTGTCGTGTCTGAGAGGGTTTTTTTCATTATTGTAACTGGCCAAGTGTGAGCGTTTTGAGAATGAGTTTTATGAATTTTGAGACTTTGGTGGGTGATGGGTTCAACTTATAATATGGTGAGGTATTTTGTTTAGGTTCTAATCTAAATTCCAAAACTAACGCTGAGTTGAAGATTCCAAACAGTTTTTTTCAGTCGAAATCAATTAATAAAACGTTACATGATACCTACAGCTAATTTCCTATTAACATCTGTATTCCGAATTAAATGTTCCAGATGAAAACTAGCCATTAAAACTAAACCATTGTCATAATATTACCTGTTGCTAAGTGATTGACATGACAAAATATCAAGAAGCAATCATAACCAAATGGTATAAGGTACTGATTCAATTGAAATCGTTACGTAGGCTTACTGAGTCTATAAATACGGGTACAAAAGCCTTAGATAACCACAAACTGAAATGGTTTTCTTTTATTTGGTTATAAGATACGGAATCCTAAAACACAGGTTGAGAGTACACTTCTTCGCTTCGTAAAATTACAATTTCACACATTTCACTGACCCCCTTGATATATGAGCTGTATCATTTAAAATATTGGGGTAGACTCCCCAGTTGTCGGCCGTCGTACTTTCTAGATAATGAATGATAATTAGCTTTGTTGATCGGATCGGGTTTCGAAAGTAATTGGCATTTGCCTGTAATAAAAGTCACGAAAGTGTAGGTTTTCTAATAAAAGAGGTCTCGTTAAAATAATGGTAATTCATGTTCATGGAAGTACCTATTCAATTACTACAATGGAGTACTATACTTATTGCCAATTTAGAAATCGTTATTTAGTAGCAATTTTGATTTTGCCTAACTCAGACCTTTTTCTACATCAAAAAATATAAAAAGGTCTGCTGCAAAGCCGTAACCGGTACACTCACCCTATATGGTATTCGTTTTATCAAGTAAGGTGGCACAAAGGCTTGACGACTGTAGACTTCACAGAATATGAGATTTTTTACAAAAAAAAAATCATTATGATTTTTTTTGATATATTGTAGAGTTGTGAGATATACTTACTCGACGTGCTTTTGTAAGATTTCTTTTACTTTTCCATTGAATTTTGATATTTACAGAGCTTCTTTTCCTGTTTATTATTTGAAAGCTTAACAAGAAACACATTTCAATTTACAATCTGAACCTGCTGAGGTGGAGATTTGTAGACATTCGTAGCCTGGAGTGCAAATGTGTTGTTGTTCCACAAACAATCGTATACCTGTTACCGTGTCATTGCAATTGAGGGATGCTAGTGATAGCGTAAGGGTGTATTTCCACCAGAGATGTGCTATGCAGCTATGCTGCGAGACTGTAAAAGCTAAGCTACGAAACTATGTGACCGATTCCACTGATGCTAACCTATGTAATGGAGAGAGAAACATGTGCTATGAAAATGAGCCACAGCATAGTAGCTGTGCGAGTAAGATGCGCAGCTCGAGCTATGCGACGTTTCGACAATAGGGAAGGCACGGAGAACCGCGGCGCGGTTAGCCATATCTATAGCTCGCATCCATAGCACGCATCCACAGCACGCATCTTTCCATATTAAAAAAAAACAAAGCTTATTTGAATCAGTTTCCACCAGTGCTATGCTATGTGCACCAATGAATATGATTGGTGGATATCAAATCCATCCATAGCAACGTTGCACAGCACATCTCTGGTGGAAAAACAGCCTCAAACTCGTAGCTGCGCGTAGATTGGGCCGACTCGATGTAGATAGATTGCTATCGAAACGTTGAAAAAAGGATTAACACAAACGTTTCTTTACCACTGTTGGCGCGAATGGATAAGAAATGATTATTTAAGAGGAAGTCTTAAAGTGGCGCCTCGGCCATTCTACGAACCTATTTTTTATTTTAAATAAAAATAAATTCAATGATTAGGTGTTTTTATTGAGATAGGAAGTATTAAAATTAACCTTAATTCAATCTAAAAATACTATCAGAGATCATCAATCACAAAATTAGCATTTATGGCAGTTTTAAGATTTTTGCCTGTCGACAGATGTGACGCCATTATCGACAGAATAGACAATATTACGAAATACCGAAAATAAAATACAATTCTAGAAAAAATCAACTTTATTAACTTAAAAAATTAAGTGTCTTCTCACTTGCAAAGGCATAATTATCATGAAAATAAGCAACGGTTACAAAATAAAAAAATATATAAACTATGTCTACAGATGTGACTTCACTTCTGTAGATATTATAATGAGCATTTTTTTTAATTTTTAGTATTGTCTCTTTTTTGTAATTAATTGTTTGTTCACGTAATTCTGTAGATATTGAGTTACGGTTTTTGTTTCCACGTAGAAGTCTCATTCAATATTTAGCCATCATTTTTCTTTTTGCATCAATTTGCTTCTCAAGTATGAGATTTCATGACGCAGTCTCTTTCTATTTCTGTCTGCAATCCGTTTTACCATTGCAAATCTTGATGAAGGACCCGAAATTTGTGAAACCGAGCTATTAGCTACCTACAAATATTGCAGGCGAACGCGCTGGCGGCGGAGTATCATTATTTATAATGTCTTGTTCCTTTCGTTTCAATTACGTTTCGTTTCAAGTAGATGTCATTTCTGTAGACCGATGTTAATTTGCAGATTTTTTGCAGAAAATTAACTTAAAGATGAATAATGCTCCAGGTAAACCAAGCGGGATCAATTAAAAGTATAATTTTGCTAATTTTTAGAAAACAGTAGTAATACATATCATAAAACCACATCATATGTGTAGAAATACGTCACATCTGTATACTAATTTGTATTTTGTACTAAACTCAGCAAAAACCGCGTGTATTAAGCTAAAAAATAAATTATTTATGCAACAATGGTTTTCTAAAAATGAATTTTTATCGTTATCAAATAGCAATAAGATATATTTCGCAAAAATATCACATCTGTAGGCATACGTCACATCTGTAGACAGGTTGTCGACAGAAGTGAGTTCGACAGAAGTGATGAACTAATACTTTAGTCCATGCCAAGGGGAATGTTTTATGTTATAAAACGCGGCTTCTACCACGTTCGATCATTTTACCGCTAATTAACAAGACCAAAGTAAAATTACAATTTTGAATTAAGAACTTACTGTTTTTTGGCAACTTTAGAAGTGACGCTCCAACTTTTACACTTTGTAGAATGACTCAAGTCTTACTAAAAACTAGGAAATAACGTCTTATGGCCAGCAATAACAGACAGACGACGATAACTACGTGGTTCAGTGTTGCTAGCAAAACTAAATATTGTTGTTTTACAAAATATTTAAAAAAAAACCGGACTTTTCATGTTTGTCTACAGGAGTGATTAGTTTTTTGCGAACACTGTAGAATCTTTTGTAACTTGAAATATTAACGTCGTAATTTTTTTAAATTACAAGAAAATATACTTTATTATATTTGCAATATGATAGGTTCCCATAAGCTAATTCAAAATATGAGAAAGTATTAGGGCAACCTATGTCGCGAACAGTCTACAGGACGTGATTTGGTCTACAGGAAAAGCCCAAAATCTTAATAAATGAAAGATTATATGTATTAATTCAAATACGTGATCATAGAAAACATTAAATAAAGCAAAATACAAACTATCGTTAAAATGTAGCTATATTTAAAAAGGAGATATATAGAGCGAACAAGATTTTGGCCACTTCGTAGAATGGCCGGCCTGTGACTGAAAAGTTGTGTGGTAATCGGTTGTCTTGGTATGGGAATGTGATTCGGAGGAGTGACGAAAATGTCGTGAGGAAAGTTTTGAGTATGAATGTCGATGGGTATATAAGTAGAGGAAGACCAAAGAAACGATTGATGGACTGAGTAAAGAATGATATGGCAAGAAAGGAGGTGTCTGATGAAATGACGAGTGATAGAGAAGTATGGAAGAGGAAGACAGGCTGCACCGATCCCAAATGAATTGGGATAATGGCAAAAGAATGATGATGTTTCTTTACCACTAGAAGTATGGTACTTACAGAAACCCAGGGTCTTTTCAGACCCTGAAAACAGCCGAGGCTGTGCCCTAGGGTTTACTATAAAGTTCTAATCAAACCGTTCACTTGCTCCGTGAACCTTGCCACAACTTGTGACTTACCGATTCACGTGTGCCACCAAGTTACAAGCCGGATATTGAACAGGAGATTGCAGAACTCTGCTAAAAGCCCACAAGGGATTGTCTTGGATATTTTGTTATTTTAAACGCCTCTCAAATATATTGCCATTTTATAGTGGCAATATAAAGTTAGGGCTCCAGTTACATACATTCGATCTCCATGAAATTGTTCAGCGAGGAATATTGGGATTTAGATGTCCATTTTATATTTGTTGGATATTTTTTTCTCGTTTTTATTGGTGTAGTTTTTAGTGGGTGTGTTGGGAGGTGCGATTTTATGTTGTGATGCGTTTTATTTAAAAGTAAAATGATAATAAATATTTTAAGCTACTGGTAATTGAATTTTATGAAGTGATCAAGATAGATCTTTCGAATGTTTTAAATTAACAAGTCGAGATCCCGTAGATTTAAAAAAAAAAATTAGTTTAAAAACATTTTTAAATAATTTAGTCTCTTTGAGGTTTCTAGTTTTAATTAAATGCTTTTTCTAATTACTATTTTTAAAGTGATAACGAAATGATGGAAAGATAATAAAACCACTGTTCATAATCATTATTAATTTATTAGTAATACTTCTAAACATTAGAAATTGAATATTTGAAAGAAACAAAGTCATTATTAGGTATTCAATATTTCGATACAATATTAATACGATGAGAAACTTTCAGAGGCTTGTTTCTAACTGCTCACAATAATTTGGTATTTCCTTGAAGTTATACTTAGTAACTCTTTCAAAGTAATCAAGAACTAAGTTTTTTCTTTTACTTAAACTTAAGTTATTATAAGTAATACAAAGCAAGTTAATATATTTTATGTTTACTACAGGAATCATCTTTGGTCAGACTGTTTTTAGGTGTTAATATCAAAACAATATTAATTAATGACACAATAATTTAAACAAAAAGATGCAATAGATTCCTCACAGCAAACTTATAATATTTTAAAGGAACGAAAATGAGTAGATACCAGTGGCGAAGGTTGCATACAACTCGATTCCTATCGGCTTCCCTTTGAAAAATGGCTCAGTCAGTATTTTATATACAAATAATATAATCACATTAAAGATATGTACTCCGGCTTACCTCTTACAAAAAATTGACCCTTCGCTACTGGTAGATACACAAAATATTCATTCCCTAACTAATAAAACATTATCATTAAACTCATTAATTCTATTAGGCAACGAATCTTAAACAACTAAATAATACAGGACGGCAATACATAAAACCACTCAACAACTCAGCAGATTAGTAAAAGAACTAAAAGAGCAACTAAAATCCATTTTTAAGACTCTTAAATTAGGTAAGGTAACCTACTAAAGATAGCTCAAGGAATAAAATATAAGACTATTATACCAATTTTCCGCTTCACTGAGTTCTAATAGTGATATTACGTAGCAGGGCTGCAGCTAAACCTGCGTCTATTATTATACGTATGCACCAACTACCGCTGTGCGCGACTGTACAATGGCCCTTACAACTGCTCCTTTGGCTTCCGCATCATTGTACAGTCGCTAACAGCAGTGCCGAATAGGTTTCCTATTTTAAGGGTGGTTACAGACCTAGGCTAACCCACACGATTATGTCGTACGACATTTTGTTCACGTATACGGGCGTAGTGCCTATACGCTCGCACGAAACAGTGAGTCTGTCAGTAGCAATAATAGGTATTCGACACAAGCTTATTACAAGCAAAGTGTATGTCAAAAACGCGTATATACGCGCGTGTAAAAATTAAGAGAGATATTGGAAGTGACCACACTTACCGACGTGAAATCGGCTTGAGCCGGTCAAAAAGGGCTTTATGTATGTGTAATAAAAGCAAAAAATGCCTCATTTCAGTTCGACCGATGCGACTCGACATCGCGACCTAAAGTCTATTTCACGTTAATATGTTTGGTCACACCCAATTTTCGGAAAACACTAGTGTGTAATCACCGTTCTTAAGTTACTGCAGAGTTGCTTCTTGCTTCTTGATTTAGAGTCTCAAACAATTTGAGAGTTGACGTATCCTAACGCCCTAATTCTGCTGAAACCGCCGTCTGGCGCCATCGTTACCCTAATGTGTGTGATGACACCCGAATCACAGTCGAACCAGTGCTCATTATGGGCTGATAGCTGTAATTGAAAATGGAGGCTTTAATAAATTGGTTTTTGTAATTCAGTTGCGGTTCCCGTTTTATTTACCCTTGCTAATGATGAGTAATGTTCAGGAAATGGTACCGCTGAGGTTGAAGGCTCAAATTAGAATGTGATTTTGGATTCCAAAAGGAAAACATTTAAAAAACAAACTTAAAAAGACAATGGGCAAAAGTGGACCAAAATGTCAACCACTAACGCGACCTATGTCTGTAGATTATTAATCGGGAATTTATCCAAAAAAAACATTTCTGTAATTTTTTAAAGGTTCTCCCTATTTATTAGAGTAATCAGTGTCATATGTCTCTTGGATAGTGGAAATGTGGATCCATGCATTTTTGCCCAATGTCCTGTATATTTATTTAAGGGTAATAAAAAAAGTTAATCATGGAGAAACCAAAAAAATGCTTAGTCAAAAAGAATCATAATCAAATAAACTTCCTTACCTTGCTAGGCTTCAGAATATTACTCCATTTGCCATCTGTCTCTGGGTACCAATCGTTGCTCAAGTACGCCCCCTCGATCTTGACGGTGTCAGGATAATTGCCTTTAAAGTGGTTGGTGTCCACACCAATTTGCTTAATGTTCCCCGGGAAGCCCAATTTGAAGACAGCCCATTCTTGACCTTTGTGAAACAATATTAGTGTTAGATGCTGGCAGTGATTTTGAACTGTATAATAGTCCATACTAATAAACGGGAAAGTAACTCATCTGTCTGTCTGTATGTTAAACTTTCTCGTCAAAATAGCTAAACAGATTTGGGTGACTATGATCTATCCGAGTATGGTATATATGGTATCTTAACACGAGCCATGAGCTGGATTAGGACAATTTTTATCCCGGAAATACGCTCATGTGGAACCATTTCCGACCTATATGCGGCCGTGGGAAAAGCTGATATAAGTTCTTGTTAGCGTTGACAGTCAGTATTGGTTTTATTTAAGGCAAAATTTTATCAAATATTCATTCTATGTATTGAATATTAAACGTCACAGTAACAAGAGATGAAATATTTATCAAATTAATGCTTTATGGTATATTGAAATGGGCTGCCGGACTGTTCGAAAGAGATACCGTGGTCCTGGAACACAAAGGGCAAAGAAGGAACATGGATGGGTTTTAGTCAGTACAAGTCTGACACTCCCTTCCGCTCCGCCCAGAGTGGGGGGGGGTCATTTGATGACTTTAGATAAGAAAAAAAAAAAAAAAATTGTGTATTGAAATTGACAAACATTGTTTATCATGTGAAGTTGTTTGGGTTGTAAATATTATATAATTCTGTTTACCTGTGCTTTTCATTGTCCCATCATCATTGGCTTCAATAACATTAGGCCTGTCCAATCTTCTGGCTGTTTCCCAACCGTCGGACATACAATTTCCTTTTGAAGGCTTAATAATGTTCTTGGGATGTCCGTAATGGGCATTTGAAAAACCTTTGAACAAGGATAATGTTATGGTTAATGGTGCTCATTTGAAAATATACTTTACCAACCTAACACCATTATCTGAGTTGTTGACGGATGTTGCTGCTGTCAAACCATTTTTATACAGAGTGGCTAGATCTGGACCCGCCATAGTAAATTCGCATTCAGAGGAGGTCATTTGCTAATTATTAGACCTGACTTTCCCTTAACTAAAGTTTTATGGTTTAGGAGATAAGTCATTTTTTAAATTTTATAGAGACTTTTTAATTTTTTTTTAACCCTATTTTGAGGGAAATTCCGACGTATTTTAATCACAAATGTTTATGACTACCAAAAAATAATAAAAAAGTACTTAAATAATGAAAAAACTGAAGTTATGAATGCTTGAATGTCAAATTTTGAAAAAATCTTCATAAAGTATAAAAATTAATATGTTTAAACCGAAAATTGAAATCGTTAGAATCTTATAACCGCGTAAAAAATGGATAACGTTTATATTCCGTTGATAAATATTATTGCATAATTATACTATTGCCCTCGTTATAGCTGCACTTGCAAAATGGCGGTTTCGACAAAAGCAGGTCATCTTTAGGGAACATCTAACGATTTTAATCTTTGGTGTGAATGATATCAACTGGTCTAATGTCACAACATAACCAAATTAATTGAATACTCCGTACTACACCCAATATTATTCTCCTTACCTTGGCAAGAGGCACCATTCAGTAAAGACACAAGGTCTATAATTTGATTTCTCGGAGGAAGCTCAGGTCTTGCCTCTCCGAAAACCCTCAGGCGAGCAATGCCTCCATCCGGGTAGATATTCACACGAATGTGGGTCCAAGCATCGTCACTTAGTACCTGAAATAAAAATAACTTGAGTGTAGTTTCATGTTTTAATTTCTACGAGTTTATTCCTGGATTTTAAAATTTTACTCTCGAGTGCCATAAATTAAGGCTGGAGGCGAGAATTTGTTTCAAACTTTCTATTTGAAATTATGGTGTTATTTTGGGTTTTGAATTTTATTTTAGTGCATTTACAACTAGGTTTTTTTTAAGATATCACGCTCATTTGGAAACACCAAAGGAATTTTCACACTATGGTGTACAGTCACGAGCACAAATATGTCAACACTTAACAACTTTGAAAAGTGTTTTTCTCCAACTGTTCTGATTAAAATTTCATGTTATTACGAACATAGTATTCTGCAGCTCTGCTTTCTCATACAAGATGATATTTTTAATTCAACATTCTACACTTTTAAAAAGTAATTAAGATTCAGTTATGTTACATAAACAAGATCGTTACAGTTTCTTTTTCTCAGAATGCTACTCGTACCATGATGAGTTTTCAACGTCCAATCGGATTTATTTTAAAAGTTTTCACACTACAGTAACGCAAGCGTCATCCGTCTTATTTTCAGAAAACCCAATGTAGACGAAGTGCTATTTCGCAAAAGTTGCAATTTGAAAGCAATGATATTTATTGGGGATTTATATAAATTGGTATTTGGACGAAAGGAGTCAATCAAATTTGCCGTGCCATTTATGGCATCTAGACAAACCTCGCTCAAAATTTGTGCTGGAAAAATAAGGGCTTCAGAGACAATTTGCCAAGAAAATGAACGGAAAAATTTTCAACTTTTTTTTTTTTTTAATCTTTGCCCCACACTAGAAATTTCTCCTGTATCGTGGGTTTGTTTATAAACATTTAAATTCACATACACAAACAGCCAGACCCGAAACAACTACCTGTAGGCCAAACAAATATTTGTTCCGTGCGGGAATCGAACCCGCGACACGAAGCGAAGCAGTCAATCGCTCAGCCACTGCGCCAACCATGCCGTCAAAATATTTAATATAGAGAACTAATGTGCTTTTATCTACTCCTAATACCTATCTAATAATTGTATCTCGATTTTAGGGAAGTATTATAAATTCACGAGAATAGCACACGGAAACCATAATTTTCAGTACCATGTTAATGAACATGTTAGTGAGAAGACGGTTTAGAATTGTGGAAATTGTATTAATGTTATGTTATTATCTTTTATATTTAGAATGAAGTAGATCGTCGAAGGTACTTTGTTATGTTGCGTTGAAAGAATTCCTTTCGTATGTGAAAAAAAAATATTTCGCACAAAAAAAATATTTCCTTTATATGTACAGAAACCTGTACAACAAGAAAAACAAAAAAAAAAATTAAAAAAACATATATATATATATATAAATAAATATATATAAATAAATATATTTAATAAATATAATAAATAAATATATATATTTTTTTATTTCTTTAATAGATATCAAACTTTATCGCTAAAGCATTAGGTACAAGGTTGATTGGGAAAAATTTACAGTTTCGGGTAGCTTGGTGTGCTGGCGACTGTACCTAAAGTTAATAAAATCAGGATCTCTCGGGACTATGTTCAAATCCTAAATTAAGAACCAATATTGTCTTTAGAAAATTACCTTCTGGTAATTCAGCCTCGTCTCCTCATAACCGGGCCGGAGGGCTGTAACGGGCACTAACTCATCCCATTTGTCAGAGTTAAGGCGTTCGATATGTTTCAAGTCGAATTTGTTGCATGCCGCCCCCATCTTGGAAATTCTCGTTGGAATTGATTCTTCTTCTGTAACAATAAAAAAATATTTAAGTTTAGTTTTTTAGTCATTTTATTATTCCATAACTTTTTCAAAGAGCAAATTCGTAAGTAACTTATAACTTTGTATCTTACGAACATCATTTTTTTACAGTTTAGGTAAACACTGTCAGACGTTAATTTTATTCTACGAACAAAATACATGTGACTTCGGTAAAATCACCCTTAAATGTGTTTCTCTACCTTCTAGTGCACTGAGGTTAAGTTGTCCGACTTCTATAAAAATTTAAACAAATTCATAAAAAATCTGCTTCATCTCTAATCGAGTAGAACGTCCCTAAGGACTATGTATAATAAGCATGTCGTTTGCATAAACTATGCTATAAGCAATGATATTATAAAGAAAGATACGCTACGTTCATTCTGAACGGCGTTCAAATATCGTTGTGTTGTTACAATTGCGATAGATAATACGGAACGTATGATACAGAAAGAGATAGCTATTGCGCTTGAAGCACTTAAATTACGACAATTGACTGAATTTGTCTCCAAAATTTGCGAGCGATAGTGCGATATCTACCACTTTTTATCATTGGCTATAAGATAATAGTTCTAGAAATATTCGACGACACGCAAATAAAATGAATAAACTAAATACGTTTTACCATTATAATAACCACCTTAGTAACAGGTATCCATAGTCTAATGAACGAGACATTTTACGGTATAGTCGTCCTTGGCAAGGCTACTCATACCGCCCCGCGGGTAACATAAGATACGTCTAAACATTATAGTAGGTACGTAAATGAGCAGTAAACTGCAAAAAGTTTTTGTCTCTAAGGATGCTAGAGGACACTGCGTTCCTGGAAAAGTATAAGGCAGTGATGACAAAAACAGTAGTTCCTTTAGCAAAACAAGTACGAGTATATTGTAAAGGAATCTGTATCATTATATCCGATACAAACTATGAATTAAGAATGATTTCCACCAAACGGCTCGCATCGGATCGGAACGGATTTTACAATCTTTAAACGATATTAAATCGTGTACACACAGCGGTTTTCTTTTTAGTTTTGGGCAATTTCCTACCTAACTTAACGCTTCATAACACAAAATAAGAACACAATAATTCTCAAAGAGATTACAACAAAGCTTTTGAAAACACTTCATGTACTAGAAACAGTATCCTTCTCTATGATTGATTAGGTCCCGGGGATAAAGAGACTCAGTTTCCAAGACCTCTCTTTGGCAAAAATAACGAGTGTCCGGTAAATAGCATTGGCAAATTGCCAGGACACGCCTCATTGGGCTAGAACTAAGTGCTTTGCTAGAACTAGGTATGTGGGTACAACCGACAAAATAAATAAGTATACAGGCTAGCTTGCGACTACTTTAGATCCATTTTTTTTTAAGTCACTCTTCTGTGCAAAATGTTTGTAAACTATAAAGTACATCTCTGCCTTACCCTTCGGAGATTACAGGTGTGATGTTATATGTTATGTCTTGTACCTTTATTTTTAATATTGTGACACCTACAATACCAAACGTAGGAGGAATTATGAGACAACTGACATGTACTTGAACCAAAAAACACCAGCCACGAGCCCTGACTGAGCCTGCTTGGTGAATTACCTCCCACTCTCGCTGATAGAGGAAAGGCTTTAATTGTGTTTAGAAAAACTATAAATGTTGCCAGTGTAGTGAAAGTATGTTATTTATATTTGTCAGTATGTGTGTCTGTCAGCCAGTCTTACCAAAGAGTATCATATTGCCCAGTATCTGAATAATGGAGGGCAGATAGGCAGTTGCTCTATAAATTATGTAACCAAAATTTTGTAACAATATTTTTATTGAAAAAAGTGTCCATGGAGTTTCTTGCCCATTCTTCACCATAGAGATCTCGGCTTTGGAATTAGCAACTACTTTGACAAGTTATTATGATTTGTGACTGTGACTGTAGCTTCGCTTTTTTTTGAGTTTAATATACTGGAATCAACTGCATCCGAATAGGCTGCTAGCCGACCCCAACATAGTTTGGGAAAAAGCTAGATATATTATGATGTGTATACTTAACTCCTATGTTGACGGTACTTGAATGAGTACTTGTGGCCAATGAAACGTGTGGAGGTTTTTTGTAAAAGGAGGATTTACTGATAGCTATCACTTTTCGGGAGGAACCTTTCATTGTTAAGTTAACTTTAGTCCTCAATGTAATTCAGTTGAGGGTTTTAGAGATCTATATTTGTATGAGGACCTAAAGGTACCTATTTACCAGGACTGAGGAAAATTGTTTTTTTTTTTTTCTTAGTCTGTATTAGATAATAAGTTAATACGGTAGGTACCATTTTCCTCATTTTTTATTATGGGTACATACCTCAATAAATGATAAAAGGAAAATTAGTACTTCATTTGTGTTTTAATAGGTACTAAGATACTTTGATGTGATTTTCGTTTTCCCCATTAAACCTAACAATTCTGATTATTACAAAAAAAAATAAAACGCAAGCGGTACCCGGTCGAGCAAAGTGTTATTGGGTTTTTCATCAGGAATTTCCCAGTACTCGCTACGGAGTCTGGATTTGTGCCCTATTGATGGCAATAGGTTCCCCCACTATTACATGAGACTTAAAACATTACTGGCGATACGTGGCCAGGCCAGACCTCTGCCTAAACCTTCGAAAATTACAGGCGTGATGTAATGTTTATGCATACTCATGTCTATTTTCACTAAACGTCACCTTAATAAAATGGCAAAACATATTGCACTCGGCCCAGAGCTGAACGTTGAAAATCGAGAGTGCGGTTTTATTGACCCATTACATTTAGGTGCCGCCTAGCTTTAGTGAAAGGCACAAACACTCACCTTCAGGCGTCAAGCACGCTGTTTGTATGGAATACTTTGGCGCATAGTTTCCTGTGAAAAATGCCGTGTCGATCAATAAACCTGAAACAAAAGAAAATCAAATTAATCATCATCACCTGCCTAGCCGGGTGATGATGTCAAGATGGTCACCTATTGACTGGTTGTTATTAATAAGCACGACCAGCGCTAAGACAACTTAAAAACATGTCAAGGTAATGAAACCCAATTTGACCCTCTTTATATTGCCTTATTGGTCTCGTGGTAGCAAGCGCGACTGCTGCGCATGAGGTTTTGGGTTCGATTTCAGGTCGGGCACGGTGGTATTGGGTTTATCCATGACGAATTTCTCAGTAGCAGCCACGGAGTCTGGTTTTGTGCCCGGTTGATGGCAACAGGTTCGCCCTCTATTAACTTAAACACAACTGGTGAAATGTGGGTATTTTTAAAGCAGTCACGACTGCCTTTGACCAATTAACAGTTTTGACTAGATTCAACAATTTTTCAGAATAAATTCCCTAAATTCCTAATGCTGAAACCCGCATCAGAGCGGACAAAGATACACTAAAACCGACTTTATGTTTACTAGCAAAGAGAAATACGTACCACGAATAACACACTTGGTCGCCAGTTTCAGTATACACCAGTCATGTCCCGCGATCCTCTTCCTGCGCGTCTCCCACCCATCCATCCACTTGCCGTACTCCGTGTACTTTTCTTCGATGAATATCGGGTCGGAGTCAGCTAGCATGTTCTCGCATGTTGCGAAGAAGTCGTCTGAAGCAAATACCACTTCTCCTCCAGCCTGTGTGGCAAGTATTTTGGTTAGGCATGATACTAATAATGCGCATACTAAGCTGAGCGGCAAATTCGAATGTATATTTTGCCGCCCAGCTGTGCTGTATCAGGCCGAGCGAGTTTTTAGCACCCCTTAGCTACAATTTGGTTAAAACGAAAGTAATTTTAATTTCTCTGGAGTTTCATAACGAAATGTCAATATTTTGTTACTGTAATTGTCTTTGGGTCGTCTGCCCAGCCACAAAATTATGGGATAGTTCACCTTTTTGGTGAATTTGCTCCATAGGTGGTCTTTTCTGGGGCAAATTTTAAATAGCTTGGCTATAAACGATTTGGAAGTCATTCCTATTCTCTATTTTTTCGCAGCTGAGAAAGGATTACATTATTAATGCAATCCTTTGTCAGCTAGGTTGTTGGTTACTTTCTACAATACAAAAAAAATAGAGAAAAGCGGTGACATAGAATCGCTCTTTACTTAACGGTGTAAAACGATCCCTTATAGTTATAATTCTAGGTATAGTGGTACTAACAAAATTATGTAGCTTGCCATCAACACGTTAAGAAGATGTATGTGCTATTAAACGAAAAGAAACAACTGAGAACGGACTGAGAGACATTACTAAATTCCATATATTTTGTTCGATTGATTTTACGTGATACATTCCATACTTTCCTAGATTAATTAACAAAAAATACTAAAATTCAAGACAAACTCACCCCAATACTCCCAAACTCGCTTAACTCAGCAAACGCCGGAATTATAGTCTCAATCATCTTGACTGTTAACTGTTATCACAGAAGCTAACGAGTTGCTTAACTCAAGCTCAAACACACACTGATAACAGACCGTCTTGAACCCCGATATATATAGTCTTTTGTATATAAATAAACACTGTCTATCTATTTCTATTTATTTATTTCTAACCAGATATAACTAAGTTTCTATAAATATAGCTCGGTTTTTTTTTTCCGCGCAATTTAAAGAAGTAAAAAAGTGAATGAATTTAGATTGTTTTGTTACGAAAATAGAATATTGTGTGAATAGGCTAACTAGACGTGAAACATTAGGATTGATTAGAAAAAATAGGATAGATTAGCACCATGAGTGATTTGATTAATGTTTTTGTCTTGTAATAATTATATTTATGTACCTAAAATTTGCACGCCACACGTGGTAGAATGTGATCTGACCATTGATTAAACTTAAGACCATTTATAATGTACCAGATTCTAACGAATAAATTAATTTGAATAATTATTTAGGAATTCTGTTAGTACATTTTACGAATGCAAATGATTATTTTTAAACTATCAAATAAATCCTACCAAAGAAATTGAAAAAAAAACTATCGAACTAAATAGCATAAAACTGTTAACAAAAATAAAACACTATTTATAATTTATTATACCATTATACGTTATAACAATTACGGACAAAAAAAAAAACGGACCTGCAAATTGCAAAATACTCGTACGTATAAATATTTTAATTTCGGGGCTACCTTGGTGCATTCGCCTTAAGGGTGAAATTGTAAAAAAATCAAATTGCTCAAGACTGCGACAGGAAAGACTAAAAATAGCTCTTAAAGATGCCCCAAGATCTTAGACCTCAGTAAAGCCGATAACGGGTAAAGACCGCATTATAATCGCAGGGAAATGTTTCAAGATTTCTGGTCTCATATTGTTCATCATCAATCGACAGTCGGTACATTTCCAAACATGTGCTTCTGATAATAGTACCGCATGTATTCGCCACACTTGTATGAGCAAATTGATGACTTGCTTGGTAATTAAAACCTACTAGAGCGTTGGTAGTTGATATTTCAAAAAATTGGATGCTTACTTTGATAGTTAACCTAGCGGTGGATCCACGGTGGCTCAACATAGCATAGGAAAACACCGTGAAAACTTAGAACTAAATAATGGAAGACATATGGCTACCAATCCAACACGTCGGCCTCTGTGACAGGTTGCAGAGGCCTGTGTCCCAGCAGCAGGAACGCTATAGGCTATTATGTTAACGATACACAATAGCCGAAAGTTACGGAAATACATTTAAATAACATGATACAGATAAACTTAAGTGGCAGTGGGCAGGGCACATTGCTCGCAGAACGGATGGCCGACGGAGCCGAAAAGTTCTGGAGTGGCGACCGCGAACCGGAAGACGTTGCGTTGGAAGGCCTACCACTAGGTGGACCGATGACCTGGTGAAGGTAGCAGGGATCCGCTGTATGCGAGTCGCACGGGACCGGTCAATGTGGCGACACTTGGGGGAGGCCTATGTCCAGCAGTGGACGTCTTTTGGCTGAAATGATGACCATGATACAGTGCATTTTAAATCACAATCATCCTATCCTTGTCCCATGCTGCTTGGGGTCGGCGCGACACGTTTTCTTCTTCCGTTGTCCCCCTGTCAGACGTCACGTCATCATTTACTCATTTCTCTTTCATATCGTTCCAATATAAATGTTTAAACCAAAAATATATTATGTCGAATCGAAACGATGGCGAGTTATTTTTCGCAAATTTGTGATCACTAAAACAAAAAAATATGCAGGTATACCGTGTAAATCCAAAAAACTTTTATAAAGTTATGAGTGAAATGTCACAAATTCCAATGTGATCCAGTACTAAACCTTGACAAAAAGTACGATAAATCATAATAAAAATAATGGATTCAGTTTATTCCAGTATTTTATTATTGTACACAATTTTTACCATCAATTTCAAACTTTTTTATCTCTTTGGCTTATCAAGTTCTTAGTGGGCTGTTTTTATTCGTTGCGTTGTAAAACCTCACTGTTATTTCGAGTAGGACTTCTTTTTGTTTCTTTTTTTCATTCTGTATCATATTAGTTCTAAAGAAGGACAAGTTTTCTTTGAACTAGTTTTATACTGATTTCGTTAGCCAACTTAGTGAAGTTTTTTGAAATGGTTGAGGTTAAATAGGTTCAAAATACAATTGACGACACAGTTGGCGCAGTGGCTGAGCGATTGACTTCTGCGCTTCGCGTCGCGGGCTCGATCCCTGCACGGAACTAATATTTGTATGACCTTCAGGTAGTTGTTCCGGGTTTGATTGTTTGTGTATGTGAGTTTAAATATTTGGAAACTCAACTACGATACGGGATAAATTCCTAGTGTGTGGCAAATTTTAAAAAACTACGTTATATGTTACACCTGGTACAATATTCCAGATTTATAAAGAGAAACAGATAGAAGAATCTCGTCTGCAGCTTCGGTTTCTAAATATTGACCGATTCACAAAACATCATGTAATTCGACTACCACAAGTACAGCAACTGGAAAATTCTACTCTTTTCATGTTACAGCGAGTTTCACAAAAAACCTTAATTCAATAAAACCAGAAAAAGTGTTTTATTGTACTAACCGCAGCAAGGTTGACAAAAACAAGACAATAATCCTTAACAAAAGGTTAAACGGTGCAGTTCAAACACACCACAAAAAGTAAACGATAGTGAAAAAGATTACAGGACAGAAATAGATTAGATATGTCTTGAGCACTCAATTCCTCGAAACTTTCATAAACTTTTAAGACTGATAGACAAAGTTAAATAATTATACCTTTTCATGCCAAACGGCTGATCAGATTTACATGAAATTGTCGCAGGGTTAAATCATAACCTGGTCGATGATCAAATCGTTTGTATATAGGATAAGAAGGGCGTACTTACAATACAGTTCGTACGATTACAAGGGCGAATTTCCGAGGTATTCGGTCAAGAGCACACAAAATGAGAGCACACTTTACTAAGCAAGGAAGTATTACACAAAGCCTACAAACTTAAAAAGGGACGGACATTCTCAACCTCGAACTTTTTGAACTATCAATATTTTCAATCACCACTCTGTAAGTGTGCGCTTAATAGACCGCGTCGGGTGGCGCATTGGCTGAGAGATTGACTGATGCGCTTCGGAACAAATATTTGTATGACCTACAGGTAGTTGTTCCGGGTCTAGCTGTTTTTGTATGTGTATTTAAATGTTTGTAAACGCACCAACGATACAGGAGAAATTCCTAGTGTGGGGCAACGTTTTTTATTAAAAAGAAAAAGAAAGAATGAAAGAATGAATACTTTTCGTGCTCTTTAAAGTGTGCTCTCATTTTGTGTGCTCTTAATGGAATACCTCGATTTTCCAACCTCCGCGTGGATGAAGCCGCGGGAGAATGCTAGTGGAATAATCTTGAAAGACTTTTGTTTTAATAAATAACAAGGTAAAACAAATAGATAAAAATAATAATGCCACCTGCGTTGTTCGTTGTCGTGGGGACTTCCAGGAAAAGTGATTAAAATTGAAGAATTATTTTTCGATTAACGAAGTATAAGGGTGTTATTGGCTTTTCCATAGTCATTAGGTTTGCCGATCTTATCCGGAAAGCATGCGTTATGTAACGTTATTTACGACTATTTCACGTCAATTATTGGACCCTGACTCTTAATCGTCATATCATCATCATCTGCCTAGCCTTTTTCCCAACTATATTGGGGTCGGCTTCCAGTCTAACCGGATGCAGCTGAATACCAGTATTTTACATGGAGCGACTGCCTATCTGACCTCCACAAACCAATTAGTACTAGGTAATACGATACCCCTTGGTAAGGCTGGTTGTCAGACTTTTTGGGCTACTGACTACCTGTAACGACTGTCAAAGATCAACAGAAGACAGCCGAGACCAACAACTTAACGTGCTTTCTGAGGCACGGAAGAAACTCGGTATGTGATGGGCGGTCACAAATCCACAGACCAACCTAGGCAAGCACTGCGAAACCTAAAGATCGACCCGAGCGGCTGGTATTATTTAGGTGGCTAAATAATACCAACCTCTGAGAGCTCCTCCTTAACCTTTTCACCGCCAACGTACACAGAACGCGATGTCTCGCCAGCACTAAGCTATAATTGTATAACGAAAGATACAGTAAACAGTAGTGATGAGGGTATCGTCATATCAATGAATGAGATTAACACAGTACTTTTACGTTTGATAGGTAGTTAAAAATTAAGAGTTTCTGATGAAGTCGTGGCGCTGGTGGCACGGAAATCTGGAACTTCTATTGAAGTCCGTGGCGGTGAAAAGGTTAATCGTCATATCATAATTCTGCCAATATTAATCTGGAGGCGGTGAAACTTCAAGAACATAATCATGTCAAGAATTTTTTCCATTATTTCAGTGTTCAATTTTCTCGTTGTCATTTCAAAACTAAATATAACAAAGTCTTTTTCGCAGATGAACCACGAAGGATATGCAGAAAATTAGGGGCAAGATTTTTTTTTCGGTTACCACACCTTAGTTTATTGTACTGTAAATAAACAGGGTGTTTCTTTAAACGTGGGCAATACTTTAGGGGCGTTTAGTACTCATGAAAATAAGCAACTTTTACTATGAGACCGACCATGACTCGCGAAAAAAATATCAGCTGCTCCACACATTATTGGTCGCGTAACTCGAAAAAATGTAGGCAACAGCAGATTTTTAAATCATATTTCATAGTTAGCCCCATAGTAAGAGTTGCTCATATTTATGAGTACTTCACTCCCTTAAAGTATTGCCCACGTTTAACCAAACACCCTGTATGTTTATCGGACAGGTGACCGCAACTCAGTTGGTACGAGCGGGTAAAATTTATCATTCTGTCCACCCTAACTACTCAAAATCATCAGCCACGGAGAGTACCTGGGTACCACATTGGTACTTACATTCTTAGGTAATGTATTTTCTTATTGGACCTACCTATCAACATTTACTTTATTTAAATTTCTATAATATACGGGCCTCTTAATCTTAGACCATTAAAATGTATCATAAAAATGAGTTGATTTAGAAGCTCTGCTTCTTCGCGAGTTTTATGATTTTAATTTAAAACCTTGGCGTTTTTATAATCGTCAAACTGACTTTCCCTATCTTCATAACAGGCCGTTAATGTTATGTTGGATGAAGATTACATTGAATTATATTCGAAGGATATTGCTATATTATCATAACGTGGAAAAAAAATTAATAACATGAAATGGTAGTTACTGACACGATAGGGACGCGTCATAGTGGGTGTAAAAATACCCTTAATGAAGCCGAAAGACACTTGTTTCCATGGGGAAACAAGTGTCAATGATGGCATTGTGACCATTTTTTTTATTCTAGACCATAACTTCTAGTTCCGGAGATAATGGGTGTTAAAGATCCAACTTTTTCACTTTTTTTTTTAAATACAATTTTTTAAAGTTATAACTTTACTTTAAATACTTCCATGCTCCTGTGCTATTCAATGCATCCATCAGCACAACGTTTTGAGTGCATTACATCGATTCCTACTATAAAACGTGATTTTTCCCCCCAAAAAAAAAAGTCGTTTCCCAGCAATAATTTTTGCGTACTACTTAGTTTGATGTACAGAATGCTTGGTTGACGGCTTCGTGAAGGGTCTGTTTACATTCTGTATGCAGCGTGTGCCAAAAAGGTGTGCTCAAATTTCAGGGTGTGATTCAGACCATCAAACTGAAAATCTTTCTCCATGGCAACATCATCAAAGTCGCGCTAAAACATCTGTTCAGTACAAAACTTCAATAACTACTCGACCCAAATGTATTGGACAGCTGTTTTATTTTTTGACATGGAATATTATTGATTACGCGTTGGTCTATCAGGCACCTTAATATACCTACTGCAAGCTTTGTTTTTAAGATGAATAATTAAAATTAGACCAAGCAAAAGCTATTTTAGGTAAACTTCAAAAAGTGATTTCAGACGTAAAAGTACTTCAAAACCTACACGACATCAGCAAAAAAAAGTTTGTGTCTTAAATTATGCCTGAAAAATCGTGCGTTCAAGATTGCAATTATTATGGAAGAACACCCATTGTTGTGACTTTACTCCCAACTTTATCGATGCCAAAGAACTAGTATCTCTAGTGAAGAAATTGAAGTTAGACGCAACGTCATCAATACATCGATCGCGACTGGCCAAAATTGTTCCTCGCACGGCCCTCTCCTCGAATTTTCTAAGAACTAATTTATTAACATGCAATTTTATTTTACTCACTGAAAACTAACGCATTATTCTTATTTGCTAAAACACCATAAATATCGTCATCGCAACCCGTCCATCACCTTGCACTGCTTTGTACACATCGTGTCCTTATCGCTGCTGCTACACTTATAATATTCAGCATAGTGAAAATAATGCTACAAAAATTAGATAATCTTTCAAATTATTAATATTAATACACCGTGACTTTTTAGTCGTCTTACAAAGGTGGTCCGACATAAAATACCTCTTGGCGCGGCTATTTCTATTTAACCATTAATTAAGATAATAGGTACAAAAGAAAAAATAATAATACATTAGAATAATGAAACATCCTGGTAATAATGTTTACGTGTCAAACGGTAGAACAAACCTACCTAGCGCACGAGTTCGCAACAGGGTGTTTGAACTACGCTATGCGTCATAATAACGAATAATATTCTTATTTTCAAATTATTCAAATCTCATAAATATCTATTTTTTTTTTTATGAATGTATAGTAGTCCTTGGATACATGAAGTAGGCTGCCTGTTGTAAGACGACTAAAAAATCACGGTGTATAGTTATTATTTATAAAAGTTATATTTTTTATTTCACTTACTTCCCGTAGGTACGCAGTAGAGTCACCTTGCTTACTTTACTCACTAAAATCACTCATCGCCGGACTGACAATCATATTTATGTCATAGGTCACATACGATTGGTTTCGAACCGGTTTTAGCCACGCGTACCAGTTCACTGGGTCGCCTTTCAGCGATAAGACGGCCATACGGCAGACTTGATACAATAATGATGTTTTATTTTAATGATAAAACTATAATAATATTTAATTTTTAAATTGTTTATTATTATTCCAGCTTAGGTACTGTCTGTTTGCCTCGTTGGTATAGTGGTGCTCAAGCGCGACACCACATGAGGTCAAGGTGAGGCGCATGAGGTCCTGGGTTCGATTCCGGGTCGGGCCAAGTGTTATTAGGTTTTTCCATCAAGAATTTCTCAGTAGCAGCCACGGAGTCTGGGTTTGTGCCCGGTTGATGGCAATAGGCTCGCTCCATGAGGCTTAAACATAACTGGCGAAATGTGGGTGTACTAATGGGTACACCTCTGCCTAACCCATCGGGGATTACTGGCGCGATGTTATGTATTGTTTGTTTTGTGCTAATCTGAATTTAATTGGTGGAAAAGCTAAATTATACTTCAGACTGGTCTTAAATAAGACAGTTGTAATTGCATGATAAGACACTTTTGAAATACTTGAGAGTGAATTCAGGTAATATCTTCTAAATCTTAATTAATGTCTTAATGTTGATTAAAAAGTGTTGTTTTGTGAAAGTTTTCTATGCGTCCAGAATTTTCCATGAAATCTAGGTATGAGACGAGATTTTCATGAATAAACTTCATTCGGTTTACATAACTAAACTTATCGCTTAATTATAATTGCACCACATTTTTTTGTAAGATAACATCTATCTCACATGAAGAAACAACGTGTCGAGTTTAAAGATCAATATAATGCATGAGGCAGATAGCTTGAAACTGATAGATTGCTGTAACCAATTCAATGCGTAGTGATGACCAACAATTCATAGACATAATTAGCCCAAAACGTTTCCACTGATGAGATATAGCCTCGTTTCTTTTAGAGGGAGTGGGCCATAATCCACCACGCTGGTCCAGTGTGGGCTGGCGTTTGTCACATGTCTTGGAATCTTTGGTTCTCATCATCTGCCCAGCCTTTTCCCAACCATGTTGGGGTCGTGTTCCAGTCTAACCAAATGCAGCTAAATACCATTATTGTACATGGAGCGATTGCCTATCTGACCTCCACAACCCAGTTAGTACTGGGTAATACGATACCCCTTGGCAAGACTGGTTGTCAGAATTTCGGGTCACTGACTGTAAAGACTGTCAAAGATCTACAAATAACAGCTGGACCAACGGCTTAAAGTGCTTTGTGAGGCACGGAGGAAACTCGGTATGTATTGTTTGGTCACCCATCTACAGACCAACCTAGGCAAGTGCGAGTTCACTGAAGATAGCTCAGCCATGAGCTCCTTCATCTCTTCTCTTTATCTTTGATTCTGTCTGTGGTTATCAAGATGTTTCCTCTAATGCTTTGAGAGCTATTGTGACAGAAGCATTACATACAGCATTACATAAAGTAAAATACTAGTCTGATGAAACGAAACATGAAACACGAGACGACACGAAAGTCTGGCCCGTTTCCACCTGGCCACTTCATCAACAGCCTGCAGTAGTCTTTTGCGGGATAGTTATAGGCCTCTCCTATTGGAAGCCACCTAGCTCGATTCTCGGCATCTTTCATCAAGCTGCTACCAGCCATCCTGCGGATATCGTCGCTTCACCTAGCCTGAGATCGTCCCACCATCCGCTAGCCGATGCACGGTATCCACTCAAAAACACGTATACCTAACGGTCGGTTCCATTGACCACTGAGGTCCACTTTTTTATAATTTACAGTAATCAGCCGTAATGTGACATAATATGACCCGGGTAATGAACCTACAAAAAGTTTGCTTTAACTTTGTTATGCCTATGATTATGTAAAAACTCACGTGTTTTCGTATACGATAATTAAAAACTAAAGAACGGCACGTGTAACGATCCTAACATAATCCTTCGTTCATATATCAAAACATGAGTACTTCCTACATTGCGTACTACTTACCTACACCCAACCTTTCTGAAGGACGTCACCAATAAGGTCAATGTATGACCTTCTGGTACGTAAACATTTTCGAACAGAGTAAGAAAAACTTTTAAATTAAAGTTCGTTTCAATATTCAACCTAACATAACATTACGCCTGTAATTCCCAAAGGATTTGGCAGAGGTATACCTATCATCATCATCAGCCTATAGTTGTCCACTGCTGGACATAGGCCTCCTCAATCGCACGCCATTCAACTCGATTTTCAGCAACTCTCATCCAGTTGCTACCAGCCACCCTGCGAAGATCGTCACTCCACCGAGCACGGGGGCGTCCCACCTTACGTTTGCCGATTCGCGGTCTCCACTCAAGAACACGTCTACCCCAACGGTCATCGTTTCTACGGCTAATATGACCGGCCCATTGCCACTTCAGCTTACTTATTCTGTGAGCTATGTCGAAAACTCTGGTGGAGGTATACCTATAATACACCCAAATTTCAACAGTTACGTTGCGACTGCGTGCTGAGCATGAGGTCCTGGGTTCAATTCTCTGGTCAGGCGAAGTTATTGGGTTTTTTCCATCAGGAATTTCTCAGTAGCAGCCACAGAGTCGATATTGGAGATTCATCCTCAGTTGTTGGCAATACGCTCACCCCTTTTTACATGAAACTTAAACATAAATCGCGAAATTTGTGTGTAATATTAAGTACACCTCTGTCTGAACCCTACAGGGGATTACAGACGTGATGATTGCTATGTCAAAATAAAACAAACTCCAGTGTCGATACTCGTCAATGTTAGCAAAAATATCAATTTGAAATAGCGCCTAGTAACTTGAGAGAGTCTTGCTAATGTCCCCAGTGGTCGTCTGAAATGTACCGTCTCGTCCTGACGGTTTTTTCTTTGTGTAGGTACCCAAGTGTTTCTTCAAGTTATTTAGTTTCAGAGTCGAAGGCTACATTAGAATTTTTTAAAGAGATATTGGAAACAGATTATTTCTTTTTGACGTGACGTCTTATAATTCGATGGAGCCGGCTGCACGCACGAAAATATGAGGCGTTACCTCGCTCTGAGGCGTTCCATAAAACAATTGCTCAACGCACATTCATTTTTTGAAAAATGCAACCATTCCATCAGTATTTTCTTATGACGTTGTCACGTTCAACTATCGTCAGTAAACCGACTTTACAGACAACCGATTTTTTTTTAAAGCGTGGCCTCCCAATGGGAATCTCTCCTGTATCGTGGGTGCGTTTACAAAAGTTTAACCTCACACACACAAACAGCCCGACCCGGAGTCACTGTCTGTAGGTCACACAATATTTGATCCGTGCGAGGATCGAACCTGCGACACGTAGTGCAGCAGCTAATCGCTCAGCCACAGCGTCAACCGTGCCGTCAATTACTGTTATGATTGGTTGGTAAACAAACAAATCTGGTATAAAGCGGTCATCTGCATCATGATGGTCATCTGCTTAGCCTTCCCTCATAACCGGATGTAGCTGAATAACAGTATTTTACTTGGAGTGACTGCCAATTTGGCCTCCACAACATGAATGAGGGGTACCATGGTAACCGTTGGTAAGACTGGTTGCCAGACTAACGGCTGTCTGACTACTGTTAACGGCTATCAACGGGATACATTGCGTAACGTATTATTTAGCCTCGAGTTTCATAAGCTCACCTAGCACACGCAGGCATTGTAGAGAGAAAAAAAGAAAAAAACAAAAGAAAGTCAAAATGTCTCATTCCTTATTATAATTAAAGTTTTCATTCTGACCTACAACCGCTGGCAATCGTCCCTAAAAGACATTAAAACAATCACTTTCTATAATCTTATTCTACTTAAAGAAATCTTTAGACTTTTTCAGAACAGAAACAAATGTTTAGAACTTTTGTTTTGAAACAAATGAAAGTTTTAATCGAATTATCATTTAATTTCGACGAGTTACTATTTTAATTTTGCTTCTGTGGGATATCGGTCCTGGCTTAATAATAACAGACGCATAGTCAAGATCAAGCAGGTACTCGATCAGCACGTTTGCCCGGGTCTGTCTATTGATGGGTGACCATTCATTTTTTACCGGGATCAGTCCGGCTCTCATTTGAAGACCTTTAACAGTCGTTACGTACGTAGCGAAAAGCCCGAAAGTCTGACAACCAGTCTTACCAAATGTGTGTGTGCGCGTGTGTGTCTGTGTGTGTGTGTGTGTTACCCAGCAACAGGGTTTTGGAGCACAGATAAGCAGTGCAGTAGCTCCACTTACAATACTGGTATTCATCTGCATCCGGTTAGGCAGAAATTCAACCCATAGTTTATTTATTTATACACAAAGTACAAAGGCGGACTTAATGTCATAGGCATTTGAATAGTTGTTAATAATTTCCACACCGTAATATACCTGAATGGCAGATAGTACGTAAATTAATTTACTGTCACAAAATATTCCGTCGGACCGACAACTGCAACTCTGTCGACATAATTATTAATGAATATTGCTTTGAAACTGATAACAACAAACTGATATTAAATTATAAAGCAACACTGGGTCTTTTCCATTGGAACCGGGAAAGAACAGGAGCTGTACAAGTAAAGCAAAAAGTATTTATTAGTAAGGCAAAAAGCAAAACGATTTAGCTAATTGTTATCAAAACATTGGCTCGTGTCATTAGTAATGCACTTCACTCTTTGCTTACAAAAGATCATTAAACACGGAATTCATAATTTAAAGATCCATTGCTTCTTATGTATCATAAGCCTCCAATGAATACTCGAGTCAATGCAGCAATGGATACTACACATTGACGGTCCATCGTATAGACTCGAAAACTTCCTTCCCTACTTCAATCTAATCAGAATGTAACCCAAACACAACGTTATCACCAGTAGAAATATCCAGTTTTATTCGGTTTCTCGAGACACGAAGGACAAAGATCGGTTCGTGCACACGATTGGTGCACTCGTAATGTTCTTGTGATAATTTATGACAGCCTGGTACCTCGTGTCGTGAAGTCATATTGCGATTCACGAATTGGTTTAGGTTATCTTTGCAGTAACCTGGTTATGCGCAGACATTTTGTAACATGTTGTTATGTCATGTGATTTTTAAAAGCTCGTAAGACTGCTTCGTTGGTGTAGTGATCGCAATAGCGACTGTTGAGCATGAGGTATTGAGTTCGATTCTTAGGTTGGTCAAATTTTTGAGGAATTTCTCAGTAGCAGCTACGGAATCTAGATTTGTGTCCGGTTGACGGCAATAGGCTCGCCCCCTTACATGGAACTAAAACATAACTGGTGAAATGTGGGTGTAACTAATGGGTACACCTCTGCCTAACCCTTCAAGGATTACAGACGTGATATTATGTTAAATAAATATATAACGAAATTATGATCAGTATGATCAATGCATTGTGTACCCAACCCACTTGTATGAATATCACCGTGTCCTTGTCCTTGTCCTACGCAAGGTACGACAAAGAAAGAAAAGAAGAAAATACATTTATTTGGAACATTCAAAAAGTGCACACAATATAAAACAAAACAACTCGTATAACACAAAACATTAGAGAATTTTTCTTAATCGGGACTTTTTTGTGAATGGAAATAAACACGGAATTAAGATGACTCAGTTATTTTCAACACTCATCTTACATAATTCTACCGAGTGACAGACTGGAACGATAGTGATTAGCAGATCGCTCATTAGTAGTTTATTTTCTGCTTCATTATACGCATTACTGTAGTCGTTAACGATCATTTGTAAATAAAAATAAATAGCGGTCAAGGTCGAGTGTTCCACGTGGCGTTTTAAAAATTCTAAAACAAACTTTCCATTTCGTTTAAAATATGTCCATCGATAAGAGAATTAGCTTGTTGATGAACATCCATCAACAACATGATTTCTATAATATAATTAATGTTTATTTTTTAATTAAAAAAAATATTATAAATAAGGTCAGTTACCTAAGCGATAAAAGATTCTGCAATGTTCCTCTTAAACGTACTATAAAGTAAGCTACGATTACGAAAAGGTTACCCGTATAGGGGTTATAATCGGGTAATTTTTAAGGTAGAAAAACCCTAGAGTAAACATTAACCCATACTACGTATGGGGTTAATCAGACAATAATAAATGGTTCACGCACAGAGATCATTTTATAAAAAAAAAATTGCAAGAGAGTGACAGAGTAAGCTAGCGCTCGGTGCTTTGTCTCTTTTATTCTAGCTAATCAGCAATATTTAAATGATTTACCCTTATACTATAAAGGTTAACCCGTTTAATGATTAATCAAACATAATATGGGTTATAGTTTTAATCGGTTAACCTTTTAACCCATGTAATCGGTCCCATGTTAGTCACCAATATATAGTTTTGATTAAACCTACCTTGTGCAGGTAGAACACATCATACAATATGGCTTAAAACAACAGCACACCACACCACACACACACCTTTAATTAAAGCATCTAAATGCAAAGAAACTTACGAACACACTTTGTTAAACTGAATATTTTCGCGCTTACACACCTTAAGTTCAAAAGAATGGCTATTGAATCTTCAAAGTAGCGATCTAATACTTGTTATCACTAAATTACATAATATTGGTACTTATTTAACTTTCTGTAACATTAACGCACGCGTTTAACGAATGTGTAACAGTTAAATGTCCCAATATAATAAAATAAATAAAACGAAATAAATTGTTCAACCAGCATTTATATTCTAAAAGTAAACTCTTTGCGAAGCAGCACACTATAGGCGACGACGGCCCGTCCCTAGTCGACGCTTGTCTGCTGCACCGCTTCCATTACTCGCTATCCGTACATTGATGTATTACACTCCGTCTTATAGCCGATATACTGCTTCGTTCACTGTGAAATTGACGGCTAGTGCTGTGGAAAGAGAAACACATTAAGAAATTTCAAATATTCTACCAAGTTTTTTAAATCTGTTGGTAATAGATATAACTAACTTTAGAAAGAATGCTAAATATGAATTCAGGAATTTATTTAAATTACTCTGAGAATAAGCACTTTTTAAATATCAGCAACTTAAACGGGTCCAGAGGACGGCAGACTTTGGGACGTCCGCTGCCCCCCAAAAAGGTTTGAGATTTTTTGTAAAATAATAATAAAAAGGTTTTGAATTTTTCATGTTTTTAGTATTTAAATAAAAAAACGTTACCCCACACTAGGAATTTCTCCTGTATCGTGGGTACCGACGACACGAAGCGCAGCAGTCAGAAAATATATATTATCCTTGTTTTAATAACGCTCAGTAATTTAAACCTGTTCGACTTGAAATAAATAGAGAACCCTCGGATAGAATTTGATGCGCTTTGGCAAAGAAACATGGCTGTGATACCTTCCAAAGAAAAGTAGTCTAAGCTGTGGCGGACGTGTGTGCCGCCCATACATTTTTGCCCACTATCCTTTACAATAGACAGTCCCAATAAGTCGTGTATTTTTTTTTTGTCGGTTGGGGCATCATCAGATGACCCCCCCACTCTGGGCGGAGCGGAAGGGAGTGTCAGACTTGTACTGACTAAAACCCATCCATGTTCCTTCTTTGCCCTTTGTGTTCCAGGGCCACGGTATCTCTTTCGAACAGTCCCGCAGCCCTGGCAGGCATCGGCCCTTGCAGACCCCTACATCATTGCTGACATCTCTTTGAGGCGCGCGTGGCACACGAACGCGCCGTCGACACGGCCTGTCGTCCCCATAAGAGTCTTCATTTCAGTGTTTTAAATGAGCAGAAAAAATGGCGGAACAGCGACACATCTGTCTGTTAAGTTAGAAGAACTTGATTCTATATGTAAAGTGAATAAGAGATTAACTCTCCTTCGTAGTTAGTTAGCTAATTATAATAATTACCATCTTCAAAGTCATACCTATGTACTTAATTGAATAATAAACTCATTAACAAAAAGGCAGCTAGAGCTTTTTCAAATTAACAAAAATGTAAAGTGAATTCAAATTACATTCAACATTAAAACACTTTTTATTCTTCTCGCAAATTGACAGTTAATTTATCAAAACCCTCTAAGTGCAATGTAACTAAGTATTTTTCATTCATTCGTTCGTTCATTTTGATTGTCGTTTGTTATTGCTGGAACGTTCTAGGAGAAGTTAATTACTGGCCACTTAATTGAATGACTTTTAAACCGAAACTCACTTCTTTTTCGAGCATTCAGTACTTTGGTTCGCTCGCTCGAGTTATTTACTCTAGCGGTGCTAATTGTTCCATTAAAAATATCTTTAGTTAGTCTAAATTTGATTTAATTTAGATTGGGATTGAAACGCGCGTGTTGGATCGCTTGGTATAATGAAATTTGTTTTAAACAGAGACTAGATTAATTTTAAGGTCTACCGAATTTGGTAGGGTCATTTAAATTGGAATGTTTTTTTTTGTGAAATCTTTCAGAAACATTATAGTTTTAAAGTGTTTTATATTTAGAAATCGTTCATCTAACGTAAGTTATACAGCTTTTTGAATAAACTTAACATTACATCTGTAACCTCCGAAGGGTAAGGCAGAGGTGTCCTTAATGTAGTACACCCACTTTTTGCCAGTTATGTTTGAGTAGTAGGTAAGTAGGTGTTTGGTAGTTGTTTGTTATGAGGCGAACCAACTGCCATCAACCGGACACTCATTTCTACTGAGAAATTCCTGATGGAAAAACCCAATAACACTTTGCCAGACGTGGGAACCGAACCCTGCACCATGCTCTCCGATCGCGTTATACTCAGAAGTAGCGCTAGCAACTACTACACCTACCTATTCATAAAAAAATATGATAATAAAAAACAGAAATTCAATAAACATAATCATAAAACCTTCTACTTTAGCATCTGATACTTTACGATAAGCATTACCAGGACAACATAAAGCGTCTAATTCAATAAATAGTCCAATTCTCAAGGCGCATCTTTCGCAAGAACTTGATGGCTGCATTTTATTGCCACAGAGCAGTTAAACCATTTTCACGGTTGGTCTCATCATTTCCAACGGGAACGATGTTGGCTGTGTGGAGTTTTGGAGACAGAAATTACACACACTATGACAACATCTCTGTAGTACGTACTGAGCAAAGGCCTTAGAACAAACGCGCGACGTCATTTCAATTTTTGAATCACAAATACCGAGATGTTTTTTTAGCAACAATCACAAATAAAGTAAATATTATGTGTGAACCGGGTATTTTCAATTTTATAATTATTCTTCGAATTTATAGTTCAGACATCCGAGCGTTCGGGCTAGGCCTACAGTACCCACACTGTATGAACTGTGTCTTGTCTCTACGTTCGTAGTGACGTATCTTTCAAAGCGTATGTGAGCCTTTACTTGTGTGCGTGACTGTCGCGTTTCGTTACATAGTAGACCACTACTACTTACACTTTGTAACGGGCACTAGACACTGGACTATCGTATTCTGTAACCAACGAGTTGTCCCATACCACTCATACACACATGATGTCCTAATACATCCCTTTACGAGGTACTTAACGTTAACACGAATAGTTTCGACAAACGTATATAATTCGATGTTAATGTTCGGGTGTAGAATTGTTTCACGACTTGGCGTTAGATATGCCGCAATTTCGTAACTTGTTGTATCGTTGTCTTTCTCACGCGTACTGAGTTTTGAGTGTTAGAGGGAGACAGGGTATATCAAATATTATCTATGTACTTCAAACACAATTTGCAAGTTAAAGGGAAGATAAATTGCAGTAATATTGTAGTAATGTGAGCCGTACTTAAGATACGATCCGTGAGGATAAATTCAACGTGTCCAAAATTGCTTTTTGTTTAATATTTTGTGTATAATTTTATTTACGTTCATCAGGAAGTAAGGTGGCAACAGCATTTGTTGGAAAGCTAATTAAAATTTTGAAAGGTTGTAAAGTCACTTTATGAAACAAATTAATGAATTTAATTATTTCAGTTAGATATACATGCATATGTATGGACAGAATATGTGAATTGTACACCAAAATTGGTACACAGTTAGTTTACAATATTGCTAATTCTATGGGTGCAACAGCTATCGCTGATATCGATATCCTGCAGACATCCTTTGGATGGACTAAACAGACTTTAAATAATATTAAAGCATTTAAAATTGTATCATTGGATGGGAATTAGAGTAAACTAGTATTAAAGAGAACTTTAAAAGTCAAATATCTCATATCAATTCTTTACGAACGTTCGATATATGTAAGTAAGTGGAGCTTTCAAACAAGCTCCACTTACTTACATATATCGAACGTTCTATACACACTGCGAGTTGCGACAGTTTGAAAGCAATTACGTAGCACTTATCAAAAGAAATCGTGATGTTCACGAGAAATTATTTTCAGGAAACACAACAAAATTGTTTTATGTTTTGACTTGGAGTGTTTTCTCGAAACCCTAGATGCACAAGAGTAGATATAAAGTTTAGTGTGGAAGGGACATCGTCGCGAAAACGGTTACCACGTAAGTATTCAGTACATCATTCTGAGCCCATAGAAATTTTTCATTGGTTACTAAAAAAAAATCAGCAGTTCCATACATTTTGATCTTGTAGGTATTCCACTTTTGTAGGAAACAGCTGATTTTTTTTTTAAATAACCGATAAAACATTTCTATGTGGCCCCGAGCTCATAATGATGTACTGAATACGAGGTAACCGTTTTCGCGTAGCTGTCCCTTCCACTTTGTATACAGACAGACAGAGACCAAGATTTATACAATCACACACCCATAATATGTAAGTACCTTTTTTACCTTTGGATATCTAGGGGTTGTGGATATGAGGGGTCTGTCAGACTCTTACTGACTAAAACCACACTGTGTTCCACCTCGTCACGCTTGGCTGGGGTGCGGGGACACAAATGCATTCTCCACAATCACCCCAGGAGTGACAGTTTGCTTTCAAACTCCGTCTCAGATAAAAGGGAGGAGTGAGTTGCTTCTCGTCCTGTCATTCTGTGTGAGAGGGGCGCGGAAAAAACACACGACGGCTACTCGGGCCTATTTTCTTAGACGACGGACTTCCCCTAGTCCATCGCCAGCAGCATTTTAGGTGGGGCGGATGAGAGCATTGTCGTACCTCCACTCAGCCATATTTAACAAGAGTTCATGAAAAAGCGCTCCATGCTGAGCACTTCTTAGCTTGGTTAGTAACCAACCAATTATGATACAGTACTAGGACAGCAGATAGGCATAGAGATCAATAAAGCTCCTCCAAAAAACTGAGTCGTCAGTCGGTCACTGATCCTTAATTTATACAGACACAAAACGGAATAATCGTCGAAACTCGAACTAACTGTCGTCAGGGCCTCAAACGGCGAAGTCTCACAATTGAATCAACTGATTTCGGAATTAAATATACGAGTACTTGTCCTATCTAAGGGGCTTTATTTACAAATCAAATTTTTGCGAGACGGGGGACCTTTGTAACCTCGTTTGGGTCGATTTACCTAGGACATTCTTTTTTCGCGTCCATAGCGAGAGGTTTTCGGTTTTTGCGAACTGGCCTGCGAGCGGCCGATGCCGAAATGTCATTTGGATAAAAATGGAAGGCTTTTTCTGTTCCTAAAATGGATTTCTAGTTTCAGTTACGATTTGGAGATTGATATTTTTTACTTGTTTATTGGGTTTGTGGCTGTGAATATTTTTTGTGTGTGGGACTGAAATGTGATATCTTTCTTAGCTTTTTGTTGGGTATGATACAATTATATTCTTCTTTTACCATGGAGTTTTGAAAGCAATGAGTAGGGTGAGACAATGGAGAACCTTCTCTCTAAACGCGATATATTCAAAACAAATGACAGTGGTTTTTAATAGATCACCTTTGAATGGACTTGTTAGGAGCGTTTACGACTTACGGCATTTCATACAAACTTTCAAGTCTTTTTTTTCGAAATGACTGAATCGATTTTAATGAAACTTCATACGCATAAGCAGGATACATATGTCTAAAAAGTTTTCAGATAACATTTCAGAAATGTCTTTAAAAAAAGATAATTGGAAACTAAATCGGTCTAATTTCGTTAATAGTCGTTAACGCTCTTAAAGGAGAAGAATCTAAATATTGCTATCAACCATTGATCGATTTAAATAATCCATCGGCAAACTCCAATAGTTATTGCAAACATTCTGGTCCACCATATACCTTCCCCAGAATCCAGAGCTCAAATACACAATGTAACATAGCTAGCACGTCTCAGAGCTGCACTGCCAAACACCTTTTGCCAAGTTTTCCCAATAACGGTGTTACTTTCACACAAGTCCCGACCTCTCTATTGTATACAAAAGTTTCATCAATATTAAGTCACCCGCGTCGCAAGTGACGCTTGTATTTACTAAGTTCAGTTACTATACTACCCATCGGTGAGTGGTAACGGGTAGTAACTACTTAAAATAACATCACGGCTGTTATCCCCGAAGGGTTATGTAGAAGTGTACCTAATAGTAGACCGCAGACACATTTCACCAGTTATGGTAAAAGTCCCATTTATTGGGCGAGCCTATTGTCATCAACCGAGTACAAATTTAAGTCTGACCACCAGTCTTATCAAGTATTACCCAGTAATAACTGGGTTGTGGAGGTCATATAGGCAGTCGCTCCATGTAAAATACTGGTTTTCAGCTACATCCGGTAAGGCTGGAAGCCGACCCCAACATAATTGGGAAAAGGCTAGGCAAATGATGATGATGTCGAACTTAACGTCACAATATAGTTAAGACGTCTAACTGGACTGCTTTCTTTATACCCGACTGCGCCCAAACCTAAAAGTAGGGTGTGTGTGTGGGGGTGGGTAGTGGGGTATGGATTGTACTTTCCATACAGACAAATTTACCTTTTACATTGCAGTTTTGGTGTAAAAGTAGATAAATTACCACCATTTTTACACCAAAACTGCACTTTATATTCCCGCAGTCCAGTCCCAAATAAAAACACCGTACAACATAATCTGGTAACGTATGCCTTAATTTGTTTTGCAAAGTCGTTTATGTAGCAATATGGCCGCCCCTGATTTGTGGTGTTAACATGTAAAATATTGCAGAGTACCTAGTTAATATTCCTGTAACTGCGGCCAACATCTGGAATTTTTAAATGTACAAAATGTCATTTTGAGATTTTATTCCTTATTCTTCTTCTTTTTGAATTGATTGTAAAAAATATTGAATATAAATGAGTTGAGCCGTGGCCAAACGCGCCTTCAGTGGCGTTTATTAGGTCCTCTGAAGGCATTTGGATATACGCCTTTGGTCTTGCGTGGAGGTTTTATTGAAAACCAAAAATTCTAATCGTTAGATGAGCCATACCGCGACAAAATATAGTCGTTTCTGTTTCTCTTTGACGTCTCTGACATATACAATGACACAAGCTGCTTTGAAAACGCTATATGCGAGCTGCGTGACCACACTATTTTCAGCATTGGTACTTTGCACGACAGAAGTGTGAGAGAAAACTAACGATTAAAATCGTTGTTCAAAACAAAATTTTGCTGGCACGAAACAAAATGGTACCTTTCTACAGAGCTTCTCACTGAATTAAGTTTTTTGTGTGTACATAAATAAATAAATAAATAAATAATAATAAATAAGATAATTTTTCATTTGTTTAACAGATTAGAAGATCCTGTGACCGCTAGGCCTACGTCATTTTTTTTAAACTTTTTCTGTAGAAGTACCTTACTATAGGTAATAACAAATGGATATTATGAAAGGTCAGTCGTAGTCGTAGTGTCCTTCAGTAGCCCTTTATGTTCCAGGGTCACGGTAATTCTATAAGTCCCGCGACCCCCGGCAGGCTTTGGCCCTCTAGAGGGGGGCCCCGTCATTATGCTGACACTCTTTGAGGCTCGCGTGGAACACAAAGCGCCGTCGACCCGGGCATGGTCCATGGTCGGACAGCGAGTCGCCCATTACTCGCCGCCCGCGCCTACGGTGGCCGGAGATCGTCTGCCGACGTCCGGCGCCGTGGGCGTCTACCACTGCGGCTGGGGGGAGGGAGGACGCTGTCCTCTCCCTCACGCGGCCCGCCTCCTCCTTCGCGAGCATGACTGCTTCGCAGAAGGAGGCGACCGCTTCCCACTCCGTCTCGCCCCACAGCCTGGCCTCGACCAATGCCGGGCGCGAGAGATCTCCGCCTATCGCCGCCGTGAAGTGTAGTGGCTTTGGCGGATATATCAGGTAACAAAGGTGTGCTAAATAGCTGCTAAGTCACTTCATCATACCATAAAGCGTAATTTCTTAATATTACTAATGGTTAATACGATGATTCACCTCGTTCACTACCAGACACATTAGATATTGCAATTTTTTTTTTCTTAACATTCTTTCGTCATTATTTTATTATTATCTAGGAAAACCTGAATGAAAAGATTGATTTTTTTCCTCATATTATTTTCCCTTCCTAGTCCTTTAATATTAATAATTCATTAAAAAAAAATTCTATATATTTTTCCACTTAAAGGTAAGTTTAATTGTTAATTAGGATTTGTATTCATTTCTCGGATTTTCCTTGTAAAATAAAGCAATGCAGTTTTCTTTCTACTGTCGACTGGCGCATAAAAGGTTCTGTACCATCGTAGTAGGGGAATCCCCTTTAATTTTTCTTTATTATTTGTTGTGAACCAAAAATTAACCATTTACTCAAGTGAAGTGTTTAATATCATTCAGCTTAAGATTGGTTTTCTTATCTCAAAAAATAGCAAGAGGCGATCCGAAGTTTCTGCCTTCCATGGGAAAAGTCGTAAGTTTATGTATATAACTATAAAAAATACAATAAGTAGCACAACTATACTCTCTACTATCTTATCTTACTTTTGTAGGATGGATAGTAGTAGTAGTATGTAAGGATGTTTGTTACTCTTTCACGCAAAAACTACTAAACGGATTTCGGTGAAATTTGACAAACAGATAGTTTTTTATTATTCCTTTATTCGTTTAAACAAATATTAATTTGAATTATAATAGATAAATAAAATTTAATTTAAAAATTTAATTAAGTTTATAACCTGAATTAACACAGGATACTTTTTATCGCGACAGTACGATCCCGCGGGAAATTTTCCGAACACCACGAGGGCAAAGCCGGGGGCATAAGCGAGTGCTTTCTAAAGTTTGTAGTATAAACAAGAACCAGTTTCCTCTTCCAATACTTCCTTGTAACGAGAAACTTTAGATACATTGTGTGTTTTCCTTTAATTCCAAGATCAGTCTGGAAACACCCCCACGACTTCGCACTATCTAGGTTAGAACAATTTTACCAGGAAATTACTTTTAGTTTCAGTACACACGGCGGCACATAAACCTGTACATTTCCAGTATAACTTGGCCTCGCATTGTGTAGAGTTCTTATACAATGAGAGATCCGCATAAACTGGTTTTGTAAAGCCTGATTAGCCGTCGTGCGTACAAACTTGTTTGCTGTTGTTTAAAAGGAAAATTTATGAGCTGGTACGGTTTATATTTAATATTGTTATTTATTTGTAGCTGCACTGCTGACTTTGGACAATAGGGAACTATGGCTTTGAAAAGAACAGTTCGGAAGTACTATTATAAAATCAGACTAAATTGCTCACAAGCTAGATATTAGTAGTCATAGTAATTATTATAAGGTTCCTCGTATCTTGGACTATTTGTATGTATTATAATATATATTAGTTTATTTCATTTCACTGTATTAAGTGTATTAGTATGTACCTATTTATGTATATCAATCTATGTTAACAAAATGGTTTTCCTATTTATTTTTTTGTACTCTATCACAATGCTGTCCTATTTGATCCAAAGGTTGACTGGTAGAGAATGCCTTGTGGCATTAAGTCCGCCTTTGTACCACTCTTGTACATGAAGTTTAAATAAATAAATAAACTATGAGGGAATGGAAAATACGTGTTGGAGACATAAGCGATTTGTAAGTTAAAATATCACGAAATGCATCATGTTGATGCATTTCGTTTGACCGCAGACCGCAAAACGCAGCGTCAAAACGCAACAGCCAAATGTAACAACAGACCATGCGACAACTAGTTTATTATTATGTAACTGTATGTGTAAGAATATAGTTACGTTGATAGCTACATTGCCGCGGTCAGCGGTCTGCGGTCGTCTTCGTAATTATTCCATTCCAACCATTGTGCTACATGAAACAGCCTGATAAAAATCCATGACGAATTTAAATAACTTTGTTTTGACTTTAATATCGGCTTCCTCATATTTATAAAACTCCTTAAACGTGCGTTTACGAAGAATAAAATGCTGGCTATAACATGGCTGTAAAATATTTTCTTATAATCACTAATATTTGTAACTTTTTCATATACACATTATTTACTATAGCTACAGGCCTAAAATTATAATAATAACTCTCCTTAGGCGGTTGGATCAAGAGCCTGATTCAGAAGGCAGTACTCCTCAATACGGCTCGCATTGAGGAGGTTCCTGTCTCTGGAGCCCTACCCACCGGTAGCTTGGACCCTGGTCCCGATACCGGCGGACCACTATTTTTTATATTTTTAAATGTATTATTTTTAAAGAAATATTAAAAAAAAAAAAAAAATTAAATTGTCACTAACATTATAATTAACACTAAAAACGGGATATTTACCATGTTTACTGCTTGTTTAATAACGGGAACTCAAAACAAGCAGTAAACATGATAAATATCTCGTTTTTAATGTTAATGATAAAGTTAAAAATGTGTACAAAAATGAATAAAGGAGATACAAAATAATATGAACATGTAACAAAGCAGAAAAGATTTAACAGGCGTCAAAAAAATATTGGTTAGTACGTTCACATTGATGATTACATTACCAATTGTAAATAGAATGCTTTTGTCTTGAAAACAAGTATGACAGGTCACACTACTCTCACAAACCAAAACCGTGTTTATTTGTGATAGACGCACATGTATTTTTTCAATACGCGAGCTGACATGATCGAACGATATTCCGGATACGTTAAAACAACGGATCAGTGACTTTATCTATCGACTGTTGACAAATAACAATAATAATATTGAAACATAAATGGGCCCGGAAAATAGATATAGTATCCAATATCCGCTTAGAACTCCGACCGTAGGCTCATTTTTTTAACTGTTGGCAAAACCTAAATTAATTCATAGACAAAAGCTCTGAGAGTTGAAATTACAACAATGCAATACAGTATGCAATCATCATCTGCCTATCCTTTTCCCAACTATGTTAGGGGTCGGCTTCCAGTCTAACCAGATGCAGCTGAATACCAGTATTTTACATGTAGCGACTGCCTATCTGACCTCCACAACCCAGTTAGTACTGGGTAATACGATACCCCTGGTAAGACTGGTTGTCAGACTTTTTGGGCCACTGGCTACCTGCAACGACTGTCAAAGATCTACAAATGACAGCCGGGACCAACGGCTTAACGTGCTTTCCGATGCACGGAGGAAACTCGGTATCTAATATGTGGTCAGCCATCCACAGACTAACCTAGGCAAGCACGGCTTAACCTAAAGATCGATCCGAGCGGCTGATATTATTTAGCCACGAGCGCCTCAGCAAAACAGTAGGCAATATAGCACAATATAATACAGTGTGTATCAGAAAGAGGTGGTTTTATTAATTAAGGACCTGGTAAAGACCATCAGACAGGACAAGTTTCTCTATGGGACCAGCATCGTAATCGCAAAAAAGTAATCACCTGTCTCACTTACAAAATTTCGATACGTACTTGGTCCAAATGTATGGGTCAGCACTGTTTTAAGCTTTCACGGTTTACAACTAAACTTCAACCCGCGATCATGGCGCTTGCAACAGCGCCGAAATATCGGGAGCTCAAAATAATGATCAATCACGGAAGATATCCCGTAAGTGATAGTATAAGTTTATGGGTCAGCAAAGTTTTTCTGGTTCATACTGTAAAGCCATTCACTTAGGTGTCGCTTAGTAATAGTTAGTATCATTACCTGCTTTACCATGTAGTGTGCTGAAAATTCAATGATCGTTTTTTTTTTCAGGGGAAATCCTTATGGATGAGAGATGGGAGGTATCTTGGGAGTGCCAAGAGCTAAAATGTCTCTTAAACTAAGACCCATCGGTTTTCCTACTGCTGCCATGAGTCAGAAGCTCAGGATGTTCATAAATATACTCCGTAAGCCACACAGCAGTTACAAACTTGCATTTCGAAAGTCGCCTTTACTGCTCTGACATAAAGGTGCTGTCACTGTCAAATTTCTACCACTGACATGCGGTTGAGTACATCTACATAGGTGTAGCTGCCATAAAATAATAATTCAACTTTTCAATGCTGTAATCCACATAATACAAAAATAATTTGTGAATACCTGCGCAAAAATTAATCAGGAATTAATAATTAAAAACGTATTCATACAATTCATTGGCCGTTATGTTTGAATGATGAATTTAAAATGGCGCAGTTCATGATTAATCCGAAATGAATGGTTTTTTAATCAGCATTCGTTTGCACGTATATTTATTTATGAATTAAATCGGAAAGAACAGCACAACAGTCATAAAGTTGATGTGTTCAATTTTACATTAAACACAAACTAGCACTATATAATATTTTGCGTACCATGATTGATTTTAGCTTCCTTTAAGACCCGCTTGTACAACAAAACAGTCAATAGATACGTTTAGCGCTAACGCTTTGTTTGTCGTTTGAAGATGAGCGGATCAGAACAAAGTTTTAAAAATATGATATTCTTATCGTATTTTTAAAACATTGTTCAAAACAAAACAACAACAGAACAATGTTTTAAAAATATGATATTCTTAACATATTTTTAAAACATGGTTCTGTAAGTAGTGTTTTTTTTTAACTCAAGATATGGACTTGTACTTACTCAGTAAACTTTAAGAGCCAGGCAAGCAGAAAAGTTTTCTGGCGACGAATTTTTCGTTCCGTCTTTGAAAACCCTTTTCGATTACATTAGCTCCAAAAATAGGTTTTGTCGTAACAAGAGCTGTTCTAGAACTCCTTTAAAAAAACCCATAGAAAAATATACAAGGTCTGCTGGAAACCCTATCTTCAACATTACAAAGAACAAGATATTTTTCATTTTCAGAATTCTTCAGAAAATCCTTTTCATCCAGCGGTAACATAACAAAATAGGTCAAATGAATGTAGAACAGCAACTTTTAAAACAGCCCCGAGATAGCATGTACTAACTTTTATATGAATAACTTTGTTTAGCTGATGACACAAAGGATTGTCGGGCCACTGCGCTTGACAAACTAATTTACTCATTCTGTCGTATGCACAGATATAGTATTGCATAGATACGGTACTTCGTTAATGTTTTTAGGGTTCCGTACCTCAAAAGGAAAAGACTGAACCCTTATAGGCTCAATCGCGTGTCTGTCTGTCCGTCTGTCATAGCCAATTTACTCCGAAACTACTGGACCGATTGAGTTGTTTGGTACACGTATGTAAATCGGTGACCCAAAGATGGAGGTGTAACGTAAATGAATGAATTTCAAACATGGGAGTCACTTTTGTTGGGTAGATTGGAAAATAAAATAAAAAAGATTTGCAAACTATGTATATTGTGTTGCATATACAATAAAAGGGCTCATTGTGAGCATTTCATATATTTTTTTATTTCTTTTCATTCTTTTTTTTTATTTTGTTTTAATAACAACAAATAATAAAAATAAATCAAAATTTAAAGGGGGCTCGCCTACTACGATGGTACGGAACCGGGAGTCCGAATCGTACTTGGCCGGATTTTTATAATGGGTTGATACTACACAATAGACTCGCCCCCTATTACGTGGAACTTAAACAAAACTGGCGAAATGTTAATGTACTTAAGGTATGCCTCTGTCTAACGTTCGTTGATTACATGCGTGATGTTATGTGACACTGCGAATAGGGAAAGTGTTAAAGAAAGAATCCTATCAACGTTATTTTAAACGGAACCTTATTATTTCTTTATTTAGAGATCACTATCATCTGGAAAGACTTCTCAGTGGCAGCAACTTGACAGTAAGTTCATTGACGGTCCCCCACTTTTCATTGTTATGCTAGGGCATAACAGTAAACAGTGCATTGGTGGAGTGGAGTGGAGTGAAGTATTGTTACCACCGAGTTCATTGATGGTCAACCATTTTTAACCCTTATTACTTAGGAGTAATAAGGGTTAAAAATGGTTGACCATCAGTGAACTCTTATTACTTAGGAGTAATAAGGGTTAAAAATGGTTGACCATCAGTGAACTCTTATTACTTAGGAGTAATAAGGGTTAAAAATGGTTGACCATCAGTGAACTCTTATTACTTAGGAGTAATAAGGGTTAAAAATGGTTGACCATCAGTGAACTCTTATTACTTAGGAGTAATAAGGGTTAAAAATGGTTGACCATCAGTGAACTCTTATTACTTAGGAGTAATAAGGGTTAAAAATGGTTGACCATCAGTGAACTCTTATTACTTAGGAGTAATAAGGGTTAAAAATGGTTGACCATCAGTGAACTCTTATTACTTAGGAGTAATAAGGGTTAAAAATGGTTGACCGTCAGTGAACTCGGTGGTAACTCTGCGTGAACTCTGGCAGAAAACCCGTCACTGGTTGTAATGATTTCCAATAATCTAAAATAACCCATAAGATGTTAACTGAAAACTGCTAAAAAGTTAAGCTGTATCATCACAAGTTCATGATCATCATCATCGCAATTATCATTCTCCTGCCATTATCCCAATATATTTGGGGTCGGCGTGGTATACCGTGTTCTTCCATAATTCTATTAATCGTCATGTTAGTCCCCCCTTATTTCTGACAGCCAGTCTGTCTACGAAAACACCCGTGCGCCCTCAAAAAAAAAAAAACTTGTGTATTCTGGTTACTCATCGGTAATTTGAGTTTGGAAAACGTTGCTTTTGAGTAGTACGTTGGGTGATTGGTCTCATAGCAACCCGTGGATGGCATTATTCCTCTCCAACGAAATATCAGTTTCCAATAAATAGTCGATCCTTGGCGCTGTAACTGACAAACATTTGCTATAGTTATTGGAATTCCAATATTCATATTGCTTTTAGATTACTAGTTATTGCATTGTCAATGCCTTTCTGTTACTTGTTAACGAATTCCCAGTTTTCAGAAAGGACGTTGATATTAATATCCAAATTCAAGCGATATTCATTTCATGAATGAATAACATCATTGTGAATCACTTCATTTCATGACGAAAACTTAACATCACGCCTCTAATACGCTACAGGTTTGGCAGAGGTATATGGTATACCCACATCTCGACAGCTATGTTTATGACCCATGTAATAAGAGGCGAGCCTATTCCCATCGACCAGGCACAACTGCAAGACACTTTTTTTATTATTACTTTTCGTCAGTTATGTAAGTTGTTGTCAGTTAATATTCGTAATACAAAAATAACAGTCCTCCTGACCGTTTTCGGAGACTAGCCATCGGCGCAGGAGATGTTAAAGTGCACACGTGTGTGCGCAGGCATAGATGCACTCTCTGTTTCTTTAGTCACATATTCCGATGGGACGCCAATCCGACACAAAATCTGGTGCAGGACCAACGGCTTAACCTGCTTTCCGAGGCACGGGGGTATCATACCGCCAACTTCCAAACTCCGGGCTACTACTGAGAAATGTGTAATGGAAAAACCCAGCAATTTATGCCTGATCCGGGAATGGAACCCAGGACCCCAGGCTCGGCAGTCGCACTTGCGACCACGAGACCAACGGGGCAGTCATTCGTAATACAAAATCGCACCCTTCATCATCTGCCTAGCCTTTTCCCAACTATGATGGGGTCGGCTTCCAGTCTAACTGGAAGCAGCCGAATACCAGTATTTTACATGAAGCGACTGACCTCCAAAACCCAGAAAATCCCCTTACAAAATTGCATCCGAAGAGAAAAAACACAAAATAAAAAAAAAATAACAATCCCCCATGCATCGCTCACAAATTCGCAAATTCTTAAACAACGAAGAATAAAAGCAGCAGGAACCAAAAATCCAGCGAACTGTAACTGTTACTGATTCAAAAAATAAAAAAAGGCTATTATCTCAACGTATAAAAGGGTTCTGGGGCATGTCCTCTTTTGTGTATTTTTTGTATGGGATCTGCAAATGATGGCAGAAACGAAACAACCTAGTTCTTCTTTTTGGTAACATTGTTGCCACATCTAGGCACAGCCCAGCGATTTTTTGTAGCTCAATGAATACTGTTTTCGTGCTATTAGGGCTTATATGTTGTTATTGAGGCAAGCCAATAAAGATAGAGAGGTCATACTTGGGTTTCAAAATAAGACTTGGCTTTACCGAATGTTTGGCACAATGACCCGTTCACGAATAAATCACGTTCAAGAACTGTCATTGTCATATTATAAAATACTAGCGGTTGCCCGCGATCTTCGTCCGCCTGAAATTATTATGAAAATATTACTTTACCTGCCTATTTGAATCGGATTTTGTTAACAATTTCAAGGTTTTCTTTTTTTCTACGGATCCCTAATCCTTTTTCTAAAATAAAAATAGCCTATGTTAGACCTTATAACATCAGTTATCTATCCCGCCCAAATCGATCCAGCCGTTTCGGAGATTAGCCGGAACAAACAGACAGACAAACAAAAATTTAAAAAATGAATGTTTTTTTTTATAAGTACCGTATATACTTTCATATGCATTAAGTAAAAAGGTGTTATTTTGAAATTACAAACAGATACTCCAATTTTATTTATTTGTATAGCAGCTCTTGAACGCCGTTTAGATATGCTGATGGATTGATTGCTCTTGCTCTTAGTATTTGTTACACGTGATTTTCTTTCAATTCTACGGAAGACGCAAATTATCTTAAAATACTTTTTAAAGATTTAAATTAAACTTAATCCTTAAAACGTATTTTGATCTTGTCTGTACCTAGTGACTTCAATAGAATAATATGAGAATGAACTATCTACTACACGACTAAAACTATCCCAGATAAGTTCAGCACACGATTCCACAATTCCACAACAACATGGAATAATTTCGAGTTATTAATAAAACTATTTAATAACATTACTACAATAGACAGACGAAGAGCTAACACAACCACAACTCATAGATTAAACCGACCGATTAATTAATGGAAAATGTTTCCAATATTGACATAAGACACAAACGATAAGTGATTGACCGATCAAGGGGGGTCTATTATAAACAAAGATGGACGATTGAACAGGCAGAATACAACGGTGTCTGTTGCCAGTCTTACACCTTATCGATGCATGATTGGAGCGGCTGAGAAGCAACTGTGAGGAAAGTTTTCCATTCGATATGAGTTTGTTCGTTCGTTATCATGCGGTTAGTGGCTAACCTGGTGTCAGAGTTTTTATGCCACGAAGGTCATCTGACATGGCTTTACACGCCGTTGAGAAATATCCCTCAGGCATGCTGGTTTCCTCACTTCTTCTTCTTAGCGTGTCGATGGCAATCTAAATTATATCGGCCCAGAACTGAGCTACTAGTTTGGTGCTTTCGGTAGCGTCCATCAGTTCCTGTATTGAACAAACAACAGGACACGCAGGACACGATATTAAGTACCCCATCGTTTGTGCCCCAATCGTTTCCTCACGATATTTTCCTTCATCGCAGCAAGTGATAATTATACTAATTATACAATACGCATTTGAATCCGAAAAATCAGAAGTGCGTGTCCTGGGTTCGAACTCGAAACCTATGTCTTGACAGTTCGACGGTCAAGCCACCAGACTATGAGTTGAAAGGGCTAGTATCCATTTATAGATACGCACAGAGTAGTGGTGACCTTGTTGTAGGTCATGGATTCGTACCCAGTTAGGCACATTACTTTGTGTTACTTATTTCATTGCCATTGTTCTCACTGCGACTGCCTCGTTCGTCAAATCTTCGCAATCGCAACTGCAGAGCACAGGGTCCTGGGTTCGATTCTCGGATTGGGCAAATAGTTATTGCTTTTTTCCATCACGAATTTCTCAGTAGCACGGAGTCTGGATTTGTGCCCGGATGATGGCAATAGGCTCGCCCCGTATTACATGGGACTTAAACATAACTGGCGAAATGTGGGTGTATCTACCATAGGTATCCCATGTGCTCAAAACGGTAAAGAAAAACTTCCTGAGGAAACCAGCATGACTTAGAACTAAAAATTGAAAGACATGCGACATCCACCAACCCAAACGAGCCCGTGTGGTGAACTAGGGCCACGTCCTTCTGTCCTTCTAAAAATAGAACAGGGTCACACGTGCCAGTAACAACGAGACCGCGTTAGATCAAAACGAACGCTATCTTGTTGCACATTTATCCGATACTCCAGCATACAGCATCTATAGCATAAAGGGTGTAAATAGACCCTTAACATATCCGAAAGGCACTTATTCTCCCCGTCTTTGCGATAATTTTTTTGTTCTAGACCATACCTGGGAACCTTCTAGTTACGGAGATATTGGGGGTCAAAGTTCCAACTTTTTCACTAGTTATTTTTTAAATACATGTTTTTAATGTAAGATTTTTACTTTACACACCTCCACGACTCCCGTACTATTCAATCCATCCATCAGCACAATGCTTTGAGTGCTTTCCATCGAGTCCTACCGTAAAACGTGATTTTTCACCACAAAAAAAAAAGTCGATTCCCAGCAATATTTTTTGCGTAAAGTTACTTAGTTTGATGTAAAGAATGCTTGGTTGACGGCTATGTGAAGGGTCTATTTACACCCTGTATATACATTTTATACTTGATTATTGGTTCCAACTAACAACATGTTTGTGTCAATACCAAAATAGAAAATCTATTAGTTAGTTGCCCCGAAGTAATTTTCATTTAACAAGGTTGCGTTTAAAAACAATGTAGGGAGACCTCCTCTACTACCTCGTTCGTCTAGCGATCGCAAGCGCGACTGCTGAACATGAAGTCCCGGGTTCGATTCCCGGGTCGGGTAAAGTATGATTGAGTTCTTCCATCAGGAATTTCTCAGTAGCAGCCACAGAGTCTGAATTTGTGCCCGGTTGATGGCAAAAGGCTCACCTCCTATTACATAGGACATGAAAATAACTGGCGAAATATGGGTATACTACACACCATGGGTATGGTGCATGGGCATGGGTATGGGGAGGTACACCGCTGTCTAACCCTTCGGGCATTACAGGCGTGATGTTATGTTATTTATGGATACAAATGGATTCCATAGTCAGATTCCAATCAGTTTAAGGATACGCGTACGCGTTGGGTAACAATCAATTTGAAAAGGTACATAAGTTTCAATGCTTGATAGACGTCTCTCTGTTTAAAGGACCGTACCGAATTCAGCCTAAGAGATTGGACCTTCGAGAGTAAAAATGAAATTTATGTTTGCCATATGAATAAACACAAAGCACTCTTAGCCAGAGCTGAAAATTCACTTTAAAACAGTCAGGTGCAGACCAGTAAATTAAGATTTCCACGACATAACTCACGCCATCTGCTTCAAGTAAACAGTCGCAGTGCAAAAGTCTTAGCAATATAATTTTAAGTCACAGAGAGTTAAAAAAACCGGCCAAGTGCGACTCGGCGAGACTCCCCACATGGTTCCGTACCACCGTGCAATATAGTCGTCGTAAGAGACGCCCTTTTTTTTTTAATTAGTGTCGTATTTGTCCATGTACCGGCCATAGTAATACAAACCTGTTCAGGTGGAGATTCATAGATGACTCTGCCTTGGAGTGTTAATGTGAAATAAAAAAATTAAAATTTCATTGTAACTGTAATGTGGAATTGTAACGAAATATTTTGCATAACATTTAATGTCATCGATTTGCGCAAAGTAACACCTGATTCTATAACTTATTGTAAATGTGGTATTGATTGCTCCACAAGCGATGAGATACTCGATATCGTGTCCTGCCTATCCTAATGTTTGCACATCACAGGAGCTGGACGCTACTGAAAGTGCCAAACCCGTCGCCAATTTAAATGTTATCCAACCGCTAAGAAGAAGAAGAATACATACTCTGTGAAAATTATAAATGTCTAAGTACCTATTGCGATTCAAAAGATACAGCCCTGTGACAAACGGACGGACAAACAGCGGAACCTTAGTAATAAGGTCCTGCTGGCACCTTTGTACGGAACCCTTAAAAAGTGCAGTGCGGTGGCAATACGTGCTTCCACCGCCCGTTGATTTAAAAAATTAAGTCTGCACCTTTGTCGAGCGATTTGCTGAAGTCGCTTTTGTTCGGTGCTCCTCCATTTGTTGGGATTACGTAGAAATATTCTTTTGAATATTGTTTCTTCGAACTGTTTCACATTTTGTGGTTTTGGGTATTGTGAGCAGTGGAAGGGAGTTGTATACCGACAAAAATATTGATTGCTAAGTTGATTGGCTCATGAAAGGACTTGAGGCAGGCTTTTGCCCGTTAGACAGTACAGGTTTTAAAAAAAAAATGCCGATTGACACACTCCACTACAACCAACTTATCCGTACAGGCTGCTTGCTGCTTGACAGTACTAACTGGGTTGTGGAGCTCAGACAGGCAGTCGCTCCATGTGAAATACTGGTATTCAGCTGCATCCGGTTAGACTGAAAACCAACCCCAATATAGCTGGGAAAAGGCTAGGCTGATGCTAATGAATAAAAATAGCAAAATGTAATTTCAAAACATAATCATTCCATGGTAGTTCAGTTTCCGAATACTCCTAAATCCGATTTGGGAACACATTCCTCATACATAACTCAATATTGGGATATTTTGGATAACCAATTACATTTTCTATGTATTCGTAATTATGCCAAATATTGAAATGGATCAGTTCTATGCAACATGGATAGTCGGATGATCTTTCGATCAGGCATGAGAATTCAATTACAGGTAAATCTGATTAATTACATCAGAATTACATTCTCTTTTCAAACATTGTGGAATTGCTTGTCGAATTAAAAAAAAAATAACATAAATCAAACCAAACGTAGATACTGGATAATAAGTTGTTGTTTAAATGATATGAATGATTAATTAAGGAGTTCGTGGCTAAATAACAATTTTTTGTAATAGTTTAGGTTAAGCCCCGCTTGCCTAGGTCGATCCGTGGATGGGTGACTATCCATTACATACCAAGTTTCCTCCGTGCCTCGGAAGCGTTAAGCCGTTAGTCCCGGCTGTCATTTGTAGATCTTTGACAGTCGTTACAGGTAGTCAGTGGCCCGAAAGTCTGACAACCAGTGTTACCAAAGGGTATCGCATTCATCATCATCATCAGCATTTCAGCCAAAAGTCCACTGCTGGACATATGCCTCCCCCAAGTGTCGCCACATTGACTGGTCCCGTGCGACTCGCATCCAGCGGATCCCTGCAACCTTCACCAGGTCATTGGTCCACCTAGTGGGAGGCCTTCCAACACAACGTCTTCCGGTTCGCAGTCGCCACTCCAGAACTTTTCGGCCCCATCGGCCATCCGTTCTGCGAGCAATGTGCCCTGCCCACTGCCACTTAATTTTGGCTATTCTTCGGGCTACGTCGGTAACCGTGGTTGGGTATCGCATTACCCAGAACTAACTGGGTTGTGGAGGTCAGATAGGCAGTCGCTCCACGTATAATACTAGTTTTCAGCTGCATCCAGTTAGACTGTAAATGATGATGATGATGATCTATAAAGTAAATCCAGACTTTTGTTAATAAATAATTTATAGTTAAACTACTTAAACTGCTGTCTGTACCAAGCCCTTGACCTAAATGTTTGATGGGGGCCTTCTCCAGTAGTCAATGTTTTTGGCTACTCCGCCATAAGTATCCTGAAACGACTACTAACACAATGAGCGTGAAGTCTACATGACGTAACGCAAAAAACTTATAACTTATACGAATATCGCATCGGCTGAGACGAAGTGTTAAATTATTTAAACGGTTTTATTTAATTTGCCCTGTTAGTTTTTTTATCCCAAATGTTTACGACCTCGCAAGACGAGAGACGAGACTCAAAATACTTAATTTCTTTATCGATCTCGGCGTCCACAGAGTTTTCGATAAATCATTTATTATTAACTGCCGTGAGTGCCATAAGTACCCACTTACGTGGTTCGTTAATAATAAAATCCATAGAATATTTTATGAATAGATTTATCGATGACCGTGTCCTATAATAGCTGTTTACTTTGATTGTAGTCCTTATCTATATCAATCGTAGGGTTTTTTCTAAAGAATTTGTTAAACAAAGGTTTATTTTTTAATAGTAGAGGTTTTCGAATTTAATTTATCTGTAGCTTTAAGTCTAGGCTTTGCTGTCTGTTAAATATGATGTAGACACATAATATTCATCAGAGGTGTACTACCTATAATTTCAACATCATCATCAGCCTACAGCAGCCCAATGCTGGACATAGGCGTCTTCAATCTCACGCCACCCAACACGATTCTCGGCAACTCTCACCCATTTGTTACCAGCCACCCTGAGGAGGGTGGTTTATATTTGTACGCCTCTTTTCATAACATAGCGACCTATCTTTAATTTAAGAACTGTATTCAATACCTATGTTACATAAATAAAAACGATTCTGTTTTTATTTTTGATTTTTTAAGTCGTCGCTCCACTGAGCTTGAAGGCGTTCCATCTTCCCTTACCTACTACTTACTACCTTATGTATAATGTAGTTTAAGTACAAAAATGCGAAACAACAGGCGAAATGTAGATGTATCACATGTCGCCAGTTAAATTAATACAAACCTTTTTTTTTTAATTTCATCTTTGTTACTTTATAAGAATAAGAATAATTTATTCAAAAAGTAGTACAAAAAGTTTAAATTTAGGCGCAGTAGTATCATTTCTCATACATTGGTATAATTAGTAGGTATAGTAGGTAGGTGGTGGTGGTGGTGGTGGTAGGTAGGTGTAGTATTGGTAGGTGGTATTGGTTGGTCGGTTATTAGTATTGGTATTGGTGTTTGGTTAGTTGGTAGTTGGTTTTTAAGTAAACTATAACTAAAATATATTCAACAGTCGCAAGTATTCAACATTTCGATTCAGATGTCAGCGACTTTGGTTCAAGACTAAAAGCTTAAAAATACTAGCAACAAGAAACAAACTTTTAATCCATTAACCAATGGTAAGACATAGAAACCCAGCCAAAAACAATATTCCTTATAAACTTCCGTACCTATAAAACTTCTGAGAAAATATCGGTCGCGTCACGATAAAAGTTTTTCAATACATTATGGAGACATTAAGTCATAGTCTGGAAGAGAGTATCGATTTTTCGTAAGCTACCAAGTAGGTCAGCACATGCTGTACTTGCCGATACAAAATACGACACAGCCGATGTTTTCAAGTATCGCTCCCTCATTTGTGGCGAGTGTGAACTTAAGTCGCGACCAAACCGGTATGGACTGGTTAATAGCGGATGAAGCTTTGGACACTGGACTCTGATAGACAATGACGGCACGGTTGGCGCAGTGGCTAAGTGATTGGCTGCTGCGCTGCGTGTCGTGGGTTCGATTGTTTTTGAGTTTAAATATTTGTAAAAGCACCAACGATACAGGAGAAATTCCTTGTGTTGGTCGCCGCCGATCGCCATTGGTCCTCTTGGACAGTGTTGGATTGCTGTCATTGCACTATAGAGAGACTGAGAGAAGAGAGAGTGCGCCTGCGTGCCACCGATGTCCAATCTCCACTGAGAAGAATTTACTGTAATTAATAATGATGATCAATGCAGAGACAGGCACACAGATGTTGGCCGAAGAAAAAGTCTAGTGAAGCATTCATAAATGACCCCGTATTATCACTAGGGCTGCCGCGCGGTTACACCTCGCAAAAGATAAACAAAAATAATGTGAGTTAATGACCAAGCTTTAGTAATTGGAGAGGTACCAAAAGAAGAAAAAGAAGATTACACATAGCGGGGCACAAATCCAGGCGAATGCTATTGAACACTCTGGTCTCAACGCTCAAGTCCCGCTTTAGACCACAAAGCCAACGAGTGAGTCTAATTTACAATGGACATTTTATTCTAACAGCTACAATTGTCCACTCTCAATCCCTTAAGACTCATCCTGCAATAAAAACGACCTCAACAGAGGCCATGTATGCAATAAAACACGACATCCAATAACTCGCAGACCTTTTATAATACTTTTAATTGCTCCATGTAAACTTGCTCGCACTCAGTTAGAGGTCCCGTACATTGCCCGTACATTGCTCCCTGGTGGACCGTAACTGAATTATAGCCCTCTTGACGGCAGTCGGGATGACCGCGGCAAGACGCCCAAAGTTTGCGAAAGATGGTATAGTTATGCTGAAATTGTTGAAGTTCGTATTGAATTTTGAAGCGGTTGGGTCAACAATTTTAGAACTATGATGGCATTGAAATTATAGTTAGATGTTCTGAAAGTAATTTTATCGAAACTGCTGCTATGTTGGGTAGCATATTGCTTGAACTATTTCATAGATAACTGAAATTGCTGATGGATCAAAAATTATCATCATGGCTTGCTTGTTTTTGATCTCAGCAAAGAATTGCCACCCAGATAGTGCCAAGAAACGGCAGCATTAATAAAATTCGAGGCCCACAAAGTGCCTTCGGCACACAACATGTTTCGCAAACCTCTTCAAAGCCATCAGTTCCTATACGACATTTGAATCGTAGTGAGAGTAAACAGTTGGGTAACATCAAGTGTTCAAACAGCGGCCACTAAGTTGACTCCGTGATTTTGTGTTAGATTAACTAACTCATTTTATAAAAGCTGAAACTTTTTCTGCGGAAGTGCCTTACTACATACAAGATCGTTTAGCTATTATGAGGAGATGTTCGTGGTGGCTTTGACAGGTATCAGGTAACAAAGGTGTGCTGAATAGCTGCTACATAAAAGCGTGATTTTTGGATATAACATTAAGGTATACTATGATCTGCCGGGGCTGCAGGACTGTTCGAAAGAGATACCGCGGCCCTGGAACATAAAGGGCAAAGAAGGAACATGGATGAGTTTTAGTCAGTGCAAGCCTGACACTCTTTTCCGTTCCGCCCACAGCAGGAGGGGTCATTTGATGATTTCCCATCCTAAAAAAAAAACAAAAAGGGATACTCCTCCACTGCCAGACATTTTGTGTGGCGGTAACCCCCCTGCCAGACACCTTAAAAGTATCATAAATTGAAATTATTTTTGCAAAAAAATAACTTCTACTTTTAGTTACGAGAGCAAATACTGCCTAATCTCAGCTTCATCCTGCCCAGATATAAAAAGGTCTAGGTAATTAGACATAGGCACTGGGTGAGGTGAGTCGTTGACGTCTGTAGGCTTTCAGATTAATGGGCTAACGACTGCTCTCATTTATCAGGCTTTAGACGTAGGCAAGTTAGGAGTTTAGGGTTCAGTAGGAAAATAGCCCACAGCATATTTTAGATTAATTTTCCCAATTTTGAGTAAACAGAACACCCCACCAGTGGAGGTTGCAACAGTTGGATTACCGCATTCTCTATGGTTGAACTTATTTATCGAGTCACAAATGACATATACATTTACAACTATGTGAATGAACCTAAAGTTTTAGAGCAAGCATAATCAGCCTATGCCGGCTATTGCTGGGACGCAGGGCTTCACTCTGTGAGAGTCTACGGTAACCCACCACGAAGACTCAGTGCGTCTTGGTTGTCTGCAGTTTTAAAATAAAAAAAAAAACCAAAACAAATAAGATTAAAAATATTTTTCTTGTAGAAGTCGGATCGGTCGGTCGGTCGGTTGGTGGAAGTCGGATTTTAGTCAGTACAAGTCTGACAGTCCCTCCCGCTCTGCCCTGGGTTCCCGAGGACTCATTTGATGATTTTACCACGCTAAAAAAAAAAAAAGAGTATAGTTCACTACTTACCTCAATATAAAATAATACGAAACCCCGCTCCAAACAAATTAGCCACGAACAATCAAGCCTTTCCGCCCACAATAAATTACTGGCTGCATAGAAACACTAGATCCCGCTTAGAATAGAGTAGAAACAATGAGAACCAAAGGTACAATAGAGATGCACATTTGACCAACTTTTAATATCAGTAGAGCGGAATAAAAGCGCCGAGGCACCTCCGGCGAGCTCATTTAGACAAATTATTCACGTGCATTCTGAAAAAAAAAATAAAGGTTTCAAGTGTGCACGTTTCTTTTTAAGGAAGCCAATTTTATATGGAGCTGCAATTATTTTCGTGAGCTACAGAATGGAATTTTTGTGTGTGGTAATGCTGGCAATTTTTTAACGAATTTTTTATGTTAGTGAAATATGGACGCCGACTCCAAATAAATCGGGAAGGGTGGGAGAAAGACGATGATCATTTTTATTTTTTTTATTTATTATATTAGGTCTACCAACAATTGTTCACACTGAATTCAGCGACATAAATCATAATAAAAATTAAATTACAGCGCAACAATTACTTAAAGGTCCACCACATGCACAAAACAATATATTCGGAAAATAAGCTAAGCTTAGTAAGTACTTAGCGCTAATATTCAATTAAATGAAATTAAAACTGTAAATAATGAATAAAACAGAATGATGACAAAATCGATTAAAAATAAGATTAATAAATTCATTACAATGAATGGTAACATTGGTAAATAGATAAAATAAAATAAAAATTATATTACATTAGTGAATTGTTAAAATTAATATTATATTAATATTATAAATAAAGATGGATGATAATAATCATGAGTATGTGAATGTTTTGAACAAAGCTAGAATAAATAGCCAGTTTTCCGGAAGAGACTCGAATAATACTTCTATACATTACTATGCAAAATTAGCAGCAACTGGCATGTAAAAAAGAAATGTTGTCAATTAGGCCAAGGGTTGTACAGGGTGTTTGGTTGAACGTGGGCAATACTTTAAGGGAGTGAAGTACTCATAAATATGAGCAACTCTTACTATAGGGCTAACTATGAAATATGATTTAAAAAATCTGCTGTTGCCAACATTTTTTCGAGTTACACGACCAATAATGTGTGGAGCAGCTGATATTTTTTTCGCGATTTCATGGTCGGTCCCATAGTAAAAGTTGCTTATTTTCATGAGTACCACGGGCCACTAAAGTGTTGCCCACGTTTAAAAAAACACCCTGTATATTGAATGAACAACGCATGTGAGTTTAATGTTAAAATTGATAATGGTCGCATATAATTCAGGCGCTCGCTCGGTGTAAACTTAACAAAAATACGTCGATTTTTGAATCGAAAATATAATTATTCTTTAGCATTTTAGTTAAATTGTTTGCAGCAAACACAATCAGTGTAATCCATAGATCATTAATAAATTCTCATAATTTTATGAAAATAAGGGTGTAAATAGACCCTTAACTTAAGCGAAAGGCACTTGTTCTCCCCGTCTTTGCGATCATTTTTTTGTTCTAGACCATACCTGGGAACCTTCTAGTTACGGAGATATTGGGGGTCAAAGTTCCAACTTTTTACAAGTTTTTTTTTAAATACATGTTTTTAATGTAAGATTTTTACTTTACACACCTCCACGACCCCCGTACCATTCATCCATCCATCAGCACAATGCTTTGAGTGCTTTCCATCGAGTCCTACCGTAAAACGTGATTTTTCACCGCCAAAAAAAAGATTCCCAGCAATATTTTTTGCGTAAAGTTACTTAGTTTCATGTACAAAATGGTTGGTTGACGGCTATGTGAAGGGTTTTTAGGTGTGTTCACACCCTGTATTATTATGAAAAGAGCATTTAAAATTTTAAAATCCATGTATTTACATTACGTTTACATTGCGCACTCTTCCTAGGACCTCAGATAATGCTACATTTTACGTGGATCTGAAATTCTGAATGTAAACTTTATACTAGTGTAGATTCCTATTGTGTGTACTACACGAAAAGACAGACTACCGAAACCTTTCTCCTCTCTCCCAACCACACACAAAAGCATCAAACAAAAATGTATAATGCAATACATTTCAACCCTGCTAATGTATGACGCAATACGAATGTATTATGCGGCGCCACTGTACATCCCCCTTAAGGTCGCGTGCGTGGATTTGTTCTTGTTTGCGAATGCATTTGTTTTAAAGGAGAGGGAGGGGGGTAGAACAATGGCGTTGTGCTTCTAGAGAACAATAAAAGTATCATGTTCCTTGCTGAGTAAGTAAAGATTAATCTTGGCCACGCTTGTGGGGTAATATGCGATGTATTCATCTCCGCTTCGTGCATTTTAATGCTGAGACAATGTCTGGTTATTTTCTTGTAGAATTTCATTATACGGTTGCGTTTCTTTAAGGTACAGAATGGACGTTTGTTGTGCATGGCAGAATAATTGCCTTTTAGGCGATAAAAAAAAAAATTGTGTCTCGGAGAACCGATTCTTCAAATACACGACGCTACTATGACGTAATCCAGATCGCCAATCAGTTGCCGGAATGTCACAGCACTAGTATTCATTTCTATAGCAGTTCATACACGACGCGACTAAGTAACGTGTTGTTAACTAGTTTGTGATTGGTTGCATCTTGTATGCAACTCATCACAAACTAGTTCATTGGAAAAACTAGTTGAAACGTTGCAAGGGGTCAAGTTAGAATCACTTACACAATCTTTATTCCACATCATTTTCCATAGCATAATGACCGAAAATTTAACATCAGTAAATCAAACACAATACTATTTTGTAAACAAACGAATGTCTTGTTTCATTTAATATCATTAACTTATATCAAACAAAAAATAACGCTTCATCGGTTCATAACATTCATTTTGATGCTCACTGTACGAAGCATGCGATCTGCAATTACTCAAGGTATTCAAAGAGTGATCGCTTAAAAATTTCATTTTCAATTTGCAGTCATTAATATAACTTACGGATTTTAGTGAAGTTTTCTTTTCATGAAAAGCCTTGAAGTGTGAATTTCAATATCACTTACATTTTAACCACAGTTTACTTTGTTGAAAGACACTAACATTTTTGGTTTAATTATGCGTGGTAATTTTAGAATTGTTTCATTGAGAATATTCTTATTCGCTTAGTGAGTAATTTATTGGTTTACCAAGAGTAAAAAAGTGTGTGCAAGTGTGTTATATCATATGTAATATCTGGTAATTTACACCCATTGCCATTTATCAAAGAAAAAATCACACAAACAAAACATTAAAATTTAGATACAAATTAAATAATGTAAATAATAATTTAATGCCTGTTCACATTAAGGATAGTCGATACCTAAATGGACGGCTAAAGAAAAATTTAGCATTCAAAATTCTGTTCCGCATGTGTTCGCCGTTCATCGACAATATTCTGAACGTTTTTGGGTACGGAAATTGGACACCAATTCACATTCGGGAACCGTTTTTTCTGGAAAATTAATGCCATGCGAAATGTCATAATAACAACATGTAATGTAGACATGTACGTAAGACAAATAGCAATCGAATTCAAAACGTTTCTAATTTCTTCAACTATTTTCACATATCTTTATTTATCTCGACATCAAGAATTACGGGCACTGTGTACGGGTTCACATAATTATTTTATGCACAATCTTATACAGGGTGTAAACAGATCCTTTACATAGCCGTCAACTAAGCATTCTGTACATCAAACTAAGCAACTTTACGCAAAAATTATTGCTGGGAATTGACTTTTTTTTTGGGGTGAAAAAACACGTTTTATGGTAGGACTCGATGGAAAGCACTCAAAACATTGTACGGGGGTCGCGGAGGTGTGTAAAATAAAAATCTTACAATAAAAACATGTATTTCAAAAAAAACTTGTGAAAAAGTTGGAACTTTGACCGCCAATATCTCCGAACTAGAAGGTTCCCAGGTATGGTCTAGAACAAAAAAATGATCGCAAAGACGGGGAAAACGTGCCTTTCGGCTTCGTTAAGGGTTTATTTACACCCTTTATAATACAGAAAGTTGTCTGAAGTAGTAGGTCTTGAAGTATAGATCACCTCTCCGGCTTAGATATGACACAGATACTAAAGTAATATGACATAGTATACTTTAGTATCTTGACTTAGCTCTAAAGCTTATGTCTATCACACATTTTTTACTTTTCCATCACTGTAAGCTCTGTTAGAACATTAATTTCTTTGTCTAGACCCTCTTCTTTGTCATACCAAAGCAGTTCCATTTTCATCCAAGATTCTAAGATCAGCTTCACAAACTACACAACACATTTTCTTTGACGCTCCGTCTGCCATCACTATATACGCTGGGAGGCGTCTCGAACGAAAATGTTTGCACTTTGGCGTATTCCCACAGCTCTCGAAATGGGGATAGACAGCTCCGCTCCCTGTCATATCGTAAATTTAATTTAACACTTCGGACGCGACGCTTATGTCATCCATTTGCTTTTGAAACTTATACTTGCAAGATATGGTGTTTTAAGGGAATGGTCTTCTTTTGTGTTTTAAAGTGGGTAACCGTATTTTGTAAATGTAATAGTGGATGTTTCTTGAAGCTTCTACGAGGCTGTCTGGTGTTGTAAAGGCTCGGTACACTATACTGAATTATGCACTGCTCTTTGAGTTCTTGGATTGTGTTTTGTTTCTAAATCTTATATTTGTATGGACTACCAACCTCTCTCTCGTCTCTGATTTATAGGCAAAAAATAAAGTAAAGAAAGAAAGAAAGAAGTTTTTGCAATTTGCAGGTCAGTTTAAGGCTATATGTGAAACAAAATATGATTCGCGACCGTAATACGTATGTAGTTCCAGAATTATAATAATTAAAATCATTAATCTCACTAAGTTCATTTAATTCCATTTAATTCATGAAAAATTCATTCAATGGGATTATATGAACTTAGAGGGTTGTATTGATGAGTTTAATGATTATAACTCTGTTAAGCCATATGTGTTACGATCGCGAATCATATCTTAATCAACATAATTATAACATGACACTGACCTTTAAATTGCAAAAAAACGTAAGAAATTTTAAATTTCGCGGGCTCCCTGGCGCTTCCGCCTTAAGAAGAAATCATCCAAGTAACCAGTGCATTATGTAACTGTCTTGACTATAATCAAATTAAATGATTTATGGTAGATTTACCAAGAGATTTATTATATGGTGTGGAATTGACATAGACGATAATTTGAAGTTGTAAACCTACAGAATTATCTGTAGGTTTACAACGTATAACGTATACGTGTATTTACGTATTAACGTTCTTCTAACTAGGTAGGTGGGGCCTGTATCTAAGGACTCAAACTAAGGACGTCCAAAGGACTACGTGGTACATACTAAAGAGGATAATAACTCCTTCATCATGGTCATCATTTTCTTGCTCTTGTCCCAAGTTACTTAGGGTCCTTGTAAGGGTCTGTTTTCACCAAGCGGTTTTTAATGTCACGTGCGACGTATTTGATCATCATCATCATCATCATTTCAGCCGAAAGACGTCCACTGCTGGACATATGCCTCCCCCAAGTGTGGCCACATCGTATTTTATACTTAATGACAATACTGATACAGTTCTTTATTCAATCACATCAAAAAAGTGTAACAAGTAACTTCATCTACCTCATCGTTCATATCTTGCCTTTGATTATTAAAAAAAAAATACAAAATCTTCCTAGCCTTTTTGATCGGTTCGGATCGACTTCTAGTCGAACTAGACGCATCTGAATTCATCTTACACGGAGCCACTTGACTTCCTAAATCAAGTTTCTGGGTTATTTGATACCTCTTGGGAAGACTGGTTGTCACATTTCCAGGTTTCTGACCACCCATTACGTTTCTCAAAGATCTACAAATGACAGCCAGGACCAACGGCTTAAAGTGTTTTTCGACGCACGGAGGGAACCTTGATGTTTAATTAATTTCATAAAATCCATCTCCCTGCCTATAAAAGCTGTCCAATGATTACACTGTCAAATTGATTAAACACTTTCCAATATGGAAACGATGCATCTGATTGACACCCACAGGCGCGCCATGCTTCAATTTAAAATGTTATAAATATTAATTATCAGAATCATCGGATGATTGACTATCATGGCTATACTTTGCATTGTTTTGAATGAATAAAGATTTTTAAGAACATCGACAATCTCTAATTAATTAATAAATACAGTGGGCAAAAGTCTGAAATATTGCATTTTTCCTATAATGAAAAAGAACAATAAGGGATGATTATTGAAAATTCGTGTTCTGATGAATTTTAATGGGATGTGAAGTTTGTATGAAAGTTCGTCATTTTAACCATTTGGAAATCCTACAGGGACCGAATTTGATAATATAATCTTTAATTCAAGAACTAAGTTTGAGCAAATGTTACTGATATAATAAGTATGTACACACGGCGGCACATGAAGCTGTACATTTCCAGTATAACTTGGCTTCGCTTTGTGTAGATTTCCTATACAATGAGAGATCTGCATAAACTGGTTTTGTATAGCTTGATAGGATAGGCCGTCGTGCGTACTAGCATAATGAAAGTTACATAATATAAGAAGTTTTTCGTAAATACATATGTAAATAGTAACATTACGAAAATAAGGTTAGGAACAAGAATTAATTACGTTTCATAACGTTTAAAATTTTCAGGGTTCATTACGACTGAGTTTTTTTTTGCTCAAAAGAATTTGACCCTTTGTTTTTTAGGGAAGTCTATTGAGTTTAGGCTCATTCAATCTTACATCCCCTTGCTAAAATTAACAATTAAAATAGCTACCGCAAAAGTTAACAACGTAATATAGGAATAAATAATAACATACATTCCACGTTTCCTATGTGTCACCCCACTCGTCAGTGTTACCACTGAAATAATTAAAAATGTACGCGTTTTATTAAAAGAATGTAACTGGCAACAATTCTCTCGAATCCCTCGTGTATCCACTCCAATTAATATTACGCCTATATTTATTAATTTCTGCTATTAAACTGACTGTTATTCTCGTGTTTTTCAAGCTGATGCCAATCTGAATGGAAGTCGGATAGATGAGCAATAAAGATGAATTTGATTATGACTTGAGTACTCGATAAGAATCATTTTTGAACCTAATAATTGCGATGAGACTGGCTCATGGCAGAATTGTTTTCTTTTTTTGTCTCTTTTATGGTCCAGTGGTTCCAAAACTAAATCTGAATAACATGAGCAGATAGTGCAATGGGCGGAACGTCGGCGGTAAAAAAAACCACAAAGCTGGCTTACTCTCTGAACTTCGTACTACACTTCACGTCTAGGCCTTGTAACATAAAGGTCGAAAGTGACATTTCTGATGTGGTAACTTCAGGATTTTGATTTGCATTTGCCTCGAACAATAAATAGAACAAAATACAATATAAGAATAATAAGAAGCCCGCGTGATGGATTGTAGGCCCTTCCCTCTCATAGAGAGGAGGCCGTGTGTCCCAGCACACAGTGGTCTCGTAGAAGGTCATAGGCCTTCGATGGCAATGATTGAGCTAAGCCATGACATCTGGTTCAGTTACCCACTAGTTGTCATATTACCTGAGACTATAAAAGGTTTTGCAATCTATTGTTCGCAACATTCCTTTTTCGGCATCGGAAGTTTACACATCTAATTCGTCATCAACCGTGTTTATCACCAAGCGCTATTAGCCTAAGACGCGACGCGTGTTTTCAAGTTCCAACTTGTGTGTGACGTGTTATTTTGCAATGGATATTCAAGTTACAGGTATAAATTATTAATTTACTTTACTATTTTGTATTTTCAATCCACCATTTTTTTTTAAATAGAGTGCTACGCCGCAGCATTACTTCCGTTTTTATTTCTGATTTTTTTTTTATATTGGAGCTTTTACTTATGTTTGTATATACTTGTGCCATTGAGTTAGGTATAAAAATGTCGCTTGAAATCTCTACAACTCGACTTTAAAAAATGTATTTGCGGCATGCTGCGGCTGTAAGGTGCAGCCAGGGTCTACGCCGAGCGCCTGGGCGCGTAGCACTTGCTACGAAATATGTATTGTTTTTGATCCGCATTTAACTGTTTTTTGTTTTGTTTTAGGTAGTAGTATTGAGTGTTCTTTCAAAAAAATGCTTGTACTAGACACTTGGCTGTCTATGAAGGACAGCAAATCCGAACTAGAACGGTGGTGTCGAATTTTTCAAGCCCTGATACAGTTGCTGCCTTATGTTGACAATTTGATTGCTGATGAATTAGAAAAAAGAGTTACTAATCTTTGTACAAGATTTGTAGCTATCTGGAAGCAAGTCTCTCGGAAGAATTCTCGCATTGTCTCTCAGTACGAAGACTGGCTGAACGAAATTGAAGTTTGCGTTCTGCCAATTTGTGCAGCAGCAGTGAGCCACGACACTCAACGGCCAGCAGCAAAAGCTTCGACGAGCACTCAACAGCATCAGCACAGGAAGGACTTCGAGGAGTGTAGCAAGAGATCACAACGCCGCAGGCTTACAAAGTTAAGTAAAATAGACAGTTCCGCGATAAATTATTTGTTGGATGATTCAAGTCGATCTGACGCATTCATGGTTCGGAAGTAATTGACCATGCATTAATGTAAATAGGTGAGCTTTCGGAAGAACGCTTTCGGTTTCGCCGAATCTTGCAATAAGTTAGTTATACAGTTTAGTCGTGACAACACGAGGAAAATGTCCCGGGTTGTCACAAACACCGACTTGATACATAGACTTCTTCTTAATTCGGACCCGTATATTTCTGGTTTAAGAAGGTTACCACGGAAGAAGAAGTGTATTCTATCTAAAGAGGTGTTGAATTTATTGTCGGTATAGAATAAAATGTATATAGTTTTATAATGAACACGAGATTTATATTATTTTAGATACAGCTCCTATTATGTAACTATTAACATGTAAATAATATATTTTTGTCATTTCTGTGTTTGTAGTTAGGTAATAATTAGGTATTTACTTTATTTTTACTATAAAATGTAAATATTTAAGTTTATTAGTTATTAAGTTGCAATTTTTTTCTTGTTTTGTTTTTAATATGCATTATTTATTCGAATAAAAAAGTTTTTTCACATTAAATCGCTTATTTTCATTTTATTATAACGTAAAGTATTACAAAAAAGCATAATAATAATAATTAGTATTGATAACGACAGTCATTACCTTCGCGAAACCCTATGACCGCCGCTCTTAAGGCGCGGAACCACTGTGCAGCAGTGGGAACATTATATGCTGATTATTATGCTAAGAAGCTACAATATAATGACTCATTGTCATTATATTCTAGTTTCTTATTAATAATTCACCACTGAAATAAATTTAATTAACAATAGCATTATCATTTTTTTAAATATTTTTAAAATTAAATGTTTTATAGGTTTTTTTTTTAAGAACTATTTAAAAATGACAAAAATGTATAAATAAATGAGTAAACACATTAATAATTATTATAAAAGTGAAATGTTTGTTCAGACTGCATGAACCCCCAATTGCATCTCTGAGCTCTGTGGCAACAATTTGACATTGATATTGCCTTAATGTCGTAGCAGTAACGTCGATTTTCGTAGTGAACTGCTCTTCCGTGGACTAAACGACATTAGTTACGTCACTATCAATCTTTCGACAAAACCTTTTACCATGGTATGACAGACCACCAAGCATGCGTGTAGCGACTTCTAAATTGGACAAATTGAAGAGCAGATTGAGCGATGGGACCGCGACAAGGGAAGTGCATTAGTCAGTGTTTACCTTAACATAGATGAATGGTCTGGTAATACAAGTACGGGAGTGCAGGTGTACTTACGAGTAGGTATATAAGTAGGTAGCTTACAGTACACGGTTGATTATATGGTACATGGATAATAATGAATTTCAGCTTCGTACAGTCACGAGCACTGGTATGTATACACTTTCCTAATTATAAAAGCAATTTTCACGAGAAATAACGATTGCAACTTGGATATAGAATCTTTTTCATAAAAATATGAGTTCCAGAATACTATATTCGTCATACATGAAATTTTAATCAGAACAGTAGGAGAAACACACTTTTAAAATTTGTAAAGTGTTTACATATTGGTGCTCGTGATTGTACTTACGAGTAGGTATATAAGTAGGTAGCCAAATACAGTTGAAGGTTTCACGTTTCCAGATGACAGCGACGCGGATGAGTACTTTACGCCTAAGTGTCCTATTGTCGTCGTTATTTTTTTTTTTTTAGATTTTTATATTTTCTTACTTTTAGTTGAAGGTTGATTATGGTACATGGATAATAATGAATTTCAGCTTTGTACACCATCGTCTCTGTCACTCATACAAATGTATGACGGTTTGTGTCTGATACCACAAATAGTGAAAGCGCCTTTTGGAATTATTATTTCACAAAAAAGCATATTATTATTATGTTCTCAGAGTTCTTTTTGAAAATAACAAACAATTATAACCCAGATTTGAATAATAATATAATTAATCAATGATGATTAACGTTCATATTTTTCTTTTAGAAAACAACGTTCACCGTTAGAAGTCTTACAAAATATTTAGGATTCTGAATTTGAATGTTTTTTTTTTTACAAACAAGTGACAGCAATGATAGTTAAAAGAGTGCATAAGTAGAAGTAGCCCTAGGCCAAACTAGGCGTAGCCTGTATCTTGGTGGCCTAGTATTGACAGAAAAAGCAGATTGACTTATTGACTGTTCAGCGTTTTATAATGTGTACCTTATTAACAACAGAAGAGCACTACAAAACCAACACAGAACGTTAAACAAAACAAAACAGAAGTTGTATTGAATCGAGTTACAGCAACTCGAGTGTATTTACTGCGAACAACCAAAATCCTTGGAAACTCATGTTGCCGTGGTTCGCTCGTTTCGCTACGTTTATTAAAACATCTAATGGTCGCAAACACAACTGCTGAGCATGAGGTCCTGGTTATTGGGATTTTGAAACAGGAATTTCTCAGTAGCAGCCACGGAGTTAAGATTTGTGCCCGGTTGGTGGCAATAGGCTCGCCCCCTTTTATATGGGACTTAAACAGAACTGGCGAAATGTGGGTATACTATTATATACACCTCTGCTTTTGGTGATTTTTATTTTCGACCCGGGCATGGTCCATGGTCGGACAGCGAGTCGCCCATTACTCGTTGCCCGCGCCTACGGTGGCCGGAGATCGTCTGCCGACGTCCGGCGCCGTGGGCGTCTACCACTGCGGCTGGTGTGGAGGGAGGACGCTGTCCTCTCCCTCACGCGGCCCGCCTCCTCCTTACCTTTGGTGATTACAGACGTGATGTTATACAAGGTGTAAACAGACCCTTCACATAGCCGTCAACCAAGCATTATGTACATCAAACTAAGCAACTTTATGCAAAAAATTTTGCTGAATCGACTTTTTTTTGGGGTGAAAAATCACGTTTTAAGGTAAGACTCGATGGAAAGCACTCAAAGCATTGTGCTGATGGATGGATTGAATAGTACGGGGGTCATGGAGGTGTGTAAAGTAAAAATCTTACATTAAAAACATGTATTATAAAAAAAACTTGTGAAAAAGTTGGAACTTTGACCCCCAATATCTCCGTAACTAGAAGGTTCCCAGGTGTGGTCTAGAACAAAAAAATGATCGCAAAGACGGGAAGAACAAGTTCCTGTCGGATGTGTTAAGGGTCTATTTACACCCTTTATTATGATATATTTTAATGTTAATAAAATATCTTATGCTTCTCATGCTCATGCCGTGGTTTACCTACATCTTCTCTCTGAATGCAAAACCACTACTTAACTCTGTTCTAAACGGGAATGTCCAATTTATAGTTAATTTCTATGAAATTTTGCGGTGTTGTGTGAACATAAAATGAACAGTCACTCGGTCACCCGAGTTCTGTTGTGTCCCTGTTCATTTCAAACACCGTTCATTTGAAAAGCGTCTGTTATCAAGTTTAGGACGTCATTTCTCGTACTAAAGTAAATTTCCATTCTAGATGTTGAAAATAAACTGGAATTATGATATCGCGCGTAACAAATCATTTGAAATCGCAACTACTAGTCATACTTTTGATTAAGGTCTTGACGAAGATTCATTGTTTTAAGTTTCGACTCCGCGGTTCGCGCGTGGAATTTGGGACTGGGCCAAGAAGAGATTAGGCACTTTTGAATGTTTCGATTTGAACTCAAAGGAAGGAACCAATTTTAAATCTGATCGTAAGTTTAATTTGGTTTGAATGAACGGGTTTGTGATTTTCTTATTCGAAAAGAAACATGGGCACTGAGTTTTTTTTAGAAGAACATTATAAAGTGCACTTATGAGAGAAGCAACAAACAACAATTTGTGTGGTCGTACTACAACTAAAAAACCCGACTACTAAATAAAATGTAGCCTATTTTACCCGAGCCATAATAACGAATCGATTGACACTTTATTCATCGAAATCGGATGAATAGTTTAGGCGCTACGGAGGAACATACGTAAATACAATCACACACAAATACATAGACTACTAAAATCATAACCCTTCCTTTTGGCTTCGCCTTAGTTGGGTAAAAATATCTTGCGTACAACATCATAATAATATTACTGTGCTCTGTTATGTATTAAAGAATTGCCAGCGAATGGTACAGACGTACATAAAAATTTGCTTGCTATTAAACACTAGGTCCATAAAAACTTTAAAAAAATTCACATTAAATAATAGGTAACCGCAGCTTACTCTTAAAATTACGTTATAAATTAAATAGCCCATATTTATAAAAACAAAACTGCAGGAAAGCTGCAGCATTTTTTATGGGGGAAGCGCCAGGGTAGCCGAAGATTTTTTTTTTTTTTTTTTCTTCACGTTTTTTGTAGGTGTCTGGTTGAATGTAGATTGAAATATGATTCGCGACCGTAACACGTATGTAGTTTAGTTTAGTTTTTTTTTTTTTTGTTTGTTTTGTTTTTTTTTTTTGTTTTTTTGTTTTTTTTTTGTTTTTTTAATAATTATGAAACATTACAGGTCATATAAAACACACACTCAGGGGCCCATTTAACCGCCCACCCATCTCAAATCCCTTATCGTTTGTGTATGTTAACTTACGCTTTGACTACTAGGCGTAGCTTGGTAAGTGGGTACATCTGTAATAAAAAAAACAATCATACCCGCGTTTTGTTTAGTTCTGTAGTGTTTATTCTTTATTTTACAAAATCATCAATACAAGCCTCCAAGTTCATAAAATCCTATTGAATGCATTTTTCACGAAATAGTTATTCAATGGGATACTTTGGTGCTTCCCCTTAAACGATAATCATCTCCCTCTTCGTCAGAGACGAAAGGTTTTAAAACCACAAGTCCATAAAAACTTTCGACAAAAGCCATCACATCTTAGTCTTGTCTAAAACCGAACAAGTTTGCAGACCAACTTTGATAGAATATTCGCAGTAACGTAGATCTAGTACTAGCTACAATTTCTGCTCCTTTGACTCGCAGCACCGCAATCATCCATTTACTTTGTATTCGACTGAGTAAGTTTGAATATCAAGCTAGTTATTTGCACTTTTATGTGTTTTCTGTGACTAATTTTTGATTTGAGATGTCTAGAAAAGTGTTTTTGAGGGTTGGGTGTGTTTCTAACTCGTTCACTATTTTATTTGCTTTCATGCATAAGTGAGCATCTTATTTAGGATGCAGATATATTTAAAAAAAAGTATTTTGAGCTATATATAGCTCAAAATACTTTTTTTTTAAACTCGAATTTACAAACTGGATGTTAATTATAAACCAACCGCTGTAATGAGTCCTCGCGAAGGTATCAATTTAAATGGAATATTCTGAAACTTGATCACGTATTGGTAAAATGAGTATCGCAATACCTACGTGGATTATGGTTATTTTAAAGCAAATATCCTGTGGGATATTGTTAGGACTTTGTGGACGCTTAATTTGCCTTTGATGGGGCAAGGCGGAGGACTCATTAAAGCGTTTGGTCTATAACTCTACACATACTTGTACACAAAAAACATACAAGACATGTTTTAACTCCTTCAATAGCCTTATTGAAGTAGATAAAAAATGCCTTGTGTAAAAATATATCAACGGTTCGTCAATGGTAATATTTGCGGTATTAAAATCCTCCTTACAGGTTTGACATTTTTGTGTAGAAAAGCTGTCAATGTCAACCAGTAGCAAGTGAAGTGCGATTGACTATTAGGTACTATATACTCGTATGATGAAAGTTGTGGAACGACTGGCCGTCCAAAGTGACCTGACCGCAAACAAAAACTGTCGCAAAATTCAGAAGGTTACATACATAAATCATGTGGCTAAGTAAAAATCCCACATTAGCACGGTCTCGTGGAAAGTTGATTATATTATTCATATACCCACCCGTCCTTTCATGTATAGTGTGTTTTTCCTTACATATTCATTTTTGCAAACAAACACGGTATTTCAATCGCTATTTTTCCCATGGATGTCACTTAATTTAGGTCTTTAGCTATGTTAGAAACAGAACATGTATGGATAAAAAGTAAAGTATTGATGATGGTGTATGTGATGAGTGATGATGTGATGTGTTAATGTAAGTTTCAAATAAACACATTCATTATCTCAAAATGTAAATATGAGTATTCGCCATATTTGTTTACAAAATATGAAAAGCAAAAGAAAACACACTTTAAGTACGTACACCGTGGAAGCCCAGGTGTGCCGTAAGGGAGACAACTCATAAGTTACAGGGACTTACCAGGGTAGCATAAAATACTTGTGTGCATTATCAGGCTTTGATTCTGAAGGACGTTGTATAGTGGGAAAGGTATATTATATTTAAAGGGCAACAAGACTAACACAAAATACGGGAGTTAGGTTGATTATGAAAACATTTTGAATTCATTTTAATGTAAAAAAAATAATTATGTATAAAATATTAATCCTGAAATCTGAAAAAATTGTTAATAGAAACCGTTAAAAATTTGAGAAAACAGCGGTTTTTTGGTTTTTATTTTCTCGGTTTAATGGTGTAATGTTGGGTACAAAGGCACTTTAAAAGGTTTAGGATAAATAAATTTTAGTTGTATTTAACAATATATTCCAATTATCTACTATAAACCAAAAAAAATGTCGTTCATTCTACAGTACTCATTTACTTCATTCTATATTTATACATAGAAATAGACCGAAAGAAAATGTTGATAAAACGTTATATAATTTATTATGTTGGAGTAAATCCAAACATTTGTGAAACTGAAAACGTGAAACGTGATCGTAGTCATATCCTCGGGCATAGTTCAGATAACGCAGACTAGGGTATTTTTGTATATTTGCTTAAGTAATAAATCAAAATATTTACAAAAATATGGGGGGAAAGATAGATTTAGCCCTTACCTCCACCCACACAATGACAGAAAATAATAACAATCGGTTTATGTGTAATACAATCAATTTCAACTTCTTCTGATTACTCAATTTATTATTTTTTTACTGTTCGTGATATCAGCTGATAAACTCAATTATTATCTCCTTTATTTATTTACATACAAATCTAGTACGTTTATAAATGTTTCTTAAAATAAAAATTCACATTTAAAAAATAAATAAACACATAATTATTATTATCGTCATGTGACCACAAATACAGTCCCCAAAAAAAACATGCTCAATGCAATGCGCTTAGATATTTGCATTCATCGAGTTATAAATATCCCAATATCTCGTATTGAGAAAATATGCTGCAGCTTCTTTGGACCATTAACTGTAGTACTCTTCAATCCACTCAGCATGAACGGTCTGCAAAATTACTCATAACACGGTACATTCAGCAAAAAAAAAACATATACCTATAACTTATTAAAATTAGACAAACTAAAAAGAGCCACAGGCGACTACAGCAACAGGTTGCATAGGATATCTCCGTAAAACGCCAAGTTTTATTAAGCACAAACCGTGATCCAATAGAAATCGATTGATTCCGTCACCCCTTATTGGATCAGTTTCATTTTATTTTTTAGCCTTTTTAACGTTCCGTACCCGAAGGGTAACCAACGGGACCCTATTACTAAGCCTCCGCTGTCCGTCCGTCCGTCTGTCTGTCAGCGGGCTGTATCTCATGATCCGTAATAGGTAGACAGTTGTAATTTTCACAAAATATGTATTTTTGTAGCCGCTTTAACAACAAATAATAAAAATATTTTAAAATTTAAAGGGGGCTTCTCCTTCCATGATGGTACGGAACTCTTCATACGCGAGTCCGACTCGCGCTTTTTTTTTTTTTTTTTTTTGTCGTGGTAAAATCATCAAATGAGTCCTCCCACCCAGGGCAGAGTGGGAGGGACTGTCAGACTTGTACTGACTAAAATCCACGGTGTCCTTCAGTAGCCCTTTATGTTCCAGGGTCACGGTAATTCTATGAGTCCCGCGACCCCGGCAGGCTTTGGCCCTCTAGAGGGGGGCCCCGTCATTATGCTGACACTCTTTGAGGCGCGCGTGGAACACAACGCGCCGTCGACCCGGGCATGGTCCATGGTCGGACAGCGAGTCGCCCATTACTCGCCGCCCGCATGCCCGCGCCTACGGTGGCCGGAGATCGTCTGCCGACGTCCGGCGCCGTGGGCGTCTACCACTGCGGCTGGTGTGGAGGGAGGACGCTGTCCTCTCCCTCACGCGGCCCGCCTCCTCCTTCGCGAGCATGACTGCTTCGCAGAAGGAGGCGACCGCTTCCCACTCCGTCTCGCCCCGCAGCATGGCCTCGACCAATGCCGGGCGCGAGAGGTCTCCGCCTATCGCCGCCGTGAGGACACGGCGGTGCCCTGCCCAAGCGGGGCAGTCCTGCACCGTATGCTCCACCGTGTCCTCCGGGCGGTCCTCGCAGTGGTGACACCCAGGCGTTTCCTCCTTCCCCATCAGACACAGGTACCTCCCGAAGCTTCCGTGTCCGGTGAGGACCTGCGTCATGCGGTAGGTCAGGACGCCGTGACGCCTATCCAGCCACTCCTCAAAGAGGGGTCTTACCGCCGCGATTGCGGCGTGCCCGGACCTCGGTTGCGACAGTCGTTCCCTCCATACTGCCCTGAGATCGCGACGGAGCTCTTCCCGCTGCGCCTCGACTTGTCGAGGCAGCAGCGATTCGCCCCGTCCGACTCGCGCTTGGCCGGTTTTGAAGATACCTACCGCTATGGAACCTTTGACCATGGTGGTAGTACTATGCCTATGTACCTATCTCCTTGTTTTACTGTACATCCGCTCGACACAAGGATTACCGCAATACAAAGTGCGGTGAACCACTTTCATGTGCTTCAGTGCAAAATATTTCTGAAGGTGAAGGGACTTAGAATTATAGTTTTTGATAAACAACAAATGTGGTTGGTGTTACAGTGTAGTACAGATTTGTGGACGCAGCTTTAATAGTGACTTTGTCTTTTGAAACAGTTGCATTATTTTAGAAAAGAGAATCGAATAATTTAAAAGTTAACTTTACTGGATTTGAGTTACTAAGAGAAATCTTTATTTGATTTTTTCTCGACATATTTGAAAAAAAAAATTCAATAATACGTAAAATATTTGTATCTGCTGAATGGTTGAGCAGAGATGTGTCCAGTTACTCCTTGATTTGGCCAATCATCTTTAAATGTTACTTGAAGATTACACTGGCGAAATGTAAACGGGAGCGAGCATATTTCCATTAACAAAAAACATTTAAAGAAATATAATTATATTCTACTGCATATTAAAAATAGCATAGAAAAAGTTACAGTGCAACAAAACTTCACGACTTCTTCAACAGTACATAACACGTACGTTTTAGTAGTTCTCAAGTACTAGCAATAGAAAAGATGCTTCCATAATAAAAACATTTCCAAGTACGTACAACGTTATCACCAAATTCAGTGTTGCAGTGGAAGTACTGGTACGTGACCTATCGTTAGGCTGTGTGCAGAGTGAGGCCAGAATGTCTACTAACGCTCCTACATATATGGAAATGAAGAGATCAATGTGATCGGGCCGGTCTGACCGAAAATCGTTAAGATTCTTTTATTATTAACTATCATAATTGTCGTAGTTTTAAGTATTAACTAATAGTGTTAGTGTAAGTAACTTTCACAAAATATACCTGTGCACAAGAAAGTATTTTAATACTGTTCTATCTATGATAGATAAAATATTTTATTTCTAATAGTTATATGACATATTACACAGAAAAACCTGTTGTACATCTGTTTTATAATTGTAACATTAATGTAAATATCTTAAATCAGGTTTTAGTAAGTAACATTTGTAAAATTTATATTTAACTAGTGTTTTGTGACATTTTAATAATAAATGTTAAAGGCTTCTATAAGAATCTTACAAAACCGAACAGTTTTATTCATGCCATTTAAATGCGACAGAGAGAGGTGCCCAACATCAATACCCAAGGTGGTTTCCATAATAAAAGCGTCTACATAAAACGTTATCGGCCACAGCTACAAATTCGGCGTCGTAGACATTCGTAGCGTCGTAGCATCGTAGCACCATAGCTCGTAGCTTCGGTGCTACGAGACGTGACTAGTGTACATGCGATCTTCGATGAGATCACAGTGCAGCTTTGTGACAAACGAAACTACGGATTTTAGGAAGACGACTTATTCCGGACGAGATTTTGTTTTAGAGGATAAAAGTTTTCGTTTGTACGGGGATTTGAAAGACGATTGAGCTGAAGAAATTTAGCTATTGTTGCTAAAGTCATACGTAAAGCTTTTGGAAAGCTGGTTTCTGTCAAATTTATTAAAGATGGAAATTGAATGTACAAATTGTAGAAGTAGCGTGTACGCGAAGTTTTATATTTAGGTGTCTTTTAAAATTTTATAAATTTTTAAATATCCTTAAAAAAATATTTAAAAATATAAAACAATATTTATATAAATATGCCATATATTTTACCATACATTAAAAACAACAAAAGAACGTTGGTGAACAATTGGATATGTTTTTATTCTGGACCAAATACTCAGTCATTTGTTTTAAAGCGTTTTTTATTTAATTGGACTCCCATTCCCCCATTTTCTTCCTACTTCTAAAATGGTTAAGATTATCCTCCTTGCAACAACACAATACTTTCAAATTATTTGTACTTAAAAGTGCAGATTTTGTTTAAAAAAGACGTTGTCGGGCACTCTTGCGACGTGACCGGTATGCATCCGATTTTATCCTGCAGCTCTTTGTGACAATCGAGACTTACGATTTCTTGAGGAAGACAAATTGCTTTGTTCTCAACTAGAACCTGTTTTTTCTTTTGCGTAGTGTAATATTATCATTTTTTTTAATGTTATAGTACCATGCTGAGATATGCTGCATTTTGGCCTCGTACAGGATTTCGTTTGTTTTATTTTTTTCTTATGTTTACCTTTTATATAGTTTTGTTTCCATTATTTATCTAATAACAAATTAATTACATTTTTAAATGTTAGTTAAAAAAATACAAAAAACATTTAAAAATAAAAAAAAAAATTAAGCCCACCGGTATCGAGAACAAGGTCCTAATAATTTAATATTTTTTCCTAATTTTGTTTTATTATAAATTCAACAATGTTTTGTATTTGTCCTGTGCGAGACTAATAAATACTTTTTCTTTCTTTCTATTATTTCTATCACGCCTGTAGTCTCCATGGTATTAGGCAGCACCTACATTTGATCAGTTATGTTCATAGTCCGATTTCACAAAACTAGTTGTCATCTAAATGCCCTACCTATTTATGCTCTGTTGCGCTGTTCAAAAACGACACTAACTTATTATTAAGTCATCAGATTCGCCTGGTATTTGTCAAAATAGACATTAGCCTCATATTATTGGGGAGCTATTCTTATTGGCCCGACACACAGTATCTGAGAAATGCATTTCATAACACTTTTTGCAAAATTCTGCATCACCAGAGAGGTATTTGCTTTAACTATGACAGAAATCTCGCTGCGTGATTAGTTAATCTAATTGGTAGCATGGGTCTTTAGGGTTTTCACCAACTCGACATGAGACTTAACCTTTTCCGATGTGATCTGGTGCTACTCTATTTAGTGATACCACGTCCTTCCCTAGTTAACAAAAATACCCAAAATAGTTAGTCACCAGTTTTTGTCCCCCAGTCTTCAACCCCTTGTCATACGACCAGGAAACTTGGTGACTTTGGGTCAAACGTGACCATTGACTTCGGATTGCCCCTTTTGTTAGATTTCAAAGAACCTCAGTGCAAAATTTTCATTGTTTTCGAACGTGAGTCGACTTCGGCGCGATAACGGAGCGGAGGTAACCTGGAAATTGTGGGATTTAATGCTGGGTTGTGGGATTTGAATTGGTTTATTGGGATCTAAGGATTTTTATTCATATAACTTTAAAAACCACATTTTTGAGAAAATGATACTTCGCGAGCTGGAAAAAAAAATTTTATTTTAAGGTAGTAATCGTTTTTGTTCACTGTACCTGCTGGTAAAACCATTTGCTCACAGTTTAGTCAAAAATGAGAAATTTACACAAAAAATAACGTTATTATAACGGTTTACACCTGTATTTTCCATAAATAAATAAAAATATTCGAATCATTACCAAAATATACTATCACGGAAGATACGGCGTGACTGACTATGAACGTTAGAGATGATGTAATATTGTAAACAACGTAGTGTACTAATTTACAAAGCAACATCAACACTTGCACAGCAAACTTCGACACAAAATACAGGGTGCATTCGTATTCCGATGCACTTTGTGTTGTGCCATTTAAAGTCACGCACAGCAGTAACGTGTTAGGTTTAAAGATCACTGCTAAGCATAAATAGGGTTAAAACGGTGGATAACAGAAGCCAACGAATACACAATAGTTTGATTCAAGGCTTTGTCTGAATTTAGCTGATCATCGGTGTGAACTGAATGAACAAAAGAGTGATTACGAAAGCCATGATCACCTAGCCAGTCAGGTGGTCTACCAGATGCTCATTACCGTTTGTAAGCAAATGCAATATCAGAGGCATAGCAGACTTGGCCCAACCCTTTGGACTAACCCAATCATACAACACAATGCCAAGATAATACGAGATCATCGAACAATCATGCCTTCGCCAACCCGATGCCTTGTCAGTGGCACGCCATCGGAAAACCTTCCAGACGCCTGTCAATTAGGAAATCACCAAAACCGTCAAAACCAACTGTTATGGTGTCAGTAGTCAGCCATTCTAATATGATTTCCTTAGAAGATTTGTGCCTAAATTGCAGTCCCAGAGATAAAGCTCATGTGCCCTTATAACATCACCACATCAGGAGGCCCAAAATTAGTGAACATAACATCAATCAATCAACTGCTTCGTTGGTATAGTGGTCGCAAGCACGACTGCTGAGCATGAGGTCCTGGGTTCAATTCCCGGGTCAGGCAAAATGCTAATGCGTTTTTCCATCAGGATTTTTTCAGTAGCAGCCACGGAATCTGGATATGCGCCCGGTCGATGGCAATAGGCTCGCCCCCTATAACACGGAACTTAAACATAACTAGCGACATGTGAGTTTTCTATTAAGTACACCTATGCCTAACCCTTCGGGGATTACAGGCGTGATGTTATGTTTATAGCATCAATCAGTTTAAAACACTAACAAAATACTCCAAAACTCCCGTTTCCCTTAGAACCGTGTTCACAGTACTCTCTAATTAAAATGTACCCCAGAAAAGATGGTGCTAAAACACAAATGTTGCCGCGTCAATCCTCAAGCTGATTTATGTAAGGTTTTCATTCGCACGAATGTAACAAATTAGTTTATTGCAAATTTGTATTTTGGATACGGATTCGTATATTTTCGTGTTTGGGGATTTATGCTTTGCGGAGCGGCAATTATTGGGTGTATTTAAAGAAAAGGTTGCTTGGTCATTGAAAGTTAAAGCTTTATTCGCGTTCGTGTTCCACGCGCGCCTCAAAGAGATGTCAGCAACGATATAGGGGTCTGCAAGGGCCGATGCCTGCCAGGGCTGCGGGACTGTTCGAAAGAGATACCGTGGCCCTGGAACACAAAGGGCAAAGAAGGAACATGGATGGGTTTTAGTCAGTACAAGTCTGACACTCCCTTCCGCTCCGCCCAGAGTGGGGGGGATCATTTGATGATTTCCCATCCGAAAAAAAAGGCACATAGACATCATTTTTAGGTCTCCCTTCCATATAACACAACTATTAGCATTGACACAGATAATTTCAGTGATATTCTAGTCGTGTGATCGTCGGACTGCCAAGTCATAGATCTCGAGTTTGAACTCAAGACACGCACCTCTTATTTTTCGGATTCATATGCGTATTCTATAATTACGACTTGCTTTGTCAAAGGAAAACATCGTGAGGAAACCAGCATGCCTGAGAAATATTTCTCGACGGAATGTAAAGCCAAGTCAGAGGCCCATGGGCGGCATGAAAACTCTGATACCAGGTTAGCCACACACACGATAAAAAGAACACAAATATTTCTCTTAGTGGCTTTTTAATCCGTATTATTGATAAATGTTATAAGTTGCTTTGGTACAGACCAAAGCAACTTATAACATTTATTCATCAACAGTTCATTGTGATTCCACTACTTCCTCAGTATTCAGCTCATCAGCGTCATCTCAGTAGGTACAACCCCTCCCTTTTCACTCTTATAGCCTCAATAATAAGGTTCAAAAGTGGTCGTCTGTGAAGGCGGTAGTACATTTCAGGAACACAGCCGATCCATCAGCCGTTCTCGTCGTTCGTATTTTTCCATGCGGCGTGCGTACAATTGCCTTCATTTATATGTTCAACGTATTGACGGTTCCCTAAATTACTAACGACTGTTTGTTAGCCCGCTTTATGACTTATTCAATAATAATATTTATCTGTTATATAAATAGGACCTATTTTCATTTGGGGTTTACGTGTAAGCTATGTGAGAGGTAATGAGAAGAGAGTGCCCTTGAATTGGAAATTGTCAGATTATGGGCTTTTGTTTATAATGAGTTGTTGCTCTTTTATGCAACTCAACTTCAGGTTTGTATATCTATAATTAGAAATGATCAAATTTTTAACATGATTGTATACCTGTGCATGCACAAAGTTGAAGGATTTGGAAATTCACTTGTTCCTTTAATACTCAATCAACGATAGGGTTGGCAGAGCGCCTCGTTGGTTGAGTTCGATTCCCGAGTCGGGCAAAATGTTATTTAGTTTTACTATCAGGAATTTCTGAGTAGCAGCCTCGGAGTCTGGATTTGTGCCCGATTGCTTGCAATAGGCTCGCCCCTTATTATATGGAACTAGGATATAACTGGTGAAATGTGTTTCACATTTATTACATTAGCATTTCTATACATTTCTGTCGTTAAATAGTAAGTAGTATTCTGAAGTACCTACTGTGTTCAAGATTTAACTTTCTAGGTCACCTTTAGACATACTATCAAGGTGTCCTATCTAGCACATTCGATCTGCTTTTTATGCGAACCTGGCAGAAACTCCCGGGGGATATAGGTTGAAATATTGACGCCGTTTGTAACTCAAACACGTCACAAGAAAACTTGAGCTAAATTCTTAATCTAGTGGGAATTTTCGAATAAATATTGCTTTTTTTTAGTGCTAATCTTTATTGAACTATGCTGGACGGCTTCAATATTATGTTTGGCTCTTTTCACGCTACTCACATGCAAACACTTAAGATTTTAAGGTATTGTGCACTCTGCCTAACAAGAGTATTGCTCTTTTCTGATGTTCCTAAGGATACGCGTCAGCCTCCTTGTCACCCTCCTTTTTTGCAACGTGCCGTTTTCAAATTATTCCTTTTTTGCAACGTGCCATTTTCAAATTATTCCTTTTTTGCAACGTGTCATTTTCAAATTCTTCCTTTTTTGCAACGTGTCATTTTCAAATTCTTCCCTTTTTGCAACGTGTCATTTTCAAATTCTTCGTTTTTTGCAACGTGTCATTTTCAAATTCTTCCTTTTTTTAACGTGCCATTTTCAAATTCTTCCTTTTTTGCAACATGCCATTTTCAAATTCTTTCTTTTTTGCAACGTGCCATTTTCAAATTCTATCGCATTATTTAGCTTAATCCGCGTAAACATATAGCTTTGACAAAAAAATTTTCTTCAACAACCTTAGATTATAGTTGAAAATTTATTACACAATTTGCATGCGATTTAAATATATGAGGAAAAGATCAATGTCTAGATCTGCTCATAGGGTATGTATATAAGAACTAGCCAATCAATTCTTCAAGTCTTTAATTATTGAGATAGAGACACAAGTGACCATCAGCATTCTCCTGCCCTTATCACAATTTGTTTGGGGTCGGGGTCTTTTTCATATTTATTTAACAATTTATGTACACACTAAATACAGAAAAGAAGAAACAGAAAAATAGGTACAAAGGTGATGCTTATTTCTAAAGAAATCTCTTCCAGCATACCTGCGAAAGGACATACTAAAAAAAGAGATGTAGACATAGTGTGTAAAAGAAGAAGAGAAAATGGAATACATAAAACACAAAGCAGAACTATTTAAATATAATTTACCATATAAGAATATGCTAACATAGGTATTTATAAATACAAAGACAAAATACATAAAAATACTACTAGCTTGAACTTGGCTTGACACGCTACGCTTACTAATAATAAATACTTATGCAAGTATGACGAAAAAGAAAGATAATGTTCTTTCAGTCTTCTTTTGAAAACTGCAACAGTTTGGCAGTCCCTAATGTCAGGCGGAAGTGCATTCCACAGCTGTACGGCGTTTCTTCCATACTTCTCAAATATAATAGAGACTCAAGTAACCATTAAAAATTAACTTCTCGGAGGATAATCCATTTTAAATATTCCACCACCGTGCAACTTGCTTACTGCGGTATTTGGTTCCCATATGATTCTTGCTTAAACACAACAAAGAAAACACGAACTACTAACAAATGTGATAATTTCATCGCTACACACACTAACACATTAAGAACCTCACAAGTACCAAGGACAACGCAAACTCTGGCACTAATTGACAGCTCTTGTCGCGGTAATTCCGGCCTTACTATCCAACAGCCAAAGACGAAAATGGAGGATCATTTTTGGGTAAAAGTAAATTTAGCCAAGTGTACAAAACATCTGCTACGCTCCTTGTAAATCCCGCTTTCTGCATTGAAGTAAGACGTAGGATTAAATGCCTTGAACGGAAGCTTGTACGCACAGAAAATGTTATGTCTATTATTCGTTAGTACCCAGTCTGTTGTAAGTATGATAAAGTAAGTAATATTATAAGTTATTATTCTGTAATCGTGCTTCAGATTATTTTGATGTAATAGAAAGCTTGTTCTACAGATACTAATATCACATATAAGCTTCTGCCCATAATAAAACATACATATTTGAAGGCACTCGACAACAGCTTATCTTTCTATCAATTAAAGATTTTTCGTAATCGGATTTTTTTTTACATACAAAATATGAGAATGTTTGTCAATGGTTTTTTTTTATACTCAATAGGCCTGCGTTTGACCGCAACTTGCCTGAATAAAATCAAGGTAATCTCTAATATTAATATTATTAACACGTAATTTGTCTTATTTATAATATTGGTCCTTCTTCTTTATACGATAGATTACTAGATCTAAAGCAGGTTCTATTGCAGACGAGTTCACGAATTCAAATAGTAGAAGAACGAATGTTAGTACTATTTTCATGTTTCACTTATCAGGGCCTATCAGTTAGTACTGGCCACTTTAACAAAACACCAAGCTATGAATACTTTCCAATAGAAAGTGCCGAAACATCAAACTGCCGCATTTTCCATTTTTTTTTTTTAATTAAGTTATTTTTCAGGTTTTTCCCATCCTGTTTTCCCAGTAGCACGCTAATGAAACTACCGCGTACTCCATCACTCGATTATCCATCGCATAGTGCTGGATCACGACAGCCCCTTCAACCCTTTTTTTTAAAATACTGGTACAGGATTTTTTGTTATTTGATATTCATTTACGTATATGGTTCATGGACGTTGCGTAACTTATTATAGTGTTTCAAAACGAAAGATGAGTTACTGTGATTGTTACTGGAGTAAATATATATAGCAATATTAAATTAACTATAGAGATTTATGACTGTTTAGGTATTTGTATTTATGGTAACATATGAAAATTTAGATCCGATTTCAAAATTCGTTTGCTGAATGTATCTTTTATTTAAAACTAGTCAATAATGAGCCAATAAAGACTATATAAATCCTTGAGATCAAATACTATATTCACCTAATAACTAGCTGAAATCTTTCAGTTTACTGAATAATATCATCTCAAAAATTTTAAGACATTTAAGAATAATACAAGGTGTAAACGGACTCTTCCCGAAGCCGTCAACCAAGCATCGAACTAACTGGACGCAAAAAATATTGCTGGGAAACGACTTTTTTTGGGGTGGAAAATCACTTTTAACGGTAGGACTCAATGTAACGCACTCAAAACATTGTGCTGATGGATGCATTGAATAGTACGGGGCTCGTGGAGGTGTTTTAAGTAAAGTTTTAACATTAAAACAAAATTGTGAAAAAGTTAGAACTTTGACCCCCAATTATATCCGTAACTAGAAGGTAAGGTATGATCCAGAACAAGAAAATGATCGCAATGACGGGAAGAACAAATACTTTTTTTTTTTCGGCTGGGAAATCATCAAATGACCCCCCCCCCCCCCACTCTGGGCGGAGCGGAAGGGAGTGTCAGACTTGTACTGATTAAAACCCATCCATGTTCCTTCTTTGCCCTTTGTGTTCCAGGGCTACGGTATCTCTTTCGAACAGTCCTGCAGCCCTGGCAGGCGTCGGCCCTTGCAGACACCGACATCGTTGCTGACATCTCTTTGAGGCGCGCGTGGAACACGAACGCGCCGTCGACACGGCCTGTCGTCATAAGACGGCCGGAAGAACAAATACCCTTCGGCTTCGTTAATGGTATTTTTGCACTTATTATCTGACTTCATAAATGGCTAAATAATAACAGCCGCTCCGGTCGATCTTTAGGTTAAGCCGTGCTTGCCTAGGTTGGTCTGTGGATGGGTGACCGCCCATTACATACCGAGTTTCCTCCGTGTCTCGGAAAGCACGTTAAGCCGTTGGTCCCGGCTGTCATTTGTAGATCTTTGACAGTCGTTAGGTAGTCAGTGGCCCAAAAAGTCTGACAACCAATCTTACCAAGGGGTATCTTATTACCCAGTACTAACTGGGTTGTGGAGGTCAGATAGGCAGTCGCTCCATGTAAAATACTGGTATTCAGCTGCATCCGGTTAGACTGGAAGCCGACCCCAATATAGTTGGGAAAAGGCTAGGCAGATGATGATGATGGTCTGACTTCATAAATAACAAAGGTATCATTTCTGGAGAATTTCCAAAAACTGTTCACGAACCTTCAACTAATTCAGTAACCCGTTTTAATATCGCGTGATAGTCCGACGTTTAATGGCTATAATAAAACAAAGTTAGTTTTAATAAAGCCTATTATTTGCGTCGAAAGCAGTAAATACGGCTAATAAAATTATGTTAATTGATTGCCTAATATTCAACAGAACGTTGTTACGTTATTTCTGGCTGACTTGTGACTTTTCTAATGAAATTGCTGCTTTGATATGATTTAATTTTGAGGAAAGCATGAAAACATGACAATGATAATTTTATTTTTAGAATTTACTGTTCTTAATGAAAACATAATGAGAATTTTCAATTACCTACCGACGCTAACGTTTATTCCCACTAGTTCGATTCATTAGTTCGATCGTCGAACTAGTGCGATATTTTTTTCTCATTCGTTTGACCGTCGAACTAATTAGATTTAAAAATAGTTCTACTATATTTAAATGTTTTACTAATTTCGTAATAAAATAAAAAACGCTTGGTTCGTTAAAAAATTTATATTCGTGTACTAATATTTGTACATCTATAGCATATCATTGATCAAATAAACAGTTGAAAAACTTATAAATGATAAGCTGGCTTCATCACCTATCAAAAAATAATGTAATAATGAAATATTAAATGTAATCTAATATTTTTCTGTCTTCGAACTAAATAAACGGACGCTAATTACGATAACAGTCTCACTTTTGTAATCAAACGTTTCATGAAAAACCTGGAAGGCTGAGTTTTCCGCATGAGGATTTGAAGCTAGGAATAATAGAAATGCAAAGAGATGTAAAAGACTTACAGAACGAACATTGGGAATTTTTCGTACAAATATTTTGATCTTGACAATTTTTAATTTTATCTCTGTACAACTGACATTTTAACTTTTAAGTACATTGACTATTTTTGATTGAATTTGGATTGATTATTATGTTTTTTTTTTGCAATTTAATTATTTGGTTTTCATGTATAATTTTTTTTAATTTTTAAATTGTACGAATTAGATTTTTTATGTATCTTACACTAAATTTTGCTGTGCCCCGACGGGGTACACAACGGCTCTTAGCTCTTAGTCTTTTGTTAACACCATGTTTTTATTTTGTGGAACGAAAATAAATGAATATGAAAATACTACTTGACAGACAGACCGATTTGTTACTAAGTAGTGACAAGTATTGGATTGCGATGTTCTTCGTCTTGTCCCGTCTATCGCTCGTAAATATTAGAATGGCTTTATAAAAATTAAACGTAAAAAAAAACCCAGCATTTTCGCAGATCCTCCTGTTAAAAGTTAACAAAGACATTAAATTGACTATTCATCAGACAAAATAAATATGCTTAGCTTAATTTACTTAAGCGAGCCAATAAAATAGGCTACTTAGAAATAGCCTTTTAAATGTTGGCGTAAAAAGTCAACCATCACTTAATCAAACCTCTAAACGAGTAGGTACTAAAATCCATTAAATTGATTCTAAAAATAAAAATTCAAATTGAAATGTTCAAGGTAATCAATTGAATGACTTTAACTTCCATCTGTTCAATCGTTCACTCAATCAAGTTTGATTGATTGAACTGATTTAGATTTAAATGGAAACATTAAAACGTTTAAATGGACGGAGGAACTGACATTATTTTTCAAAAAAATAATTGAAGAGAAGCTTTTCGTTACAAGCCCCCGTAGCATGACCATCGTAGACAACGATTTCTTTGACGGAAGAATCGACAAAATGACAGATTGTGTCGACACAGTGACAGATTTTTTGCACTATCTGTCATTTTGTCAATTCTTCCGTCAAAGAAATCCTTGTCTACGGTGGTCATGCTACGGGGGCTGAACACTGTTTTATTAACATCAATAACGACCGTATTGCCCGAAGGGCCCGGCAGAAGGACACCTAAATTTCGCCAGTTATGTAAAAGTCCCATATAATAGGGGGCGAGCCTATTGCCATCAACCGGGCACAAGTCCAGGCTCCGTGGCTGCTACTGAGAAATTCCTAATGGAAAAACCCAATAACACTTTTCCCGAATCGGCAATCGAACCCATAATTACATGCTGAACAGTCGCTTGCGACCACTGTACTCAAAGTTAATTTGCAATAAATAATAGTAAACAATAAAGAGATACTCCATCGATCTATTTAAGTGAGGCCACTCTAGAAGGCTATTTCAGTACTTCAGCTCTATTATAGTCGGTGGTCTGTGCACCGAGAAGCCTTCAGGACGGAAGTCTTAATTAATGAAGTTAGCCCAGAGTTATATGAGTTTGGCCCATATTGTCGTTTTATTGTTTTTGCACTGACACCCCGGCTAAAGTTCCAACCCGGACATGGACGCTTTTTTTACGTCATGCTGCCCTAAGTTTGCGGGATTTTAGACTGAGTTATTAATTAGTTTTGTTGCCTCTTTTTTATCGGTTTGTTTGTTGGGTGGTTGGTTCTGTTACTACGGGGATCTGTGGAGCGATTAATTATTAGCTAGCGGTTTCTTAATTTTAGAACTTTTGTTTGATAAATGAAGAAAATGAGTCTTATTTTTTTCTATGGATATAGTTCTTACAGGCCATGTAAATACGACCAATAAAAACAATTTATTAATCATGACTAAATTACATTATTAAGAATGTAAATTAAAAAGTATATCTTATTTATTTTTTTAATTATAATTAACATTCTTAATAAATCTTGATACTTTAATATGATAAACGTTAGACTTACTGTAAAAATTGGTATTCAGCTGCATCCGGTTAGACTAGAAGCCGACCCCAACGTAGTTGGTAAAAGGATAAGCAGACGATGTCAAAACGGTAGAAATACTGCACACTTATAAAGGCTAAGCTTTTCCAACTAATTTCTACTTTAGTATTTCACTATAACACTAAAGTTATGTTATAAAACTAAGTATTGAGTTAATAACTTTCCAAGCCTCTCATAAAACGATGCCTTAAATATTTTGTCAAGGCAGCCATTCTTAATCGATATGATTGATGATGTGCCGACATATTCGATAATGTACCTCCTCGTAGTAATCATGTCTATACCACCCTGTTTGGTAACCGATTGACATTTAAAGGGCAATGAACACGGAATCAATATGTTATGGGTGGAACGTTCGAACAGTTCTTTCTCTGTCATTATGTTGTTGTTTTTTAAGGCGATGAGGGAAAACTAATCTGTATAGTTGTAATAAATATATTTTATGTTTACATTTTAGGAAAGCTTACAGACTAATAACACTATAATAACGATAATATATAACTTAATTGCTAATTACAAGCCTCCACAGATAAATAAATCATCATCAACAACATCATTTCAGCCGAAAGACGTCCACTGCTGGACATAGGCCTTCCCCAAGTGTCGCCACATTGACCGGTCCCGTGCGACTCGCATCCAGCGGACAGCTGCAACCTTACAGATAAATACAAAAAATATTATTTATTTATTTCTCAGTATATAATACATTAAGATCTTACATTAAACTTTGTTTCACACATACTACCATTGCTGGTGTAGAAATATAAATTAATAAGCTAGGTACATGCAAATCAAAACAAGGTACATTTTAGAGTATTATACAGGGTGTAAACAGACCCTTCACATATCCGTCAACCAAGCATTCTGAACATCAAACAAAGTAACTTTACGCAAAAATTATTGCTGGGAATCGACTTTTTTTTTTGGGGTGAAAAATTGCGTTTTAAGGTAGGACTCGATGAAAAGCACTCAAAGTATTGTGCTGATGGGTGGATTGAATAGTACGGGGGTCTTGGAGGTGTATAAAGCAAAAATCTTACATTAAAAACATGTTTTTAAAAAAAACTTGTGAAAATGTTGGAACTTTGACCCCCAATATCTCCGTAACTAGAAGGTTCCCAGGTATGGTGTAGAACAAAAAAATGATCGCAAAGACGGGGAGAACAAGTGCCTTTATTTAATGTTAAGGGTCTATTTACACCCTTTATAAGGATAGGTACAAAATTTGAAATTATAATTTTAGACTGGTTTTCTATGACTACCTAATAGCATAAGTTATTTCCTAAATATAGCGAATTAAAAATTGTCTCTTCTAAAAGTATCTTAAAATAACTATTTTCTAAACTTCAAGACTCAAGTTACACGAATATTGAGTAAGTTAGACATTAATATATTGCATTATTTGAGTAAGAGCCACATCTCTGCAAAACTCACATCATTTCGTTAGATGACAATATTAACATTTTGACAATACTGTTGTTGTAATGTCGCTTATAATTAAGATAAGATAATTGCATAGCATTAATATGAGTTGGACACTTGTTGGGACTTGGACATATCGGATGTTTTATATTATTTTTGTATTATTTTATTTTATTTCGGGGAACTTACAGCTAATATAAACAATGTTCTTAAACAGTACGAATTTGGAGGCTATTTACAAGTTTCCACAGATAAATATTTGAAACACTCGAAATAAAAAAAGACAACAAAGAAAAGGTAGTTACAAAATAGTATAACATAAGTTATAAAACAAAATAAAACGATCGATTAATATAAACTACAAACTAAAAATAAAAAAAATAATTCAAACGCAGAAATCAAGAAATCAACACACGTACACACACATACACGTACTGTTTGTTTTATTTTCTTATTTATGTAATAAGTAAATAATTTTTGCGTAAACTTACTTGGTTTGATGTACAGAATTCTTGGTTGACGGCTATGTGAAGGGTCTGTTTACACCCTGTATATAAACTGAAACTCCTCGAAGAAAACTTCAAAGAATAAATACCTCAGTGGAGTTATTCGTTGTTTCTTTGTATCGAACTCGAAGCTCACGTAAGTAACTACCGGGTCAGGATCGGGAAGACAGCCGAAGTTAATTAAGTAGAAGTTCCCTGGTGGCAACAATAGGTCCCGCAGTTTACACTGTAAGGGGTTCAGGATTGCGCTTTTATTAAACGTTAATTGAATTGCTGCGACATTGTTTTCTAACAAATAAGAGATGGTAGATGTGATTGGTTGTTCAATGGGCTATTTATTTTGGCAAGATCAATATTAATATTATAAATGCGAAAGCAAGTTTGAACCACTACACCGATTATCCTGAAAGGAGATGTTTCATTTTCGGCCATAAGATGTACATTCATTGAAAAAGAGTAAATACTATATATAATAATGTTCTCTGATTTGCTGTGCGCAAAAAGTAACAGTTTTTCAATTATTGCCATATTCTATTCAACATGGCGTCTTACAGTTTGCATAGTCTGCTTTCGTTCTGAAATCATGTCACATAAAAACATAATATCACGTCGACGTAAAATATGAAAAGTATGTGTTCTTGTAATTAATTATTATTACAATTCTTTTATACATAATTTTTAACTTATTATATTTAAGTGTGATGATTTCATCGTTAAAAATGTAATAGGTACTTACTACTTTTATGGAGTTTACTTCTGAACGAAAAATTCATAATGACATTTTGTTTTAAAGATAACAATTTCTAGGTTATGTAAATGTCATCTCTGCAACCTGTCATGGCTGTTATAGCTCTCACGACGAACTTCAAACATTATTAATTTTTAATGTGTGCATAAAAACCATACAATATTATGTAAAAAATAATACTTTATTCAGGGGTTTGGTTCCCAGCTTTTCTTAAAGGTACAGGTTATGGCCGAAGTTCCATACAAAAATGAAACATCTCCTTTTGCATGTCAGGTGTACAGAAACGGACCTAAGATACCTTTCATCCCGAAAAAAAGCACTGTTCCCGAGGAAAACAATAACAACGTTCTTATGATAACAGATGGCGCCACGTGTCTTTCGCATCATGATTGAATTATATTATTACAATCAGAGTACAACCCATATTGATTGTCAAATTCTAAATTAACGCGAGCGAAGCCGCGGGCAAAAGCTAGCTTTAATATAAGTTGTTTTGCGAAATGCTGTCTCAATTTGAAAGGCAGAAAAGAAAGGGAATTTGATTGAATAAACACACAAACATTTACCTTTTTTTTTTAGCTATTTGTTGTAATTATGTATTTTTTGTGTGCAATAAAGAATTCAGAATTAAGAATTTAATAAAAACAGTTGCTCGGGTAGTTCTTCAGGTAAACCCGCGCTTGCCTAGCCTACCTATTACATAACGAGTTTTATCCGTGCCTCGGAAAGCACGTTAAACCATTGATCCCGCTGTCAATTGTAGATCTTTGACAGTCGTAAAAGGTAGTTTGTGGCCCGAATGTCTGACAAGCAGTCTTACCAAGGGGCATCGTATTACCCTGTACTAACTGGGTTGTGGAGGTCAGATAGGCAGTCGCTCCATGTAAAATACTGTAACTGTTCTCCATGTAATATTCAGCTGCATCCAGTTAGACTGGAAGACGACCACCATATTGTTGGGAAAAAGCTAGGAACATGATTACACATTTTAAGCTACACACAACAATACCTACTTTTTAAACAGTTCATAACATCTCACATGTGTTACTTTTTTCTCAAAAAACCAATAATAATCAATTATGAACACTGTATCACAAAAATAAACAACTGAAACTTGGATATTCATTCAATAAAACTTAAAAAAACCAAAACACAATTTAACAACAATTTCGAGAATTAAACGCAAAAAAGCCTCAATTACAAATGCCCATTCGATTTTTCCCACCTAAAACTCCGGATTTGAGGTAAAAAACGAGAGGGCCCAACCAAATAGTGCGTCCCAGTGATATACCGCTGGCATTTGTAAAAAACAATAGTCGTTAACCCTTCGTCCATTGGATTCCCAAATCACGTACGCACTTCACAAAGTTTAGCTTTTGCAAAATTTTCACGATTTAACGGAATCACTGGAGGGTTTATCTTTGATTTATATCGATAAAATTGAAGAGAAAAGTTACAGTGTTTTATGACAGTGTCGATTATTTTATTTGGGACCTACTAATATTATAAATGCGAAAATTTGCGAGGATGGATTGATGGATGGATGGATGTTTGTTACTCTGTCACGCAAAAACTACCAAAAGGATTTGGATGAAATTTAGCACACAGATAGTTTAAAACTTGGATTTATATGTAGGATACTTTTCATCCTGGTACTACGATCCCGTTGGACAGTGACTGAACACCACGTGGGCGAAGACAATGGTATAAGCTAGTACTTCATAAAGGCTATGGTTGAACGTCGCTTTGATGAAAAACGCTATGGTGATTAAACATAATCTTGAGAACGCTTAAAGGTTGTAATTTTCATGCTTATTTGAATACTCAAATAAGCTTTAAAATTATTAAATACGTAGTTTTCAGGTGCAAATGCAAATTTCGACGTTAATTACGGCGTCTGTAGCATTTTTAAGTTCTCTAATGCAAGACATTCTAGTGTGCGGGCCGTGGTCGGGGTCTAATCATGGATTAAAGATCCTACCGACACTCAGTGTGAATGTGGTGCTCCCGCTTACCATACCATGGTCATCAGCATCATCAGCCTACAACAGTCCACTGCTGGACTTAGGCCTTTTGTCTCGCACGCCACACCAGACAATTATAAACTTTTTATTTAACAGAGAAGGAACAGAGGATCATAGTAGATCAAATTAGTATAAGAGAAAAGAAAAAAAAACATAGTGGACGTCACACAAACATCATTATGGGAGTTATTGGTTCTGCTTGAATAGTTTTCCTATAAAACGAGTAAGTCATTAAACTTGACGCCGCGCCGTGAACCTTTACTTCTACTACTTTATCCTACACTATGTTTTGCTTGTGGCTTCGCTCCCGTTAAGTACGGTAGTTAACCCACGGGAACGTTTTTAATGTATCCTATACATATATGCACTCGGGGATAATGTAGCTTCCCATTAGTGAAAGAATTTTCGGAATCGGATCAGTAGTTCCGAAGGTTACTCCCTACATGCAAACTTACAAACAAATTGTACCTCCTTATAGTATTTTTATAGATTAACATGGTAAGGTTAGTAAGAAATTCCATTTTAACGAATTAAAGACGTAAAAAATAGAGAAGATAAGTTTAACATTGGCTTTACAATCAATTTTCTAACCAAATTATCGTACAAATGTACTAACTATTTAGCTGTTTGCTAGTCACTATTTGATAAACAATATTAATTGGCTTCAAACTCAAAATTCATTGAACCAACAACTAAACCACAGTTTAATTTGTAACCTGTTAATTAAAGTAAACACACTACCGTTGACAATACTTAGATTGATCGCAGTGTTTAATCAAATCGAATTACAACACCTTATGTATTGATAACGCACAATGTGTTAGATTATTATTGTTTACACTGTATGCTACATATGTACACGGTATAGTGAGTGGTTTACGTACAAACATTGTTGAAACAATAGTTTGAGAATATTACTATTAATTGTAAGACATTGTTGGACTAAGACGAAAAGGATTTATAATTAAAGGTAGAGTAATGTCTTTATCCTTTGGCCAGCAGTGGGACAATATAGGCTAAGGAAAAAAAGAAAAAATGTAATTTTATGGAAGCTTGAATGTATATTTACTTACTAGCTGTTGCCCGCGACCTTCGTCCGCGTGAAATAATTATAAAAATATTACTCTTTTACTAATATACTTGTCGGATCCAATCGTTAGTACGGACATAACGAAAAAAAAAAAAAAAATAATAATAATTTGTAAATGGCCTTCAAATTCTTATTGTTTGGGCACATTGTTTATATTAGCTGTAAGTTTCCCGAATAGCATAAAATAAAATAAATAAATAAAATAAAACGAATCGCAAGTGCGCCGGTGGTGACATCATGCGACCTACTTACAAGTCTACGCACACCACAGCGTGCTTCTACAGAGCCTTGATGTTCAGGTCGAGGCGAGGACGACATTCAATGTCTGATCACGGCGGAGTTGAGACGTCTTGGGACTGTACCCGATTAATTGTGCCCCATGTTTTTGTGTTAAGTTGTAATCTCAAGTAATTCGTTAGTTTTGTTAGAAACAGTGTATCGCACCCAGTGTGTTTTCATTGCACGAAACCCATCTTCTGCCTAAATTGGTACATAATGTGGTGTGCCAGGATTTAGGCTTGTATGACCAAGCCTAACGGACTAAATCCTGACAACCCGATATACTTATACTCTTATTACTAATATTGTGTTCAGCTGATTCCAGATAAATGAACTCTGTAATCAAATCCAATAAATGAAAAGGAACAAAAACACAGGTTTTCATTATTACACAAGACAGATAACACTAACAGACACCCTAAAGCAAACCTAGTATATTCATCACCAACATTATAATTGATTGACCACGGACCATACCAGGATTAAGTAAGCAAAATGTATTGTTTTCCTCACCAATTCAATTGCCACCTTACTACCAAAAGTTAAGGTACCATTTTCACTAAACATAGTTTTAATCAAAGTTATAAGGGCGGTGAAAGTGAAGCCGGTTGCTGACAAACAGCTGTGGAGGATTCGGACAATGATGGACACGAGACATCTATCCGGTTAACGTGCCGTGAAGGGCGATCGTCCACGGCACACGTCCGGACCGGATTCCGGTGAAGTATCTTGGTTGGTTCCAATTTATACGTGGAATAGTTTGGTCAGTGTTGGCGCTTTGAGAGTTCAAGTAGAAATATACACAGAACATGTAACCAAAACTGTTTGTAGGTATTGTGTTTGCTAACACATAGAAACTTACATAGAAGTAACGTACAAGGGCATTCCCAGAAGTACCCGGCCTGGCGTATAAATGGCGGGCGAAAATAATTGTATTTGGTAGACAGTATCATAATTGTATACCAAGTTTCCTCCATGCGACGTTGGTCCCGGCTGTCATTCGTAGATTTTTGTTAGTCGTTACGGCCCGAAAGTCTGACAACCAGTCTTACCAAGGGGTATCGTATTACCCAGTGTTAACTGGGTTGTGGAGTTCAATTAGGCAGTCGCCTGTAATCCTCGAAGGATTAGGTAGGGGTGTACCTATTAGTACATACACATTTCGCCAGATATGTAAGCCTCATGTAAGCGAGCCTATTTCCATCAACCGGGCACAAATCCAGACTCCGTGGCTGCTACTGAGAAATTCTTGATGGAAAAACCCAATAACACTTTTCCCGACCTCGAATTGAACCCAGGACCTCATGCTCAGCAATCGCGCTCGCAACCTATCCTATAAAAAATATTCAAATATTAATTCTTAATCGTAACCCAGTTCTTATCTGTCTGGCAAATTTCATGCAAATCCATTCAGCCGTTGACATATTATAAGTGGTCAGACAGATAGTAACTTTCACGTTCATATTATTAAAGACGGAGAAAGTGTACTTAGGTAAAAGTATAGACTACTCTGCGCTCACAACATTATTTAAAAGTTGTTCAAATTAGCTTGTTCATCTGTATGTTAACAGTGATCCACTTTAACTCAAAGAAACCTCCATCTAATCAAACTATGTAATGGTGGCACTACACTTGGCAGATCTGGGCAAGTATTCGCCTTCTATCATTAAAACAAAGTGAACCATTTCGCAATAGGCATAAAAAAACATTTTGTTTTGATCCATTATCGCAAAAATTTTGACAAATACGCCAAGTGAATGCCAGCATAACACAGCGATAGACATAATTCCTGGACGTTAGTCTGCCAACGTATGCGGTAAGACAAGACACGTGAATTATGTGCAACGCATGTCTGAATTGAAACATACGTTCACGTTACATCTTAAGTTACATTTGGGTGCCTCATAGATATGTAGCATTTGTATGGTAACGTAATTGTGTACAATCACGAGCACCAATATGTATACAATTTCCTACATTTAAAAGCCATTTTCGTGAGATATAACGATTGTAACTTGGAGATAGGATCTTTTTCATAAAAATATGAGTTCCAGAATACTATGTTTGTAACAACATGAAATTTTAATCAGAACATTAGGACAAAAACACTTTTAAAAGTTGTTAAGTGTTAACATACTGGTGCTCGTGACTGTACAGTTGATCTCGTAATTGCTTTGCCACTTATAGCAACATCGTCAGCATCATCTGCCTGCCTTCTCCCAACTATGCTGGGGTCGGCTTCCAGTCTAACCGGATGCAGCTAAATACCAGTATTTTACATAGAGCGACTGCCTATCTGACCTCCACAACCCAGTTAGTACTGGGTAATACGACACCCCTTGGTAAGACTGGTTGTCAGACTTCCGGCCACTGACTACCTGTAACGACTGTCAAAGATGTACTTAATGACAGCCGGGCAAACGGCTTAACGTGTTTTCCGAGGCACGGAGGAAACTCGGTATGTAATGGGTGGTCACCCATCCACATAACAATCTATGGAAGCACGGCTTAACCTAAAGATCGACCCGAGCGGCTGTTATTATTTGGCCACGAGCTCCTCTGTGGAATAAAAATAAAATAATTGTAAATTATTAATTAAAACCAGCATAATTTATGCCAATCTTATCCCGACTGCTAATGTTAAACACACTGCAACATTCTGTTTATCAAATAAACACAGCAGATACCTGGATTATGCATCCTGCATAGTTAATTCCGTAATTAATTAGCTAAATGACAACAGGCCTATGCTAGAATTAACTAGCACATTTCATTATTAACCGAGATTAACGGTAATGTTTATTTAATATGTATGAAAAGTATGAAACTATGACTGCCTCGTTAGTCTAGTCGCAAGCGCGACTGCTCAGCATGAGGTCTTGGGTTTGATTCCCAGGTTGGGCAGAGTGTTATTGGGTTTTTCCATCAGGAATTTCTCAGTAGCAGCCACGAAGTGTGGATCTGTGCCCGGTTGATGGCAATAGGCTCGCCCCCTTTTGCATGGGACTTAAACATAACTCGCGAAATATGGGTGTACTAATGGATACAACTTTGCCAAACCCTCTGGGGATTACAGGCCTGATGATGTTATGAAAACTATGAAAAATTAAATTTTCCAGTTTTATTTTATGTTTTTTAACAAGCATTTACAGTTTATGGTTTGAAATAAGTACAACCACGAGCAATAAAAAGTAAACACTTTGAAAAATTCAAAAGCGATTTTCTCAGAGGCTTCTACTTTGAGATAAAACCAATTACGTAATATGGCTTCCAAAATACCATGTTCGTGAAAACGTAAAACGTTAATCAAAACAGTAGGAGAAAATCACCTTTGATTGTTGCCAAATGTATACATTCCATTGCTCGCGACTGTGTACATTTCTTATCCGATTACTAGTTCCACTGAATCGGTAAAGGTATTAATTACAAACAGATAAACATTTTTCCTTTGTCTCTGTATGCGATGGTAATGCCCGTGTAACATGTCTGCTATTGGATGAATAGGTCCATCGGTATCAGTGACCAGTTCTTCTTCATTGTGTGTCGATGGAGTCAAATAATACCTGACCAGCAGTGGCGAAGCTTCCATACAACTCGATTCCTACCGGCTTTCCTTTAAAAACGGCACAGTTAGTATGCTATAGACTAAAAATATAATCGTATTAAATATAATGTACTCCGGCTTACCTCTCACAAAAATTGACCCTTCTCTACTGCTGACCAGTATGTCCACCTGCACTGCTGTTTCGTTGGCTTCGTTTAAATCCTGGAAGGTACAGGTGGCTGTGTAGGACGGGCAAGAAAGGAGGTGGGGAATATCCTTTAGAGGGGTCCACATTGGCATTGTATTTCAAGTGGCCAAAGATCTCAGTTAGCTGTCTGTCTGCTTGTCTGTTATCTTTACACGGCTTTCTATAAATTTTGGGACATAAGTAGACCTTGACATAAGTTAGGTCATTGGATACATTCTTTTCCGGTAGTACGGCCCTGGGGTGTGATGGCCATCCTTCACAAGGGCAAGGCCTTGGGCAGTAATTTAAAAATAACAGGAAACTGGTGCCCGGAGCCAGTGAGGCGGGGTCGCAGCAAGCCACGAAGGAGATGGCGGGACGAATTGGACAAGTTCCGCCAGAATTGGAAGGAGTGGTGGGAGGCCTTCGCGCAGGAGTGGGACAGAGTAGGCTAGGAAAGGAAAAAAAAACAATTAACAAAATGTTTAATATTCATTATAATTATATTCCATACACCGGTATAAAGGCTGTTACGTCTTACACAACAGTCGACCTCAGATTTAATCCTAAACGATACCCGAAATTCAATATAAAACACCAAAGAATCCTGTAACATAATGGCAGGAACCTGGAGCATCCAGTGCAGGCGATCGTTCTTAACGGCACATTACACGGAGCAATGTGTCGTGTCGTACTGTCGGTCGTGTCCGACATTTGTCGGTACGAATATTGGGCACGAGACAATTGTCTGGATTTAAACGCCTATTGTAGTGACGGAATTAGGAACAGGTATGTTAGGAACTGCTGCTCTCAAAACGGTGAAACATCGTGGGTCCAAAAATATATCATGATCTTCCTGACCCGTCCCATGTTACTTGGGGTCGGCGCAACACGTTTTCTTCTATTCTCCTCTGTCAACCGTCACGCTATCAATTAGTATTTTTTGTTTCATATTCCTCACACGCCACCACACCACTCACACACCCCCTCTCTTTTCCTCACTTTTTTTGTTTCATCGTTTAATTGGTCTTCCTCTCCATTAAAAAATAAATATACAAACACTGCTGCAACTAAATTAAAAACTCTTTTACGTCATCAACATAAAAATTAAGGGTAAGTCTTGTCTTCCCAAATCCTCTGCTTCCATCAGTCAGTAGGTACACTCGTAATTCGTCTAAGCAGTGCATTAATTTAGCTTATCCTTGCTTATCTACAGCTTTGAGATGCGTCTCGTGTACTCTGTACGCGTTGATGAAATTAGGAAATAATATTAAGGCAAGATTATGTGACGGTGAATAATTATGTTTTAAATCTTAATGTCTTATTAATGGACGGGAAATAAAATTACAACTTGTATAGCCCTTAGAATAACTATACATAATTATATTCATTCAAAGGTAAGGTCCAGACTCCACCAAAGCGGGAACGAGCGCAGATGTGTGAAGGGGAGAGGAGACGAGATGCGTAAAAGCTAGGGTGTATCCACCGAAGCTGTGCGGAGATGTGCCAAGCGACACACTGCTCACAGCACACCGCTCACCGCACGCGCGCACAGCACACATCTCACCGACCGACGCCGCACAGAGCACATGCACCGCTTACCTCACGTCGCACACAGCGCACATCTCACCACACAACGCACACAGAACACCGCTCACCGCACAGGCACAAGCAGGGCCCCGGCGCTCAGGCTTGTCACCATTCTATTTCGAGTAAATTACTAAAGGGGGAAGTTTTCAATTCGCCTTTCGATCAACCAATCTAGATAGATCTGTTGGTTTGGTTAATGGTTTTGTTGGTTGGTTGGTTGGTGGGTAGATTGGTGGTTGGTTGGTGGTGGTTGGTTTGGTGGTTGGTTGGGTATCTAGGTTGTTGGTTGGTTGGTTGGTGGTGGTTGGCTGGTTGGTTGGTTGTTGGTTTGGTCTAGATTGGATTGGATCTAGTATCTACTAGGTTATAAAAATATCATAATTCTTTGTACAGTTGTAAAAATAATGATTAGATTGTGTTATTGCTATGTAAGGGTCGCGCTATTTGCAGATCTGATCAGTTCCGAAAACAAGAAGCACCCCTAGGTTCAATTGACGAGCAAAACAATTATTTCAATACGTCAAGTACATCAAAACAAATATTATTTAAGCAAAAATGTCAAGTTTTGTATCTGTTAACGCATTTGAATATTCAGTCCCTTAATGCATCCTTACACACACCTACAAGAAGTATGTATAGTGTTAAGCTATAGAATCAAATTACAGGCAAACTCGAATAGAGAGACTAATAGGTCCAAAACCGATGCCACCGAATCGGACAACAGTCCCTATGGGCCAATCGTGTAACCAAACAAGGTAACCCACACAAACAATGATTGGATAACAGCACTTGAGTATAAATAGCACGAAGTACTACCAAGCTCACTGAGGGTCTGCCACTTTTCACCCTTTTGCCCCAAGTAATAAGGTCGAAAACTGGTCGACTGTCAGTGAAATCTGAGGACCTCTCAAAGAAGGGGTGATCGTCTTATTCTACCAAACTCATTGTTAGAACATTTAAGACTATTGATCAATTGCAAATAACCCTTATGTGCCGACGTAATCATGAGTTAACCCGTGTGCGAACAACGTTCAAATGGATGCTACATCAGATTTGAGAATTAACGGATTGTGTTAACAAGCTCTATAATTTCACGAAAGTGCTAATATTAACGTTCGTAATTATAATATAGATGTATGGAAGCGTAATAGAAATTAATTTTGTATGATAGAATTAGCGGTAGCGGTGTTGTAATAGTTTTGGGTTTAAGTTCGGCGTTCATAGTTTTAGGGTAAAATGTTTGAACTATTTAGGGAAATAGGGCGGAGTTTGTAATTAAGTTTTATAGTGAATATAATTAATAATTGCTTTTGAAGTCAAAATCGATGGTATGAGGTTGCTACTTGATTTTTAAATCGTTTTTATCATCATCTGCCTAGCCTTTCCCAACTTTGATGGAATAGGCTTCCAGTCTAACCAGATGCAGCTGAATAGCAGTATTTTACATGGATTAACCCAGTTACTGGGTAATACGATACCCGCTTGGTTAGTTGGTTGTCAGACTTCCGGGCCACTGACTACCTGTAACGACTATCAAAGATTTGCAAATGACAGCCGGGCCCAATCGGGGCACGGAGGGAACTCGGTATCCAATGGATAGTCACCTATCCAAAGACCAACCTTGGCAAGCGCTGTTAACCTTGAAAATCGACATGCGGCTGTTTTAATTTAGCTGAGTGAGACGAGCTCCTATAATTTGATTTTTTTTTTTTATGAACGAAAATTTTATCGACGCTGCGCTGTACTGACCGGTCTTCAGTACCAAACTGGTCACTTGGCAAATAAAGAGTCGACGAGACTTTCGGTTTACCTATTCTGGATATTAGATACTGGCTAATCAATGAGATTTATGCATAAAAAACTGGCTTTCTTTAATCTGGGATATGACATTGTTCATTTACGCTTCGTTCTCCATCTATGTCTAAATTAGGTAGAATGTATAAGCTGGTAGCCCCCCTTATCTTTTACACTACATGCCTAACGAAATCCGTCTCAAATCACGTAATCCCTGAGATCTCTAAGAGACAGTCCGAAAATCTCAGTTAGGGATAATGTATCTAGCCTTTTCCGAGCCCAAACTAAGTGTCCCATTTGCAATATTAGTGAGAGAAACAAGAAAAACATGGAACAAATTACGCTAACTTTTTCCCCTTGAAGTACGTAATCCGCAATACAATATTCAGGGGTCTACCCTTACCCCCGGTCAACACTAAGTGCTATGTATTCAGATTACATTGCCATCTTTGTCGCCACGTAATGCTGTGGACGCCATTTTCGTTTTTCTAATTTAGCTTAGGTCATTGCTCTTTTTAGGACTGGTAGGCACTAGATTAATATATTTTTATTACTTACCGGTATAAAAACTCATCATCATCTGCCTAGCCTTTTCCCAACTATATTGGGGTCGGCTTCCAGTCTAACCGGATGCAGCTCAATACCAGTATTTTACATGGAGCGACTGCCTATCTGACCTCCACAACCCAGTTAGTAATGGGTAAAACGATACCCCTTGGTAAGACTGGTTGTCAGACTTTTTGGGCCACTGACTACCTAACGACTGTCAAAGATCTACAAATGACAGCCGGGACCAACGGCTTAACCTGCTTTCCAAGGCACGGAGGAAACTCGATATGTAATGTCACCCATCCACAGACCAACCTAGGCAAGCACGGCTTAACCTAAAGATCGACCCGAGCGGCTGTTATTATTTAGCCACGAGCTCCTCAAATAAAAACAATGAAAAAAAAACCTATTTGTTAAAAACGGTTACAAGTTCACATGCCATAATATTGCATCTACTACTGAGCTTACTGACGGTCGACCACTTTTCCACCTTATTACTTAGAACATAAGGGTGAAAATTAGCAGAACGTCAGTGAACTCGGTAGAACCTACTGTCCCATGAAACATATAAACAAAGTCTGCCTTTTCTCCAATATTCATCGATATACTTCCACTAATCTCCGAGTAAAATGACTGTTTCGCTGTATGCAATCTAGATGTGTGGAAAAATGGACATGACGAATTTAGAAGGTTGCTGTAGTAGCCATTTGGCTACGGCAACTTTAAAAGGAAAAATATTTACGGTACTCTTCTCCAAAAATCCTTCAACAGCAACTTATAGCCACTTAAAATAAAATCCAACACCGCGCTCCCGTATCATTCTTACAAAATCTCAGAGTTAGGGAGACGGGCTTGGCAGACTGTGAACACATCTGCCACTCACGTCCGCTGGCACACGTGGTCCGGAGATCTGAGATAGAATTCCAAACGCGAAAATATATCTAACGGATGTGTGCCGTACTGCCATGCGGTGAAACCTCGGGAGTCGGGATATTACTGTAAAGAGATTGTATTATAAGGTTTCTAATTTTGAAAAGCGTGGTTGTAATTCGAAACAAATGACTGACTGCCAATCATCACAGTGTAACTTGATTATTTATTTATTACATATCGAGCCCCCGACCCTCGAATATTGCGTTTAGCTGTTTGTTCTGGTTGCCATTTTTAACTGTGTTAGTGGTTACGAATAGGAGTAACCTTGAATCGAGTCTTGCACAGCTCGTTTGTCGTCTTGAAAGGACCTACATGGTGGTTCTGTTAGCCCATTTAAGCAAAAATGAAGACGCAACTTGGCACCTTAACCCAACTTACACATTGTTTTCTTACTTCTTTAAAAATTCTAACTTATTTATACCATACTCATACCGGCCAGTGTGAAATATTGCTCTCATAACTCTAAAGAACCCAATTAAAAAAACTACAGCTACATTGCACTTTCGAAAACGACCCTTTGTTCCGAAATTCACATCACAGTAGTAATAAACCATGAAACAGAGACAGCGAGCTTATCGTCCACAAAGATCGTTAGCTCACTGTTGGAGCACATTTACACGAGGAGATATTCTTGCCTCAAACATACGCAGATAGGTAAATAAATAAAATAGCTCCTTTACGAGATACGCGTCATTCAGTGAGCCGGATGTCAAAGGTAACAATTTTTACTTAGACAGCATCTCGTAGCTGTAAACGGGATTTTTGTGATGCAAGTTTTATAACAGACATGGTAACTGGAAATAGAATCGTAACTTTATAAAGCACTTTACATCTCCGTTAATATTTAATTAAGTAGAGTAAACTAAATACATTATTAATTAAAAACTATTAAATAACTTAAAATAAATAAACTAACAACAAACTATAAAAGGGCATCAAAAAACTCCTCCTCAACGCTGTCAGCTGGTAATGTGCCCAAGAGACTGGCGGCGTTGCACGTTGTATGGCAACAGTTAGCCTCTGGCCAAAGTAAACGCCAGCCCTTGGGTCACGGGAAGCGTCAAAATAAATAAAATAAAACAATATTGTAAATAGAAACTTGTTGAAGCGCGACACTCCAAGAAAGTAGACTTCCTCGTCTTCGAAGCAAGAAGGGTCCTTGTAAACTAAATGCTGCAAATTTTGGAACCATCATCATCTTCCTGCGCTCGTTCCATGTCACTTGGGGTCGACGCAACACGTTTTTGACGTGACAACGTCTTATAATTCGATGGAGCCGGCTGCACGCACGAAAAAATGAGGCGTTCCATAAAACAATTGCTCAACGCACATTCGTTATTTGAAAAATGCAACCATTCCATCAGTATTTTCTTATGACGTTGTCACGTTCAACTATCGTCAGTAAACCGACAACCGAATTTTTTTTTTTTTTCCATTCTTTTCTGTCAACCGTCACGCTTTCATTTACTCCTTTATCTTTCATTTCATTCCCCACACAATCCATCCATCAACGTTTATATTCATCACTCTTTTAGTCACATGCGATTCGTCCCTCCTCATCACATGTCCATACCAAGACAGAACAGACAGACGGAACCATAGATTGAAAAAAAAAAACAATTGAGGAATTTTGGTTTCTCGCAAAAGTGTAAACAAGTGCGATAATCGCCTGGCGAGATAAGAATGTACATTTACTACAACTAGCGAAAAACTTGCCTCGTATAAATGAGCCTCTGTTAACCCATTCCAGTTCTCCCACAATTTTACCAGCAAGATAACCCGATACGGATCTTTTAGAGACTTCTGCGGGGTCATAACACGGGAAATCAGCTCGGAACTTGGCGAAGCAATTGTTGCAATTTATTGAAACTTTGGAGCCAGTTATAGTTGCGCGAGTAGTTATGTAATAACCTGTATTACAGAGCAGACGTACTGGTTGATTTGTTTTATGATTTTGTAGAAAGTTGGGTAATTTTAATTTCCCCTTAAAATTTTGAAAGCCTCGTTGGTCTTGCGGTCGCAAGCGCGACTGCTGAGCATGAGGTCCCAAGTTCGATTCCCAGGTTGGGCAAAGTGTTAATGGATTTTTCCAACAGGAATTTCTCAATACCAGCCACGGTGTCTGGATCTGTGCCCGGTTGATGGCAATAGGCTCACCCCCTATTACATAACTGGCGCAATGTGGGTGCACTATTAAGTACCTACACCTCTGCCTAAGCCTTCTGGGATTACAGCCGTGATGTTATGTTATGTTAAAATTTTAATTCCAAGCTGCTTTGGATATTTTTTACATAGTGACTAAATTACGAAATGTGGGAGAAATGAAGCGATATAACCCAGGAGAATTAAGATTTTTTTTTTTTTTTCAGCATTTGTGTGTGTGTGTTCCCTATCTTTCTCTTTTTCTTAACCTGCTTGTAGGAGTCCAGCTTGTCTCACCATCTTCACCTGTGTCTATCAGATTGTCTGTCTGTCTGCTGGGTGTTTTCTGGCACTACATAGTAGTTGATTTAGCCCATGACCTGGGGGTTACCATGACGTCTTAAAGCAGCAGTAATTCTAGTGTGGGAAAGAGACAGAGCTATACAGGTCGTCTAGCGCCATTTCTCTCCCACAATGGAATGACTCCTGCTTTAAGACGTCATGGTAGGCCACCTTTTCGACATGCGACAAACGTTGCCGGCTCAGTCCCAATTATTGGTGTCACCAAAACGATTTTTAACTACAAATTATGAAATCAAAAACTCTAAATAAGAAAAGAAGGTCTTAAAGTTATAATTTCGTAAAGGTACAACAATCTTGAAGAATAGATCAGGTGGCCTACTATGACGTCTTAAAGCAGCAGTAATTCCAGTGTGGGAAAGAGACAGAACTATATAGGCCATCTAGCGCCATCTCCTTCCCAAACTTTAATTACTCCTGACGTCTTGGCAGGCCACCAGGGGGGTTATTATAACATCTTAAAGCAAGAGTCATTCCAGTGTGGGAAAGAGACAGAGCTATACAGGTCGTCTAGCGCCATCTCTTTCCCACACTTTAATTACTCCTGCTATAAGACGTCATGGTAGGCCACCTGATCTATTCTTCAAGATTGTTGTACCTTTACGAAATTATAACTTTAAGACCTTCTTTTCTTATTTAGAGCTTCATACTGATTGATTCAATAAACCGAATTTCAATTCCAACTATGTAAAGAAACTGCAAACTGAAACGTTGGAAATAAATTTAAAATTCAATTTAGATTCACAGTCTTCAAGAAATCACTTGCTGGGTTATGCGTGCACGTTCACCAAAGTTTCAGCAGTAAAATGTTACAATGTAGTTGGTGGCAACCTTAACTTGTTAATAACCTTCACGTTTGGTCACAGAAACTAGAATGCCTACTGCCGCAAAGTAGATGGAGATAAAAGGTCGACTCCATACAACGACGACAGAAAAAGTGTCCATGGAGTTTCTTACCCGTTCTTCTCCGTAGAGATCTACGCTTTGGAGTGGACAATCACAGTAATTTCATAGTTATTATGCCGTGTGACTGGGACTGTAGCTTCATTTTATGTTCTCTTTTTTTCGAGAATTCAAATGTGCCTGTAACTGGCCTTCTTAAAATAAATGCTTTGATTTTGACTGAAAACCAGATGCACAAATAGGCGCGCACGTATGATTTTGTCAAGCTGTCAAACAAATGACAGTGCGCTTAAACTCGCCTAAGTAAAGCGTGTCCATTTGAAATTCAAATTCTTGCTTTCGATTATTGTTAATTCGACATGAACGAATATTAACTTCATGGTTATGTCAATTAAGTTGATTTCAGAATAACTGGCTGACTATTGAAAATCTCATAAAGAGTTCGAAGTTGTAGCAAATACAACTTGATGTGCGGATTTCAAAGTTTTGTTTGGCCAAATGCTCATATTTGTTGACATGTTTGGAAATTATTATACGAGTATGTTATGTGTTTTTGTTGTATGTAACTGACCTTCTGTACGTATCTATATTTTGCCTATGCCTAGGCGCCCAAATAATACGACCAATCGTTTAGAAAACGACGTTGTACAAAGTTTGTGGACCGATTTGATTACTTTTAGTGCTAACTACGGTTATATCACTATGTCACTTTGAACTAATAAATTGTTGAGACCGGCTTTTGTTTTCAGGGGCTTTTTAATCTGTGGTAGCGACTAGAATATCAAGTATTGGAACATCAAAAGTGAACACACAATTATAATATACAGGTGGGTAAAAAATCGTGGATCAAACGAAACAGGGCGATAGTTGGGGTCATCAGGATTTTTTGGTAGTGTATTTTTTACAGTAAGGTTCTGAAGTTACAAATAATCATTCGTGAGACTTAAAATATATTGAAATAAGTGCTAATACTAATAAATCATGGTACATACTGTCATAAAAGCATTTTTGTTGTGATGATACATAAATTTCCTAGAAGCAACCCATTTTACTCTAATTGACTATTTAGTAAAAATTTTGGTATTTTCTTAAAAAAAACACTCAAGTGGTCATAATTTTTAAGGAGATCAAGATAGAACTCTGCCACAAAAATATTTTATACTGCAAATAACCCCAACTATCGCTCTGTTTCGTTTGATCCACGATTTTTAATCATCCTGTATAGAGCTCAATTGGAGCTTTTCTGGATGCTTTCTGTGAAACTTTATACTGCAACGCACACTGAAAAGCACCGCTTCGCAGGCATCGCTTTGGATCGGGATCAGCTAAAAAAAATTGGGAGAGGTGATAGGCAATCCAGCGCAGTGCCAATAAAGCAGTGTGCTATGAGAGGTAAATATTCACTTTCGTCATCATCATCCTAGCCCGGAATCCTTCACTGCTGGGTATAGGCCTCCCCTTATATCTGCCACACTCTCCGGTTCTGTGCGTCCCTTATCAGGAGTTCCCCGGGACTTTGACGATATCGTCGACCCTACGATGTTCACTTTAATCTACATATTTTTTTTTTTTCAATTTGGCAGTTAAATTAATAACAGTTAAATAAAATGAAATTAACTTCTTTAATTAGTCAATGACTTCAGAGTACTATAGTGTTAGATTTTTGTTGTTTTTTTTTGTTTTGAAAGTTTTCCTATCATCCCGACAAAAATAATTGTTCCCGAGGAAAACAACAAAAACGTTCTTATGATAAAATAGATGGCGCCACGTGTCTTTCGAATCATGATGTTAATTATATTTTTACAAGCACAGTACAACCCGAATTGAATGTCAAATTCTAAATTAACGCGAGCGAAGCTGCGGGCAAAAGCTAGTAATAAATAAGACAAAACCATAAATTACCTATTTATTTAATTATTTTAGCACATGGAGGACTTACTTTTATTTATTTACTACATAACACGCAAGTTCATGTTCATACTGCCGAGTATTGACGTGGAAACATTCAAAGATCGCATGCGGGCCACAAGATGTCGATTTTCCAATAGAGTAGACCTCACGTCACAAGATTTGCAAATAATCGAATTATCTCCGACCTTGCCACTAAATGGGTTCCATTTTCTCTTTGTACTTTAGGTAAGTATATAATGAGGAGTCTTATATCTACCTGTCTTTATGTAACTATTGTTTTGTCATTGTATTTTGTTTTGTGTTTTATTTATATTATTATTTATTATCTATACATATAATTTACATTTTTAAATATTTCTATACAAAGTAATATAAAAAAACATTAAAAAATATAAAAAATAGTATTTATATGTTGTATTGTATTGTATTTATATTGTTTTTATGAGGTAAATTATTCTACTCTTCTAGTGTCACGAGGTGCAAAATTATAATAAACTTTATGCCGTGATAAAAAGATTAATTCAATTCTTAGATTGAACGAAGTTTTAATGAGTTTTCCATCAAGAATTGCTCAGTGGCCGGGTCTGGGTTTGTGCCCGGTTGATGGCATTAGGGTTGTCCACTATTACATGGGACTTAAACATAACTGGCGAAATTTGGGTGCACTATTAAGTACACCTTTGCCTAACCCTTCGCAGATTACAGGCGTGATTTTATGAATGTTATGTATTAATCGTTTTTTAAATTATAGATTGGTCACAATTTTCAGCGATTTTCCTAGATGTCCCTGAAGAAGTCCCGAAGTTTTCTTCCGCCCATTATTTAGGTGGTATGTAGGGTCATGTACCACCTAAACAAAACCCTTAAGGTATATCGAAACTATAGTACACACATCCCACAAGCTTTCAGTTTAATGCTAAAGTATGTTTTAACAGCAAAGTTTACCTATATTATATAGGCTGATCCGGTTCTAAAAGTTAAACAAAGTTCAGTGAACGTTTGTTCAGCTCTGGGCTTATAGAATATTGTTACGTCACATAGATTTATGGTATGATGCTGTAATAATATGTTGAACTAATATGTATTGGAAATGGGAATGGCTTGTGTAAAAACTGTTGTTTCAGCGTGGGTTTTTGTAGGTTTTTGAACTGAAAAGCAACGTTAATAACGAATGTAATCGATTTTTTGGAGACACCCCTGAAATACTAGATAGATACTTAACTGCATTATAAAGGGTGTAAAAAGACCCTTAACACATCCGAAAGGCACTTGTTCTCTCCGCCTTTGCGATCATTTTTTTGTTCTAAAAAATACCTGGGAACCTTCTTGTTACGGAGATATTGGGGGTCAAAGTTCCAACTTTACCACAAGTTTTTTTTTAAATACATGTTTTTTTGTAAGATTTTTACTTTACACACCTCCACGACCCCCGTACTATTCAACCCATCCATCAGCACAATGCTTTGAGTGTTTTCTATCGAGTCTTACCCTAAAACGTGATTTTTCACCCCAAAAAAAAAGTCGATTCCCAGCAATAATTTCTGCGTAAAGTTACTTAGTTTGATGTACAGAATGCTTAGTTGACGGCTATGTGAAGGGTCTGTTTGCACCCTGTATAATAGAATTTCATAAACAATAACACTGCTCTTTAACTTATACACTAAAAAAAGTGTTGAAAATCGACCATTATACAAACACACTCAGGCAAACATCAACAGATGATGATGAGGCCAGGCCGATGCCTAGCCTTTTCCCAACTATGTTGAGGTCGGCTTCCAGTCTAACCGGATGCAAAACACTCATGCAAAAAAGATTTTTTGCGTTTTTCATTATTAGAGGTTATTGCTCTTTGCTCTTTGCTCTTCGCGTATAATACCAACTTTGGTATTTAACTAAAGAATTGATGTTTTTAACATGTCACCATTGCAATCGTGCAAAACAGGGGCGAGTCGCTAATTTTATTACAATAAGCATCACACAATCAGCATTAAATTGATATTTGATGAATTTTGTGACCACACGCGTTGGGTGTCATGAATTGATCACGTTGTTGTGGTAATTTTATTTACTAGGCACACCGAATAACGCGTACATTGTTATTACTAATTATATTATTTATTTTACTGTGGCATGAATAATATTCGTGTTTATTGGATGGAACATACGTTTTATTGGATCAGCTCACATTTTCCAGGAAAGGAGAAATATAATTAATCAAAATACCTGTTTGTTTATGACATAACATCACGCCTACAATCCCCGGAGGGTTAGGCAGAGGTGTACCTAAAAGTACGCCCACATTTTAGTTTAAGTCCCATTTAATGGGGGCAAGCCTATTGCCATCAACGGGGCACAAATCCAGATTTCGTGGCTGCTCCTGAGAAATTACTGATGGCAAACCCAATACCACTTTGTCCGACTTGGGAGTCAAACCCCAGGACCTCATAATCAGCTTTCGCGCTTGCGGCCACTAGACCAACGAGGCAGTGAATACAATAATAACGAATCATCAACGTCTCCTATTGTTAGGATGTTCCTCTCTCCGGAGCCCTGACCGCCCGTAGCTTGGACCCTGTTCCCGATACCGGTGGGCTATTTTTTTTTTGTATTTTTAAATGTTTGTTTATATTTTTTCTAAATTAATACTTTTTATTAAAAAAAAATAAAAAATGTAGTTAATTTGCAAAAAAATAAATAAAAGAAATATTAACGAATCATCAAATCACTATCTGATAAAATTAAGAACCATCCATTTGTGAAAGTTCTGTCAGTAGGTCTGGCTTGGATTTCAATATACTTACTCTTCAAGACTAAAAGGAAATATATCTATGTAGATCAGTGGCGCCTATAAAATAAGGCATGAAACTAAAATCATCCCCACTGTTTATACGACCAATATGTGTGCCGTAGTTATATTTTATTCAAGCCTTCAATGACAGCCATATGGATGGTGAAGAGATGTGTTTCGATTTAAAGGTGCTGGATGAGACGTTTGTGATTTAAGTACTATCGAACGTCTGAATTAACGTTTCAGATCTGTAACTAAATTTCATTGAAGATGAGTTAGGTACCACAATACTATCCATCATTTACCTAAAATTGTCAAAAAAAAAAAAAACAAAAAAAAAAAAAAAAAATAATCTGTACTAAAAATACCTCATCGTCTGCCTAGCCTTTTCCCAACTATGTTGGGGTCGGCTTCCAGTCTAACCGGATGCAGCTGAATACCAGTATTTTACATGGAGCGACTGAATTAAAATACCTAATAAATCAAATAATGAGAGAAGGCAGAACTATGATTTTTCAATAGCGGTTTTTTTGTCTACTTTCAATTGTATTTTCATCGGGTTACCCCTCTACATCATCATCAGCCTATAGCAGTCCACTGCTGGACATAGGTCTCTTCAATCGCACGCCACTGAACTCGATTCTCGGCGACTCTTATCCAGTTACTACCAGCCACCCTGCGAAGATTGTTGCTCCACCGAGCCTGACCCATCTACATCATAAATACCTGCACATAACAAAAAAATGGGACATAAACCGGATACCTACATAAGGAGCTCTTGTGTGATGTATTGGCCCTATAAATTAGTGCACAGTGCAGGTCCATACAGGTTAATTCAATCGCGCCACTTCTAGTACATATGACCATTAACCGCAGTAAATCGCATCTGGCACCGGATCGATGATACTCTTATGATACATAGTTCCCTGCACCGGCCTCTCGCGATAAAACCTTGATTTGTGATCTACTACGTACGCTCTTGTATTCATCGCTGAATGTGATTGTAAAGCCGTGTATTTGTTGGGAAACGATGTTGTGCAACATTGTTTTACTGTAACATGTTGCAAACATGTTATTATGTTGTAAAACATGTTTTTATGTTTTAAAACATGTTGCCGGCTACATGCGAGTTTGCCTGCCGTCATCATCATCATCATCTGTCTAGCCGACGTTAACCCTTAGTTTCCAGTCTAACCAGATGCCGTTGAATATTCTACATGGAGTGATATGTTCGTGTCGGCATGATTCGACACAGTTGCGTGGCATAATGCTATATGCAGATATACGTTCTGGAATTATGCCTATATGCCGAACGGAGTTTACCGATAAGCACAAGCCGAATATTTGCAGTAATTGCTTCGGATCGTAGTGCGTTGAACCCCTTAGATACGAATAACAATGTAATAAAGTGTCACTTTGCAATTTACGGCAACAATAATAATTTTATAATACATTACCCGGGTATGCAATACGAACAGATATTAAAAACGTCCAGGCCTTGCATTTAAGACAAGCTATAAATATTGTGACACTACCCAAGGGGATAGTTTTATGTTCCACATTAAATCATGAAAAGAGCTGTGTATTTACAAGCATTTATTTTCTAGATACTGATGTTTCTGACAGAATTTATCGAGTTGTTTTGCAACGGCCTCGTTGGTCTAAGCATGATGTTCTGGGTTCAATTCTTAAGTTGTTAGTCAGAAGCAGCCTCTGCATTTGTGCCCATTTGATGTCAATAGGCTCGCTCGATTTAAAACATTACTGGAGAAATATATGGGCGTACTATTGCGTGCACCACTCCTTCATCCTTCGGGGATTACAGGCGTGTTGTAATAATTTTATTTGAAGCTGTGCAAGTGTCAAACTGTTCTTCATCCATAAATTTTGCATGTAGAATGAAACACCAACCAAACAAATGACAATGTTTCAGTGATATTCCAACGGTTAAAGCACAGATTATAATATATCGTGCACCCCTGCAGCGTAATTGTAGTCGCTTATAACGTTATCGTAAACTATTTGCAAGCTTTAGGTGTTTAGCCTAGAATGGGATGCTAACAGGAATACGAGATTACCAGTATGACTTTAAACTGTCACTTACGGGATATCTTCTTCTTCTTTCTTCTTCTTTTCTTTCTTCTTCTTTTTTATCTTCTTCTTTTTTTTTCTTCTTCTTCTTCTTTTTTCTTCTTCTTCTTCAATCACGGAAGATATCCCGTAAGTGACAGTTTAGTTGTAAACCGTGAAAGCTTGAAACAGTGTCAGTATGACTTTATTGAGAAATAGTTTTAGTATGATCCACAATAACCTGGTATCTATAGTCAAGTTAAAGTAATAAAATTGAGTTTAAGTACATAATTACTTATGTAACCATGTTTATGCAATAGGCAAGAATTTGAACGAAGTAAGATTGTCTAAAAAAGCAAAAGCTAAGAGTTCTAACTTCCAGGGCTGCGGGACTGTTCGAAAGAGATACCGTGGCCCTGGAACACAAAGGGCAAAGAAGGAACATTGATGGGTTTTAGTCAGTACAAGTCTGACACTCCTTTCCGCTCCTCCTAGAGTGGGAGGGGTCATTTGATGATTTCAGATCAGAAAAAAAAAAAAAAGAGTTCTAACTTCAAGCAATTACTAAATAACAGCATAATTTTTTTTACTTTTTCTCAAGTAATCACTTTGACATGTTTAGTGATGTGTGTTTTACAAAAATACCTAATTAGACAAATATTAACTAGTACGAAGTAAATGTCCAACAGTAAACAAAATAACAAAAAGCAATCGCAATAATACCACTCATTCGAATAAAATTCAAAGTAAGGAGAAATAAAATAAAAGCTATAGGATTACTTGACATCCTACAAAAGACTTCCATCGTCCATTGTGACTTATTCAAGCATGATTTTTTTATACAATCTTTGAATATTTACAGAAGATTATGAAAAACGTCTCTGTGAACTTTATTCTTCATTTTTTCAGGCATAAACATGGAGTTTCTATTATAAATTGCTTGTTGTTTGCTAATGTTTTTTCGTTTTGTTCTAAAAAATGAAAAGGTTGTCTAAAATCACTTTCAATTTGTTTTAATTGAAATAGGTTAATGGATTTGACATGTTAATTAATTTATTCATTCGAATGATGTGAACTGCCTCGTTGGTCTAGTGCTCGCAAGCGCGACTGCTGAGCATCTGGTCTTGGGTTCGATTCCTAGGTCGGGCATATTATAATAAATTGCGGTTTTCGATCAAGAATTTCTGAGTACCAGCCACGGAGCCTGGATTTGTATCCGGTTCCTGGCAAAAGGTTCGCCCACTATTACATGGGACTTAAATATAACTGGCGAATTGTGGGTGTACTATTAGATGCACCTCTGCCTAACCCTTCGGGAATTATAGGCGTGATGTTATGTAGAATGGTGTGAAATCACATTTGTTGCATGACTGAACTGTCATCGTGTGGTGATTGACATCCGCAGATAGGTATATTCAAATCTACCATGATATGAAGTTCAAAATATATATTTTTCGTCTCCTATCTTCTGCAAGATTATTATGAAAAATGTAAAAAAAAAATCCAACAAAAATATTACGGTATTATGAAACTAGCTTTCATTACTTTATAATTTTTCGAGTCGTTTCTTCCATGAAAAGTTGGGTTCCTAAAGAGCGCTCATAAGAAGTCTACTTGAACTTATTCCAAATCCTTAGCTCCTGCAGATAGCGGACAGAGACACTAATAACATAGAATAGCTCAGAAGGTCAGCGGGCACGCTCACATAGATACGCTTCACGTATAGTGAGTGCAATCGCACTTTCAATAGGTATTTTTTTGATATTGCCGTACGTAAAACCTAAAAAGGTAATCTTTCTGTTTCTCAATTAGCACAAACGTCATTCTACAGAAACAAAGCTTTTAGAAGCTTTTTTTCTTCTATGGAATGACGTTACGTGACGTTTAGTACTGCCACGATTTGCAGCACCTATCATCGTGCGATTGTATGAAGATTTTTATTCAGGTCGTACCTCGTCATCTACACTTCAAAAGTTTTTTTTTGGAATTGCTGAGTATTAAGAATGTTAGGAGTGCAGTAACCGCGGTTATGTAAAAAAGTCAAGTATATACTTCAGTAGACGTCCGTAGCTGAACAACTCTTTAGAAGATCTCATGATCTCGTGTTCGTATTGTCGAAGACAGTCGATGACTGCCGAAGCACGTACTGTCTTTGGTAGATCTGTACGCGTCTATGTATGCGTGTGCTTATTTTCACGCGGTGTATGGACCAAACCTTCTGTATGTGTCTTTGTATTAATACTTCACCTGGATTTAAATCTGGTTTAACGATGCGCTTTCTAACAAACTGGAGGATTAAAACCGTTGTTCCTAGTACTTGCTAGGACCATGGCTTTGTTTGGCTTTGATTCACAGATATGTTGTGCTTCGGATTATACTGAAAGTATGGAAATATGAGTTTACAAAAAATATTCGAATTTAAAAACGCTACATTTATGTTTTTTATTTAAACTTCAAAAGGACAATGTGTTTGTCACATTTGTGAGAGAAAACAAACGCTTTTCGTAAATCAAAAGTTATCTTATTAATTCGACAATAACATTAAACACCGTGACTTATTAGTCGTCTTACAACGGCAGCCCACTTTATGTATCCAATGACTACTAAACATTCATAAAAAATGGTATTTATGAGATTTTAATCATTTCAAAACAAAAATATTATTCAATATTATGACGCATGACGTAGATAAAACACCCTATTGCGAGCGATGATCTACTGGAGTCGAGTGCTGGGTAGGTATATTCTCCCGTTTGAGACGTACACATCATTAACAGGAAGTTTCATAATTTTATTCTAATGTATTATTTCTTTTTCTTTGTACCTATTATGGCAGGTAAAATTGTAAGACAACGAAAAAGTCACGGTGTATATAAAGACTTTATGAAGTATGTATGTAGGTACATAAATAACTAACAACCTAATTAATTTCAGTAAAAAACAGCAAGCACAACAGACATTCTGTTCACTTAGCTACATAATAATAGCGACAGAAGATTTAATAAAACAATTTAACAGTACAAAGGCATACGCTCACAATCAAGGCACTCAAGCTCGTTTAGCTAAATTTAATAGTAGCAACCAGGCGCTTGGAAACAATGCTAAATTAACCTTGGCTTATCAACCAGTAATTCATTTGGCAGCAACCCAAAGATTTCGTTATGGTTCCGCGATAGTAAGCCTAGTTGTCTTAGCAATAAGTAACACGTTCTTGGCACGCTCTAGAATTAATAAAGGATATTGGACGTCTTTGATTTGCTGATGCAATTTCGGTTTCACGTTTGTTCAGGAGGTGGTAGCTGTTCTTGCTGCTTTTCTTATGTTTATCACTTATGTATTTGACTGCGTTGTTGATCTTGCGGTTGCAAGTGCAACTGAGCATAAGGTCTTGTGTTCGATTCCCGGGTTGGGTTATTGAGATATTTCATATAAAAATTTTAGAAGCGATTAAACGTTTAAACTCCTGTATCGTTGTTGCATTCACAAACATTTAAACTCGCATACAGAAACAGCCAGACCCCGACAAACTATCTGTAGGCAATACAAATATTTGTTTCGAGCGGGGATCAAACCCGCGACACGCGTTGCAGCAGTCACTAGCTTAGCCAATGCGCCAACCGTGCCGTCAAAACAGCATTACGGAGTTTGTAAGTTGGCTGTATGTTACTACCCTCCCGGGACTAGGATAGTCGGTTATGGCTTTGGTCCTGCGCCTGATCACTCTCTTGTCTGTGGCAGTGAGAGACGAGAGATATCTGTCACGACGAAGATAAGTCTATACTGAGATTGGTAACCATGACTGACAGTGCTCAGGAAGATTATTAGTATATCCAGTTTTCCCGGCCCGTCTTAGAATATTTTGCAACATCTCAGCATGTTGCAAAATATTCGTTTGCCAACGTACACACACATTTGCCATGTCTCATTTGGGACACATCTATACAAATGTCCAGAGGACAGCCTTGATTGCTATCTGATTAAACCAGAAAATTGTTTACCATTATTTCTAATTAAACCATTCGTCATGTTTTATGATGAATAAACCCATAAAATAACAGATTTTCCCTAATATTTTTTGATATATTGCTGGTCGTTATTGTAAATCAATGGATGAAACATTTGAGTCAACATAAATGATTTTATTGCCTGCATGGAAATGGGCAGATGGACATTTTTATGATAAAATGATGTTAATCCGTTACTTTTTAAACGTTTTTTTTCTAAACAAAGATAATATTGATCGTTGTAATATTACTGTGTGTTACAGACATTGTGATAGGTCAAAATAAATTAACTAGCGAAACTTTACAAACATTAGTATATAGGTTTTGTCGCTATCTAAACAAAATATCATAAGGCAAAACACCGGGAGAGTTGGAAAGGAATGGGGGAGGCCTTTGCTCAGCAGTGGGACAGAATAGACTTAATAAAAAAAATAGTCTTTAGTCCATAAATTGTTAGTGTTTAGTAACAGATTATGCCTATAATGCTATGTTAGTGTTCATCATTTCAGCCGAAAGACGTCCACTGCTGGACATAGGCCTCCCCCAAGTGTCGCCACATTGACCGGTCCCGTGCGTCTCGCATCCAGCGGATCCCTGCAACCTTTACAAGGTCATCGGTCCACCTAGTGGGAGGCCTTCCAACGCAGCGTCTTCCGGTTCGCGGTCGCCACTCCAGAACTTTTCGGCCCCATCGGCCATCCGTTCTGCGAGCAATGTGCCCTGCCCACTGCCACTTAAGTTTGGCTATTTAAGATTTTGGTTATTTAAGACTCCTTAAGATTGACAACAGATATTTTATGGTCAACACATAAACGGTTTATTATATTAGCTAACTGATAACAATAAATAATGTGGAATTGTGGTTTTGATTCAATGTTAAATGATTTAATAAACAGACGACGACACATTGACGAATTGTTAATTTAAGTCATTTACCCTAGTTTGTAATATAGCAAGTTAAATATATTTATTCTCGATTTTTCCAACGCTGCGCTTCATACAAATCTGAACGAAAACAAATTCGCAGCAAGTGCATATCAAAAGCAAAGGGAACAACGGTACACTTGGAAGGTAAAAAATCTGCGAGTATTTTCAATTCCAAGACGAGGAGTAATGAAACGGTGTTCACTATTCGAACTACCCTCTTTTTAAAATTTTTCATTTTCTTACTTTGTGCTGTGTCAAATGTTGCATAGAATATTTTTGCTTTTTAATGGAGTTGTTTATGATTCTTTTTCTTTTTGGGGGGCTTGACGGGTATTCAGTTCTATACGGTATCCTTGTTTATTGTTGTTGACGGCACGGTTAGCGCAGTGGCTGAGCGATCGGGTGCTGCGCTGCGTGTCGCGGGTTCGATCCCCGCACGGAACAAATATTTGTATTTTATATATTTTTTTTTTACAAGTGGTTGTTGCGGGTCTGGCTGTTTGTGTATGTGAGTTTAAATGTTTGTAAACGCACCCACGATACAGGAGAAACTCCTAGGGCAGGGCAACGTCTAAAAAAAAAAAATTGTAATTGGTGGCTAGTCCTTTTATTTATTCGAGATATGGTTGCGATAAATTGTGACAATCTCTTTGACATACGCGAGTTTATTGTTTCTAAACTTGTACCTTCCTTACTTACTTTCTAAGTTTTACATAACTCATAACATCTCCCCGTTATCCCGAAGGGATAGGCTAAGCGTTAATAGTACACCCACATTTCGCCAGATATGTTTTTTAAGCCCCATGTAATAGAAGGCGAGCCTATTGCCATCAACCGGGCACAAAACCTGACTCCGTGGCTGTTACTGAGAAATTTCTGATGGCAAAACCCAATAACACTTTGCGCGACCCGGGAATCGAACCCAGGACCTCTTGGTGAATAGTAGCGCTTGCGACCACTAGACCTACGAGGCAGTCTGCTATTTTGTTAGGACATAACAATTAGGATTTTTTTCTATTTAACCTAAGTCACGTTTTAGAAATTCAAACTATGGCAATATTTATAGCTCTGGTTTATAACTCTATTGGCCATGACTATTCTTTGTACAAGATGCTTCAGCACCTAAGTTGTTAACTTTTTATTTTGTTCTACATTTTTTGTGTAGTAAGCAACGCCGGTTCTTGTCGGTTCTTCTCCATAGGAAACGACCAACCCGAACCGTGCACCTTTTTGTCGACGTTTTATAAGTGCCCGATCTTCCGAGGCCTTAGATGTGTAATAAAATATTTTGATTTTGATTTTTATGGTGGAACTTCTCCCAATGAACACGACCAGCACATCTTAACTGCGTTCAAGAGCTGACAATATCAATATCCCAGAACAATGACGGTTAAGATAATTTTTGGAGTTCAGCTCCAATGGTGAATTTGCCGTCATTGTCAGCGAATCTATTAAGACAACCCTTCACAATTCCGCCCATTCCTTCCCTTCTTAATGACATTTTAATACTGTTTCATAATTCAAAAATAAACGACCCAACAGCTTCACAGAATAAATCTCTTATGAATAATGAAAAATGTTAATGTTTTGACGTCAATGCAATACTAACTGCAGTGGATACTGGTTCCTTTCTCATTATTTCCATTGTAGTGTATCTTAAGTATTTCAAAGAAATCTCGGTTTCCATTATTTTCAAATAAGATGTCGCATTCGGACAATGCCGTTGCTTTGCTTTGTAATATTGTCATAAAAGTCACTGAGAGTAAATTGAAATTATTAATTCATGAAATAATTTGTGGAGTACCATTGATTCTACGCAGTGTTTCAAGTTGATTGCTGATTAAGTATTTTTGATACAGAACTTACGTTGGAACCGGTTACGAGTAGCACCGATGTATGAACTTGGACGAAGAAACAGGAGTGTGTGAGGATCTGCACTTGGTACAGCTTTCATCTACTAAAAATAATCTGGTTTATTCTGTTAACACCTGCGTTTAAACATAATAATCGGATACGGACGCTAAGAAGTCTACATCGGGCCTATGTAGGGCCAGGTCATGACCCGATAAAAGCGTCCGTGAAGCTCTTTGCTCTGCCATACCTCCCTGCGGTCATTAGTGTCTAATACTATAGTCTTGCACCAGTTCTCGTTAGCCAGGGAGAACAGGGTAAGGCCCTTGTCCACTCAGACCACATCTCTGTGCATCCCCACATCGGCTTCGAGGAAATATTTCCTAGTTTGTTATTTTTAAGTATTTTATTTAATATTTTATCATTCTTCATTGTAAACATGTTTCTTCTTTTAACTGTGCAATAGCTTAGATTTGTCTGTTATGTTGCGCATGTTTTCTCAAATAAATAAGTAGTCACAAGTCCTTACTGTTACAAACAAGCATTTCATCATTATTCCACATACATTACCTGATGTGATCTCTACTTCTAGCCTAATTTCAGTTCAAAAATGTTTTCACTCGGTTGTAACTTTGTTGGGTGTTCCTCTCAATATTTTTCTCCTTCAGATTACCACAGGAATAAAAAACCCGGAAAGCATTTAAAATAGGAACACAAGGATAAAAACGAGCCCCAACCGTCCTTATCTGGGATACTCATCATTTTGTCGCAGCTTTGAGAGCGTTAACTTAAAACCAGCTAAGCGTACGGTCACAACTTTTTAAAGAAATAAAATTAAAAAATGTGTGTTGTACCAAAGATGGTTTACACTAGATGCGGCCTTTAGCCAGGATGCGCTACATTTTAACCAATTTTTATGTTTACCCGACTATAGTAAAGCCAAAATGAAGGACTATGATTTTACCAATCTATGTATGTACTTATGTATGTTTATAAAAAAAATTGTATTCTACTGTAACAATAACATCCATTTATTTTCAGGCTACTTTGGCCCATAGAGATATTTACATTTCAGACTAACATACATATGATAAAATACAAATTGTGTTACTAAATAGAACCTTAAAACTATGTGATTAACACTTCTCTTGTGCACCATGTCACTGTGCGTTCATGTGGCACTTGCCCGTGGAAGCGACGGAACACCACTCCTTGCGGCCAAAACTCTTCTTCCAAGACGAGGTGCAGATAACGCCAAACTACTTAGCCGATTTCGATGAATAGGGAGTCATGATAAATAATACAGGGTGTAAGGGACAGCCCTCCACAAACTGACAGGGTGCATTTAGCACCTTATTTTGAATCATATTCCACCGGTTTTTTTTTTCAGTAACTATTCCTTTATTTCAATGTAAAATTACATTCCCTGTACGCAGCACTCCATTTATGTAAATAATACGGCTAAAATCAAAAATCCAACAATGGATGTTGAAATACTCTAACGAATGACGCGTGAAATCAGCTGTTCACTTCCTGCCTGGCTACAGAGTTCATCGAACTCGTCGTCGCGCTTGCCGTTCGCTAAGTGCGTTTTGCCACGGTAACGCTACATTGTGTATGAGGAAATAAAACAAATCCAATTTATTGGATTCCCATAACATTCCTGAAATAATTTCTTGTACCGGTCATCTTAGTATGATATACCGAATTCACCCCATCAGTTTGTGGAGGGCTGTCTCTTACACTCTGTATAATAGAAAAGTATGGTAGAAGAAGACATGCTACGCCGACCACAAATAAATTGAGATAAAGACAGGAGAATGATGATGATGATGATCAGGGGTCATGCATCATTATACGCCTAAAACAGGCGAAATATGGGTGTCTTGAAGATCCACCTCTGCCTAACCCTTTAAAGATTACAGGCGTGATGTCAAGATGTTAATATAAATGAAAGTGGAATTTTCCGTTCTCACATATATAAGCGCGACACATATTTCATTAAGTCAAAAAGGTTTTATAAACGCGTTCTTCCTAGAAGTCTTTAATAACAGCGTTGGAGTGGGACGTGGCCTTAATTCTTTATTTTATTGAAATTAATATGGCTAAAATATCGATAGTCTATGAATGGTCATGGAAAGCTGCTGCAAACAGTTTTATTCGTTTTGTAATGGACACCACAACTAATTGATAATTCAAATGCTGGGTAATGCAGAGACAAGCAGTAGTAGTGGTGTAACCTTTGGATTGACAGTAGAAAATGCCTATGGCATTAAGTCCGTCTCTGTTCTTAAAGTGAATAAAAGAAAAAAAAAACATAAACATTTATAAACATCGACGAATTTCATCATTATCATTTCTATTTCGAACTATATATTCAACAAAATATATTGGATGTTGAGCTGACGTATTTTTCCACCTTATGAAGCAATGGATCCGTAATTTTCATCAATATCCTTCGAAATGTGACTGGCAGTGTGTAAATTAGGAAGCTGGAATTTTTATTTTCAAGTTCAAACACCGTCAAAGTTCAGAAACATAAATTAAGAAAATTCACGAAAAACAATAAAACGTCCCTCTAAACGAAATTATATAAAGCCAAGCTTACAGAGTTGGCAGATACATTTTCTCATTAGAAACCAGATGTTTTAGATATTGTTATTACTTTGTTGGCGTCATCATAATACTGGGCCAGGAATCGTTCATATTGTACAGTGTGATACGGTTAGAATATTTCTTATACAGCGTGGTTACAACGAGGCCTTTGTTTTTTTAATAAAATCTAGTTTAAGGACCTCTGATTTTTTAAATACAATCTTGTTTTAGTTTGGTAACTATGCTTAAAGAGTAAGTTATTGACTATAATTTAATTGAATATAATTTTGACTTATAAATGTTGTATCAAATAAAATAAGTGAATAAGGTTAAGATGCTAGTTATACAATACATTGATTTTCTCACAGGAAATCTAAAACCAAAAATTTTATTTTCATGCCTATATTAACATCGTTGATTGACTTATTTTAATGTCTAAGAAACAACAACAACTACAAAATTACATTATTGTACATTCTAGAAGTACTTAAATAGAAATACATTAATTTATACGTACGCTGCTTTCCGCCCGCGACTTCGCCCCCTCATGTTCAAATTTAAACGCACTATCTTGATTATCTTTATGATTACCTCATCTTTATAAATTGCATAAGCTATAATACTGTAAAGTTTCAAATAATATATAATAATAAATATAATCCGTTCAGTAGTTTCTGCGTGAAAAAGTAACAAAAATCCACCACCCATCCATCGTTCGATTTGTCCTAGCAAACTTTAGCGTTTATAGTATTAGTAAGATTACTTATGCAATAAAATATCACGATTTTTACAATGTGCGCAAATGTAACATACTGTATCATAGTAGACATTATGTAGAAGCGAATAATTTAATTTTCCTTGTGGAATAATCTAGACATGTCAGCCTACGTTGCTGAAGAAATGGCGCCGTAATTGTTTCAGCCAGACGTTTTTCTTAATTTTTTGTAGTAACAGCTGATGAGTTGACTTTTAATTTAAAAAAAAACATACATAAACTCACGCCGTTTTTGTGGCATGCAAAGACCACAGAACACAACTTGTAACGATCCTTACATACTTATTTTGCTTCATTCACACTTATACATGTGGTCATACACTTATGCTACAAGTACCTACTTCGCACATGACCTTTCTGAAGAAACAAAAATAAAACCAATAGTAATCCAATAAAACCTCCCTAAAAATTACCTACATTACTAGGATTTCTAGACAAAACATAACACAAATGGTGTTGAACCTAAACAGCCGGTCATTGTACCAGCTCATTATTATGAAATATTTTTCGACGGCATGTAAAGCCAAGTCAGAGGTCCATGGGTGGCATAAAAACTCTGACACCAGGTTAGGCACTAACCGCACGATAAATAAAGAAGATTATTATGAACATCTTTTATAATTGGAACAACCCTGAAATCGTGAAAAAAGTATAAATTACCTTATTTTCAATTGTTGAGAGATGCGAACATTTTTTTTTTCACGATAACCTCTTTTCAGAAAAAAACTATTTTTTTTTTTTGTTTTCATGTTAATAATGTAATAAATTTATATTTTAATTTAATAGTAGGTACCCACTTGTATTTTTTTTTAATAATTTGTATGGCAATTGGCAAAACATAGCGTACAATAATTGAATAATAAAATTATTATTTATAATAATATTATATTATAAATATAATAATACTATTTTTTAGATCGTGTATGTAATTATTACCTATGTTTATGAATAGATGATGAGATTTATAACACACTTTTTTTTTCTTTTTTTTTTTATCGTGGTAAAATCATCAAATGAGTTCTCCCACCCAGGGCAGAGTGGGAGGAACTGTCAGACTTGTACTGACTAAAATCCACGGTGTCCTTCAATAGCCCTTTATGATCTAGGGTCACGGTAATTCTATAAGTCCCGCGACTCCGGCAGGCTTTGGCCCTCTAGAGGGGGCCCCGTCATAATGCTGACACTCTTTGAGGCGCGCGTGGAACACAACGCGCCGTCGACCCGGGCATGGTCCATGGTCGGACAGCGAGTCGCCCATTACTCGCCGCCCGCATGCCCGCGCCTACGGTGGCCGGAGATCGTCTGCCGACGTCCGGCGCCGTGGGCGTCTACCACTGCGGCTGGGGTGGAGGGAGGACGCTGTCCTCTACCCTCACGCGGCCCGCCTCCTCCTTCGCGAGCATGACTGCTTCGCAGAAGGAGGCGACCGCTTCCCACTCCGTCTCGCCCCGCAGCATGGCCTCGACCAATGCCGGGCGGAGAGGTCTCCGCCTATCGCCGCCGTGAGGACACGGCGGTCAATCAATCAATCAATCAAACTTTATTTGTGAACATAGGTATTACAATAAAGGTCTTATGTATACAATTTAGTCGAGCTCTATGTCCTACCAATGAAATTGGTGTACAAATCTATTCATTTTTAGTAATAAGTCTAAATTTATACAATAAAAAGTCAAGTTCGAGTAAATAATGTCAATTAAATCAAAAGACGAACAATATTCCACTTTATCATATTGTAAATAATGTCAATTAATGGTACTGTTATAAGGCAATTAATCAATTATAATTTATTGTTACATGCATGTCAAAGGTAAATTGTATTAAAAAGTTAGTAATGTCATATTTTATCATTTAAAAATTCTTCTATGGAGTAGTAAGTTTAAAACATGCATTAAACGCACACTGTGTAGGCAAGCATATTACAAGTTGGACGATTATATCGTTGATAAAAATGCTTGGCTCAATGCCGGTCCTGCTCCACAAGGACAGGGACGCATAAATGAATAGCATTACATATCCCAATCAACTGCGCTCCTGATGATTTATTTACTGCATCAGTGAGCGGGGTACACGTGGCTGAGTTTTGGGCTAAGCATATTTAAACTTTTTTCCATCGAAACGCTAAGAAGAAGAAGCATTAAATAGTATGTTGGAGCTGCTGAAGATTGTACAACTATCTTTGCTTTGTATAATTTCAATCTCTTTAGTATTATATAGCCGCATAGCCCATATTGTGTGAGTACTATGTAATAGAAAGCTGTCATTCGCGGGAAACCTACGTCTTTTCTTGACTTAAATGTGCCCTGGCGGTTAGGAGTGTGTCATGCTCACTCAAATGTCTCGCTGATGGTGGCGCGTGTGTCGGATCATTTAGTTCCCTTCAAAATGGTTGAGTTGAATGGTGCTGATACATGCGTCATGTTCGTGAACGGGCGCTGTCAGTTGTGACTGGTCATCTCTTGGTTGCCACGGCTTATTTGAATTGTTTTTTTTTCTTTTTTTTAATTGTTTACTATGGACACTTTTAACGTACACATCTTGCTACATCGTTCTCACATAATGTACCATCTCAACATGAATGATGTAACCAAGAGTTTGTAAAAGTATACTGATTTAAAAGAGTGTCCATGGAGTTTCTTGCCCGTTCTTCTCCATAGAGATCTACGTTAGGGAATGGGCAACTACAGTACTTTCACAGTTTTTATGCCTTGTGACTGGGACTGTAGCTATTGTTGTCTTTGTTTCGACAATTCAAAAGTGCCTGTAACTGGCCTATTTGAAATAAATGCTTTGATTTTGATTTTGATTTTGATTTTGAGTACGTCTTATCTAATAAAAATAATTACAATTTACTTTTGAATTTGCGTACATTATCTTCACTCCTTATACATTTTGGTAATTTATTATAGACCCTTGGTGCCATTACAAAAATACTATTTCCATATAGCGCAGTTCTAGACCCAACTGTTTGTAACCGATCACAACGGCGCTGACTAGTTACTCGAGCAAATTTATGTAAATTATTTTTGACGAACATAGACGTTTCATATATGTACAGCGAGGACATCGTTAATATTTTTGTATTTTTAAAAAACGGTTTGCAGCTATCTGTTGTTTTTAAATTATAAATAGCTCTAATGCACCTCTTTTGGCACTTAAATACAACTTTTTTACCCGTGGCATTCCCCCAAAATATAATTCCGTATCTCAATGTTGAGGCTACTAAACCATGATAAGCCGTTAAAACTGTTGCTCGATTGGCCGTTTTACTTAACATATGCAAAGCATAGGAATGTTGGTTTAGCTTACTGCATACTTTGTCAATATGTGAATTCCATTTTAAAGTGCTTTCTATGTGTAGTCCAAGAAATTTAGTCACATTTGTTTCATTAATAGTTTTGTCCTTGTATTTAATATTTAAGTCTAGATTGTAATTTATTCTTTGTTGAAACTTTATTAGTACTGTTTTGTCAAGATTTATAACCAAATTATTATTTTGTAGCCAATTCACAACTGACAGTAGTGCAGAATTAATCTCAGGCTCTATTTTACTCACGTCGTCACAATTGAAAAGTAGAGTGCTGTCATCTGCAAACATTGTCATAGGATATGATGATGCTGTCGGAAAGTCGTTAATATAAACAATAAATAGGGGTGGCCCCAGTATACTACCTTGTGGTACTCCATAATTTACCGTTCTCAGGTTAGATTTATAGGTTATTAAGGTTTTTTTAGAAATTCTACTGATTGTCGTTATTTGCTGCCTATTACAGAGATAAGATTCTATTAAGTTTGATATATTTCCCCTTATGCCATACGCGTTTAGTTTACTTATTAGCGTTTTATGGTCTACGCGATCAAAAGCTTTTGACATGTCCATATAAAGCGCCAGAGTTGGTAGTCTCTTATCCACTCTGCCGGTAACCATATGTAAGAAATCATAGATGGCCATGTCAATAGATCTATTTTTCCTAAAACCTTTCTGGTTATCAACAAAAAGGGAGTTTTTTCTCAAAGTATGAGGTAAGTTGAAAATATATTGCTTTCTCAAATATTTTTGAGAAAATCGGTACTAACGCAATGGGTCTGTAGCAGGACATATCTTCTCTGTTGTCTTTCTTGAAGAGTGGTTTTATAATTGTTATTTTTAATTCTTCTGGAAAGTGACCATGACATATGCACATATTAATAATCGGTGGAGCACGGTGGAGCATGCGGTGCTCTGTACAAGCGGGGCAGTCCTGCACCGTATAGTCCACCGTGTCCTCCGGGCGGTCCTCGCAGTGGTGACACCCAGGCGTTTCCTTCTTCCCTATCAGACACAGGTACCACCCGAAGCTTCCGTGTCAGGTGAGGACCTGCGTCATGCGGTAGGTCAGGACGCCGTGACGCCTATCCAGCCACTCCTCAAAGAGGGGTCTTACCGCCGCGATTGCGGCGTGCCCGTTTATAACACCCTGTGGAATAAATATAAACCTAGACATATTATGTGAGTGATATTCAGTTTTTTTTGTTATCATTTCGTTCGTCAGGCTAGTTCGGTAACCTAGTTTAAAACGCAGTTGCTATTTTGAACACAGGTTTCTCGTAAAAGCAATGAAACGCGATGAGTCAAGCGAGTGAGATGTTTTTTCCTTTTTTCACGTACGCTCTATGTTCATAATTATTATGAATTACTGGAATTTGTTATTACTATGTGAACTTGAAAAATTTGTTTCTTGGCGTATTTCTAAAAGTACCGCTTAAAATCATCCGTAAAATAAACAAGCAAAATTAATATAAGTCGAAGTTTATTTAACATAACATCAAGCCTGTAATCCCCGAAGGGTTAGGCAGAGGAGTACCTAATAGCACACCCACAATTCGCCAGTTATGTTTAAGTTCCATGTAATAGGGGGCGAGCCTATTGCCGTCAACCGGGCACAAATTCTGACTACGTGGCTGGTACTGAGAAATTCCTGATGGGAAAAAAAAACAATTTGCCCGAACCGGGAATCGAACCCAGGACCAGCAGTCACGATTGCGGCCACTAGGCCAACGAGGAAGTCAATGAAGTTTATTCTTCCAAAAAAATGTAATATGAAAATGTCTCTTAATAGGTATTTATAATTCACACCCACCACAAAGTTACTTTCCTTTGAAATCCACGATGACTTTCCGATGAACGCTTTACACTAAGCTCCTTAGATTATTATAATTCCACATCAATGGAAAGATTCCATAATTCCAGGGCAGCATTATATTCCTTGGCAAATTACGCCACAGTCCGATAAATTTCTCTTGACATCGTAAAAGCTATAATAAAGCCAGTCGTCTCATTTTGAAAGGCTTCCCTTAACAATAATACTCGCAGTAAGCATCTCGAACTAGTGAGGTGCTTTGTTTGGAATCGATACTCGAGAGCTTCTTGAATCGTTGATTCTAAAGTAATAAAATCTCATTTTGTGGTTGCGGTATATTTTTAATAATACCAAATATATCCCAGAAATATAACTAGACTAGGGATTAAGAATCGTTTAGTTAAGGCTAAAGATCAGCACATACATTATTTTGATATCTGGTACAATTGGCATAATTGCTTTTTATAGGTTCCATAATCGGTGCTCCTTACATTGTGGTTTATTTTATTTACTTTATTTTTAAATTGTTGATTTAATCTTTATCTCCGGACGCTCTCAATAAGCACGACGTTCTACATCATTCTCACATACGAGTATAATTATTTATAATCTCAATATGAATGATGTAACCAAGATTTTGTAACAATATTTTGATTTAAAAGAAAATGTCCATGGAGTTTCTTGCCCATTCTTCTCCATAGAGATGTACGCTTTGGAATGTACAACTACAGTACTTTCTCAAAATATTATGCCTTGTGACTGTGACTGTAACTTCACTTTTTTTTTGTTTTTTGACATGCAAAAGTGCCTGTAATGGTCTAATTGAAATAAATGCTCTGAATTTGAGTGCATTATGCACGTAAACTTTAGTAAAGGCTTCTAAGTCATCACTGTTTTTTAAGCCCCAGTGACGTCACCCGTCCCAACATACAAGCGCGCTCAATGACGGTCGACCACATTGCACTCTTATGACCTGAGCACTAAGGTTGAAAGGTGGTCAACCATCAGTGAGCGTGGTTGTATCAACTTATGGTTAAAGAAATTTATTCCTCAATAAGAAATTACAAGGATTTCACTTACTTGAGAACATTTTTGGAACTTGAAATAAATATTTTACATACGAACTAAGTATGTAATGTTTTTCTTTATAACAATTCTAATTTATTAAATAAAATAAAATTCGTACGCAAATAACATTTACGAAACACAAAGCTTACAATTTTTTTACATCCACACGCAAAAGAACAACTTCCGTATTGTACAATTCTAGAACATCGGCATTGCTACACACAAATCTAACAAAAAATGTTTTACGTGATAAAACAGCTAGACATTTCTCCAATCACGACGACATAAATCAACAAACAAACAAAAATAAAAATACCATTAAACCATTGTCCGAATTTAAGCCGACTCGATTCGCATTGTCATCGATATGTAACATCACTATCCGCAGTTGTCAGTTAGACCCGTGACACCGCTTGGATAACCACCAAATTACGTCGAATTCTTTTGTTGTCGAATGAATAGTGTTGAGACAGCGATAGACACTGTTATTTCCTCTTTTTGTTTGCCCCCGATCCGCTTGCAAGATAAATTACTTAGGGACTTAAGCTACAGCTGAAAAATTTAAGGTAGTGCGATGTTTATTTTTCCGGCGTTTAACTTTTGTTTGGCAAATGGATCGTTTTGTCTGTTTTTAATAATTTTTTAGTCATCATCTGCCTAGCCTTTTCCCAAATATGTTCGGGTCGGCTTGCAGTCTAACCGGATGCAGCTGAATACCAGTATTTTGCATGGAGCGATTGCCTATCTGACATCCACAACCCAGTTAGTACTAGCCAATACGATACCCCTTGGTACGACTGGTTGACTCGGGCCACTGACTACCAGTAACGACTGACAAAGATCGACAAGTGCCTGCCGGGACCAACGGCTTAACATGCTTTCCGAGGCACAAGGAAACTCGGTATAAAATGGGTGGTCACCCATCCACAGACCAACCTAGGCAAGGGCGGCTTAAACAGAAGATTTATTTTATTTTTTACAGAACTTACAACTATCATTACAGGTAATCTTAAACCTAATTCGATAGTGTGGCTATCACTCTTATTACTAACACAGGTCCATTAACTATCTACTACTTATAAGTAAGAAACTAAGTTTAACAATACTTTTGCGAATTCACTCAAAGTGCACGAAAAAATGTCGATTCGCTCGTGAACCTCGTTCACTGCGCGGATCGTTCTGGTGAGAGGGGTTTTAGCCAGGAGATTGGTTCTGGCTACCGGCACGGCTAGCAGTGGTGGGCGCCGCCGCCTCCACACGTATTGATCCGGCACGCACAGTTTCAGCTGCCGCAGCACACCCGGGTTATGAGCTGCACCACGCAGTAGTTTTACCACATACGCGGCGAGAACAAATTCCCGGCGCACCCTGAGCTCATTATACCCCACCATACCCAGTACAAACAGTGTAGGGTACATTAATGGGTAGAATGGATATACCCCATATAGTTTAAAATACAAATGTCTTGTGAATTTATTTTGGACTCTCTCCAACATTACACTGTATTTTGTTTCATGTGGAGCCCAAATGACTGCACTGTGTTCAAGGTGGCTCCTGACTAGAGCGTCATATAACACCTTGAGTGTGGTAATATTGGTAAACCCCTGTGATTGCCTCAGTACAAAACCTAGGTTTCTGTACGCCTTTTTGCATATCTTTATGATATGTTCCCGAAAAGTGAGGTCTGATGTGAGAATCACCCCGAGATCCCTTACCTGTGAAACACGTTCCATTGGTGCTGCTTCCATTTTGTACTCGTAGCATAGTGGGGTCCGCGCTCGAGTGAACGTTATTACTGAGCATTTATGCACATTGAAGTATAGTTTATTCCTCTGGCTCCACTCTACCACTCTGTTTATGTCCTCTTGCAAGCGTTCACAATCCGACTTATCCTTCACCTCAAGCAGCAATTTAAGGTCATCAGCAAATAATAAACACAGACCATGTTTGATGACCTCCGGTAAGTCATTTATCATTATTATGAATTCAAGTGGCCCCAAATTGCTGCCCTGACTTACGCCGGACCTGGTGTAATACGGCTCGGACTCGCAACCTCTGTAGTCAACATATTGCTGTCTGTTTCCCATATAGCTGACGAAGAACTGTAACAGGTGTGGTGAAAAGCCAATATCTGCTAGCTTTCCTAATAACACATCATTGTCGACGGTGTCGAATGCCTTTCTGAAGTCGAAGTACGCCGCGTCTACCTGCATGCCAGCGTCAACTGCCGGCACCACCTGCGCCATGAAGTTGAGTAGATTGGTGGCAGTGCTGCGCTCCGGCCGAAACCCGTGCTGCGCATCCGACAGCTGCGCGCGCACCTGTCTCTGCACGCAGCGCTGGATAGCGGATTCAAACACTTTTGCCGGAGTCGACAGCACAGCCACTGGTCTATAGCCACCGACATCTGGACCCGACTTACCCTTAGGAACCGGAATCACTCGTGTAATTTTCCATCGGGGCGGGAACGTCGCTTGTTCTAAACAGGTATTAAAAATATAATGTAGCGGTTCTGCTAGCACCCTACCACAGTCTCTGAACAGAAACGCCGGTATACCGTCAGGGCCAGATGAACGTTTTGGCTTGAGATTAACGAGCGCGTTCTTAACATCCTGAATACTAAGAGTCTCGATATGCACACGCGCACTGGTGGGCTGAGCCTCCGCCGCCGCCGCCCGCGCGTCCAGTCGCGGTGGTTCCTTACTGTACACAGATTCAAAGAAATCCGCGAATTGCCTAGCACATTCATGATCCGTGAGGTATTGTCCATCCTTCATGATACTTTGCCTATTTAGTCTACTTCGCTTAGATCTAATGTACTGCCAGAATTATTTTGGATCTTTTGCGAACTGACTCTGAATTTTACTTTTGTGTACTTTATGTGCAATTTCTATTGCTTTTTTAATGCGAGCTCTATACTTTGCAAACGTATCATAATCGCTATCGAGTTTAGTTTCCTTGAATTTTTTATGAAGTCTGGCTTTAATCTGTATATATTTGACAATATCTCTAGTGTACCATTCGGGGTATACGAATCGCGAATTTCTATGGTTAAGCTTTTTCTGGGGTACACATTTATCCAAAATATTATTAATCTTATCATAAAAGACATTCAACACCTCCTCCAAATCATGCTTGTCATACATTGCACCCCAATCCGCGGAAGTAAGCATCGAATACAATAATTGATAATCGGCCTTATAAAAATTCCACCGCGGTCTAATACTGCGTGCGCTGCTACGGCCGTCGTCAACGGTAGGCAAAGGGGTGAGCGCTGGTGGCGCGGCGGTGAAGCGCACGCTCACCGCGAGCGGCGGGTGTTGCGCGTCGACAGGCACGAGTGGCTCGTCGACTGACAACTCTTCGCTAAAACCTGTGCTCAGAACCAAATCTAGCTGACGACCTAAACAATTGGGTACGGTGTTACTTTGAGTGAACTCGCAATATGACAAAAAACACTCGTAATAATTACTAATGTTTACCGGACACGAATACAAATTAAAATCTCCAATCACAATTACTTCTCTATACCTATCACATAGTTTTTCTATTAATCTAAGTAAAATTATATAATCATTCTCTGAACTACCTGGTGGGATGTATATTACAGAGCACAAAAACAAAAATCGGTTATTTAAGTGAACCGTTGCACAAACCATTTCAAAAACGCAGGTATCTATCATTACGTCCGTCACATGTACTTGCCTTAGCTCGAATCGGTGTGTGGCCACTAGAAACGCGCCTCCTTGTTTCCGACCATCCGTTCGATCGCAACGAAGTATTTGAAATCCCGGAGGAATCATTTCGGAATCTTCTATAGAACAATTGCACCCAGATTCGGTAATTGCATATAAGTCTGAATGCAATGATTCTATACCATTTCGGAACTCGTCCAATTTAGTTCGAAGACCCCTTACGTTTTGATAGTATATGTCTATATTATTTCCTTGATGCATTTTTGGTTGGGTTCCGAAACCAGATCCACTCACTGAATTCAGCGTGCATAGGCCAGCATTCTGCTTGGTTCAATTTTTCGAAACAGTTTTCAGGCACTCCAACAATAAACGATGCGTAATCTCTCTCTGTTTTGTGATTAATTTTATCTATTTTAATTTGTACATCTGAGCCACAAATTTTTTCCACGTGGTCGGTTATGGCTTCCATAGTTGTTTCTGGATGTAATCGCCAAACATGCAGGTGCTTTTTCCTTTCTGACGCTTGAAGTGCCCTCAACTCTGTATTTGTGCCTACTCTCACGTCTTTATGTTGCCGGTTATGTTTTTTGTTTCGAACTGTAGTCCAGTCCGATTCCTTATCATCCTCCAGTTCTTGATTAGTTGGTACCTCAGCCTCTAGTGAGCTAGTGATACCCTTAGTCTGTACCGGCACAACAGCCGACTTCGTGACCCCACCTTTGTTTACTTTTTGTGGTTTGATGTCGGTATGAGACGCTTTCTGAGGTTTGTTGCTCTGTCGACGAATAATATCTGCAAAAGTAGCTGTAGAAGGAGGATTGTCACGTATCTCCGTTATTATGTCTCGAGTTTGCCTATCCTGGGTTAGCTGAGCATCAATTTTTCCTTCAAGCACCCTTATTATCCCAACTATTTTGTCCAACTCGGTTTTAGTTTGGGAAAATTGATTTAATAAGAGTGTTATCGTGTTCGCTTGGCTGTCCATGCGAGCTATCATGTCCGATCTAAATTCCCTCAATTCCTCAAGCAGTATAGAATCAGAGTCGCTAATCAGCATGGTGTGGCTTTGTGACTGTTTGGAGATGGAGCGAGTAACATTGGTATCCTTTGTTGGTGATAACAAACAGGGCGACCGTTCCGTTGTGGGGCTCATAAGTTTGGTCGGTCTGACAGGTGTATTCTTATTATCACTCTTCGGTTGTTTACAGAGACAGCTAGGACACTTCCACATAGATTTCTGCTTGATACTCATACTCCTAAACACCGTTTCTCGAACATTAGCACATAACAATTCATACCATTTATGGCAAATAAAGCATTGCAAGCATTCTTTGGCATTAAAATCATTCAAACAACCCGCACAACTTTTTGTTGACATTTTTGTCAGTTCAATTCAAACGGCTTAAGATAATAAAGCGCTTTCAGCGGAGCAACAAGCATGCGACGTCTAGCGGTGCCAAGTAGAATAAAGCGATGGGATTCTTAAAGCACTGAGAAGCGGTGTAGTGCGGCTCGTTTAAAACTTCGCGACCCAAAGGTCGTAAGCGCCGTGGAATATTCGTCACTTACGCGTTTTGTCCAACACTGATTTTGAAATCGAAACAGCACGAAAAGTTTTGTAACGGCTAGTTTTGAGTTGAGTTTTAACAGTTTTATGTTAATAAACTGGGTTTTTTCACTATAAAACTTAGTCGCTGCACTTCCTTGGTGAATATTTACTATTAACACTAAAATAAAGTAGTAAATTACACTTTAGACTAGTAATAAACAAATATTCTAAGCGGAGCGAATAGTAACACGTCTAGTAACAAAAGAGAGAGATGTACTACTAGATTGATCCGAGTGGCTGTTATTATTATTATTATTTAGCCACGAGCCCCCCTGTTCTATTCCCTTTTTCTATTTTTTAAGTATCACACCAAATTTGAGGCAAGAAAGATAGAGAGAAAATATGCTTAGTTTTCAGGGACTTAAGGTACACAATACTATAAGCACAACAAAAGGTAATTTTCCTGTGATAGTGTAATTTCCTTTTTGAAGTTCTGTTTTCCATGAAGTTGATGTCTTATCAATGTTATTAATTGAGTAGAGTCAATCATCTTGTATTTAATTAAGCCCTTTAATACCGATAGGGTATCGCTTTAAAATAATTCAAGTTTAATCTATAAGACAAAGACATTTTATTAATTAACATTTATCAAAGGCATTGAAAAACTTAAGATACTTTCAAATAAACATGACCTTAAGACATTGTAATTTTTTTATTTTTAAGTAAGTAATTTTGGGGTTAGTCAAAAATACCACGGAGCACTGGAAGAAGTATAAAAAGGCTGAATATTCAGTGAAAGTTGACCTATCCAGGCTCAAATGTAACAAATAACTATGACCTCGGCATTAGACAGATTTGCGCTGACACTTACATTTTCTGCAGCTTCTCCTTCTTTTCGAATCGATGATATATTCGTTTAGTTAACCAGATTACATAACATCACGCCTGTAATCCCCGAAGGGTTAGCCAGAGGTGTACTTACAGTACACACATTTCGCTAGTTATGTTTAAGTCCCATGTAATAGGGGGCGTGCCGATTGCTATCAACCGTGCGCAATTCCACAAATACTTAATAACACTTTGCCCGACCTGGGAATCGAACCCATGACCTCATGCTCAGCAGTCGCGCTTGCGACTACTAGACCAACGAGGTAGTCAACTAGAATATTTTGGCCCAGGATATGGTCAGGTTGGCTTCAGAAGCTTACTTAACTTTCTAAATTATGCAGGAGTTGTATGATTTCACCCACCGCTTGGAATAGTCGTGTGACAATCGCCACGTTCCTGTTTCTAACAAGTTTTTTGGCAAAAAAATTGTCTGCCTACGTGAGCAATGCTACAAAGAATTATTTAAGAAATATGATTAACATGTGGACACTAGGTTGACCGATGACCTGGTAAAGGTTGCAGGGATCCGCTGGATGCGAGACGCACGGGACCGGTCAATGTGGCGACACTTGGGGGAGGCCTATGTCCAGCAGTAGACGTCTTTCGGCTGAAATGATGACGATTAACATGTCGACCGAAATATTCAAGCTTAAAACCGACCCAAAAACCCATGGGCACGTTAAACCTTATCTAAGCATCGCTGCAGTTACCTACGTACATTTCACGTCATAATTTATTTACTGCCCCAAAGTTGGAAGAACGCCAAGTCTAGTAAAACGAATCCGGCATTTCAGCGACTCTCTTGCGGTTTTCAAATGAAAACGCTTAGTAAACTTGCGCAGATGAGCGCTGTTATTTTGTAATGTGTTAAGCACGTGCGACCCCCAAATTGGAAATTCAACTTTGTAACCGAAATCATAGGGTTTCAATTGCAAGTTTAAGGTTTAGGTTGCTAACCAAATGATTACATAAAAGTACCGAGTTAAACTGTGAGCTTTTAAATAATGATTAGGTACAGTTTTGGGGTAGTTACGCCATATTTGTGCTCGGTTTAAGGGCTTTTATTTCAAGTGCTGTAATGAACTAAGTGTGTGGTTGAGACATTTAGCCTGGTGTTGTTTGTGAATGAAGTTTTACATTTTTTAAACTTAAATAACGAAACATTCTTTCTTTTATTTTTTTATTCCTATGCAAATTAATATAAAAAACATTTAAAAATATAAAAATAGTAACCCACCAGCATCGAGAACAGGGTCCGAGCTACCGGCGGTGGTCAAGGCTCTTGAGAGAGGAACCCCCTAAAGAGTAAAAAAAAGCAGTCTTATTAATACAAGTACCGCAAAATTATAAATATTTCTGGAATAATGTCCGCATTGCTACTTAAAATGTGTGCATGATGACTTCTACAGGACCAATAGTTACATTGCAAATCATATTTATCGGACATATTTTGGCACCTACATGTAAGTAATTATGAGGACACTGCTTTTTGTCACAGAAAACTTGACATAGCTTAAAGTAACAATTCAATTCTTAATTATGTATGTACAGTCACGACCACCAATATGTAAACACTTAACAACTTTTAAAAGTGTTTTTCTCCTACTGTTGTGATTAAAATTTCATGTTGTTACAAACACAGTATTCTGGAACTCATATTTTTATGAAAAAGATCCAATCTTCAAGCTACAATCATTATTTCTCGCGAAAATTGCTTTTAAATTTAGGAAAGTGTATATATATTTTTGCTCGTGACTGTACCAGTAAAATACTTAACTAATAAATAAAAAGCTGCAGAGCTATTCTGAAAGCTTCGTTTGCGAAATCACTTCTGAATCCGCGGTGAAATCTTGGGACATAAACATTTCGTATTCTCAAATTGAGTGAATTCGACACTAGCGCCAGCAAGTGATGACGGAAGTGAGAGGAATTACAACGGGTGAGTATTTTGACGTTTGTCCACAGTATTTCGTATTCTCAAACACAATTCGCTCACCGTATCGAAAGTCATCTCGCATCTCACACACGAATTCATCTGTCAAATGAAAAGTTACTATTTCTTGAGTGAAAGTAAGTGTTTTTTAAATATGTATGTGATATAAATGCAAAACAAAAAGAACAATTATCTATAATCTATATATTTGTGGTTTTCTTACAGAAAAAAAGTGAAACAGTTAGGATGAACTTATATAACATTATTATGTTAAATAAAGAATATATAGAATATTTCATACAATAACTTGTTCAACGGTTACTGATGTGCCTGGTACCTCCAATACATAGTCATCAATAACCTGAAACAATACATTTTTCATGTCAAAACTTAGTAATAAAAAAATAAGAGTCAGATGTTGTTGCAGTTAATCTTCTCCTTCTCTCTTCTCCTTTGTGCATGGGAGTGTATGTACATATATTGATCTCAGCTGTTGTTATAAAATGACAGTAATGAACGAAAGTTAGTGGGCTCTAGCCGGTTTGAAAACACTGGCCTTTGCATAGCCACAGTGAAGCAGCATGATGAAGCAAGCTCAAAGACATTTTCATTGAACGGACATCAGATCTTGACAATGAAATGAAGAAGTATATTTTTACTGGTGCCAAGATAGAGGGACTTTCATTTTCCTGTGAAGGTTCCTGTAAAATCATTTTTTATATTAGGTGGAGAGTCCATAACTTGTTAGTGAGTTAGTAGCAGAATGAATGAATAACATACCTACATTAATTAAATGGTTCTATTTGTAAGTATGTGTCGCCAGTAGCAAAACCTTCACCAGCCATTAACAGTAGTACGCGCTCTTCTATATTTGAAAGCTCTGGAATGCCACCTTCCACCATTCCAAAGCCTGTGGTGCTTCTAAAAGCGGCGCGTGTAGCGGCTTTCTTTTTTACTGCACTTTTTTTGTCAGACCAATACTACAATGGGAAATACAGAAATAATGATTATTTCACACTGCATGATGGGCAGACGCACAAATAACATTCGCACAGTGAAATAATTAAGTATACTTTGTTTAGACGTTAACTGAAATGACCAACTCACCTTTATTCATTTTTTTGCCGTCTTTATCGTACCTCCACTCATACTGTTTAATTTTACAGTGATATTATCCCACTCCTTATTAGCCGCCTGCTTGGCGCTTTGATTTTTGGCAAATCCTTTTGCCAAGCTAGGCTTCCTTTCTAAGAAGTCGATTAGCGTCTCCACTTGACCCGCAGATGGATGGGAAGTACGCTCAGCACTGAAGTAGAGAATTAACAATTAAATATGAATATAACGATACCGGCAGTAACTTACTTACTTCATCAGAAATCGTACTTACTTCATTTTGTTAAACACTTCACAGTGAAATTTCGGGGAAATAAAAATAACAAAGCTTGTTTGTCAACAAAAAAATAATTGAGTGAATGCTTTTTTTTATACGCGGGCTCCCCTAACTCCTTGAGGCAAAGGCGACACTGCGTTCAGTCTAGTTTTTCATTCTCTATCTCAAAAAAACTTCTAAATATTAAAACGTACAAAATAATGCATTTACATTACATTTATGGCTGAAATAACTATAAACTATTATTTTAGAGCGTTAATTCGGCTAAATTATGTGAGTCGATATAAATCATAACAAGGCACAATTCAGTGCCACCGCCCTACTACCATAGAGCAATGTCACCTGAGTTCTCGAAAGTCACTTCACTTCACTTGGCCTTGATCGTGACATGAGAATACCAAAACTTGTACAGGCGAGATGAGAAGTGAAGTGAGTGTGACTTTCGAGATGATTTGCGAGATGACTTTCGAAGTGAGTCACCGTTTACAGAATAGCACTGCTGTTCCAAAATCAAACTGAGTAGAGCAAGTAGGTTTTATCAGTTTTGCAAACTCGTTCAAAACAATATCAACACCTCCAACAGAAATAAATACTCATAATAAATCTTTGACGCCTATTAAATTCTCAAGTTTGGAATATTAGAAAATCCTTTATCACGCCCGACTTCTGGGAGTCATAATAAATTGCCTGTCTTTTGTTTCTTTCGGCCAATCAAAGTGACGCTGACGGTGAGGCCACAAAATTCGCGGGGCAAAACATTTTACAGTGTGTATGTGATGCATGTACTGAACATTCTAAGAGCGAATTTTGGCAATAATCGTTTATTTGAGCTGCTTTCAAAATGTCGATAATGATAAGACAGAACTATATTGTATATTCTTTGTGGCTTATTTTCTTGATTTTCACTCAAAGGCAAGAGGCCTTTAAGGAAAAGTCAAGAAAATACAGGTAATCCTATGTTACTTCCTACTAATAGTTTTAGTAGGTATATTTTGTGTGTTGATGTTTGTGACTTTGAATGTTTGTGCTTGGAAAAGAGTATACCATGACCTATATTAAGACATGGGATAATATTTTATTTCCATAATAGGTACGTTCCTGTGGTATAATTTATATTACTTATATTTTTTTGTTGTCGTATTCGGCTAGTATTATTATATGCTTGTTTCAGGATCGTGTGTTCTGTGATTGTCCCATAGAAAAAAATTAACAGTTTTATGGTCTGTACAGCCTTAAATATGGCCACACCATCTGATACACACTTTATTTGGTTTACACTTTACTTTCCAGAATTTTAATATTTTTTCCGAATTCCCGCCAGGTTTATGGCCACAGACGACAGGGGAATGTTTTGTCTTTAATTATAGCTTCCTCAAGTTGACGATGTTCCTGGAGTTTGTTCATTTTGAGTTTAAGCTTCAATTGACGTCGGAATACGATAGCGTTTGATTCCAATCTTTTGTAAAATGCTCCTGCTTACCGACTTATGCTAACTTTTACGACACTTGAAAGTTTTTTTTTAATTTACCGGTGTAGTCTCTTCCCTTTCCTAATGAGAGCCGCCTCTTTAGAAGTATAGATGATCAGTAATTATTATTATTGAGACGAAGTCATTAACTCCATGTTTCGTAGATCTAAAAGACTGGACAAAAAGATTTTCTTTCTTAATATTTTTTTTTTTTCTTTTTTTTTTTTTTTTTTTTTTTAGTTTTCCCATCTGAAAGATGGGAAAATTAAATTCAACAGGATGCTTCATAATAAATTGGAGCTGCCACCAGCATGCCTAAGAGATATTTGTCGACGGCATCTAAAGCCAAGACAGAGGCATAAAAAGCTCTGACACCAGGTTAGGCACTAACCAAACAATAAAGAAGAATAAGCAAAGCATGATGATGTTAAAATTTTTCAAATTCGTTCATAGCACGAAAAACATTTTAACAACCAAAAACTTTTAGCAAATACTAATTTTACTAATCGCTATCTGTCATCCTGCCTTTTTTTTTTCGGATGGGAAATCATCAAGTGCATGTAAAGTTTTTTTATTATGAAAAACATGTCTGCGGCTGCAAAACATGGGTGATTTTCATTATTTTCCATACCTTATAACCACCACAAAAGCAATGGTGGTATCTAGGTCATCATCATCTGTCTAGCTTTTTCCCAACTATGTTGGGGTAGGCTTCCAGTCTAACCGGATGCAGCTGAATACCAATATTTTAAATGGAACGACTACCTATCTGACCTCCACAACCCAGTTAGTACTGGGTAATACGATACACCTTGGTTAGACTGGTTTTCAGACTTTCGGGCCACTGATTACCTGTAACGACTGTCAAAGATCTACAAATGATAGCCGGGACCAACGGCTTAACGTACTTTCCGAGGCACGGAGGAAACTCAGTATGCAACTACATACCGAGTTTCACTCACTCACACAGTCACTTATACACGGATCAACCTAGGCATGCGTGGTTTTACCTAAAGATCGACCCGAGTGGCTAATAATATTTAGCCACGAGCTATGGTACATGATACCAAAAATAGGTAATCTTGCAAAAATATTCATCCCTCGAAACTTCAAACGAAATTGACATTTAAAGTAACAGCCATTACACAATTCATCAACCCAAAGTACCGTAGCAGAATTTCGTCAAATATTTAGGTAGGTTGTAACAATAATCTTCGCTAAGCATGGTAATGTTATGCAAAGCGTCGTTCACACAGCTCCGCCGGGAGCATTTTAACGTAATGCCGTCCGTCAGGCAACGCTATCCATTTGTAGAGGCAGCATCTGCTCGACTCATATCGCGCGATTGATAACTGGATCATTAATCTGAAGGGGGCGCTTTAAAACTATTTTGGGTGGGAGAGTTGAGTTTTGGGCGATGGGTTTTAATGGGACGATATAGTGGAGAAATGAGTGATCGAAATGAATTCTCTTTGTACATAAACATACACCATTCATTTATTTAGTTACATTTAGTACAGCATAAGCCATTAATACTAAATTAAGTAATTAATTAGTGTATTTAGTAATTGAATGAATTCTGTTTAATGCTAATTACTAATTACTACTCGACGAATAATTTTTGCCGAATTATTGGGGTTAAAATTCGCATTAATACAGACTACAGATATTTACACATAAAAATATCACCAGCATAAAGATGCGGGTCTTTTCTTCAAAGCCGTACAAATATTTATTTTTCAAAATTAACCAATAGCTAATAGCTAGCAATTATCAAATAAAACCTGCAAAGGTAATTGTTACCAATGTATACTGCCCCACAGCTGGGCAAATTCCTCTCACCGTGTGGAAGGAGTTCCATAGTTCCATCGATCATACCTACAGCAAAAAAAAGACTTCCTTCCCGATCTTAATATCACAACATCAATTCAAGTACATCTCAATGAAACCATTAAAACTGAGTCAATTTAAAGGCAACTAAAGACAACGATTAAATAAATTAAAAACACGAAGTAAATTGCAATGTCAATCAGAAGGCGCTGCGTCATTGCTCAGGCAATCCATCTTCATAAGACCGCGAGTCTTTAAGAAAAATAAATTGCTTCTTACGTCACGCTGTACCAGATAAACACGCAATATGAGTGTTAGCTTCGTAGGAGAATGACGTGTCACGTCTGTACATAAATATTGGCATTAGGGAGGTGACGGGCCTAAAGAACGGTACTTACTGCGAGTATTTCCTTCGAGAATTTATTTTGTAAATATTCGTTGCTCGAGCTTCTGTTACGTAGCTAATAATCAATCATGAAGGATGTATGTACTGATGATAGAATTTATTTCGTCAAAACATTGTATATAGAGGGTGTAAATAGACACTTAACATAAAAGAAAGGCACTTGTTCTCCAAGTCTTTGCGATCATTTTTTAGTTCTAGACCATACCTGGGAACCTTCTAGTTACGGAGATATTGGGGGTCAAAGATCCAACTTTTACACAAGTTTTTTTTTTAAATACATGTTTTTAATGTAAGATTTTTACTTTACACACCTCCACGACCCCCGTACTATTCAATCCATCCATCAGCACAATGCTTTGAGTGCTTTCCATCGAGTCCTACCTTAAAACGTGATTTTTTACCCCAAAAAAAAAAGTCGATTCCCAGCAATAATTTTTGCGTCAAGTTACTTAGTTTGATGTACAGAATGCTTGGTTGACGGATATGTGAAGGGTCTGTTTACACCCTGTATATAATTATGATTAGGACAGATAAAAAATGTCGGGAGGTGAGTTTAAAGTGTGAATGAATAAAAGTATGAGGCTTTTATAGTAGGGGATGACCAAAGGAACAATGGATTGACTAAAAGAAAGATGATATGGCTACAAAGAAAATGACTAAAAAGGGACGTACGGAAGAATAAGATAATTAAGCTTAGAACATAACATCACGCCTTGGAATCTCCGAAGGGTTAGGCAGAGGTGTTCTTAACAGGTACACATGGGGGCATCTTATTGCCATCATCCGGGCACAAATCGAAACTGCGATGCTGCTACTGGGAAAAATCTGATGGAAAAACCCAATAACAATTTGCCCGACCCGGAAATCGAACTAAGGACCTCATTCTCAGCAGTCGCGATTGCTACCAACGAGGCAGTATGCTTATATACCCTAAATACATTGGGATAAGGGTAGCAAAATGATGTTTAATGAAGACAGATGTCAAACACCATTACTGCCAAAACTGATGATAGAAAATAAATAAAATAAATAAAAAAAATAAAATAAAAAAAAATAAATAAAATAAATAAAATAAATAAAATAAATAAAATAAATAAAATAAATAAATAATAAATAATAAATAAATAAATAATAAATAAAAATAAAATAAATTAAATAAATTAAATAAATTAAATAAATAAAATAAATTAAATAAATTAAATAAATTAAATAAATTAAATAAATTAAATAAATTAAATAAATTAAATAAATTAAATAAATTAAATTAATTAAATTAAATTAAATTTCAAACAAAATACTGTACTTGGTGTTTACTATCTTTGCTATAGTTTATTTTTTACCGATTGTTTGTGAATGTGTGAACATTGTAGGCCTTGTATATTCTCAGCTGCACGTTAACTTTTTATTTTGTTTTACATCTTTTGTGTAGTAAGCAACGACTTATTGTCGGGCCTACGCTATCCCCCCATACTTAAGTACAAATGCTGTAACCGTGATAATATTGTAATACCAAATGATTTGAAAAGAGTAACCATGAAGTTTCTTGCCGGTTCTTCTCCATAGGAAACGACCAACCCGAACCGTGCACCTTTTTGTCGACGAAGTGCCCATCTAGGCCTATATAAAATAAAATATTTTGATTTTGATTTTCCCATCTGGCAACCAGAAATAGAAGAGCTCCCCGCGTCACTTTCGTACTTGTTAGGATGACGCGCCACGCTGTCGTTCCCAAAGGGTGCCGCCATTTAAGCTGTTGGACTTTACAGCTCTCGCAAACCCCCGACCCTCCTGTTTAAACCTTGGAACACGTGCTACTGGACATTAGTTGAATAACCTAAGTTCAAATGGAGGCAATTTATCGAAATACCATGTGACCGCTTTAATCACATGGTATTTCGGAAGCCGTTGGTTCAACTGCCTTGGCTGCAATAGTTTTATTGCTGCTTTGTTTTAGTGACGTTTTCAACAAAATTGGGGCTAGCCAACTATTAATGCTGAATTCAATAATTTCTAGTGTGAATTTGATCGATATTTGGGGTTCTGTACATAATTGGAAAAAAACCAATTCTTTCTCGAATGACGTTTTCAAGTAAATTGGTTGTTTTCTTTTTAGATTTTGTGTTAGAAGAATCTTTTTCTTGGAGTTTATTATGTACTAGCGACATGACTTACCGCGGGTGCAATATATACATATAAACCTTCCTCTTCAATCACTCTATGTATTCAAAAATCCGTTGCGTAGTTTTAAAGATCTAAGCATACATAGGGACAGACAGACAGCGGGAAGCGACTTTGTTTTATGCTATGTAGTGATTATTGTAATTTCTATCTAATTAAATCAAATCAAAAATGTTTATTTGTCAGAATATGGTACAAATAGATGTTAAAATATTGGTTCCAGCATATCCTGCCCTTTACGAACTCCATCAGATTTTTACTACTTCATAACTATATACTTTATATATCAATCGGTTAGAATTTAGAATGCAATTTCCTTTTGATTTCTTTCAGTAAACACAATTACTATTAAACGTTACAAACAGCTCTGTTTTCTTCCGTTCCTTGCTGACGATAATTTTCAAGATTGTAATATACCGATAACCATAAAATAACTTGTTCAAATGCTCACAGAGGGTTCCGTTACAGCGAAGCTATTACATATTATTTTATTTATATGAAGACAATGGAATTCTGCTAAAATAAACCTACAACTGTCAACCGATTACAATTATTAAGAAGATACAGACTGTGACAGTAGAACGAACAAAAGTCATAGGAATTAACCTGCATATTCATTTGTTTATTGGTTAATAATATGTGTGTATTGTCGATGAGGCTTATCTATACTTATAATAAATCTGTAGAGAGGTCAATTCTGTACATGAAATATATTTCCAAAATAACTATCAGGGGGTGATTAGGGATCGATACTGATGCCAAAAATGCAATCAGTAAAATTTTTGTCTGTCTGTCTGTCTGTCTGTCTGTCTGTCTGTCTGTCTGTCTGTATAACCGTTATAGAAACAAAAACTACTCGACGGATTTTAACGAAACTTGGTACAATTATTTTTCATACTCCTGAGTTGGTTATAGTATACTTTTCATCACGCTACAATCAATAGGAGCAGAGCAGTGAAGGGAAATGTTGGGAAAACGGGAGAAGTTACTCCATTTTTTAAGCTTCCGTCGCGTGTGCAACCTTAATGGTTAAAGCTACACAGAAATAATGTATGACGGAAATGTTCTCCTTAAAATTATATAAAAAATATCCCACGACAGCATATGTCTATCTTTTATGGTTGACTCACAATATCACGTGTAACTCCCGATAGCTTAGCAGTTCGAAGCTTTCTGATTATATTTGTCTACTCTTACGTTTATAACACTCAGTCATCCCTAATTAAAAAAGGTTAGTCTGTTACATCAAAACCACTGAACCGTGAGGAAGGACATAGGCTACTTTTTTTTACGAAAAACGACGGAACCGCGGACGAAGTCGCTGGCAAAAGCTAGTGTATTAATAAATTTAAGTTTCTGTGTACTTTTTTATGCTGAACCCTAAAAAGCTGTTCAAGATAATAGCGGCTATTTGCTCATCATTAGCTGCCTCAGGTGTCAAAAAAATATAACCTAATGTAGCTTGTCCGTCGTAAACATGTTTACAGGAGAACTTTAAACGATTTTTTCGCCATTCATTTTTTTTGCCTTTATAAGCCGGTTTCTTTTAAAAAAACACAAGCCAAAGCTTCATTCTTTATCAAAAATTGTTGCGAATAGCACAATGCGAGGGACCGGCACAAGGGATCCGCTGTTTTTTTCGCGATTGTTCATGCAAACAGTTGTTTCTTTTCAGGGTTTCAGTGACACTAATGTTATACTCTAATGACTGAAATGTGTCATCATCTGCCTAGGCCGATTAAGGGTACCCGCACACGGGCCACCGACCACAGCCACAAACGCCGCCACACGAAGCTAGAAGCGGCTACAAAGGTAGCTGAAGCGCGCGACAGCCACTTGTGGCCGGTGGTCGACACTTGCGGTCGGTGGCTGCTACTTTTTTAACCCATGCATGCAGTATCATAATGGACTAGGACGAAGAAGGTTGACTGAGGTAAGGGAGAGAGGGGTGGAGAATCGCGCGAGTGGTGTGTGGCGGCGTTTACTGGCGGGTGCGGGCTACAAGACGCAAGCAGCGAAGATTTGTAGCGTGTGGCGGCCACCGGCGTCAACCGTGTGCGGCGAGTCTATATAAAATGTATGAAAACTGCAGGAAATATGCCGGTGGCGTCGTTTTGTGGTTGTGGCCGGTGGCCCGTGTGCGGGGACCCTTATCCACTGCAGGATAACCAGATGCAGCTATTTCACTTCAACTACCAAGTTACTGAGTAACACGGAACCCCTTTTTAAGAGACCTAGACTTTTGTTTCACCTTTTCGCTTCCGACTACCCGTAACGATCGAGAACGATCTACTGCTGCTACGGCTGTTATTCGTAGATAGTTCATAGTCTGTAAAAAAGCTAGGCAAAATTTGCCTAGCCTTTTCCCAACTATGTTGGGGTCAGTTTCCGGTCTAAACGGATGCAGTTGAATACCAGTATTTTGCATGGAACGACTGCCTATTTGACCTCCACAACCCAGTTAGTACTGGGTAATACGATACCTCTTTGTAAGACTGGTTGTCAGAGTTTCGGACCACTGATTATCGTCAAAGATCTACTAATGACAGCTGGGCCCAACGGCTTAACGTGTTTTCCGAGACACGGAGGAAACTTGGTACGTAATGGGTGGTCACCCCTTCTCAAACCAACCTAGGTACGGGACCAACAGCATATACCCTGACATATTCTCACTACACAAGGTGATAGTTACTAGTGTTGATTACCGTCATATGACTAAAAAAAAATTCACTTTAAAAGAAAAGTGCGGAACCACTATTTAAGTCAGAATAAATAGCTCTCTCTCTATTAGAAGTCGAGTCATGGAAATTATTATTAGGTTTCTCGTTTTTAATTTTGGTATTTTGTTAAAATATGTATTAGTTTATTTTATTTGTATATTTGTATTTTTTATTAGTATCATTATAAGTGCCTATATAAGTTTTCGAAAGCAAGAAGTTATTTTTTTTTTTGTATTTATTTTGTATTATCACAATGTTTTCTTATTTAACCCAAAGGTTCTTCTTTATCGTGTGGTTAGTGCCTAACCTGGTGTCAGAGTTTTTGTGCCGCCCATGGGCCTAACCCAAAGGTTGACTGGTAGAGAATGCCTTGTGGCATTAATTCCGCCTATGTACCACTATTGTACATGAAGTTTTAATAAATAAATGACTGCTAGACAATTCTATTTGTTTTCAACCTTCAACTACCACGCCACGAATCATGTTTACAGGTTACAAGCGTTACATTAAAATCGATACCCATTAGTTGGACACTTCACGTGACATGTTCTCCAATACTACTTGAACTATCACGTCATTTAACAACATCGAAAAACAGACTCTATTGTTATAGAAACAAGATATGGAGGTCTAATTCTTGTGCATTTTCAGGAGTTCTTCGTGGATTGGTCGATTGTCGGACGGTATTTCGTTATGCATTTCCCTTGGATAGGTGCATTGCATTGTTTAGTAGTTCAGTGACTAGTTAACATTACTATGTTAGCTTATTTAACTTGTGCAGTTTTACTTAAAATTTCACTTGATGCTTGAGTGGCAGGGGTGCTGTTATTGTGTTAATTTAGTTTGACGTGTTAAAGTTTGGATAATTGCATTTTGACCGTGTATTCAAGTCGTTTATTATACCTTCTGATTGCCTTGTTGATCTTTGTGGTCGATAGCGTGACTGCAATAATGTATTATTTGGTTTTTCAATCACTTCGCGGAAATTCGAAGAAATTTCAAAAATGTCTTATTTCGCGGAAATGTCCTGTCGCAAAATAAAAATGTACGATAAATGTCTTTTACGCAAATGACCTGTAGATTCAATTCACGCAATGTTTTTTGCGTAAATCTCCCAGACCCCTGAAACATAACAACATAACATAACATGACGCCTGTAATCCCCGAAGGATTAGGCAGATGTTTACCTAATAGTACACCCACATCTCGCCAGTTATGTTTAAGTCCCATGTAATAGGGGGTGAGCCTATTGCCATCAACCAGTTACAAATGACTGTGATGACTCTGTGGCTGCTACTGAGAAATTCCTAATAGAAAAACCCAATAACACTTTGCACGACCTGGGATTCAAACCCAGGACAATCAGCAGTCGCGCTTGCGACCACTACACCAACGAGGCAGTTCCCCCCTGATCCCTGAAAGTCTTATACAGGGTGTAAACAGACCCTTCACACAGCCGTCAACCAAGCATTCTGTACATCAAACTAAGTAACTTTACACAAAAATTATTGCGGGGAATAGACTTTTTTTTTTGGGATGAAAATTCACGTTTTACGGTAGGACTCGATGGAAAGCACTCAAATCTTTGTGCTGATGGATGGATTGAATAGTACGGGGGTCGTGGAGGAGTGTAAAGTAAAAAATCTTACATTAAAAACATGTATTTAAAAAAAAACTTGTAAAAAAGTTGGAACTTTGACCCCCAATATCTCCATAACTAGAAGGTTCCCAGGTATGGTTTAGAACAAAAAAATGATCGCAAAGACGGGGAGGACAACTGCCTTTCGGATATGTTAAGGGTCTATTTACACCGTTTATAATTCCTGCAATGTATCTGCAAAGCTTCTAGGTACCTTCTGCAAACAAATAAGTGACGTCACTTATCGTTGCTCTCAGAACATTACACACGCTTTCAACCACCCGTAGCTAAAACAATAGAATTTTATATTAGACAAATGCTGGATATTCCTGGTGTAGAAACAACAACTAAGTAGGTTGTGTAGGTACTATAGATTTCTTTCATTTTCTTATGCTTTTAAAAAGATTTTTAGACCCAATTCCTGAGGCACATCATATTAAAGGTGTAGACCATCACACTGAACACCTTTTTCCATAAGACCAATATCGTAATCGTGAAATTAATCACCTGTCTTAAACATTTAGGTCGACTAGGTATAGAAGTTTTGGTCGACGACCAATCGAGCTATACACCCAGTTTATACAAAAAAAAAATATATATATATTAAGAAAAATATATAATAATAAAAAATGTAATGAATGATGTGATGTTATGTGTGTGTAATGTAATGTATATTGAATTTATGGTTTATTGTTTATTTTTTTGTAATTTTGTATGATGCACGTCATGTCCCTGCGACAAATAAATATTTTTTCTTTCTTTTCTTTTCTTATATGCGGATCTCTCATTGTGCGGGTAATCTATACAAAGCGAGGCCATGTTTTACTGGAAATGTACACCTCAAATACAGCATGTATCGGAAAGTTGTGGTCATATTTAAGGGTATTGTACAGAGCATCAAACCGACCACACCCACACTTTGCCGAGCCTAAACTCAAACCTAGGCCTCCACGTGCCAACCTATGCTTAACTACGAGGCAGATCGAATTCGGCACTCTTATTATTAAAACTCCGAAGAAATTATTTATTTAATATTTCATGAATAACAGTAGTTGTACATAAGCGGACTTAAATGCCACAAGGTTGTGTACTAGTCACTTTTCGGTTAAAAAGGACAAACATTATGATATTGTGTACAAAATAAAATAATTAAAAACAAACGTAATTTTGCAGATGTATAAATATAAACCTACTACTGTTTGTCTTTGCATCACCCAAAGGTTGACTGGTAAAAAATGCCTATGGCATTAAGTCCGCCTCTGTACTTTGTGCTTGAAGTGTTAAATAAATAAATAAATAAATTATCCATTCACAAATAAATCATGTCAAATTTTAATAGGTTAACGTCCAACTACCACATTAACTATTTAAGGTAACCTAAGCCGAAGTCAAACGAAATTGAATCAAACATTTAATACCTGAAAACTTAAATTAGAAATATCAAGTTTCATACATGAATTCGATTTTAGTTTTGAAAACTTTTTGTTTTCAATACATAACTTTTGTTAATCTTCATTTTGAATCTTGAAATACTTTTAATAGAGTTAGTTTTTAAAATATATTTAGAGTTGTAAAAAGTTTGTTCTTCAATAAAAATGAGTAACTTAATAGAACATCACGGCTGTTATCCCCTAAGGTTTAGGCAGAGGTGTACGTAATATTACACCCACATTCCGGCAGTTATGTTTAAGACCAATGCAATAGGGGGCGAGCCTATTGACATCACCCGGGCACAAACAACGCGTACTTTGATGACACATTTCGCAATCGTATTTGAATACCATGTAATAGGGGTGAACCTATTACATAGGACTCTAAGTATCTACCTATAGTGAAAATACCACAATGAAAATTAGAGGAGCAATTCCCGTATTTTTAACATATCTCAGTCTGGATCTGTGAAACCTTACATTTTTCTTAAGTTCTTGTCGTTAATTGTCGCTGGGGGGAGATTCTGACTAGATTTTGAAGGTTTATAATCACGAGAATTGGCCTTCAGGTAATGATCCAATCATCACTCATCATTTTCCTGAGCGAAACTAGGCTCTTTCGGTAGCGTACTAATAGGTACACCTCATATATGTTATGTGTATGTTATGTTATGTATTTCCGAGCGTGTGTGAGTTGGATCTCGGAAAATAAATACCCACTGGTGCAGGTACACTAATTCGTAAACCACTATTTACTTTGTAATTATGGAAACTGGTTCACAGTTCTCATAATTACCGTCAATACAAGCGATGTAGGGTAATACTGATACCTTATTTTCAGCCCTTGTTTTCAATCCATGTGAAATGACATGAATTAAAAACAAACAAATTAGTCGAGTGCAATTAGACTATAAGGTGGAACGAAGTTTGTAGTGGTCAGATTTTGATGGGGTTTCTTTTATTGAGTTCCTAGAGTTGTGGAAAAGAAAGTAAAAAAATAAAATTTCGCCGCTCGTTACTTTTTTTTTTTAATTTCCTTTTCAATATTTTTTTTTAAGTTTGTGAATAACTTAAAATTATTGGCCTTCAGGTAATGATCCAATCATCATTCATCATTTTTCAGCCCTCATCCAAATTTATTTGGGGTCGGCGTAGCATGTCTTCTTCTTCCATACTTCTCTATTACTCCTCATCTCATCAGACACTTTCTTTCTTTTTATCAACCTTCACTCAATCCATCCATGGTTTTTTGGTCTCCCTTTTTCTCTTGTACGTTACTCATCATCATCATCATCTCAGCCAAAAGACGTCCACTGCTGCACATAGGCCTCCCCCAAGTGTCGACACATTGACCGGTCCCGTGCGTACGTTACAGATACACATTCATACTCAAAACTTTCTTCACGGCATTTTCCTCATTCCTCCGCATCACATGCCCGTACCAAGCCAACCGATTACCACAAAACGATCCAATATTGGTAGAATAATCCCAGTCTGATAAAAATGTTAAATCATTCAAGAAATAGTATTTACTGTTACAACACGACCCGGTTACGTCCTGAAATTGAGAGTTACCAAACATCGCGTGTCTGGAGACACTAAAAATACTGTTATTAAAGGCAGCCGGTTCGTTTAAACTTGCTGCCAAATGGGTACGAATCAACTTCTACTATGTAATTAATTTTCGTAATTCTATGTTTTCTTACTACAGTCACCTTTTGAATGAGTCATTATCGGGACAAAGAAAAGTTTTGGTGGGTGTTATTATTTTTCTAATTTTAGATACAAAATGAATCGTAGTTCTTTGGTTGCTGTTGAATTTTTGTAGCTTTTCTAGTTTTTGATTAAATCTTTCAGAGCCTCGTTGGTTTAGTGGGCGCAAGCACCACTGCTGAGAAGGAGAAGGATCTCTTTCTCAGACCCGGGAATCGAACCCAGGAGGGTTCGATTCCCGGGTCGGGTAAAATGCTATTGGGTTTCCCATCAGGATTTTACAGCAGTAGTGTAGCAGCCACTGAGCCTGGATTTGTGCCGGGTTGATGACAATAGGCTCGCCTCTTATTACATGGGTCTGAAACATAACTGGCGAAATGTGGGTATACTATTCCTCTATTTCTTAGCGTGTCGATGGCAATCTAAATTGTGTCAGCCCAGAACCGAGCTACTAGTTTGGCGCTTACGGTAGCGTACTATAAGGTACACCTCTGCCTAACCCTTCAGGAATTACAAGCGTGATGTTATATATTTCAGAGCCTGAGTGGGTTAGGTCCCGGAAAATAGATACCCACTGGTGCAGGTACACTAATTCGTAAACCACTATTTACTTTGTAATTAGGGAAACTGGTTCACAGTTCTCACAATTACCGTCAATACAAGCTATGTAGGGTAATACCGATACCTAATTTTCAGTCCTTGTTTTCAATGCATGTGAAATGACATGAATTAACTGAATAAACAAAAAGAATAAAGTTGATATCAACTTTTTTCTCTTTGTTTATTCAGTTTATTTCAGACTGACTAGTACATTGAAGAAACCTTAAAAATGTTTAAAGTGGGGAAAACTGAAATTTATGTAAAGCAACAAAGTTTTTAGTCAAAATACACATATTTTTAGGGTTCCGTAACCGAAAGGTAAACAACTGGAACTTTAAATATCCGCATATTTATTTAAACATTAAAAAAAAAAGATATCATGCATATCAAATTTTTGTACTAAATAAATAGATACACATAATTAAAAAAATAAAGAATTATTGAGTTACCGCTTTTGGCTTACGGGAGAGCATTAAATAGCGAGGCGGACATTAATTCTACGACCTCAAAGAAAACTACAGAAAAACTTGGTAATGTACTGGTAAGGAAAATAATATACATTAATTTCCTTAATGAATTGAAAATGGCGGGGGATTCTACTGGCTGTCACGTTCTACGTAAGTTACTTAGCTGTAAGCGTTTGTGAATGAAAAAATTAAATTAAAATATTATGTACATTATTTTGTTTTTGTACCTATTAAGGATGCTCTGTAACTGGACTTATTGAAAAATAAACAATGCAGACTCCTATGTATAATGCTGCTGTCTTAAAAAACTGGTTTACGCAATGAACATGTCTTAACTAAAATATTAATAAAAAATATAACACAGTATCTAAATAATCTAATCATATCTTCGAACAGTCATTTAACTACAATTTCATAATATTTTATTCAAAAAATTGGCAATTGTGATGCACACATACTCGTATAATTCAATTTATTCAACAAATTGAAGTGTCATAAGTAAAATATAATAATAGTATTTTTTTACGTCACCCGCGAGAGCAACTCAATAAAATACATTAGCCTAAAAAGTAATGGCGTCGCAAAAATATCAGTCAAACGATAAAAAGTCCTATAATTGAACATCAATCTATTTCAGACCAGGCCCTCGAGATCCGAATCGAATGACGTTTCAATTCGATTCATGGCTGTAACCAAATTATTCCAATCACGAGCACCATTCGATATGCAGCTTTGGAATAAATCTGAAACACTGGTTTTGCTCGGAATTATTTACAATGTTTCAATTTGCCTGTCTGTCATAATATTTCTCTACTGAACGAAGGTAGACTTGGAGGAGCTCGTGGCTAAATAAAAACAGCCGCTCGGGTCGATCTTCAGATTAAGCAGTGCTTGCTTAGGTTGCTCCGTAGAGGGGTGACCACCCATTACACATCGAGTTTTCTCCGTGCTTCAGAAAGCACGTTAAGTCGTTGGTCCCGGCTATAATTTCTAGATCTCTGACAATTTACGTTACTGGCAGTCTGTAAACCAGCCTTACCAAGGGGTATCGTATTACCCAGTACTAACTGGGATGTGGACGTCTTATTGCCATCAACCGGGCACAAATCCAGACTCCGTGGCAGCTCCTAAGAAATTCCTAATGCAAAAACCCAATAACATTTTGCCCGACCCGGGAATCGAACCCAAGACCTCATGGTCAGCAGTCGCCATTGCGACCACTAGACCAACTAGGCACATGAATTAAATTAGCTAGCAAAACCTTCTTTCCTATTTGTGATTTTGTAAATTTTCTGATTGGATCCTCTTAATTACCGACCTTTAAAGTATGTGATTAATCAGATCTGATTCACCATCTTTAGTTTGTTTGCCTACAGAGGACAATAATATAGATTTTTGCTATTTTTCCTATATTACAAAACGACGTAGTAACAACGTGTATCTCGAAAAGACGAATTCAAGCGACAAATAATTAAATAATTGAACATCGACTTCGATCTTTTTTAGATCAAGCCAAGGAATCAATTCAGATGACGGCCGTAACGATTCATTGAGGTGGGCGAAATGTACCGATTAAGGAAAACGGAACGATACCGGTGAATCTTATTGAATTTCTATTAAACACGCCATGGAAAGACCTTCGAACGAACAGCGGAATGAATGTTGTTTTTATTTGAGAGTGGAAACTTTTTTATAGAAACATTGTTTTGTTTTTCTATGCTGATTTTGATTGACGAAGGCAGAAATGAAAGAAAGCAGAGGCAGAGGTAAAGTGTGAGTGAATATTTACCTGCTTTATGATTTATGTATTCCATTTTCTTTCCTTCTTTTACACACTTTGACTACATCTCTTTTTTTAGCATCTCCTTTCGCAGGTATGCTAGAAGAGATTTCTTTAGAAATAAGCATCACCTTTGTAATTGGTAAATGAGTGAGTTACAACGCCGGAAAGACACCTCCTAGAAGGACATACGCTTCCGACGACAGACTTCCGAAGGACAGACCTTCACGATTACGTTGGTGAAGGTCTTCAAAAAAGTCAGGTGCATAGAGCAACCAGCCTGCAGGTATCACTAAATGTATGAACGTACAGATGAGGCGAAGGGAGTTTTGTAGTTTCTGCCTACCCGCATGGGATAGAGGCGTGAGTTTATGTATGTATGTATGTATGATTGACTAATCACGTTGAACAGAACTGCACATACTAGAGGCACCTGAGGCACAAATCTGCTAATAAAATCATGCCAGAATGGCCGACCACTGACACTGTAATTGTTGTTCTGGACAGCTTTGATAGTCTCCTAATTGACAGGCGTCATTATGGCGTTCCGATGGTGTGCCACTGACAAATAATTGCTCTGGTATAGGGCATTTAACATTCTATTTGATTATTATTCAATTCCATCTTATTATTTTTTTTGATCAATGACTTGCCACTGTGCATTAATGCCTTTTTATTAACTTTCTAGCTTTGCCGCGGCATGCGATGCAATGCCTTTTTTTTAAGATTTTTTGGAAACCTTCCCTGGCGTTTATAGAACAACTGTACAAAATTTAATCAAAATCGGTTCCGAAGTTTACGAGTCTATAGGGTACGAACAGACGAATAGACGAACAGACTAACAGATTTTCATTTTTATAGTAATAGATAGATATCTTTCTTATGTATAATTCCAATCCAACATTATTAAACGACGATTATGAAGTTGGGCAATGCGAAGTTTTTTTCAGCATCATTTTAATGGCGTTGGTTTGATTTGGATGTAATTAGAAAAAAAAAAATGAAAATTGCAGACTTGCCCCTCTCCTAGAGTAAGCCAAGTGCCGGTGTCAAACACTATCGAAATTGCAAATTATCGAGAGTAATTTCAAGTTTTGTTTTGATAATACTCTTCAACATTAGATATTTTTGTCTAAGTAACCCATAGTTGCTAAAAATGTCTTAGTTTCATGAAACCAAAGCCTTCAAAAATACTCGATACAGATACTAAACGTTTAAAAAAGTTTTGGCAACTACCACTTAAGCCCCATCACGCTACGTCAGAATTTATAAAAAGGCACACTGTTCACCATTCTTACTTGCCTTACTTAATATTATAAATGTGGAATTAGTTTGTTTGCTACCTTTTCACACCTAAATCTCTGAACCGATCATACTGAAATTTTGCATATACGTTGTCAGGTGTAAAAAAACGGACATAGGGTACCTTTCATCCCGAAAAAAGTACTGATCCCGAGAAAAACAACAACACTGTCCTTATGATAAATAGATGGCGCTCGTGATTTTCGAATCATGATTGAATATTTATTATTACAAGCAGAGTACAACCCGAATCTAAATTAACGGGAGCGGAGCTGTGGGCAAAAGCCACTTTATTATATTTTCCGAACATCGACCTACAAGCTACCATCCTGCCTAAATATTGACTTAAAAGTTAAATGAAAGAAAGTTTTTCTACAAAGTTTGTAGGACCTTCGAACACAGTTAACGTAGGTTGACGCACCCCGGTCAAACTTTTGGCCATAATAAATTTAAAGTTCTCCTATACCGGTCAAGGGATTTTTAATAATCTCCATGCTAGGATGAATAAATTATTGGATATTGAATAAAATTTTCAAAGTTTGACGTGGGTACTTCATTTGTTTGAAAGAGAAATTTTTTGATTATTTTGATAGGTAATATTCGGTAGGTAGGAAGTCAGGTAAATTATGAAACTTTAACAATTTTTTTTTTAAGATTCCTTTTGCATTTAACGGCTGTACGTGGCGAGAGGCGTGGTGGCGTAGGTCTAACGAGTCCTACACCTGATCTCTCTCCGGTCGTATTGGATTGCCATCCCACTACATAATAATGAGAGAGAGGGATGGGAAAATGCACATGTGTGTACATTCATACACACCTGCGCATTATAGTAATTAGTGCGACAATGTTTAGTCTCCAGTGAGATTGGCCACCGTGACCGACAATGATTCCCTGATAGATCAAAATTTGATTTATCAGGGAATTATTATGAAAAATGTGTTATGGAATAAGTTCTAGGAAGATGACTGTAAGAGACACATATGTAATTTAAGGTTATTAAGCTCAAGTCGATTAAGTAATTCACCTAAAATATAATATGAACTGCAACTTAAGTGGCAGTGGGCATTGCTCGCAGAAGGAATGGCAGATGGGGTCGAAAAGTTCTGGAGTGGCGACTGCGAACCGGAAGATGTTGCGTTGGAAGGCCTCCCCTAGGTGGACCGGTTGCGGGGATCAGCTGGATGTGAGACGCACAGGACCGGTCAACGTGGCGACACTTAAGGGAGGCCTATGTCCAGCAGTTGACGTCTTTCGGCTGAAATAATGACGGTGATAATGTTAAAAATCTGAAAATTCTGAAATCCCTACAAAATGTAAATGACTAATAAAATTATAACATTATTATATAAATAACGCCTCTACAGAAAATATCAGACTACTAATTAACAGACACGTTCATACTCCATTTAAATGCAGGTGCGTTAAACATTTTGTTAATAAATTTTATTCTCAGAGTAAAATTTAGATATTATGAAACTTTTCCCGTAATTGTTGAGCATAATAACATTAAGTAATTCAAACCCTGGGTATAATTACGAAAGGATAATCTCGTTACGGTTGTCGGCTTAAACTTTTATATAACTAAATAAGAGTTTACAATTATGGCGATGACATTACACGTTTTGTAGGACTGTTCCAGTTTAGGTTAAGTGAAGTACTGTTGTAAAAAGATATGAGTGTTTAATTTATTTGTTTTTGGTGTTTTGTACCAAAATGTTAAAACAACGTGCGACCCTTATTGTGACTTCATCTGTTTTGAATCACGTGTCTTGTCTATCATGAATCAAAATCTAAATCTATGTAGTTTCAATTTATTTGAACATTGAATCTTTTTCAAATCTTAAAGCTCGGTCAAACCAGTACGGACAAATTCTAGACGCCGCTGCTGACTGACAATGTATTGTATGCAATATATGTCAGTGTCCGGTTTCGATCCGATCCGAAATCTGCTCTAACCTGTTTGACTGAACCTTTACTTAAAATAAAAAGCGAACTTCATCATAGCTGTTTCCTATTACAAAGAAACAAAGAACCATCGTGATTGAAAGTAACAAACTGTTGTACGAACAGGTAGCTCCTTAATAGAAATAAGTAAAGGAGCAGTTTATTTTGAAACAACAGTCTGGCAGACGGCCGGCGTCAAATATAAATAGAACGAGCCAAGCTTTTGGCGTTCGAACCTTTATCCCCTGGCCACGAGCTGCAAGCGGAAGCTACACGCGTCTTACAGACATCGACTTCGAAAACAACAAATAGAGAAAACGGTTGAAAAAATTGAGAGAAACAGGAAAGTAGAAATAAGTTGAAGAAAAATGAGAGAGACAGGGAAGTAGAAATATGTTGAGAGAGAGAGATAAATTGAAGAAAGATAAGAAATACCGGGAAGTAGAAAAAAGGTGAGATAGAGATAAGTTGAAGAAAGATGAGAGAGACAGGGAAGTAGAAATAAGTTGAGAGAGAGATATTATAAGTTGAAGAAAGATGAGAGACACAAGAAAGTAGAAAAGAGGTGAGAGAGAGATAAGTTGAAGAAAGATAAGAGAGACAGGGAAGTAGAAATAAGTTGAGAGAGATAAGTTGAAGAAAGATGAGAGAGACAAGAAAGTAGAAAAGAGGTGAGAGAGATAAGTTGAAAAAGATGAGAGAGAGAGGGAAGTAGAAAAAAGTTGAGAGGAAGATAAGTTGAAGAAAGATAAGAGAGACAAGAAAGTAGAAAAAAGATAGAGAGATAAGTTGAAAACAAGTTGAGAGAGACAGGGTTCTAAATAAATTGAGAGAGAGATAACATGAGAATTACAGGGAAGTAGAAAAAAGTTGTGAGAGAGATAAGTTGAAGAAAGTTGAGAGAAAAAGGGAAGTAAGAAAAAGTTGAGAAAAAAAATAAGCTGAAAAAAGATGAAAGAGACAGGGAAGTAGAAAAAAGTTGAAAGAGTGATAAGTTAAATAGTTAAGGGCAAATAAGTGATGCGCGCGTGCAGTTTCCCGTGACGCATATCGCGTCTTCGGAGGTCTTGATCGGGGCCTGAGTTAGAACGACGAAGCACGGGAAAGCCCAGGATACAACAAAGTGCCGAGAAAATTAATTTCAGTGTTGAACACATTAATGGAAAACTTTCTTTAGCTAACTAACTTTCTTTGTGATTTATTGATTGATTTACGATGTTATTTAATTTAATTTTTACATAACATCACGCCTGTAATCCCTGAAGTGTTCGGCAGAGGTGTAAATAACAGTAAATCCATAATTCGCCAGAACAGTTATGTCTTTAAGTGCAATATATACAACATTATTTTTAGTATAAGCGAAACCTGAATATACTCGTAGTTTGTTCAGATTAAGTAACTGAATCGATTCCAATTATTTTTAAACCATGTATTTTTCCCAATTTTTTTTTTTAATTTTCAAGTCGGACACCGAGCGATATTAAGTACCTAGCGCAATCATTTAGGTACCTACTGCCAAATAATTATTATTAATGAGCTCAAGACGACGCTGGAGGCGCACGCGCAGATGCGCTGCGTGGTGACCACGCTTTTGTGCGGACAACCAGATAATAGAACAAGCTTCTAACTTTGTGATTTTTCATGATACAGTTTTGAAATTTTGTACATAGATTCTTTACATAAAAAATACTGGACACGTGTTTCAGGTGTCGCATATACTAAAACTAATGTTGTATATGTAGCCATGTAGTAGGGGGCGACCCTATTGCCATCAGCCGGGCACAAATCTAGACTCCGTGGCTACTACTTAAAAATTTCTAATGGAGAAATCCAATAACACTTTGGCCGACCCGAGAAACGAACCCAGGGCCTCATTCTCAGCAGTTGCGCTGTTACCGAGTTGTTAATAAAACAATGCAATAACATTAAGGCATTAATTTAAATACTTCCACTAGCCTTACAATAAGTCGTGACTTATATATTTTGATAATTTAAGGTCTCAACACCGCGCCATGATAAACTGAACATGCACACAACCTTTCCAATTGACCTGCGATGTAACAGCAAAAAGTTACTTTATTTCTTATTCACCGTGTTCTAATTTCGCTTTGGCATAGCTGACACGAATTCAGGCATGGTAGCCGGACATTGGGCATTAAGCATTTTTTAAAAGCCAGTCTGTCACAGATGCAGCGTCGATTACTCATCAACTCGTGTGTATTTTGACGCTTTTAGCGTATGGCAGCTGGTTTTTTGAAATCTTGTGCCAAGTTCGAATATGTTTTGAATCGTGATTTGATGCAATTCATAGAAAACTACATCCGCAAAAATTGTGAGAACTTGGCTTATTTCCATAATATAAAATATGTAATTTATAGCTTATGTTACTCCCTGATAATTTAACTTTCTATTGGTGAAAAAATGGTTAAAATCGGTCCAGTAGTTTAGGAGTTTATTCGTTACAAACATACAAATCTTTCCTCTTTATAATATTAGTATAGATATACCTAATAACACAATTGTAGTTTTGGTTCTTAATTATGTAGTACCGAGTAAGGACAAGTCGAAACGGATTGGTATCGATGGGTACGGGTAAAATAGTCCCATACTTTTTGTAAGCACTCGTACTAACAGGAACAGGTGTACAACATATAAATTACAGACTGTTTTTTTTTCTGGTTCCAACAAATCGGGACTATACCCTGTATCTTAATGCAAGCTATGGCGAACAGTAGCGAAGCGTCAATTTTTATAAGAAGTAAGCCGGAGTACATTTCTTTAATGTGATTATATTATTTGCCTATAGAATACTGACTGTGCCATTTTTAAAGGGAAGCCATAGGAATCGAGTTGTAAGGAACCTTCGCCACTGAAGGCTAAACTCTAAAAATAGTGAGATTTTTTTTTCCATCCGTATATTTACTATGATACTGACTACCGATGGGGCCGAATAGTTCTGGAGTGGCGACCGCGAACCGGAAGACGTTGCGTTGGAAGGCCTCCCACTAGGTGGACCGATGACCTGGTGAAGGTTGCAGGGATCCGCTGGATGCGAGTCGCACGGGACCGGTCAATGTGGCGACACTTGGGGGAGGCCTATGTCCAGCAGTGGACGTCTTTTGGCTGAAATGATGATGATGACTCTTTATCAATGCTGCAGCGCATATCCGTTCCTCATTTAATACGTAAACAACTACAGCTAAAAATAAAACTTAAAACAAACCCGTCAAAGAACTATTTTCATTCTCAATACCATTTTCATAGAGGATGAATGTTCGTATCTCGGTGGTCGACGGGCTCCATCGTTCACGTCGGCGCGGAGTAGCCTTGTTTCGACATGGATATATTGGGAGCACCGCAACCAGCTGGATGATTGACATACCATCTAGTATCTTACCTGCCATAAAGGGTATCGGGAACCATTTTGTAGTGGATATGTACAGTAATAATTGTTTCTGTAGTTGTATCAGAAGAAATGCGGTATTATGATACAAAATACTACCAAGGATTCAGCAAGTGATTGTAAAAAATTATTTAAAAAATGTACAAGCATCAAGTGTCTAGAGATGAAGTAATTTTTTTGCAAAAAAAAAATATGCAATCAATATTTAATAAATCTAGTCTTCCAGATTGGCTTTTTACTTTAATTTCTATGTTTAAGTTAACACTTGCTTACTTAATGAGTTTGTAGTAGTAGTGGTAAAATATAGCCCCTTTATTATTTATTATTATTATCAGCCATTTGTGTCCCACTGCATGGCAAAAGCCTTCCTTCCCTCTTTCCACTTATCCCTATCCAGTGATGTTATTTGCCAATTTTTTTGAAAAGAGTCGAGTTCGTCCCGCCATCTCCTTCTGGGCCTGCCGCGTTGCCGTTTCCTGCTGTTTGGGACCCATGGTGTTATTACTTTAGCCCATAGCTCCTCCGGCATGCGACAGATGTGGCCAGCCCAGTTCCATTTAAGCTTGGCAGCCGTGTGACCCACATCGGCAATTTGAGTTTTGGAACGCAGTATCGAGTTCATTATACGATCTGTAAGTTTAACTCCAAGGATACTACGCTCCATTGATCGCTGACAGACCCCGAGTGCGGACTTTTGACGCTTGGATAGTGACCATGTCTGCGCTCCATAGGTGAGGATGGGAAGAATGCACATGTCCATTTATTTTGTAAAAATTAAAAAATATTGCAGTTCTTGTAAATTGTGGTAAATGGCACAAAAAGGAAAACCTGAAAATTTTCAAAATTTTTATTGTTAAGAAAAAAAAGGTGGGATGCTCTCAGGATTGGTGTGGCGACGATCTTTGCAGAGTGGCTGGTAGCAACTGGATGAGAATCGAATTGAGGTCTCTGTCCAGCAGTGGACTGCTGTAGGCTGATAATGAGATAAGAACAATAATAGTTTGTGTTTCCACCATTAACATGAATCACACAAACGCAGCGATGTGGCATGCTTAATATCACTTCATCAAAATCACTTTGCTGACAAAAATTGTTTTCAAGAGGTATCGTGTTACCCAACTGTTTAGTAGCGGTCAGAAGATCAGATAGGCAATTGCTTCATATTAAATAGAAAAAGCTAGGTCGATGATAGCATAGAAACAACTACACACAGTGCAATTGTACCTTATATCGGAAGATATAAGATACAATTCTGGGGGCGACGGTATACTGGTTGTGTGTATTATTGTGTGTCTATGAACCGAGTCTTATGTTACTGTAAGTTTGATGTAACTTCTGTACACCAAGTTTCTCCCATTGATATTCAATAGGCATTGGCGTCGCGATATTGCATTTCTGCTGCCCAAGTTAATTTCAACTGTAATGGCAACAAATCTATAAATCTAAAAACGGACAATGTAGCTTGGTAATTATTAATGATATTTCTATTGATTATTTCATTATTTTAGAAATTATTTCATTTATTTTTTACATGTTTTATGCCTTTACTCTCAATTGAATTCTGTGTGCACGTTTAAATTGAAATAACAGATACTGATTTCTAAGTTATAATTATTATAACTCAACACATAATATAACATCACGCCTGTAATTCCCGAAGGGTTAGGCAGAGATATACCTAATAGTACGCCCACATTTCGCCAGTAATGTTTATGCCCCATGTAATAGGGGGTGAGCCTATTGCCATCAACCGGGCATGAACCCAAATTCCGAGTCTGCTACTGAGAAATTTCTGATTGAAAAACCAAATAACAATTTGCCCGACCTGGGAATCGAACCCAGGACCTTATGCGCAGGAGTCGCGATTGCGACCACTGGAACAACCGAGGAAGTGGCAGTATTATTTTATATATTAAGTCAGTATACTATTAATGGGAGTAATCCTATTGTCCTCTTATTCGACTAAAGAGTGAGTTACGAAGTTATTTATGACGTTTTAATAACGTCTTATCAACTGAACGGTTTTAGGATAAAACTTAGCATATTAACAGACCATGCCTTTGATCAAAATATTAAGATCCTTTTTAGACCAGTTGTATCTACGTCCTGCGGAAAATCGACCATTTCGTGAGCGAAGCCGCCAGCAAAAGCTAGTATAAAGCCCCCTATTAACAAAAGATACCCTTCCTCTTCCACACGCCTGAAGACATACCCATACAACCCAGATCGTCGGTAACGCCTTATCTTACTGTCTCAAAAGTCGTGATGTGAACCAACCTACATCACTTGTGACACTTCCAGGTTGCCGGCAGGATTGCACCGAAAGTTAGCCGAAGTTAAGGCGAAGTTGTCTTGTGTTTCGAAAAACTTCGATATCCCTCTAGCTGGCACGACTCGCGCCCCCTTCCCCCCGCGTCTGGCGCACCGCTCCCACTTCGTACCCGGCGGGGTAGGAACACATACAATCTTTCGCAGATTTCTCGATTTTTGTAGAGGTATAAATATTTTTGGATTCTACATAAAATTCCCTTCAGATTAGTATGAAAATTAATTGTGAAGTTTAAAAAAATATTTTGTAGAAATTATGTAGTTTCAGAATGTAAAAAATATTTTAAATAATTTTTCAAAAGAACGAGTGATTGTCATTGATCCATATTTTCTTTTTTCTCAAAAATAACGTAAAACGTTAATTTATTTAATTTTTTATATGGCTATTCTTACCCATTGCTGGGTTTTACACAAAGGTCCTTCTAGTCCAACTCTTTCCCTGCGAAACAGGAATACTGCAAGTCACTGGTAACACTTCACACACAATAAAATGCTGGCTTGTTCTGAGCTAGTGTTGTTACTAACACTAACTAAAATACTAAAAAAAACTATAGAGTGTAGTCTGAAAATAAAGGTTAACTTATATAAAATAATACGTACTAAACATATTATTAAGTTGAAAACAAATAAAACACTAAGGGGCCGTCTCCACGAGCGAGAGAATCGTGGCGATATTATCGTCGTGTCATGTATAATTCTATACACTCTCTTAAGAGCCGTCTCCATGAGCGAGAGAATCGTGGCGATATTCTCGTATAGAAATACGTGGCACGACGATAATATCGCCGCGATTCTCTCGCTCGTGGAGACGGCCCCTTAGTTATCATCATGTCATAATAATATTATTTCTAACAAAATTCCATCTCTTTAATTAAGTTTAGTATAAAAGTGTAACCCGTCCTAACAAAAACGCTTTGTTAGAAAGCGTAACACTGATATTAATGAAGTTCAACCCGTTGCTAGAATTTCTTTTCACGAAAATGTCACCTACATTTTCTATTCTAGGTTTTAAAGTGTTAAAAGGTAAAAACAAAGTGTGTTATATGGCTCCTGTGTTGTTTATTTTTAAAGAAATATATATTTCATGCTTGTCGTAGCGTTTTTTTCTCTGTAGTTAGAGAATAACAAAAAGTGTGAGTAGTTTTTGTAACAGGTAGTGCTCGTGACATCAATTTAGGGTTCTTGGAAATTGTAAGCGGTTGAAGAAACTCAGTTTAATAAATATTGGGGAGACATTGTCACATCTGACTTTACTTTTTTCTCTAAGTAGGGACATACTCGTATAATTATAACATTACGAGCGAATCAGTGTTCATCAGAGATGTTCATCTTCTTCGAAAAAAATAATAGTAAAACAGATTCTCCTTTCGTATATTTTGTAGATAATAATGATGAGTACACGTGAGTGTGACTATGAATCGATCACTAATTATTTATACCAACTATCTTTTATTCGCTCAGGGAACAAAAATTTGAGTAATTTTCAAATGTGACAAGTTGTCACCTTTTCAGACTCAATCATTGTTTTGCATTTTTTCTGAGTTGTAATTTAATTTTTGATCGCCGATCGCTATTAAAGCCATTATTTATATGTCTGATATGTCAGGATTTACTCCGTTAAGCTCGTCATTTAGGCAGACCACGGGTTTCGTGCTATGAAAACACACTGGGTGCGATACACTGTTTCTAGCAAAACTAACGAATTACTTGAGATTACAACTTAACACAATAACACAGGGCCCTTTGAATCGGGTACAGTTCCAAGACGTCTCAACTCCGCCGCGATCAGGCACTGAATGTCGCCCTCTCCTCGAGCTGGACATCAGGGGTCTGTAGAAGCACGCTGTGTTGTGACTGGTAAGTAGGTCGCGTGATGTCACCACTGCACAAAGGCGCGCTTTCCAATTCATTTTATGTCCATACTAACGACCGGATCTGACAAATATATATATTTATATATATGCATATGGGTCAGTTTCATTTACACAGGCGAGAAAAATAACATCTTTCATGCACGATTGAAGTAAAGATTAATCTTTTTATTCTTAAATAACATAGCTTTCTATGTGTTTAATATTAAAAATACTATGTGTTTAATCGTTTAGGTACACACCCCTTTCTAGCACAACTTTGACGTATACGCCATCTACAGACATTTGACTGACATTTTAGGGATAACTCTGCCCTTAATAATATTACTGTGAATAACAATTATATATAAATAATTGTTTCTCATAATATTGGTGGAATAATAGGGAGAGATTGGCATGTTTAAATTTTAATGATTACCTAATAAACTATGTTTAATAATTGGTGTTCAAGGTTACCTTGTCTATCTCTGCGCATGAAAATTGAAATAACGTATTTGTGATTTTTTTCGAATTCTTTTAGTTGACAGTCGAATTTGCAATTTTATTTTAATAAAACGTAGGATCTAGAAAGAACATTCGTCGAGTTTATGATTATATGGTTATCCGTAGAGAGAAATAAAATTCGTTCACATTCCAAAACGGTGCAGTGTGAACCAAAAATTCGGAGGTCAGGACATCAGTACCAGGGCTGCGGGACTGTTCGAAAGAGATACCGATGACCCGGACCACAAAGGCCTAAGAAGGAACATGGATGGGTTTTAGTCAGTACAAGTCTGACACTCCCTTCCGCCTAGAGCGGGAGGGTTCATTTGATGATTTCCCATCCGAAAAAAAAGACAGTACCAACCCACACTGTGCTCGCGTGGTGTATTATACCTACCACTCCGTCACACAGAAAGGAGGCAAGTTTACGAGCAATGGAAATGCCATATACTTTGATGTACTAAGTGCCATTTGTATATCTTTGACAGTCGTTACAGGTAGTCAGTGGCCCAAAAGTCCGATAACCAGTCTTACTAAGGGGTATCGCATTACCCAGTACTAACTGGGTTGTGGAGGTCAGATAGGCAGTCGCTCCATGTAAAGAACTATATATAAGGTATCAGGTATCCAGCTGCACCCGGTTAGACTGGAAGCCTACCTCAACATAGTTGGGAAAAGGCTAGACAGATAAATAATAATAAATAATATAATAAAAAAGGTTGAATGAGTGAGTGCGAGAGGGTGTGTAGTTGTGTGTGAGTGTGATATGTGACAGTTTGAGGGGACATGTTCATGACTGAGATACGACGCTGGAGGCGCGTGGTGACCACGTTTTTGTGCGGACAACCAGGTAACAGAACAAGCTTATAACTTTGTGATTTTTCATGTTACAGTTTTGATATTTTGTACATAGATTCTTTACATAAAAATAGAGACACGTGTTTCAGGTTTCGCATATACTAAAACGAATGTTGTATAATAATATAAATGTAGTAAGATGATGATGTACTGATAGCGTTAGTTTATGTTAACCTCACAAATCGAGGGTACCACGAGGTTGTTATATAATCAAGAGCCTCTAACCTAGAAATAATACCTATACATCGTAATAACTTTCGGAAGTAAGTATAACATTTCTGACCGTTAACATTTAATGTTTCGTGGCAGTCTGTTTGTCTTGGCCAAAGTTTCGATGAAACAAACATAGTAACTGTTTAACTTCCAGCGATACTTTACCCACAGTATCTGGTAAACAATTAATATTACGAACAAAACAAAACACTAAAGCGAAGGGGGAGTTAAAGTTTCACAATAAAAAATTGTGGTCAATTTATATTTTACAGTTGAGTTGACGGTGTAAGATAGAAACATAACAGAACATTACGCCCTAATCCCCGAAGGGTTAGGCAGAGGTGTATCTAACAGTACAGCCACAGTTGGCTAGTTTTTTTTTTTATCCTCAATTGTCCCACTGCTGGGCAAAGGCTTCCCCCATCCGGGGCTGCAGGACTGTTCGAAAGAGATACCGTGGCCCTGGAACACAAAGGGCAAAGAAGGAACATGAATGGGTTTTAGTCAGTACAAGTCTGACACTCCCTTCCGCTCCGCCCAGAGTGGTCATTTGATGACTTCCAATCCGAAAAAAAAAGGTTTCCCCTATAACCTTAACCACTCTTATCTCCGTGGTTATGTGTTATGATAGGAAAATGCCTTAGTAGGTACACTTAAAAATAATGTTAGTAATTAAATCATTTTCTCAGTAGCAACTACGAAGTTCAATAGCACTTTGCCCGCCCCTGGAATCAAACCCAAGACCTCATGCTCAGCAATCGCGTTTGAGACCACTAAACCAACGAGGCAGTCAAGATAATAATGTGGTCAATCATTGTATGTATTGTGTACACAAATTTTTTAGAAATATTGATAATAATGATTTGATTTATTATAAAGAATTACCAAGCCAAGCCTGATTTTATTTTTTAGTATCTTTTTTTTTACAACTGATTTACAATTTTTCTCATTTTTCTGCTATTGGGCTCAATCTTTTAGTTAGGAGTAAAATTCACGTCATGAGCTTCAAATAATTCAGATATACATAAATCGTAATTAATTTTCATTGAAGAGGGTATTCTACCCCGCAAACCATGCTAAGTAGTCTCACATTTAAACTTAACAGTGAATCTTGGTCCTTAAACAGCCCCCAAGGACCACAAAATTAATTTGCGCTCTTCATAAATTCTCAATTTAAAATCAGAATTTAATGAGCGTCTGAAATTCCACGAAAGACCGAATCAAAGGTCAGGCAAACACTCTGTCCTCTAAAATCAGAAACAGCGCAAAGGTTTGCAACCCCTGAAGAACCCTTGAGCGTAGAGTTACATTATTCTCTGACAGATCTCAAATATCAATGGATCTGGGAATTGGGAACGTTAAATAGTAACAAAATCTTTTTCTTTGCGAAATATGATCGAGGTATATTATTTTTAGAAGTTTTTTTTTGTACACAACGTGTAACAGAATAAACGCAAGACCTCTCGTGTGGTGTCTCAGACCATGAAACTGAACAACTTTTGTTAAAAAAAAAAAACTTTTTAAAGGAACGGACGCAATCAGCTGATCCACATGTATGGTAAAACTAAAAAAAAAGTAATGAATTTCCAAAAGTCATAGAACAAAAGTTGTTCAGTTTTATGGTCTGAGACACCACACGGGAGGTCTTGCGTTTATTCTGTAACACGTTGTAAGAGTAAGGTCACATTGAAATAGATGGACAAATTTTAACACAGCGTTCAGTACGTCTAACCAAAGATATCCAAGCAAAAACACTGATTAAAGTGATTTTATTTTGACCTAAAATCATTGGGTCACCAACATTTTTAGTATATTTTCGTTAGCTGATTTTTTTCATTAACAGGAACCAATGGAGGCTGCCAATACTGCTAAACTCGAAACGATTGGCTAATATACCGACGCGCTAATACGATATCTACTTCATACTTCACAGACTTTATTTCCTTAATTTCTCAGATATTTATTCCAAATTCAAAAATCGACGTCGAATCTCACAATCTAAAAATCATTAAAACAAACGTCTCGAGGGCCATTAGATAATTTCGTCTTTAAATTATTAAACGCACAAGTGTATAATAAATTCAATGAATACAGTATAAATTGCTCGACGTCCCGCTGTAGAACGGGTCTCCCTAACTAATTATACCGAGTGGTAATTCTTGAATAAATACCAAGGTATCTCCTGATGCTTTTACGGAATTATTTCAAATGTATGGTGGAAACAAACGTTTTTGATATAATAACATCTCGTCTGTAATCACCAATTGGAGAAGCAGAGGTGTACTTATAGCATACCTTCATTTCACTAGTAACGTTTCAGTCTCATGTAACAGGGGGCGAGCCTATTGCCATCAATCGGGCACAGTTCCACGCTAAGGCCTACTACTGAAAAATCCCTGATGGAAGACCCAATATCACTTCGCTCGTCCCGGGAATCAAATCCAAGACAGTATTAGCGCTAATGACCACTAGATCAACGAATCAGTATGATTTTTTTGTTTTAGTTACTAGCTGTCGACTGTTAAGGGCCAGTATCATTATACTCTATTGGTTGTTAAATTCCTTTCTTATTCGTAGTATTTTAACACTTATGTTGACTACAAAGTTAGACAAAATAACCTGTTTGATCTTTCTTTCTGTAGCATGTGGTTAGTGCCTAACCTGGTGTCAGAGGTTTTATGCCGCCCATGGACCTCTGACTTGGCTTTAAAATATCTCTCAGGCATGCTGGTTTCCTACAGATGTTTTCCTTCACTGTTTTAAGCTTTCACGGTTTACAACTAAACTTCGGATTACAACTAAATATCGGGAGCTCAAGATATTGAACAATCACGGAAGATATCCCGGAAGTGACAGTATATGATGTTTCCCTTTACCGAAGAAAGTATAAAACAATCACCAATATGACAAAAATTAAGAAAAAAAAGAACCAATTTGTCCAAAAATTCCAGGTTCCACCGAGATTTGAACTCGGATCGCAGGATTCAGTCCTGAGTGCTAACCGTTAATTATCTTTTTTATTCTGTTTATTTTTAACCTTTTTATTGTGTAAACTTAAGTTTTATATTTTTTTTGTTTGTTGTGTGCACTTGTGGCATGTGCCAAATAAATATGTTTTCTTTCTTTCTTTCTATTTATACAATACGCACATAAATACGAAAAATCAGAGGATATGCTTGATGAAAATGAAATACAAGACGAGATCTACGCAATGGAAAAGGGCAACTGCGCAAATAGCTACATTCATACCTATAATAGGAAACTGCCTCGATGCCATAATTTCGTAAGGGTTACGTGGGTTTATTCAGGTTAATGAATTGGCCTTGGGCTTTAGGATACACATATGCATTATATGATACATATTTATCCTTATATCGGTATTATACAACGTGTAACAGAATAAACGCAAGACCTCTCGTGTGGTGTCTCAGACCATGAAACTGAACAACTTTTGTTCTATGACTTTTGGAAATTCATAACTTTTTTTTAGTTTTACCATACATGTGGTTCAGCTGATTGCGTCCGTTCCTATAGAATGTTTTTTTTTTTTTTTGCGAATTTCAAGAACTCGTAGAACAAAAGATGTTTAGTTTCATGGTGCGAGAGACCACACGGGAGGTCTTGCGTTTATTATGTTACACGTTGTATATTATATCCGGCTCGAAACACCAAAATGTAAGGGCATGAGCCTTTAAACTTAATGTTGAATGTTAATAAAATAAATGTTAATGTTCAAAACGGTATTTAATACGAAATTGCACTAAAATAATGTAATATGAAAATAAAAGAAAATGTTACAAATTGTTGGATGATGCACGAGCTCGATATTAAACCGAAGACTGACGTACTTACGTACGTGACGATATAACATTTTTATAAATTAACAAAATTTGCAGTATTTTAACTAGGATAAGGTACAATGTGCGGTTGCTGACCGTACAGTATACTCAATTTTAAGGTAAACTGATCCTTAATAATTATGATATACGACCTTACTCAGACTGCAATACGCCTTGAGAGTCAAGAAGTTGCAGTAGCACCACAAGATTGACTCCAAATCTTTGTACAGTTTGCGACACAACATCTGGAGACTTGAGCAGCACTAATTTCTGCCACTCATGAGAGTTTTGCCATCAACTCAGCAAACACAAAGACACTGTTCCATTACCGGTCACAGCATATGAACTTAGTTTCACATTACATTACCACGGTGACATTACGCACGGATGTCTTTGATTTTTTAGATAAAACGAAAGTTCTTAGTAATCGATTATAAATTATTATAATCTAGTCTCAACAGACTAATAAGCAATTTAACTCTCACTTTATTAAGAATAGTGTCAAATTGCGCTTTTACACACTCTCACTTTATTAAGAATAGTGTCAAATTGCGCTTTTACACAATTACTTGATGAGGCCAAACGAGCGTGTTTTTTTGAGCTGTGCGTCGCGTAAAATGAGTCGCCGAATTTATGTTGCATTCGGTTTCATACTCAAGTCCGGTTTATCAAAATGGTAAAGGTGGTGGAAGGTGGTGGTGGTGGTGGTGTTGGTGGTGGTGGTGGTGGTGGTGGTGGTGGTGGTGGTGGTGGTGGTGGTGGTGGTGGTGGTGGTGGTGGTGGTGTGGTGGTGGTGGTGGTGGTGGTGGTGGTGGTGGTGGTATGGTGGTGGTGGTGGTTGGTAATGGTAATGGTGGTGGTATGGTGGTACAACTCATTTTGCCTCGCGACTCACAGCTCAAAAAATTACGCTCGCTTGGCCTCAGCCTTAGATTTTATAAGTTTTTAAACTGACATGGTCACCGACATTATCATTACCACTAAAAACGGGATATTTACCATGTATAATGCTGTTTTGAGTTATAAACATCGGGAACTTAAAACAAACAGTAAACATGGTAAACATCCCGTTTTTAGTCTTTTAGACTTTGTATGGAAATGTAGGTACATAGGTGGGATCGTCCACTGACACCCACAGCCACAATACCAACGGATGCGTGGCCAGCAAACAAATGAACCGCGCAGTTTACTTTTTGTAACTTATCCGTACACATCCTACGCAGTGGTGGAATTTAGGCCTTTAACCTGCTGCTTTAACTTGCTGAGCAGTGGGGGTCTAGTAGTATCGGCTCAAACTGACGAACTGTGTAGACTGGTTGTAGGTTCAAACCCAAGCTGGCACCATACTTTGCGTAATTTTTTTTTTATAATGAATGCTCTCAAAACGGCGAAGAAAGTGAAGAAGAACATTGTGAGGAATCTAAATATCCTAGAACTAAAAAATTGCCATCTGGCATTCACCAAGTCGGACCCACGTAGTGGATTACGGCCTATACGGGAGAGGAGGCCCATCACCATTCTAAAAAGGTTTATAGGCTGATTCTGTATGCATACAAGGTGTAACATAATACACGTAAGACCTCCCGTGTGGTCCCTCGGACCATAAAACTGGACAACTTTTGTTCTGCGAGTTCTTGAAATTAAAAAAAAAAAATTGTTCTATGTAAAGACTGATTTGACTGAAGCGATCAGCTGTTCAAAATTTATGGTAAAACTAGAAAAAAAAGTTATGAATTTCCAAAAGTGTAAAACAAAAGTTGTTCACTTTCATGGCCCGAGACATACACAATAGGTCTTGAGTTTATTATGTTACAACCTGTATATGTATCCTTTATCAACCCACGTGAAAACCAACCTATTCATCTCCAGCCACGCGTCAGGTATACAAATCTAAACACCGACGAAGCTAAGCCTCAAATTAACATAACTAGCAACATCAATATTATAAAGCCAATGTAGTATGGAGTAGGTACAAACAAAGGGTAATCCGGGCACGTGAGACACATTATGCTAAGTGTGGAGTCAACAAGCGATGGAGTAATAAACTTCGTTAGTGCTGAACAATGGAGGCTGGAACACCTTGTTTGTGGAGACAATGATTTGAATTCTGATGATGATGATGATAGACTGAGCGAAAAGATAATGTGGATGAGTGTTCCATTTGCGTGTTCACTCTTGGCTCCGTCATTCTTCAATGATCGCAGCCATATATGACGCATCTTTAAGTTACAGTGGTCTGCTCGGTACATGTTTACATTCATCACCAAAGAAAAGACGACTACTGCTGGACATAGTATAGGTACCATCCCCAAGTGTCGCCACGCAATGGGTGCCTGAGGATGAAAGTCACCGTCGAGGTCAGCCCAGAAAGAGGTACCAAGGTGGCCTGGACGAGTGGACGCACACTACGATGGTTGGTTTCAGGTGGAGCACAAAAAGAGTACCTGGAAAGATCTATGGGAGTCTTTTGCTCAGCAGAGGGACATTAGGGGCTAAAAAAAAAGTGTCGTCAATTCTCAGTTGTGGTTCTCGTTGTCCGTGACCTTCATCATAATCGGTCACCTACATTTACTGATACTGTTAGCCTGTGTCATTCCACTGCTGGACAAAGGCCCCTCCCCATGACTTCTAACTGTTTCGTTCCTGGCCCAATTTGGACCACTGGTCGCTGGTCTTGTCCAGCTCATCCCACCGTCATCTATAAGGTCTGCCGCGACGGCTTCTGGTTGTGTCACTCCAAAAAGTGACTATTTTGGGCCACAGATGCGGCAGACATGACCAGATCAGTCACACTTCAGCTAAGCGTCTTTTTAAGCAACATCAGTTATTTGTAATTTTGTCACCTACCTTTAGTAAAATGACTTACTTCAAAATGGACAATGCTCTTTAACCGTCTGGATTGACTACTGGTCGGCAGTACAAATAACCCGACGTGCCTACATGTATTGTATAGTTCAGTTATAGGGATCGAATTGTTTTTCGTTTGAACTGGGGAGTACAAACACAAAACCGCGAAATGTGGGCGCCCCACCAAACATCTGGTAGCGCGGAAAATACCGATGTGACGTTAAAATACAACATCACACCTATTTTCCCCAAAGGTATGGCCAGATGTGTGCCTATAGTACACTTATAATTAGCTAGTTATCAGTAATAGTATTATAAAGAGTTAAAATTGCTTGTAAGTTTGTATGTAGGGGGTAAGCTTCGGAACTGGTGATGCGATTCCAAAAATGCTTCTAATAATGAGAAGTTACATTATTCCAGAGTGTCATAGGATATATTTACAACGTTTCCGTAGGATAATTTACGACCTTCAGGCGAGCGAAGCCGTGGGTACAGGCTAGTGTCAATTTGCCATCAACATCTGCTTAGCCTTTTCCCAACTATGTTGGGGTCGGCTTCCAGTCTAACTGGATGCAGCTGATTACCAGTATTTTACATGGAGCGACTGCCTGTCTGAGCCCCACAACCCAGTCTGTACTGGGTAATACGAAACCCCTTGGTAAGACTGTCAGACTTTCGGGCCACTGACTACCTGTAACGACTGTCAAAGATCTACCTGCAATTGACAGCCAGGCCCAACGAATTAATGTTACCAAGGCACAGAGGAAACTCGGTACATAATGGGCGACAACCCATCCATGGAAAAACCTATCCAAGCCTGGCTTAACCTAAATATCGACCCGAGCGGCTGTTATTATCTAGCCACGAGCTCCTCCATGTCCATTGCCATCAACTGGACGCAAATCCAGAATCCAAACCAGGATCAGAGATATTCCTGTCGGAAAAGTCCTGTACTTAAATCTAATCCAGATGCTCATGCTCAGCAGAAATGCTTGGAATCACTGGACCAATGAGGCAGACGTTTTATGAAAAAGAATAAATGGCATAGTAAAAGAGGCCATAATGGGGATGTTTCCTGTGTAAAAAAATATGATTCTATTTAGTCCGTCAGTTATATTATCGAAAAATATTGGATACGTTTTTTTGTTTTATCAAATCAATAAAAATTGACAAAGATAAAACGCATAAAAAATCATGAGTGGGGCTGTCATTTTTCGGTAAAAAATGTACTGAAGTATGACGTCACACGAGTTTTCAACGCACTGTATCGTCTTCATTTTTACTATTCGTGAAAAAAAAAATACGTGTCCTATATTTTTTGGAAATCCATTTGACGAACTAATTAATTTTTTTCAGGAAACATCCCTATTACCTACGCAAATGAATAAGACTTGGTACACCCATTAAATTACATACCTTAGAATACATTTTACCCTGAAGCGTAAGCGGTAAGATACGTTGATAACAGCTTGAAGCGTTGGAAAGTTCTTGAGGTTAAGCGGAAGTTCTGATGATAAGCGCTTCTAGCACGTTTTATTAATGTTGCCTATATTATACCGTCATGTAGAACGAAATCAAGGCAGGAATGTAATCCAAAGTAGATATTCTCAAAGAAAAGCCGAAGGAGTAAATACAGTCTTGATCTTTTCGAAATTTCATTTATCGATGAACCCAACTTTTACCGACTTTCTTCAAAAAGGAGGAGGTCCTCAATGCGGTTGTAGTATTTTTTGTCTGTTTGTGTTACCTCATAACTCCGTCATTTTGCAACCGATTTGAAAAACTTTCGAAATCTTTTCTTTCTTTCTTTCTTTATTTTTTTTTTCGGTCACCTTAATTGCCACATCACGCGTCGCTCTAAAAAACTCTAAAATAACTTTTCTTTCGGAAGTCGGTGACAAAAAGTCAATGAAACAAACGAAGTCACCGACTTCCGAAAGTAAACTTATTTTAGACTTTTTTAGGATGTCGGTTCCCGTAAAGTCGTAAACAAACAGATCTGAACCTCCTAACACATTCAAGTCACACCCAACAGATCTTAATTGTGGAACAACAAATAAATCAAGATTTTCTTAAACAAAACTATAATTTAAATGCATTACAAAGTCCACGATTTGTCGTCTCCCCTTATCTAGCGTTCCGTCAACACCGAAACTTTGTGAAATAAATCTACATACTTGAGATAACGCGAGAGTTTACGTTTTGTTTTAAAACACGGTTGTGAAATTGTGGTTTGCTGGTTGGGAAATGTGGAGAAAGGTGAACAATTTTGATTGTATTCGCTTTTTAAATGTTGAATTTAAAAAGCGAATACAATGTATAATAATTATTTTACTAAATAAATAAAGGAAATAATAATACAATACTGTAATGTTAGTAGTGTTTGTGATAAATAAATAAATAAATACATAAATAAATAAATAAATTTATTATATCAGCGTGTATGGTCCCAGTGCTGGGCACAATCCTCCATCCACTCCTTCTTATCTCACCACTGTTGTTTGCTGTTGTGGTTCTATCTTTCATAAAGCCGTCAAGTTCGTCTTGCCGTCATCGCCTGGGTCTACATTATGTCCAAATAGCTAATGTTGAAATCAATACATGTAAAACCGAAACAAGTTCTTGTTCAAAATAGGTCGTTCTCTCTACTGCAATAACAATAAAGCTAATTTAAGTTAACTTATTTATTTAGCAATAATTATTGCTAAATGCACGTTTAGGTAAAAACTCACGGAGACTTGATTTGTGACCTCTAATTTGTAGATTCTATTGAATAAAGACCATGATTTTTTTTTCATCTCTCAAATATCCCATACTTTTATAATAATAGAATACATTTTCTTTATACAAAAGCATCGCCACAATGAAAGAGGGCCCTTAATAAAAATAAATCGTTAAAGTCGAATGACAGATTTTATCCAGATGTGCCAGTATCCAGATCTCAATTTATTTTGGTTCCCGCCAAAATCCCGATAAAAACAATATGAACTGTAGGAAAGTGACGTCATAAGCCAATAAGCCTGTTCGCATTCACTAATTACCGTACGAGGCAACGCATCGCAAACGCTCGCGGCATAACACTAAAGAAAATAAGGCAAAAGGTGCACTTTTGAAAACGCGCTAGATAGTTACTTGACACAAGCGGTGCGAGCAAAACTCATGCAGCGTTCCGCGAAGATTTCGCATCAGTTTTAACAGAGCTTGATAGTGGTAAAAGAGTTTAAACGCTAACTCCGCCATCCTAAGCTACAGATTACTGCATTGCAGAACAAATACTTCTGGTGCGATTCGCTTGTCGCGAAACTGTTATAAGGTGAGTTTATGGTAGTATCACTTTATGGTCCATCTGTCTGTCAAGATCCTTTTACTCAGGAACGCGTAGAGATATTAAGCTAAAATTAATTTCAAATATTCAGGTCTGCTACCCTTTGGAACAGTCAACGCAATCAAAAGATATTATGACGGTTTATGTCGCATATTTTGCGATTTCACAAGGAAATCAAAACCTATAGGGTACTTCCCGTGGACCTAGAATCATGAAATTTGACAAAAAGCAATGTCTTACAGCACTCGTAAATGAAAAATCAGAAAACCGTAAATACTTAGTTTGAAAATACAATACCTACAAGTTATAAGGAACCTTTGGTGTGCGAGTCCAACTCGCACTTGTCCGGTATTTTTCTATGTGTTGAGTTTCAGAAACCACGATGGTCTTGATCCTTCTGTCTTACATCTATTTGTGACACAATACAGGACGAGAAAGGCGCAGAGCTAACGCACCGTTAATTATTCTGCATTTAACTTATTTAAATAAACTACGTATAAAACACGGATACATTTTGTGAAAATTTATAAGGGAAAGTGTTGCGGTTTGTTTTACCAGGTGTCTGCACTTTATCTATAATTAGTTTTGGCTTCCATTATTTGCTAAAGGTGCGTCCAGACCTGGCGAATGTGCCGCGAATACGCCGCTCGCGAGCCGCTTGCGAACTGCACACGTGTTGGTCGCGTGCGGTTACAGCCTATATTTAGTGCGCCGCTCTAGTGCAACCCTAGCAAGGCCCTAGCAAGGCTCAAGTGCAGCGTGCGCGCAGCTCGTGCGCACATACGCTAGAACTATGAGCCTCAGTTGTGAATTTGCTTTCGAAGATGTTGGACCATCGGGCGGCACGCGCGCACCTCCTGCGCCGCTCGAGTACGGCGCGTAGCTTGCGCGCGAGCGGCGCGCTGATGGCGCAGGGGCTACGTACGAACATGAAATGCACGCGCGCAGTTCGCAAGCGGCTCGCGAGTGGCACATTTGCCAGGTCTGGACGCACCTTAACGGTTTGATATGAAATAAAACTACAGTAGGAAAGCTTCATCGCCTATTTTTATTTTGCCACCCTAAAATAGAAAGTGGCTGGTGTCACAACATGTATTATGTTATATGATATAGCTTATATTTGCTTTACGACTACTATGACGGATAATTTCAACCTTTACGTTTGAAGTTTTCATTTCTTAGGAGTGTTTGTTAAAAGTGTAGTTGTAAAGCACATACGAGATAATAATGTTATTTTTTTTTATTTGTGTTGATACGAAGCTGAGCACGATAACACCAGTAAGTAAGTAAGTAAGCAACAGTATCAGGATACGTCATAGCAAAAAGTACATAACAAGTCAACGTTGCAACGTGTCGTTCGAATCGACCACAGCAGTGCAACACTGCTGTGGTTCGAGTATAAAAAGTAAAAGCAGTCACTAAGTTCAGGTGATTAAAAATTATATTTTAGACCATTATCCTCAAGTGTTCACAAATCTCTACAAAACCTAAATATCTACATAACATCACGCCTGGAAGTCCCAAAGGGTTAAGCAGAGGTACCTAATGGTAAACCTACATTTCGCCAGTTATGTTTAAGTCCCATGTAATAGAGGGTGAGGACATTGCCATGAACCGGTCACAAATCCAGACTCCGTGACTACTTCTGAGAAGTTCCAGGTGGAAAACCCAATAAAACTTTGCCCGAACCGGGAATCGAACTCAGGACGTCATGCTCAGCTGCAGCACACGCCACTCCTAATAAATATATACTCAAACATAAAGTAAAACTCCAACAACATTTAGGTCCGCCTGGGCAATAAGCCCACGTCCCAAGATGCTACCACTTACTAATGAAGAGTATGCTAATTAGTTAGCCCAACTAATTTACAAATAAACGCCTTTATAACTCAGTCCTATGGTGCAAAGTTTCGTAGCAAGTTTTACAACGAAGACTTCGCAGCATAAGTTTTGTCTGTACTACATACTTTTAGAATGTAAGTAAGCGGTTCAAAACCTTTAATGTAAAACTCGTAGCAACATCTGCACCGCGTAGCAAGAGTCTACGCTGCGTAGCAAAAGCCTACGCCTCGTAGCAGATGTCTACAAGATTTTAGTGTATTATGATTTCTAGTTTCGATTTTATACTACTGTTTTGCTCTTATTTTGATAAGTAATTTTAATTGTTTTAACTTCAGTTCTTTAACGTTGCTGCTCTTTTATTTTGTTATGAAATTCTGTGTACTCCACCTCCTTTTTTATTGCGGATTAAAATTAGCTTTTATGTTTCAGGCACATTGATAAATATTTTCGTTTTCTTTTTGTTGAATAATCCATATAAATTTCGGCTTACTTCTCAATAAAATTCCCAATAATCATTCTATTGAAAATATCGTCAAACGTCTTTTACATATTACAGACGTTACATACAATATTATCTTTTCAAGTACTCATACACCCAATATGTCCCCAATAGATCTAGCAGAGCCTTATGTTTCGAAATAGAAATTATTTCACACAATATCGAGTCGGATTTCCTAACAAAATTAATTTTGGTAAACGGATATCTTCACATACATATTTTTATGGTAACGTTAGCATGCCGGTGTATACGATAGATTGAAGGGATTCCCTTTGTTCTGGGTTAACCCACAAAATATTACGTATACAAAGTACAGTCTCGCACACTAATATGTATACAGGGTGTTATATGGCAAAGGGAATATTTTTCCCAACATATTTTTCAGCGCATTAATTAAATAATGTGTTCCTGGTAGGTATTCTATTGTTGTACAAAGGTTATTTAAAGACTTATTAATCACTCATTAAATATTCAAAAAACATAAAAAAATAAAAATATATATTTCTACCAATATTATAAAATTAATGCCAAATGTATAAATGTTAACGACAGACATACTTTAACAAAATGTAGTACTCATGAAAACGATCAATTTACTATAGAACCAGTTTTGAAATCAAGAAGAATCTGCTTTATATATTCGCATAACTCGACTAAATGTAGGGAGCAGATGATTATTTTGCATATTTCAGGGCTGGTCCAACAATAACAGCTGTTCATTCCCCTTAAAGTATATCCATCGTTTAATCTTTGGACACTGAGCAACTTTCCAAAGTTTTTTTCTACTATCGTATTGATTGTAGTTGCTATTTTATGTTATTATGAACGTAATATTTTAAAACCCATTCTTTTCAGTCTTAAGTCAAAATGGCAAACATTGTTCCACGAAACGTAAGTGTTTACATTTGCTAGTGTTTTCATAGTGTTTGTTTGTGACTGTACATTGAGCGAGTGTATTGAATTGGAAAACATATTCTTGTGTATCGAGGTTCTGGAGCGATGCTGTTCGTGGCGACGTAGATAAATAAATGTTTCTGTAAGGAAGTTAGTATGATAACAAAGTTTTATAATAAATTTGTTTTTGACGTAAACAGTACAGTAGTTTTGCCAGTTTATTATAGTGTGTCCTTGAAAAACTAACAAAAAAATAATTTTAATCAGCCTGTAATGTAATGCCTCGTCCCTGGGAGAGGGTGTTGTAAATTATCTAAACTTATCTGTTTCAATACAGTCTTCTTGTTTGAGAAAGATTAATTTGCAACAACAAGGTCCTTTTACATATCGTTTAACCGTCGGAAAAAAACACATTATCAAAAAGTAAACTACGAAATACCTTCTGTATTAACTAACAATTCTCTTAAAGTTTATCTACTTACGTAATTCCTTTACTATAAAATAACGTTAAACATAAATCCCATTTCTTCCTACATAGCAATGCCACCCTACAATACATAAGCTCACGCGAAGCTATCGCAACCGGCGTATTGGAAACGATATTGTTTGTTATTGCCTCAGAGACTTCCAGAATTTATCGACACAAATTGGACCTGTTTCGACCTGCTTCGTGTCGTTTCGACCTATTTCGTCATTTTAATACTTGATTGACTTATCTTTACGTGCAAAGGCACGGCGTTAAATGAAAAGGAAAGGTAGCCTGATGTGGCGTGAAAATTATTGATAAGAATTATGTTAGATTGAAGCTAGGTTTATGAATTTAGTCGTGAAATAAGTCTACCATAAAAATATTTCTGTCATAGAATTTTACTGGAAATAAAGGGATATTTTTTGGTGGTGTTGCTTATCATCTTACTGCGATATGAAAATGAAACAGGTAGGATAGTTTTCTTTTGTTTTGTAGTCATCATCTGCCTAGGCTTTTCCCAATGGTGACAGCTTCCAGCCTAACCAGATGCAGCTGAATATCCAGTATTTTCTTTTGTTTTGTACTCTGGAAATTTAATCAGGAACGCTATGGTTAGTAACATAGTAAGTTCATCGTCATTTTGCAGACCTACCAAAATGGACCACTAAAACTGAATGCGGTTCACGTTTATAAACTGTCGGTGTCATCATAATTGTTGTGGAAACTGGCAGCTCTTGAAAGCGGTTCAGATGTGCCAATTGCGTTCAGTTTCGGTGGTAAAATTAGCCCTAAGTTGTTATCCTTAAGGGCGCGTATCCTTTATCCCTTTTGAAAACATGATTTTTCACCCCAAAAAAAAAGTCGTTCCCAACAATTATTTTTTCGTAGTTTCTTAGTTTGCTTAGTTCATGGCTTTGTGAAGGGGCTGTTTACACCTTGTATACAAGATTACTAACACTAAATAGCTTAAGTACTTAATCCATAATTTTATGCATGATAAACAGAGAGAAAGAGAGAGAGAAGAGAGAGAGAGAGAGAGAGTTTTGATAAACTAAACATCAGTTCCAAAATAATCTTATCTCTATCGCGTGTGCCCCCAAATCGTTTACGACTTACGATTTGATTAAGCGATCTCAAATTCTTCAGGCAGTATTTTTGCTTTTTATCAAAACTAGCAAATAAGTTACATCTCATTTTGTGATTGTGATCTACAAGAGAACGGAGGGCGGTCACGCGAGGCTTGCACTAGTTACTTTGTACTGTTTCATTCGTTAATTTTGATAGCACATTAACTAACAGTTAAAAAAAAAAACTTAAAAAAGTAATTTCTTAGGTATCTAACAAGTTACACAGAGGGGTCTCCGGACAGGTCTTTAAAGAGGAAACGGTGCCTCCTCTCATCAAATCAAATCAAATCAAATCATTTATTTCTTTGCAAACATGGGTAAATGATGCTCATGTGCGGATGGTGACCACCGGGGTGGTTTTAGTGCGGTAAAAATCCCACGGTCTTATCCCCAAAGACCGGTCGCCTGTTGAAGGTTTCCCCCCGAAAACAAAAAATAAAAAAAAAAAATAATATAACAAGATAAGAATTTACTTTTTGTTGGGTAAAAGAGTTAGTTATTTATAAACTGAATAATTATTTCACCACTGCAGGACCAATTCTTATAAAGCTCAAAACGAGTAAAATATAAGTCAAACAGTACACTTTCATAGCCTTTACGTTTCACGGTAGCCTAAACATAACAAAATATCTCGGCTGTAGTTAGGTAGAGGTGTACCTAATAGTACACCCACATTTCACCAGATATGTTTAAGTCCCATGTAATAGGGGACGTGCCTATTGCCATGGTAGCCTTAATTGAGCATTGGCTGGACACATTTGCTTTATTTGGTAAAGTTGTAGAACCAATGTGAAAAGTTTTCAGTACTTAGATTATAGATTTATGTTCCTATGAGACTAAACACTCAATAAAAGGAACTTTAAAAAATGTATAGTGAAATAACCTGAATAACATGTTAATGTATTTTTAAGACGCTTTGAAAACGTTCACTTTTCTAAAAATGATAGAATGCTATGCTGCTTCCCGGGTCGACGGCGCGTTGTGTTCCACGCGCGCCTCAAACAGTGTCAGCATTATGACGGGGCCCCCCTCTAGAGGGCCAAAGCCTGCCGGGGTCGCGGGACTTATAGAATTACCGTGACCCTGGATCATAAAGGGCTATCGAAGGACACCGTGGATTTTAGTCAGTACAAGTCTGACAGTCCCTCCCACTCTGCCCTGGGTGGGAGGACTCATTTGATGATTTTACGACGAAAAAAAAAAACAAAATAAAAAAAAATTGCTATACTGCCTGCTTGCTTTTCGATAGCTTATGTCAATTCGACACATTCATTTCGATTGTCATTTCGCATTCACTTTTCGTCGTCATCATCGCTGAACAGAACATCACTTTATTTAGACTCACTATTTATCTATGACACGTCAAAATGGCTAACATCTTGCCACAAAACTTACCTCATATATTACACAGAAGCAGGAGTAAATCTACAAGTTAATAAACAAAGAATATTTTAATAACCCACTTGCTATTTCTGTATCATAGTTAGAAGCACGCCGTGAAGCAATTATGAAGATATTTACGACTTAATAACAGGCTAGGTAAAGGAATAATTAAAGCTAATCGTTCTAGTACTAGTTTTTAAATGAATTCAATAAGGTATAGAAGAAAGTGGTAAAAGGTTATTATTACTTGTAACCTAACACTAGTGAATGGCCTCATTCTGTCGTACAGTTTTGTATGGCACGTTGAGCCATACATGCACTTTAAATTTTCGTTCATTCGCTTCTTTTTCTCTCCTAACATCACGTCTGTAATCGCAAAAGGTAGGCCATTAGTAGAGCCACATTCCTCTTATTATGCTTCAGTCCAGTGTAAAAGGGTCGGCCCCACAAGGCCATTTTTACTTAAATTCTCTTCATCAATGAATAATTTAAATGTATATAAGGTCGAACTATTCATACACGAAATATTTTCAGGGAATCATCTAACGGCTATAACGAAGCCATTTCAAGGGATTATTTTTTTTTGTCTGAGTATATTTTTATGAAAAATAAATAATTTAAAATTACTTGACCCACAAAATAAATACTAGCTCCTTATTTTTGAACATTCATTACGCTAGTTTACTACGTCGGATTTACCTACTGTCATTGTTAGAATATGGGAGTAAAGGTGTTATGCAAAAAGTCTCAATAAAATTTAGAATTATAATAATTTCGTAGAAAAAAAAACTCTCAGATAATTTTTTTTTTCGCTGCTACGGCGACTTTACGACTTATAGAAGTTACTCTTAAAATATTTCGTGTATGAAAAGATAGACCTTCTATGTATGATTTAAAATCTCCACTTTTCATTGTAGTAAGTCATAAAAGAAAGCACAAAATATGGTGTTCTCACACACAGGAGGCGGCGTCATTGAGAGGAAAATCCGTAAATAACTACACAAAATAAAATAACATCACGTCTATAATGCCTGAAGGGAATGGCAGCACCTTTTTAACTAAACCAACATTTTGCCAGAAAACTAATAAAAACGTTACCAAAATTAACAAGCTAGCTATTCTTGTTAACTTGAAAGTCTTTATCAGAAAATTACCTGTAAAATTGGACTTTCATAAATTACAGGGAAATAAGGAAACACAAATCACACGATAAAGAGGCCTCATAATTGGAGGGTAATTGAAAATCGATAGACTATATACACATTAACTACCAAAGAGGCACGTTGCTATTTTGGAACTACATAGAAAATAGGGTTGGATGAGTACCTCGCCTCTACCGCCGCCACCGCAAATGCGGATCTCTCGCATCTGGAAGAATCGCAACACTGTTAGTTTTTAAGAAAGCTGTGACAGAGGTCTGATAAAGAAAATCAGCTCCAACTAAGCTAAGATCCCTCTTCTTCTTCTTCGCATTTAATCAGCATTGGCTACAAGTTTGGCAGCAGCAGCTTTCAGCATTGTTCATCAGTTCCTGTAATCAGCAATTGATATGAAGTGCTTCAACGTTTGTGGAGCAGCACCACATAAAAATTTACACTCCATTCCAGAGTCATCTATGAATATATATTTGTGCTGATTTTTTTTGCTTCTACAATCCTCGGTCTGGAGACTGTTGTCAAAAATTCACGTCTAGGAAAGAATACTTTTATCAGCGCTATTGATGATGGAAAAGTAAAAAAAACCGGGCAAGTACGGGTTGGACTCATGCACCGAGGGTTCCGTACAAACTTCATAATGCAAGCCGTTTTTTTTTGTTATTTCACTAATCGTACATATTTACCGTTATATTCAATTCAAAATCATTTATTTCAATCCATTAAGGATCATTTATGATGCATACATTTGAGACAAAATGTTACAATTATAATCAATTAAATAATAAAATAAAAATAAAAATTCTGAAATTATTATGAATATGACTAAATAAACAATTATAAACATTAAAATTCTAGTCTCATATTTATATAAAATAGTTAATTAAATAATACAAATAAAAACTAAAATTCTAATATTATAAGACATTGCTTCTTGCCAAATTTCATGATTCTAGTTCAACGGTAAGTACCCTATAGGTTTTGATTCCTTTTTGAAATGCGACAGAAATGGTCATATCTTTTGATCGCGTTGACTTACAAGTTTGATTTTCTGAAGCACCACTGAAAGAGATCGTAGACCCGAGTATTTGAGATAAAATTCAACTTGATATCACGACGCGTTCCTGAGTAAAAGGGTCTTGACAGACAGACAGAACAAAGTGATCATATAAGGGTTCCTTTTTCCTTTTGAGTTACGGAACCCAATAAACATATGTCTATCCTATTGAATGTCGTTATAGAAATTTAAAACACTGAAAGCCAATATTGTCTATCCTTCAGAAACCTGGACTTCTTAGCTAATGACAGTTTAGTTTCAAATGTGGTAACACCGAAACGTCCGGGCTCGGAAACATATCCCAACACACCAAGTTACCTAATTATTGTAACAACATCTTTACTCAATACACCAAACTTCTCGGCGTCACTAGCAGGGAGTCGTCCAACTAAGTTAGTACAACATTTTGTTCTGAAGACACAACTTACTTGATGTTAAAGTTATTTTGAATCTTGTGTGTTCGAGTTGACTAAGTATAGAATGATTTGATTTAGGGGTTTGGGGTAGTTTGTCCAATAGGGCAACCCTTTATGGAAGAATAACAACAAACCTCATGGGGCGTTGCTGTCCTGTAAATAAAGGGTGTAAATAGACCCTTAACCTAACTGAAAGACACCTGTTCTCCTAGTCTTTGCGATTATTTTTTTGTTCTAGAGTCTATTTACACGCACCCTGCGTGTAAATAAACAAAATATCACCTTTGTAAATAAAAAAAACACAAAAGACAAATTATTTTGTAAACGAAAGCTAATGCCAATAGCCCATTGCTGCATCATAATTATAAAAAGCGAATTAGTATTATTAAGAAACGATGAATGTCAATGTCGAAAAGTTGCATTAGGTTAAATTAAAGTTATTTATTCAGCCCTGCTAATTATTTCCGTCATAATTTTGGAACTAAGGCTCCGATCGTGTACCTTTAAGTACCGTTAAAAGCAAAGGTTGTAAATAATCACTATCGACAACCCCAATTTCTCAGTAGCCTACAATATTCAGCTAAATCTTCGCAGCACATCGACATTCTCAAGACCACGACACGCAACGATTGCGTGACGGCCACAAAATTGTTATTGATTTAAAATAATTACAGTGGTGGCAAGCAAACAGCGCTGTACCTCACTGTACCTACGTACTGTTCAACACGAATGTTCGATTCCACTATCATTATCGTACAGTCGCGACGATTATCTTTTGTGTACCTTTCTTGATGACAAAGTCTTGTGAAATTAGAGTATTTTAGGTTGGGCATAATCAGTTTGTATCGATTTTCTTAAGCGTGTTTGGGTACAAAGTTAAAGATCTTTAGTGATAGAAGGTAGACAAAGTAACTATGCATATTTTTGTAAGTATAAGTTAGTAGCAACTTATAATTTTTCCTTAAATGCACAATCATTATTACCTAAGCAGTAACTGTAGTCATCGTAATAACAGCCGCCAGGATCAATCTTCAGGTTAAGCCGCACTTGCCTAGGTTGATCTGTGGATGGGTGACCACCCATTACATATTGAGTTTCCTCCGTGCATCGGATGTACGTTCAGCCACTGGTCCCAGCTGTCATTAGTAGATCTTTGATAGTCGCTACAGCTGCTCAGAGGCCCGAAAGTCTGACAGTCTTACCAAGGGGTAGGTACAGTATTACCCAGTACAGACCGGGTAGTGGAGGTCAGATAGGCAGTCGCTCCATGTAAAATATTGGTATTCAGCTGCATCCGGTAAGACTGGAACCCGACCCCAACGCAGATGAGAACAGGACTATAGGAATGCATACACCAAGGTTTCTTTTGAGTTAATTATTGAATTAATATTGTCAGCATGAATTTAATCGTTTTTATGACGTATCTAACACCAATTAGCGGGGATATTAATCTTAAAAAAATCTTAATTATTTGCAAGCACATATAAAACCACGTTCACACCAAAGCATATAGCCGGCCGCTGTGAGCGTCCAGCACGAGCTGTTTATAGAAATAACTTCAGCCGCAGAATGACTGTACTTACTTTTAGCTGTGGTTTCGTCCGCTTGGAGATCGTTATTTATCCTTTAGGAATGAATTACAAAGTTCATCCGTACGCATTTCATTCAAATCGATCAAATCCGAAATGACAGGCAGACAGGCCGACTATACGCTAGGTATAAACTGTGGTATAAACGCAGCCTAAATTCAGTACAGAACTAACTTCAGCTCACAACAAAAACGAATATTAATCCTCAAGAAATCGGACACTGAAAAACTGGATTCAGAAGATTGTAGACACAGCAATTTGTTCAAGCAGTTAAACTGGTAACGGACGATTTATGTGGAGACAGCCTTAGAACAAGCTGCCTGAGTCTCCAGCTATCTCTTGTAATATATTATTTACGGAGAAAAAAAATATTGCCGTCCGTCTCTTCACGTTACGATGGGAATTCGTGCGATTTTTTTGTCTGTTAGTTGTCGGATTTGTGATTAGAATTTTGTACATTTATTGTTGTTTGGCGTTAAAATGACCGTTGTTACTGTCGTGTTAAGTGGCCTTGAATTACGAAAGGTTTTATATATGGGCAATTTAATGATTGTCACTTTATAAGTATTTAAAAAAAGAAAGAAAACGTATTTATACGTCCCGCACAGGAAAAAAAAATATAATAAAGTAAAAATAACAATAAAATTAACAAGTTGATGATTATTTATTTATTAGTTAGTAATTTACAAGTTATTTACTTTTATAGCGAAGTGCCATGGAGATTATTTTAACCTGATGCTTTATAGAAAAAATCTCTGATTCTATATTTGGCTTCACATTAGGACTGTCGTCGTCTACGATGCTACTCAAAAGTAACGAATAGCAGACTCAAATCACCATTGTCACAGCACTAGTAATGGCGTGGTTCTTGGTTACTTCTGAGTAGCAATGTGGACGAACGAGCTACATTATTTTAGACGATCCTGCCCCGTCGCGGCCAAAATAATTTAAATTCCTATTCACACAGAAACATTCCACTACACACGAAATGTTAAGTAAAAAATAAAATATTAACATACATCTGGCAACACTGCACTCTTAATTGCATTAACATTTTTAATTAAATAATAATTTCACCAGCATCAGACGCGCACAAAATACATTTTTGAAATTTATGAGCTACTTTTAAATGAAAAATAAAAATGTATGTCGCGTATGACATTATGTAGATTTAAATGTATTTATTTCACCACTTTTAAAATAAAGTGAAACCTAGTGTTTCTTTGAAAAGAGCTGGAGTAAATGTAGTTTTTCGGATGGCATGTCAAGCTCAGCTAGTCCTTGGGGAATTCAGTGCTATTACGATTATCTTACGTCGTGTGTTTTGTTAAAATAATTCACGACGTATCATAGTAAGCCACAGACATTTATGTGTCGTGACTCTATTTTTACCATGAATTCAGCATTGCACTACTTCGTGGGTGAAAAAAATCTGCCCTACTCTCTCTGTCAAAATGTACCGATGCCGCGATGGAACAAACTTTTTTTCTATAAACACTGTTTTAAGCTTTCACGGTTTACAACTAAACTTATACTGTCACTTACGGGATATCTTCCGTGATTGTTCATTCCACCCGCATTCTCCAGTCAACCCGCGATCATGGCGCTTGCAACAGCGCCGAAATATCGGGAGCTCAAAATAATGAAAAATCACGGAAGATATCCCGTAAGTGACAGTATAAGTTTTTTTCTATACTAAAACTGTTACCACGTTTTCAGTACATCATTCTAAGCCCCCTCAAAAAATCAGCTGTTCCATACATTTTGACCGTGTAGGTTTTGCACTTTTGTAGAAAACAGTAGATTTTTCTTGATAACTGACGCAAAATTTCTATTTAGGGGCTCAGAATGATATACTGAATATGTGGTAACCGTTTTCGCGTCGGTGTCCCTTCCACCCCGTAATACTTACTGAATCCACGGTAAAACTTTCTGTCACGATGTGTTGTGTTATTAGATAGTCTTTTCTCGTTTTTTAAACAAAGCATTAGTGTCAGCGAGTACTGAATTAATGCTTTGTGCATATTAATGTAAAGTATATAATAAGATATTCAAAAGCCAATACCCATGGGCACTTATACATCATACAACCACAATGTAAAACCAACCAATGACATATCACGCTTGTAAAAGCATTGCAATTTATAATTTACAACAAAGAAACATCGATCAGCGTTCTGACTGGCACAATACGTTGCGACTGCACCATTAGACATATGAAATATTATAGGTTCAACGCAGCGGTGGAACGTGGCCTTAATTTGTAAGTTTCAAACACAGTTTCGTGTTATTTATTGGTTTCGTTAAAGACCTATTTCGATACGATGTGGTCAATTCTATTTGTTAAAAGAGGTCGGTGTTGTTGTTGAACAAAGTTAAACAACAGGACATTACATTACGATAGGAGAGCTCAAAGGTCCTGCTCATTTCATAAGACCTGCGAGAGGAAAGTGAACAAACAAGGAAACATCGTGAGGTAACCGGCATTCTAGAACCAAAAAATCAAAAACAATCATGTGTCTTCGACCAACCCGCACCGTGTTTATTGGAAACATTATGGGCTGATTAAGTTATCGAACGGAGCCTAACTATGTTTTTTAATTGAGTAGGTACAGGTAGTCAGTGGCCCGAAAGTCTAACCACCAGTCTTACCACGGCATATCGTATTACCCCCTGCTAACTAGGTTAGGGAGGTCGAAAAGCAGTCGATTCATGGTATGGTATTCAGCTGCAACTGGTATTCAGGTTGGACTGGAAACCGACCCCATCATAGTTGGAAAAAGGCTAGGCAGATGATGAGGTACCTACTATCTACATAGACAAATAATAACATACTTTTATCGCCACGAAACGAGCGTGTAGGTACATACGAGCCGTCGAACGCTTTAGGCTTGTCACAAACGATTATCACGTTGAACACAATGCGTGGCAGGGCTTATCTCTTAATACCCGCTGATAGAAAGGCGCCCGAGGCACTGGGGTTAATAATATTTAGGTGGAAACCCTTATACAGTTTGTGGGAATGAAAATATGTTTTATTATTTCTGTTGAAGGTAGATTAGTGTGTGTTGTTAAGTGGTATATCGAAATAAAGTGGTACGTAATGTTGTTTATTGAACTCAAGTAATTTACGCAATCATGTTTCGATTTTGGACCAAATTTCAGTCGTTATTGATGTTTTTTCCATGGCACATTTTTAATCTTTCAATCACCATGTCTAGAGCAATGACGAACCAGTGGTCTCTCCGGTCGTGTCGGGTGGCCGTCCCGTCGGATTAGAAGAGTATTTCCAGGAATAGACTGCACCTGCACTTGCACACATACTTGTGCTTTATAATGTCTCCTGCTTACTTGAGATTGACCACCGTGACCGGAATTCGATCGAGGACACGATGATGATGCCTGATTTAATAACAAGCGACTTTATTCCACAGCAACTGAATTGAAAGAGTTTAGCAGGGTTGAGAGCTTAAGGCGATTCTCCCACTGCACCGCGCTCCGTCGCGTAGCGCGGGGCCGCAGATTTTAACATTGGAAGAAAGTATTTGAATTTGTATAGAAAACACGCCTATGACAACACACTGACAACGCGTCGGCTTACAGTGTTAAATCTGCGGCCCCGTGCTACGCGACGGAGTACGGTGTGGTGGGAGAAACGCCTAAGTATGCTGTTCTTATATGTTCATTCATGTGACAAGCATATTGATTTTTTATCTGAGCATGTTGGAACACAAGTTATAGTCTAGTAGCTGGTCTAGTTTCAAGAAATATATTATTACATTGAGCTCTTATTTTTCCAGTTTCAACGAAGAAGAGCTCACAGTGCATGTCTAGTGATAGATCGCTGACGTACGTCTACCGTGCACGCTGCGAACTGTTTCCTTTAATTAACTCCGCCTTGCGTGAGCACGTAACTGCAGGAACGTAATAGTTATAAGAACATTAACCGAAGCTGATTGGTGTTCTTTTTAGTACTTACTTGTAAATCTTATCTTACTAATATTATAAATGCGAATCTTTTTGAGGATGAATGGACGTTTGTTACTCTTTCAAGCGAAAATTACTAAACGGATTTGGATGAAATTGGCACATACAGGGTGTAAACAGACCCATCACATAGCCGCAACCAAGCATACTGTACATCAAACTAAGTAACTTTACGCAAAAATTATTGCTGGGAATCGACTTTTTTTTCAAAGATCACGTTTTACGGTACGACTCGATAGAAAGCACTCAAAGCATTGTGCTGATGGATGGATTGAATAGTACGGGGGTCCTGGAGGTGTGTAAAGTAAAAATCTTACATTAAAAACATGTATTTAAAAAAAAACTTGTCAAAAAGTTGGAACTTTGACCCCCAATATCTCCGTAACTAGAAGGTTCCCAGGTATGGTCTAGAACAAAAAAATGATCGCAAAGACGGGGAGAACAAGTGCCTTTCGGCTATGTTAAGGGTCTATTTACACCTTTTAGATAGTTTATAACCTAGATTAATAAAAAGGATACTTTTGATCCCGGTAGTATGATCCCGTGGGACAGTTACCGAACTCCACGCGGGCGAAGCCGCGGGCATAAGCCAGTTAATAATACTAGAAAGTAGTCTTCTTGTTGGGCAGTTACCTACCCTTAGATTAAGAAGCAAAAGCATTATAACCACCCTTTCTTACTGTGCCTTGAAGATTTTACACAATTTTGTAACGTCTGGAGGACTTAGACAAAGTTGCCTAGACATTCTTTCAGTGATAACATTGTATTGGATTGACAGCATGGTTGGCGCAGTGGCTAAGCGATTGGCTGCTGTTCTGCGTGTCGCGGGTTCGATCCCTGCACGGAACAAATATTTTTATGACCCACAGGTAGTTGTTCTGGGTCTGGCTGTTTGTGTATGTGAGTTTAAATGTTTGTAAATGCACCCACGATAAAGGAGAAATTCCTAGTGTGGGCAAAGTTTTAAAACAAAAAACAACTGTAGATTACCAATTGCTTATTGACAATCCTGTTTGAAAACGCCGCGCTGTCGCAATGCGAAACGACTTGAAAAAGAAAATAGTGCTTGACAAGACCCTCAAGTCACGATATTTAAGTCAGTCATCAAAGCCAACATAATGTAAAAAATCACACACAACAGGAACACCGTGAAATGGCGTCGGTTGTGCAATTTAATCAATGCACTTTGACACGTCTAAGCAAAAAGATGGTTCACTGGAAAGGTGCCAAGCGTGTTATCTATTTCCTGGAATCCTGTGCCAATTTGCTAATTGATACCTGTTGTGTTTTCATACTCATAAATAGTACATAAACACTATGTATGAAAGGGAATTTCGCCTAGAATGACATGATGTTTTAACTGTGGATCCAAATGTAGTTGCGACACTAGTAATTCCAAAATCCATTACAAGTATGATTTAGTCGAAAAGAAAATATAACAGAGTAATGAGGATAAGAATGAAGGAAGAACGAAAATCATGAAAAGATTTCACACATGACCTCCTTATCCTTTTTTAGAAGTTGGTTAAAAATAGGAAATGTCTAGTAAGGTGATAAATACTGATATGATGGATAATATTGATGTTTGGGTGGAAGAAGAATACATGCTGCACCAAGCCCTAAGAAATTATGACAACAACATAAAGGGTGTAAATAGACCCTTAACATAACCGAAAGGCACTTGTTCTCCCCGTCTTTGCGATCATTTTTTTGTTCTAGATCATACCTGGGAACCTTCTAGTTACGGAGATATTGGGGGTCAAAGTTCCAACTTTTTCACAAGTAGTTTAAATACTTGTTTTTAATGTGAGATTTTTACTTTACACACCTCCACGACCCCCGTACTATTCAATCCATCCATCGGCACAATGCTTTGAGTGCTTTCCATCGAGTCCTACCGTAAAACGTGATTTTTCACCCCAAAAAAAAAGTCGATTCCCAGCAATAATTTTTCCGTAAAGTTACTTAGTTGAATGTACAGAATGCTTGGTTGACGGCTATATGAAGGGTCTGTTTACACCATGTATTTGGTGAATTCAGTGAAGTTCACCAAATACCATCGTAAAACAGTATCAAATTGACTATAGTTTTATTATAACTTAGGCGATCAATTTCAAAATCTAGACCTAATAATGACACCCTATTCCACTCCAAAGGTTCAACTCAATCAAGGTCTCTCCATCACCCGAACATAGCCGAACTACACACATTGATTGACATACAAAGGGGGCGTGACTCGCAAAATATTCCAAGTTCTCAAGCCATTAATACGTCACTTAATTTTGTTTAAAGTTCACGATATTAGCCAAGTTAGAACCCTCGCCCACCGAGACATTTTGCAGCGATGCAAAAAAACAGCCGTAGTGTTGCTGTTGCTGGCTCTTCGCTCGCGTAAACATTATTCTGTATCGCTACTATCGCGATGCAGACGTGATTCATCATCGATACAGGAATACCAGTGAATGCTACTGTTGCAAGATGAACTCCGTCAAGAGAACAGTCGCGCGTTTCCACTGATTCTAATACAGTTAGCCTGCGACATCCATTGCTGGGTAAAGTTCTCTCCCAGAACTTCGAGTTTTTTTTATCTACGGCTAGTATGGATTGGTTGTTGGTTTTTCAATCTTCTAAGGGGTCCACCACTACAGGGGTAACCAAGAAGGTGTGCTTGAAACATCAAGGCTCCACGAAGCATCATTTGTATCGATACTGACGCGCGTTTGTCGTTGCAAAGGCGGCTAACGCGCGATACCATTGCTACAATAAGACCCCGTGGGCGAAGGGCCTTAGGCACAAAAGGTTGTGATGTCGTGACTAGGTTATAATGCACAGAGATATTGGTAGGCATCGAAGGGAATTGTGAATAGAAGACAAGGTCGGCACGCGACTTGGCTAGGGTGGACAAGATTGGGGAAACTTTGAGATATTTTTGTTTTAGCAATTGGTTGATTTTTCTTGTGCATTTCACTCCAAATTTGGAGTGAAATGCACAAGAAAGTTTAAGCAAAAGTGTCTTGATCATTTTTGAGCGTTCTTGATAAGCAACAGAGTTTTGCTACAAAACATTAACATGAGTAAATTAAATCTTTTATTTTCTGTACTTAACCACTGGCGACCCCTTCATATAGAATAATGTAGATAGGTCCAGTTAGGTAGGTCTAACTTCTAGGAAGAGGTCAAACCGGAAGACGTTGCGTTGGAAGGCCTCCCACTAGGTGGACCGATGACCTGGTAAAGGTTGCAGGGATCGATTGCATGCGAGACGCACGGAACCGGTCAATGTGGCGACACTTGGGGGAGGCCTATGTTCAGCAGTGGACGTCTTTCGACTGAAGTGATGAAAGTAGATAGGCAAATACTGGCCTGGTAGAAAGAACTGTTTTTATTGGTGTTTCGCGTCTACATTTTGTTTCCCCGTAACTACTATGCGGCATGAAACAGAAAAATAAACAAACACCGGCCAGCTCTATTGATCTAATGCCTACTTTTTTCACAACCGACCTACATCGTTCAAAACTTTTTCTTGCGTTTTTTTCAAACGCAAACACATGAAGTGGAACGCTCAGACACGCGACGATAACTAAAAGCTAGAGTACACTGTAATCACAAATCTGAGTCGCTTAGAAGTTACAGGCATCGCATGACTGGTATACAGGCACCTTGATGCAATTATGTAATTAAAACAGTGATTGTTTAAAATTATTAAGGTTTATAACGGGTGATATGGCTAGAAAAAGAGAAGGAAAGTTTATGTAGTCGAACAATTTTAGGGTGAAAATAGTTGTTCTTTAGCTACTTCGTATGTTATATAACATAACGAAGTAGCTAAAGAACAATTTTTTTATTAGTTTTTTTGCATTTTTTTTGTTTTTGTACAACATTGTAGCAATTTAATTATAACTTCGGGCTACGATTTTCAGGGATTTCGTCTTATATACAAGGTGGGTTTTTATAAATGAGAGATATCTTTGTTTGAAAATTAACAACTTGTACCATAGGAACAACTACTATACAAAATTTAAAAAAATAATCAGCTTAAGTAGTACATTTTGTAACGCTTGCGCAGCGACCCGCTCGGTAGAGAATAGATTCGCGCGAATTCCCGCGGCGCCGCGCGCATCCCCGCGACTCGTTCGAGTTTCTCATGCGATAATACGAGTAAGTATTATACTAATGAAAATAAAGTTAAAATTCATATGAAACTGAAACTGCGCTCCGCTTCGCTGCGCTTCGACGCTCTTTTGGTGTGAGTTGAGCCTTATTCTTCACCGTTTTAAGAGAGATAAAATATCAGCCATTTCTCTCCGATTATCAGACATACGTTGTATATTTGCGTGAACAATCGTTAGCGGCTTGTTCGAATAATTATTAATTGTATCCAATATCAATATCATCCACTGTTTGTACAATAAACTGGATAATGGGATACGGTTTCATTTATAAATTATATTATTGCGATCGGTGATTTTACAACCACTTGTTATAATTAATTTTATTGTGTGCTCAAATGTTGTATTCAATATTTGTGAATGTTGTTTAGTGTTTGTTCAGTGAATGGGCCTGAATGAAACTAAGCAACATGTATATATTAAAATCCACAATTTTCACCAATTTCAGGTAGTTGTTTTTGCAAAAGTCTGGTAATCAGTCGGCAAATATGACGGCACGGTTGGCGCAGTGGCTGAGCGATTGACTGCTGCGCTTCGTATCGCGGGTTCGATTCTCGCACGGAACAAATATTTGTATGGCCTCCAGGTAGTTGTTCCGGGTCTGGCTGTTTGTGTATGTGAATTTAAATGTTTGTAAACGCACCCACGATACAGGAGAAATTCCTAATGAGGGGCGTTATTTAAAAAAAAAACAATATTACCAAGTGATATCGAACTACCCAGTACTAATTGGGTTGAGGATGTCAGATAGGGAGTCCCTCCATGTAAAATACTGATATTTAGCCGCATCCGGTTAGACTGGAAGCCGACCTCAACAGTTAGGAGGCTAGGCAGATGATGAATTTTCAATTCATAATGTTCATTTCCAGGCTGTATCTACCTGTGTGACAAATTTCATCGAGATCGATTCAGCGTGAAAAGTTTCAAGTAACAGACAGATAGTTAATATTCCATTTATCTATGGATGTGAAAGTTGAAAGTTTCTTCATGTAAATAAACACGCCTTAAAAGCATTTACATGTAAAACAGTCAAGATAGAACCCAATTCAAGTACAGAAAGTTTCTAACTTTTACCAAAATACAGGAAAAGTCCTAAGAAACACAAATCCTTGGGCACCACACCCTCCCCTCGGTACATAGCTTGATTGATTGAGATGATTCAGCGCAAACGAATTTCCCGAGTGAAATAACAATTATGTACGTACTTATGTAGTACCTACGCATTAATAATTATGTAATCTACAGTGACAACGCCAGCGTATTGTTGGAAGATTATATCTTTTGAGTAACAAATTGACTGTCAAAAATTTTTAGAAATGAATGGAAAAATCATGTTGAATTTTGGAAAAAGACGATGAACTACGTTTATGTATAGGTTGTACTTGGATTTTGGACTTTTGACCTCGTACAGGTACACGTTTAGTTTAATGAGTGCATTTTTTTTTTTTTTGTTTTTTTTATTAATTTTGTTTTATTGTTTTTTCCTGTAAATACTTTTTCTTTCTTTCTATGTTTGCGAGTGGCTATAGGTCCGGAACCACCAAACTGGAGACGAACGGAGTGGAGAGGAGACGTGCGGGAATGAACCAATCAAATTCGTTGAAATCCACGTCGCGTCTCTCGTCTCTCCTGTGCTTGGTTGTATTTTGAACCATCTACGTTTTGGTATAGCCATTTTGTTTTTTCGATACAATTTCCACAAACGTGATAACAATAGCGAAAATATCCATGGTGTACTGCAGTAGCGAAGGGTCAATTTTTTGTAAGAGTTAAGCCGGAGTACATATCTTTAATGTGATTATATTATTTGTCTATACAATACTGACTGTGCTATTTATCAAAGGGAATCCGGAAGGAATCGAGTTGTATGGAACCTTCGCCACTGGTGTACTGTAATGATTTTTGACTGTCTGGTCTAGAACATAATTATGGACAAACATTTGTTTTGCTCCCAAAAGCAAATTATTTTATGAAAATCAGATAATTTTAACTGCGAGGCATAAATTCAAACACCTAATTATAAACTAAAACACTACACAGACTATCAACAGATACAACAAAGAAACACATTGTAAAGTAACTACTATCTTTTATGAAGTAGAATAATAAAACACAACACAGATAACAAAAGATCTTAAAGAAAATAATATATTACAACTATGAACACAGTTCATTTTCTCAGCAAAAACCTTCGTTTTATTAAGCCGTATACTATCGTAACATAATTTTTCTTAATCCTTCTTTTACGACGTGAAAAACGCTTCATGTCTTCATTTACTCAAATGGGTTCAAAGAATATTATAATTCACATAATTAAATCTGAAATATCGAAATACAGGGTGTAAACAGACCCTTCACGACGGCGTCAACCAAGAATTCTGTAAAACAAACTAATTAACTTTACGCAAAAATTATTGCTGGGAAACGACTTTTTTTTTGGGGTGAAAAATCAGGTTTTACGGTAGGACTCAACGGAACGCACTCAAAACAAGGTGCTGATGGATGGATTGAATGGTACGGGGGTCGTGGAGGTGTTCAAAGTAAAAATCTTACATTAGAAACGTGTATTTAAAAAAAAAAACTTGTGAAAAAATTGGAACGTTGACCCCCAAGATCTATTAACTTTGACATTATTACTTTGACATTATTTACTTTGACTTTAATTGACAATTTAATAGACATACAGTAATTTTGAACTTGAATGTATTTAAATTTTTAATTTAGGGACTAACCACGTTCCGAACTAAATGTTGCATGCCTAGTGCAGAATATGGTGACACTAACAACTTTCCTGTTCTTCAAAAACCCACCTGTATAACTACCCATATTTGCAATAAATGAATTTGAATTTGAATTTGAATTTGATCTCTGTAACTAGAAGGTTCCCAGAATGATTGCAAAGACGGGGAGAACAAATACCTTTCGGCTTCGTTAAGGGTCTATTGATACCCTTTATGTCCTTGCATACAAACTATAAAACCATAGTGCCATAGACAGAACATCTGATGCTAGAATGTGCTCTCCATGGTTGAAATCTATAAAAAGTGGTTTCCCATCCTTGGTCTGGCCGCACCAAACGTTGCTTAATTTCACAGATTCGCTTAATTTATTACTTACTTACGAGTACGACCCCGTCATTTAAAATCCAAACATTAAACATAAATTCTCTCCCATAATAACCATGACATCGCAATAATTTTGGCCGCACGCAATATTTTTTCTGGCAATAATTTCTATCCAGCGTTTATAACCAGCCCTTATTTTTGTGTAGCGCTTTATTGTTTGGGCGATAAAGGCGAGAATTGATCGGCAAGCTATCAATGGGGCTTAAGCGGTGTTTAATCGGTCAGTTTTCACGTAACATTTGATAGCCCGTGCGTGATATTGAATACACATTGTTGCGAGGATCGGATAGCACGATCTCTGCTTGGGGCTTGGTTTGGTATTTTTTACTACGTTAACGTTTTTCGTAAATACTTTATCACCTTTAAAAGTATTAAACGATTTTGTTTTTGAGAAACCCATTTAATTAATGGATGATGTAAACCCTTAGTTACCAACTTAACCCAAATAATTTGACTTTGACTTTACCTTTCATCCATTTATTATGTCGGAGTATCTAAGCCTCCCACGGAGTAAAACCAGGGGAATCGTGTAACCCACTTGTCTAACTGAGTAGTGAAGGTCAGATAGGACTTCATGTAAAATACAAAAATTCAGCTACAATTGGTTAGACTGGAAGCCGACTCCAACATATTTGGGAAAAGGCTTGTCAGATGTTTTTTGACACATTTTTGTTAGTAAAAATCTTCGTCGATACCTTTAATCTAGGCAGTTGGAGTATTTCCAGTCCCGTCGAGAAAAAACACAACGTTACCATTCTGTCCACATAAAGATGGCTCCAAAGCCGTTGGACCACACCTGTGTCCTGTCGTCCCGTCCTGGCCCGTTATTGCCGTATCTCAGGGGAAAAGAAGTCGTTCCCCCCAACACTCTTGCAGCACACGACACCACGTGACCACGAACATGCCTCCATGCTCCCAAGGGTTTTCAATAAATAAAGTGAATTCCAAGCTACGAGATTTTGCTTTATTTTTGTGATACTATGTGGTCTGGATTTTTTTTTTGAGGTGAAATCTTTGCTTCTATATTTAAATGCGGTTTATTTTTTTTAAATACCTTTGTAGACTGCCTTGTGGGTGTAGTGCTCGCAAGCGCTGGTGGACCGCATTGCTTATTATCAGGTGAGATCTGAGACTGTTTTAAGCTTTCACGGTTTACAACTTAACTTATACTGTCACTTACGGGATATCTTCCGTGATTATTTTGAGCTCCCGAAACAGCGCCGAAATATCGGGAGCTACAAATAATGAACCATCACGGAATATATCAAGTAAGTGACAGTATGAGTTTAGGTGAGATCTGTCTCACTTACCATAATCAGCCTTCATTTTCCCACTGCTCGATCACGAAGTTTCTCTCAATGAAAGAAAGTGAGTGGGCTGTAATTCACCACGCAGATCCAGTGCTGGTCGGTAGAAGTCATATGTCTTCGAATTTTGGTTCTAGGACATGCACACGGCTTCTTCACGGTGGTTTCCGAGCAATGTTATTTTGGTGATGAAATTAATGTGCGCCTGCCTTTCCATCTCATTAGATCAATGGCAATCAATATATTATTTGAGCAATGGTGCAGTCATTCTAAAACGAAATGGAGCAAATGACCCATTTTTGACCCACCCACAGGTCAAAAACGAGCCTATAAATTGTAAAAGCCACTAATATCTAGCTAATCATGATCGTTTTCCGCTTCATCCGTATGTCACAAGACTTATTGCAATAACCTCAGCGTAATGTGCTTTGATATTAAAGCTTTCACCGTTTTAATAGCTCTGACAGATGCTGGTTCTTTTTTGATTAAATCCTTTACTAGACGCGGATGTTATAAATCAAAGTTATCGTCACTGCTTTGTGGGTTTCGTTTTTGGTTTAATATTTGAGTGTGGGGATGAATAGGTAATGAATTGTTCTTGTTTAGTGGGTTTTGAGTATCGTAAGTAATTTCAAGGTCTTATTGTTTTTTATAGGGTTGAGATTTTTTTTGTTTTCTGTTGATAATATAGCCAGATATTATTAAGAAGACTGCCTCGTTGGTCTACTGGTCGTAAGCGCGACTACTGAACATGAGGTCCTAGGTTCGGTCAAATTTTATTATATATATTTTTTTTTTTTTTTGGACTTGTAGGACTTACAGCTAATAAAAAACAAACAAAAACGGAAACCACAGTCGAAAGCCAATTACAAATCCTCACGTTTAAATTTATAACTAAAAAATTATGGTGTGAGCACAAAAACAGAAAACACACCGCTTTAATCAAAGTAAGAATCATCATCATTACATCATTCGTTCGCTTTTATTATTGGCTTTTTCCATCAGGAATTTATCAGCAGCAGCCACGGAGTCTCGCTTTGTGCCCGGTTGATGGCTATTATGCTCGCTCCCTATTACAATGGACTTAAACATAAGTGGTGAAATGTGGGTGTACTATTAGGTACACCTCTACCTAAACCTTCGGTGATTACAGGCGTGACGATGTGTTTAAGAAGTAGGTATAAACCGCCTCACAATTATCTTTGTGTGATAGCATTTTCAAAAGTGGGTGACGCGCTGTCGTATTGGCACTATCAACAAATAACTGTTAATGGGACATCTATACATATAATAAAATTGTAACAGGCCGATGTCTGGTACATTGAAGATATTGAAAAAAAAAAAATGACTTTATTAGAGCAACAAAAGCCAAAACAACAATTTTTAGATGTTTTGTCTGGTTGTCTTTCTATCTGTATGTTTGTACGCGCATCACGCAAAAACTACTGCATGAATTTGAACGCAGTTTTCACCGCTCTACTGCTAGATGCTTAATTTAAAATATAGACTACATTAGATATAGTTTTAAATCCGAGTGACGACTGAGTTGAATAAGTAATCACTACATACATAAAATCACGCCTTTTTCCCGTCGAGGTAGGCAGAAACCACATAACGCCACCTGCTACAATCCTTATACTCCTTTTTGCCTCGTCCACGTTCATTCAAGAAATCACTATGACTGAGTTAAGATGATGTGGGTGAATTCTGTAAATGCAAACTTTATTTGTAAAGTCAGAACTGATTGAATTGCAATACATATTGCTATTGCAACTCAATGTACTAACGAGAATTTCGACAAGAGCATTAGTGGATCATTAGCTTATTGATTTCTGAATGGGACTCGTTTTGTCGTATCAATTCATGCCCAAGGGGCTGCTGAAATTCCGCTGCATGTGCTTGTATTTTATGTTAGAGGAACTGACAGATATATTTGACAACTAGTATCATAGATTTATTCTCTTATGTTGAAAGTGCGGGGTTCTTATTTTTCCAGTCATAATGTTTGCTATCACACCTGGAAACCTATGAATGCGGAGATATTGAAGAACGAAATCCCACCTTTTTTTTACTTTTTATATAGGTAGTTTATTTAACTTGAAATGCCGCCATGGCTCTTGTACTGATCATGCACGCTTAAGCACAATATTTTAGGTGCCGGCTGCGCTACATAGCATGCTTCTAAAAACAGTGAATTTTTTCAGCAAGCTTTTATTACATTGCAATGTTTGATTGTTTAGGTCAATCTTTCAACTGAATTTTAAAAGAGATATCGGGGTACCGATGGAGCTGAAATTTCGCATAAACGTTTAGTTTGGATGACAATGCATGATCAACTAAATGACATCATTCTAAATCCAATATGGACGACTCCCAAAGATGGCGGACTAGTTATTTATTTACACCCCAATGATAGAGTATCAATTAAAAGGGTCAACTGCGAAGAATACGCAAAAAAAATTACGTCACACCTATATTTAAAGCTTGTTTCCAGGAATTACTTGTGTTAAACTGAGTTTTACATAAACCCTGCAGTATGACGTATTCCTAAAAAAATACATGTGTATTGAAGCACCAATACCAACATTAGGCGCAGCACACATGTAACCCTGTATAATTAAGTGCCACAATATAGTCGTAACTCGCACACTCGTTTATCTACGCCCCGGGGGTTAACGCCGAGTGAGCCGACTGACGTCGACATCTCGCACTCTACTCGTGCTTATATTACATTCGTTTATTAACTTTTATTCAACTTTTCTGCGAGCTGTGAGTAACGGGCTTTATTTTATAGCGAGGGCTATAACTCTCGGAGACAATGACTTTGATGGCTCATTTACATTAGAAAATGTCGTGGTCATAAAAAGGGCATATTGGATGTTTTTCAAATTAAAAATGCTACTTTGTACGTGCTTTAAATGCATGTTTCTGAAAGAGTGTTGGAAATACCATAATAGAGATGTTTCCTGAAAAAATCTAATTAGTCCGTCAGATAGATTCCCAAAACATATTGGACACGTAATTTTTCTTTTTTCACGAAATCTAAAAATGAAGACGATACAGTGCGTCGAAAACTCGTGTGACGTCATACTTGTAAGTAAAGTGTACTGACTTTTTACCGAAAAGTGACGTCAAAGGATCTAGCAGTAGCGAAGGGTCAATTTTTGTAAGGGGTACGCAGGGGTACTTATCTTTAATGTGATTATATTATTATTTGTCTATAGAATACTGACTGTGCCATTTTTCAAAGGGAAGCCGGTAGGAATCGAGTTCTGTGGAACCTTCACCACTGGTAGGTAGGTTAGGGTAAAAAAGGTGTATTGCAACGCAGCCGAGCACAGCTACTATACTATATTAACTGATGCAAGACCAGTATACCCATACCTAAAATAACAATCCAACAAAATTTTGTTACTTCTTTCTCTTCATGAAGTAAAAGATAATTCTCATCATAGAATTTATTTATTTATTTATTTATTTATTTATTTATTTATTTATTTATTTATTTATTTATTTATTTATTTATTTATTTATTTATTTATTTATTTATTTATTTATTTATTTATTTATTTATTTATTTATTTATTTATTTATTAATAAAGGCATTAAATCCCACTTAACATACATAATTACTTTAAAATTAAAACATAACAACAAACACAAAAAAATAAAAGCTTAGCTTAGCTTAGCTTTTAGCCTTATATAGATGGACCGGCTTTCCTTATTCCTTGCCTAAAATAGACACACATTTAGTACCATTATATTTAGTAAGTCACACACAAACACGGAGAGGAAAATGATAACGCAGTCGACGGCACAAGAATCCAAGATGGCGGCGATCCATTAATCACGTGACCCAGTGAGGGGATGACGCGGCAGTACCCCAGATTGACTGACAAGCACTGTCATGTGGTAGTTAATTTGATGATACAATAGGGGCTTATCGCACTTATAGTAAGAGATTATAGTCGCAGTATGTATCAGAAAAAAAAAAATAGGAATGATGAATGCTTACTGTAAAACCCAAAGAGCTACATTTAAAAAAAAATAAAAAAAACATCGAATCGATTGAGAAATCTGTAATATGACATTATTTATTTAACAATTTATGTACACATTAAATACAGAAAAGAAAAAAGGAACCGAAAATAGTACAAAGGTGATGTTTATTTCTGAAGAAATCTCTTCCAGCATACCTGCGAAAGAAGATACTAAAAAAGAGATGTAGACATAGTGTGTTAAAGGATTAAAAGTAAATGGAATACATAAAACGTAAAGCAGAAATATTTAAACATAATAATATAAGAATATACTAACATACTTATAAATACAAAGACAAAACATAACAATACTGTAAAAACAATAAAATAACTAATCATAAATGCTTATGCAACTATGACGAAATGGAAAGATAATGTTCTTTCACTCTTCTTTCCTTGTAAAGGTTGCAGGGATCCGCTGGATGCGAGACGCACGGGACCGGTCAATATGGCGACACTTGGGGGAGGCCTATGTCCAGCAGTGGACGTCTTTCGGCTGAAATGATGAATGATGATGATGACTCTTCTTTTGAAAACTGCAACAGTCACATGACATTCTGTGATGATTCTAATTCTGGAACTTGTTGCTAGTTCACCGATGCCACAGACCAGAATAATGCTCGCTTAGGTAATGTGTACTGAGTAAGTGGTTAGTCTATTACCCAGTACTAACTGGGTTGTGGAGGTCAGATAGGCAGTCGCTCCATGTAAAATACATACAATATAAGCTTCATTACAAAATCTTTTATCACTTTTGTGGTGTTTATCGCATTAGGTTGTCTTGCGTAGTCGTCGTTGTTGACGAGTCAATTTTGACGTATCTTTTCGTGTACTATGACAAAAGTTCTAAACATGGTTACGGTTTTCATAAGTTGAATGTGCAACCTCGGTACTTTTTATGGCCATACTGTCCTCAAAAGACCGAGTAACGATCATCATACTTGTTTTCTACGTACTAGTCTTTTGTTCTCTTTCTTTTTGTTAACTTTTTTTGTTCGGCCCAGTTGTATTTGTAAATATTTGTTATGTGTTGTACTTTTTTTTGGCATTTTGTTTGCACGTCATGCCCCTGCGACAATTTTTTTTTTTCATCTTTCTTCCTTATAGTAGAATGACTGGAACAAGTATTCATTATAATCTTTATCTCATCACCTTTCTTTTTTTTTTCGGATGGGAAATCATCGAATGACCCCCCCCCCCCCACCCCTGAATGATAACGTGACCATTGATGAAGGGAAATGTAAGATGAAAATTTGCAAAGGCTCCAAGAATCATGGACAGACGCAGGATGATGATAACGACGTGCTTTAGACCTTTTCTTTTCGGATGGGAAATCATCAAATGACCCCCCCCCCCCCCCGCTCATAGCGGAGTGGAAGGGAGTGTCAGACTTCTACTGACTAAAACCCATCCATGCTCCTTCTTTGCCCTTTGTGTTCCAGGGCCATGGTATCTCTCTCGAACAGTCCCGCAGCCCTGGCAGGCATCGGCCCATGCGGACCCCTACATGGTTGCTGACATCTCTTTGAGGCGCGCGTGGAACACGAACGCGCCGTCGACAAGGCATCATCTCATCACCTTACTTAGTCACTGCAAGTTCACATGTCTTGTTCCAGGTTTGCTCATAACATTATCCTTTTATGTAGGACCATCAATGTTTCTGGGCGTAAACGATGGTCTAAGTTTCATACAAGGTGTAAGCGGACCCTTCACGAACCGTCGCCGTTGCTGTCAACCAAGCATTCTGTACATCAAACTAAGAAACTCTACGCTTTTATTTTGGGGTTAATAATCACGTTTTACGATAGGACTCAATGTAACGCACTCAAAATTGAATGGTACGGGGGTCGTGGAGGTATTTCAAGTAAAGTTATAACATTTGGTGAAGGAAAACATCGTGAGGAAACCAGCATGCCTGAGAGATATTTCTCGACAGCATGTAAAGCCAAGTCAGAGGCCCATGGGCGGCATAAAACTCTGACACCAGGTTAGGCACTAACCACACGATAAAGAAAGAAGAAGATTAAAATTTTTATTAAAAAAAACTTGTGAGATTGCGAACTTTGACCCCCAATATCTTTGTAACTAGAACGTTCCCAGACAAGATCTAGAACAAAAACATATTGCAATGACGGGAAGGACAAGTGCCTTTCGGCTTCGTTAAGGGTACGTTTACATCCAATATTATCATGGAAACTATCAAGTCCAATTAAGTATTATCAGCGAATGCCACTCGTGGAAACTATTACTGAATTAAACCATTTCTTTCTGGAAGGTTGCATCTTTAATTAAACTTTAAGCCGACAGATCCCAAAGGAATCTATTGGAGGCGGATACAAGGAGGTCGGAGATATGGATGTGGCAATTAATTAATTTGGTGTTTTTATTTTTTTGTGTTATTTATTCTCAATGCTCATAACGATTTCAATAGTAAACTTTGAAAATTCTGTCTAGAGACGTCTAGTTAAAATGTGATTGTGCAAAATATTGTTTTCTTGAAAGCATTGCAAGATAAAATCGTAACGTTACGTACCGTAAAATATGTTATATAAACAGAAACATAAGATATTTTAAAAAATAACCTATAATCCCTAACTGTCAGGCAGAGGTCTGCATAATAGGGTACATTCACATTTTACCGGTTATGATTCCTTGTATATGTTAAAGAGGGTGAGCCTATTGCCATCAAAATGGCCGGACAAAAATTAATTTGCTACTGATTAATTCTAGATGGAAAATCCTAATAACACTTGACTTGGGCCGGCCTCGTTGGTCTAGTAGCAACTGCTGAGCACGAGGTCGGTCGTGCAAGGTGTTATTGGGTTTTTCCATCAGGAATTTCATTATTAAGTAACAGCCAAGGAGTCTGGATTTGTGCCCGGTTGATGGTAATAGGCTCGCCCCCTTTTACATGTTTTTTTTTTGGATGGGAGTATTTGTTAGGTACAGCTCTGCCTAATCCTTCGGGGATAACAGGGCATGCCTGGGGATCTCTACTGCCCAGCATGCAGCACTCCCTATGCTCTGCAGTATTGTTTACGACAAGAGCATGGAGCGCCGGAGGCAGTACCTAAGCAGCTACTAATGGAACTTTCAAACTTATAAGTTTAATTATTAATATAATGTTTAAATGTGAAAGTTCCTAATGATCTATGTAAGTCATATTAAATAAATTACACTGCAATATTAGTTTTGAGTTATCTTGTTGCGCCCTAACAGGGTCATGTACTCACTAGTTTAAGCTTAGCATGTATGACTGGTAGTGTACATTGTGCATAAAAAAAAAATTAAAAAAAATTGATATGTTCAACACAGTATTCTCAAAACTTACTAATTCCATGTCGCGTCCAATCTTTCTAGCTGTGCCTTTGAACAGTTGCACAGAGCTACCAGATAAAGTCAGCCTTCTAGACTCATTTAACTTGATGCAGTCGCTGGCAACCATTCATTCCGTTTGACTTTTCATTTTTATTTCATCGTCTCATCATAAACCTTAGATTGATTTTTTAATTAATAGATTTGGTTTTACTTTGTTATTTATTGTAAATATTATGTCAGGTCTTGTAGCTATGTGACAACTGAGCAAAGGCATGCGAGAGTTAAACTAAGTTTGATGCTGCCCGTCCTTGGATGGGTGACCATTCTTTGCACAACAATTCTTTTTGGCAATGGGGACAACGTACCGACTTTTCGTTGTCCCCATAAATGGTGCAGGGTAATGGGGACAACAGGAAAAATAAAACCGTCGTTCGTTGTTTCTATTGATAGGGAGAGAGCAATCGGGACAGCGGTAATAAACCTTTAGAAGTCGTGATGATCACGTTTAAGTGGGCAAACATATTTACGTGGCAATAGTAACCCTTCTTCATCATCATTATCATTTCAGCCACTTCTATCGTATCGTATCTTGACTTTGACGCAAAACTTTGACCAAAATAGAAATCGAACCCCAAAACTCGCGCACAAAGCGTTGGACCAACGACGTGACAGTCATGGGAATCCGGTCGGTCATGTCGGAGTGCCGTCCTATCAAACTATACGAGTGAGGGAAGAGGAATAGCACCTGTGTTAACTCACTTACGTGTACACTATTAATTTATATTTTAATAGTTGTGGTTTAAAAATTACGTTATCACAGGACATGCTGTTAAAAAATATGATCGAATTTCCCAATTTTTTTTCTGTTTTTTGACTCTGGTGTAAAGTGAGGTTTGGTTTTGTTTGGTTTGGTTTGAGAATTACGCCCTAATTGTTTTCTGTCGTCGATATGTGACGACGATGTACCCTTCGAAATTACAGGGAAACTGTACAAGAGGATAATCAATGTAGTGATCATTTAATAAAGTAAATGCGAATCCAATCCTCTCCACATAACACTACCCCACTTCCCGGGGCTTAGTTAACAGAAGTTAACAGGATTATTAGTAATGCAACACGCGACGCTGCGGTCAACCTCCCGGCAACCAAGTTGACTTACTTATATTAATTAATGTACGTCTGTTAGCTCACCTTTGTTGGTATTCGTATGAATTGTATAGAGAGTATTTATGTTTTGATCATGTCTACTCTTGTTTTCATGAAAGCAGAAAATAAAAATTAGAAAAAAGAATCACATTCAATGTTTACTAGTGTAGTGAATTTTTATTTCATACTATTGATAGACTAAAGGTTAAATTTATATTTTTGTATGTAGAGTGACATATTATTATGGACGTTTAGCTATCATGTCCTTATGATATTAGGAACATTTGGTATTAGGACTAGCTACCCACAGGTCTTTTTGCTTTTAGGACATAGTGCTCATAGGACATTTTACTTAAATGTCCTTCCGATACAAAAGAAAAAATAAGCTTTTATTAAAAAGAAAATATGAAAATTAAGTTTGGCTATCAAAATCAAAATTGTTTTTAGCTTTCACGGTTTAAAACTAAACTTATACTGTCACTTACGGAATATCTGTTTTTTCTTATCGGTAAATTGTGAACAATCACGGAAGATATTCCGTAAGTGACAATATAAGTTTAGAATCAAAATTGAGAGCGTATACTAAAGTGGTTGGAAGATTTTTGTTAGCAGCGTGGCTTGCCTAACTTAACCCATTTCATTTTATTTTCAAAATACCCTTATTTTGAAAAACGCATTAATTCTGCATTTATCAATACCTGATATCAATACAAACAAGGTTTGAATGCGACAAAGTCTTCTAAAGCGTCACGTTTCCGCGACAAAAGCTATAGTTAACCTAATTGGTCCTAATTAGTACCCAATTACCCATATTTACATAGCGTAAAATACCGACTGCATAAATATGCGTTTGTAATTATTTATTTCGAAATAACCAAAGCTACTAGACCCTTAGTTTGGCAACTGTCATTTTAATCAAGTTAGATTTTATGAACTGATTTTTAGTTCCATTAGTTAATAAAAATCAAATACATACTGTTTCACTTACTCATTATGCTCAGTGGTTTAGTTTTACTTCAGAATTTTTTACTGCGTGTAACTTATTCAAAGAACAAAAAAAGTGATCACAAAAGGAAAAAAATCTGGTAAGGAATTGTCTGTACTGTCAACTCCTAAAACGGCGGGAATAAATAGTATTTTGCTTATCTGTGGCCATTGTAATTAAATAATACAAGGTGCTGAGCGATTTATAGGGCCCTGGGGGCTTGTAATCTGAGTCTCGACGTGCTGGAAACCGAATGCTTCTCTTCTTTTTTCCCGAGTATTTGTTCAAGACTGGTCTGCGTGGGTTCTGTATAATTTGTTGATGGTTTTAATTAGATAGATTTTTATTTATTACAGGCTTATGCCCGCGGCTTCGTCCGCATGAAGTTCGATAATTGGCTCACGGAATCATACAATAGGGATAAAAAGTATCTGATGTGTCAATCCAGGTTGTAAACTATTTGTGTGCAAAATTTCATCCAAATCCGTTCAGAATTCTTTGCGTGAAAGATTTACAAACATCCATCTATCCTCACAAACTTAGTGTGTTTTGAAGATCGACTTTCGGTACCATGATAGTGAAGTATTGGTTCTTTTTAAATTGCCCATTGTTTTCTTGATAAGTATATTGAGTGTATCAACTGCTTCGAGGGGTTTTGTCTCCTTCTTCTGAAAGCCAGGCAGTAGAGGAAGAGCCAGAGAGAGATACAACATCCTAACCAGTATATAAAGGGTGTAAATAGACCCTTAACATAACCGAAAGGCACTTGTTCTCCCCGTCTTTGCGATCATTTTTTTGTTCTAGATCACACCTGGGAACCTTGTAGTTCCGGAGATATTGGAGTCAAAGTTCCAACTTTTTCACAAGTTTTTTTGAAATATATGTTTTTAATGTAAGATTTGTATTATACACACCTCCACGACCCCCATACTGGTCGTGGAGGTGTGTAAAGTAAAAATCTTTATTCAATTCAATTCAATCCTTCCACCAGCACAGTGCTTTCCATCGACTCCTACCGTAAAACGTGATTTTTCACCCCACAAAAAAGTCGATTCCCAGCAATAATATTTGCGTAAAGTTTACTTAGTTTGATGTACAGAATGCTTGGTTGACGACTATGTGAAGGGTCTGTTTACACCCTGTATGTAAGCAAATCAACTTGACCCATTTCTTTTGATATCTCTATTTTTTTAATAGTGAAATTCATCGCATATTTTACTTTTTTACGACAGACAAGGTCAAATCAAAGATAAAACTGCTTAACGACTAAATCAAACCCAACCAATAAAATTGAACCTTAAAAAGTCAAATTAACTTTATAACCTCATTATGAACGCAGAATGCGAACAAAAAAAAGCGCTGTAAAACGTTCACAATAAAGAAATGATTTATAAGAACTATGAAACTTAACAATGTAACTATCAGTGAAAGTATTTCACTTGGTAGTTTTTATGGTCCAACTTGCGTTTTTATTAGTGTTTGTGTAAATCCGATAAGCCGCGATGATAGTTACCGGGTTTTCTTTTATGGTATTACTTTGTTTAATGATTTGGCGTTTGTGGAACCAATTGGCTGGAAGGTTTTGTCGTTGAGTATTTGGTTTCAATGTTTTTTTTTTGCGAATAGTTTTTTTTGCAGGAGGTATTTTAAGGGCAAAATCTATTTTGGTGCTTAAATTGGCCTTTTCTTTGACTTTCTAAATGAATACTATACTAAAGTTTTGAAGAGGTAAAATTTGTTTGTATGTAAGGGGTAATCGGCGGAACTACTGATCGGATTCCGAAAATTCTTTCATTAACGGGGAAGCTACAGTCGCCGAGAGCTGTATGCTACATTTAAAACGTTCCCGTGGGTTAATTTGCGAGCAAAAGCTAGTGTTTAATAAGTGTTTTCAACTTAACTTAGAAGACAAGTTGTATGTGTAAAGATTACTCAATATTTGTCTAAAACCCTTATCCATTGCTGGTCCATAAGCGGTGGCGACCACTCCTTACCATTTAGGCCAACGGGCTATTAGCAAAATAAGACTGTAAACAAAAACAAGAAACTGTAACTTTTACAACAACAACTTTTCATCCAAATCCCAGAAGAAATACTCAACTCTTCCACTATCTAAAGTCAGCTACAGTAAAGAAGAACAAAACGAAACCGTCACGGCTACAAATTTACCTTTTAAAAATGCAAAACAAACTTTCTATAATATATTTGCAACACAAAAGTTAAATAGAAACATTTCATCCGACAGCAAAGAAAGTCGACTTTAACTTTGTTCTGAACAAATCGTCCTTAATATCAGCTGTAACTACGGTGCAACCTTTGCATTCTTGCCACCAAAGATTTAAATCTTTAGATAGATACTGTAGAGAACGCGAAGAACAGAAGAAATGTTGTAGAAAAAAATTAACCCCATGTATCTGAGGCACTTGAAAGCAAAAAAAATAACTACCAAGTTTGACATTTCCTAATTGTACCGACTGCCAAGTCCCATCTTTTGTCAGTGTATTTAAATATCTTTAGATCGCCCAATTGCGTCAAAAATTGTGTGTGCTTTGTTGACATTGCATTTGAAACAGATTTGAAAAGTATTGTCTTTGTCACTCATACATTGGGTTTTTAAATCCTATAGTTATAATGTAGTGTATGATCTTATTTAATATGTAGGTTTCAAATTAATGTTTTTAAAATAGTTGCTTACCTTTTAATAAGAATGTTGTGCATGCCTGTAAGTGATATTTACACAGCATTGAAGACTTGTGATTACTTTTTGTGACAATTATTGTAAATATGTCGTTGGTGTGCCTTACTTAATAAATATATACGGTAATTCGTGTCTGTGGTTCCATGCAAGATGTGTGAGCCTTGCACTCTTCCCAGGGTACACTTTTTCGCGCGATCTAAGTTAGGTGAGGCATTTCTAACAATTTAAATCTTTGTTTGCCACACCATTTTGCCTATAACTCATGTTATCTAGTAATAATGTTTGCTTGTATTAGGGATTTATTTTATTTAGAGTGTAAAGTTGTTGTAAAATTGTATGTAAGATTATTGCATGTTTTACACATGCCTAATTATCTTCGTTGGAGATGTAAATTTAAGTAATTTTTATTAATATTCTAACAATATTTCGGCAAACCTCAGTAAATTCAACCTTTTATTCAATCAAAGAATACAAGGGTTTGGCCAAAACTGATTTAGAAAAAAAAATATGATTAGAAAATACCAGTCAGTGTTTTTTTTCCAATCATACTTCGAGAAAGTCACAAGGGGTCTCTCCAAAAAAAAATACCGTCAGTTTGCAAGCAAAGCCCTGGCCCACCGCTAGTATTTCCCAAGCCTCCGCGGAAGTTTCCGTCGGCAACCAGGTGCGCCTCGCAGACGCTACCGTTAACTTGTTACACAACTTCCACTAGAAATTGTTCAGTTTTTTTGTTTCTTTATTCATACTTTGTGCAGAAAACAAATTTTCCGAACGGATTTTTGTAGTTTTTTGGCTGGGGCCGTGACGTGTTAAATTGTGGGTTCTAAGTTTGTGGGAGTCAAGTTGTTGGTAAATGTAAAATGAATAATTAAAAGTTGGAATTGGATCTTCATTTTAAATTACTTTTAGTTTGTACGTTTAATTAACAACCAGCCGAAGAAACTGTTTTTAGTAAGCATAGAATACAAGCATCGTCTTCCTATGACAGATTTTGAAAACATAAATTGCACTTTAAAACGGATCTCGACGTAATCTAAATATAAAAAATAGTAAACTGACTGACTGGGTGATATATCAACACACAGCCCAAACCGCTGGTCTTAGAGGCACGAAACTTGGAGATTGTATTCTTTGTGAAAAGTAAGTATCCACTAAGAAAGAATTTTTGGCAATTCCACCCCTAAAGGGGTGAAATAGGGGATGGAAGTTTTTATGAAAATCCGTTACTTTTGAAGTTAGGATCTTCAAATTTAGTGTTTAGGCTGACAATTGAAAATTAATTTATACGTGTCTCAGCGTTTTTGATAATTCTTCCCCCGAAGGGTTAAAAAGGTGGATGAACGTAAGTAATCGGATATTATTCGACATCCATGCGGGCCAAGCCGCGGGCAAAAGCTAGTTATTATTATTATTTTAGTTAGCCCGTATTGTCCCACACCTTAGCAAAGGCCTCCCCCCATTCCTTCCACTTCTCAAGATGGTGTGCTTCTTCTCGCCAATTCACGATTATTATCGATTGAAAAACCTTCTGTCTACGGCGAAAAATCTAATTTTGAAATTTAAATACCATCTGAAACATAAATACTTGATAACTTCACTATCCCTAAACAAGGGACGTTCACTACAGTATGCAAACACGTATAAACTGCAAGGATCTTGCTTACTTAATACTGTGACTGCTAAACTTGCATATGCTGCGAAAGTTTTGGGCAAATGAAGCTGGAACACTTGGGCATAATAGCGAAGGTAACAGTGGGCAAACTTTAGATAAACAGACGGAAGTTAAATAGAATATTGCAGTATTATGAACTAGCTGTGCCTGCGGAGTTTTGTATCTACGTAGAAGAGTGTGGGAGCCGGTGTAATTAAAGGAGCAAGTTGACTCTGTTATTATAGACTAGCTTATGCCCGCGGCTACGCCCACGTGGAGATCGATAATTGTCCCACGGGATCGTACTACCGAGATAAAAAGTATTCTATGTATTAATCCAGGTTATAAACTATCTGTGTGCCAAATTTCATCCAAATCCGTTCAGTAGTTTTTGCGTGAAAGAGTAACAAATATTCAGACATCCAGACATCCATATATCCTCACAAACTTTCGCATTTATAATATTCCTAGATTTTGCCCGCGGCTTCGCCCGCGTGGATGTCGAAAACATAAACATAGTAACTTACCTTCATCCCCCTTTTTAATCCTATTCATGTCTCTAGGACCAGCGGTTTGGGCTGTGTGTTGATATATCACCCAGTCAGTCAGTCAGTCAGTTTACCATTCTATATATTAGTAGGCAGTAGGATGAGTTTAAGGTTACGTACAGTACGGCTTGCTTAGCACCAAGAGCCTATCAAGTCACCTAGCGGGCTAGCGCCTAGCGAAACGAACGTTCTAAAATGTATACTTTCGGTCTCGCTACCCGCTTGGCGCCTTTGCTACCATGTAATCAGATGTTAAGTCACTAGGATCTAGACGGTCAGCAAGCCACCTGTCAGAGTGTATGTAACCTAAGCGATGGTAGCCTCTTGCCATAAAGCGAACAGCAAGTTTATTTACAAGATGACTTGTTTACTTTTCTTCTGATACAAAGATACGTGTCGTTTTGCTTATCATCAAAGTCACTTTTAATGCTTAACATTGAAATCGAAAAAGACTGGATAAAGTAAGGAATGAATCTATTAGAGGAAGTTTGTAATTCGAACAGAAAAGTTGAAAGAGAATCGACTGTCTTGGTATGGGCATGTGATGAGGAGGAATGATTCGCATGTGACTAAAAGAGTAATGAATATAAATGTAGATAGATCGAGAGGGAGAGGAAGACCAAAGAAAAGATGGATGGATTGTGTGAGGAATGATAGGAATGAAAAAGGAGTAAATTATAGTGTTGACGACTGACAGGGGAGAATTCTAGAAAAAAACGTGTTCTGCAGAGCCCAAGTAATATTGGACAAGCACAGGAAGATGATGATGTAGAAGGGTATTTGTAATCTATTTTAACTTTCATTGTCCAGACACTAACCCAAGCCGTTACGAATTTTTCATCACTCCTTTCTATTCTGTAATCTAACTAATTAATTTATTCAGTAACTAGGCACTTACTAAACCAGGGGAAAAGATACAAAACAAACAATTTACTTTTTTAAATCAAACCACTTAACAATTCACACTTGTTAGCGTTTGCCGAAATTCAAAATATTTCCAACAGCGCCCGAGGGCCGGACTTTTATCAACTTTTTTATTAAACTGTTAACAAAAACGGAACAAAATTTTATTATATTTTACGCCAATATTATAAATTCAGACGGATGTTTAACAAGTTATTGGATTAAGTTGACTCCCGGCTTTAGTGTTTTTGTAATTCCAGATTTTTCTTCTCTTTTTAAACAAAAAAATATAATAAATATATAATTCACATAGTTAACAACGAAATTAGCAAAAAAAATCAAGGTAACTCAAAAAAGAAACGTTTTTTCTTTGAGTTAGCATATTTTTTTTGCTAGTTTTAGCTATATTATAGCTTTTAAAAAAATATTATTTTGCGTCAAATAATATTTAATCTGCAAAAGTGGAGAGATTTGAAAGAGATCTACACTTGGCATTGGGTGGCCAAAGGTTGAAGAAGAAGAATATTTAATCAACTAATTTATTATATATGTAAAAATATATAAAGAATATAATATATATTCAGTTTTGTAACAATTCGTAGAAGATATCTTTAATCTGCTGTTAGTAAAAATGAACAAAAAGGTTTTATATCGCCCTCAAAAATCTTCCAAATCCCAAAGAAAAATGTCCAAACACAGTTTAAGAATTCGGTGCCAAGATAACTCCAATTTGTGTCTACCTCTCGCAACCCTAAATAGTCGAACCAACCCCCCGATCAGCTATCTAAATTAGTTTTTTGCAAGGAAGCGTAAAACAACTCGAACACTTCTTTCACTTTATCACGACAAGGTCTTAATTAAAAAGTTGAAAGCAATCAAAACGATATTTCAAGAAGATGGGTTCAGTGGGCCTAGCACAAACAGACGATAGGTTTGGTAAAACTGGTTTAGCTTTTAGCGATAAGACCGCCCATTCTGGTTCCTAAAGTGAAATGTTTTCTTTTATGACTGTTACTTATATGGCGTTCATAATAAAGAAATTTATTCTATTGTAAAAAATAGTAGGGACAGATTGGAAAGCCGCTCCGGACACTGAGCTCGAACAGAATCTTCAGTACATTATTTGTCACCTATCTGGTTTGCATAGCCAGCCGCAATTTGTCCAAGTCTGTATGACTGCACCTAAATCTTAATATGAATTAGAGTTTAAATTGATAATAGGTACTCCTAGTCTACTATGACGTCTTAAAGCAGTATTGTTTTAATCTTATTCCAGGGTGGGAAAGAGATGGCGCTAGACGTCCTCTATAGCTCTGTCTGTTTCCCACACTGGAGTGACATTAAAACAATACTGTACAACAGTACTGTCAACTGTGATGCTACCTTGCACATTTCATAAAATAAATAAATAAATAATACTGCTTTAAGATGTCATGGTAACCCCCTGATTTTGCACATTAAGTGTTACTTAGTTTTAAGACTTAATTTATATCAATGCTCAGATTTATTGTGTTTGTCCTTGCCTAGAACCAACGTATTGTTAACATCTTCAAAATACTACTTAGTTCCCAATAAATAAAGAATTTGAATTTGTCCGAATTTTTTTAATCAAAATACCAGTAATATTTAGGGTCAACAGTCGTTCCAACTCACATAACGTTCACGCATCGCATCGCATGTTCGTGCTAGGTCCTCTGTCCGCGTCGTCATCAAGTCGTATCGAGTTATTAAAGTGACCCCGGAATAAGAACAGAGATAATAAAATTTCGTTAAAATCTAGAGGATACTTTAGAAACGTCTGTTATGGTTTAAATCCACATTAATTTTGTTCAATCTAAGAAGGATTAGGCGGTTGATTCGGAATGGGAGTTTATCCGAGATTGTGGCTCCCAGATGAGTTCGGCTTAATATTGTGCTTGAGTGCGAAGTGTTTTCAAATTTAATTAATTTCTAGATGCTATCGAGTTTTTTCCCGGTATCTGATGGACGTCTTTAGGAGTTAACGTGAGTACATGTCTTTTCTGGATTAAGTGCCGCTGGGAGTTAAATTTGTTTTCCAAGAATTTGAATGTTATTTTAGTTAAGTGTCTTTCAGACATTTATTCATTTATTTAACAATTTATGTATACACTAAATACAGAAAAGAAGAAAGGAACATAAAATAGTACAAAGGTGATGCTTATTTCTGAAGAAATCTCTTCCGCATACCTGCGAAAGAAGATACTAAAAAAAGAGAAGACATAGCGTGTTAGAGAAGAAGAAGTGAGAAGAAGAAGAGAAAAGAAGAAGAGAGTTATCTGTTTTTCTAGTAATTTTCCGTAAGTAGTGGTTACATGATTTTGCGCGAAAACCTAATTTGTTGCTCACCTACTAAAGAAAACAAAAACAAGTTTTATTTCATCATCATCATCCTTCATTTTATTATTTTAATCATACACTAGCTTCTGCCAGCGGCTTCGCCCGCGTGGATGTCGAAAAATATCCCACCCGAACAAACATAGTTACTTACCTTCATCCGCTGAGACACGTATAAATTAATTTTTAATTGTCAGCCTAAACACAAAATTTGAATATCCTAACTTCAAAACTGACGGACTTTCATATAAACTTCCATCCCCTATTTTACCCCTAGACAAATATAATCAGAAAGCTTCGAACTGCTAAGCTATCGGGAGTTACACGTGATATTGTGAGTCAACCATAAAAGATAGACATATGCTGTCGTGGGATATTTTTTATATAATTTTAAGGAGAACATTTCCATCATACATGATTTCTGTGTAGCTTTAACCATTAAGGTTGCACACGCGACGGAAGCTTAAAAAATGGAGTAACTTCTCCCGTTTTCCCAACATTTCCCTTCACTGCTCTGCTCCTATTGATTGTACCGTGATGAAAAGTATACTATAACCAACTCAGGAGTATGAAAAATAATTGTACCAAGTTTCGTTAAAATCCGTCGAGTAGTTTTTGTTTCTATAACGGTTATACAGACAGACAGACAGACAGACAGACAGACAGACAGACAGACAAAAATTTTACTGATTGCATTTTTGGCATCAGTATCAATCCCTAATCACCCCCTGATAGTTATTTTGGAAATATATTTCATGTACAGAATTGACCTCTCTACAGATTTATTATAAGTATAGATTAGCCCTAGATCCAAAGATTTGGAAGTCATGGGGAGACGACTTTGCCCAGCAGTGGGATGACACAGGCTAAAAGTAACAGCATTAATATAATTCTTCTGCCCTTATTAAAATTTATTTGAAGTTGGCGCAGCATGTCTTCTTCTTCTTTCATAGTTTTTGCCTTCTTTATTTTATAATAAACAAAAGAGCTACATCATCATCTGCCTAGCCTTTTCCCAACTATGTTGGGGTCGGCTTATAGTCTAACCGGATGCAGCTGAATACTAATCATTTTACGTGGAGCGACCGCCTATCTGACCTCCACAACCCAGTTAGTACTGGGTAATACGATACCCCTTGGTAAGACTGGTTGTCAGACTTTCAGCCCACTGACTACCTGTAACGACTGCCAAAGATCTACAAATGACAGCCGAGACCTACGGCTTAACGTGCTTTCCGAAGCACGGAGGAAACTCGGTATGTAATGGGCGGTCACCTATCCAAAGACCAACCTAGGCAAGCGCGGCTTAACCTTAAGATCGACCCGAGCGGCTGTTATTAGTTAGTCACGAGCTCCTCCAAACAAAAATGCCACAAAGTTATTTAAAAATATTTACTTACCACCTACCTAAGTTAAGGTTCAATTTCAAACAGCGTTTTTTTACACCACTTGGCACAGTTACAAGGGTAAGAGTTCGTGCTCTTATTGCAACCGTAAAGCAGGTTTTAACGTTGCAACTTCAGCAGTTCCTTTCTTCAGACAGACTTATTGAGGACTACAGGTATGGGAACTGAGTTTATTTTACCTGTGGTTTATAAGCTGTTTGCTTGTTTTACACACTTGCATGAAATTATTAATTGCTGCTACGGCGTAGCACATGCTTCTACGGCTGCTACGGCGTAGCTCATGCTTCTACGGCTGCTACGGCGTAGCAGCTAGAGCATTTCATACGGGGTGGAAGGAACACCGACGCGAAAACGGTTACCACTTATTCAGTATATCATTTTTGGGGGGCCACATAGAATTGTTTATCGGTATTTTTTTTAAATCTGCTCTTTCATACATTTTGAACGTGTCGGTATTGTACTTTTGTAGGAAACAGACGTATTTTTTTTTTTTAAATAACCGATGAAAAATTTCTATGTGGGCTTAGAATGATGTTCTGAATACGTGGTGACCGTTTTCGCGTCGGTGTCCCTTCCACCCCGTATAATTATTATGAAGCTACAATACTTTTCTTCGGTCAAACATATTGGGGACAGCGGGTACGGGAACCGACTTTATTCGGCCTGTAGTTTATTTACAAAGTGTAATCAACCTATAATGTTCCTACTGCTGGGACACACGGCCCCTACTCTATGAGAGGGAATGGGCTATAATCCACCACACGGATGCGCCCAGTGCGGATTGGTAGATGTCACATGTCTTCGAATTTTTGGTTCTGAGTCATGCCGGTTTCCGAACGATGTTTTCCGTCACCGTTTTTGCTCAGTGGTGATGAAATAAATTACACAAAGTAATGCGCCAACCTAGATTCGAACCCACGACTTACTGTGCGTAAGCCGGAGCCGCCACCACTAGGCCCTGCTCTCACTGGACCACCGCTGCTCTCTTTATTTATTTACATACTTTCATAAAATCACAATTATCAAATTTACATCATTGATATAATTAGTATATTACAATTTCTAAGTGTGTATTTTTTTGCACACAGCTAAAAGTGGCCTTATGCTTTTTTTTTTTTTTCTCTTTATTTAAAGGGGCTTGTTCAATTTGAACATGTCACCCCTGTAATGCAATTTACAAAATATTACAAAACACAATCACAACGTAGATTCAGCTACGTTATTCTATTTTTGATGCCCATTTGAGCGAGCCTGTATAGCAGTCTGGCTTCCCTCGATAAAGGGAAGGACAAAATGCTGTTACACCAGCCCACATCTGTGGGAATCACACTAATTTTACATTTTATAAAATTTCTAAGGGTTTCGTTCCGGACACACTCCATCAATATGGTGGTAAACATCTTCTACCACATCACATTCACTACAGTTCGATGAAACAATCTTACCCATCATAAAAGCGAACTTATTTAATGGAATGTGTCCCGAGCGAAGTCTGAAACTCGTTACTATGTCATACCTTCCCATATCGGATTTTTCAAACCATAATTTATCAGGTAACGTGGGTTGTAAAGTCCTGTACCAAATACCCTTCGTTAATGACCTTCTGTCAAAATACTCTGACCATAACTCTGTACTGAACTTCATAATGTCGCTTATATGGTTGGTGTAATAAGACTCGCAAGCAAAGTTAATACCGTCTACTGAGGCTTCCTTAGCGAGTTTATCTGCCATTTCATTTCCTACGATGCCGATATGGGAAGGTATGTGGCCTTATGCTTGAAACTACTTTCAGGTATGATAAAAACGTCGTTTAAGTTAAGTTAGACACCAAATTGCCGTCTGCGATTCCACAAACTCGTCTATCACTATTTCAGTGAAGTGCCGTTGACGCATTTTGTTTTATTTCTTTGTAAAACTCCACCATTTTTGTCTCGTCTGCCATTTGAGTGAGTGATTTTTCATGTTGTCTACCGATAGCTTTGATAAGTTCACTGCCTCGCGTGACAAAGGAGAATGGTATTGTTTTTTTTTTTTGAAACTATAATTATTGTTTTGTTTATAACCCTGTGGATATGTTTATTTTGATGACTGGTATGGATATTTTTCACTGTTTTAAGGTACGTAGCGTAGGTACAGTGTAAAGTGTATTTTTGTGTTTATGTCAATGTGAATTCCGCAATGTATTTATTTATTTAACACTTCAAGCACAAAGTACAGAGGCGGACTTAATGCCATAGGCATTTTCTACCAGTCAATCTTTGGGTGATGCAGAGACAAACAATGGTAAATGTATAAATCTGCAAAAAAATTAAAATATTACTAAGATAAACTACAAGGATATATAAAATACTATAATTATATATCAAGATACTATATATGTAGGGTGTAAACATACCCTTCACATAGCCGTCAACCAAACATTCTTTACATCAAACTAAGTAACTTCACGCAAAAATTATTGCTGCAAAGACAGGGAGAACAAGTGCCCTTCGATGTGTTAAGGGTCTATTTACACCCTTTATATCAAGAAATGTTATTCAAAATCAAAATTAAAATATTTTATTTCACATAGGCCTCGATGGGCACTTATAAAACGTCGACAAAAAGGTGCACGGTTCGGGTTGGTCGTTTCCTATGGAGAAGAACCGGCAAGAAACTCCATGGTTACTCTTTTCAAAACATTTGGTGTTACAGTATTATTATGGATGCAGCATTTGTACTTAAGTATGGGGGGACAGCGTAGGCCCGACAATAAGTCGTTGCTTACTACACAAAAAATGTAGAACAAAATAAAAAGTTAACAAGCAGCTGGGAATCTACACAGCCTACAATGTCCACACATTCACAAACAATCTATACAAAGGTAAGAAAATATTGTAAAATACTAAATTAAACAAGTGACACAAATAACTATTTTGAGCAAAAGATATAAATGATTTGAAAATTACTGTAAAATCTGATTCGAAAGAAGAGAAAAAATGAGATTAAGAATAGTTAGAGACATTCACATATTTGTGCCGTTTAGGAGCTACCAGGGAAGCCGCAAGCGCAGAAGGAACTAAGGCCGAACTTCTTTATCTTCAACGTAGTCCTTGATTTTGTAATATGTCTTTTATTATGGAGGTTCAGTTATTCATATCATCATCATCATCCACAGCCTGACTTCACCCACTGCTGGGTATAGGCCTCTCTATGCTTATGCCAAGCTCCACGATCTTGTGTCAGCCTCATCCAGGTTATTCCCGCGATGACAATAAATTCGGCTGCCCATCTTGCCGCCATTTATAACTATACATGTTAAAAAAAAACTAGAAGAATTAAAAGAGGTTGTTCTATTTTAAATTTTATTCCAACTTTTTTCAGTTTATCAGTAATAGAACTATGCATATCCAAAATGTACTTTTTTCTACATAAATCTCATTTTGTTACAAAATACAGATATTTGATGTAACATCAAAGTTGAAATTTATTTATTCAAAAGAGAAACGCATACAATTCACAACTAACGGCGCGTCGCCACATATCAAACAATTGCTACGGATGCACGCGTAGGTATTTTACGGAATTTCACAGAATGTATACTCGTAGCTGATGAAATGAAAATACCATTTTTTTATAGAATAATGTCCTATTGGCAACTGCCGCAGCGCCTCGTCAGTCGCTGAGAGATCTGTTGCACTTTAAGATGGAAGTACCACGATAGGCCGCGAATTTTCAGACGTTTTTTGCAATTTGGGGATTAGGAAAATTTGAATTTCGTGGGCTTCCACCTTAAGGTTGTGTGGGTGTGACCGGCCGCTACCTTGAACATAACAGGTCGGACACCCGGTCGTGCGACCAAACTTTCTTCCTGGTCATAGCTTCTGCTGCCTAAAGGCTGGGCGGTGTCCGCGTAGTGCGCGAGCTCCATAAGTAGTTATTCTATTTTTTTTTGAACCATACACTTTCTTCTTGCGTTTTTTTTTTTTATTTTTTTTTATTTATGAGCCTGATGTTCCACTGCAGGGCAAAGGCCTCCCTTCCCTCTTTCCATTTATCTCTGTCTGGCTATTTTTTTCTTGCCTTAAATAAGTTTATTTTTTTATTTACAAAATTAATTTGTTAACGTCAATAAAAAGACACACGCCTCACAGATTATGCCTGGCGTGTCATTTAACTATATTTTTACAGATCAACTGTACAGGGGTGTTATAAAAATCAAATAAATATAAAAAAGGTACATAGTAATTAATAGACCGGTCTCGTTTAATTTATCACAAATAAATAGTATTATTACAAATAAATTACCTGATACACTACAGCTGAGTGTCATTTGCCCCTCACAATGCAGCGTATAAGTTAATTATTTTAGATCGGATAATTATATTTATCAACTTAAAATCTAGTAAAATTGTCTTGAAAATACTTAAACGTAAAGCTCATGTCACACAGAAAGCAGAGCAAGGTATAACAAGACCCTAAACGAAGCCGAAAGAAAAAGTTTCGGCTTCGTTTTCCCCGTCATTGCGATTATTTTTTTGTTTTAGACCATACCGGGAACCTTGTAGTTTCGGAGATATTGGGGTTCAAAGTTCCAACTTGGTGAAGGGTCCTGTTACACCCTGTATCTAAAAAAACACTGATTCTGTGTTTTACAAATTATAATTTTTATTTATTTGTAATAATGACTGCTATTCTTTTCCCATGTATTTGTTTTTTTTTTTAAATAAAACAGACTGATATTATGTATTTCAAATACTTTTAAACAACCGTTTTGTTATTTCCGTTTGAAGACCAACTTTCTGTGTGATAAAGCATCAATATTTCCTAGTCCGCAACACTAAGATTCTTACATGCAGATTTATTAAAAAAATAAAGATTTTAGAAAATATTGCAACAGCTATCAATAAATTACTCTAGGTTCCGTTGCACCTAAAATCATAATTTTTGTTATCTTACAAAATGAATCAATTTTTCTCATAAAGCCTTTACACCTTTATTATAAAAATCGGAGTAAACTTACCCTTTTTTTTTTTTTTTTTTTCGTATGGGTAATCATCAAATGACCCCCCCCACTCTGGGCGGAGCGGAAGGGAGTGTCAGACTTGTACTGACTAAAACCCATCCATGTTCCTTCTTTGCCCTTTGTGTTACAGGACCACGGTATCTCTTTCGAACAGTCCCGCAGCCCTGGCAGGCATCGGTCCTTGCAGACCCCTACATCGTTGCTGACATCTCTTTGAGGCGCGCGTGGAACACGAACGCGCCATCGACACGGCCTGTCAGAAGTCAGAAGACGGCCGGACGGCGAGCTAGCCCATAGCTCGCCGTCCACAGGCCCGCGCCTACGGTGGCCGGGAGCCACCACGTGACCCCCGACGCCCAGGGCCTTACCCTAGGTATTTCTTTCGCTTTAAACATACATTAATATGATTCCGTTTGGCGTAACTTTACACCGATTTTATAAAGGGGTATTGTTCTACAGGCAAAAAAGGTCAGATTAATCACTATTTGTAGCAACGTAGTCGAGTACAATACAACTATTTTGTTCAAAATACACTAAAATACAAAAAGTACACCGCCTTAGGACTCAGATCACCAATGTCAAACGACAATGTCCCCGTTGCTGGCTTGTCATTTGTTGCCAAAGTACATAGACCTACCTACAAATGTGACTTAGCAAGTCACATTTGAAGGTAGGTCTCGGCTAAACAGTCAAGAATATTCTGTTGACTGGGTGGTTATAATTTTATAACACAACTTTACTATTTATCTGTATCAACCTTCAAAATTAATTGAAAACTAAAACAAAATACCATTCTCTGGCTGCAACTGTTTTTCCCATATTTCTAGTGTTTTTTTTTGTTTACATTTTTTTTTTGTATAATTAATTTATAACAGACGTTACTTAAATATTTTAATCTAATTTTAAGTCCTAATTTACCAAATCCGAACCTTGCGATAAATTATATTTTCTGCGTCGCTCTACGGTGTATTTTGAACTTAAATATTATAGCGTTTTGAGTTCGGTTTCTTAAAACCAAAATCACTTGACTAGATACTGTTTTATTATCACGATATTATCACATAATATAGCCCATGTTATCGTAAGGTCCCTGTTGTCCTGATTCGTCTGTGGTTACTATCGAGTCTGACCTTGGGGATAATAAGGATTTCTGTGCTGGTTTCCATGCTTCTGTTGGTGTGAATAGTTCTTTTCCACGCTGTGAAATAAATGTTTGAATAAATAATTTTGATAATAAAATAGTTTATGTGAATTCACCGAATAAAAGTAAAAGTTAAAAACTTTGGTGTCATTTATTTTAATAGGCACGGAATAATGAAAACATAAATACTTAAGAACCTTGTCACATTAATCAAAGTAAATGGTAAAGTCAAAAATGACTATGTCATGTAACAAATTCCAAATTAGATCATGGTTTTTGTAAGGTGATCCGGTACCAAAAAGGTACCAAAACCAAGTCGCCAAAAAATATTGAGTCATCATGAAGCGACTGCCTTTCTGACCTCCACAATCCAGTTAGTACTGGATAATACGATAACCCTTTGGTAAGAATGTATGTCAGACTTTCGGGCCTCTGACTACCTGTAACGACAGTCAGATCTACAAATTATAACCTGGATCAAAGGGGCACGGAGGAAACTCGGTATGTAAAAGGTGGTCACCTATCCAAGCACCAACCTAGGCGACCACGGCTTAACCTAAAGATCGACTCGAGCGCCTGTTATTATTAATATTGAGTATTGTATGAAAAATCTAACTTGGTGCATTATCAAAAACACGTATTATAAAAAAATTGGTACTCACATATCCATGGTACAGAGCCCATGCTACGCCCACTGGGAAGAACATCAGTGTTGAGAGTCCCACAGCCCAGCCCAACAGGTCGGCGAACAGGGGGAATACATAGCCGTTGTAGCTTGGAGTTTCCCATTGTGCTAAAATGAAGATAAGAATTCCCTGCAAAAGAAGATTAATTGATTATTAAGTAGGTATTATTAAATGATTTTTTATTTATGATTAAATTGATTGAAAAATAGTAGTAGTAACGAAAATGTTGAGGAAAATGTAGATGGCTATAAGAATAGAGAAAGACCAAATAAACGATGGATGGACTGTGTGAACGATGATATGGCTAGAAAGGAGGTGACTGCTGAGATGACGAGTAATAGAGAAGTATGGAAGAAGAATACATGCTACGCCGACCCCAAATGAATTGGGATAAGGGCAGGAGAACGATGATGATTATTTATTCATTATTAATTTTAAATTGAGCTGCTTGTTCTTTTTGACTTGAATGTGCCCTGGCGGTTAGGAGTGTGTCATGCTCACTCAAATGTCTCGCTGATGGTGGCGCGTGTGTCGGATCATTTAGTTCCCTTCAAAATGGTTGAGTTGAATGGTGCTGATACATGCGTCATGTTCGTGAACGGGCGCTGTCAGTTGTGACTGGTCATCTCTTGGTTGCCACGGCTTATTTGAATTGTTTTTTTTTTTCTTTTTTGAATTGTTTACTATGGACACTTTTAACGTACACATCTTGCTACATCGTTCTCACATAATGTACCATCTCAACATGAATGATGTAACCAAGAGTTTGTAAAAGTATACTGATTTAAAAGAGTGTCCATGGAGTTTCTTGCCCGTTCTTCTCCATAGAGATCTACGTTAGGGAATGGGCAACTACAGTACTTTCACAGTTTTTATGCCTTGTGACTGGGACTGTAGCTATTGTTGTCTTTGTTTCGACAGTTCAAAAGTGCCTGTAACTGGCCTATTTGAAATAAATGCTTTGATTTTGATTTTTTCCGGGAAACGACTTATAAATTTGATGACTTTGCTGAAAAGATATGGAGTAGGCCTTTGGCCCTTGAGCCCTTTCTGGGGCAGAGATTGGAAAAAATAAAAAACGATTTTAATCATATATTTTTGCTTCTCGTTGTACTTAATTATGTACACTTACGAAATACTTATGGACTTATCTACCTACCTTTAAGTTAAACAAGAATTTGTGTCGTATACAACAACTAAAAAACCCGACTACCGAAAACTAACGTTCTAATTAAATTCAGGGTTTACAAGATAAAATCGACTCCTCCTATTGTTGAAGTCAGTTAAAATGTAGCCTATGTTGCCCGGGCTATAATAATGAATAGAATGACACCTTATTCATCAAAATCGGATGAACAGTTTCGGCGCTACGGCGGAACATACGTAAACACAAACATACAAACATTGACTGCTAAAATCATAACCCTTCCTTTTGGCTTCGCCGAAGTCGGGTAAAAAGGACAATTGATAATTATTCGAAATTTCACAACTCTGCACTGCAGTGGTAAGCCTCAATATTACTCAGTCAAGATTAATCAATTCACAATATTCACATACTTGGGATATTACAAGATAATTGTCACGCACGCAGACTATTAATCAATTACATTAATTTGAGATAATTGCTGCCATGATGGTATCAATCGATTAACTTGTACGAGTACGTGGCAAATGGATTCCTCATTACCGAGTTGACTTAATGACTTAGTTGAGTACTTCACGTCTAATTAGAAAATTCAATTGGATTGAAATACAGTGCGTGGTTGTAATATGACACACTAGCTGTTGCCCGCGACCTTCGTCCGCGTGATATTTTATAGCTTATAATCTTTCTCAATAAATGGGCTATCCAACACTAAAAGAATTTTTCAAATCGAACCAGTAGTTCCTGAGATTAACGCGTTCAACCAAACAAACAAACTCTTCAGCTTTATAATACAAGGTGGAGACGACAATACGACAATTTTGGCCAAGGTTTTTGAAGTAGCGAGTTGGCTACATGTGTTTAACGTTTATACCGATGCGGGATTCGTTAACCTGTTGGTGGTAGCCTATTATCTACACTATGTAGAAAATGCTAAAACGGAAAAATAACGTCCTGTGAATAAACTGAATACAAAATTCAATCGAAAATATTCAGTAATTTTCGATTGAATTTTTGTATGCAGACTGGGAACGTCATGAGTTACATACAGTTTAATTTATTGTCGCATTGTCGTCTCCACCCTGTATTAGTATAGATACGGAGTTCTGGGGGATATTTTGGAGAGCTCAGTCTCTGACGCTCATTCCGCGTCTATTTTAAAAAGTCCTTTCATCATACGATACTATAAATGCGAAAGTTTGTGAGGATAGCTTTTACACAAAAACTACTGAATGGATTTAATTTGTATAAAATAGGCAGGTGGTTATCGAGAGGTTTGGTGTGCTACTTACAACACTGCCAATAGGCACGATGACAGTCCAGACAGACATCCAATAGAAGCGCAGCACTTTGTTATGCTTCATGCCCATAGTCGCGAGATCATTCATAGCACGGTTGATGCCATAGCTCCAGGAAACTGCCGTACACTGGTGGAAAAATGAGTTATTAATAATGTCTTTAATAACTAATTAAAATAAATTAAAATTAGACAAGAATAATGATCCAAGCTGAATTTGTTTCCCAATATTTTGTACTCTCTTCTTCCCAAAAAAATCACACAATGCAAAATATAATCTAAAGACTTTATATAAAGTTTGAACTCACCTCAGCCATACCAATCAGCAGAATAGCCCAAGAGGCCGTGTTCCAATCTAGAAGCTCAAACAAATACACTCCGCCGCTGAAACACATCGGGAGTCCCAGAATGAAGCACGTGGTACATGTGACCGCGGTGACCTGGAACAAAATAAACTCTTTATAAATAAAGAAAAATAACGGATACAATATGTACAAAATAAAAAGAAACTATGCGTGAACAACAAAATATGGAAAATCAATTGAAAACTTGTGAATGTAACCTTAGAAATTAAGTTAGATTCGAATTCCTGTGGTTATTGTGTGGACAAGTCACTTCTATCGATAGATTCTAATGATGGAAGAATGTCATAATTCATAATTTAAATACATTTTTTTAAAATGAAATCCGTAATTGCATTAAATAATAAAGGTAAATGCGCACGTATAAGCTTTGCACGCTTTGGGTGGAAGCGCCATTTCGGCCACAAATCATATATTATTCAACGTACATCCAGACACAGATCGGAAAATTGCAAAAAACAAGAAAATTTAAACTTCGCGGGCTACCGTGGCGCTTCCCTCTTAAGGCTGTGTTTCAGTATGGAGTTGCAAAGAAAATGTCCTGGAGGATGAGGCGAAAATTGGGTAATGCTGACTCCGTTTAGTAAGTACTTAAGCGTATGGCAGTTAACCCTTAATTGGTCGCACCTAAAAAGTTACGTAAACGGTCACGTGGGGTGCGTGACACCCCGATCATATAAATCAAATACGAAATACATGCAAAATCACGATTATGCTCGAAACTTGATCAAAAAGGACACGTGTTTTTTTTATCCAACGGGAACTTCAGTGCTCAAAATTCAGAATTTAAAAAGTTCTAAACCTTTAAGGATGCGCTCGTGCTGGAAGTGTAACACCCCACGCGTAAGGGTTAAGGCGACACGAAACGTCATAATTGACGCTTCGTCAACATGCTGTTATTGATGTGGGGTAAAGACCCTACACCACAAGTCCACAAGAAACAAAAGAACAATTTCATTCCACTCACCCTCCAATAATTCTTCCTAAGATGTGGCCACCTGTCAACAATGGCGGTGTTTATGGCTTCAATACCAGCAAACTGACTGCCCAACCCCAGGATGAAAAGCATGAAGAAGAACAGGATACACCACATCCTGGCCACTGGCATTTGGAGAAGCGCTTCCGGGTACGCCACGAAGGCTAATCCGGGTCCCGAGTCCACAACAACTGAAAAAGAAATTGATTGTGAATGATGATGGCTTTGCGTAGGTTGTGGCAATCTCTTGAATTTGAGAAATTCGAAGAACTTAGACAAGTGGCATTGCTTTCGATATTCTGGGCTCTAACAGTGTTGCTTTTTGGTACCTTTTGTCAGGCTTAGGGTATTACCACATCAATAGATTGATCGATGGTAGAATGGATTTCTCGAAAGAGAGAAACTATCGATCGACGTCGACTAATCCATTCTACCATAGATCGATGGCATCGATCGGCGATTGATCGATTGGTGTGGTAACACCTTAATACATTTTTGACTTATCGATCACCGTTATCACTGATAGAAAAAGTAGGGTTGCGGGAATTCGAAAGCAGAGAGAAGCACAGACCTGAGGACCTGTGTAAATGTAACGTAAATACGTCGATTTTTAATCGAAAATACAATTATTCTCCATTTTTTTTGCAACAAGCACAATCCGTGTCATCCATTGATATGAAAAAAAAAGTTTTCAAAATTATGAAATCGTTATTTGTGAAACGAGTATTATTAATTTCAAAATCGACGTCGTATTTACGTCGCTAGGGCTTCAGATCGATCTGGTGACGTTAGTTCAGCAGTGGATGTTTCTCGGCTGACAATGATGAGGACCTCACTGTTACCTTATTTACAGAAATCTTAAAATGATGATGATTTGATTACAAGCCTGGAAAATTACTAAAATAAGTCTTATCTGAATTCAACGCGTCATTTAAAACGAATTTATATCAGATAATGATAATTATTATGACTAATGATCAAAATATTTCGGGAGATACATATCTAGATATTGTAGTAATAACCGTCAGGAATTTTGATTATTGATGATAGCATACTTGGTTTGAAGATAGATTTAAATCAGTAATTACTGAATCTTAAGCTGAGATTGAAGAGAATGGGACTGGGCTGGACAGGTGTGCCACATGGGCACACCCGTGGGCCTTAAAACACAGACTTGGTTCCCTAAAACCACGAGAGTGGGACGCCACAGACCACGAAAATGACTTATGTTTGTAAGTAGGTTATTAAAAAGACTTTTTCACGTCATTGCGATGACTTAGATGTTCCTTTATGAATTGGCAAGTAGAGTTGTAGAACCGGGACCGATGGAAGAAATATAAGGAGGTTATGTCCAAAATGCCTTGTGTGGGACAACGTTTAAAAAAAAAAAGTGATACAGTGTAGACTAGCCGTAATAACATAACATAACATCACGCCTGTGATCCACGAAGAGTTAGGCAGAAGTGAACACCGCCTAATAGTACACCCACATTTCGCCAGTTATGTTTAAGTGCCATTATCAGGGGGCGAGCCTATTGCTAGCTGCAATATTTTCTAATATAGCTGTAATCTGTACTTAAACCCTTCCAAGTTCCAACATGTGCAAAACACGTGTGAATCCAGAATTGTTAATAAGTATCTAGTAGTAGACAGAATATCAAAACACGTCCTTGAAAGAGCGCCTAATATAACACGAAAAAGCATTGTCAATATTACAATAATGTGTTATCACACGATAAAAACTTCCATCCATGTTATGGTCTCATGTCAAGCAATAAAAGCTTTATCGATAGACAAAAAGTAATTAATAGATATAAGAGTGATTTACAACAACAACATTTCGCGTTTGCACATGGATAAACGCCATTGTTTATGGCGCGAACTTCGTAATAAAATGGCTAGGCTATGAGGCTAGTCCAACAAAGGTTTTACATAGGATGAAGTTATAAGTCAAAACGCACAACTGAAATAAAAACACGTGCATGTTTTCCCCGATAGATTAATTAGAGGTGACCTATTACTATTTCACTAGTTATGTTTACGTGCCTTGTAAAAAGGAGCTTCTCTAATGCAGGACCTTAGCTATTATTCTTAAAAAAAAATGAAAATGATCTATTATTTTCAACAAGTAAGCCTTTATTTACTACTAGTGATTTTAGCCTCACTTAAAGCAAATAAGCCTGTTAGGAAGCTCCGCTCCTCTTTACTTAAGATGAATTATTTACTTGCTTAATAATTTATTAATGTCGGCAATGAGGAAAATATAATATGAAAAAGAAAAATAAAAGCGAGAATTAAAACTAAACAAGCAGCACTCACTCAGTCATAATAGTGTGGGAGTGAGAGTGAGGGAGTGTGAATTTGTGCATGTGTGAATGTGAGGCTATTCATAAACTGAAACTTCAAAAAGTACGCATGCTAGGTTTTTACTGAATCCATCATTTACTATATCAAGTAGCCAGTCATAATAAACGATTAAAACACACCATAATAATTATATCTCAAAACCAATATACGTGTGTATAATATCGTGTGTAGATTATCATACTAATTCCACAACAGTCAATTAACTTTTTGATTCAAGAACCCAGAACCACTCGTCACCATGGCTCTTAGTTTTTTACCGGCTACATTTATAGCAGCCCTCCAATTTTGTAAAATGCTTTTCTATCATTTTCCGATAGATTTTAAAGGAAATCTACACTATCTAATATTTTAAAGAGTTAAAGTTTGTAAGTTAATACATGTTTTTAATGTAATATTTTTACTTTAAACACCTCCACGACCCCCATACTATCCTATCTATCCATCAGCACAATGTTTTGAGTGCATTACATTGAGTCCTATCGTAAAACGTGATTCACCCCAAAAAAAAAGTCGTTTCCCAGCAATAATTTTTACGTAAAGTTACTTAGTTTGATGTACATAATGCTTGGTTGACGGCTTCGTGAAGGGTTCGTTTACACCCTGTATAAAATGATTCATATACGGAAAAAAATGTCTATTTTTCAGCGTAAAATCTCAATGACGAATAGCAATAGAAACGCGAGTGTTTTACACAATTACCCGGCTATTCTGCAAACATTTCAAAAGCGTCTTGTATCCAAGCCTTTTGTTTCAAATTTACAATACAAAGCATACCGTCGGAACCGCACAAAGAACGAATAGGTACAACCACCGTAGGTAACCAAAAATGTTAGCTCACCACAATGCGGGGGAATGAAATATTTACAGTTTAATCAATCCATTATCTTGGAACTGAATACAAACAACGCCTGCATTCGTAAAGGGGAAATCAACATGGGATCGAGTGTTCACGGTGGATTGAGGATCTGATACACCACACAGGAATACTGCTCTAGTAGAGTTTGATTAAAAACATTATTTTTTCGTGTTCAAAGATTTTGTTTTAGTTGCGATGGAAAGGCGAATGCTTTTAGTAAAATTTAAAAGTCCGAGTGATATTCATGATGTTACATAATTATGGATAAAGAAACTGGGCGTTTTGGTATTTAATTTTTTTGACTGCAATGGTCTTAGTTAATCATTGACTTCTAGTTATATGTTCGTATTCCAGCATTGCACTCTTTAGGCTTAGACGCTTTTATCTTGGTATTTATTATTTTGCTTGAGTATAAAGGGTGTAAATAGACCCTTAACATAACCGAAAGGCACTTGTTCTCCCCGTCTTTGCGATCATTTTTTGTTTTAGACCATACCTTCTAGTTACGGAGATATTGGGGTTTAAAGTTCCAACTTTTTCACAATTTTTTTTTAGTACATGTTTTTATTGTAAGATTTTTACACCCCCGTACTATTCAATCCATCCATCAGCACAATGCTTCGAGTGCTTTCCATCGAGTCCAACCGTAAAACGTGATTTTTCACCCCAAAAAAAAAAGTCAATTCGTGAAATAATTTTTGCGTGAATTTACTTAGTTTGATGTACAAATGCTTGGTTGATGGCTTTGTTAAGGGTCTTGTTGCACCCTGTATGATTAAAACAATACACGACCGGCCAATGTGGCGACACTTGGGGGAGGCCTATGTCCAGCAGTGGACGTCTTTTGGCTGAAATGATGATGATGATGATGAATATGTTGCCCCCACAAAAAATATTCTGTTATAACTTATCAGAATGACACCTGATGATGATGGAAACTGTTTCTTTCCATGTCGTTTCCAGTTACTCCTGGAAACAAACTTTCATTATACCTCTTCGTATAAAATACGTATAAGAAAGAAGTCTCGAATTTCACGTCTAACGCAGGTAAATTCCCTAGACGAGCACTCACTAAATCAATTTATCAATATTACGTGTAAACCAATACGCTTCCTTAGTTATTTATTGCTACACGTATTAATATTTATGATAATTTCACTAATAAAAAGCGTCTATCGTATTACGTTTTGTATTTGTCATTTACAATAAATGTGTCATAAACGCATTGTTGTCAAAATTTTTTCAATAATGCGCAAATGCTGCAGTTTTATGTTACTATTAAGATCTGGTCAAACTGAATCGAATACCGTGCATGTCGCCTCAGTGTTTTTAAGACTTCTCTTAGAACTATTGCATTAATGATTTTTTCTTCTTTTTTTTCGTATTTCTTTCTTCTTTTTATCTGGAATCTAGTTGAAACTATATTAGCAATAAAGGTTCGTCTATTTTATCGTTTTATATTTAAAAGGACTGCGATTTTTTTTTAAATATTTTTTTAAAATTTATTTTCATTTATATTTCAAGAATTACCAACCCCTCAGTATTTTGTTAAACACCATAAAAATCCGGAACTAATAAAATAGTTCGGTATTTACAGCAGATTTAAAAAAAAAACATTGTGAGGTATAAAATAAATCTAGAAACATTTGTAGAGAAAATTCAGTAGTAAATGAATAAACTAAATCTAAAAACTATCATGATGATATCAGCTGAAAGACTCCTACAGCTGTGTATTAAGCTTCCTCCGCCCTTAAAATTATTTAATTTTTTTTTCAGTTCCTTCAAAGTGAAACCAAAATAATATTCAACAAAGCCACTGATTTTGGCTTCCATATTACCTATTTCAATATTTGACGTACAAAACAACAATACATTAAATTACTCTAATAGCATTGCACAGTACAGTTGAATATTTAAGTGGGCTTGTACCGGGTTTGTACCGAGTATTGTTAGCATTCAGACCGTGTGTGCTTACAGCCCGCGGCATAGCAGCCCCGGATTAATCAACTTAGGTTAATCGCACCGGAAAGGCTTTTTTTCGCATATTTTTGACTTTCGAACGTTTGTGTTAAACCGCGATTTATGTCATATACATCATCTGGCGATTTCCTTCGCATCAGTAGCGTTGCGTCGCAAGTCTCATTGTGTTGAGTCGAAGCATGCTCTCAGCAATTTGTTCGTTATACTGTTCCTGTCACAACACACATGTGACATGCAGATCGGTCGATGAGTGATTTGGCTTTCAGTGTCATAGGGACTGTATTGTTTAAATGGTTAGCTTAGCACGGCCACCCGAACAAAAATCGAGTTTTACTCTGACAAAATTTTTAAATTAACTTTTGATACTAATGAAGAAAAAGCAGGGGCTTTTAACGATTAGGCACACCAGACTTTTGAGACAGATAGTAACACAGACACAGTATTTCTAACTATGCAAACTGGTGTTTCTAACCATGAAATGTGGGTTTTTAATGCGCTTAGGGCGTCCCAGAAGTGCTTAATCTATAAAACACCTAAAACGATAACCCTCCTTGATATATACACAGTTATAGAAACCAAGGATGCTAAAATAGAAAGCAGTAAACTTACCATCAATTTCAACACCCATTAGCTGAGCCTGGAAGCCCAGCACAGAGAAGATGGCGAACCCAGCGTAGATAGACGTGAGGAAGTTGGTGATACTGACGAAGGTAGCATCGAAGTGACAATTATTGCTAAACTTATTGTAGGACGCCAAGGTCACGAGAGATCCGCACGCCACGCCGAATGAGTAGAATATCTAGAGGAAGAAATAGACAAGGAGTTAGATCTAGTAGAAATAGATGAGTATAAAGGAGACATACAAGTAAAGTAATAGTATGGATCAATGAAAAGTTTAAATTTTGATGGCAAAAGACACAGACCAAAAGGGTCTGTGGATGATGATGATGCTGATGGGGAAGGCAACTGCTGGGCAGGCGACTGTTTATCTAATGGCGCTAGCATACTTTGTAACAAGCATAGTCATTGGTTGGTCAATGTCATTTTATATTTGAAAATATGTAGCTTGTCCTCATTGGTCAGATTAGGACTTAGCTATGGACACGCCATCTACAAGCAGCTTTGACCTGCCTTCCCCAATGAATAAAAAGCAGGGTTGTTATTGGCACCTTAAAGGTTAAATGTTAACTGCATATAACGATTTACTTAAATACTGTGATTGTAACGGAATTGTTTGAAAAAACAAAAAAAAAGATTTTCTTTACTTCAAGAATAGAATTTCTCTATATTTATAACTTCTGAATAAACTTAAAGAATTTATTGTATCACGACTTCTTTTTATTGAAACAAGCGAATCGTTTCCATAATTATTTACAATACCAACAAACAATTTAACAAACAACAATACTAGTCACAACAATGGCCAAAATATTTCCAAACAAAATATCAAAACAAAACAAACGCAGGTGATTTCTTTTTGTTTGTCAACTTTTGTGTTTCCAGCGAGTGCCGAATTGAATTTACGTGTTTTAATTTTAGAACTAGGTATTGTGTTTGCTTATATAATGGCTTTTTGCTTTTTCTGAAAACGGGCATTGGGCACTCTCCTTTGAAAAAAAATCGCTTTTATAAATTCATACTGAGTTATTTATAAGAACTTGATAATACTTATGAAGGCCGTCTGTCTTCGCGTTATTGATGTGAGTGGGCAATATATTCTATTGAGCTCTCTTAAAGCACTTTGATGAGTTAAAGCTCGGTCAAACTGGTTTGTACCGGATGGGCACAGGGAACTCTGACATATAGTATGCTGTAATATGGCGCAATCTGTCCGCAATAATAATGGTGTTGGAATGATCCTTTATATTGTTTTTTACTTAATTTTTAGACCATTCAGGGATGGTAGGAACAAAGATTAATACCTTATTTGTTTTAGTTTATTCAATTTATACTTTTCTTATCTAAAAATTATAAGTTTACTAACTAGCAAAATTCCGTAAAACAGTACGGCATAAAAATAATTATAAGCACACGAATAAATTTCGGAGCAGTCTGAAAACTTTTTAATTAAGAAATTCGAAAGTCTGTGGCCTGGAAAAAAATATAAATTGCTGTTCCCCTAACTTTTCCAGATAATTAGGCACCGCATTTATTTATTCATGAAATAATGGCCACCATTACTGACAAAAATGTTTCCGATGGCTTCCAATTCCGTCTATGGATTGATGTTTGTTGCCGAAGTCTTGAAATTTTTATAGCAGTACTAATAGCTTTTATTTTAGTAATCTCTTTGAGCTGTACTTGGTTAAAGTTGGTAACTTTTTCAGTTAAGAGCGTTAACGACTTACGACTTGCGTTTCATACAAACTTTCAAGTCCTTTTTTTTCAAAATGACAACCGATTTGAATGAAGCTTCATACGCATAAGCAGGATACATAAGTCTAAAAAGCTATCCGTGTGTGACAAGTGTGTCCTCGTCCAGAAAGTGCCTGAACTTTAGCTTTTTTTAATTAAGATAGGTTTATTTATTTATTTAAACTTCATGTACAAGAGTGGTACATAGGTGGACTTAATGCCTGACATAATGCTTAACTGTTGTGTGTTAAACTGTTTTAATGAAGATTTTTATATATTCGCTGGGGGAAGGCCTTTACCCGAAAAGGAGTCCAATTTAATCACCATTATTATTAACTGTATACGTTACCATAATTTTCCATAATCATGTCATGATTTGTATATTTTATAATATTGCACGTTTTTTATCAATTCAATATGGATTATTTAATTTAAATTATTTTGTAAAAAAAATTGATCTATCAACTAATAATTTTCATGAATGTTGTCTCTAAAATTTAATTTCATATTATATTTTTTGTTAATTAAATTCTAATTTCAATTCTATTCTAATTTCGCATGACTATTATTATATTTATTATTGTTATGTAATTTTAATAGCTAATGGAATTATAAGGCTTTTTTATTTTTTACTTTATTAATGAAGATTTAGTATGAGTAGGGTACTTGAATGCATGTGTTTATGAAATATAAGCTCAATGGATTTAAATACTAATGTCTATATTGGTATGACTAAGATATGTGTTTTTGTTTAAGCTTTGATATTGTACTATTTTGTTCTTTTTTTTTGGGCAGTGCTGTGTTGTTTACGCTCTGTTTTTTTACAAGTACTTGTAATTGGCTGTCAGTCTCACGTACTATTTTAATCTGTTTTGTTAGCGTTATGTCTTCCTTCCTTCTTTCTAAAAATATTACCTGTGAAGCTGCATCACCCCAAACACTGGCTGAAGCCAAAGTTTCCCAGTTTGGTGACAAGTAGAACAGGATCCCATCGCCAGCTCCTTCCAGGGTAACTCCTCGGATGAGAAGAGCCGTCAACATGACGTAAGGGAACAAAGCAGTGAAGTAGACTACTTTGCCCGCTGATTGAACACCCTGAAAAATTATGTATTTTAAAACCAAAATTATGGAGTTATTGAGGGCAGATAAGCAGTTCAGGGGAATGTAAAAGAAGTGTTTCCCGTGACAAAAGAAGAAATTTAAGGACTAGAAAAGCAAAAGAATGTTTTTCTTTTTGTTAAAATTTCCACTAGGTACACATAAACAGAAGGCGGTACGTCAGCGGTAACAAAACCAGTATAAGCTGGCTCTTATTCTCTGAAAACTCCGTGCTACGCTAGTTCAGGTCAAGATCAAAGTTTTATCACAAACGCGGACATACGGTAGTCAGTCTGTAGGTTAAAATTTCGATTGGTTATGAAGTAAAACAACCGAAAGTATCTATTCTTTCAAAGAGTGTCAGCATAATGACGAGGCCCCCCTCTAGAGGGCCAAAGCCTGCCGGGGTCACGGGACTCATAGAATTACCGTGACCCTGGAACATAAAGGGCTACTGAAGGACACCGTGGATTTTAGTCAGTACAAGTCTGACAGTCCCTCCCGCTCTGCCCTGGGTGGGAGGACTTATTTGATGATTTTACCACGTTAAAAAAAAAAAAAGTATCTATTCTTACCTTGATAACACAGCAGAAGGCTATGAGCCACGCTAACGCCAAGCACCCTACCAGATGCCACTGTATCGAGCCCCAGTTCTCCCAAGTAGCATCACCCCTGCCCAGCACACGTTCACTGAAAGAAGAATTATTAAGGTGATATATTGAAAAAAATGTGGTTTTTCTATTTCGTATAACTTGTTAAGTATGTGGAATAGGGATTTAACATTTTGGTATATGTTTTTTGACTCTTTGGTCTAGTATACTTAAATAAGGAATACACGATTCAATGAACTTTTCTCGATACAAAAAAAATGCAAAGTTATATCTATTTTTTTACTTTTTTCGACATAACTGCGTAACGCTTAAGAATTATTCAATGGGATTTACTTTAAAACATAGAGAATTATTATTTCAAAGTTTACTCATTGTAGTTTTAAATTTAATTCATTTTTTATGTTAAAAAAGGAGTAAATTCGTTTTGGCACGTACGTCGTTTTATTCCGAGCGCACGCACAATATAGCCATCTCTTTTTTTGCGTTTCAAAAGTAATTGCATCACTTTCGCTCGCTTACAAGATCAGTCGCCCGGTGGGCTTCATTGACGTCAAACATATGACATTTTTTTGCAGATCGGTGCTATCGGATTTTCGTGATTTTAATAATTGTTTATATAGTAAAAGTTAGTAGATTGTGTTAAATAGTGTTAAATAGGTATATAAAGACTATTCTTGTGATTGAACAGTACCTATAACGTATCGTTTTTCTATTTGTGACTAGTTTTTAATGGAAAAAATATGAAACCAAAACTAAATAAAGTACAACGTTTAGAGCACAGAGCGACTGAGGGTGAGGGCTCAGAAAATGAGAAAGAGTAAAAAGTAAGTATATAGTTATGTACAATAATTATTAGTTTCTATTTATTAAATTGTTTATATTATGAAAAAGGCTAAAATGTACTTATATTTCATTTTAGGTTAGAAATATGTCAACAATACATTGATGTATACGTCAAGTACTGTTACCGCGTGTGACAGACTAAGAGCACAAAAAGGAATGGAGTCGCATTTGAATTGCAAAAAGAGGTGAGTTTTTAATCGATTTTTTTTTTGATCTTCATTGAGGTATAAACTTGAAGGAAATGTGAGTTCTCTTATTTTATTAACTGTGTACTATGAATTTTCCAGTATAGAGCTTGGCATAAATAGTATTTTTCCAAGTTGACTTATACTTTTTGTTTCAGGAGTCCAAAACTGCCGACATTAGTGGCCACAGAGTTGTTGATGTAAATTACTTTTTTAATGCCATCTATCGACGCACCGGGACATCATATTTTTTATCTACGAATGAGGGCACGCAAACGTCGGTGACCAATCACAGCACGCGTTTGTTCTCATTCAATTCTTTGTAAAGGTTCAATGTGTTTAAAAATTATTACCTGATACACCCTGCTTGTAAAAAGACGAATTAAAATATTATAACAAAAATTCAATAAAACGATTATTGAAAAGCAACTGCCTCACGTTCCTGCACAAATTGCTTAAAATATCGAGTCACCAATCAATGTTTCAATGCGGCCTTACAACCATTAAATTAGAATCAGAAAAAAATTCTGGCCTTACACACATTTTCTTGTACATTATGTAAAACAAAGTTTAAAGTACAGAACTCAAAATAAAATGGTGGTGGCCGGGATGGTGACAGCTGGTTGTGGTAACGCTTAACTGAAACAGTTTTTGGCTGCTGTCGATTTACCATCCATGTCGGAATACAAATACAAAATCTTGCAAGATGAAATATGTGACGAATGGGAAGTGACGGCATGGGAAGAAATGAGGAAAACGGGGGAACGGGGGAAAGAAGCGGCAGTGAAAGAAGGAAAAGCTACTAAAGATGACATACCAATAATAGATGTAATCTTAGATGGTTGCTGGGCTAAACGTTCATACAGAACTAATTATTCTGCACTATCTGGCGCTTCGAATATTATAGGTAGTCGATTTCGTCAAGTTCTTTTCATGGCAGTCAAAAACAAATACTAGTGTATTTGTGCTAGAGCGGTAAAACGAAATGAGGTAGTAAAACACCATGAGTGTTTTAAAAATTATAGTGGATCTTCAACAACTATGGAATCCACTATTATCGCCGACAGTAAACAGTCCATAGAAATGCATGGCGTTATCTATGGAAGATACGTAGCTGATGGAGACAGTATCTCTTATGCAAAAATACTTGACACTCGACCATATCCCTCAATCACGGTCGAAAAGATTGGTTGCAAAAATCACAAATAATTAACAAATTTTTGTAACAAATTGCTTAACTTAAAAACGGATAAAAAATATGCTATAACAAAAAAGAATATATTAACTACAAATAAGATTTTAAAGATACGAAAATACATATTATGTAACGCCATAAAATATCATGGCTTACAAAATCTGCAGCAATCAGACAACATAAAAAATCTGCACCAAGATATTACGAATGCATTTATCATGCATTTGAGCACCATGATTCTTGTAATAAAAATTTATGTAGTGAAAATTCAAATGGCGAATCAAAGAATATTTGTAACACACGTCTCTAGCATCAGATGAAATATTTAATCTGCAATGTTGCATCACATTCAAAGAGCTTAAGAGGGCTCTTCCCGGTCCATCTATCGTCAACGCAAGCATGGTCGAAAAGCTTGTTGTTTCATCCAGAGTCACAGTGGCAATTTTTTTCAATTCTCCCGTCTCAGGGGGCCCCGACCCCGTACGAATCGTCTCCCGCGCACCTCATACCGCCTAACGCGATAACATTGAACGAAAATTTCATAAACTTGTTCCAGGAAATACGTGTGTGTGCCAAATTAGTTGGCGGCAAAAAAATTCTAGCCACTCTCCACTTTCACTCTGTAGTATTGTCCTCTCCTATGTCTCTTAGCGTTCTTCATCGAATTTTTCTAAATTTTTCAAAAACGTTAATTTTGTGAGGTTGTATGTATCAGAATCCACATCGGGTCGGTCGCCATAATTAAAATCTATTTTCTTAGAAACCAATTTATGTTTTTTTTTTCTTTTTAACGTTTGGTTGTACGTTCTTGTATTTTCTACTTGTTCTTCATATTTCTTGACTTTTGCTAAAGGGCTCGTATTGTGAATAGTTTTGTGGACGGTAGTCAATATTTTCCCGGAGTTAAATGATACTACTGCCCCTGTGCATCTTGCTTGATAAGACCGTTTAAGAGCGTAGTTGACTCTTTTGCAACTATTAACTAATTTGGCAACTACTCCATTAAAACTCTCTACAATGTTGCTGTCTACATTTTCAATTAAACTCCGTGAATGTGATGCAACATTGCAGATTAAATATTTCATCTGATGCCAGAGACGTGTAACTTTTTTTTATGTTGTACATAAAACCATACTTGGGGATTATACCAGTGAAAGAATCATCAAAATCGTTTCAGTAGTTTACGAGAAAATTGCGAACATATTTTATAATACATAATATAAATAGACGAGTTTTTTAAAGTAGGTTAAATATAGAAAAATTAAAACAATATATTAATTATTTAAAAAAAATATTCTTAGTAAATAAACATTTGTTATATGCCTTCATTACCTAATTAATTTTTATTACATGGTGTACTTAATAAAAAAAAATGGTTGACAATTAAATATTTGTATTATTTGTCTACTCCATACCTCCTATGTGCTAATATTTCAAAAAATCCAAGAAGTGCGTACTCGGTTTTCCAGATGCCACCGCGTACACTGCATTCGCCGCTCCCCGCGCGGGGGGTTAAGCCACGCCCATCGAGCTACGATTTATTTTCGAGGTAGCGCCTTAAGCTAGAGAACCTTTGTAATATGACATTTAAGAAAAAAGTTTGAGCTGCTGTAGTGTAAAATGAAAAAATAGACAGTATTTTTGGAAATGCGATGTACAGTTACAACAGAAAATGTTTGCGCTTCGGTAATATTCGTGTTTATAAATTAGTATGAAAGTGGCGCCAAAAAAGGAAAGCTTCTAAGCTTAATACTGCAGCGCTTTATGCACCTGTTATTGTATGAGTGCATGAAGCTTTGTCTCCATTTTGTTACCTACTCTGGTCGCACTTCGTCATCCTCAAAAGTTATATTGCAATTGCATAGGTGTTACACTTTTGTAACCATGGAAGTTCAGAATTGTTAAGTCATTCAACGCTGCTCGCAGTTAGGACTTAAGTCGCGTTGAATAGTTTGTTTGCAGCTTTTTTGTAGTTATTAAGTAACTGTTACGATAAACACGTGCAGGAAAATATATTTACTTAAAATCTAACGCCAAAGGTAGATTACTCAAAAACGAACTGCCTTAAACCATTTTAGTTATTCACACCTTTTTTTTTGTTTATCGTGGTAAAATCATCAAATGAGTCCTTTCACCCAGGGCAGAGCGGGAGGGACTGTCAGACTTGTACTGACTAAAATCCACGGTGTCCTTCATAGCCCTTTATGATCCAGGGTCACGGTAATTCTATAAGTGCCGCGACCCCGGCAGGCTTTGGCCCTCTAGAGGGGAGCCCCGTCATTATGCTGACACTCTTTGAGGCGCGCGTGGAACACAACGCGCCGTCGACCCGGGCATGGTCCATGGTCGGACAGCGAGTCGCCCATGTTATTCACACCTTACAATAAATTTTCACTTTCAATGAATCAAATGATAATATCATATTCAGAAAACTAGAACGTGTTCAAAACTTCATTAACAAAACAAACTAACATCTGCCATTTTCCACGCCTACATACTTTAGTCATTATCGACGTCAATTTCGAAGTCTATAAATATAGTACTTTATGGATGTTTGCTTTATCAAGTAGTCGGCTTAACATAAACTGTGGCGGCGATATGGAATACATTATAACGATAAATATTTATAGAATTTGTAGCTACATATCCGATAATACCCACCTTTTAGCTATTTGTAGAAACGGTCTAAAATAATGATCTCCTGGATTCTAATCCAACAAACGATCTGTTTGCGGATGAATGGACAAAGATTTTATTGGCATGTCAGAAGTATTGTGAGAGGGATTCATGACAGAGTACCTAACTCATTTTTTTTTTTTTTTTTTTATATTTATCTGTTTTCTGTTTTCTATTTTTGTCCATTTATGTTTATGTTTAGTAGTTTTTGTGTTTTAGTTACTGTAATTGGTTTTAAACCGTTGTAATTAAATAAATAAATAAGCTTTAACTTTGAATTGATTTTGCTTTACCGATTGTAAACAGTCAAAATAGCGTTTTTTATACTAAATATGCTTGCGTTTGGCTGCAACTCCCCTGATGTGAAGCGATGACGCGTCTCAGGCTTAACCACACTTGCCGAGAAGAAATCGAACCGATTCACTCCAAGTTTGAAGATATCTAGATTATAATGATCGGGTAACAGAGAAGCCGGCAGTGAATTCCACAGACTGGTTGGTTGTTGTTCAAAATAAATGAAGGAAGCATTGCACATTGTTCAGGTCCGTACTTGGAACTTGAACCATATAACGGTGACGCTTCGCCGAATCTCTGCGCGTCCGATGATTGAATAGGGATTTATGAGAGAATAAGTTTGTCTTGTCAAATCAAAATACTTGTATCATTGTTTTCATACATATTTCATGATAGTCTGTCTAAAGACAGAAGACATGGCTCATTTCGGTGAGAACAAAGAGAGAGAAAAATATATTAGTTTAGCAACGAACAACTTTTTCAATGAGCTCTGCTGATTATTGTCTGACTCATTATTATCTGGCATCAGCTGTCGACGTAACAACAGTGTTTATCTCTGGTATTTTAATATCCGCCTGATGGAAAGGATAAACTTAGTTTAAGCATAATCCGTCAGATAGCATTCGCAACTTATAACTTGAAATTGCATCGAATTTGTCCAGGGACTCTTTAAAAACATAACGTTATGTTTAATGTTGTAAGTAGTCAAAAACAAATTCGCTTTCCCATCTGACTAAGGAAACGATGGATGGACTGTGGAAGGAATGATATGGCAAGAAAGGAGGTGTCTGATGAGATGACGTGTAATAGAGAAGTATGGAAGAAGAAGACATGCTGCGTCGAACCCAAATGAATTGGGATAAGGGCAAGAGAATGATGATCTGTGTGTATTTGCGCTAAGATTTTTAGACTGTACGATGGAACTTGATTCGATTTTCATCAACATATTTTAGAAAATTAACACCCGAACGTTTTTACGTAGGTGTGTGTGCTCGTGTAATGTTAAACTAAGATTAATGTTTGTTTGAATAGAACAGAAATCTAATGGTTTGATGTGTCGCCACATCAGTGGATCGCACCCGGTGCAACGCAAGGGTTACGCTTCGGTTGTTACAATTTAAATACAATTCTACCATTTTTTTTCTTTTACGTTTATTTAGATATATTTGCAAACCAAATTAGTCCATTCACAGTCGCAGTTAACAAAAGTAAGTCCTTATCATAAATCTCGTTTCGTCACGTATCGTTTTAATCATATAAAACATAATTATAATTATCTGTAGTGAACAGTGGCTGTTGGCTGATTATAGAAAGGTCAGGATACTTGATAACAGTCAACAATCATTAAATGAACACTTAAAAATCAAGTAGCGTGGATAAGTTTTTGAGTGTTGAGAATTTTAGTAATTCATCCAGATAGACTGAAGCTACAGCCATGGTAGAAGAGAGTAGGAGGCAACCGAAGAAATGATGGATGGATTAGATTTTTTTCGGGACAAGCACTATTACTACTCCCGATCATTGTAACTCCTGGAAACTAAAATAAATAATAATAGATTAATAGTAATTATTATAAGGTTTCTCGTATTTTGGACTATTTGTATGTATTATAATATTTATTAGTTTATTTCATTTTACTGTATATATGTGTATTAGTATGTACCAATTTATGTATATCAATCTATGTTAACAAAATGGTATTTTTCTTATTTATTTTTTGTACTCTATCACAATGCTGTCCTATTTGACCCAAAGGTTGACTGGTAGAGAATGCCTTGTGGCATTAAGTCCGCCTATGTACCACTCTTGTACATGAAGTTTAAATAAATGATAAACAGTGACTACCACCACAAAAGAGCCATTAAAGCTCTAATCAAAGCTAAAATCAAAAAGAACAAGGGAATGGTATGAAAAAAGACGTTCTATACGGTGACTATGAATAATATGGCTTGAAAGGGGGTGACTATCGAGATGACGACAAATAGAGAAACAAGGAAAAAGAAGACGTGATGAGCCGACCCTTAATAAATTGCGATAAGGCCAGACTGACGGTTTTTAGGTTTTACACCAATTTATATTATAAAATAAATTATTATATTAGAAAATACATACAAATGAACGTAAATAGACCCTTATTGAAGCTGAAAGACACTTGTTCTCCCCGTCATTGCAATTTTTTTTGTTGTTCTGGAACATTCCTGGGAAACTTCTAGTTACGGAGACCCAAGTTCCAAATTTTTCACAAGTTTTTTTTTAATACTTGTTTTTAAGGTTATGACTTTACTTTAAACACCTTCATGAACATTTTACTATTGAATGCATCCGTCAGAACAATGTTTTGAGTGCGTTACATTGAGTTTTAACATAATACGTGATACTTTACCGAAAAAAGAAGTCGATTCCCAGCAATAGTTTTTGCGTAGGATTACTTTGTTTGAGGTACAGAAAGCTTGGTTGACGGCTTCGTGAAGGGTCTGTTTACACCCTGTAGAAGAGATGTAATGCAAAAAGTGTGTGCCCGATAGGTTTTCTAATTTGCAAAAATGATGACCTTCCATTCAAGCTTACTTTGTTTGAGGTACAGAAAGCTTGGTTGACGGCTTCGTGAAGGGTCTGCTTACACCTTGTATAATCAGAAAAGATTGTCGAAACAATATTGTCATGCATAATTATAAAGTGAAAAAAATTATAGCAAACATTAATAATTTTGCAACATTATTGGCTGCATCAAAAATCAATTATAATCATTGCATACTTTTATCAAAGGTTTTTATAGAGCGTGACAAGAATTGTAAATTCGTTTAATTTAATTTCTTTTGATAACATTTAGATATCATGTCTTATCAAATTACAAAGTAAGTACACTTGTACCTAGCGTAACGTGGACTTAATAGTTCAATGTTCTAAAAAACTTATTATACAAAAAGAGGATGAAAGCTTGAATGGAAGGTCGTCATTTTTGCAAATTAGAAAACCTATCGGGCACACACTTTTTGCATTACATCTCTTCTACAGGGTGTAAACAGACCCTTCACATAGCCGTCAACCAAGCATGCTGTACATCAAACTAAGTAACTTTACGCAAAAATTATTGCTGAGAATCAAGTTTTTTTTTTGGGGTGGAAATCACGTTTTAAGGTAGGACTTGATGGAAAGCACTCAAACCATTGTGCTAATGGAAGGATTGAATAGTACGGGGGTCGTGGAGGTGTGTAAAGTAAAAACTTACATTAAAAACATGTATTTAAAAAAAAACTTGTGAAAACGTTGGAACTTTGACCCCCAATATCTCCGTAACTAGAAGGTTCCCAGGTATGGTCTACAACAAAAAAATGATCTCAAAGACGGGGAGAACAAGTGTCTTTCGGCTATATCAAGGGTCTATTTACACCCTTTATAGAAGGAAGTTACTTTACTACCATAAGCCATCTGGTCTCTGGCTTGAGAATATTCGAGATTATAGAGAGAAGTTGGCAGATTCGTCTCAGAACTGAGTTGTTGTAGTTTTTCTTGTTTATCTCTCTTAACTGTATAAAGTTTATTATATGTATATATATAAGTATATATTCCTATGTGTTTTAAATAAAAATATTTTCTAGTCTTTTTTTCTGTTATTGCACCTGTTTATTGTCTCTGCATCACCCTAAGACTGGTAGAAAATGCCTATGGCATTAAGTCCGCCGTTGTGCAGTCTTGTAACTTGTGCATAAAGTTTAAATAAATAAATAAATATTCTAGTAGGATCACACAGTAGGTACAGAAAAAGAAGATACTAAATCTAGATAATTTAGTCGAACCAACTCACTTGTAATATTCTTCAGCGGCTAAAATCCTTGTGACATTTCTGTACCAAGGGAAATATTCATCCTGTTCATCCTTGCAATGAGTTCCATTGTGTGGCTGGTAGCCGACAGAAAGGCAGATGTCACCGATGCTCCTACATGTGCGTGTGAAGTACGTCTCGTCTGAAGCTGATCCATTATTGCCTATACGGCAACGGGCGTCGTATTCACCACTGTAACAAGCTAATAAAAATGTTCTAAATTGAAATGTACATATAAACAAAACAAACTATTTGAAAACACGCGTGAGTTTATGTGTGTGTGTTTGTGTGTTTGTAGATAAAAACAACAGAACGTCATCTGCCACGATTCTTACATATTCCTCTCGCCTCGTCTACGTTTATACATCTGGTCATACACGCACGCCGGCTGTGTATTCTACGCACCTGACCTTTCAATAAGGTTAGTATGAGTGTATGTAACAATATTAAGAGCGTTAACGTCTTACGGCATTTCATAAAACTTTAAAGTGATTTTTTTTCGAAATAACTGAACCAATTTTAATTGAACTACGTACGCATAAGCAAGATACATAAGTCTAAAAACTTGGCAGAGAACATTTTCGGAAAATAGTTTTACATCTAAATTTATTAGATTTTCCATAGAAACACAAATTTCCAATAATCTTTGTTTTTAAAAAAACATTTCGAAAGGTTCTCTGTCAATTATCTAGACTTACGTATCCAGGTATCCTGCTTATGTGTACGAAGTTTCATTAAAACCGGTTCAGTCATTTCGAAAAAAAATCATTTGAAAGTTTATATGAAATGCCGTAAGAAGTTAACGCTCATAATGCATTTCATACTTTTGAGATTCAGGCCAAAAAAGAAACGATTTTCTATTTAACTTAATTGTGGTACCTATACGTATTACAACATGATCTGCCTAATCATTTCCCAGCTATGTTACGAGTCTAACCCGATGCTGATAAATACCAGTATTTTCTAGGGAGCGGCTGCCTATTTGAACCGCCACAATCCAGTAACTGAATAACACGATACTTCTTGGAAAGACTCGTCAGACTTTGGCCTTCTGACTACTCGTAACTAACATTGACATAAAGTACTGCTGTCTTATTTAGATCATTTTAAAAGCTGAAAACAGGATACTTACCATCGGTATTATAGGGATTGTTGCATGACCCCCAGTCCAGGAACCCAGCGATGGAGACAATCGTATAGAACAGGGTCCAAGCGACGATGATCATGTAGTATATCGATATAATAGAGATGACCATCAGGGTGCAGTATCCCAAACCGCTGAAGAATGGGGAGATCGCAGTAAATGCTTGTAAGGGACCGATACCTGTGAACTGGCCTATGTACAGCTCAAGATAGAAGATAGGAAGTCCAATGAATATTAACATGAGGAAGAATGGTATAAGGAATGCACCTGGAACAAGGGAATATAATTAATTATTTTGAAACTATTACACAAGGTTACTGAGTAGAAAGTGCGATGATATGATTGTAACTATAACTATCAAGCATTGTACTTACCACCGCCATTCCTGTAGCAAAGATAAGGGAACCTCCAGACATTTCCCAGACCAACAGCGTATCCGAGACAGGCTAAAATGAACTCTAAGGGACTTCCCCAAGACGCTCTTTCAGGAATGTCATCTTCTGTTTTCTTTAGTTCTGCCTGTAACAAAACCATTAATCGTTAACCCTACCGATATTTTCATCGAATTTTCCTACTCATGGGTGCCGCAGCACCCAGTGCTATAATGATGCATTTCTTTTTTCAGAACCATAATGAAAATGCGATATTTTAGATATTTAAATATTTATTGCTACTTTTCTGAATAATGCTAATAGAAATAAAAAATGAATTAAGAAACATTTAGAAAACTTTAAATTGATGCTTCCCACAAATTAGAATTTTAGGATTTTTAGAATCAGCTTTGTAACAAATTCGATTAAACGTCATTAGGTGCCCATTTATACGCTGACTAACTTTCAACCTGTTCGATCGGTAATCCAATAATGCCTGGCGAACAGCTTTTCTTGTAAACTCTCAGTTAATGTAATCCAACACTGGTGTCTTAGTTTTGTAATCACCAATAAAGTAATTACACAAACTTTGTGCGGACGAAAATCGGGAAGTGTTCCTAAACTTAATCCCTTCAAACAGGGGAATAATCGTTCTCATTAAAATGTAAATTCGTTGAATTGTGACGAGAGCTTCAATGGAGTCGCCAGAGTTTTCGTTCGATACGCTTTTCCGCTATTCAAATAATATTATGGACGACTTCGTATTATTCTGGGAACTAACGGCTAACTTCTTACCCACATACTTTATGTTTATTACATGGAACAGAGAATATGTGGGGCTGTTTCTTCTTTATACTGCTTAATCTCATTTCTTGTTTTGGTAAGAACAGCATTTGATAACTAAGATACTGAAATGAGTGTCAGAATTTTAAGATGAATTCGTTTCGGATGCAGTCCATTACATCGCCCATCGGGCTTTTCATGAGGTAACACATATTATTTTTTAATTTACGTCTACGCCATGTTTCTAAATACGAGTAGTTGCACAATAATGTGTTATAATAATAATCAATTAGTGTTTTGGTATTTGAAATATTTTGTTTATTTTTACACGCCATTCATCACCTTACCACTCATCACCTGGTGCCCTGACACAGCCAGAAGGCGTCGCAGCAGAACTCGTAGAAGATGGCGGGACGAGCTGGACAAAACCAACGACCAGTGGTCCACATTAGCTATGGATGGAAACCCCTGGAAGTCATGGGGAGAGGCCTTTGCCCAGCAGTGTGATGACAAAGGCTAACAGTATCATCTATCTAAGTTGTACCCATATCACAACTACTGTGTTATGAGATGACATGCGGGTTTACTTTTCAGTCAACATTACTTAACATCACGCCTGTATTTCCGGTGGTTCGACAGAGGTGTTCCTATAGCTGCCCTCAATCCATCAATTATATTAAAGTCCCATGTAATGCGAAAGGAGAGAAGGCAGGAGTTCCCAGTATTTCCAGTAAATTACAATTTAATGCAAACAGTCGACTCTACTCCAAAAACCGTTCCACTATCAACGATCTTAAGCATTGACACCGACTGGACGAAGTTGAGAAAACTCGACCCCTTGAACACACTAGAAACGGCTATGCACCTGCCCTTATTATTGTTAGAATCAAATCGCTTTCCATTCTCTGCAATCTGAAACGAAAATAGGAACTGGCAACTAATAAAGAGATTTGGGACCGAGTGCGGGTGTCCAAATGGCAGGAATTTGGTCAATTGTAACTTTTTGGGTACTGATAACTTTTTAGAAAAACCACTGGCCTACACAAACCTGGGGTAAATGTTTGGGCATTAAAACAGTTGAACAGATTTTTTTTTTTTTTTTTTTTTTTTTTTATCGTGGTAAAATCATCAAATGAGTCCTCCCACCCAGGGCAGAGTGGGAGGAACTGTCAGACTTGTACTGACTAAAATCCACGGTGTCCTTCAATAGCCCTTTATGATCCAGGGTCACGGTAATTCTATAAGTCCCGCGACCCCGGCAGGCTTTCGCCCTCTAGAGGGGGGCCCCGTCATAATGCTGACACTCTTTGAGGCGCGCGTGGAACACAACGCGCCGTCGACCCGGGCATGGTCCATGGTCGGACAGCGAGTCGCCCATTACTCGCCGCCCGCAAGCCCGCGCCTACGGTGGCCGGAGATCGTCTGCCGACGTCCGGCGCCGTGGGCGTCTACCACTGCGGCTGGGGTGGAGGGAGGACGCTGTCCTCTCCCTCACGCGGCCCGCCTCCTCCTTCGCGAGCATGACTGCTTCGCAGAAGGAGGCGACCGCTTCCCACTCCGTCTCGCCCCGCAGCATGGCCTCGACCAGTGCCGGGCGCGAGAGGTCTCCGCCTATCGCCGCCGTGAGGACACGGCGGTGCTCTGCCCAAGCGGGGCAGTCTTGCACCGTATGCTCCACCGTGTCCTCCGGGCGGTCCTCGCAGTGGTGACACCCAGGCGTTTCCTCCTTCCCCATCAGACACAGGTACCTCCCGAAGCTTCCGTGTCCGGTGAGGACCTGCGTCATGCGGTAGGTCAGGACGCCGTCACGCCTATCCAGCCACTCCTCAAAGAGGGGTCTTACCGCCGCGATTGCGGCGTGCCCGGACCTCGGTTGCGACAGTCGTTCCCTCCATACTGCCCTGAGATCGCGCCGGAGCTCTTCCCGCTGCGCCTCGACTTGTCGAGGCAGCAGCGATTCGCCCCGGCGCTGCGCCTCCACGCGCCACTCATAGACGCGCTGGAGGGCAGTTGCCTCCAGATCCCAGGGCAGCAATCCGGCAAGGAGGTTGGCCGATTCGCCGGCACAGTTGAACAGATTTTGATCTTTTTTAAAGCATCATGTTTTCTTTGTTTTTTAATATCTATGGTGTGTTCAAAAATACAAACAGTTATTTCTAACCAGAATAAAATGGTTTATAAACAAAGGCATTAAATTCACCTCCAGGCTTGGATAAGTGGGAATCGCTTCCAAAGTGTTTCGCATTTCTACAACGACAACAGAGGCCCGAGCACGAGCGCGCGGTGTAAGCGTAACGTAAATACGTCGATTTTAAAATAAAACAATACTCGCTTCGCATAATAATATTTGCATAATTTTTAGAATTTATTTATACCTGTGGATGATACCGATGGATGACTGACGGACTTGTTTCAAACAATTTAACTAAAATGCTATAGGATAATTGTATTTTCGATTCAAAAATCGACGTATTTACCTTGCGTTTACACCGCGCGCTCGTGCTAGGGCTTCAGGATTGACTTAATCTTTTCGGTAGCTAATGTACATTTTGAATGTTCTGTCATCGTTATCTTTTTATTTTATTCGCGAAAACATGCAGTGACAGAAATATTTCAATAAATACGTATGTAAAAACGAGTTATTTCTGATAAAATTTCATGGTATGGGCATTTGATAAGGAGGGCCGAATGCATCGCATGTGACTAAAAGAGTGATGAATATAAATGTTGTTGATGGATGGAGAGGGAGAGGAAGACCAAGTAAACAATGGATGGATTTTTTGAGGAATGAAATTAATGAAAAAGGAGTAAATGATAGCGCGACGGTTGACAGAAGAGAATAGGGGAAAAAAACACGTGTTGCGCCGACCCCGAGTAACTTAGCACAAGGGTAGGAAGATGATGTTGATTGCTGATAGAATGTCACTTTGTGAAGGTCTTCTGGAGATACCAACCCAAGAGCCAATGCAATAGAATTCAAATTTCATTAAGCGAAAAAAAAGCACTCCTCAAAATTAACGGAGTTGGCAAAATTTTCGATTGCATGTGTCACATGCAATCGAAAATTGCTAAGTATGTTAGTTAATGAGACTAGGGACCGCGGTCTCATTGCTTAGTTTGGTCGAACTATGATAGTTATGACCATTGTTGTAAGTGTCACGTTCTATTCTTACACTGAGAATGAAGTAACCTTTTTTTTTTTCGGATGGGAAATTATCAAATGACCCCCCCCCCCCCCCCCACTATGGGCGGAGTGGAAGGGAGTGTCAGACTTGTACTGACTAAAACCCATCCATGTTCCTTCTTTGCCTTTTGTGTTCCAGGGCCACGGTATCTCTTTCGAACAGTCCCGCAGCCCTGGCAGGCATCGGCCCTTGCAGACCCCTACATCGTTGCTGACATCTCTTTGAGGCGCGCGTGGAACACGAACGCGCCGTCGACACGGCCTGTCGTCATAAGACGGCTGGACGGCGAGCTAGCCCATAGCTCGCCGTCCACAGGCCCGCGCCTACGGTGGCCGGGAGCCACTAGAATGAAAGTAACCTTACACGAAATTTGCGTTTTGTGGGAAATAACTAAATTGTGTTCGTATTTTAGTTCGTGTTCGCGGAATGAAAGAGACGAAATGTTTTTGTTTGTCCTTTTCTAGCACGATATCGTCACTTTTTGATTCACTAGACGATAATATAGCCCCTGTTGTTAGGAGTAGTTTTAGGTATTTAATTCAATTCGCCGTAATTTTGAGTTAGATCACTTTCGTTCTGGCTGTGCGAGGTGTACCAGGACAGTTTTGAATTAGATTGAGTAGAGTCTTGCATTTAAAAATGATGTGATTTTAGGAATCATTTTTTTTAAATGGATTTTTTGTCAATCTGGTAAATGCTAGTTATGATCTAATAAATTCTAATTTGAGGTCCAGTTAGACAGGAGATAAGACGACAAACCTACAATATTTAGAGAACAAAGAATTATCCAAAAAACGCATCAAAAATAATTTCTATTAATAACCCTCTCAGACCTTTAGTTAGAATGTCTCAGTATTAGCCCGGAATCCCGATTTGAGCCCAATCGATGGAAATAGACTCGCCCTTTTTATATGCGACGTAAATATAACTAACGAAATGTGGGTGTAAAACCAACACTGCCTTACCCGTCGGGCAAACAACGTGTAAATTATATATGTTTTATTTGCATTTACATACCTACCCAATAATTGTGATATCATACAAAATTATCGGTACCTATTTAAATGGAAACGTGATTTTATTTGAATAAGATTATTGTTCAATCGATCATCATTATTGTGTTTTATATCGATATCGAAAGATTAAGGGTGACACACGAGAGGCAAGCGTAATCATGTATCTTTTATCGTTTTTCAAAGTCCGTGAGAGAAGATTTCTTTTTTTATGGCATTTGTATTAGAAACATGAAACGGTTATTAAGTTTAATATAACCGTATTATTGAAAATTGTTTGATAAAAAAATAATATGAATAAAATGGAAAGGAGATCGGGCCGAAGCGGTCCAAGTAGTGTCGGTGAACTAGACCTATATTTTCTTGAAGCTGATGTCAAGAGCATCATTTTTTGTTATAGCGTCAAAAAAAATCCTCTATGGAGAAAAAAGTTATTGATCATTTAAAATGAACTATGTAATCAACGATGGCATTAATTACAAACACCGTCGGTGATTAAGACTATATCTTATTCTTATACTGTATCTTTAGCTCTGTGTGGGGTTTAAACCAAGCGAAGTATCAAATGTGAGTGAGAATTTTAATTATTTACTCCTGTTTCTTTCATATCATTCCTCACACCATCTATCCATCGCTTCAATAACAACAACATCAGATGGTCAACAAATTTAAAGAAAAAAAGATTTTTAAACAACGTATAACATAATAAACGCAAGACCTCTCGTGTGGTGTCTCAGACCATGAAACTGAACAACTTTTGTTCTATGACTTTTGGAAATTCATAACTTTTTTTTAGTTTTACCATACATGTGGATAGCTCTGATTGCGTCAGTTCATAAAGAAAGTATTTTTTTTTTTTTGCGAATTTCAGGAACTCGTAGATCAAAAGATGTTTAGTTTCATGGTGCGAGAGACTACACGGGAGGTCTTGCGTTTATTATGTTACACGTTGTATTTTTTCTTTGTTCGTTTATCAAAAAAATAAGGTTTGTGGAAATTTTTTCGGTCAAGCTCATTAATTTGCAACCGAATTGTTGATTATCAACCTAAGATATATACGAACTCACGTTTGTAAATCACTTTACATTGATAAACGATAAAACATCGATTATTCTATAAAATCAATATAGGCTATCATACGATCTTTTTTAATTTCTCAAGTATGTTTTAAATCTTATCTTTTATATTTTGTAAGATATTCTAAATACTTTATAGATGCCATTAGTATCGAAACGTTTCATCATCTATTGGATTTAAGGTCGGAATTTCGACACAGTTCTTTTTTTTATTTCCTCATACGTAAATTAAGTGGTAAGATAATAACTAGACATGTAGGGGTCCGCATGGGCCGATTCCTACCAGGGCAAAATGCAAACTCCGATATCTTTTTTGGCGAAAAAAGAAAAATAAATGAAAAGGGTGTTCAAAATAATGTGTAAAATTAAAAATGTTATTCTGTTTTTGCGTTCATGCAAAATCGGAGGTCATTGACCCTCCGCGCGAATACCGCAGTGACCCATCGGTGTCAGATGGCATTTACAATTTAGCCGAAACAACGAACAGCTGATGCGTAGCGTTTTGGTTAGTTTTGCTGTATATTTTCGATGTAGTTTAAAATTTTTTCAGGCTCATTTTAGTATGTGCAATAAGTGTAATCGTTGTAGTATTGTACAAGCTTAGTCTGGTTTACAATTAACGTTTAGGACTGTTATTATTTTTTATAAAGTAAAAAAATATAATAGTTGGTAAAATACATTACATACATGCATTAATGCAGAACCATTAAGAAAACATTTTTAAACCAAATATTACTTTAATTAAATTATTTGTGTTGAATTGTTTTGTGAGAAAATAATAAGTCAAGCATTAAGTCCGCCCGTGCACTTTGTGCTTGAAGTGTTAATAAATAAATGAATAAATATTACCGCGATTTTTTTTTAAGTTGGTTAAACAATTTGCAAATGCGAAATCTTTTATTTTTAATTTCAAATCTAACTTCAACAAATATTAGCAACACTTGAAAAAAACTCAAAATAAGATAGGTAGTTACAAAAAAAAACTATTTTCCAAACTTGCCTTATTTATGGTAACATCACTACCAGCCATTTTCAATCAAAATCATAAACTATACTTTTTTTTTCCAAAAACATAGGCACAGAATTCGCGTAGTCCACACCACACGACAGGACTTATAAACAGATTATGTCGCCACGTATCACAAACACCAACTGAAATGTGTACAAAATCGTGCGTTTTATCACTAGATTGATATCGGACTAAATAGCGATAAAGGGGATAATAAAAGTATTGTGTAGAGAAATCAGTATGCTCTGATAGTGTTCGGTTATTTAATAATTCTAATTGAATCTTGTGTGGATGAGGTTTTATGGTTACGCGGGTAGATGTAAAAACGTTATACTAACACATGTATCTATAAACAAATCAAACTGATTACTTAAGCAAAAGACATTATTTAAGATACAATTTTAATTCTGTAGTTTAGTAATATTGCTTGAAAGAAAACATCGTGAAGAAACCGGCATAACCTAGAACCAAAAATTCGGAGACGCGTGTTATCTACCAACTACGCACTGGGCCCGCGTGGTAGACATAGCCCATTCCCTCTCATAGAGAGGAGGCCCGAGTCCCAGCAATGGGAACCTTATGTCGGATCCGGTCATTAGTATGGACTTGGAATGAATCGCAAGTACGCCAGTGGTGACATCGCGCGACCTAAGAGATTTACAAGTCTACCCACACTACAGCGTGCTTCTACAGAGCCCTGATATTTACAGTTGGAGGCAAGGACGACATGCAGTGTTTGATCGCAGCGGAGTTGAGACGTCCTGGAACTGTACCCGATTCATTGTGCCCCGTGTTATTGTGTTAAGTTGTAACCTTAAGTAATTCGTTAGTTTTGCTAGAAACAGTGTTTCGCACCCAGTGTGTTTTCATTGCACGAAACCCATCTTCTGCCCACATGATGTACAAGCCTAACGGAATAAATCCTGACAATCCGACAGGCTGATTATGGTTATGCATATGCTTAGTAATAGGGATGTTTCCTGAAAAAATATAATTAGTCCGTCAGATAGATTTTCAAAAAATATTGGACACGTATTTTTTCTTTTTTCACGAAAACTAAAAATAAAGACGATACAGTGCGTCGAGAACTCGTGTGACGTCATACTTGTTAGTAAAGTTTACTAACTTTTTACCGAAAAGTGACGTCTCTCATGATCTTTGATGCGTTTTATCTTCGTCAATCTTTACTGATTTGATAAAACAAAAAATACGTATCCAATATTTTTCGATAATCTAACTGACGGTCTAAATAGAATCATATTTTTTTTACACAGGAAACATCCCTATTGCTTGAGGTTAGAAATGTCAAAAGTTAGAGTTCTCAGCTTTGCTTTCTTTGACGGTTGTTACTTCGTTTAAATTCTTGTCTAATGCTTAAAAATGTTTGCATAAGTTATTACTTAAACTCAAGTTATTACTTTCACTTGACACGGGCGTAAGAGTTAAGTCTTTTAATATAAGTATAAACATCTTGGATGTTAAACGAATTTAATCTTTTAAACAATAAAATTAATTTATTTGATTGAGTTTAACAATAAAGTACATTGATTTTTCTGCTCATGTATTAAGAGTCAAATTACAACAAAAATGTGTCAGTAGAATAGAATAGCTTTTTGCATTAACTTTGATAGCCAGCATTTTGTGAGTTACTGAACATTAATGCATATTTAAAACAAAAAATGTAGTTGTTGTTGTACTCAGCGAACCATCAGCGCCCTACGGGTCCAGTATAATAATGGATTCAGGATGTTGATGGGGCTGTCCCGTTTCTGCAGTGCATCTGGTATGTTCGCGCAGGCACGCCTCGACGACTTTCACGCGATCGTTAGGAAGAAGTCTGCGTCGTTACTCTGCAGAGTACGGGCCAGCTCCAACTCCATCCTGAAGACTATAGCAGGGAGGTTCGACTCCCCGATTATTGGGGCTATTGTTCGTAGATGCCTCTCGAACAACAAGCTTGTATCGAAATAAGTTGTAATTAACATAGTTTATAAGTTTTATATTACTAACCCTCTATGGATGTTGCTTGTCCGAAATAAAAGTTATTTTATTTTATTTATTTAAAAATATTAGCCCTTGTGAGCATCCTCTACATCATTTTTTGGCCAATATCGGATAACGGATAAATTATTGCTGATAAAAGATAATAATAAATTCAATGAATCAATATTACAATATTATCTTATCCATAGACTTACATATCCCGTGTAGATACATAGTTATTTCTTGTGAACTTAACACCTAAAATGAGTAATTATGTCATTATTTCGTAGCTATTAGTTGAAATCAGTCGTCCTATTTCTTTTTTTTTATTAAGTAATGGGCGCACTATTAGGTACATCTCTGCCTAACCCTTCGGAGATTACAGGCGTGATATTATGTTATTTTAAGTGAGGGATGCTACACACATGCTCGGGTTATGTAGCACACTCATGATTCGACACTGTCAGGCGACAAAATTAAATACATGTAGAAGTACGTTCGAGGAATGCAGTACGCCGCGCCGTAGCTTAAACTGCGCCGAACCGACTTGAATATAAAATAATAGCTTTTTACTGAATGCATATGAAAGTATAGTAATATACGGTAGACACTTAAAACAAAAAACATTTTTAAAATTCGTTTGAAAAAAAAGTCTGTTAGTCCCGGTTAATCTCCGAAAGGCCTCGACCGATTTCGACAGGACTTTTAGTGGCAGATAGCTTATGTTATAAAGAGCAATTACTTTTATTTTAAAAGGATTAAGGGTTCAAATATTGCAGTAATATTTTTATAATAATTTCAATTTGACAAAGGCCGCAGGCAACAGCTAGTAATAAATAAAAACCCAATATTTCATTGTTCCAACCAATCCAAAAGAATAACAATAACAGCACTCGAGAAGCCAAATCCCATTAGAAAAACGAAACAAATCGTCACATCAATAACTTGAAATAAAATGCTATACGAGAAATATGATAGAACCCTTTTAGACGAAATTGGCAGTGGAACAATAATTGACACTGTCGTTATGTTATACTGTGGCTCTTATTTTTCTCGCACCCTTTGTAATATGAAGGGAGGGATGATTGACGTTATTTGTAATGTGGTGTCGTTTGCCAACATGAGTAGTCTTAAAAATATTATTAAAGAGTATTCATTATGATCTGTTTTATTTAAGTGCAATAGGTTCGTCCCATATTATACAGGGTGGAATTTTAATGTTAAAATTTCATGCTTTTTCTTTCATTTAATTTATCATGTTTGTTAGAGAGATTTGATCCTTATGACTGACCTTATCGATTGATGCCATAAAAGTACAAGGTGTTATTTTTTTTGGTATTTATCCGGCTTGATTCCCGAGTTAGACCAGCAGATTTTCGAAAATCTTTGAATGCAGATTTATTTCTTTTTAAAAATAAAGGAATGTTTCTTTCCAAAAAAAATTCCTATCTCCATTATTTAGAGTACTTTCCCTCCAGGTGGCGTTGAAAAATACCACCCTGCATATCCGTGCCTCGATAAGCACGTTAAGCCGTAGTTCCCGGCTGTCACTTATAGATCTTTGACGGCCGTATAGTCAGTGGCCCGAAAGTCTGACAACCAGTGTTACCAAGGCGTATCGTATTACCCAGTACTAACTGGGTTGTGGATTCAGCTTCATCCGGTTGACTGGAAGCCGACCCCAACATAGTTGGGAAAAGGCTAGGCAGATGATGAGGTTCGTCTCTATTAGGTATATGAGACTCAAACATAAATGTTATTAGAGATTACAGCCGTGATATTATGTGTGTCTTGCACAATATACTTTCGAGATTGATTTGGGCTAGTCAAGTTATATTGCACTTGCGTCATACCTAAACCTTCAGCCATTGTGTTAATTCACGTAGGTACATTCAACCTCACATCAGTGGTTAATTTACCACGCCTTTATGTCATAGCAGTAATGGTGGTTTTCCTAGTGCAAGTTTTACCATCATTTTCTGTACATAAAGGGTGTAAATAGACCCTTAACATAGCCGAAAGGCACTTGTTCTTCCCGTCTTTGCGATCATTTTTTTCTTCTAGATCATACCTGGGAATCTTCTAGTTACGGAGATATTGGGGGTCAGAGTTCCAACTTTTTCACAACTTTTTTTTTAAATACGTGTTGTAAAATATAAGATTTTTACTTTAAACACCTCCACGTCCCCCGTACTATTCAATGTATCCATCAGCACAATGCTTTAAGTGATTTCCATCGAGTCCTATCTAAAATGTGATTTTTCACCCCAAAAAAAAAAGTCGATTCCCAGCAATAATTTTTGTGTAAAGTTACTTAGAATGATGTACAGAATGCTTGGTTGACGGCTATGTGAAAGGGACTGTTTACACCCTGGATACTTCGTCTTCTGTTGACAGAAGATCTAGATCAATTCTATTTTATAATAAATTCATCTATTATAATATTTTACGGACTCGCTAAGAGTGATTTGTTACTTCAACTTAAAGGTTCTTTTTCCAAGAATCTTTGAAATGTTTACAAAATTCACCACTAACTTTCTATTTAATTAAGTAGTCTTTCAATAATCTTTAGCAATCAATTTGTTGATTTAGACCAAGTTTGTAACCAATTTCGCAAGAACTGAAATTGATAAACCAACATTTTGTTAAAACCCTAACTTTAAGCTAGACTCTAAGAAAACTGAGACTAAACAATGAGTGGTTTAATAACGCAGACTAGATAGAAAACGAATAAACTAGTTTTAAAATTAATATTTTTTTATGCCGATGATTCCATCTGTAGTAACTGTGATCGTACATCAAAATTGTTACACAGCTCTTTTACAATATTGTTAATTCTGTAGGTATACAATGGTAATAATAGTCTTCTTCTTTTTCGTGTGGTTAGTGCCTAACCAGGTGTCAGAGTTTTTGTGCCACCCATGGGCCCCTGGGTTCCCTATCCATTTGCATAAAATTTTAAGACCTAATATAACTTAGCCTAATTTTGTTTGGCATAATTAACTTTTCGCATAATATAATTACGCATAACAGCTTACGCATAATTTTTTTAAGCATAATTTCTCTAACCATAATAATGATTAAGCATAATATTCTAAAGCATAAATTTATTAAGCATAAAGTTCTAAAGCATAACTTTTTTAAGCATAATATCCTAAAGCATAAATTAATTTACGCATAATGATATTAAAACATATTGCAGAGTTACCTCTGCATTTTAGCCTTTTTGGTTAAACCTCAACGCCAAATATCTTTTCTTTTAAATTGTCAACTCTTTTCTTCTCTTTTCTCTTTTCTCTCATGCAGTATGCAAGCAAGCATGCAGCATGCAGCATTCAAGCGAGCATGCAACATGCAGCAGGCAGGGTTTCTGTCACGGCTCCGGCGCTGCGGGCCTCCGGCGGTCCCGCGCGTGCTAATCGTTGCAGACGGCTCGCCCCTACGCGCCTACGCGATTTTAAATTACACTCTTACACAAGTAGTCTTGTTTGTCCTACTCCTAAGTAGGACAAACAAGACTACGTGGAGTCGGTTTTGCAGCAATTCGGTTCTGTCACTAACTTTTGTTGCACAGCATATTAAATTTATTTAATTTTTTTAATAAGGCCTACTAACGTTATGCTAATAGTCATAAGGCCTACTAACGTTATGCGAATCAAATTTATGCCAAAACAAATTAGTCTTTAAGATGATTATGCTAACATAAAATGTATGCCTAAAAAAATTATGCCGAAGTAATATTATGCCAAAACAAATTGTGCCAAAATCGTTATGACGAAGTATATTAGGACAAAGAACATTATGCGAAAAGAAGAGATCCCGGGCCCCTGACTTGGCTTTACATGCTGTCGAGAAATATCTCTAAAGAATGATTGACTCACCATATTTTTCTTCACCAAAGCTAGTGATATTATTCAATACGCCTTTGGTTCGAGCTCGTAACCTATGACTTGGCAGTCCGACGGTCATATCACTGGGCTTTGTAATAGTAGCAATAATTGAATTTCAAACACACAATATAAGTGGATAAAATGTCACCGTACAGTCACGAGCACACACAATTATATGTATAAACTTTCTTAATGTAAAAAGAATTTTCGCGAGAAATCACGATTGTAACTTGTAGATGGATTTTTTTCATAAAAATATGAGTTCGAGAATGCTATGTTCCTAAATCATGAAATTTTAATCAGAACAGTACGAGAAAAACACTTTTAAAAGTGGTTAAGTATTTACATGTTGTTGCTCGTGACTGTACATAGAAAAAGTTGCTACAGAGATAGTTTTTTTTTATCAAATAGAAGACCAACCAGTTTCTTCTTCAAAGTTAAATATTTTACTTAGTTTCCTTGATTAGAAGTACAGTATTCGTAGTTTCCAACTACTTTTACAAAGGAATTACTTTCAATGCATCGTGTCCTTGAGAAAATCTCCAAAAATCTCGTAAACGCCTGTAATCTTACCGTCCGTTGCAAATGAAAAAGTCAAGAAGATGCATTTATAAAACCCATACCACCAGCTGCGAACACTGCGAACGGCAATAAAAGAAAATTATAAGCAAAGCTTACAAGCATTCCGTATCATCCCGTCTCGACGTTTTTGTTTTAAACTTACAAAATTGCCTGCCATTTCTCAGACGACCTTAGAAACAACAGACGACCGTAATGCGAAAATATATCCAGCCATTAGTATGGAAAAAACAGCAGTAGTGGAGCTTCTCTAGACAAATTGAAAAATATCCTGTTTGCAAATTACAAATGCGCTATGGATAAAAGATGTTTTAATTTACGTAACGAGGGGCACTTTTGCTTTCTTCATTTTTTTCAATGACTTCTTCGCTTGAGAGCCGACTGTGTTGCTCCTTGTGCTCAATGGGGCCCTCTTGTCTGGGATAATCGTAAAAATTGCTAGCTCTTCGCTCTCTGCTTTCATCAAATGTTTTGTTATTTAGTTCGGTGATTAAGATGTTTCGATAGATTTATTTTTGTCGAGAGCTTTTGATTTGGCGCTTCATCTTTTAGACTTTTACTGTACACAATGTTTGATGATTTTGTTTTGTTTTTGTGCCCGAAAATAAATGAATGTTGTTGTTTATTGTTTTAGTTGTCTACACTGACTACTTTTCCAGTTTTGCGATTTCAGATTTCAGCGCTTTGGTCGCTAAGAATTTATACTACGCGACCCACGCGTTATGTCATCACTATATCGTGGCTATACGATCACGCGCACCTGCCTTCTGGTTCAACCATTGTGTTGATTGGGATTTAGTGTCACACCCACCACCACGTGGATTAATATTAGTCCTCACGTGGCTGCCGTTCGGATCAAACAAGGGTCACACGGTAATCCTACCTAAAAATCGTCGCTGTTAGTTGCCCAGTTTGTGAAAGAGCTTAGTTCTACAGCGTTTTAGTTCGTTTTCAGAAGATTGTCTAATAACTAGGGATCGGATATATTTATTGGATAAACTTTGAGTGTTGACTTGTATGGAGCGCGCGTCAGTACGGAAAAAGTCCCAGATTTTTTTCATTTTATTGTTTTACGTCAAACGAATTGTCATATTTACAATTGTGACCTATTCGAATATTGAACAGCAAAATTTAGATCAAATTATTATTTAAGATAAGTATTTTATTCGTATTATTTTCAACATATTTCTTGCCTCTTTTTAAAAAGATTTTAAATATTCATTATGCTTATGAGTACTGCATTTTATAAATACTGTATTATTTATGAAATACCTCGATCCCGGGAAGAAATTGGCATTCTAGGAAGCCGCTTTCATACTTTTGTACCCTTTGCCTGGAAAAAAACGTACTTTAAGTAAATATGCATCCGAATATCCGCCGCGATCTCTATTAATAACGCACTATAGAAGTAATAGTGTCCTTAGAGAATATTAGAAGACGTAGTGTAGACGAGGTGCTTCTAAATGTGGTAAGCCTCCTCTGTTGGCACACTTTGGCAGCATTGTTATCGCTGATTGGATTTCACCCCGACCTTCAAGTAATTTTTTAAGGAAATGGCTATCTCTACCGATACTTAAAACATAAATCCTAATACGCCAATAAAACGATTATACAAAAATCGGTCGATAATCGCTGGTCTTGCATGACATCATATTCTTGTTGTTCATAATTTCAAGGACTGTCACCAATAACGAGTACCAGAAACCACGAGGAATCTTGAATGCTAATAAATTAAGAGAAATAAAAGGATAACAGAAGATCAACCCATGTGACTATTGTTAATTAGCTGACGTACTACCTGCTATTATTGTGCAATTCTAATTGATTAAATTTTAATCACTAATTATTTACATGCGTAGGTAATATCCGGCTAGACGATATGTCGTCATCTCCCAAAGAAAGCACTACGCAGTTGTATTTAAGCATATGAGATTATCAACATGTAACATGTTCAATTGTGTTGAGCTAAGAACACACGTGTAATAGGCATCACCTCACCTTTTTACATGCTTTTAGTAACTTGCAATGTGTGTACGTACCGATGACCTGGTAAAGGTTGCAGGGCTCCGCTGGATGCGAGTCGCACGGGACCGGTCAATGTGGCGACACTTAGGGGAGGTCTATGTCCTGCAGTGGACGTCTTTCGGCTGAAATGATGATGATGATGATGATGTGTGTACGTTTGTTTAGGTCAAATCTTGCAAATGAATTTTAAAACAGTTATCCCCAACCGATTGAGCTGAAATTTTGCACACACGTTTAGTTAGGATGAAAATGCATGGTTAGCTAAGTAAAAGATGGTGGACCAGTTATTTTTAATGCACTCCCATGATATGGGTATCAATTTAAAGGGCTTGCTCAGAAGAAAACGAAAAAAAAAATTACACAGCTATATTAATTAAAATGCTTGTTTTTAAAAATGAGTTTTTACTGTAAGCTTGTTTGTTATCTCATATCGATCCGAGGCGATGTCGTTACGATGCTTATTAGTAACGATTGTTCCCAACTAGTCACACAGTAACATGTCACAGTGTGACTTGTTGGGAAAAATTGTGAATAAAAATCCCAACCAGTCACACTGTTACTTGATAGGACAACTTTTTGTATTTATTCCCAACGGATCACACGCCAAGTAAAGAGTGTGACTCTTTGGGAACAAAATACTCTCATACAGTTACACTGTGACATATTGGCACTACTTCTTACCCAATCAGTAACACTAACGAGTCACACTATAACATGTCATAGAGGAGTTACAGTGTGACTCGTTGGGAACAATCGATTACTAAGCGTTGTATTACGGAACTGCATAGTAAAGAAAAGCTAACATCACTTAACCGTAAAAGTAGTTCGGAGTTTTCAAAATAGGCTACAATAAAAAAGAAACTAGTCCAACTTAACTCGGAACTAAAATAGACATTGCAGTAGAATCCAGCTCCACCAGTAAGTCCTTTTGGTACAGCGGTTGAATTCTAGCAACTGACGAGGTAATGTATTATTTAGTTGTGTGTCAACCTGAGACTGCAAACAGTTACCGTCAACTGTTTACTCGTGGAGGGAAGCGTGTGTAGTACGAAGGTATTAATTAATGAAACCAACTCTGTGTAGGTGGAGGGTTAGGTTAATAGCTGTCGGCGTTGCGGTAATATGATTTGGTTGTCCTCAAACCCTGCACATGAGATTTTTTCTTCTCTCACATGGGTATAGTTCGGTTCAAACTTTATGGCGTCTCGGAAGTTAGCTGCGAGTGACGGTCTGCGCATGATACAGTCGAGACTCGAGACAAAATTGTGTTCTGCGCAGCTTTACGTTAGATGTTCCGAGCCAAAATAAAGAACAGAACTACACGAACTACTTGAAATGATTTATACAACATACATAATCAGTAATCACCATCTGTCTGCGAGTGGGAATGGGTGATAATCCACCGCACAGACCCACTGCTGGTTGATGGATGTCACGACTACTAACTACCGAAAGGTCTAGCCGTGATTAGGAAATGATATAATTGTCCGGGAAAATGGAGAGGTCGAAGCTCATCAGTGGTACAATACAGACAAGTGGTATGTATGCAATATGGTCGTGGATTCGAACTTCGAACGAACGAAGCAGGCTATCTTGCTTGAGTTCGAATCCACGACCAAATTGATTTATGCCAAGGCGAAAATAAGACAGTAAGGTTGAAGTGGGGTCTCCTGAAAGGTAATTGAGAAGAGTGCAATATAGTGCAATATGAGTGAGATTAACAATAATTAAATGAGGAATGAAAAATAATTAAATTAATAACATATCTTAAACGAATGTAAGTTTTTTATTATCTTAGACTAAAATAGATATTTTTTACCATATTTAGTTCTATTTCTATTTTTTCAGAAGATTCATTGATTTCTTCTTCTATTCATTAATTACGAAAAAAACAGTTTTTATATTGGCCTGAAAAGTTATTAAAATGCACATATTCGGTTTGGCAAGCGCACCGACGAATTTTCATGAAAAATGAGATTTGTGGCTAACAAATTAAGAATCTCACAAACAACGCTACCAGTTTATAACTTGCTCCCTCAGTCCCCCGCTGGGAGGGGAACACAACGCATAAATCTTGGCCGCAGCTCTTTCGTCGCTTCCGGGCGAGCCATGTTCGCGCCCTAGCACCTCCCACGTCGGTGAATTTAACAATACTTTAACATTTAATTAAAATATTATGAAGTTTCCCTGATCTGTAAATAATAAGGGCTTTGTTAGTTTCAAATTAATTTAATTTAGAGAGGGATTTACTTTCATTATAAGCGTTGAGTGTTTATGTATTTATGTACATACGTACATAGAAAACAATTAATAAAGATAAATATACAGATTATAACCTCCTCCTTTTTGAAGTCGGTTAAAAATATAAAGGCACAATGGTACTGATTAGTTAAATACTAGGTATTTCTTGCGTTTAATCCTGCGCCTTGCCCCATCAAAGGCACATTAAGCGTCAACAAACAATGTCCCACAGGTCATTTGCTTTAAAATAACCATAATCCACGAAGGTATTACTGTACTCATTGAACCAACAAAGTTTTATTTAATCTTGCCTTATTTAGACAGTCATCATCATCATCATCATCTGCCTAGCCTTTTCCCAACTATGTTAGGATCGGCTTCCAGTCTAACCGGATGCAGCTGAATAACAGTATTTTACATGGAGCGACTGCCTATCTGACCTCCACAACCCAGTTAGTACTAGATAATACGATACCCCTTGGTAAGACTGGTTGTCAGACTTTTTGGGCCACTGACTAACTATAAAAAAAAAATCACGCCTTATTTAAATAGTATGAACGCAATATTTAACTAATCATTTTGGAAGAAACTACTCCTAACTCCCCTACTCCTTTTACCTTTCTTTATTCTTTGGAGTAGACACTCTACTTACTGTCTACGTATTTTTTACAACTGCTGGGTCCAGAATACAGAAAAAAAAAAACGAGAAAATTCTGTAGCATTTTCCTCTGCTAAATATTTTCCATACCGACCTTAATATTCTTACATCCAAGTGAAGGGAAAAGATGACCTTATTTTTTGCCAAGAACCACGTCATCAAAGTTATTTTCATCCATATTCTTAGTATCTCATCATCTGCCTAGCCTTTTCCCAACTATGTTAGTCAGGGTCGGCTTTCAGTCTAACCGGATGCAGCTGAATACCAGTATTTTACATGGAGCGACTTCCCTGTCTGACCTCCACAACCCAGTTAGTGCTAGGCAATACGATACCCCTTGGTAAGATTGGTTGTCAGACTTTTTGGGCCACTGACTACCTGTAACGACTGTCAAAGATCTACAAATGACACCCGGGACCAACGGCTTAACGTGCTTTCCGAGGCACGGAGGAAACTCGGTATGTAATGGGTGGCCACCCGTCCACAGACCCACCTAGGCAAGCACGGCTTTACGTAAAGAACGATCCGAGCGGCTGTTATTATTTAGCAACGAGCTATTCTTAGTATCTACGAACTAAAAATAACTTGCAAAGTAACGTTATTTCGTAACACGAGAGAAACTTGCTCGCTTGCTTGTAGTTTAAACTCAGTATAAGAGGTTGTAAACTAAGTTTATCAGCAGCGAATATATTATATTGATTAACTAGTTAAGTAACAAAGTTAAAGTCTCGGTTAGATTATACTAAGCGAGGATTAAAATTTTAATAATGTTTTCACGAAGTTCCTGCTGTAAAAGTTTGCAGCGAAAACAAAAGAGACTTTGATAGAATAAAGGAGTGAACTAAATGAGGTCAGTTTGAAATTGATACCTGCAGGAGATATGGAAAAATAACTATTTAATGAAAATAAAATAAAGAGAGCAGCGGTGGCCCAGTGGTGGCGGTCCCGTCTTACGAGCAGTAGGTCGTGGGTTCGAACACAGGCAGGCGCGCATTACTTAGAAAACATCGGGAAAACCGGCATGTCCTAGAACCAAAAATTCGAAGACAAGTGATATCTACTAACCCGCATTGGGCACGCGTGGTGGATTATAGCCTATTCCTTCTTATAGGGAGGCGGCCTGTGTCCCAGTTGTGGGAACAGTATAGGCTGATTAAAATGTAATGTATGTGGGTTTACCATTAGGTACACCTCTGCCTAACCCCTCGGGGATTACAGGCGTGATGATAATGTTATGTTATAATGTAAGTCCAAGACCCATTCGAGGTCAGATTTATTAATAGGCCGCCTGTCTCTTGTGTACATTACCATTACAGCGTTGAGGAGTTTTTTGACAGCATTTTTTAGTTTATTGTTAAATTAGTTACTTTAAGTTATTTTAATTTATAAATGTATATGTCGCCGCAAGAGCGTCTATCTGCTAAGAATATTAGTTAATTTAATTAATAACCAACTTATAATGTCTCATCCATCATAATATTGATCGTGCCATCTGTGGGTTCCAAGAACAATTATTACAATGACCTGTATCGATTGACAGAAGAGATAAGCGCCATCTAATGGTCTCTGTATTAACTAGTACTGAGATCTTATCACGAACTCGTGATAAGATCTTCTGAAGATTAATTTATTAAACGAAAGTCTAGCTAGAACTATAGTTAAAATTAAGACAAGCAAATATTTGACAATTGGGATTTTAACAATTGCACATTTAACACTAAGATTTGTTTTGAGGCAACATTCCATAATATTGTGGAAGATGGCGCCGAATACGATTTTAATGATCAATAACTCAATTTATAATTTGAAACTACAACTAAATCAGTTTCTGTAACTAATTACAAACTAAAAAGTAACAAGATTATTTTACAGAGCAATGTATTAGTGAAAGACCTGTTTGTATTAAATCCTTTGAACTGCCAGAAATGGTTTTAAGCAAGATCCCATTGTTGTAAAAAGTAATGAAGCCACTAATTAGTTTTAACTCAATAATGCCTTTGCATTTATGAATATTGGCATCGTTTAATTATTAGAGTAATTAATTGTGAAGTATTCTAGTATTGTTTGTAAGGTTTAATGAACTTACTATGTTATAAATTACTGTACTGGCGGTGTGGTACTTCCGCCCGGACAGAGAGAACACGCGTAGGTACAACGAGAAGTCGAGTTAGTTAGCTCGCGATGAGAAAAACAATTGAAGTATAGAAATGAAGTGGTTTTTGAAGTGAACAATATTACGTTGTGTAAATGAGAACTGTAACACGAATTAAAAGAGTGTGTAAGGAGTTTCTTAGCCCGTTCTTCTCCTTATGAACAATCATGTTTGCGAACGGGTGGCTCAACTTGTAAATGGTTTAATAGAAATAAACGTTTGTAGTTTGAGTCAAGTATTGTCTGTGATTTAAACTACCCAACTACCTATCTATCAACAAAAGAATCATGTCACACGAAGACAATATGGCGGAATGGCGGATGGCGTCGATATTTGGGAGTAGCGTTCCTCCTACTCCATTCTCTGTCATAATATATATTATATTGTTTTATTTAAGTTAAAGAAACTACACAGGCGTGATGAATGTCTACATGATAAATATTAAACATTCTTTTCGGGGGTTATCGACCGTATGTGGCCAACACCTAGACACTCAGCCATTACTCAGCACCTGACCATCGTAACTAAGTTTAACCTTTCTCGACCTTTGCGCTGGCAAATAATCCTAATCTTTAATACCTATCTATAGCCACATATCACGAATTTGTGTCGTATACTACAACAAAAAAACTCGACTACTAAAAAATCACGCTCTAATTAAAATCGGGGTTTACAAGGTAAAATCGCATCCTCCTATTGATGAAGTCGGGTAAAATGTACCCTATGTTACCCGGGCTATAATAACGAATCGATTGACACCTTATTCATCGAAATCGGATGAATAGTTTAGGCGCTACGGAGGAACATACGTAAATACAAAAATGCATGCATTGACTGCTAAAGTCATAACCGTTCCTTTTGGCTTCGCCGTAGTCGGGTAAAAAGAGTATCCGTTTTTCAATTATTTCATACATTAAATTTAAAAAATACGATACCTGGAAACGACATTTAAGTCTCCGTACGGTAAAGCATTATTCAATGCAGAATACAGTCACAAGCACATTTGAAGTGATTTCTCCGCTCAAGTTATTATATGTAAACTTATACTGTCGCTTACGGGATATCTTCCGTGATTGACAGTATAAGTTTAGTTGTAAACCGTGAAAGCTTAAAACAGTGTTTGATTATATATGTAGTAGCGTATTTTGTAGATTATCAAACCCATTCTATGTATGTAGTATGGAATAGGTTTTAACTCAAAAGTACAATCGTTATTCAACAAGAAAATCGATTTTGAATCTTGCTATGTGTATATTTAGTGTTGCTTCACGCCTGTAAACCCCGAAGGGTTAGGCAGAGGTGTACCTAATAATACCCCACATTTCGCCAGTCACATTTAAGTCCCATGTAAAACCCCTATAATTGCCATTAAGCGGGCACAAATCCAAGCTCCGTGGCTGCTACTGAGAACTTCTTGTTGAAAAAACTTAACAACATTTGCCCGTGCAAATGCCATTCAGGATAAAATTACGTTGCGTTGCTACGTTGCCATTTGTCAAGAAAATCGCTTCATAATTTTGATACTGTAACCATATTTGCTGGCGACTGTACAAGCAATTGATTCTGTAATCCCCTGCCATTCGACTCTCCAGTCGAGAGCTCTAAAGTTTGATTACATACATTTGCTCAACTGATCGACTGGGCCCCTGTCCTCTTGTTAGTTGAAACGACAAGTTGATTATGAGTAGGTATGCCTACTTATAGTAGTTAGTGGTTTTTTTTAAGGATGTAGTATTCAATTTGAAGTCATTTTCAAAATCAATCATAACATCACCTGGTGTACCTAATAGTTCACCCACATTTCGCCAGTTATGCTAAGTGCCATGTAATAGAGGGCGAACCTATTGCCATCAACCGGTCACAGATTGACTGCTACTGAGAAATTCCTGATGGAAAAACCCAATAACACTTTTCCCGATCTGGGAATTGAACCCAGGACCTCATGCTCAGCAGTCGCGCTTGCGACCAGTAGACTAACGAGGCAGTCTCACACTACTGATTGATAAAGTAAGATACAAACCATAGATGTCATATGTCTAGTTACCACTTTATCAAATTAGCAGCTTATCACAGAAAACTCAAATGAAACAATAATTGTCTACCAAAGTATCTACTTCAAAGTCTTTAAAACATTTGTCTCGTTCTAACGCAATAGAACAATCATTGCTATCGCCATTATTTTCTCTTATCATTGTCTGCGAGTATCGACTAGCGAACTTCGATGGTCCGTTTCATTGATAGTGATGTTAAAGTGTCGGTAAAGTTTATTTTGTTTTTTTTTTATTTATTTTTTTATTTTTTTTATCTTTTATCGGGATGTAGCCCTTAATTCTTATAATTTTTATCATTCATAATTTATTATAATGTGCAACACTACAGCTGTTTACGTAACAGAAAATTTGGTACTTAACTTACTTCCATAAAAATATTAAGCAGTAATAATAAAAGTTAGAATAAATAAAATACACCTCATATTTATACACCGCAGCAAATACCAGTGTGCTCTCTTCAATAAAACCGACGATACGAATGATACGATACGATCGATCTGCATAGCAGTGCCTTGTACAAACCAAAAATAATCATACGCAAACGTAAACACTAATGAATGTTGATCAAACTCGCGGATCTCTTAGAAAATAGAATATAATACAAAAAAATAACTAGTTTTTTGATTGCAATGGTTCGTTAAGTAACGAATTAAAACACTGTTTTAAGCTTTCACGGTTTACAACTAAACTTATACTGTCACTTACGGGATATCTTCCGTGATTGTCCATTATTTTGAGCTCCCGATATTTCGGGAACAATCACGGAAGATATCCCGTAAGTGACAGTATAAGTTTAACGAATTGAACTTTTTTATCGATAACGTTGTTTCCCAGCCCTATAAATTGGTACAGCTGAAATAATTCAAGTGCACAACAATAGGGATCGGAACTATGTCGCATTCGAAGATAAGTACCGGAATCAGGCTTGTTATTTCCCCTGTCACTGTATTGTTCGATGCCGGCTATGATCCCAGATGATAGTGAGGCTAAATTACTGTTACTATCGTGATCCTTTCAGGGGTAAGCAGAAATATATCGCTGATGGCAGATGTTGTTGAATGAGGTGGTTTACCATTTTTTAAATATGTATCCATCCATACTTATTTTGCGAATTTTACTGTCTTTATATCTGAAACTGGCGCACGGATAGTTCATGATTTCGCAGGTAACATAGGGTATTTTTTAATCCCGGAAAATTTCCAAGAACGATGCGGGTGATTCTAGTTTTCTATAAAATCCACATGGATTTAACGATCATCATCTATATTGACCAATAGCATTTTCTTGCGTTCAGTTTTTTTATTTCGAAAAATTTTGAAAGTTGCAAGTAAAAGATAGTGACCTGAATGGAGAGTAATAAAACATTTAGCAATCCTGACTTATTGAATCATACTCCATTTTTATTGAGTAGCTCGTGGCTAAATAATGGCAGCCGTTCGTGTCGATCTTCGGGTTAAGCAGCGCTTGACGAAGTTGGTCCATAGATGGGTGACCACGTCACACACGGAGTTTCTTCCGTGCCTCGGAAAGCACTGGAAGCTGACCCCAACGTATTTGGGAAAAGGCTATGCAGATGATGATGACGCCATTTTTATTGAAAAGGTTATCTGAGAGGAATAATAATTCCGAGCCATACAAGACTGTCGTATTGTATGGATCGGAATGCTGGACAGTAAAGAAGATGGATGAAAAATAACTGCACGCAGCAGAGTTAGAATGTTAAGATGGATGTGTGGAGTGACTAAAATGGATAAAGTAAGAAATGAGCTTACAAGAGGAAGTCCGAAACTGGTGCCTGTTACAGAAAAGATGAAAGGGAGTCGTCTGTCTTGGTATGTACAGTGAGTGATAGCAATTAACTGACCCACCTTTGCATAAATGGTTGAGATTTATTAGAAAACGAATCGATAGAATTTTGTAATTCTTTTTTGTATTTTTTTTATTTGAGCATAGTAATTAAAATATAAAATAATTACGAATCGATAGAATTTTATAATTACTTTTTGTATTTTATTTATTTGAGCAAAGTAAATAAAATATAAAAGAATTATAAAATTCTATCGATTCGTTTTCTAAAAAATCTCAACCATTTATGCAAAGGTGGGTCAGTTAATTGCTATCACTCACTGTACATGTGATAAGGAGGGATGCAACACATGCGACTAAAAGAGTGAAGAATATAAATGTTGATGGATGGAGAGGGAGAGGAAAACCAAAGAAAAGATGGATGGATTGGTTGAGAAATAATATGAAGGAAAAATTAGTAAATGATAGCGTGACCATAGACAGGGGAGAATGGAAGAAAAAACGTGTTGCGCCGACCCCAAATAACATTTATTTATTTATTTACCACCAACCATAGCAACATCACAGACCAAGTCCAATACGATGCTACAACACAGAATTATACAACATAAACAGTAAAATTACAATAAAAAAATATATTAAAAATTATAACAGCTATAGTTAAAACATCAATAACCAATCATGACTAAGCTCACAGTTGGACACCCCCTTTCAATTATTATTTGTGCTCTGGGACAAGGTCAGGAAGATGATGATCTGAGAGGAATAAGGCGAATTATACTAACTACAGCTAGGTTTGGTTACTTTTATGCTTCTCCATGTAATAAACCAAAACTAGACTAATTTTTAATAGGAACAACGTGAAACAACAGAATCCAAACGAAACCACCATCACCACAATTACAGTACCTACTTCTAAGTACACACAGCTTTATTAGAAGGACACAAACCCAATGTTTTCCTTCTAATGTTATTTTAGGCCGTGAATACATAGCCGGGGTCGTCATTTGATTTCCTCTAATTACTAGATTTGTCTAACCGCAATCCTGTACCGGCTCTTGTGAGTGTTCATCTCTAATTGAGTCTTGTGTAGTTATACGTATAGACAATGTTCTTTTTCTTCCGATTTTTCCTTAAGTGTGTAATCTGGAGGTAGTTTCTGTGTGAGATTTTAGGGTTCCCTACCCGAAGGGTAACCAACGGGACCCTTTTAATAAGCCTCCGCTGTATCTCATGATAAGGTAAGGCAGTTGAAATTTTCACAAAATGTGTAAGTATGTGTTTCTGTTTCTGCCGCTATTACAACAAATAATTAAAAAAAAATTAAAGGGGGCTCCCCTCCTACGATGGTACGGATCCCTTCATGCACTAGTCGGATTCGCACTTGGCCGGTTTTTTTTTTTTTATATGGTCAGATTTTACCGGTGCCGTATTTCCCAGTAGCTGGGTTGTGGAGATCAGACAGGCAGTGGCTCCACGTAAAATTCTAGTTAACAGTTCCATCCGGTCAGTCTGTAAGCCGTCAGCCGTCTGGTCAGATTCTTGGAGACAAAAGGTGGAGAAAATGGAAAACCTGTTTGTTTATTCGCACTCGTATAACTGAACCTTGCCATGGTAAACATGATAGCAAGTTACCAAGGGTAGAAACTGAACTGAAAATAAGAAAACCAGATTCTGTAAACAGAAAATTTGAACAAAAGACATGGAGAGACAGGTCATCGGGTCACTTTCAAGTCGTCTTGCTGGTATTAATTTAGCATCCGCATCTTAGGACTGGAAAGAGAGGTGTTGGTCCTCCAGCGGCGAGATGGACATACGACATTGTTGCCAGCGCGGGAATATTCTGGATGAGGCTGGCACAAGAACGTCGAGCTTGACTCAAGCAAAGAGAGGCCTATATCCAGCAGTGGATGGATGGATGGATCTTTTTTACAGTTATTCACAAAAGCATTCCTCACTGAGCATTGAATAAACTCCGCATCATTCCCGACCACCGCTCACATCGGCCACGATCCCTCAAGAAACATATCAACAGAGCAAAATTATTAACAGCAATGAGCCCTAGGGATTGGCACGGGTGTACATTTAAATAATTAATGTGGCAAATAGCCGGGGTCGGTGGCCGCGGTCAACGGCTAATAGCCATTCAGAGACCAAGGACTTAGTTTATTGAGCCAATTTCGGTACATTTGTTACCGTGGCGGATACAAATTGAGACGGCTACACGACGCGTGGTGATTTCTTCTTGTTTAGTTTGAAATACGATGTTTTATTAAAACCTTTGTGGTTCTTTTCGTTTTTCTTTGGAAAACTGTACACACATACACACACACACTGTATCTTTGTGTAGGTAGGATACCACAAATGAAACTGAATTGGTATCTGGATAAGAGTAAGACGGTGTAGAATAGGTACAGTCGCCAACACATTAAGTTATCACAAACTGCCAAATTTCTACAAATCAGATCAAAATCAAATAAAAATATTTTATTTCACATAGGCCTAGATGGGCACATGTATAACGCCGACAAAAAGGTGCACGGTTCGTGTTGGTTGTTTCCTATGGAGAAGAACCGCCAAGAAACTCCATGGTTACTTTAAATGATTTAAAACCATAAAATATTGAGGGTTAAGTTCAAAACCGAATGAGAAAATTTGACAGTTTGTAGTAACTTGAATGAATTATGACAGGGTGCCGAGATGGGAATGTTTCATGGGTATGATAAATAAATTCATGGGTGCCGAGATGGGAAGGTGTCGAGATGGGACTAAATCGTATCATCTACCGATCTCAACTACAAGCGAAACAAAATGCGGGGATTTTAATATAAATATTACTTGAGCAATTTTTTCGGTTAAGTCCAATGTTGGGGGCTTGGGGAATTCCGAATCTGCACGTGAGTAAAACAATCACAAAACCGGTTTAAATAATAAATTAAATTGACACTAGTGCGTAGAAAATTGATGCATTCGCGGAAGGATTTCATAATCTTTGTTTGCGATAATAGCAATAAGTAGATAAGTTTTTAAAATATTTATTACCTTCTCATATTTGTATTGTCTCCTAAATATAGGGATGACTTACATGATTAGCGGTGTAAGTACTTACCTCAATTTACATCGCAACCGGCAGAGTGTTTTGAAAATCATCCTATTTTCTACTCGTTTTCTCGTCGCAAGTTCATTTACGTTCAGTAGTTCAATTGCGTAACCCATTTACATGCCTATCAATTTGAAAATGTTCTGTGATAACTTTCTAGACCTATCCTGCTAATGCGTATGAAGTTTCATTCAAATCGGTTCAGTCATTTAAAAAAAAAGGGATTTGAAAGTTTTTATGAAATGGCTTAAGTCGTAAAGCTTGATATACTTATTCTCCCCATCATTGAAATACTTTTTTGTTCTGGACCATACCTTAAAACCTTCTAGTTTAAGGTATGGTGGAGATAATGGAGGTCAAATTTCCAACTTTTGCACAAGTTGTTTTTAATGAATCTTGTCCAATAACCCTACGTTTATTAACAAATGTAATTCAAAAATAGCTGTTTTCTACTAAACGTTAAAACCAATACACCATAATCTTAATTTAGGCGACTAGTAATTGCGCGGTGAAATCTCATTTCCCAGAGCTCGAAAATGGCATATCATTTAAGTATCATCATGGCAATCGCATTATGCCCGAGGTTCATCTACTGATGGACAATATGGACCTAGGTAGGTACCTATTTGTTCCAATAACCAGCACAAAGGACGAACCTAACTCATTATCAAGTGCCATGCGGGATGGATTTGTGGTGGCAGTATGACGCAGCTTTCAGTAGGGCGATACTTCCCATCCTACTCAATTCGATAATGTATCTGAATCAGTTGTGTATCCATACTATCGATACTTTAATACTAATGTGAAAGTAACTCTGTCTGTTAAATTGTTCGCCCTAACGTTAGTACGGCTATCGATTTCAATGCAATTTGTACACAGATGTTCATGACCTGAGTTAGAACATAGAACACTTTCTAGCCGACGAAAAAAAAGCAGTAGGTTCTCAATTCCACACGTATTTTTTTTATGTATTTCCACGCATAACTTTTTACCGAGAAGTCCGATTTGAATGATTCTTTTGGAGATTATATCTCAAGTTGGTCCCGTTTAAAAATTAGGAAATAAAATCCACCCCTAAGGTTAGAAAAACAAGGGGTTAATTGTTTTTTTTCTCGGTACTACTAGCGTTTTATATTAAACATCGACTTGGCGATGATTTATGTTAAACATTCCATGACAATAATAATATTGTCATGGCTACTACCAAATGCTCTTCACTGCACTTTCAATCTATGCTATATCATAAAAATAAAGGTAATCTTCTTTATATATATAAAAATCACGTCGTGTCACTATGTTCATACACGCTAATCTCCGATACTAACTAACCGATTTCAAAATTTTATGATTTTCTATGGTCGGTTTCAGATTGAAAGATAGGATAGGTTTGAACCCGATAGATGGCGCTGTGCTAAGCAGGCGCGTAATATTATGAAGATGTACAGTTTGTAAGATGTTAGAGGTATTTTCTAAACATGTTACTATTTATACTATTAAAGAGTGTCATAGGATAATGTTTCTTAGACGCGGAAGAAGCCGCAGGTTAAGCTAGTAATGTAAACAGAGGTTCTATTCTGAAAACTACAAATCAGAAAGTTGGTGAGGATGAATGGATATATGTTTGTTACTCTTTACTGAAGTTACTGAACGGATTCGAATGAAACTTGGCACACAGACAGGATACTTTTTATTCCAGTAGTACGATCCCGTAGGTTATTATCTAACTTCAGGCGAAACCGCGGGCATAAGCCAGTAATACTATACTGGGTGTTTTTTTAAACGTGGGCAATACTTTACGGGCGTGTAGTACTCATGAAAATAAGCAACTTTTACTATGGGACCGACCATGAAATCGCGAAAAAAATATCAGCTGCTCCATACATTATTGGTCGCGTAACTCGAAAAAATGTAAGCAGCAACAGGTAGTTTAAATCATATTTCATAGTTAGCCCCATAGTAAGAGTAGCTCATATTTATGTGTACTTCACTCCCTTAAAGTATTACCCACGTTTAATCAAACACCCTGTATTAACGAAACGAACTACTTAATAGGCAATGTATAAATCTGGTCACGCCTCTTAATCCGATTGTAATATCATAGTCTTACAATCAATTAGATAGTCTATTTTGCTGATAAACGAAAATTAAAACCATTGGAAATTAAAATGACGTCAACAGTGTTAGTATCTTTTAATATTTTGTTGTTGATGAATATGTTACGGCTAAAAGCCGAAGTAAAGTTTCCTAGGTCTAGCCGGCTATACCTAGGTGCAGCCGGTAAGACTTGTGTATCTTTTTTTATTGCTAGGACACATCGACCAAATGGATTAGGTTAGGTTAGGTTAGAACTGTGAAAAAACGCGCGCGAGCCGAGCGAGCGCAGCGAGCGGTGCCACGGCAATAGCCGGCGAGCGCTACAACCTAATTTTTTGAAGATAAGTAGGATACATTTTAACACGTTAAGGCGTTGATCCCGAGTGTCATTTGTAGATCTTTGACAGTCGTTAGGAAGTCAGTAGCTCAAAAAAAAATGCCAACCAGACTTACCAAGGGGTTTTATCATATAACCCATTATTAACTGGGTTGTGGGGTCAGACAGGCAGTCGCTCCATGTAAAATACTGGTATTCAACTGCATCCGGTTAGACTGGAAGCCGACCCCAACATAGTTGGGAAAAGGCTAGGCAGATGATGATGAGTGATACTTCTGAGATCTAACTTTCGTTTCCAAGGTAGGTAGGTATAGGGGGGTAGGTAGGTATTGTATTATTCGATTTTTCATCAGTAACTTTTGTCTGATACCAATAGGCGCAGCCACTATTACATGGTATTAAAACTTAAATGGCAAAGTGTGGGTGTACTATAGACAATTTCTTCTCACGTGTAGGGGAAATTCAGGCACGTTGTTATGTTGTCATCATCAGCCTACAACAGTCCACTGCTGGACATAAGCCACTTCAATCGCACGACACTTAACTCGATTCTCGGCAACTCTCATCCAGTTGCTACCAGCCACCCTGCGAATATCGTCGCTCCACCGAGCCTGAGGGCGTCCCACCTTGCGCTTGCCGATTCGTGATGTCCACTCAAGAACAAATCTACCCCAACGGTCATCGGTTCTATTATGCGCGGTTATGTTATGCTACGTTATGTGTAAACAGAGCATATACCAGGGTTAAGCAATTGGAAATGGTTTTAACCCAGAAATTGGTATTTATTTATTCAGAAATACACTCTGAGCTTACAGTTTTTTACTATATTATAATATAAAACAACTATTGGAAATATATAATATACACTACTAAAAATATAAAAGTATGAGCGTAGGCTGAATAAAATAAACATAAATACAAAGCGAAAACATGGAGTGTTTTTTTTGCAATTCCAATTTAGAATAATAATGATTAAAATGAAGGTAAACATTCTCCTGTAAATCCATCCATCCATGAAATAATGAATACTTCTCAGTATTCAACTGCATCTGTTACGATTAAAAGTAAACCAAAGCTGGAAAAATAATATGAAAGATGATGTCGATTAAATATGTAATTAATCGTAAAACAACTTATTAATATCTTTAATAAATTAGCCCCCTGTCTTTACAACACCTGTTCTTAATAGCATTATAAAGCAGTATTATTATCTTCGAAGATTGTACCGTATTACTGGCGGATAATAAACTACCGCGTCCTGTGATTGAATAGGCTTCTATGGGGAAGAAGATTATTAATTCGTTGCGTATTATTGCTTCCTTTGTCTAGTTACTGCTGTGCTGCTATGCTGAGCATGAGGTCCTGGGTTTGATTCACTTGTCGGGCAAATTGTTATTAGGTTTTTCCGTTAGTAATTTTTCAGAAGCAGCCACGGAGTTTGGATTTGTGCCCGGTTGATGGCAATAGGCTCGCCCCCTATTACATGGAAGTGAAATATTGGTGTACTATTAGGTAACGCCTAACCCTTCGGGGGTTACAGGCGTAATGTTATGGAGATTATTACATGTCAGAATCGAAAAATATTACTCTAAACGATTAAATGTGTTCTCATTCGTATTGCTTTTCCTTCTTGAATTATTGCCAGTGCAATAAAATGCACTGCGATTCTTATCAAATGAAAAAAAGATCTTTGGGTGTGGATATCGTCTGATATTATCAAATACAAGGTTTATCTGACTGCCCGTCTGTTACAATCGAAATTTACTTGTCCGATTACGAAATATATGTTTTGTTTTGAAGTTAGGGTTTTATCTATACTAATATTATAAAGAGGTAAAATTTGTTTGTATGTAGGGGGTAATCTCCGGAAGTATAGAACCAATTTTAAAAATTGTTTCACTGGTAGAAAGCTACATTATTCGTGAGTGCTATAGGTTACAAATTATAAAGATTTCACGCAAATTAGCCGAGCCATCAAAATTTTCGCGGACGAAGTCACGGGCGAAGTGCTAGTTTTTAATAAAAAAATAAAAAAGATTCCGGCGAATTGAGAACCTCTCCTCCTTTTTTGTAGTCGGGTAAAAAATATAACACCACATAGGATGCAACTAGTGAAAATAAAACTAATTAACCATAAATTAGTCCTGCTTTTTTAATATTTAGTTTTAATAATTCTATAATATTAGTAGCTTTAATTCATTGGTGTATTTATTTATTAACTACAATAAAATAATGTAAAAAAAAATTAGCGTTTCAAATAACCATCTTTAAAAACTTCCAAACCCTTTTATGTACCACTGTCTCATTAGAAACGACACAATTCCTCTCGATCGGCATACATTGCACGTCTCTATAGCTTAACCATGCGAATTTATGAAACAATCCGCGTAATGTATATAAAATATTAGAGATCACTATCACGTACTCACTTTATTAGGCCTATAACATACTGAGCGAATTTTATTGTACCAACATGTAAAATAGGCCGGTGATGGGCCTAGCACGAACGCGCGGAATAAATTTAAAGTAAGCTCGAACGTTTGCAAAATTGAATATTCTCATTTAATCAAGATTAGTCCGTGGATGAGTGACCACTACCACCGAGTTTCCGAGCCATGCCTCGGAAAGCACGTCAAACCGTTGGTCCCGGCTGTCATTTCTAGATCTTTGACAGTTGTTACAGGTAGTCAGTGGCCCAAAAAGTCTGACAACCAGTCTTACCAAGGGGTATCGTATTATCCACTGGGTAATACGATACCCCAACGCAGGTCCGCAACGAGGTCAGATAGGCAGTCGCTCCATGTAAAACACTGGTATTCAGCTGCATCCGGTTGGAATGTAAGCCGACCCCAACATAGTTAGGTTATGCAGATGATGACTCATTTCACTCATAATATTGAGTAAAATGCCAAAACATATACACGCGATACGACGTCGAATCGTGACTGGTTGCTATATGACATTTATCGTGGATCGTAATCAATATTTTCGCGAGAGGTTTGTGCTATGTAATGGTGTCTGCGCAGGATCGCATTGTCAGTTTTCTCGACATGATGTCGTGATCGTGTGTTTGTGTTGGCCCTTATAGTTAATACTTTTTAATAACAAAAATGTCAAAATGCTACAGGATAATAATTATAAGCATTTTCAAAACAAAAGTCATTTGAAACTCCAAAACGCGCGGTCGAGTTAGGACTTCGGTAATAATGTTTCCAATGCTTTTTCAACTGATTCTATACGGAGTTCAAAAGGATGGAGAAATTATTCTGAAGTAATAGAGGTTTCGTTGTTACAAGTGGGTTATGTTTTCGTGGAATAAAATATAATACTTATTGGATCGTTCTTGGTAGGTCGGAATAATCTGCCTCATTGATTCAAAAATAGGTTACAACTTAAGCAGCTGTGCTCAGACCTGAGCGCTTAGACAGCTGGCAATTACAAAGTCAATCTACCTAGCCTGTTCCCAACTATGTTGAGGTCGGCTTCCAGTCTTACCGGATGCTGCTGAAACCCAGTTTATACATCGAGCGACTGCCTATCTGACCTCCACAACCCAGTTAGTACTGGGTAATACGATACCCCTTGTTAAAACTGGTTGTCAGACTTTCGGACCACTGACTACCTGTAACGACTGTTAAAGGTCTATAAATGATAGCCGGGATCACCGGCTTGACGTGCTTTCCGAGGCACGGAGGAAACTCGGTATGTAATGGGCTGTTACCCATTCACGAACCAATCTAGGCAAACGCGGCTTAACCTGAATATCGACCCGAGTGGCTGTTATTAACCACAAGCTGCTCAATGATAATTTAAACATATAATTTAAAAAAATAAACCCACTCGTACTTAATACTAAATAGCGACCCGCCCCGTCTTTGCACGGGTGCAATATATACATATAAACCTTCCTCTTGAATCACTCTATCTATTTAAAAAAACCGCATCAAAATCCGTTGCGTAGTTTTAAAGATCTAAGCATACATAGGAACAGACAGACAGCGGGAAGCGACTTTGTTTTATACTATGTAGTGATTAAACGTAACATTGTTATTTTTTACTTATGCATTGATATTGTTCAGCATTTCCTGCCAATAAGAGGTTGAAGTAGTGATGGAAATTTTGGATAGCATAGCACCTTCAATCAAAGCTGCTAGCCTTAATTACTTAAGTGGAACTGTTTGTACAACTCATACATATAACAAGCAGCAATTTGTTTCTTACCTTTAATTAAATTCAAAGCGGTATTTGTATACCTGCCTTTATACTTGAATACAAAGGGACAAAATGTACCTTCTTTAATAAAGCTTTTAATTTTATAAACAGTAAATTGCAAACTAAAAGAATGTATGTTGAATTCTATAAGTAGACATTCGTTCAAAAATGGTCCCTGAATATCTAAAGGGTGTAAATAGACCCTTAACATATACGAAAGGCACTTGTTCTCCCAGTCTTTGCGATCATTTTTTGTTCTAGACCATACCTGGGAACCTTATAGTTACGGAGATATTGGGGGTCAAAGTTCCAACTTTTTCACAAGTTTTTTTTTTAAATACATGTTTTTAATGTAAGATTTTTACTTTACACACCTCCACGACCCCCGTACTATTCAATCCACCCATCAGCACAATGCTTTGATTGCATCGAGTCCTACCGTAAAACGTGATTTTTCAACCCAAAAAAAAAGTCGATTCCCATCAATATTTTTTGCGTACTTTTATTACTTCATTTGATGAACAGAATGCTTGGTTGACGGCTATGTGAAGGGTCTGTTTACACCCTGTATATTAATAAAAATCAATGCCAAATGCATGACGGAGCATCACTTGAGGAGGGCTCGACCGATTTCGCCGTTTTTTTTTGTGTTTGTAACGGTCAGGACACGACTCTGTTTTAAGCTTTCACGGTTTACAACTAAAACGAACAATCACGGAAGATATTCCGTAAGTGACAGTATACGTTTGGTCAGGACACGGTTTGTATAAAAGGAAATTTTGTTTTTTTTTTGTTAACTGCACTTTCATTGACTTGATGAGTAAATTGCACCCGTGAATAGCCGAGTCGGGTCGCTAGTAATAAATAAATTATGAAATTAAGACAAAATATCACAATTCAACTTTCAAGCGTGCCTGTAGACAAAGTAGAGGTGCAAAATAATTATAGTTTGTATTGTGAAGAATATACATAATTATTTATTTGCCATTTAATTTTACCCGCAAAAGCACCTTACTTGACTATGACATTGCACAACACCACATACTTTACGACGTGTAATAACGCAATATAATTATTATAATTTATTGCCATAAATAAATCATGCTGTATATTCAATTTCGCGAGATGATTTATCGCAGTTTCAAAGTCAAAGGTGTAATATTTTTGTTACTGAAGACTTATCGCGTCTAGGTGAAATTAAGGTGTAGCGCCTAAAACTATTTTGAACAAATTACAAAAGGTTTTGCACCTGGGTATATAATTTAGTTACTGCAGTTTCTCTTACCGAAACTCTTTTATAATATTCTTTAATAAAAATTTCATTTTGGGTTGGCGAATTTCACCAAAAAGGCTTGCCAAATTTCAACGAAAAAACTGAAACTTTTATCATAATTATAAGTTGTTAGTAATTTTATTATTCTTTGAGCATGATCTATTAAGCGGATGTGTTCTACAAATGGGCAAATATTTTTTTTATCTATCAATTTTTTTTTTTAGTATATGTAGAACCTTTGTGGTAACTATATTTTCGAACCGTGTTGGGGTTGAAACTTTGGGTCTGTGGGATTTGAGTGCTTACAGCCTGTAATTTCGAAATGCCTAGTTGACGCATCCCATGACCCAAGCGTTGTCTTTTACCTTGACCAGAGGCTAAGTGTTACCATACAACGTGCAACGCCGCCAGCCTCTTGGACATAGTACCAGCTGGCAGCTTTTAAAAATACTTAATCAAGATACGTAAAAAATTGCCTTATTATTATAACATGACCGCTATGAGTATCTGCAGTATATTTTTCCAATGCCCAGTTATGCCAACTTACAAGCATCAAAGTTTTTACTACACAAACCAAACCAGAAGTAAAAACGCTTACAAAGAAAAAGGTACCTACATAAACACAATTTTTTATCCACTGCAAATTCCCTTCAAAACAAAAACGTATTACATAAATACAGCCCAATTCCGGGTGCAAAACAAACGTTGTATACAATTGACACAACGTACTTTAACGTACTAAACCAATCGTAAAATGTTTATTTCTGTCGCTTGTTAGGGGTCCCATGTGTGAGAATTTCTCACGGGTTTTTCCCTGTCTACATGGTAACAGGCATTTTAATACGGAATAGGCAGTCGCCCTACGTTTTGATGTTGATGTCATAAAATACGAGATACAGTTCGATGTAGGTATGTCTGAGTTGTTTTGGCGATTCTTTTTAGAGGTTTCCAGAAATATAGCAGCGCCATCTGGTTTAAATAAACTAGTGAAAGGGTCTTTAAAGTTGTACTTAAATAAATGGGGGTCATTAAGGATGATAGTAGCTACATGATGGTTATTTCCAACATGTTAGAAATCTAATTTCTACGGTAACTCTGATGTTTCTGAAAATCTGCACCATATGCTCAGAACGGCTACCGTATGGTTTTGGGCAGTGGACCAACGACGCAGTCCACCATCTACTCTAATTTCGATCCAAAAAAGCAGCCTTTGCCTCATAGTACTGAAAGGTGAAAGCCAGGCCGCCATAGTAAATTAGGCCCTCAGTGGCCACATGTAAAACCGAATGCTAATATTTGTATACATCACAAATAATTTATTGATGAAAGAAAATTATTGAAAAAACTCAGAGTTTCCAAATTATAAGGTTTTTAGGCATTGGAAGTGTGCTCTGTCTTCATAAATGAAAACAAAGTAACTTCAAATTATATAATTTAAGTTATCAACCTTATTTTCGGCTGCGAGGACTCGGCTCTTTGACTAACCGATCGCGATGTAAGAATTTTCCACACCGTAAAAAATTGAAAATGTTCATGGTCAGTGGACCAGAAACATACTCTATTTTCTGACAGAGCCACAGATAGCTATCTGTCAAAATATAGCTTAAACACTATTTAACGTTGAATTACTTTGGGACTTCAACATAACTGGTGATTTGAGGGTGTCATATTATAAGTAATTAGAACTCTGCCTAATCTTTCAGGGATTACAGGCTTGATGTTATGTATAATGAATGGTACTATCTAATAGGCTATTTCTGCAATTATTTCAAATCTTCACAAATGTCATCTAGATATACGTCACCGGAACCGATGACATAAACCCCAGTAGCTCATTTTATGACACTGGCATAAAATAAACATTCCCTGTTATCTAGGGAGTTGAATCTCAGCGAAACAAATGACAGTGTCAACATGGCGACTTCTGTTCATTTTGTGTTGTGCACCTTTTATTTTTCATTGCATCCCGCCACCGAGCCGCGGGTAGCGGGAGGGTGAGGCCACGAAAAGAGAGGTTTTTAATATGACACTCTAGTGATGTTTAAGTCGAAAATTAACTTTGATTTCAACTCTTGCTTGATGGCTCTTGAAGACAAAATAAATTCAAAAGCAACGAGGTCTACCTACTTCTTAACTTTTTTTTCAGAAGGTTTCGTAAAAGAAATCAAGGTTTTCCAAAGTAGCATTGGTCGCTATCAGTTTTCTAATATTTGCAAAAGTGAAGTGTAAAAAATAATTAATTAATACTGATGTCAGTAAAATACTACAATTTATGGAATACTAGTGTTCTATAAATATAGTTATGCAGCTTACTGCATAACTATATTTATAGAACACAAGACTATTGTATAAGAAAGTTACAAGATGTGGTCCATGTCAATTTTATCTTAGCCGAAAGTGATATTTATTGCCAAAAAAGTGATATTACGTCACTTGCACTCAGCAACTGTCAAGGTCACGTCACATTTATCCCTAAAAATCATAACTTAAACAAAGTACAACCTCGAAAAATATCTAAGACCAACTACTTTATAGTTCCCTATTTCATTTTATTTATGTTCTTGTTTGGGACTGTAAGGAACATTATTTATCCAAATATATGACAACTATTTCCATATCTCACGAATATATAATAGGAACTGATGTACTAAATAATTTAGACTAGGTATTCGCGGTCTATGCGAAATATAACGGAAAGGAATTTGGGTCTTTGCCAATAAAATATTTTTATGTTGCCTGATAAAGACATTGATTTCTTTTTCAGCCACAACTCAAGATAACAGAAAACACAGATTGAATGTAGAAGGTGAGTTTACTGCGATTTGAAAATCACTACTCTTTCAAACATATAAGCAAAAAATAAAGATTGAAATCATTAGATTCACCTTACCGCCTCAATTCAAAAAGTCAGGGCATAATCAGCTTCTTATGTGTTCTCACTGGTGGGACTCAGGTCTTGTCTCTGTAGAACGGGGAAAAGATCATTATCCGACACGCGTGTCTCATCATGTCCTTGAATACTTGGTAATAGATCATGCAACCATGTTTTCCGACACGGTTTTGAGAACAGTGACGAAAACATTAGAACAAAATAAAGGGCCTGAAAAGTTCTGGAGTGGCGACCGCGAACCTTAAGACGTTGCGTTGGAAGGCCTCCTACTAGATAGACCGATGACCTGGTGAAGGTTGCAGGGATCCGCTGGATGCGAGTCGCACGGGACCGGTCAATGTGGCGACACTTGGGGGAGGCTTATGTCCAGCAGTGGACGTCTTTTGGCTGAAATGATGATGATGATGATGAAAATGCCTATGGCATTAAGTCAGCCAATATACTTTTGTGCTTGAAGTGTTAAATAAATAAAGGGCCTGTTAGGTTCGAACCCAGAAAATCATGGAACTTATTTCTAATTAACCTAATGAACGGAATTCACACTCAAAACCAAATCAAAAACAGAGAGCCCAATAATTCTTCCAATAACAAAAGCATAAAACTCCGTCACTTTTGTAGCCCCATCCAAAGAAATGGCCGTCGCGTTGACGATACTCGTTCCCGGGGCAATGATAAGCGAAATAAATGAGATATCTCCGTGCCGGGACAACGTCGATACCGGCCAGAATGAATTCCTTCTCGCGAGTAATTGTACGCTGACGTTACAGCGGTACCGCAGTAATTTCACTCGGGTAGAAAGTCATACTGGCGAATGTATCCTATTGGTGTAGTAAAATTACTTTGTAATGAAATTAATGTAATGTAATAAAATTAAGGTGTGAATTGAAAGTAAAAATACGGAACACAACGCTGCTCTCAAAAACGGGGATCACAGACATAGGCAAAAAGGCTGCCAGGCTGAAATGGGATTGGGTGGGTCACGTGAGCCGCATGCATAACGACCGCTGGGCAAAGGTCTCAACAAGATGGGTGCCTGAGGATGGACGGCGCCGCCGAGGCCGGCCCAGAAAACGGTGGCGAGATGATTTAGACGCGCATCACGAAGGCTGGTTCGAGGTGGCGCAGGAGAAGAGTACCTGGAAGGATATGGGAGACCTTTGCCCAGCTGTGGGATATACAAGGCTAATGAAAAAAATGAAATGAATGTAATATGAAATTATTAATTATTCAAGTAATGGAAATGTAAACATAATACTTTTTATGATAATTACGATGAATTAACTTTAATATTATGTTCTATTTAGTTATGATATAAGTAGTTGGTGGGTGACAGTTTTTATTTGACAGATGTCCCTAGACTACAGCTCTGCTATATGGCACAACGCAAGTTATCAGCGACAATGCTTAATAAATGCTTTTCTCCAGCAGCCTATAATGTTCAAAATGTCAGAACATACGCTCTCACCCTTGCAACGCTCTAAATAAAGAAGTTTCAAGTCAAAGATAGAAAGAAAACTCACGGCTGCAAAAGGCCCCAAAATTGTCTATAATTTCGTCCCGCAGTATTAGTTCTGAATAAAGCCAATAGTTATTTTAAACTTACACTGTCACTTACTGATATCAGCGATTTTCAATTATTCTCAGCTCCCGATATTCCGTGATTTTCAATTATTCTGCGCTCCCGATATTTCGACGCTGAACGCTGTTGCAAGCGCCATGATCGCGTGATGGCTCACAAAACTCTCTCTAATTGAAAATCCCGGAAAATATCCCGTGACAGTGTAAGTTTAGTTATAAACCGTGAAAGCTTGAAACAACAATTATTTGATCAAAAAATAAAGACAATGGGTATCGAAGTCCCTAGTAACACGTTTCAGACTTGCATATTATTATTTGTTTGTATCGTAATTTTTTATCACAGTCTTACTAGACAGAAATTCCCAAAATTATAATAACATTTACAGCTGCTGTATAATCTTTTTTATCACTCACCTGTGTGGTCCAAAATGCGTCGTACCTCATAGCATAAATAAATTGATTTACGTAACAGTATTAAAAGCTGCCCGAGCGTCCAAAAAAATTTATGCAGCTCGATTTTACTGTAACCAAACTGATTTTTACTTTTACCTTGCTTTAGCTTTGATGTTTTGTTAGGAATGTGCGCCTGGGAGCATTTTTAGTTACTTCTAAAATACAAAATAAAATATTTTATAAATCATTGTGTTATGGGGCTTGACTTAACCAGAAAAAAGTGCTACATCTGGTCCACTCTCCCCGCTGTTCCCCTATATCCGCATAGACCGGCTATCTTGTTCATTCTGTCTTACTGAAAACATTATTAAAACGCACATAATCAAAATAATCGTTAAAGGTTCGTCGTTTAAAGGTTCCGTATGGTGTCGGACGTAAAAGAATAGCACCATCCCATATCTTCCCGTGGGTGTCGTAAGAGGCGACTAAGGGACTTACCAGAGAATGGGCAGCAGCGTTCTCTGCGGTATTTAACAACCGTACTGCGATCGCCAACCCGCCTGCCAAGCGTGGCGATTATGGCAAAACCCCCCCAATGATGAGCGCAACCAAGAAATGGCCCCTAGTACCCGGCAGCCCGTCTACCCTCGACTATGGTAGCGGTCGAGGTTACGGCGTGGCAAGGGGTGCGAAGAATCTCCGGACGGGATCAGGCTGCCTATACCGACGACTTGACCTGGCAACATACAACACGCGTACACTCCGGAACGACGAGAAGATAACGGAACTCGAAGAGGAATTGAGCAGGCTGCGATGGAGTATTGTGGGATTATCTGAAGTCCGAAGAGAGGGGGAGGATACGATAATCCTGAAATCCGGCAACCTGCTCTATTTCCGAGAGGGTGACCGGCAGTCCCAGGGTGGTGTTGGGTTTATCGTCCACAAGTCCCTCGTGAATAACGTGGTGAAGATCGAGAGTGTGTCGACCAGGGTGGCGTACCTTATACTCAGAATATCCTCAAGATATTCGCTGAAGGTCATACAGGTCTACGCCCCGACCTCGGCACACCCCGACGACGAAGTGGAGACCATGTATGAGGATATCTCTAAAGCCCTGCATGGTTTCAAAACTCACTTCACCGTTGTCATGGGGGACTTCAACGCGAAACTGGGCAAACGAGACGGGGATGAGCTGCAGGTGGGGCAATTTGGGGTTGGACGTCGGAACCACCGGGGTCACCAACTGGCTAGTTTTATGGAGAAGGAGGGCCTCTATATGATGAACTCCTTCTTCAGAAAGCGTGAGCACAGGAAGTGGACCTGGCAGAGTCCCGATGGTGCAACTAAAAATGAGATTGACTTCATCATGTCAACCAAGAAGCAAATGTTCAATGATGTCTCTGTGATCAATTCGGTGAAAACCGGGAGCGATCACCGCATGGTAAGAGGCACATTGAACATCAATATAAAGCTTGAAAGGTCTCGACTGATGAAGTCTACGCTCCGTCCAGCACAAATCCAGATCCAAAACCCCGAGAGCTTTCAGCTTGAACTCCAGAATCGTTTCGAGTGCCTAGGAAGCTCAGTGGACGAATGCAACGATGGGTTCGTGGAAACTGTCCATACGACTGGGTCTAAGTTCTTCAAGACACGTCGTGCACAGAAGAACAAAAGACTCTCTGATCATACTCTCGAGCTCATGAAGGAGCGGCGCGAGATGATCCTGCAGTCTTCAGACGAGGCGTGGAAGTACCGGCAGCTCAATAGACGGATCTCTAAATCCTTGAAACGCGACCTCCGCCGCTTTAATACCGAGCGTATTAAAGACGCTATTGAGCGGAATAAAGGCTCCAAGGTTTTTTCAAGAGATCTGGCTATTGGGCAGAGCCAGCTCACGAAACTGAAGACCGACGATGGCAGGATCGTATCCGCCAAACCGGAGCTGCTGAGGGAGATCGAGAGTTTTTATGGGCAGTTGTACACTTCAACCAGTAAACCCGTTGCAAATCTAGCTAACGACCCAAGAGCTAGACTGACCCGACACTATACCGAAGACATTCCGGATGTCAGCCTGTACGAGATTAGGATGGCTCTGAAACAGCTTAAAAACAACAAGGCACCGGGTGAGGACGGAATTACGGCCGAACTCCTGAAGGCAGGTGGAAAACCGGTACTTAAGACCCTTCAGAAGCTGTTTGATTCCGTCATACTCGAGGGGAAAACGCCGCAGGCATGGTGCAGGGGTGTGGTGGTACTCTTCTTCAAAAAGGGCGACAATGCCCGGCTGAAGAACTATAGGCCCATCTCACTTCTAAGCCATGTCTACAAGCTGTTTTCAAGAGTCATCACGAATCGTCTCGCGCGCAGGTTTGACGATTTTCAGCCTCCCGAACAAGCCGGATTCCGAAAAGGCTTTAGCACCGTAGACCACATACATACGCTGCGCCAGGTTATACAGAAGACCGAAGAGTATAACCTGCCTCTCTGCTTGGCGTTTGTGGACTACGAGAAAGCCTTCGATTCGATCGAGACTTGGGCTGTACTGCAGTCTCTCCAACGGTGCCAAATCGACTATCGGTACATCGAGGTGCTGAAGAGTTTGTACAAAAACGCCACCATGTCAGTCCGACTTCAGGACCAGACCTCGGAACCTATCCTTCTGCAGCGAGGTGTAAGACAGGGAGACGTCATATCTCCGAAACTGTTCACCGCTGCACTGGAGGATGTCTTCAAGGTTCTGGACTGGAGAGGGCTAGGCATCAACGTCAATGGCGAGTACATCTCTCACCTTCGGTTTGCCGACGATATAGTGGTCATGGCTGAGACCATGGAGGACCTCAGTACAATGCTCGATGACCTCAGTAGAGCTTCCGAAAGAGTGGGTCTTAAAATGAACATGGACAAAACCAAAGTCATGTTGAATGCCCATGTAACACCCACTCCTATCAAGATCGGAGACTCTACACTCGAAGTTGTAGACGATTATGTCTACCTGGGACAAACGGTCCAGTTAGGTAGGTCTAACTTCGAGAAAGAGGTCAATCGTCGAATCCGACTCGGCTGGGCAGCGTTCGGGAAGTTGCGTGGTATCTTCTCGTCCAACTTACCGCAGTGTCTCAAGACGAAAGTCTATGACCAGTGTGTGTTGCCAGTGATTACATACGGGACCGAAACGTGGTCGCTCACAATGGGCCTCATCAGAAGGCTGAAAGTCACCCAAAGGGCAATGGAGAGGGCTATGCTCGGAGTTTCCTTGCGTGATCAAATCAGAAATGAGGAGATCCGCAAGAGAACCAGAGTTACCGACGTAGCCCGAAGAATAGCCAAACTTAAGTGGCAGTGGGCAGGGCACATTGCTCGCAGAACGGATGGCCGATGGGGCCGAAAAGTTCTGGAGTGGCGACCGCGAACCGGAAGACGCTGCGTTGGAAGGCCTCCCACTAGGTGGACCGATGACCTCGTAAAGGTTGCAGGGATCCGCTGGATGCGAGACGCACGGGACCGGTCAATGTGGCGACACTTGGGGGAGGCCTATGTCCAGCAGTGGACGTCTTTCGGCTGAAATGATGATGATGATGATGAATCAAAATAACAAGAAGGAGAAATATGTAATAGCTTTATTATCATTCGCATTTATCATAAAAATCATAAATGCGAATTATAATTCATTCGCAAAAACAATTGATTTTCTTTTACTGTTTGTTATAAACCTGTCTATACCTACTGTCAAGATATAAAAAATATTAACACCAATACCGAAATAATTTTATCATATTATTCATATACACTAGCTTAGCTATGTATTGTCAATATTTATTGGATATTCTGATGTAACACCAATATTTCACCAAACAGGTACAGATCTTCTAAAGAAACTACGCGTTTCGACAATGATCGTCTTTGTTCGGAAATACGAACGCGCGTCGAATGAAATCCAATAAATGCTATTACAACCATGGAAGTACTTTATCATCATCATCATTTTAAATTATCGTAGTTAGAGCATTATACAGGGTGTTTGGTTAAACCTGGGCAATACATTAAAGGAGTGAAGTACTCATAAATGTGAGCAGTTTTTACTATGGGGCTAACTATGAAATATGATTTAAAAAATCTGCTGTTGCCTACATTTTTGCGAGTTACGCGACCAATAATGTGTGGAGCAGTTGATTTTTTTTCGCTATTTCATGGTCGGTCCATAGTAAGACTTGCTTATTTTCATGAGTACTACACGCCCCTAAAGTATGGCCCACGTTTAAAAAAACACCCTGTAGATTAACTCTATTTTATTCCAAAACACTTTTGAGTGACGGATGAGGTGTGACAAAATGCAGACAGTACAAAACTAATAAGCTTTGCCTCTGTGGGGCGGTTACTCTGTGGCAGTACCTAGTTATTTCATTAGCAAGAATAAGTGTCAGTTTTCAAGAAGTCTTTTTCTACACGTGTTTCACGTACACCACGGACCACGCACACATGCTTCCTTTTTCCTTAATTTACTAACAGAAAAAGTATATTTTAGTTGATACGTACGCGACGTCAAGGCATGTTCTCTGATGCCTCGTGCGTGGCTCAGGAACACGTGACACGTTCAACTTTATTGACGAATCCATGTAATACTCATCTGATATTTTCCTTTAGACAGGTGTCAAGATTGGAAAAGGATCTTCAATCGGTCCCTCATTGAATTATATAGTTAGTTTTTTGACTGTCTAGTTGTCGCAAGCACTACTGCTGAGCTTGTGGTCCTGGTTTCGATTCCATCGATTTTTCCACCAGTTTTTCATCAAGCTACCCAGGAGTCGAGATTAGTGTTCGATTGATTGCAATAGGCTTCCCCTATATTGCGTCGGACTTAAACATAACTGGCGAACTATTGGTACACTTCTGCCTAACTTTTCAAGGATTACAGGCGTGATTATGTTCGGCTAGGTTTTTCGACTCGAAACGACGCTGGGTTCTACTTCTAGGGTTTTTTTTAACACTAAATAGGCTCGCGTTAGGCCGCAACTCGCCAGATGTAACTCCCGGCCACCGTAGGCGAGGGCCTGTGGACGGCGAGTTATGGGCTAGCTCGCCTTCCGTACGTCTTATGACGACAGGCCGTGTCGACGGCGCGTTCGTGTTCCACGCGCGCCTCAAAGAAGGAAGGAAGGGGCCCGCAAGGGCCGATGTCTGCCGGGGCTGCGGGACTGTTCGAAAGAGATACCGCGGCCCTGGAACACAAAGGGCAAAGAAGCAACATGGAAGGGTTTTAGTCAGTAGAAGTCTGACACTCCCTTCCGCTCCGCCCAGACCTACCTAAGATTCTACATTCACTAAGAATTTTTAAGTACAAACAGCGAGTGAAGGACTGCTATACTATGAATTACTAGAAATTTACTGGAAGCAAGTACCGACAGCAACTGTCAAACTTTCAGGCTTCAACTGTATGTAACGACTATCTTAGATATTCATAGAGAGCAAGTTGGACGACTGTTTTGAAGCTCGGGTGACTCTTGAAGTGTAACTGTGTGACCTAACCCGGCCACCGAGGTCAACAAGAGTGCAGCTGCGGATAAGAAGGATTTAAATTCAAAGTTATTTAAAACCAATTGTAGGTTGAGGTACAATTCTGAAGAACCGTTAACTGTGACTACAGCCATAGCACAGCAACGCAGCTGGTTTCTATAAAAATATATGAAAACGACATGCAAAGATAGCCATTTATGATACATTTCCGCCAGTTTGTAGTTGCGGTCTGTACTTACTAAACTGTACTTTCCTTGCATCGCCGTCTTAATCTGCTTCACTGGTACCTGGAGAAAAACTATCATAAAATATGTACTACTCATACAGGGTGGAGACGACAATGCGACAATAAATTAAACTGTATGTAACTCATGACGTTCCCAGTCTGCATACAAAAATTCAATCAAAAATTACTGGATATTTTCGATTGAATTTTGTATGCAGTTTATTCACAGGACGTTATTTTTCATTTTTGGCATTTTCTACATAGTGTAGATAATAGGCTACCACCAACAGGTTAACGAATCCCGCATCGGTATAAACGTTAAACACATGTTGCCAACTCGCTACTTCAAAAACCTTGGCCAAAATTGTCGTATTGTCGTCTCCACCTTGTATACTATAATAATCGGCGTGTGTATGTAAACTTAGACGAAGCAAAAGTAGTATGATATGTAAAGACACGTAGCAGATGGCGTTCTGATGTTTCTGCCTAGCCCCATGGAGAAACGGCGTGAATTTATCTATTTATGTGTAGGATCTAGGACTGTGATTAATTCTAGAATACTAGAACCTTCAAATACAAGACATTATGATAATATTATATAGAAGATTTTAAGCTATCATGGTCACTAACATTATTATTAATACTAGAAACGGGATATTTACCATGTTTACTGCAAGCACCATGATCACGGATAAACTGAAGTTATTGCGCGTGGGTGTTTATGAGCAGACAAACCGGTCTACCCTCTTTCTTGTTCGTTTTTTGCCATATCGGGAACTCATAAAAAACAGTAAACATGGTTTCTAGTATTAATAATAAATATAATAACGGTCTATAAAGTTCTTACATCCATTTTGAGAGCTAAAATTAACGAACACATTGATGACAATTTTATCATGTCTGCTTCTCAAAATGGATGTAGGAACGGGTCCCGCGGTACTAAGGAGCTACTCCTCATTGATATGGCCATTAGTCAACAGGTTCGCCGTTCCCGAAAGGATCTGTCGACATGTTGGATAGACTATAAGAAGGCCTATGATTCGGTGCCACATACATGGCTCATGAGGGTGCTAGAGTTGTATAAAGTTGATGCAACTCTGCGCACCTTCCTGATGTCATGTATGAGGCAATGGCGGACAGTCCTTCGCTATCCAGGATGTCGGCAAATCCAGAGGAATAGCGAGCCGATAAGGATAGAGCGAGGTATATTTCAGGGCGATAGTTTGAGTCCACTTTGGTTCTGCTTAGCCTTGAATCCTCTTAGCACGCTGCTGGAGGATTCAGGTCTAGGCTATCGGTTGAGGAGAGGTGGTCAAGTTATATCTCACCTCCTTTACATGGATGACCTGAAACTCTTTGCCCCCAACGATTTACAACTGATGGAGCTACTGAAGGTAACTGAAACTTTCAGTAGCGCCATCAGGATGGAATTTGGTGTGGACAAATGTGCGGTCATGCATGTAAAGCGAGGGGAGATTGTGGAATCCGTGGGAACCCAGCTCTCGAATTCCATAAATCTTAGATCCCTCTCAGCAACCGAAACCTATAAGTATTTGGGTATGTCGGAAGCGCTGGGCATCAATGTTGCTGACATGAAGCAATCGTTGAAGGAGCGCTTCTTTGGCCGCCTGAAAAAAGTATTTAATAGTCTTTTATCAGGCGGAAATAAGGTACGTGCCTTCAACGGTTGGGTCATGCCGGTTTTGATGTACTCTTTCGGCATACTCAAATGGACTCAAACAGAACTAGACGCCCTGGATAGGAGGGTCCGTACATTGTTGACGGCATATCGTATGCATCACCCGCGTTCTTCAGTTATGAGATTGTATATCCCGCGGAAGTGTGGGGGTCGAGGCTTTTTAAATGCTAAGACTCTCCACAATCGCGAGATATGCAATCTCAGGGAATATTTCCTTGAAGCCGACGTGGGGATGCATCGAGATGTCGTCGTGGTGGACAAGGGCCTCACCCCGCTTTCCTTGGCTAAAGAGAACTGGCGCAAACCTGTAGTGCTTGACACTAACGACCGCATGGAGGTATGGCAGAGTAAGGAGCTTCACGGACGCTTTTTCCGGGCCTTGCATGGACCCGATGTAGACCTATCAGCGTCCGTAGCCTGGCTACGTTCCGGGGACCTTTTCGGAGAAACCGAAGGTTTTGTCTGTGCAATTATGGATGAAGTTATGATGACGAATAACTACCGGAAATTTATTGTGAAGGATGGTACGGTGGACATATGTCGGGCATGCCACCGTCCAGGCGAATCAATCCGTCACATTATCTCCGGGTGTTCTCGTCTGGCTAACGGAGAGTACTTGCATAGACACAACCTTGTAGCCAGGATTATACATCAGCAACTTGCTCTAAAATACAACCTTGTGGAATCGGAAGTGCCGTACTATAAGTATGTGCCCGACCCAGTTCTCGAAAATGGCAGTATCACATTGTACTGGGATCGATCCATCATCACTGACAGGACTATTGTAGCCAATAAGCCTGATATAGTGGTGGTGGATCGATCAGAGCGGCGCGCAATGATTGTTGACATAACGGTCCCGCATGATGAGAACCTCGTGAAAGCCGAGAAAGATAAGCAAATCAAGTATCTTGACTTGGCTCACGAGGTTGTCGACATGTGGGATGTGAACTCAGCGATCATTGTGCCGATAGTTGTATCAGCCCATGGCTTAATTGCCAAGAGCCTCGACCAATACCTGAGGAGGCTCTCGTTAGGCAGCTGGATCAAGGGCTTGATTCAGAGAGCGGTACTTCTAGACACGGCTCGTATTGTTAGGAGGTTCCTCTCTTTGGAGCCCTGACCGCCGGTAGCTTGGACCCTGTTCCCGATACCGGTGGGCTACAATTTTTTATATTTTTAAATGTTTTTTATATTGGTTTTTCTAAGGAATATTTAAAAATGTTAAAAATTTGTAAAAATATAAATAAAGGAAATATAATAATATAAAAATAGATATATATAATAATATATATGTAGGACAGACGACTCTAAATGACCAAGCTTCTCTTAGTTTTCTGAACATTGTCTGTCGTTGTGCAGAGTTTTGTTTAAAACACAGATTTACGGCTACATTGTTTTGAAGACTGTCTGCATTACTTTATTCATGAAACGATGAGACAAACAGATAGCTGTTTTTATTATCATTGTATGTAGAACAATTCAGGTTTTACAGCTTCAATGATTTGCACGTTCAATCGGTAAGCGCAGTTTACGAGGCCCTCAGGCTTGGTGGAATGACGTTCATCGTAGCATAATCAGACCATATTTTTTCCAGTGCCTCCTGTCCATGAGAGGAACTGTGTCTAACCCAACACTGGCACAGTGCGGATTGGTGGTTGTTGTGTGTCTTCGAAGTTATATGACATGCACATTCCTTTTTTTCGTTCCTCATTTTGAGAGACTGATCAATCTACCTATTGGTCGGGGGTCGGCTTCCAGTCTAACCGGATGCAGCAGAATACCAATATTTTATATGGAACGACTGCCGATCTGACCTCCAGAACTTAGTTAATACTGGGTAATACGGTACCCCTTGGTAAGACTGGTTGTCAGACTTTTTTGGTCACTGTCAAAGATCCACAAATGACAGCCGGGACCAACGGCTTAACGGAGGAAACTCGGTATGTAATGATGGTCGCCCATCCACAGACCGATCTTGGCAAGCGCGGCTTAACCTTGATGGTCAACCCGTGCGGCTGTTATTATTTAACCACGAGCTCCTCCAGAGAAGTGGTGATGAAATAATTTATGCAAAGTAGTTCCTTACATAGTTCGAACCTACAACATGTAATCCCTTACATGTGTTTCTCAGCATACTTTTAGTAAATGTCTTTTGTTTTTTAAAGTGTAAGTATACAGGTCTACACATTTACGTGATAAAATCATCACGGCACGAATACAAATACGAGACGGCACGGTTGGCGCAGTGGCTGAGCGATTGACTGCTGCGCTTCGTGTCGCGGGTTCGTTTCCCGCACGGAACAAATATTTGTATGACCTACAGGTAGTTGTTCCGGGTCTGGCTGTTTTTGTATGAGAATTTAAATGTTTGTAAACGCACCCACGATACAGGAGAAATTCCCAGTGTGGAGCAAAGTCATAAAAAAAAAAAAAAAAAATGTAGTCAATATTATCTTATTTCAACACCTATGCAATCAAATCAGGGGCTCACAACTCAGACTTTCTCAGCGAAAACTTTTACTTGACGAAGCAGATAGGTGTTCAATCATTTTGTTTCCATGTAAGCATTAATAATTATTATTAGGTATTATAGATTTATCTTATCTCAAAGCTCAAGGCTCTTCATCCGTTATGACCTTGGTTGCCAGACCTATCGGCATAACAACGTGGGAAAGGGAAAACCAACATGCTAATCAGAGAAAGATATAATGATGTACGTAATTTATTATTTTTTTATATTTATCATTTTCTATATACATTGCCTACACATAGGTGATTTTATGATAAGACAGGAAAATGAAATAGAACATAACGTAAAATGTTCTTTACTATTATAAAGAATTAAGTACTTACAATAACGGACAGATGAGTTGCTGGGGCGTTTGTTCCGCCGCTTCTTCTCCGTCCTTTTTGTTCTTCTCCCTTGGTAAACCTCTAGAAAGTGGTGAAGAATATTTATTTTTTGACGTTCAAAAAGAGTTGTTTATCAGCCTTTTTTAAAACATACTTGGGTGTAAGATGTCGTTTTTGGTCCAGCATAGCTATTCACAAATTCTTCGATTCGATTTCAATTCGACATGTCGTATGTCTATCTTTTTTTGGCACTACGAAAGCGAGCGAGATAGACATATGACTTTCCAAATCGAAACCGAATCGAAGATTTTGTGAATAGCTATGCTGTAGCAGAGGATTCCTTGATTTATAATTAAAAGTAAATTTAAATTCTGTATTGGTTATTTAGATAATTATGATTTTTAATTACAAAAATCAAAATTATCTAAATAATTACAGAATTTATATAATCCAAGACAGCTATTTAGCTTCAAAAGATTTTGTGATAACAACAGTTGACAACTAAAACGTTGATGAGTATCATGATAAGTTCGAAGACGTAATACAATTACGCAGATTGATTTGGTAGATTAATATAGAGTACCTATTGTTTATCAGTCCTATAGGTACGGCCAAACATAAGTAGCTTGAAGCGGTTACTAACTGACCGTTTCAAAATGCCTACAAAACCCTGAAGGACATAATTATGCCACACATGGCAACTAAGTAGGTATTTCCATATTTTTAAAGCTTTGTCTGGCGTCGGAATTATTTAAATGGATCCTTGACTGATTGCCTTGATGACTGCCTGTGTCGCAGACAGACAATGACGACAATATTTGGATTATTGTTATCTTCAGTGATTTTTTGATTATGATATGAAAATAATCAGCAATCTATGTTTTGCAGCTGTCCATTGTCCGGTTGGAAATACCCACTGAAAGTCCTGTTATTGGTGTTGATGCAAAATGGTCTTTAATACTACTTCGAAAGCTTTGCAATGGCATAATCAAAATAAAATCACGTCTGTGATCGCCGAAGTAGTGCACCAACGTTTTGCCAGTTAAGTTTAAGTCTGATGAACAGGAGGCGGACTAATTGCCTTATTTTGCCACATAATCTAATGATTTGCTTTTGTTTAGTAGAAACAATTTGATAACTCGCTTGTCATTCTCAAATACTGCAACCAATCTTTCTTCATAGTCTTCTTCTTTTTTTCTTGCGTTTATTGCCTACCCTGGTGTCAGAGTTTTATGCCGCTCATGGGGTTCTGACTTGACTTTACATGCCGTCGAGAAATATCTCTAAGGCATGCTGGTTTGATTTCCTCACGATATTTTCCTACAAAGAAGCAAGTGATAATAATACGCACATGACATCTGAAAAATGAGAGGTGCGTGTCTTGGGTTCGAACTCAAGAGCTACGACTTGGTTGTCCGACGGTCACACCAATAGACTATCAGGGTTACATCCATAATAGACAAAAGAATTTCAACAAAATACTTTTCCCCGACAAGTTAAAGTAGGCTCACGATCCACCCCTTACAAATGAGCTCCAAATGCATTTTCAAGAAATCGAAGATCGTCAATATTCTACCTTTCAAAAGCAGTTAGTGCAACCACTGATTTACCAACTAGTGCAGTCGTTCCCTAGGTGAACTCTTCAACAAATGAGCTACCCGATGTTGGACAATGATTTAAAGATTTTTTTAAAGTTTTCGTATCTATGTTGAAGATTGATTGTTTTGATTTAGGACCTAATGAACAATGAAACGTAGCCTTGATACTTATAATCACCTAGTTGACAAAGATAATTAATGCCGATTAATTTAAAACAAATTAATCTAAATGTATTTATCAATACAATGGAATTTCCGGTGTAGAAGAAAAATCAAATTCCATTCTTCGACCTTCGCAATTTTTTGTAGGTATGGAAACTTCATAATATGAAGTTTGGATATTATCCATTATGGATATTATCCATTATGGAAATTATCCATTATGGATATTATCCATTATGGATATTATCCATTATGGATATTATCCATTATGGATATTATCCATAATCTTGGATTGTTACATTACAGGCAAATTCATTTATTTATCTTTAATTTAGGTACATTACCCATTACCCATTACGTCACAAGTAAATGTGGGAGCATTTACCGGGAGCGTTTACTTTTGAAGGCGTTTTTGTTAAGGTGAAAGTGTCAAGATGGCCCGCGAAAGTCAAATTTTCTAACGTTCAGGTTGTATGTTGATGAAAAATGAGTCGCGCTAGGAACACGACTGTAGTTACAGAATTATTATCATTAAATCATCAATACAACCCTCTAAGTTCATTTAACCCCATTGAATGACTTTTTCATGAAATCGTTATACCTAACCTAACCCTCGGTGCGCGAGTTCAACTCGCACTTGGCCGGTTTTTTTTTTGATCAGACGCAATAATTTGTCTTTGCCTCCAGTTTGACTTCTAAATTGTCACGAGTACCGAACGCACACACATTTGTCATATCGCACAGAGAATTGTTGAGCTGATCTGATGAAAATCGATGGTTGTATGTTTGCCTCTCGCCGAGTCCTAACAATAGGCTAATAGGTACAGAGTGGGTACTACCGAAATATTGTAAACAAAAACAAGTGAATTTTAAGATAAGAGTGTGATGACTACTGATTTGTTAAAATCAGTAAATCAGTTTCTAGTACTTACTTTTTCTGACGTTCATATTCGCAAAACATTCGCACGAATTAGGAATGTCAAAAAATATGTGAAAATTGGCGAATGCGAATATGTAAATATTGGTAGTTATGTGTTTGAGCCGTTTGGGGTTGAAACAACAAAAACACTATTCCAAAAATATTCAATTAAGGAAAGAACGTGTTTCTCTTATTAATAGATTAAATAACTATCAGGTAAAATTGGAAGATAGTATAAATATTTATGAAATAGACACTCAGCGCTTGCAATCTGAAATACAGGCTCTGAATATGTCACTAAAGTCTTTATGTAATAAATATGAAAGGTCTAAAAAGCAAATTAAGGAGCATATTCTTGCCACAAACGAGTTGATAGACACTTGTACTTGTCGGAGTGAACCCAGTCTTGATGCTCTCCAGCCTGAGGCAACGGAGGACCCGTCCCAAGCTGTGAGTGCTCAGGATGGTATCATCATCAACCAAGATATAATACCTGACATTACACTTCATGTTTCACAAGTAGTACAGCCTGAGATTGGTGATTTTGTCTCACCTAATAGTAATGATTGTAATCAGTCAGTTATGTTCTCTGACAGTATAGGTAGAGGGCTAGGAAAATTAATTAGTAATAACCTGAGTTATTGTACCCAAAACAATTGTATGCCAGGGTCAACCTACAAACAAATTATGGCATCAGTAACAAAAACTGTTTGTGATCCTAATACCACCGTTACTATTTGTGTTGGTAATAGTTCTAAGATTAAAAAGGAAGGAATCACTGACTGTGTATCAGAGTTGTTAAAGTTAAATTGTAGTAAAATCATATTGTGTGCTTTTCCATACTTTGAAAATTTATGTTATAGAAAAAACAATTATATACACATGTTAAATAAACATGTGCATTTTCTAGTAGGTCACTATAGTGACAAACTTATATATTTTGATATCAACACGTTTGTTGATAAAGTTCAATCGACTCGGGGTAAAGTGTATCTACCTGTTAGATGTAGACACAAAATAGCTCGGCTATTAGCTTTTAATATTCACTCAGACATAAGTAGTATGTCGAAGTTTAGTTATATTATTAACACTGCGTCTATTAGTAATATTACTAAGGAACAGGTGGTGACCTTAAATAAATATAGCATTAGTGCTATAAATGTTTACAAAAATTGTACTGAGGAGGATCCATATGTCACCGTGGAAAATTCTCAATTAGGGTATTTTAGTAATAGGATTTTATTGTCTGGTGATAGCACGGGAGTCACGGGACTCACTCCAGATATTAATATTAATTTAAACTAGGACGTGAGACAACAGAAGGTACCATTAACAATATTGTTAAACCTACCAACATCAAGGTACCTTCTTGCACTCATTTAGTTTGTAAAAAAGGGCCTCAGCAGAACACCTTAAAATTATTCCACCAAAATATCCAAGGCATTTCTTCCAAATTATTAGAAATTGAATTGTTTTTAGAAAAAAGTATGTTCGACATTATTTGTTTTACTGAACATTGGCTAAAGGATTACCAAATGCTTATTAATTATGAGAACTATACGGTGGGTAGCTGCTTTAACCGTAAATCTATGATGCGTGGAGGTTCCCTAATATTATTGAAAAATTGTGTTAAATATAAGCAACGCAATGACATAGTAGGTCTCTCGGCTGAACAGTGCGTCGAACTGTCCTGTGTTGAGCTGGATAAGCATGTAATTGTGTGTGTGTACAGACCCCCAAACTATCAAAACTTTTCCGTATTTGATTCAATAATGGAAGATGTCCTGGCAAAACTTGCAGCCAGTAATAAATCTATAATTATTTGTGGTGATTTCAATATCAATATTTTAGAAGAAAATTCTAATAGCAGTCGGTTATTAAATCTTTTTAAGTCATTTGACTTGACCAACATTTTTATAGAACCTACGAGAGTCACTCCATCTTCTGCTACTTGTATAGATAATGTTTTCTGCAATTGTGATTACTTAGATAAAGCCATAGTAAATTGTTTGCCGTCTGACCATAGCGGACAAACTGTAACTTTTAGGTTTATCATTCCAGTGCAAAAAGTTCAGATTCAGTTTAGACCAATAACTACTAATAAATTAAATAGGTATAATATTTCCCTTCAGAATAAGTTAAGCGTTATGAGCCATCATATGGACGATATTAATATAAATCAATTGTATGATAATTTCTTTTCAATAGTTCACACTGAGTTCAACAAAACTTTTGAAAAGAAGACAAAATGTATTTGCCCTAAATTTATATTTAGTGATTGGGCAACTAAAGGTATCAGAAAAAGTAGGGAAAGACTATTTGAGCTTTATGGCCTTAAGCCTTATATAAACACTGACACTTTTAACAAGTATGTTGCTAAGTATTCAAATATTTTTAAAAATACATGCAAGGCTGCCAAAGCCCTGCACATTAGCAACAAGATCAAAACTGCAGAAAACAAAATTAAGACAGTTTGGAAAGTCATAAATAACGAGACTAACAGGAAGAAAATACGTAACACTAGCTACACATTAGATACAGCGTATGGTCCTAAAAGCTCTAATCAGGAAGTAGCTCATGAATTTGTAAATTTCTTTACCGATATACCGTTAAAAACTACGGAGGCTCTTAATTCCTCTCCTGAAGTCTCAATGGGTTTATTAAAGGCAAATGTGTCTGGCTGCCTGGCTGAATTTAAATTTAAACACATAAACCCTATGATAGTTATTAAAGCTTTCCGGCAAATAAAAGTCAAACTGACCGAAGATCTTTGGGGAATGTCTATCAGAGTTTGTACATCCATAGTTGAGACTATTGCACCATACTTAGCTTTAATTTTTAATTTGTGTGTAGACCAAGGAGTTTTCCCTGATCTAATGAAATACAGTAAAGTCATACCTCTGTTCAAATCCGGAGATAGTAAAGATACTAATAATTATAGACCTGTATCCGTGTTGCCAGTTTTTAGCAAGGTTTTTGAAAAGGTAATGCTGAATCAAATGCTCAATCATTTTAACACCAACAGAATCTTACACGATCAACAGTATGGTTTCACCAAGGGACGTTGTACAACTGACGCCGGTGTAACCTTATTAAAGCACATTTTTACTGCGTGGGAAGAGTCCCAAGACGCCATAGGAATATTTTGTGACCTCTCCAAAGCATTTGATTGCGTAAATCACGACACATTACTTTTGAAACTTGAGCATTACGGACTAGGTAAACTTGCACTTAGTTTGATGAAATCTTATTTGAAGGATAGACAACAACAAGTTCAAATAAATGGTGTTAATTCACAGGGTTTAAAAGTAAAAATGGGGGTTCCGCAAGGTTCAATATTGGGTCCTTTCCTCTTTTTAGTGTATATAAATGATCTACCCTATTTATTGAAAAACCAACCTCATAATATGGTGTTATTCGCTGATGACACTTCCCTTATTTTTAAGATAAATAGACGGGCCCAAAATCTAGATGACGTGAATAATGCCCTACTTCAGGTCCATAACTGGTTCACAGCAAACAATTTAGTGTTAAATGGAAAAAAAACGAAATGCATAAGATTTGCTTTACCAAATGTTAAAAGTAGCGATTGTGATATAGTATTGAATAAAGAGAAGCTTGATTTTGTAGATAAAACAGTTTTCCTGGGGATTACGCTTGATTCAAGGCTACAATGGGGTTCTCATTTAACATCTCTTGCGGGGCGGCTAAGTTCAGCAGCATATGCTATTAGAAAAATCCGTCAATATACTGATGTAGATACCGCTAGACTGGTCTATTTTAGTTACTTTCATAGTATACTGTCTTATGGCATTTTACTATGGGGACGGGCTGCAGACATTGAGTCTATATTTATTCTGCAAAAAAGAGCCATCAGAGCCATATATAATCTTCGTAGGCGTGATTCTCTAAGGGAACTGTTTAAGGAAATTAACATCATGACGGTACATTCTCAATACATCTATGAAAACATAATGTATGTAAGAAAAAATCTACATCTTTTTAATAAAAGAGGTGACAGACACAATTACAGTACTAGAAATAGAAACCAATTAGTTCAGCCAGGCTTCAGACTCGCTAAAGTAGACTCATCTTTCATGGGGTACTGTTTGAGATGCTATAACAAAATTCCACAAAGTATTCTTGAACTGAATGAAACGAAATTTAAAAGATGCATTAAACGCACACTGTGTAGGCAAGCATATTACAAGTTGGACGATTATATCTTTGATAAAAATGCTTGGCTCAATGCCGGTCCTGCTCCACAAGGACAGGGACGTATAAATGAATAGCATTACATATCCCAATCACCTGCGCTCTTGATGATTTATTTACTGCATCAGTGAGCGGGGTACACGTGGCTGAGTTTTAGCTAAGCATATTTAAACTTTTTGCCATCGAAACGCTAAGAAGAAGAAGCATTAAACAGTATGTTAGAGCTGCTGAAGATTGTACAACTATCTTTGCTTTGTATAAATTCAATCTCTTTAGTATTATATAGCCGCATAGCCCATATTGTGTGAGTACTATGTAATAGAAAGCTGTCATTCGCGGGAAACCTACGTCTTTTCTTGACTTGAATGTGCCCTGGCGGTTAGGAGTGTGTCATGCTCACTCAAATGTCTCGCTGATGGTGGCGCGTGTGTCGGATCATTTAGTTCCCTTCAAAATGGTTGAGTTGAATGGTGCTGATACATGCGTCATGTTCGTGAACGGGCGCTGTCAGTTGTGACTGGTCATCTCTTGGTTGCCACGGCTTATTTGAATTGTTTTTTTTTTTTTTGAATTGTTTACTGTGGACACTTTTAACGTACACATCTTGCTACATCGTTCTCACATAATGTACCATCTCAACATGAATGATGTAACCAAGAGTTTGTAAAAGTATACTGATTTAAAAGAGTGTCCATGGAGTTTCTTGCCCGTTCTTCTCCATAGAGATCTACGTTAGGGAATGGGCAACTACAGTACTTTCACAGTTTTTATGCCTTGTGACTGGGACTGTAGCTATTATTGTCTTTGTTTCGACAATTCAAAAGTGCCTGTAACTGGCCTATTTGAAATAAATGCTTTGATTTGATTTGATTTGAAACACAAAAAAAATTGGGTTTGAAATTATCATGGCATACTGTTTTATCTACACAATATTTTTATTATAGGGTTATCACTATTTAGTCCGTTATCAATCTAGCGATGAAACTCACGATTTTCTACACATTTCAGTCGGTGTTAGTGATACGTGGCGACATAATCTTTTTATAAGCCCTGCCGTGTGGTGTTAACTACTTACGGGAGTTCTGTGCCTTGTCTATGTTTTTATTAAAAATAAATAGTTTATGAGCTTGTTTCAAAATGGCTGGTAGTGAATACGCTATGAATAAGGCAAGTTTGGGAGCAAAACCCCTTGTTTTGCAATTTTTTTGTATTTTATTTTTAGATCTTTTTTATAGTGTTGAAAAAATAGATGACATAATTTCCGTAAATAAATGTATGTATCTATGTATACACCGTGACTTTTTATTCGTCTTACAACAGCAGCCCACTTCATTTATTCAATGACTACTAAACATTCATGAAAAAAAATGATATTTTTGAGATTTTAATAATTTAAAAATAAAAATATTATTCAGTATTATGACGCAAGACGTAGATAAAACACCCTGTTGCGAGCGATGATGTACTGGACTCGAGAGCTGGGTAGGTATGTTCTCCTGTTTGACACGTAAACATCATTAACAGGATGTTTCATAATTTTATTCTAATGTATTGTTAATTTTTCATTGTACCTATTATGGTAGGTAAAAAAAAAATCGTGTTTAGAGCTATTTTATGTCGCGTACATTGAGTGGACCACCTTTGTAAGACGACTAAAAAGTCACGGTGCATATGTGTCTATTTGTTTTTTTTTTTAATTGATTGCTATCTATTAGGATTTCGTATTTGAAAATGATCCATGCAACTTAAAAGAAAACCACGGCAAAATCATAATTTTATTCAAATAAGAAATGGTTTTACAAATAGGTATTTTAAATCATTAATTTTCCTGCCCTTTCCTAATTTTTAAAAAAATATTTTACAATTGTTCTGTATTAATAATGAATATTCTTTTTACCCGACTGCCAAGGAAGGGTTATGTATTTCGCGCGTATCTTGTATGTTTGTTTATAACTTTATTTATTACCTCGCATCTTCTAAACGGCTGGATGGATTTCGACAGTGAAGGTACCGTTATATTTGTCATAAAACTCCAAATATCCTAAAATAGGGTGTTTGAAAAAAACAAAATGGCGGATTATTGGCACGAAATAGAAATTTAGAAATATTTATATCGATTCGGATCGAGTGGGCTATCAAAATAAAGAAAATTAAAAGAGGATTACAAAAATATATTTAAGTTATATGTACGTTTAAATGTTGGCCTATTTAGTACATTACTTTTTAAATTATTATTTTGTAGTCGGGTTTACGATTTCTCTAATTATGTTTTCTTGTTATGTTTTATTACATAAACTTAACGTTTCATAGACACTAGACTAAGCTTGTTAGATTAGTCTTATTGCACACTTACTTTTGCTCGCGGCTTCACTCCCTTTATGAACGGAAAATAACCCACGGGAACGACTTAAATGTAGCCTATGACACTCGGAGATTATGTAGCTTCCTGTCAGTGAAAAAATTAAAATTTTGGAATCGGATCAGTAGTTCCGAAGATTACCTCTACATACAAACTTACAATCAAATTTTACCTTTTCATAATATTAGTGAAGACTACTGAGATGAGTCTGAAAAAAATTTAACTACCCACATCGAAAAACTAACCAAAACACTACGCAGCAGCTGTTCTTCGTTTCGGCTGAATTGTAAATGCCATCTGACACCGATGGGTCACTACGGTATTCTCGCAAAGTTAGTACCCATAGTTTAAAAAATAATTATTAAAAATACATTTTATAATGAAAATAAAAATACATTTCACGCAAAACATTGTCAATTTTTAACAACTACCCAGAATTCCACAGAATTTTAATTCAAAATTCTGCAGTGACACGTAGAACATTCCGTGACACTTACAACAATGGTCGCACAAACTGCGCCGCATCAAACTCATAACTACCAAAGTTCGACCAAACTAAGCAATGATACCACAACATTCGGTCCCTAGTCACACTTACTAACATACGAGTAGCATCCCTACACTTGCAATCAAAATGTTGACAACTCCGCTAATTTTGTGAAGTTAGCCATTTTTTAACGAACCTAAAGGCCGCTTTAGCAGATTCATAATTATAAGTTAATAATATCAATCGTGTTAAAATACTTTAAATAGTCACAGACGCAGTTAATATCATGGAATGTCACTTTGTGACCATTTTACGAATTGTAACATAATTCATATTTTTATCCTATTATGGTCCTGCTAAAGCGGCCATTTTTGGCCCCCAGAGCGCCTGAACAAAGTGAGTTGTTGTTTGTTTGTATTTATAAGCGATACCAATAATGTAAAAAGTTTAAAAATCTTTGTCATAGCGTTTCGTAACTGTCACTTATGAGATATCTTCCGTGATTATTCATTATTTTGAGCTCCCGATATCTAAAACAAACAAACAAAAACACAGTGTTTGATTAACGCTTGTGTTGGGGTCTAGGCCAGAGACGGGTTCAACAAATAAAAGACAAATTCTGGCTAGAACTAGCAGTCAGTGTTTATGAGGCAAGTGTTTTTTTAAAGCACCAATGAAATTCAAAAGTCATAGAACTTTAAAAAAATTATAAATGCCCACTTTTGTATTCTAGGAAATAAGGGGTTTTAGGCTTATTTCTGTAAAGTTTTAACTACCCAAAAAGTTACAATTGACCAAATTCCTGCCATTTGGACACCTGCAGTCGGCCCCAAATATCTTTATTAGTTCCCAGTTCCTACATTCTGTTCATTTGGCAGAGAATGGAAAGCGATTTAATTCTAACAATAATAAGGGCAGGTGCATAGCCGTTTCTAGTGTGTTCAAGGGGTCGAGTTTTCTCAACTTCGTCCAGTCGGTGTCAATGTTTAAGATCGTTGATAGTGGAACGGTTTTTGGTGTGGAGTCGACTGTTTGCATTGAATTATAATCAATTAAAAATACTGGGTCTTAAAAATAGCTGATAAGTTGAGGGTGTATTATAGGAACACCTTTTTTTTTTTTCGAATTGGAAATCATCAAATGACCCCCCACTCTGGGCAGAGCGGAAGGGAGTGTCAGACTTGTACTGACTAAAACCCATCCATGTTCCTTCTTTGCCCTTTGTGTTCCAGGGCCACGGTATCTCTTTCGAACAGTCCCGCAGCCCTGGCAGGATTATAGGAACACCTCTGTCTAAAGTTTAATTTTGACTAGAAAGTAAACCCGCATGTCATCTCATAACCCAGTAGTTTTGATGTGGGCACAACAAAAATAAATGCAAATAATATTACCATTAAATTTGTTGTATGGCGTGTAAAACAAAATAACAAATCACTATTTAATTCCATAATTCATTTTTGTGCAACTATGTAGAAACACGACACAGACAATAATGTGTTTTGTCTCATGATAACCCCGATGTACGATGACATCTAATACACCCATAACGAATTGATCTTAGGATTATGATACTCGTTTCATTATCTCAGTTACCAAAAATGCTGATCTTACCAAAACAAGAAACAGCACCATGTATTCACTGTTCCATATAATAAACATAAAGTATGTGGGTAAGCAGTTAGCCGTTAGTTCCCAGAATAATACGAAGTCGTCCATAATATTATTTGAATAGCGGAAAAGCGTATCGAACGAAAACTCCGGCGACTCCATTGAAGCTCTCGTCACAATTCAACGAATTTACATTTTAATGAGAACGATTATTCCCCTGTTTGAAGGGATTAAGTTTAGGAACACTTCCCGATTTTCGTCCGCACAAAGTTTGTGTAATTACTTTATTGGTGATTACAAAACTAAGACACCAGTGTTGGAATACATTAACTGAGAGTTTACAAGAAAAGCTGTTCGCCAGGCATTATTGGATTACCGATTGAACAGGTTGAATGTTAGTCAGCGTATAAATGGGTACCTATTGACGTTTAATCGAATTTGTTACAAAGTCGTTTCTTGTTCATTAATTTTTGTTAAAAAGTTTTGGTGAAAAGGCTTAAAACTTTTTTTTTAAATACTTTTTAGAGCTATTGTGATATGAAATATCACCTGACTGGCATGAATGCTGAAATGGACGTTTTTGGCCAGCCTGTGAGGCACACAGCACATGTATTTTCTAATTTTTTTTTTTTTTTTTTAAATTGTTATTAATTTTTTTATTTTGTATCTTTTTTATTATCTGTGCTTGATGAACTAACGTCAAATAAACTTTATTCTTTCTTTCTTTCTAAATAAGTGTTTTTCTGGAGGATTGTCAAAAGAATTTAATTGCTAATTCTAATTAAATGGTCACGCTCTGTTCATCATCATGAATTGTTATAATCCGTCATTTCTGTAAACATAGTTTTTTGTTGAGCGTTGTCTTATAGTGAATGAATGAATTTAGGGTTTTTAATTCCATAGAGCACTGCCTCTTTGGTCTAGTGGTCGCAAGAACGCCTGCTGAGCATGAGGTCCTGGGTTCGATTCCCAGGTCGGGCAATGTGTTATTGGGTTTTTCCAACAGGATCCTCTCTGTAGCAGCCACGGAGTCTGGATTTGCGCCCGGTTGATGGCAATAGGCTCACCCCCTATTACGTGGGACTTAAGCGTAACTGGCGAAATGTGGGTGATACACCTCTGCTTAACCTTTCGGGGATTACAGGAGTGATGTTATGTTATGTATTAAGTTGAGTTAGTATTTTGACAAATAACCATAAAAAAACCCCAAGTTTGTACTTGTCACAGCATTAACGATTGATAGTTTTGTTACAGTCAGAACCAAATGGGACGCCAGCCAATAAAGCAGAAGATGACACTCCTGAAAGAGCGTCTTGGGGAAGCCCCTTAGAGTTCATTTTAGCCTGTCTCGGATACGCTGTTGGTCTGGGAAATGTCTGGAGATTCCCTTATCTTTGCTACAGGAATGGCGGTGGTAAGTACAACGCATGAGAGTTATAGTTAGAATTATATTAAAATAGCACACCAATAAAGCACTCCACTAGATCAGCATCACTTTGTCATATTTTTACTATCTGAGGGCCAGCACAGAGGTGATGCCGTTACGGTGCACGTATAAAATGAACGTGTGTTGTTATATGAAGTTACTTAAGAGCCCCGAACGATACAAGTTGAGGCGATATAAGTATTCGTTGTCCTTTAAAGTAAATAACTTGAAATTAATATTTATTATAAAAAATAAAATAATTTTAGTTCGAGTATCACTGACTCTTTATAGAAAAAATACACCTAAACAGTCACATTGTCACATTACATACACAACATTACTAATTCATTGATTTATTGACCAATTAAATAACTTTCCAAAAAAAAAATCGACAATGACTTTACTTCCGGAAGTCGTTGACAAAAAAGTCAATGAAACAAAAAAAAGTCACCGACTTCCGGACCTAAAGTTGTTTTCGACTTTTTATTTTAGAACTCGATTTTTTTTGTTAATTTAAATTGTGGATCGTTTACCATTTTACCACTTTACAAAATATAACAAAAATGTTAAAGCAAGGAGAACCTAAATATTTCGATTTAAATGATTAACAACCACTTATTCATTAATACGTAAGCAATAAATAAAGAATATAATGGCTTTATTACGACATCGCGTCAACGAAGGGATAAGGAATGATAAAAGCGAAGATCCAAACAAAAAACATATCGTCAAAATTTAAACACAGCGAGGTCATGTTATACTGGAAATGTACAGTTTGATGTGCCGCCGTGTGTACATATTTTATGTATGGATTCCTTATATTTTTAGTACTAACTAGAGTTTGTTTGATTTACATCACCAAGTCAGCTTTGCATAGAATGGTATTAAGGTGCTCCCTCACCGGGAGCATTCGCCTGTAATGTAACAGCTCAGATTCACTTGTTTCCATACAAAATCGAATCTTGGACTGTTACATTACAGGCGAATACTCGCGGTGAGGGAGCACCATTAGAGTAAGGGATGTTTTTAATATACGACGGGTTTCACACGGTTGTTCGCAAAAAAGTGCCTCGCGACTCAGGAGAGTGAGAGATAGTCGCAACAGCATCCTGAGAACTGTAGCGGAGAGCTATAGCTCTTCTAAACTTATACTGTCACTTGCGGGATATCTTCCGTGATTGTTCATTATTTTGAGCTCCCGATATTTCGGCGCTGTTGCAAGCGCCATGGTCGCAGGTTTACTGGAGAATGCGGGTGGATGGAAAATAAATTGTTAAGAGCAGACAAATCTATCTACCCTCTTTCTTTCTCTTTCTTTGTACAGCTCTTCTATTGTAATTTTTCTTGTGCAGAGGGTGAGTGGCACTAACAATACATAATAAGTTCAAACACTGTTTTAACCTTTCACGGTTTACAACTAAACTTATACTGTAACTTACGGGATATCTTCCGTGATTGTTCCGTGTTTGTTGTGTTGCGATCATGGCGCTTGCAACAGCGCTGAGATATCGGGAGCTCAAAATAATGAACAATCACGGAAGATATCCCGTAGGTGACAGTATAAGTTTAGATAATAAGTTATTTAATATTAGGTTATTAACACTCTATATGGATCTTATTGTGTCCGAAATAAAATAAATTCATTCACTCAATACAATGGGTGTAAAAAGACCCTTAACGAAGCCGAACGGCACTTGATCTCCCCGTCAATGCGATATTTGTTTTGGTTCTGAACCATACCTGAGAAACTTCTAGTTACGGAGATATTGGAGATCAAGTTTTTGTTTTCCATATTTTACACAAATAATACCTACATGATCCATAGCCTGTACTATACGAATTATTTTGATAATGATTCTCACTGGCCGGGGGTGGCCAGCGGGAATTATTTTTAAAAGTTGTGACACTGTCCACCCGGGGTGGACAAGCAGGGGGTGGACAGCGGAAATATACCCTATTCAATGCATCCATCAGCATTTTTTTGTATTTTTTTGAGTGCGTTACATTGAGTCCTACCGTAGAACGTGATTTTTCACAGCAAAAAAAGTCGTTTCCCAGTAATATTTTTTGTTTACTTAGTTTGATGTACAGAATGCTTGGTTGACGGCTTTGTACAGGGTCCGCTACACCTTTTACATATGTTAACACGGCGACACGATGTATTTGTGTTGCTACTGTTACGAAAACCAAAATGTTTCTAACATAAAAATACTTAGGTGTTTGATAGATGTGGTACAATGGATTATGTAAGCACTTGTAATACCACCAATTCCTCCAAAACAGGTTTTAACATTGGGTATTGCAGGTTGAGAAATTTGTCTAAACTCCACTTTTACACTAGTTTATCTGCAATCTATATAATCCACAAATTTAATTTGTGGTAGGTTTTTGGGTAGCAAATTTTGAATTCCAATGGAATCAGTACAAACAATAAAAAGTGCTCAACTTAAAAATCTCAACTCAGTAACCTTGTGTAAGTTTCAAATGATTAATTATTTTTCTTTGTTCCAGGTGCTTTCCTTATACCATTCTTTATCATGTTAATATTCATTGGACTTCCTATCTTCTATCTTGAGCTGTACATAGGCCAGTTCACAGGCCTCGGTCCCTTACAAGCATTTACTGCGATCTCCCCGTTCTTCAGCGGTTTGGGATACTGTACCCTGATGGTCATCTCTATTATATCGATATACTACATGATCATCGTCGCTTGGACCCTGTTCTATACGATTGTCTCCATCGCTGGGTTCTTGGACTGGGGGTCATGCACCAATCCCTATAATACCGATGGTAAGTACCCTGTATTCAGCTTTAAGAATGATCTCAATGATACAGCAGTATTTTATGTCAATGTAAGCGGCAGTTAGCCTATTGGTTACTGGTAGTCAGAGGCCCGAAAGTCTGACAAAGAGTCTTTCCAAGAAGTATCGTGTCTTCCAGTTACTGGGTTGTGGAGATCAGATAGGCAGTGGCTCCCTGGAAAATACTGGTACTCTTCTGCATCAGTTTATCCTGATAACACAGCTAGGAAATGGTCAGCCAGATGATGTTGGTGTACGTTTTAGGTACCGTATTATCATAATCACAATTGGAAACCCTTTTTTTTAACCCAAAAGCATGAAATGCATTATTATCACATATCACATTCCTCGTTGGTCTAGTGGTTACAAGCGCGATGTTGAGCACATGGGTTCAATTCCTAGGTCAGGCAAATTGTTATTGGGTTTTTCCATTAGGAATTTCTTAGTAGCAGCCACGGACATTTGTGGCAATAGGGTCGTCCCCTATTACACTGGTAAACCGTGAAGCTATGTTATGTTCAGTTTAGAACATTCTTTTTTCAGCTTGTTACAGTGGTGAATACGACACCGGTTGCCGTATAGGCAATAATGGATCAGCTTCAGATGAGACGTACTTCACACGCACATGTAGGAGCATCGGTGACATCTGCCTTTCTGTTGGCTACCAGCCACACAATGGAACTCATTGCAAGGATGGAGAGGACGAATATTTCCCTTGGTACAGAAATGTCACAAGGATTTTAGCAGCTGAAGAATATTACAAGTGAGTTGGTTCGAATAAATTAGCTAGATTTAGTATCTTCTTTTTCAGTATCAACTGCATGTTCTTATCAGAATATTAACAAAAAAAAAACATTTATTTTCTTATAATGACGAATCGGGACATCTTGTATGAAAAAAAATATTGGTGACCAATCGGAACAGCAACGACTCGGGAATAACTCGATACGACTATTCGCAAAATTATAACAACTCAAACATTTTTATTAAAAAAGAGTGATGAACATGAATGTTATTGGATGGAGAGGGATAGGAAGACCAAACAAAAGATGGATGGATTGTCTGAAGACTGATATGAAAGAGAAAGGAGGAAATGATGCCGTGACGTCTGACAGGGGAGAATGGAAGAAGATAACATGTTGCGCCGACCCCAAATAGAATGGGGCAAGGGCAGGGAGATGATGATGATGATGATGATGTCATGTTATAAAGATTTTAGCCTAGCAATTCTTCTTTCAGTGAACGTGTGCTGGGCAGGGGTGATGCTACTTGGGAGAACTGGGGCTCGATACAGTGGCATCTGGTAGGGTGCTTGGCGTTAGCGTGGCTGATTGCCTTCTTCTGTGTTATCAAGGTAAAGAAGTAGTATTTTAAGTTGTTTTTACTTATCTCTATACAAATCTACGCCAACTGTTTCTTTTTCAAATTTGTTTCTTTCATTAATGTTATTTTCTTTCATTCATATCGAAACAACTGGAAGTTGTAGATGACGCAGGCTAAGAGTATTAGTATCATTCATAACATTCATATCGTCCTTCATCTTATCCATCTTTGAAAGACATCATCATTACTAAAAATGGGATATTTACCATGTTCACTATTTTTTTTGAGTTCCCGATGATGATTTTCTATTTCCACCTGTATTTATGTATACCTTCCTATACTTTTTCATGTTATATTAGGTACAAGATTGTTTTTACTGCCTGATACTCTTGAACTCGACCATGCCAGATGAAAGCGATGGATGAGATTTACTATGTAATGATACTGCCCCGAAGATGCCTGATCACTTGTTTATAGGTGGAACGTAGACGATGGCAAAAACATCAACATTGTTATTATAGCGTCCTAAAATAATTACATTTTTTCAGGGTGTCCAATCAGCGGGCAAAGTTGTCTACTTCACTGCTTTGTTCCCTTACGTCATGTTGACGGCTCTTCTCATCCGAGGAGTTACCCTGGATGGAGCTGGCGCTGGGATCCTGTTCTATTTGTCACCAAACTGGGAAACTTTGGCTTCTGCCAGTGTTTGGGGAGATGCAGCTTCACAGGTAATAATAATTTGTTGACAAGATGGAAATTTTCAAAAAAAACAAATTTTTCTTTTTTTTTCTTTTTAATTGTCTGTCTGTCTATTTGTTCCGACGAATCTCCGAAATTATCATGAGCTCCACACCCCGTTACAGTACGTTCATCTTTAACTTAACAGTCTGTATATCTCCTTTAGACTTATCCATTTCTTCTAGATCTAACTCTTCAACCTGTCTATCTATTTCTTCGTCTAGATATTCTATTCATTCGGTGTGGCGTGCGGATCTCTCGTGACCTTGGCGTCTTACAACAAGTTTAGCAACAATTGTCACTTCGATGCTTCCTTCGTCAGTATCACCAACTTCCTCACTTCTATCTACGCCGGGTTCGCTATCTTCTCTGTGCTGGGCTTCCAGGCTCAGCTAATGGGTGTCGAAATTGATGGTAAGTTTACTGCTTTCTATTTCAGCATCCTTGGTTTCTATAACTGTGTATCTATCAAGGAGGATTATCGTTTTAAGTGTTTTATAGATTAAGTAATTCTGGGGCGCCCTAAGCGCATTAAAAGCCCACCTTCCACGTGTCAAGAATTTGTACATCCACATTTAGAGCAGTGCGTTCCGTAGCTGAACTTATTGTCTGCCTTGGCGACTTTTTGGTGGTTACTACTGATGATTCTTCTCAAAAACTGAAACTGAAAGCTTACAGGCGTTGCATGGTTATAAATACTGTGTCTGTGTTACTATCTATCTCAAAAGTCAGCCTAATCGTTTAACTAATCCAAAATATACTCAAAAATGTATCTTAATACTAAAGTCCAAATCCCTCATCGACCGATCATAAAGACTTGCCCACGAACTACACGTTTAGACAATGCAAAAATATTCGTTGAGTTTTTACGTTTGTCAAACAGACTTTTTCAAACATTTGAAGAACTGTAACTTGAACTATTTTCACCCGCAGCTTCGCTCGCGTTATGGTCTTAGATTAATGCACAGGCACTTTTTAAAAATAGCCTATGACACTCGGGGATAGTGTAGCTTCCCATTGGCGAAACATTTTCAAAATGGATCAGTAGTTCTCTTAATATTTTCGAGCCGTTTGGGGTTGAAACTCTGGGGTCGTGGGGTCCGAGTGCTCATAGCCTATTTAAGGAAATTTCGAAACGCCTAGTTAACGCTTCCCGTGACCCAAGGGCTGGCTTTTACTTTGGCCAGGGGCTAAGTGTTGCCATACAACGTGGCAACGCCGCCAGTCTCTTGGGCACATTACCAGCTGACAGTGTTGAGGAGGAGTTTTTTGATGCCCTTTTGTAGTTTGTTGTTAGTTTTCTTATTTTAGGTTATTTAATAATTTTTAATTAATTAAGTATTTATTTAGCTTAATGTTTAATAAATATACTTTTGTAGTTCGGAAGATTATCCCTCAAATCCAGACTTATAAACTGTTGATAATGTTAGTAATTATTCCTTCAAAATGCTTCGGAATGCGATAGGAAAACGTTTTGCGTAATAGGAGGGTTGATTAGACCGATTAAAAAACAAGAGTCATGGTGACGAGCGGTTTTGGTTTTATGAATTAAAAAGTCAATTCACTGTGCCATTATTATGACAATCTGTACATGATTATACACACGACATATTGAGGTGTGTTTTAATCGTTTATTATGACTACCTATTTTAAAAAGAAATTGATGGATTAGCATGTTTACAATTTTTTTTTATTCTTAAAATTTTATTTAAGAAAAGCTAAACCCTTGCAACAGGCCAGCCCCTTTTGGGAAGGAGGGGCTCAAATATAACAGCCGAAATAGTTGTATAGGTCAGTTCTTACAAATGTTCTAGGGAAATAAATTTTTCAGTTTTCCTTTTTTTTTACTTATAACTTTATCCCATGTAAAACTATTGTTTGGCCCTCTTCAAAGCCTAGCCATTTTATTACAAATCATACGAGGTTTGCACCATAAACAATAGCCATATTCATCCTTGTGCAAACGCGAACGAACAGTTGTTGTTATAAATCACTCTGAGGTAAATTTATTAATAACTTTTTGTGTATCGATAAAGCCTTTATTGCTTGACATGACACCAAACATCAATGTTAGTTCTTATCGTATGATAAAGCATTATTATAATATCAACAACGCACTATAGTGCTTTACTAGAGCGGTTTTAGACTAGCGTTTTGTAGCGCGTATAAGCTCATACGGGCTTGAGCGCACATATGGATATGCGCCTCATAACACACTTCAAAAAAATCGCGCGTTTCCGCGCTTATCGATGAGAATCGCGCTTATACGCGCGTCAACGCTCGTACGAGTTACACGTGTGGTCACACGCTTATTTCGAATTCCCACGACTTCCACCAAAAAGATTTGACAAAGTAAAATTCTGTCAGCTATGTATTGCATTGAAAAAAAACTGCCGAGGTACCCAGGCCATCATCAGATATTCACAAAAATTTATTTTGCAGTTGTGGTGGACTCAGGACCCGGGTTAGCTTTCGTGGCGTACCCGGAAGCGCTTCTCCAAATGCCAGTGGCCAGGATGTGGAGTATCCTATTCTTCTTCATGCTTTTCATCCTGGGGTTGGGCAGTCAGTTTGCTGGTATTGAAGCCATAAACACCGCCATTGTTGACAGGTGGCCACATCTTAGGAAGAATTATTGGAGGGTGAGTGGAATAAAATTGTTGTTTTGTTTTTGATGTAGGTGAGAAAGTTCGTCATTCCTGATTATGACGTATCCTCAATTTTTTTTTGCTGTATTTTAGTAAGCTTAAATGCCAACACATTCGTAGTACGTGTTGACGAATAAGTGCTTACTACACGGGATCAGCATCGCCCCAGGTTCGCCCCATCGTTCAGGACTTTTTCTATGAAACTCCATACAGCAACACAACCATAAGCGTGCAGACTATACGTGTGCATTTACCGTTATTATGTTATGCAATTCCGGATTTAATTCTTAAAAAAGTATAATTATGAGTTATGACATTCTCCCATTATTAGAATCTATCGACAGAAATGAATTGTCAACACAATATCCACAGAAATTCGTATCTAACCAAATTTCGAATATTAAATTCACAAGTTTTTAATTGATTTTCGATTTTTGCTGTTCACTCTTACTTCACTTTTTTAATTTTGCTCAAACTTTGTTCTCTATTTAAAAAGATTTTATTTTATCCAGGTCACCGCGTTCACATGTTTCACGTGCTTCGTTCTGGGGATCCCGATGTGTTTCAGCGGAGGAGTGTATTTGTTTGAGCTTCTAAATTGGAACACGGCTTCTTGGGCCATTCTGCTGATTGGTATGGCTGAGGTGAGTTCAAACTTTATTTAAAGACATTAAAGTCTATTTTGCACTGTGGATTTTTTTTTTGCAAAGGAGAGATCGCAAAATATTGAAAAATAAATATTGCTAGATTCAATAATTCTTGTTAAGGTTTTTTACGAAGTAAATAAAGATAAAATGATTAATAAAATCTTTTTCCATCAGTGTGCCGCAGTTTCCTGGAGCTATGGCATTAACCGTGCTATGAACGATCTCGCGACTATGGGCATGAAGCATAACAAAGTGCTGCGGTTCTACTGGATGTCTGTGTGGACTGTCATCGTTCCTATTGGCAGTATTGTAAGTATTACGAGCACCATACCAAAGCTAGCCTAGACCACAACCAGCCTAGAAAGTCAAAAACAGCAATTTAAAGACCGTTACAAAAAAAAATCTTAATACTTCTCAGTTTACGTAGATACAGCTACCTCCGCCATTTTGATTTAATCAATTATTATTTTTGTGTAGGGCATCCTAATCTTCATATTATCCGAATGGGAAACTCCCAGCTACAACGACTATGTGTTCCCCCTGTTCGCCGACCTGTTGGGCTGGGCTGTGGGCCTCTCGACACTGATGTTCTTCCCAGTGGGCGTAGGATGGGCGCTGTACCATGGATATGTGAGTATCTATTTCTATAAAAACTGTGTTTATGACAATTCACCGTGTGAGATTTCGACCACTTTGACTGGTTTTAACGGGTTACTCGTCGAATGTCTACTTGAATAACGTGACAAGGTTCTAACTATGTACGTTTTCAATAACAGTTGTTTTTTTATTATTATTAAGACAATTTAATGTAGTTTTCAATAAAATTAATAAATAAAATAAAAGATTTTTTTAAACATAGAACATTGTGTGAATCAACCGTCGGCTTCTGGAACCTTTAAATGTGGTATCAAAATTGGAATGTCTATTTTTTAAATCAATTTGAACATTAAGTACTTATTTTAATATTTATTTCACAGCGTGGAAAAGAACTGTTCACACCAACGGAAGCTTGGAAACCAGCACAGAAATCCTTATTATCCCCAAGGTCAGACTCGATAGTAACCACAGACGAATCAGGACAACAGGGACCCTACGATAACATGGGCTATATTATGTGATAATATCGTGATAATAAAACACTATCTAGTCAAGTGATTTTGGTTTTAAGAAACCGAACTCAAAATGCTATATATTTAGGTTCAAAACACACTGTACAAGCGACTCAGAAAATGTAACTTATCGCAAGGATCTGATATGGTAAATTAGAACAAAAAAAGAAATAAAAATATTTGAAATAACATCAGTTATGAATTAATGTTACAAAAAACTGTAAAAATAAACACCATTAAAGAAATCGCAACCAGAGAAAGGTCCTTTATTTGAAAGGACATTGGTCAAAATGGGTGTAATACCAACAGAATTGAAAAATTTCTTAAATCCTATAGCTCTTCACAATAATGAAATTTTGAAATTTTTCGTCGTTTATTAAAAAAAAACAGCTGTTTCCTACAAAAGTGCAATACCTACACGGTCAATATACAGGGTGTGGCGTAAGTAGTGGTCCACTGTTCAGGATTCGATGAACCAGATAATTAACTATAACAATTAAAAAATTTAACCATTTTTACCCAAGGGTTACGAAAATATTTCCTTTTTGTCTTTTATTTACGAAATTTCTATCTTTTTTTACAAATGTGTTTGTAGTTTCAATAAAAACCATTATTTTTTCATTTTGATTTCTGTTAATTACTGCTGTATACTAGAGCTATCATGATAAATTATGATTTTTTATGTAAATTCAGCTCTTTTGAAGAAAAAGTTGGTTCTTCTCTAATTTTAACCCTAATTTTTAAAACACCTTCGAGTTCAAGAGCGATTTTTGTAAAAAACCGTCTTGGGTAAAAATGGTTAAAATTTTTAATTGTTATAGTTAATTATCTGGTTCATCGAATCCTGAACGGTGGACCACTACTTACGCCACACCCTGTATATGGAACAGCAGATTTTTTTTTTATAACCGATGAAAAATTTTTGTGTGCTCAGAATGATGTACTGAATACGTGGTAAGCGTTTTCGCGTCGGTGTCCCTTCCACCCCGTATTTCAATTATGTTGATCTTTCGCCTAGATTTCATGCAAAACTGCCCGTAGTCCAATCTTTACAGACAATAATTAATTTTGAAAATTAAAGCAGAGAGATGTGTTAATTATTTTGTAATCACAGAGGTTTAATCATATTTTTTACGATAGTTTTGTAATGACAATAAACACATTTTGTTCAGAGCAGTTACAGCACTGATGACAACATTTGTATCACTTGGTTAATATAGTTATTTTATAGTATTTTTGTTTTTGTTTGTTTAGATGTTTTTTTACCGATTTTTTGTGAATGTGTGAACATTGTAGGCCTTGTAGATTCCGAGATGCTTGTTAAGTTTTCTATCTTGTTTTACGTTTTTGTGAAATAGACAACGACTTATTGTCGGGCCTACGCTGTCCTCCCATACTTAAGTCCTAACGTTATAACATAATAATTTTGTAAAACCAAATAATTGTAAAAGCTTAAAACCATGGAGTTTCTTGCCGGTTCTTCTCCATAGGAAACGACCGACCCGAACCGTGCACCTTTTGTCGCCGTTTTATAAGTGCCCACATAGGCCTATGTGAAATAAAATATTAAAATTTAAACTTCAAGTTAACAGAATATTTTTGAATGATTAGCCAAGACCTATAAATGTGACTTAGCACGTACTCTGGCTTTCTCATCTCCCCGTTACTGACTGGCACTTGCAGTTTGACATTTGTAATTTTGTATCTCGACTTTAGTGCTAAGGCGGTGTATTTCTTGAATTTTTGTGTATTTTGAACAAAATATTTGCATGGTCTAAAAAAGCTTTTTATGAAAACGTTTTTGAATAAACACTGTAAGTCATGGACGATGTAAGTCCTGTTTCATTTGTGCAAAAAATGGCGAGCACCACTTTCCTTACTTCGTAAACCGCCTTATCTAAAAACTCCTGACCTCTTATCAAAGTTCGAAACTATCCCTGTCTAGAACCATCACAAAAAGGTACCAACCTTAAACCCAAGCGATAAGGTCAGTACGTTTGTTGAACAACTTGAAAAGTTTCCCGAACTTAATTTCCCTTCGGCTAACTTCGGGGAATCTCGGCTGTAAATCTCATCAATTTGTTGGGTATGACTGTCGGCCGATCGGGCCCGAAGGGAGTGTGGCCAGGCTTCCCTTATTGAATTACGTTCGAATTTGGAACCCTTCGGTTGGCGGGAGATTTTTTTGCTTGTACGTGACCCCTCCCCGATGGAGGAAGGTAAAGTATTTATGACCCTTTATTTACGTAGCCTAGAGCCTTAGCTTTTTTGGTGAGGTGGCCTGTTTATGTTGGGAAATGAACTGTTTAGAAAAACTTTGTGCTAGCTTTTGCCCGCGGCTTTGGTCGCATTATTTTTTTAAATCGATGCTTCATGGCATGACAGGGTTACAAAAACAAACAAAAAATTACACCAACGATGCTCTTGGTATCATTATCGTGTGGTTAGTGCCTAACCTGGTGTCAGAGTTTTTATGCCGCCCATGGGCCTCTAACTTGGCTTTACATGCCGTCGCGAAATATTTCTCAGGCACGTTTGGTTTCCTCACGATGTTTTCCTTCACCGAAGCTAGTAATAATTATACAATACGCGCATGAATCTGAAAAATCAGAGGTGCGTGTCTGGGGTTCGAACTCGTGACCTATGGCTTCGCAGTCGGACAGCCACACAACTAAGCCATCACTGCTATACTTTTTGTGTTTATGTATGTACTTTCACGAGCGTATTTATAAATAACATGTATCTTACTACAGTATAAATAGATGAAACGTCGATTCTAATGTGATGTCTAACAAGTAAAATAAAACCGCGAACCAAGCAAACAACTCTGCAAACATGTCGAAATTAATTTCTACATCCCCATAGAATGTAATAGAGAAGACCACTAAAACAATAATACCTCCGAGCAGAACGATCTACCTCACAGTTATTATAGACAAGCGTTTGTCCCCAAAGACCGTCCGTTCCTAACCAATTTAACGATACCCAAGAAATATCCCTAATTCCATTGGTTCATCTGAAATTCCAACGACTTTGAACATTGAAATATTTCAAGAAATTAACTAAGTAAATATCGCTTATAATGAAAACGCCCTTTGTTTGTACAGATAATTGGCAACGATAATACGACATGAAAAGCGAAAATTGATATAAATTAACGAAATTCCTTCTAATATTCGCTAAAGTCTGTCGAAAAGCGTTTGTATCAACTTTACATTGTGGACTCAACTTTAAGGTATTTAAATTGCGATGAAAGGGTAACTTTTGACTTGGGTTCCCCAGCCTAATAAGAAACGTCGGGACGCCCTGAGACGCCACATCTAAACGTTTGTTCACGTTTGTTTTTGATTAATTAACTGCCGTATACGTCGGTGTCGTGAATCCGAGCGGTTAACGTCTTTAATTTAATGTGTTTTGTTATTTTGCGTTGTAGATACGTGGTATCTATATGTTTTTTACATACCTGATGAATTTCTTTTATCTTTTTGGTTTTGATGAATGTGCGTGGAATAAAAACCGAAGGGAAGGCAGAGATGTAGGTTATAAGAGTCTTAAATTATTCATATTACGGTTACGTTGGATAAACTGTAGTAACATGGTTTGCATTTAAAAATTATGCTATTATGCGAGTAGATAATAATCGAAACTTATACTGTCACTTCCGTGATTGTTCGTCGAAATATCGGGTTCTCAAAATTTTGAACAATAACGGAAGATATCCTTAACCCGTAAGTGACAGTATAAGTTTAGTTTTAAACCGTGAAAAAAAATGCTTAAAACAGTGTTTGATAATAATCGAGTTTGTAAGAATAGGATACGAATAGCAATTGTAGCCTCGCCCCCGAACCAAAGTGATTGGTCGTGCAAAAATACGAGCATCTTGTCACTTCATATGAGTGAAAAACTGGAACCGGCATCTATCGGTGCAACCATGCAAACGTGCTCACCGAATAAAATGGCCGCGGCGGTCGAATAATCGCTTGGGTTCAAAATAAATGCAGCTAGACAAAAACTTCTTAACCTCAGTTTGCCATATAAAAACCTGGACACTACACTTATGTTCTAGAATCAAGTTCAAAAAACCTTTCATACCAACATTCTAGAATCAATTTAAAAAAAAATCCAAACAAAAAAAACCACAGACAAACTTTTTACCTCTAAAAGCTACCCATCTCTGGTTCCACAAAAATCTTGACAAGCTCACGTTCCTTTTTTATTTCGCGACAGCAGAGAAATGATGTAAAGGTATTCCCTCAAGTTGATAACTCAATTTGTCGTTTCTTGCTTGAGGCGGTAAACTTCGGAGGGATTTATCTTTGGTCCAAGTTTAGTCTAAGACCACTAAGACAGATCCCAGGTGCAATCTCTGTAACTATTGTAAGGAATAGAAATTTATGGCCAGTCTTGTTACTGCAGGTGAGTGTTACACCGTGGTGTGGTTGGATAATATTATATATGAAGATTTTGGCTGAAATATTGCCTTTGTAATATGCGGCTGCCTCGTTAGTCTAGTGGTCGCAAGCTCGATTGCTGAGCAAGAGGTCCTGGGTTCGATTCCCGGGTCGGGCAAAGTGTTATTGGGTTTTCCCATCAGGCGTTTCTTAGTAGCAGCCACGGTGTCTGGATCTGTGCCCAGTTAATGGCAAAAGGCTCGCCCCCTATTACATGGGACTTTAAAATAACCGGCGAGATGTGGGTGGTACACTTCTGCCTAACCCTTCAGGGATTATAAGCGTGATGTGATGTAATGATATTGCGTTTATCTTGATTATCTTGTTCGTTGATCTTGTACCTTTACTTCTAAAAACTTATACAATCAGCTACTTGATGTAGGTAGCTCTTTTTTGTTTATCATATCGATAAGATGCAATTTTAAAAACGATAGTTATCGTAATATCGTTCTACGTACATCTAAAGTTTTAATTTCTATCTTATACTTATTTTCCTACTTATCTTTTTCTGATAACCAAGATCTTATTCAGACCCTGAATTCCCGCCGTTTTAGGTTGCCATCCTGTCGGACACTGAGAGTAAAGGGACGATAAAATGCACTTGTGTTTTAAAATTATATATTTCTTGTATCAATGGACACCTCCCGCTGAGAAAGCTACCGTGACCGATGTTTAGTCAAGTGAACTTTTAAAGACCCTCTATTTTAAGATTTAGGAAATCGTCACTTCAAATTAACGCGACGCTTTTTTCTATATACTTTTCAAAAATAACGCACAACATAGATAAGCTCCTTCAATTTTTAACGCCATTACAATTCCTCATAACATCAGTCCCCGATCAAACAACTGCGACCGTTAATCCAATTACACTACGGTGTGACGGCGGTCCGTGGCGCCGTACTCAGTCAATTGGTGAATTTGCATTCCAAATTCTCGACTTGACGTCGCGTCGGTCCATTCCTTGGCTATAAGGTACGTGAGACTTACAGACGATCTTGCAGCCGATACAAAATGGATTGCTCACTTCACTTGCCGGCTGTTGTTTAGTTTTGTGTTTTGTTAGATTGTTTAATCCTTTGGAGATTGGAGTTTGAAATTATTGTTGTTCAGTAGTTCACCTTTTCTTATGCACTTATTGTTTAACTAGGTTTTGACCGCGGCTTCACTCGCGTTAATTTAGAATTTGCCCATCAATTGGGGTTGTACTCTGCTTGTAATAATATAATTCAGTCATGGTTCGGAAGACACGTGGCGCCATCTATTATCATAAGAACGTTATTGTTGTTTTCCTCGGGAACAGTAGTTTTTTTTCGGGATGATAGGTACCTTGTATCCACCAAGGGGTATCCCAGAGAAGGGGGGAATTACCCAGTACTAACTGCAGTGGCATGCTGTGCCAAGCAGGATAGGCCGCCAAAAAAAATGATATATAAAATTTGAAAAAAAAAAACATTGAAAATAAGCCTGTAAAAATAAAAGTTATAAATACAAGAAGTCAGCACGTTATTCAAGGTTCAAATCACGATTTTCTGACGATGCGAATTAGTTTCAATACGTGATTTACTAAATGTATTTAACTTTAAGCATGCCTCTAGATGTTATTCTATTGATATGTCGTGCTTTTTTGACGAGTAATGAAAATTATGCAAATCAATATATCCCTCACTCCACTTACTGGAAGTATTAACCAAATGCACGGAAAACAATACAATTTATTTGTGTGTTAACACCCACACAGCCAGCTAAATGTTGCATAATTTTGAGGATTGAAATGGCGAGTACGAGTTGAATTATCATATTTTTGGATTAATTCTCGTAATTGGTATACCTTTAGACACCACTTGAATCTTATCATTAAACGATAATTGCGAAAACTTATTGTTTTTAACTTCTAACAAACACATTATCACCACACACTTCACAACAATTCCTTCTTAAGTGACTTAACAAATAATATTTACATTAATGTACGTTTCAAAACCAATTACTTATAAGTTATAACTTAGTAAAATATAAAAACATTCAAGATCGCATATAAATTGCTTGTCACATGAAACAAATAAACAATATGGCTACTCAAGAAAAAAGTATTTCGTGATCTGTTAAAAAAAACACTACCAAATAAAATGCATCATTGTCATACCGTGATCCTATAGAAAGGCGCATAGCAAAATTTTGCCGGATAATAATACTGACAGACGACAGTAACGGTGGTGTTGTCATTACTTATTTTCCAAACACCCCAAAAATCAAAGCGAAAAATAAAATTCATGTAGTTTTTAATTATTTTTATAGGGCTTTTGCAATTCTTACAAATACAATTTATCATTTTTTGGAAGGTTAATACCACCATGTTTTTTTAATTGTATCTAGTAGTCATTAAGGAAACTATCATGTCTGTCTCTGTTTCTCGAATTCCCCGCAATTCTGGGAAATCTCCACAAACTGGGAACCCTGCTCTAATGTCATAATCATTCATAAATCTATTTCGCGATTAGCCAATCATAGCAAGTGGTGATCGTCTACAGTGAACGGAGTTCACGCCCATAATCTATACATGTATGCCATTCATGGCGTTCATACACACAAAAATATGCAACAGTGTCCGTAATTTTTTTAATGATTTTAGGCTGCACGTGACCGAGCTTTACAGAATTGACAATACGAACTTTCTTGTGAGTTTGAGTTACGTTACCGTTCGCGACAAGTGCTATAAGTGTTCTAACAGGAGTTTTAACTTTTTTTTAATGTTTTGTATAATTTTATTACATAATTAAAATAAATGCATTTGGCGTTGTTGGTAGGCTAGGCTAGGCCTAATTGCCTCTATGGACGGCACGCCCCTGGCCGACCCCAATACAGTGGAAAGGTTAGGCAGATGATGAGGTACCCTATGTCCGTTTCTGTACACTTGAAAAAGTATATGCAAAATTTCAGGATGATCAGTTCAGTGGTTTAGGCGTAAAAAGGTAACAAAAAAACAAACAAACTTCTTTCGCATTTATAGTCCTGGGTTCAATTCCCGGGTCGGGCAAAGTGCTATTGGGTTTTTCCATCAGGAATTTCTCTGTAGCAGCCACGGAGTGCGGTTTTGTGCCCGATTGATGGCAATAGGTTCGCCCCCTATTACATGGGACTTAAACATAATGGGCGGAATGTGGGTGTACTCTTAGGTACACCTCCGCCTTAGCCTTTGGGTATTGCAGGCGTTATGTTATCTTTCACACAATTTCCTAATAAATAATTACCAAAAAGGCCCAATGACGATGTCATTGAAGCGCCAAAAGACCTTTGCAGCACTGTACGTTGCATACACACCACTTATAACCCGTCTCGGTGAACGCTAAGCGCGAGCTCGTAACTGGTTTAGCAATGTTTTGCAGTTTACCTATGACCGGCAATGGACTACTGTAGGCTGATGAGGATACAGTCTTCATAGTAAAAACCAATATTGCCTTAATAACTGTACAAGGATTTTTTCTATGGCTTTATGGTCATCATTCATCATTTCAGCCAAAAGACGTCCACTGCTGGACATAGGCCTCCCCCAAGTGTCGCCACATTGACCGGTCCCGTGTAACTCGCATCCAGCGGATCCCTGCAACCTTCTCCAGGTCATCGGTCCACCTAGTCCGTCTTCCGGTTCGCGGTCGCCACTCCAGAACTTTTCGGCCCCATCGGCCATCCGTTCTGCGAGCAATGTGCCCTGCCCAATGCCACTTAAGTTTGGCTATTCTTCGGGCTACGTCAGTAACCTTGGTTCTCTTGCTTTATGGTGGCTTTATGGTAACCCATCTTATTTTGAATTCTTACCAACTGCACCCTCTGTCAATGTCATTCAAGCGCCAAAACAATCATGTAGTACTACTGGTTTCATACACGCCTCTTATAACCTCACTAAAATAAAAAGTCTCATCGTATATCGGGGAACGCTAAGCGCGAGCTCGTAACTGGTTTAGCAATGTTTTGCAGTTTACCTATGAAAATAGTAAAAACCAATGTTCCCTTAATAACTGTACAAGGATTTTTTTATGGCTAAATGGTAGCCCATCGTATTTTGAATTCTTACCAACTGCACCGTCTGTCAATGTCATTCAAGCGCCAAAACAATCTTGTAGTACTAGTGGTTGCATACACGCCACTTATAACCTCACTAAAATAAAAAGTCTCATCGTATATCGGGGAACGCTAAGCGCGAGCTCGTATCTGGTCTAGCAATGTTTATGCAGTTCGCCGCCGTGTATATCTATTGCATTAGTTGAACACAAATTGAGCTGAGTACTGGTGAAGCTAGAAGTGATTACAATTTGTAGAGACAATTAGTGGTGCAGTCGGTGTGGGTTGTTAAGTTGTAATAAATAAGTTCATTTAGGAAATGACTGCCTCGTTCCTCGACGGGTTAGGTAGACGTGTACAGCCACATTTTACCAGTTATGTTTAAATCCCATGTAATGGGAGGCGAGCCTAACTGACACATTATGACTACCTTTTTATTTAATTTTTTTGTTTGTTTACAATTTTTACTAGAATTTATTTTTATATTTTGTTTGGAAAGTATTTTATTTGTTTTAGTGTGTTGACAATTTGAATTATTTAATAATGTGTGATAATAATATTAGTTTATTTTTTTAATTTTCTTTATTTTATACTGTTTGATAATTTATTTAATTCAGCATGTGTGTAAAATAACATTTGTACGCCGATGACGGCTAGACCTAGCGTTCATTAATAATTATAACATCTGTACCTACCTATTTTCAACAAATAAAAGTATTTCTATTTTTATTTCAGCCTAATGCCATCAATAGGGCACAAATTCTCCATGACCTTTGAGAAATTTCTGATGGAAAAACCCAAAAACACTTTGCACGACCTGGGCTTTTCCCAGGACACCATGCTCAGCATTCGTGCGTGTAACATATAGACTAATAGGGCATGATTAATATGATTATTGATTGATCATAAATCACGCCGTTGTCAAAAATGTTTATTTATTTATTAAACAATTTATGTACACACTAAATACAGAAAAGAAGAAAGGAACAGAAAATAGTACAAAGGCGATGTTTTATTTCTAAAGAAATCTCTTCCAGCATACCTGCGAAAGGAGATTCTAAAAAAGAGATGTAGACATAGTGTGTAAAAGAAGAAGAGAAAATGGAATACATGAAACGTAAAGCAGAATGTTATTTCTATAAGCAACAGTTCTGTATGCGATAGTACTGCACCGTGTAGTTGTTCAGTTTAGTAGATTGGTAGCTGAGCGTTTGTTGGTTGTTATGCATCGCTCCACAAGTACACGTTATTTGTTCACTGCAACTACATAGTATATAACTGGTAATGTACTGTAGTTGCTATTTTCTTTCATAACATCTCTATCAAACTTTAATTGTAGTTAATAAAGAAAAATATCAACGAATTGAAGCTAAATTAGCACATATAGCTATTTAGCTAATGTACAATTGCACAACGGCGAGCTTAACCCAAAATTAGATTTTCTTACAGCAAACCTTACTTACTTACTTTACTTACTTCGATTGCGAGATTTGCACAAGAGGATATACCTATGTGCATAAACAGTACATTTCAAAACTTAAATTAACTTCTACTAGAAGCTACTTGTAGAATAATTAAAACAATTTTTAAATATATTTACTTTATTAATTTCATAGTAGCTTTTGCCCGTGGCTTTGCCAGCATCATCATCAGCCTACATCAGTCCACTGCTGGACATAGGCCCCTTCAATCGCACACCACTTAACTCGATTCTCGGCAACTGCGAAGATCGTCATTCCAACGAGCCTGAGGGCGTCCCACCTTACGCTTGTTGATTCGCGCTCTCCACTCAAGGACACGTCTACCCCAATGGCCGTCGGTTCTACGGCTAATATAGCCGGCCCTTTGCCACTGCACCTGTGAGCTATGTCGACTACTCTGGTTCTCTGTCGGATCACCTAGTTCCGGATGCGATCCCTCAGAGAGACTCCAAGCATAGCCCGTTCCAAAGCTCGCTAAGCATACTTGACCTTGGCCAGCATGGAAGGCGAAAAATATACCACAGGCGCACTACCAGTATAAAATATATCCCACCAACCCACAAATCCGTTAATGCGTGAAAACGTAACAAAGAGAAAGACAGAAACGAAATAGTTCTCCAAAACTTCTTCATCACTTTAAAATATAATTATAAAAACCTTCGTACACTACGAGCGTCCACACGAGGAATGCCGGCGCCGCCGAGGCCGGCCCAGAAAGAGGTGTAAAGACGATCTGGACGCGTACCGCGAGGTCTGGTGCAAGAAGGCACGAGAAAGGTTCTCACGGAAGGAATTGGGTAATTGGCCAGCAGTGGGTCAGAGAACAGCCTAAAACAAACCCTCCAAGTGGGCGACATCGCGCTTTTTTTTTAATTAAAATACGATGGGTAAAAAATCATCACTCTTGGTCAATCTATAAAGAATCCATTAGCTGCCCCCTTTTTTTTTTCGGATGGGAATTCATCAAGTGACCCCCACTGTGGGCGAAGCGGAAGGGAGTGTCAGACTTGTACTGACTAAAACCCATCCATGTTCCTTCTTTGCCCTTTGTGTTCCAGGGCCACGGTATCTCTTTCGAACAGTCCCGCAGCAAACCAGCCGCTTTTACTACAAGAAAAGAAAAACACACCAGCTGTTCCCTAAAACAATCGAAGACTGAAACATTTCAATACAAACACCCAGTGTTCAAGTTTCACGAACAATATTTATTTGAAACTTGAAAACTAACAGAACAGTACATTGTATTCCGCTGCCCGTATGAATACGATACAACAATCACGGCTCAAAAGCGCAAAGCAAATAAATCGGTAACTTTACATACACGAACAGTGTCGATTGGAACTTGTCCAAAAGTGGGGTTATTTTAACTGTATCTCATTGTTATTAGCGATGTTATAGGGTTTTACACGTTGATATAAAATGTTTGTTTGTTGAGGACAGGTGGCCAAACAGTATAAGCCAAGTATAAGCCAAGTATAAGCCAAGTATAAGCCAAGTATAAGCCAAGTATAAGCCAAGTATAAGCCAAGTATAAGCCAAGTATAAGCCAAGTATAAGCCAAGTATAAGCCAAGTATAAGCCAAGTATAAGCCAAGTATAAGCCAAGTATAAGCCAAGTATAAGCCAAGTATAAGCCAAGTATAAGCCAAGTATAAGCCAAGTATAAGCCAAGTATAAGCCAAGTATAAGCCAAGTATAAGCCAAGTATAAGCCAAGTATAAGCCAAGTATAAGCCAAGTATAAGCCAAGTATAAGCCAAGTATAAGCCAAGTATAAGCCAAGTATAAGCCAAGTATAAGCCAAGTATAAGCCAAGTATAAGCCAAGTATAAGCCAAGTATAAGCCAAGTATAAGCCAAGTATAAGCCAAGTATAAGCCAAGTATAAGCCAAGTATAAGCCAAGTATAAGCCAAGTATAAGCCAAGTATAAGCCAAGTATAAGCCTAGCTATCTTCAAGGTCGGTTCCTGGATGGATACATTACATACAGAGACTCCTCCATGCCTCGAAAGGTCCCGGCTGTCATTTGAAGATCTTTGACGTGACGAGACTAGTGGCCCGAAAGTCTGACAACTAGTCTTACGAAGCGGTATCGTGTTACCTAGAACGTCATCTGCATCTGTCTAGCCTTTTCCCAACTGTGTTGGGGTCAGCTTCCAGTCTAACCGGATGCAGCTGAATACCAGTATTTTACATTGACCGGCTGCCTACCTGATCTCCACAACGTAGTTAGTACTGGGTAATACGATACCCCTCATAGTTTTTATGAGTTTACAGCTTTTAAGCAATTAAAGATTATTTAAGCAATCCCTTATAACTACGGACTGAAATAGTCTTCACTAAGAATAACTGACCATAAAATATTTACTAAAAATAGTTTTTATAACAGTGTATTTTACCTGGCAACATTCCTTGCAAAGCTAGGAGCACAATATTCATTCGACATCAAAGTCAAATTCAGTAAAACTTGTCAAAATATTTTGATTCTTCATACTTGATTATTGAAAAGAGAAAATAAAAAAAATAAAAAAAAATCAGTCGACTTGATAACCTCCTCCTTTTTGAAGTCGGTTAAAAAGGAAATATAATTTCTACGGTTTCCAATTCATTTGGTAAATTAGTTGATAATTTGCGAAACTCGTTCACATCAATACTTCGAACCAAATACTTTCAGCGATGCCATTAGTCGAATTGCTTTTGTTGTAACATTTGAAAGGTCACAAGAGAAAGGAATATCTACCCATTGTAAAACCTCCATTTACTACCTGCTCGCAAACGTATGCTTATTGACCCTGAACCAACCGAACGCCCTTGGCCAAGCCAAGTCAAGGACCTTTCAGTCAATTAATAAATGAAAATGGTCGCAAATATAATTAAACATTAACGATGCCTTTGTTGTTGGTACGAACAAAGACTGTTTCTTAAAGACAGTGTCTTGTTGGAACAAAGCTAATGATGTTAGGAGTTAGGCAGTGACATAGGGTACGATGAATGTCTTGTACTGTGTGTCCTTTCTTCATCCTTATTTGTCTAGGCTTAAATTCTAGTACCAACAGATGTGGGTGAATTTAATTTTAGAGTGTAGAAGTGTACCATGAGGACTGGTACGAGGTGGCGTGGAAAAAGTCCTGGGAGGATTTGGGAGACGCTTTTGTCCAGCAGTGGGACGGTTTATCGTGAAAAATATATACCCAGAATTATTGTTGTCTTACATAGTTAACGTTTGTCTTTCAGTTTTTAACTCGGTTTTTTTCCAAACGGTACCAGGTACTGTTAAAGTTTTAAACAATAATTTATTTTGACGCTCGTGCAATAATGGGTGTAGCAATACCCTTAACGATGCCGAAAGATACTTATTCTCCCCGTCATTGTAACCATTTTTTTGTTCTAGTGCCTTCTAGTTACGGAGATATTGGGGGTAAAAGTTACTAGTTTTTCACAAGTTTTTAAAGTAAAGGTATAACATTAAAAACTTAAATTTAATGTTATAACTTTACTTTAAATACCTCCATGACCCCTGTAATGCAATGCATCCATCAGCACAATATCTTGAGTGCGTTGCATTGAGTCTTACCATACCAACGTAATTTTTCACCCCAAAAAAAATTCATTTCCCAGCAGTCATTTTTGCATAGAGTTATACTTGCTTGGTTGAGGACTTCGTGAAGGGCCCGTTTACACCTTGTATAAATTGCTTTTTGAGGGACCCAAAACCTATATTATATAATCAAACTACCTATACGTATGTAGAATATTGAACACATTATCATTCTGTAACCACAGATGAAAACTCGCAAACTCATAGTTAAACAAATTATGGTAGTTTATAAAAACTTTTTGAAAATTCCTGACGCTGTGAATTCCGAAACCGCATTATTATGGATCCCAAGAGACGGTCCCATCGAGACCAATAATGTACTATTTGCAGCATAAGTAAAATCAGGCGTATGTCACAGATGAAAATTGACTTCGGATACTGTCTTTTAACGAGTTTTGACATTATTTTACCAATTTTCTTTTTGTTTTTTTTTTTATCTTTATTCAGACAACAAACATGTTTAGCGTCTAGACAAAGTGCTATTCTATCAGCAAAAACGAGACTGAAAAAATCAAAAATGCATAACGGTGAAGGAAAACATCGTGAGGAAACCGGCATGTCCTAGAACCAAAATACCAACACAAATGATTTCTAGCGTGGTGGAGCGCCCAATCCCTCTCATAGAGAGGAAGCCTATGTTCCAGCAGTGGGAACATTATAGGCTGATAATACGTATGCCTATGCTATGCATAAGATTGACATAGAATCAAGCTACCGAATAGGTGATGTCGAAAGTCGTTGTTGAAATAAGAAATGATTTGACAGCGATTACTGTTTATAACGAAGGGACCGAGAAAGATTTGGCTCTTCTGAAAATCCGAAACCCCTCATAAAGTTCACTTTCATATTACTATCTATGATTATAATATTTTGATTTAAAAGAGTGTCCTTGGAGTTTCTTGCCCATTCTTCTCCATAGAGATCTACGCTTTGGAATGTGCAACTACAGTACTTTCTCAAGTTATTATGCCTTGTGACTGTGACTGTAACTTCGCTTCTTTTTTGTTTTTTTGACTTTTAAAAGTGCCTGTGATGGTCTAATTGAAATAAATGCTTTGAGTTTGATTTTTGTTAAGGCCTTATCAGCATCTACTAGTTCAGCAATATTTTGTGCTGTTGCGGAACCATGTGCACCAAAACCTCCTAATGTCTAAGACTTGGCAGCAAAATCTAATCTAACGAACAATATCCACCAAGAGTTCATTAAGTATGAAACCGTTCTTTATTTCCATTTATCACATTAAACACCGGCGCAGTTGGAATTTATCCAATTGTTCAACGAAATCGCCAATATAGCACCCAAGTGCATGAGACGATCCACATTAATAATTGCTCCGGCAATGTTCCAAATATGACGTTATAACACCAGGAGTTTCTTCTCTGGAAATGGTTTTGTTCTAGTACTTGGCTCATTTGTTATTCCCATCATATGTTGGATTACGTGTCAGTGATTTTGGACAGTTTTTTAAGTGTTGGAGTTGTTCCAGAAATTGTTTGTAAGAGTATCGTTGTGTGAACTTATGTTGATGTCACCATGGTGCTTATAAATGGTGGATTAGATTGAGAGTTGGCACTTGGTGCATTGTTATCAACAGTTTAGCCTGTTTTAAAACTTTACACCAGTTAAGCGTACTATAACATGTTTAAACGGCTTCTTTTAATTCCAATTGTTCATATCTTAGTAATTATATTAGTCTGAATGTTGGTTTGGACACACACGCACCAATAAAAACACGTTGATAGTGGCGAATATGGAAGTCAATTTCTTTCGTTGCGACATGATTAATGTATTTCATTTTGTTGGGGCCATACAAAAAGTACTACAGCGTCATCTATGGCCCAAATGAGGAACTAACATCAACATTCTAAATCGTGGAATTAAAGTTATCCACAAGTATAAGTGTTATAACAGAAGTTTTAACATTTTTTTTTATATTTTGTATTATTTTATTACATAGTTATAATAAATACATTTGGCGCTGTTGGTAGAGTAGGCTAGGCCTAATTGCCTTTATGGACGGCACGCCCCTGTCCACGACGTATAGAAAAGCCTCACAACAACTGTCGGGCAGTAGCCCACCAGACATATCCCGGTCAGAAGATCCTCCCTTTTCTATGGGGGATAAAGAACTTTACAGCCTTTTCTTCGACCTCAATAGGTACGTTTCCTGTGTAAATAAAAACATGATTCTATTTAGTCCGTCAGTTAGATTATCAAAAAACATTGGATACGTATTTTTTATTGTATTATATCAATAAAAATTGACGAAGATAAAACGCATCAAAGATCATGAGTGGGGGGCCCTGTGACGTCACTTCTTGGTAAAAAGTGTACTGAAGTATGACGTCACATGAGTTTTTGACGCACTATATCGTCTCCACTTTTAGTTTTCGTGAAAATTGAAAAAATTCGTGTCCAATATTTTTTTGAAATCTATCTGACGGACTTATTATTTTTTTTCAGGAAACACCCCTATTCTTTATTTCATACCGAATCTGTACTACAGTAGCAAAAAACTGCTAACTTTTAGGACAGAATCCTACAAAACTTCTGACATTGTAAACTTTTCAACTCCAACGGCCTGAACAAAAGTACCGGTGTAAAAAAGTGCTGAAAACGTAGTACCGTGATAAACTAGAGGACAGTTATGGGTGAGTATGATAGTAACTGAAGCCCTGTACATTGTGGGTTTACACTTGTAAAAGTTCTAACAAAAGGTAAGGCTGTAACTGAGACTTACTTTTGTGTTTATAGTTGTTATGCCTTTGTAATGTTGTCAAACATATTGGGTGGGTTTAGTTTAGTGCCTAGTTTAATAAGTTCCTGTGTTATTCTGGCTTTATGTGTTTTTATGTGCGAAGACATAAATGTTTTTGTTTAATAGCCAGAATAGGGATGTTTCCTGTGTATAAAAATATGATTCTATTTAGTCCGTTAGTTAGATTGTCGAAAAATATTGAATACATATTTTTTGTTTTATCAAATCAATAAAAATTGACGAAGATAAAACGCATCAAAGATCATGAGTGGGGGCCTGTGACGTCACTTTTCGGTAAAAAGTCAGTACACTTTACTTATAAGTATGACGTCACATGAGTTTTCGACGCACTGTATCGTCTTCATTTTTAGTTTTCATGAAAAAACGAAAAAATACGTGTCCAATATTTTTTGGAAATCTATCTGACGGACGACTAATTAGATTTTTTCAGGAAACATCCCTATCAACAAAAGAAAAAATATGACTGTTCTGCAAAAATTTAGTCTGGATTTTTCAGGATTGATTCAAAACTGCATCCGTAAATCCGGCCCATCCAAACGTTACTATCTATCTCCGTATAAAACGAAACTAAAGACGTACCGATGCGCGATAAAAGATTTTTAGTGCTTTACAGTGTCGAGACACAAAACGTCCCGAATCCTGATTGAACTGTGCTGTCTCTATTCGAGTTTTGTTGTACACTTTTCTTACTATGTTCATTTTTAAATCGGAACTAAGGATTATCGACGTTTTGTCACACGTGGAGAATTGGAGATATAGTTTTAACGCCTTTAGATAACATATTTCTAACTCTACAATGAGGCTTCTTAGCGACAACTTTGCCAGTTAGATTTGAGACCCATGTAATAAATAGCTGGCGAGTTTGGCCATCAATTGGGCCTGAATTCAGACAACGACCTCCTACACCTAACGACAATCCCTGACGGAAGAATCTAATATCACTTTGCCCGACCCGGGAATCAACTCCACGACCTCCACTCCACTTTAAAAATACGTAGGTACTAAATTACGAACTCAAAAGTCTCCGACGACGTGTCCAATTGTAAGAAGTTAGCGAGCTCTCAACAAGAACCCAAAATAGAAACAAAATTAACAACTTAAATAAGTTTTCTTGACGACAGTGTTGCTAATTGCGAACTGCATGAGGTTGCGTTAAGCAGTTCTAATTATGCACGTACCGTATTGAAGCCGTATTGTGTCGCAAAACTCCTGGAGTAAGCGTGTGCAGATTGTGAACGTGGAACTTTTGGAGTACATGAACTGCTTCTAGAGTATTGTGAAGTGTGTTGGTTAGTAATATTGTGATCATTGTTGGAATAAAAAGTGGAGTAAATAATTTAAATTTAAAAAATATATATTTTAATTTGGGGACTATATTTCTTGTCACCAAAATTTATATTTGTCATCAAGTTGTATCATCTAATAAATAGATCTATCGCCACGAAATATTTTCGTTCTCAAATAAACAAAAAGTGTTCCCAGGTATGAATTATCAAATTAATGTTAATATATGTGTACAATAAGAGATGGACACATGAATGCAATAAAGAGTTTTGAGTTTTGAGTTTGAGTTTGAGTTTGAGTTTGAGTTTGAGTTTGGATTACCAATAAAATTGTAGTGCATTAGATGAATATAAACTTCGTTGTTATAATAGTAGTTTCATTACTTAAATAATAGCTTTGTGCTCAGAATGGTAGATCTGTCACCAAATAAATCGATTATCGCAAATCTCGGGACTTGGGGCACCCCGACTTTAGGTTAGGTTAGGTTACTTTAAACCCTGCAAACAGAAATAGGAGCCCCGTGCGAAAATGTGGCCGTAAAATAATACAGTTTATCTCTTGTTTAGAATCCTACGAAAGTTTATAAATTTCCTAGAAAATTTATTAGTTTGCTTAAATATCTATTAGGACAAACCTATTATAATACGTACAAAAACATTTATTTGGTACTGGATCCTATATCTCCATGAGTTTAGGTGATTTATTGTGGAATTGATTTTATATTGTTTGGGGACTAAATTTTGGTGACAAATCTGCTATTTTGCGGGTAAACCCTATTATTTAAGAAACACAAAACTAATTAAATTGGCGATAGCTTAAATGATACCCTTTTAATTTTAATGACGGCACGGTTGGTGCAGGAGCTGAGCGATTGACTGCTGCGTTGCGTGTCGCTAGTTCGATCCCCGGAACAAATATTTGTGTGGCCTACAGACAGTTGTTCCGGGTCGGCCGTTTGTGAGTTTGAATGTTTGTAAACGCGCCCACGATACAGGAGAAAATCTTAATGCAGGACAAAGAATAAAAAAAAATGTGGAGTAAGAAATGAGTATACAAGATAACGTCTGAGATCAGCACCAGTGACTGCAAAGTTGTGTGGTAATCGGTTGTCGAGGTACGGGCATGTAATGCGAAAGAATATCGAGAAGTTCGTGAGGAGAGTTAAAAAAAAAAATCATTTATGTTTTTTTTTAATAATTATGAATGTGGACAGTTTAAGAGTACCTCGGAGATGACCAAAGAATCGATGATCGGACTGTGTGGAAGGTAATATGGCTAAAAAGGGGATTGAGGAGTATGGAGGTAGAGGACATGCTGCCAACCCCGAATAAATAACGATAAAGGCAGGAGACTTATGATGATGTGGATAACGATATTACTATCGTATCAGTTCAATCATCATCTGCCTCACCTTTTACCAACTATGCTGAAGTCAGCTTTCATTCTAACCGGATGCACCTGAATACCAGTTATTTACATGGAGCGACTGCCTATCTGACCTCCACAACCCAGTTAGTACTGGGTAATACGACACCCGTGGTCTTGTTTGTCAGACTTTTTGGGCTACTAACTACCAGTAACGACTGCCAAAGCTAAAAATTAGTTCAAATAACAGCTGAAGATCGACGCGAGCGTCTGTTATTATTTAGCCACGAACGCCTCTCGTTACAGTTTAATATGAAAGAAAGAAAGAATGAAACATAAGCGATTCTATTTCGCATATAAACAGTTGCTAGAATATAAAGCTGGAATATAAATGATTCTGGAACTATCTGTTTGAACATAGTATTGTTGTCAGTACAATATTTTAATTTCACGTCCAATTTAATCGGTATTTGTTTAAGTTTATCGAGATTTAAAATCGTGTCGAATTTGTATTGTCATATTTGTATTATCGGATTTAAAATTATTCGGTGTGTGTTATCTACCATTTTACCTAGAATTCATCAGTTTTGATTATTTTGAAGCACAGTCGGTAACAAAAAAAAAAAAAATCGGTTGTCTGTAAAGTCGGTTTACTGACGACAGTTGAACGTGACAACGTCATAAGAAAATACTGATGGAATGGTTGCATTTTTCAAAAAATTTAAGTGCGTTCAGCAATTGTTTTATGGAACGCCTCAGAGCGAGGTAACGCCTCATTTTTTCGTGCGTGCAGCCGGCTCCATCGAATTATAAGACGTTGTCACGTCAAAAAACTTTTAATATAATAATATACTTTTACTCCTTTCGAGACGTTATGGTAGTTCTCTTCATGCCCCATTTTCATTAAGCAATGAAAACGGTCATAATTTGGTTTAAGAAAATTACAAAGTTACGAATCCCACTTAGCTAAACAGAACTCACGAAAATCAAAATAGTTACATTGTTACATCTGCGGCAAACTTCCATCATCGCAAAAATAAAACTTTCCAAAACATTTTCGTGTTTATTTTCTCACGTCGAGAACATTTTCATGCATACGGTCACGACTGGACAACTTATATGACCTTTGAAAAGCAAAACATGTCGTTTTCGTGGAAACGTCAACAAAGAACGTGAATTTATTCCTGCATTCTGAAAAAAATAATTTTGAAAACACTTTTTTAACTTTAACTAGAAAATAAAGTAAAAAGTCGAGAAAATAAGTGAATAAATAAATCATGTAAGAAAGAATCCTTCGGTCTCGGTACTATATAACGAAGATTGGGACATATCCCGGGCGTTGACGTCCGTCGTCTTCAGTTATCTAGAAGGTATCTAAGTCCAGCAGGTGACACATCTCTATTCTACTTTGCAGGATTAGGTACCGTGTACTATGTGAGTGTACTACTGGGGTACACCTCTGCCCATCCGTCCGGAGATAACAGGCGTGATTTTATGTATGTTTATGTTTATTGTAAATAGAAACTATAATACACAACTTAAAACAGCGAGAATTACAAAAATGTAGTAACTTCTCTAAATTATGAATACAGTTTAACTACTTGAATTTTATACCAGATACTAAACTAAAAAGCTGAAAATAAAAAAGTAGTAAAAAAAACTGAAAAGCATAAAACAAGCACATTTTAAATTAAACCAAAGTTGGAAGCAGGTGGGGTCCATTCGATTTTCATAATTTTATATTCCAATGGGCCCCGCCTGCTTCCAACTTTTGTTTAATTTAAAATGTGCTTGTTTTATGCTTTTCAGTTTTTTCAGTACGGTTTTTTAGTTTTTTGAAAGACTTTCTTTTTAAAGTATTGCCATTAAGAACATGACTGTATAAACACACGTTTATCTATCGACATTGAACACGTATACAAAGTTTCGTGTCCGTGCTGTCTTGAGGAGTTCTTTCGTGAGGAGGCGATCCCGGCTGCAGGATTAAGTCTTGTCTGTCATAAAAATGTATTGTCACTAGAACCAAAGGTGTATGTAAAATTTCAGCTTAATAGGTTGGGGGGAACTGGTTTGAAATTCAGTTGCAATATTTGACGAATACTCGTACTATACTGACAAACTAAATAACAAGGCAAGTTAAATAAAAGCTTATTTATAAAAATACGCTCCCGTGTAGCAGATACATAACGGTGTAGTTGATGTAACTAATAACCGTCAAAAAAATTAGGTCAATATTTATAGGCACTCGTTGTGGGTATACCAGTGGCCTGATGTATGTAAGTGAATAAAGCCTATAAAGAATATCTATAAGAACTGTAGCATACGACCATAGACTCTGCCTGTCTGAAAAAAAGGCGTAAATTGTCTATTGAAACTCTGTACTACACTAAGCTAGCTCAAAGTCAAACTATAACCACCAACAAGCGTTCTGTTGCACAAGGAGCTCGTGGCTAAATAATAACAGCCACACGGGTCAGGCTAAGCAGCGTCGCATGCCGAGTTTACTCCGTGCCTGGGAAAGCACGTTAACTAGTTACAGATAGTCAGTGACCTGAAAGTCTGCCAACCAGTCTTACCAGGGAGCATCGTGTTACCCGGTAACTAGAAGGTCAGATAGGCAGTCGCTCAATGTAAAATACTGGTATTCAAGTTGCATCCAGTTAGACTGGAAGCCGACCTCAACATAGTTGGCAAAAAGCTACGCAACTGATGATTTTGTGTCACGATGTTGACACCGCATATGTATAACTCACACACACTCAACCAAACACAATGTTATCACATTCAGGACAGCTGTAGTCAAATAGACACAGGTAAATTGCTCCATAACAACACTGACCAACACTATGATGGAACAGTTAGCGACTATTGTCTATCGCATACGCTAAATTGAACTGTCCCGGTGGAGAGGGTTTGTATTGATGACGATGAGTTTGATACTTCAAATGGGAAATGAACATGCTCTCCACGTCATTGCGATATTTTTTTTGTTCTAGACCATACCTGGGAACCTTTTAGTTACGGAGATATTGTGGGTCAAAATACCAACTTTTTCACAAGTTTTTAATGTCATAACTTTACTTTAAATACCTCCACGACCCCCGTACCATTTCAAAGCATCCATAAACACAATGTTTTGAGTGCGTAACATTGAGTCCTACAGTAAAACGTGATTTTTCATCCCAAAAATAAGTCGGTTCCCAGCAATATTTTTTGCGTAGAGTTACTTAATTTGATGTACAGAATGATTGGTTGACGGGTTCGTGAAGGGTCCGTGTACACCTTGTATAAAAGAAAAGCTTAACAGAAGTGTAATTAAGGTAGAAACTACCATATGCTGTCTCCCACTTTTTTTTGATATTTGAATACGATCATTTAAAGTGAGGTATAATAAAAATAATGGAGGGAGGGATTTTCACAACCGCGGGATAACATGGGCTGATAAAATAAATAATACATTCATAACTGCGTGATAGTAAAATAAGATAACATCACGCCTGTATGCAGAGGTATACCGAACAGTACACCCACATGTCGCCAGTTATGTGTAAGTCTTATGTAAAATCTTAATTATGTGCCATCAACCGAGCACTCCGTGAGCAGCAAACTCCGTGGCTGCTACTGAGAAATTCCAGATAGAAAAACTCAATAACCCTTTGCCCGACCTGGGAATCGAACCCAGGACCTCATGCTCAGCAGTCGCGCTTGCGACCACTAGACCGACGAGGCAGTCCCAGGCCAACGACAAGGGTAACGAGGCAGTGATAGTAAAATATACTAAAAAAATATCATATGGCAATCAGCATTTCACAGTGTAGCTTTCTTTCAGAGTATAAAATCCTGTCAGCAACGCGAACACCACTAAAATGGCTCCCGCGCCTCTAACGACCAATCAACGCTGCACGTGGAAGGTTACACCGATAACCCAGTCGTGTTCGCTACAGGTTTACCTACCGTTAGCGCTACTATGACTATGCTATGTAAATATTGGCAGACAAACAACTGTCGATGGACTGAAAAAAACATGGACTGACACGGCATTTTTCTGATATAATCAGCACATAATGCTTCCCTCTCTTGCTGGAGATATAGGGCTCCTCCCCTCGAACGCAGGTCATACACCAAATGGGCCCAGTGCGGGTTGAATGATTTCTTTGAATAAAAAAAGGCTTGATTTGATTCAGAAAGCGGTACTCTCTTTAGCCCTGACCCGGGCGTAGCTTGAACCCTGTTTCCGATACCGGTGGGTTATTTTTTTTATTTTTTTTTATATTTTTAAATCTTTTTTATATTTTATGAAAATAATAATACCTGCTAATAACTGCCCCACTGCAGGCGTTTACTAAATATCGTTAACACAAAAAACGGGATATTTATCATGTTTACTATTTGTTATGAGCTCCAGATATTTCAGCGCTGTTGCAAGCGCCATGATCACGGATAAACTATTTAACTGGTAAAATAGTAAACATGGCAAATATCCTGTTTTCAGTGTTAATGATAATGTTAGAGACCTATGTCAGTTTAAAAAAAATCCTACGAAAGTGTGAGGATGTATGATTGTCTGGATGTTTGTTACTCTTCCACGCCAAAACTACTGACCGGATTTGGATGAAATTTGGCACACAGATAGTTTATAACCTGGATTAACACATAGAATCATTTTGATCCCGGTAGTACTATCCCGTGGGACAATTTCCGGGCAAAGCCGCGGGGATAAGCTAGTACTAAATAATTTAGGAAAACAAACAAAATTCCTCTACCAACTTAGTAGGACTGCAAATTCACTTTCAGACGGTGACATAATTCATACACTCAGCACAAAACTAAATAGCCCAAATGTATTAATTATTATTAGTACTTGTTCCAACAGTTCGTATGATATGAACTGCAATTTATCACCGGCAGTGCAACTGTTGTTGAAATTAAATACAATTATACGAATTATGTGAAGAGATGGGTTAAATCTGTGTATGTAGGTCGCGAGTGCCGGTGGGTACTTTAGTTCTGATGGAGGAAGAGAATGCATTATATCGTGGTATGTGATTGTTTTCACATTTTGAAATTACAAAATGTGAAGTTAAATTCAGCAGTCAATCGCTCAGCCACTGCACCAACCGTGCCGTCAAAATGCGTCAAGATGCGCCCATACGAAAGCAAATTTAAAAACAACATAACATCATTTAATTGAATTTCCGAAATTTTAATCAACGAAAATGCATTTAAAATTAAAAATAAATTATTTAATTAAAATATGAATTAAGAATGTGAGCAGGAATATTGATAATGCTGTGATGGTTTTATATACAAAACAGCTAGTTTACTGTTGCGCGTGACGTTCGTCCACGTGAAATTATTATAAAAAAATACTACTTCCGGATTTAAATCGGATTTTGTAAACAATTTCATAGGTTTTAATTTTTTTCACGGAACTGTCATACTTTTTTCAAAATAAAAATAGCCTAAGTCAAGGTCATAACATTGGCTATCTGCCAGTAGACGTCAAAATCGGTCAAGCCGTTTCGGAGATTAGCCGGAACAAGCAGACAGACAAACAAAATTAGAAAAAAAGGTTTTTTTTTGTTATAAGGGCCGTACATACAAGCTGTTATTTTGAAACTACAAACAGTTTTTTTTTCGGATGGGAAATCATCAAATGCCCCCCCTCCCACTCTGGGTGGAGCGGAAGGGAGTGTCAGACTTGTACTGACTAAAACCTATCCATGTTCCTTCTTTGCCCTTTGTGTTCCAGGGCCACGGTATCTCTTTCAAACAGTCCCGCAGCCCTGGCAGGACAAACAGACACTTGAATTTTATTTATTTGTATAGATAGTGTGTCTTATCAACGTTAGACAACACTCTTTGAGTAGGAAAGTGTAGGAAAAGGAGCAACGAATCTTTTGACACTCATAATTATGAAATTGATAGCAACATTGTTGTAATGTAATGAAAAACCAAGATGGCGATGAGGAATAGTTCAAATTTTGATGAAACGCGAGTTAATCCTTGTATATTTCAGTGAATCTAAATAAAAGTAAAGAGAACTATGAACGATTGGACGCAAGATAATTAATTTGTTCGTAAACACCAATCAAATAACTTTTTAATGTTTGTTAGTTACTGTATATACCTACTACAACCAAATCCAACAAAATTATACACGCTTCAAGACCTGTTCACCATTACATAAGCTAATGAGTAATAATAAATAAAACATCTACCTATAAATAAATCCATACATTTGCTTCTAAATAACAAAATTTTGAAGTACCTAGTACCAACTTGAGTGCCACCTAAGTTCTTTTTGAATAGCAAATTACACATTATCTTAAATGTGCCGCAGAATGGCAACACAGATTTAAAGAAAAATAACTTTTCGAACTCAACAGAATTATATATTCAAATATGGAATTTGAAATTCATAAGAAGTCCCTATATTTTGAGAGAAACATGGTTATTTATCGAAACATCTTTCGCTGGCAACGCGCGCTAGAAAATGTATACTTTTTTTTCTCTATTTTGTCATTTCCCTTTTGAATATTCACGTTCACAATCGAGTAGTTCGACGCGAATTTTAAAATGTTTAGCACTTTTTCAAGCACAATAATGTTCGTCGAAAATGTCGTTACGAAGTCTGTCGCATTTATTTTATTGCTGCTTTAAAATGCGTTTTGAAGTCTGGAATTCGCGAGATCAATAAACTTCTTTCCAAACGAAATTATGTAAGAAAATTACTCACAGTGATGATAATTGTGCAGAGTAATCTATACAAATAAATAAAATTGAAGTGTCTGTTTGTAATATCAAAATATTTTTTTACTGAATGCATTATATGAAAATATATACGACACTTATAACAAAAACATATTTTTTTCAATTTTTGTCTGTCTTTGTGTTTGTTCCGACTAATCTCTGAAACGCCTGGACCGATTTTGACGGGAATTTTACTGGCAGATAGCTGATGTTATAAAACAAAACTAAGGCTACTTTTATTTTAGAATAAGAATTAGGGTTTCGTGCAAAAAAATAAAACCCTTGAAAGCGGATTTAAATAGAGAAGTAATATTTTTTTTATAATAATTTCACGCGAACGAAGGTCGCGGCTTGTCGACAATAAGATTAGAACAATCAGTTACATCATGTAATAATGAACATTCTCAAAGTTCTTCTCATCAAGTTCCTGATTAGTACTTACATCTAACACACGAGAATTGCAGTTTACGTCAGCAACGAAACTTTTCAGCTAATAAACCTTTCACGATTTATTCAGCTTTATATACCGACCTATTAAACTAAATCGGATTAAGTACGAAATTATTGATTCATGTGTCTAATGCTGGCTGGCACAATCACTGGCTATTGAATTAGCGCTAACGGTAATTAAAAAGTTATGTAGCATGCATCGCTATCGTGATAAAGCTGCATAAACATTTGTTTTTTCAAAATCGGAACGAAAGCCGCCATCTTGTTTTTTTTTACAAAATTATTCACAAACCAACTACTTCCCCCTGTCCAAGTCAATACTCTGACTCCTAAACTAGGTGTATGTGCCTGTGTCTTAGGAGTCAGTGATTCTCCGTAACAAACAAAGCCACTGCGCGCTTCGTTCGTACTTACCTAAAATACCAATGAGATACGGCCCCAGCGATCGTCATCTGTTGACACCCAAGGATAAACTCGCTGCCCCAGACTAAACAGATCAGACAAATCCACCACATACTCTTCACCCACATAGGGTCACGCGCCCGGCATTGGTCGAGGCCATGCTGCGGGGCGAGACGGAGTGGGAAGCGGTCGCCTCCTTCTGCGAAGCAGTCATGCTCGCGAAGGAGGAGGCGGGCCGCGTGAGGGAGAGGACAGCGTCCTCCCTCCACACCAGCCGCAGTGGTAGACGCCCACGGCGCCGGACGTCGGCAGACGATCTCCGGCCACCGTAGGCGCGGGCATGCGGGCGGCGAGTAATGGGCGACTCGCTGTCCGACCATGGACCATGCCCGGGTCGACGGCGCGTTGTGTTCTACGCGCGCCTCAAAGAGTGTCAGCATAATGACGGGGCCCCCCTCTAGAGGGCCAAAGCCTGCCGGGGTCGCGGGACTCATAGAATTACCGTGACCCTGGAACATAAAGGGCTACTGAAGGACACCGTGGATTTTAGTCAGTACAAGTCTGACAGTCCCTCCCGCTCTGCCCTGGGTGGGAGGACTCATTTGATGATTTTACCACGTTAAAAAAAAAAAAAAAAAGCTCAAAAATTCTTCTCGCTAGAAGAATTTTTGAGCTTGGGTGACTTGGATGACTACGATGCTTCGTATCGTAATTGAACTTAAATTATCTTTAACGATTACTATATTTAGTAGACTACCATGCAAGCATAAATCACTATTCAATACATTTTTTCAATTTCACATCTCAACCAGTGCGGGGTACATTTGGCAGTTATCGGCATGTCGATATTAGTATCGATAAACGTCAACATGGAATGACATTGCGTTGTTTACGAGCGTATCGATAAAATCTGACTCGTTTCCCAGCTGTCCGGTATCAGTAATTTTAGAAGCTGTCTTTATTTGTTTGAATTTCAATTTCGGACGGAATTGTCGTAAAATATTTGTATCGATATGATTTATTTCTGAATTTTGTTGTTTTGATTTTGCGTGGAATTTAGGACGATGACACAACAAGCTGTCACAGCCAGTTTAACATCCCGCTCACGACCTCTCATACACTTTTGTCAATTACTTATCTGTGCAGGCGAGAAAACGACGCGAACGAGCGCAGCTCCACCTGCTGAACTGTAAAGATAAAGTGGTCATAGTGTACGATACGACTTGCATTGGGGCTTGCGTTAATGGACACGCACATGTGTCTGTGGCGGACTGTACAAAAAGTACAACAGCGCCATCTATGCCACAAAGAAATAACTAACATCAATATACTTAATCGCGCTACCAAAGTTATCCGCGACCTAAGACTTATAAAGGGTGTAAATAGACCCTTAACATAGCCGAAAGGCACTTGTTCTCCCCGTCTTTACGATCATTATATAAACCATACCTGGGAACATTCTACTTACGGAGATATTGGGGGTCAAAGTTCCAACTTTTTCACAAGTTTTTTTTACACACCTCCACGACCCCCGTACTACTCAATCTAACCATCAGCACAATGCTTTGAGTGCTTTCCATCGAGTTCTACCGTATTACCGTATTACCGATTTACACCCCAAAAAAAAGTCGATTCCCAGCAATATTTTTTGCGTAAAGTTACTTAGTTTGATGTACAGAATGCTTGGTTGGCGGCTATGTGAAGGGTCTGTTTACACCCTGTATACGAAAACAAACTGTCGAGCAGTAGCCCACCAGACACAACACTCGTTTGGTCAGAGGATCCTCCCTTTTCTATTGAAGATGAAGAACTTTATACCCTGTTCTTCATACCCACTTGTCTCTTTCGCGTGAGTTGGCTCGTGGTACGCTGTAAGCAATTTCTTTCATTGGATTTCTTTGCTGTCGCTGTTTTAATACGTGTCGCTTGAGCTTATTGCTCGACGCCAAACGGTTATAATATAAAATTTTATTAGTGCGTCTACATGGCGTCTAAAAATATCTATGACACCTGTGTCATTTGGGCTAAAAGCTCGTATGAAAATCTTTTTCATTTAATGGTCTCGCCCGGCCCGAATTTGCTGACGCACCTGTGATAATATTTTAAAATAGATTTTGATCTTTGAATAAGTTATGTTTAAATCCGGTTTACTCAATTTAGTGTCAAGTCTCCATTAATAACAATGCTCCGTGGTTATGCACGTGGATGACATTGATAACAGGGCACTGTTGATAAACATTTGTGCAAATTATGTGTTATATTGTTTTGTAAAAACTAATATGGTGGTGTTAGTTCTGATTAAAACTTCACTCCAAAATACTGATAAACAACTATACCGGGTAAAACGTGTTTCCTACAAGACTGCAATACCTACACGGTCAAAATGTATGGAACAGCTGTTTTTTTTTTTAAATTACTGATGAAAAATTTCTATGTGGTTCAGAATGATGTACTGAATATGTGGTAACAGTTTAAGCGTCGGTGTCCCTTGCACCCTGTATATATGTTAACACATTTTTTTTTTTTATCGTGGTAAAATCATCAAATGAGTCCTCCCACCCAGGGCAGAGCGGGAGGGACTGTCTGACTTATACTGACTAAAATCCACGGTGACCTTCAATAGCCCTTTATGTTCCAGGGTCACGGTAATTCTATAAGTCCCGCGACCCCGGCAGGCTTTGGCCCTCTAGAGAGGGCCCCGTATGTTAACACCTAGTTCTAGCCGGCTAAACCTAGGTGCGACCGGTAACAGTTTTGTATCTTTTTTTATTGCTAGGACACATCGACCAAATGGTTTAGGTTAGGTTAGGTTAGAACTGTAAACAAACGCGCGCGAGCCGAGCGAGCGCAGTGAGCGGTGCCACAGCAGCGGCGGATGAGCGCTACATCCTAATTGGTTTCATGTTCTAACCGAAGATAAGTAGGATACATCTAAGATTAACCTAGGTTGAGCCGGCTAAAACTAGGCGTAGCCGCACTTCGGCTATTAGCCGTAACATATACATTACATACCAACTCATCTTAAATTTGATCATTAAAGTTCACTCCACTAAAAAGTTTGATTACAACAATTGAGTAAATGACTACAACAAAAAATAAAGCAGACACCACCCTCTTCATGACAAATGAGTTTAAAACAAACATCCAACCGCCATAACTCAAAGTATCCCAGTAAAGGTCAAGATATTAACTAACTTTTTACATACGTGAACTGAACTGTGAAACTGGCAAAAGTTGCCACTTTGTAAGTTGCCAGCAATATGCTGTAGCACTGCTGACGTAACGCCGCGTCTAAATTAAAGTTGCACACAAACACATCTACAAGTAGAGGGTGTTACTTTGTTTACAGGCACACACAGACACAGACACTAAGAGTGGATTTTACCAAATCACTGAGAACACTGAGCGAGATAGTTTCAATATTCCATAGCAATTATAACACTGACAGCGCTTGAACGCAGTTTAGGTATGCTTATCGAATTCTGTTTTATTGGTGAAATTCGCCCTAAGATAACATCCCTTCCTTTCTTCTTCTTCGTTCCTTCCCTATCACAATGTTTTCTTATTTAACCCAAAGGTTTACTGGTAGAGAATGCCTTGTGGCATTAAGTCCGCCTATGTACCACTATTGTACATGAAGATTAAATAAATAAATAATAATACCTTAATAAACATATTTTTGGAGTATCAGTGTAAACTGTGTGTTGTAATTGTCATTATACATACAATGCAATTTTGTCGTAATAAGCGCAATACTTTTTTTTTGTTTCAGAACAAGACGTGGAGTTCTGTCTGTTGAAGATGTTTTGAGAAACCGAAGATACCTAAGTCCAAGGTACAACATGATTATTTAGAATCGGAATTATCTTTTCCTCAACTTTAACTATTGACATCTATACCTACAATAGGAAAATCTCCTTTACAGACCTATAAATGGCAGCAGATATGACGTCTTCATCAAAAAATGTCCTTGATACAAGATGTAAGCGGACGGACCCTTCACGAAGCCAATCAAGCATTCATTCATCCATCAAACTAAGTAACGCAAAAATGATTGCTGGGAAATGGCTTTTTTTGGGGGTGAAAAATCACTGTTTACGGTAGGACTCAAGGTAACGCACTTAAAACATTGTGCTGTTGGATACACTGAATAGTACAATGCTCATGGGGTTACTTAAAGTAAAGCTGTAAACACTTGTATTAAAAAAAAAATTGTGAAAAAGTTGGAACTTTGATAACCACAAAGTTTCAAGGTTCGGCCTAGAAAAAAAAAAACGCAATTACGGGGTGAAAAAGTGCCTTTCGGCTTCATTAATGGTATTTTTACACCCATTATTTATTTATTACACCTTTAGACAAGAAAACACACTCACACCCACGCAAAACAAACAGCCTGTACATCTACGTCAAAGTCTTGCATGTGTGCAAACACAAATTAGGTTTTAATATTTCACGGAATTCTCTCTTAGTACAGAGGCATTGTAGCATTCTTGTAGATGTAATTTTCGCGCCTAATAATAGAATAACGGCCTGTTTCTGAGTTCTAATTTTGAAACGAAATATTTTGTTTAAGCTCTGTAATACTTAGCAAAGACTTTGCGCGTTGTTCGAGAAGGTGGCCGTCTGGAATAGGTATTTTTGTGAGAAATGTTGATATTTTGTCACACAAAAATAGAGAGATATCTAATAGCTTTTTTTAGTATGATTTCAGTCCTAACTAGCCTATAATGCTCGCACTGCTGACACACAGGCTTCCTCTCTAAGAAAGAGGGGGTTTTAATCGACTACGCGGGCACAGGGCGGGTGGATAGATGTCACATGTCTTCTTTTTGGTTCTAGAACACGCCGGTTTCATCACGATATTTTGCTTCACCGTTTTGAGTTTAAATTTCAGTCATACCTTTATCATACTCTGCACTTCTACCACACACACGTACGGAATAAGTTTAAAACTGTTGTAGTTTGCACGATGCAAATATTTTAAATTAGGTACCTACAAAACTTATCCAAATATTCCAAACCAACACGAGAAATACTAAAACTCATTAAACATAATTCCAGGCCATAAAGTTTTAAAACATTTAATTGACATATTTGTACACGAATGTTAAAATACACATAATTAAGCGAAACAAAAGTGAGTTTAAGGCCGCGTGCTCACTGAATTGAGCGAGGCAACTAAGCGCTGCGCGAGAAAAATTCACCAATAGGATTACTTAATTTTTTTGGTCCGCTTAACGCATCTAGGGTGGCAACGAGTTAACAGGGTTAGGTATTTGCTTTCTGATGCACGCGAAGGATGAGTTTGAGGATATGTGCAACAGACACAACCGCAGAATGTGTGCAAAACGGTCTAGGGAACTTGAGCTAACCATTCGATAGGTTAGCAAAAAAATATGTTCAGAGACCCCCACTTTTTTGTATGTAGCATCCGCCATATTGATTTTATTCACATAAAATGTTGCTTAGCCTGAACCGTAATAATAAATCGATTGACACCGCATCCATCAACATCGGCTCAATAGTTTAGGCGCCACGGTGGAACATAACAATGTTACAAACAAACGTAGACTGCTAAAACCATAACCCTACCTTTTGGCTTTGCCAGGTAAAAGGAGTCTGCTACCCATCCTCGCACCACTCAGCTACACCCCCTTACACAGCTTCGCTTTACATCCTCGCACAGCTTTCGAAGAAACCACCACACCGTTACCACCACATACCACTGCTTAGCTATATTATCGCCCATCTCTGGTGGAAAACCAGCCTAAACAGACGCCAAATTAAGTTAAATATGGTTTGCGAATATTCTAGAATTAAATGTGCGACTGTATAAGTTTTTACATTCGAGTGAATGGTGGACTTGAGTGCTGTAAAAAAGTTTTTTTAATGTTTTCATAACATGCAGTTGGAATAGACGGCTAGTGAGGATTTAAAACCGGGCTTCTGTTGTGTATATCATCTATCACACTGATTACATAAAATCACGCCTTGTTATCGCCGAAGGGTTATGCAGAGGTGTACCTAACAAGTACACCTACATTTCGCTAGTGATGTCTAAGACCCATGTAATAGGGGGCGAGCCTATTGCCATCAACTGGGCACAAATCCAGAGTCCGTGGCTGCTACTAAGAAGTTCCTGATGGAAAAACCCAATAACACTTTACCCGACCCGGGAATCGAACCTAGGACCTCGTGCACTTCTGATTAACGGTAGGAATATATCTTTTGAAAATACACACGCAGTGAACAAGCCTGGTTACAAAATACACGTTCCTTCTTGTATGATGTAGACTCCTCTACTTAAAGACAATTACAAATAATAGGGATGTTTCCTGAAAAAATATAACTAGTCCGTCATATAGATTTCCAAAAAATATTGGACACATATTTTTTCTTTTTTCACGAAAACTTAAAATGAAGACGATACAGTGCGTCGAAAACTCGTGTGACGTCATACTTCAGTACACTTTTTACCGAAAAGTGACGTCACAGGCCCCACTCATGATCTTTGATGCGTTTTATCTTCGTCAAATTTTATTGATTTGATAAAACAAAAAATAAGTATCCAATATTTTTCGATAATCTAACTGACGGACTAAATAGAATCATATTTTTTTTACACAGGAAACATCCCTATTGCAGTTCTTTTTGTAAGAGAAAAAGCCAAAAATGGCACAATACCCAAGGTAAATACTGTAAAATATTTACTGTAAATTTTTAACCAACAAAGAACACATTAATCCAAAAATTACCCCATAACGCGTTAACACTCGAAATAAAAAAGGTTACAGGTATGAGGAAATTAAAAAAGCAGCCGTGATTAACTCACAGCGCTTTAAAGCGGCAGTTAGCGTTAAATTCCCGCATCGCCATCATACGGGCTTTAAAAAAATATATGTATTATGTAGACTACAGGCGTTCGGGAACGTTCCCGAGATTTACTATTATAGGCACTTGTTTTACTCGCGTAAACGGGAAATAAGTCCATCAAAAACCGAATAATTTTGTGCCCATTTGAATTTTAAGGAGATGGTGTTAATTTTTTACTACAATGTTTTTACTACATTGTTACCTTTAATGTTGGTAATATGGTTTTTATAACTTAACCTATTTAGGTACCAGTGGCGAAGGTCCCATAGAACTCGATTCCAACCGACTTCCCTTTGAAAAACGCACAGGCAGTATCTTATATACAAATAATAAAATCACATTATAGATATGTACTCCAGCTTGTTACCGACGTAGCCCGAAGAATAGCCAAACTTAAGTGGCAGTGGGCAGGGCACATTCCTCGCAGCACGGATGGCCGATGGGCCCGAAAAGTTCTGGAGTGGCGACCGCGAACTGGAAGACGTTGCTTTGGAAGGCCTCCCACTAGGTGGACCGATGACCTGGTGAAGGCTGCAGGGATCCGCTGGATGCGAGTCGCACGGGACCGGTCAATGTGGCGACACTTGGGGGAGGCCTATGTCCAGCAGTGGACGTCTTTTGGCTGAAATGATGATGATGATGACTCCAGGTTACCTCTTACAAAAATTGACCCTTGGTACTGGTAGGTCCTGAAAATTATGGAAGAGAGAACTTACATTGTTTATGACAAAAACGTTAATGATGATTTTAAGAGACATGAATTGTATCAAACTTTTCTTTGTATGTACGGTTACAAAATTGTATTTTAACTTAGAACAATGCTTGGTAAAAATACTTGGTTGACAATTATTTTCAAGATTTTTTCTTAACTGGGTTTTAGAAGCCTGGAGGCGTCCTAGACGTAATGCCGGTATTACAAGAAAAAGTAAACTATGTAGGACAAAGCTAACTTTTTTGTTTATACCGTTCATAGCCTGCCTGTGCTTCATCGAAATCCCTTAATCTGTTAAGATGGAATCGCCAGGCTAGCCCGCGAAATTCAAAATTTCTTTTTTTTTTTGCAATTAGCAGGTCAATGTCAGGTTGTATGTTGATGAAAAATGAGTCTCGCAAGTAACACGTATGTAGTTACAGAATTATAATCGTTAAAATCATTAATACAACACTCTAAGTTCACCGAATCCCATTCAATAACTATTTCATGAAAAAGTAATTCGATGGGGTTAAATAAACTTACAGGATTGTATTGATGATTTAAATGATTATAATTCTATAACTACAGACGTGTTAGTTGCGCTACTCATTTTTCATCAACATACAACCTTTTTTTTTTGTTTCCGGACGGGAAATCATCAAATGACCCCCCCACTCTGGGCGGAGCGGAAGGGAGTGTCAGACTTGTACTGCCTAAAACCCATCCATGTTCCTTCTTTGCCCTTTGTGTTCCAGGGCCACGGTATCTCTTTCGAACAGTCCCGCAGCCCTGACAGGCATCGGCCCTTGCAGACCACTACATCATCAACATATAACCTGGCACTGACCTGCAAATTGCCAAAAACGTAAAAAAATTGAATTTCGCGGGCTAGCGCTTCCACCTTAACTCGTGAAAAGATAATCAACAGACAGAAAAACAAGTTACTTACACATTCAATTTATAATATTAATACGGATTACATTGAAAACACGCTATAATCAACCAACGCCTAAAACAAATCAATATCTCCAAAATTTTTAAAACCGCTTACAATATTCACCACATAACTAAAACATTAACTCGACTATAAAACCCCGTTTCGCTCGCTTAACTAAATATAACCAGCCCTAAATCAGTATCACAATACCCCAACTATAATAAAGTGTGGAAAAACAAACTAGATACATATATATAATGTAGGAGCCTATCAAAACAATTTACACGAATGAATGGACCATCGTTATGAGTTACAGTTCACCCCGACCATAATGTATTCTGCTCACAGTAGTGTAACAAAAATATGATGCCAATATCAAGCGTCTTTGTAATTTTTTATGGCACGACACGTTGACAACACGATATGGGCTCCACGATCGGTATGAAATCGAAGGCCCCATTTTTTAATCGAAAATACAATTATCCTATAGACCTATTATACTCACCGGACCATCAGCGCCCTACGGGTCCAGTATAATAATGGATTCAGGATGTTGATGGAGCTGTCCCGTTCCTGCAGTGCATGATCGCGCAGGCACACATTGACGCGATCATTTGGAAGAAGTCTGCGTCTTTACTATGCAGAGTACGGGCGAGCTCCAACTCCATCCTGAAGACTATAGCAGGGAGGTTCGACTCCTCGATATTTGGGCCTATTGTTCGTTGATGCATCTCGAACAAGCTTGTATCTAAATAAGTTGTAACTAACATAGTTTGTAAGTTTTATTTTATTGACCTTCTATGGATGTCGCTTGTCCGAAACAAAAGGTTTTTTTTTCATTTTATTTATTTATAGCATTTTAGTTAAATTGTTTGCAACGAGTTTAAAATCGATGTATTGATGTTAGGTTTACACCGCGATCTCGTGCGAGGGCCTCAGTATCTCAACTGTAACACAAAGAGTGTGTTGTAATCACAATCCGATGGATTTTTTAAGATTGATACCTAACAAATTGCTTTATACAATTTTGAAAAAATCATCTTAACAACGTAGTAACGCCATTATCTCTCAGAATTGATATTTTAATGTAGATAAGCTAAAGAATATTGACTGATCATACGGGCGTGATATTTGCCAAGTCACTTTTGACTTATCCAATACAGAAAGATTTTTTTCTATTTTTATACAGAATATTATACTGTAACAAGACTGGACGTTGACCGTATATATTCGGTCTCATCTCGTCGTCGTCATCGGTCTTTATTAACAATCAATGTCAAACTATATTTCCAGTATCGTCTCGTATCATTACTGTATCATATCGTAGGTACAAAAGCGCTTTTTCTTAACAAATATGAGTAATATAGTAATAAAATAGAACAGAGTTAAGGGGTAAGCATCCATGTTTCCGGCCCTGAATTATTTATCATTGTAATTCCTCCTGCGATCAGTTTGTCGTGTTATCTTTCTTCGGTTTTTACAAGGAAAATCCCTGAGGATCAGACTTTTCGGGCAAAAAAACCTAGACAATGCGCCGCCTTTGTATGGAAGATTTTGCTCTTAATAATTTATCATTTTGTTACCTTTGTTTACTATCGCACTTGACATACATACATTCACGTTTAGTTCCTAGTATTGTATGAAACTTTATTTCTTTTATATCTAAGTGATGAGAGGTCTCTTCTGTTGTGGAATTAAATAGTAAAAATAGCATGGTAAAAAATATACAGTGGCTTCATGATATTTTCCCGACTTTCACGAAGCTTTCACAAATACAGGGTGGAGACGACAATGCTACAATAAATTAAACTGTATGTACCTCATGACGTTCCCAGTCTGCATACAAAAATTCAACCGAAAATTACTGGATATTTTCGATTGAATTTTGTATTCAGTTTATTCACAGGAAGTTATTTTTCATTTTTAGCATTTTATACATAGTGTAAATAATAGGTAATAATAGGTAATAATATAATAAACGTTAAACACATGTTGCCAACTCGCTACTTCAAAAACCTTGGCCAAAATTGTCGTATTGTCGTCTCCACCTTGTATAAAAAAAATTAAGAACCTTAATTGTTATTTTCTTTCGTTTTTCTAAATGTGTCTTCGCCTTATGTACCGAAACCAGATACTAAAAAGTCTATTAAAGTTAAACAACCTCAAACTTGGAAACCAGGAAGTCCCGCCAACCAAACCTGAACAATAAAAGCACGAAGCTCCCCACCAATCCCCCAAGGGTAGTTTTAACTTTAATCTATGTGGCTGACGACCCAGCGTTCCGGCGATTGGAAAGAAATTGCTTGAATGTGAGCCACCGACCAAACCGCCGCAGGGAATACTTTATTTAATTACCTACGTATCATGGTCCATTTTTATTTTACTCGAAACGATTTGTGGATTGGATAGAGTTTCGCTATTCACTTGTTTTGTTGCGGGGTCAATAACACTTGAGTTTTGTTCGCGGTTTATCGGTATTGGATTTATTATTTGTCTGATCGAGTGATGTTCTCTGTATTGTTACAGTATTTTGTAACTGCAATATCAAAAACTTTCAGCACAATCAAATATCAAAATAATATGATTTTGTTTTCATATTGCAGCCGGCCAGTTCTTAGTATATAACATTAGTTTTAGTATTTACGCAAAACCTGAAACACGTGTCTAGTATTTTTATGTAAAGAATCTATGTGCAAAATTTCAAAACTGTATCATGAAAAATCACACAGTAATAAGCTTGTTCTGTTACCTAGTTGTCCGCACCAAAACGTGGTCACCACGCGGCGGCGCCGCGCCAGCGCCTCCAGCGTCGTTTTGAGCTCATTGATAATAATAATTTGGCAGTAGATACATAAATGATTGCGATAGGTACTTAGTGTCGCTAGGTGTCCAACTTGTAACCTTTTGAAATATTTTTGGGACCAAATATAACATGGTTTAAAAATTATTGGAATCGATTCAGTTACTTATTCTGAACAAACGCATATACTAAAAATAATGTTGTATAGTCAATACGAACCCAGGATTTAGGAAGCCTGGAACAATTAAATATCTGTTACTATTGGTAATTTGTAACATTATGATGTGGAAAACTATTTCACTTGAATTATTGTAGAAGTTCTGCAATATCATTTACCCAGAATTTAAACTATTAAAATACTAATTTTAACATCCAAAGAATAAAAGTAAAGTAAACAATCTACTAATTTGTTTGTTTGTCAGCGATTCCAAGAAGTTAGCTGCACCAATGTCTAGAACTTTCTACCGAGACTGCTGCGAACGAGCTTAACTTGCGCACGATCTGCGTTGGAGTTATAATAAAACAACGTATCAGTGGCGAAGGTTCCATACAACTCGATTCCTACCGGCTTCCCTTTGAAAAATGGCACAGTCAGTATTCTATAGACAAATAATATAATCACATTAAAGATATGTACTCCGGGTTACCTCTTACAAAAATTGACGCTTCGCAACTGCAACGTATGACACTTTTATAACTTACTTAAACTGGATGGATCCTTGGCTGATAATCATCATTTTCCTGTCCTTGTCCCATGTCACTTGGGGTCGGCGCAACACGTTTTTTTCTTCCATTCTCCTCTGTCAACCATCACGCTATCATTTACTCCTTTTTCTTTCAAATCATTTCTGATACAATCCATCCATCGTTTCCTTGGTCTTCTTGATCGATGGCTGATAATATTGATGATGACGCATGACGCACGATGTATGTCACCGTTTCAGCGCACCAATACCATGTTTTACGGGTCCACAGCTCGTTCGGCCTACGGCACACATGTCCTGCCCACTGCCATTTAAAATGGACAGTCTTTTGAACCTCGACATTACTTAAGGACGCTAAATCTTGGAGTAAACTAGCCCTCTAAAGATATACCATGAACGTGGTACACTGACAAAAATACTTTTTAGGTTGTCTCATCCATACTGTACGCTGGCAACACTTAATGGACTACAGTCTTACATAAATACGGAGCTTAGTCCAACACAGACGTGTCATGATTAGTTTCTTTGTTTTGTCCAATTTCTGTATTGGTCACATGTGCCGTTACCTTATTGGTTCTACTAGAACAACAGAGGTCATTAAAACTTGACTTGTTCACTAAAAGATATATATTTTCTCTTTTTACCTCTTGAAGTTATCGCTGTCCAATTAAAGTAGACTTTCTCATTACTAAAATGTTGAACTAGTATTTATAGTTCCAATCAAACCTAATAGCGGCACCTTTTTAGGGTTCAAAAGGAAAAAATGAAACCCTTATAGGATCACTTTGTTGTCCGTCTGTCTGTCAGGACCCTTTATCTCGGAAACACGTGGAGGTATCGAGTTGAAATTAAAACCATATCCTCAAGTCTACAGTCCCTTCAAGCTGTGAAAAATCAAACCTAAGTTAACGTTAAAAAAGATATGGCTGTTTATGCCGCAAATAACGTATATTTCGACACTCACAAGGGAATCAAAATTTATAGGGTACTTCCCGTTCACCTAGAATCGTTAAATAAGACAAGAAGCAATGTCTTATAGCACGTATAAAGGAAAAAATCTGAAAACCATAAATATGTAGTTTAATAACAAAATACTTACAAGTTTATACGGGACCCTCGGTGCTCGAGTCCAACTCGCACTTGGACGGGTTTTTTGTTTCCGAACTAGTAACTTTACATGATCACAGACAAAAAACCTAGTCGGACCATAATGCCTGAAAAATGTAACAATAATGTTCATAGGCCAAAAATCGACTTAAAAACCGAACAACATTAAAATACAGATAATAATCCATATAAAGCACAATTCCACAATAGACTCGTTTTTTACTCAAAACTAGGAAAAGACATGATTGTCTTTACCTAGGTACTGAAATCGCCGAGACACCGAAGCACATTAAAAGCACGAGGTGATGAACACTCATACCTTTCATAAGCAAAAAAATCCCACAAGGATAATTACAGCCCAGTATTATATCTTCAAAGATAATCAAAAACAAACCATGCACAAAAACCAACGAGTCCCAAAAATATCCTTGCTACACGAAGGGAAACCCGATAATTCCCGAATGTAGCCGAAAGTAACTCGGGGTACCCATTAACGGAATTAGCCGAGTCAGCGAACAGTCTTCATTTAAAAACTTACAGCTTATTTTCTTGCTAAATTGAAAATGTTGAAGAACTAGTTTAAATCTTCTGTAGGGAAAATTGGGTAGTCCGGAGTGCAATTAGAGTAAGTAGTTATTGAGAAGAACTGGGGAAGAATTAATGTTTGCTATGTGATCTCTAGCTTAAAGAAGGGAACCGAAAGATGCAAAGAATTATGAGTATTTTTATACAACGTGAAAGGGACACCTTGTATAATAAACTAGTGACTCACAGCTTCGCACACTTTGACCGTCTTTACAAAACATCGAAATAATTTTCACCTTCGAGAATTTTTCTAATTGATGGTGAATACCACATTCAATTCAGTTGTAACGTTGGAAAATAACTATAATTTATAAACTATAATATTCTCGTCTCGTTGGTCTAGTCACAATCGCAACTGCTGAGCATAAGGCCCTAGGTTCCATTCCCAGGTCGGGCAAATTTGTTATTCGGTTTTTCCATCTTGAATTTCTCAGTAGCAGCCACGGAGTCTGGATTTGTGCCCGGTTGATGGCAATCGGCCAAATCGCCCCCAATTACATGGGACTGGCCCCCTATTATATGTTTACATAACTGGCGAAATGTGCTTGTACTATTAGGTATACCTATGCCTAACCCTTCGGGGATTACAGGCGTGATGTCATGTTATGTAATATGGCCCAGATTAAAAACCCGCTTGGAGCATAATATAGGGATTTTTTTCAAACTTTGAAGATGAATATCTCATAATCTGCCTAGCCTTTTCCCAGCTATGTTGGGGTCGGTTTCCAGTCTAATTGGATGCAGTATTTTACAAGGAGCGACTGCCTATCTGACCTCCACAACCCAGTTAGTACTGGGTAATAAGATACCCCTTGGTAAGACTGGTTGTCAGACTTTCGGGCTACTGACTACCTGTAACGACTGTCAAATGTCTACAATTGACAGCCGAGACCAACGGCTTAACGTGCTTTCCGAGATACGGACGAAACTCGGTATATAATGGGTGGTTACCCATCCACAGATCAGAAAGATAATATATAAATAAAAGATAAGGTTAATCCGAGCGGCTGTTATTGTTTTAGCCACGAGCTAAAGGACCATAATTGATTTTTGGTTCTATGCTTTCAAAATATACATTTTTTCAAAACCTCGCATATGTGTAGGCTAATAATGATTCTTTAAACAGGTTTATAGACCTACCAATTCAATCCGTCGTAATGAGCAAAACATAATTAACAATTTTCGAAGTTCAAAGTTTCCATATCTAATAATTTCTCAGAAATCTTACACGTGTTTATGAATGAATAAGAAGCACTCATTATTCCGAACCGTTCAGGAATTAATAATGACTAATGATGAAAGTTCTGAAGTGGAAAATTCCTGCTACCTATTTGATACCCGTAGTAACAAATAATGTCATTAAAAAAAAAATCTCGGTATTTCCTTAACAGTTAAAAAGGTACTAGTAAGATTTTTTATGAAGAATAAAAATATGACGTAATATGTAATCACACGCTTTACTTTTCATTACTTTACGCCTTATCAGAGAGAGACTAATTGATAAAATGTCATCATCATAATCTTTCTTTATCGTGTGGTTAGTGCCTAACCTGGTGTCAGAGTTTTATGCCGCCCATGGGCCTCTGACTTGGCTTTACATGCTGTCGAGAAACATCTCTCAGGCATGCTGGTTTCCTCACGATGTTTTCCTTCACCGAAGCAAGTGATAATTATACAATACGCACATGTATCCGAAAATCAGAGGTGCGTGTCTTGGGTTCGAACTCGAGACAGATGACTTGTCAGTCCGACGGTCACACCACTAGACTATCACTGCTATCATCACCATAATTGACTGCCTCTATTGTCGAGTGGTCGCAATCGCGACTACTGAGGTCCTGGGTTCAATCCCCAGGTCGGGCAAAGTGTTATTGGGTTTTTCCATCAGAAATTTCTCAGTAGCAACCTCGGAGTCTGGATTTGTACCCTGTTGATGGTAATAGGCTCGCCCCCTATTACACGGGACTTAAAAACATAACCGGCGAAATATGGGTGTACTATTAAGTACACCTCTGCCTAGCTCTGCTGGGATTACAGGCGTGATGTTGCATATTGTTTAAAAAATTATCGACGATGGCAAATAGAGAAGTATCACTCATAAAAGAACAGCTCTTAAGCTAATAATATTTCAGAAACCTGTTTTCATTACTGATAAAACTGACCTTGGATTCCTCAATACAAAATTCCCGTTCTCAAGGCTCAAGCATATTTTTTAAGACCTCAGATCGCTTACCCAAAGCGCTCACGTAGGTACAGTATGTCTGAAATACATAATGTTAGGTTGGGTACTTTCTATTACAGCGAGATCCGCTTTATCACGTGAATACTAGAGCATTTGTGTGGAAACCAGCACTTTTCGGGAATGTAAGCAAAAGTTCGGCAATAACATGTTCGATAAGTAGGTCGTATAGTTTTCTGTTAAGTTGGTACACGAGTTTCGATGTAATGAATAGGTTTACGAGTATCTGCGAGAATTTCTATATTATTATGTGAAAGCATTTGAAATTTATTTTTGTTTCTTTCTTTTTTTTTAACGTTGTCCCGGGAACACTAAGAATTTCTCCTGAATCGTATGTCTCGTCGTCACATACACAAACAGCCAGAACCGGAACAACTATCTACCTGTAGGACCAACTACCTGTAGGCCATACAAATATTTGTTCCGTACGGGAATAGAACCCGCGACACGCACCGCAGCAGCCAATCATTCAGCCCCTGCGCCAACCATGCTGTCAGAATTGTATGCTGGCTTCAGTTTTTAGTAGCGTTGTCAAGTATCTACATTTAGCGACTTGATTTGAAAATATTAGAAGTAGACATTCAGTTACACTAGTATGAATTGAGACCGACTGGAATGCAATAAGCGTCAATTGCATACTGTGTCAATCGTATCTTATTGTACACTATATTTGTATCATATTGCTTGTAGTATAAGGATAAACAGTGTAACAATTGTGGATAGGCCAATAAATAAATAAATATAGTGCTGTGACGAAACCCCGCGCTTCTAATCTTCTTTGCATCAAAAAGACCGCGATTTCAAACTAACAATTTACATTCCTCCCCATATTTAGAGCTTTCACAAAAACTATTCGGTATTGGCACCAAAAGGGTCCAAAGTTGCTAAACTATTAACTTTTGTTTAGTCCCAAACGGTAGGGAAACGCTTTATCATTTCGATGGGGCCTACAAATTCAGTTGGTCTGCAATAAATCTGAGACGGGAGTCGCCAGGCTGTGGAAGTTTTTAGGATTTTGCATAAATGATGATGCTCAGAAGGGTAATTGCGTAACACTTAAAATGACAATGCCTTTCAATTGGAAAATTCAACAACTTCTATTGCGTTATTTACGGTTGCGATTAGAGGATTTTTTCAATCAGGGATTTGTTTTAATATTCGTCGGATTGTAAAAGAAAGTGTCTTCAATTTGGGTGTAGTTATAATCCGCATATTTTTCTTGAAACTCTTGTCTTGGCAGTTTTTCCTTTTACATTGTATAGCTACTGCAACTACTGCCAGTACTGCAACTACTGCAAGCTACTGCCAGTACAATCATAACTATGTATCTACCCAATATTAAAAAAAAACACTTTTCCAGCGCAACAGATTTCGCTTCAACAAAAAATGGGTCACCAAAATTACCTACAAAAAATTCTCGCATTTAAAAATGGTAGCCACCCTATTCGGAACGGAACTCCGGATTTTTCTGCTCGACTGTGTTGAAACTGAGCGGCGACTCGGCGAGGACGCACTTTCCTTTATCTGCTACGATTGTCCCGAGAATTTATTCTCATGGACACAACTAGAGATGAATATAATTCATATTGTTGTTTTTACGCCTTGTGCGCGAGTCGGACGTTGCTGCGTCGGTGCTATTTCGGTCGGAAGCACTCGGGGCGTCTTGAGGCTTGGTGTCCACTGTAGGATAGGAGCAGAGAGGAGATTAGATGTTTTGTTAATAACCAATCAGATAGAAGCTTTATTCCCATAGCGCCTGCTCGCTGAGCTTCAGTGGACATGTCTTATTTTACTAAGTGCATGTGCAATGGATATTTAAGATATATTCAGCGGCGCCCATGCCTCGCTATTAACCTACCATGAACCGCTAGCTAAACTGTTCTCTTGTCTCAACACCCGGAGACAGCTCACATCTTTGCTTCGCTTGATGGAAACACCATGTTCGCTACGCCGTTCATCTTTGCCCATGTATCTCCTCTCCGCTTCGGTGGAAACCAGGCCTAACTCGGCCGGTGAGATGGTCGGGCGAATAAATTCGTGAACAAGTTGCACGTAACGTCATGTTACATGGAATTGTGAGATTTGTATAAAACATTTTTATGATAAAATCTTTTCTGCGTTGCATTCTGGTGTACCTACCCATGTGTGTAGCTCGTGTCTAGCTAGTACATATTATAATAGTATAGCTTAAACCGCGGTTTGCAATGAGTGAGTGAAATAACGTTGACACAATTTGTTGATGGATTAAGTTTTACTTCACGGTGACAGAAGCCTGCATATTAAAATTGTGGTGATAGGATATTATGAATCCTTGGTTTGTAGGGTTCCGTACCCGAAGGGTAACCAACGGGACCCTATTACTAAGCCTCCGCTGTCCGTCCGTCCGTCTGTCTGTCAGCGGGCTGTATCTCATGATCCGTAATAGGTAGCCAGTCGAAATTTTCACAGAATGTGTATTTTTGTTGCCACTATAACACGAATAAATAGAAATATATTAACAATTAAAGGGGGCTCCCCAACTACGATGGTACGGAACCTTTCATGCATGAGTCCAACTTGCACTTGTTAGTACGATTTCACATATTTGAGTTTTATCAGCAGTATAATATTATTATATCTGTGTTAAATTTAAGACTCAGAACAATCGTATATATTAAGCATAGTTTGGCATTATAGAAGAAAGCAACTTATATTTGAAACCTATTTCTTAATGCCTCTTTAGAATTTTGTACTTCATCAGAAACATTTTTAATGATAAAGCTTGCACCTTGTGGAATTGGGCAGGCCACATCGCGAGGACCACAGACAACAGGTGGAGCGAGCGCCTCCTGCACTGGTATCCAAGACCCGGAAACAGACGCCGCGCCTGACGATTGCAACGATGGCGAGACGACATCGCCGCACTGGCAGGGATAGACTGGACCAGAACGGCCTAAGATAGGTATAAATGGAAACAGATGGAGAAGGCCTTCACCCAGAAACGGATGACCCCTTAATAGGTCAAGTTTAAAAAAATATAGAATTGTAAATTATAGGGAATAAAGGTTTTTTTTTATTTTAAAGCTTACACCAAACATATCTAACCCTGTTTTAAGTTTATTAGGTACCTAGATTATTTTACTTCAGAAAGTAGTACAAAACTGTACAACTTTCATAAAACACAAGTCATTATAAGAAAAAGCGTATGTGCAATAAATACACTTGTAATTACGACACACGTGTGAATTATTTTATTTTTAATTAAATTTAACAGGCTCCCGAGCGAGTTAAGCCTTTGTTAAAATAAATTAAATTAAACTTACGCGTTAATGTTTTAATTTTTATCAACAGAATTAACTTCGCATTTCACATTTCAGAAGCAGTTTCAAGAAAATACAGTTATTTTTTATTAATTAAAATAGGAGTTTTTAAGTTGGATATTTGTGTGGAGACAGTTTAAATACTCTACCTGTTAAGGGGCATCCTTACCGAAGTTGCTTTTCATAAACCAACATTACTTTGCAAGTATTCTTGGACCCCAATGAATAACAAAAAGTTATAACAAAAGCCGCAAAAGTTGCTCAATTGTTATCATGTTGGTCGCGGGACTTATAGAATTACCGTGACCCTGGAACGTAAATGGCTATTGAAGGGCACCGTGGATTTTAGTCAGTACAAGTCTGACAGTCCCTCCCGCTCTGCCCTGGGTGGGAGGACTCATTTGATGACATTACAAAGACAAAAAAAAAAAAAAAAAAAATTATCATGTTGCCTTACAAAGAGTAACTATACAAAGTGGGAGGGAGAGGGACACCGATACATAAAAGGTCACCACGTATTTAGTACATCATTCTGAAACCCCACGCATGGAAAAATTTTCATGGCTAATTAAAATAAAAACCGGCCAAGTGCGAGTTGGACTCGCGCACCGAGGGTCTCGTATAAACTTGTAGGTATTTTGATATTAAACTACATATTTACGGTTTTCATATTTTTGCCTTTGGAGGAGCTCATGGCTAAATAAAAACAGCCGCTCGGGTCGATCTTTAGGTTAAGCCGTGCTTGCCTAGGTTGGTCTGTGGATGGGTGACCACCCATTACATACCGAGTTTCCTCCGTGCCTCGGAAAGCACGTTAAGCCGTTGGTCCCGGCTGTTATTTGTAGATCTTTGACAGTCATAGGTTGTCAGTGGCCCAAAAACTGACAACCAGTCTTACCAAGGGGTATGGTATTACCTAGTACTAACTGGGTTGTGGAGGTCAGATAGGCAGTCGCTCCATGTAAAATACTGGTATTCAGCTGTATCCGGTTAGACTGGAAGCCGACCCTAACGTTGTTGAGTTGGGAAAAGGCTAGGCAGATGATGATATTTTTTCCTTTACATGTGCTATAAGACATTGCTTACACATTGCAGTGCAGTTGCTTATGCATTAATGTGTAAGATGTAGCAGCAAAGCATGATGATATTAACTAAGTAGACATAGGTAAATCTTCTCTCTCTCTTTCAGTCACGTCCATTCCAAACAAAACTTCCGTATCAGATCTAAACCATCATTATTCTCGGTTCAAAGTTAATCGAATGTCCGTCATATTGGCAATGATTGGCGCCCACTGTGTACACAAAGGACGACATGCGGCCTCATTCATTCACTCATTCATTTGGTCCGTCTTGTTAATGTATTTCAGTGTCATTGTTTTGTTCAGCTTTCCTGTATAATTCATCATTTGCATAGCCATTTCTTTTATTATGTTAGGTTTGCCTTCCAGTATAGTGCTACAAAGGTCTTACGGCGGTTGAATGATATTTACAGAGGGCCCATTATTTACCACATTTGAGAAATTAAAAAAACGGAATGGTAAGGCATTACTTTTGATTTTGCTACATACCAAAGATCCTCGAACAGCTACTAAACCAAATGACATAATTCTTTATAAGAATTTAACTATTGTGAATCTGTAAATGTTAGAAAGACTCGTTGAGTAGGTAAAGATAAACCCATTTTCCAGTGGACCATTCTATGTACAGAAAATAACCACAATAAGAATACATTAGAAGAAGTAGAAGAATATATTATGCTACAACTTCAGCTAGCCTATACAGGGTGTAAACAGACCCTTCACATAGCCGTCAACCAAGCATTCTGGACATCAAACTAAGTAACGCAAAAAATATTGCTGGGAATGACTTTTTTTTGGGGTGAACAATCACGTTTTACGATAGGACTCGATGGAAACCACTCAAAGCATTGTGCTGATGGATGGATTGAATAGTACGGGGGTCGTGGAGGTGTCTAAAGTAAAAATCTTACATTAAAAACATGTATTTAAAAAAAAGTTGAGAAAAAGTTGAAACTTTGACCCCCAATATCTCCGTAACTAGAAGGTCCCCAGGTATGGTCTATTTACACCCTAATATAATTTCACTTTCTTTTAAATATTTTTTTTCTGAGGATATAGGTACTTTAGGTACATTCAATAGTCTTGCCAAAGAGACTTCCAAATTAGAAAACCAGGCTCTGTTCGATGTCCCAAGAAATTCCCGAAGCACTTAAGCTCATGAACGCTCTTCCTCAATTTACTATAACAGACTGCCATCATTTTAACTAGCACAAATAAACGTTCCGTTCAAACGAAGACAATATGGCCGCCACAATTAAACCACGTTTAAAACATGAGACGTTAAGTTTCAAACAAGTTCTTAATTACGTTTTCGCGTTTCGCGAATGTTTTCATATACAATTTTCTGTTATTGCTTTAGTTTTCTCACTTATCTTTTATTTTATGTTAGCTTTATGTATTCCTAATGTGTTTAATTTCCTTAATTACTCTTTCATAATGTTTTGTGTAATTTATTTTATTACTAGGTACTACTCTCAGAGGAGCTCATGGCGAAATAATAACAGATGCTCGGATCAATCTTCAGGTTAAGCCGTGGTCTGTGGATGGATGATAACCCATTACACACCAATTTTTCTCCGTGTATCGGAAAGCACGTTTAACCGTTGGTCCTGGCTGTCATTCGTAGATTTTTGACAGTCGTTACAGATCAGATCAAATCAGTGGCCCGAAATTCTGATAACCAGTCTTACCAAGGGGTATAGTATTACCCAGTTCTAACTGGGTTGTCAGATAGACAGTCATCCATGTAAAATACTGATATTCAGCTGCATCTGGTTGGTCTGGAAGCCGACCCCAACATAGTTGTGAAAAGACTAGTCAGAAATAAAACTTATTTTTATTTGCTAAATATTATATTTGCTCATTTTTATTTTACTTTTTTTTTTGTTTCGCTGAATTTTAATTGTATTCTAATTTTAATTTTAATTGTATGTGTCTGTAACCTACGAACACTAGAAGGTAAGTAAAATTGTTACTAACCCTATGGATTTAGGTCTAAAATAAAAAAATTCTATTCTACTCTATTTTGCCTTTTCCCAGCAGTGGGAAATACAAGGCTATTAAAAAAAAAAGATACTATATACATTTATAATTTAAAATAACCTAAAATAACTAACTTAACAATAAACTTTTAAATGGCGTCAAAAAACTCCTATACCTTGTCAGATGATGACTAGGTATAGCTCTCAAAACAAAAAATAATGAAATACATCGTATCGACAAATCCGAAGACATGTGGTCTACAAAAAAACCAATTCACACTGGGCCCGCATAAAGGCCCAGTCCTTTTCATGTGGCCCAGTAGTAGGAACGTTAGAAGCTGACTATGCATATGCTATATAATTACTCTTTAGTAGCTGCGTAGCTTCCCACATGGCTTCAACGTGTCGTATTTTGCAATAACGGATCTTATCTTGTTGACCGATAGGTACTGATAATATTATGACACGCATCCGCAAAGCACCCGGGTTTTTCTAATAATGATCCCAGACTAGGATTTAGATAGGTATTGTTTTGCGATAATTGGTTTTTCATTTCATAATAGATTGGTCTATCTTTATCAAAACTAGTAAACTAGTAAATTAATCATTTTATCCATCAGGTTACTGATGGATAAAATGATTTATTTCTAGATTTTAATACATTATTATAATTATTCATGGGTGTGAATCGACTTTAAGGACAGATTTATTTATATTAGGTTGATGGAAATCTACCCAATCGTGATTTAATGAGAAATCGATTGACACCCAATTCATCAAAATCGGTTCAGTAGTTTAACCGCTACTCGCACTCGTACAACAAAGGTAATTACAATTCGTTTATTTACTAAGCGCAATTACGTCACACGATTGCTCACGTATAGGATTTGTACATCGCATCAAGTACTCTTAGTTCCGACATAGTAAACGAGTGTCGATCTCCAAAAGACCTTTGACCTGTCATTTACGACTCCTTAATCGTCTGAACGTCTAATATCTTTAGTCTGGTCCATCAACTTTCAGAAATGGGCGATCTCGCCACTTTTGTGCCAGCTGTCCTTTTTCACAAGAGATTAAATGTGGTCAAGATGACGACTCAATCAAATAGATACCCGATTATAAAGTTAACGAATTAGTGGTATATCGATTTGGAATGGTAAAACCTCTCAAAGGTTTGCTGTTAGAATAGGTAGGTACTCATTTAAGGTCCGGGTGAAATGTTGCGTGAGTTTTGGGTGATGTTATTAATCGTCACTAGCAATTGTCAAAAGAATAATTTATTTATTAATACGTAATTAAAAAAACAAAACAAAAGACGGCACTGCTGGACATAGGTTCTGCCATAATCAACGGAGGGCAACTACCATTACTTGGTAATCATTGCCTCCAAATAAAAAGAAAAAGATCAAAAGTAAGTAAAGTAGACAAAGATATAGGTGTCAAAATCAGAAATAATTTGTTCTATAAATCAACAAACGAGAACCTATAAATAGCAAAATTACAAAGGCTCTCTTTCAACACTCAACAACTATCAACTTTATTTCCAGCACTCGAAACAAAATATACGACACACTTTCGCATAAATTTAATCTGTTAAACTCACTAACTAAAGATTTAAAGGGGAATATTTCAACTCGCTTAATGTTTCTAGGGAATAAATAAAGGCTTTATCGCCGACTGGAGTGGCATCGAGTACTCTTAGTTGTGCTAATAGAAGACTGCTAATAAACTGTCCGGGATTCTTGTCTGCAAGCCGATCTCTTTGTTGTTTACTTTGTTGTTATTTATTAGGTGATAAGTGAGTGTTTTATTCAAAATAGCAATGAAAACTTTGTACGTTGTGTACAAACATTCTCTAACCCACTAAATATTACTTCTGCGTGTTTAACTTGCTATTCTCTTACGTCTTGAAGACGCATAGGTTAACAGGTAGTAATTATTTTCTTTCCTTCTGAGAAAAAATTGTATGCAAAGTACCGTGGGCATGCATCATAATAGGGTCTTTAAAATTTAACTGCTACAAAATTGATAAATTCATAACTTCCTACAATTTTGCCAGTCCATAATGAAAATCGTTAACAAAATCCGTAATAGGCTCAGACAGCTTATATAAGTCCCCATTCCACAGACCTGAACAATTGAATCGTCTTAGTTCTCGCACAAATTGAGAAGGAAGGATGCTTGAGCGATTGCAGTGGTCTAAACGTTTCAAAAGGGTCAGAGTGTTGAACAAGATGTCGAGTGTCTTTAAGTACTATGTACTAGCTGGGTTTCACTTTCCATTTCTCGTTTTTAAATCGTAGTTAGAAAAAGCTACAAATGTTTCGCCAATAGTATTCTATTCTTCTCTATTACTTTTAATGTTTGTGTTACTGTCCGTGTGTGACCCATGTTGGGCGCCAAAACTATTAAGATCGTGGCCCATGTTGGGCGCCAAAAAATATATGACCCATTGGGCATAAAGACGACACGACATTACTCTGAAAGAAAATAATCGGAAGAAAAATTGCATGACACCTGAAAAACATTTTGCCATCGTAGGGCGCGAAGAAATGTTGCCCTGCTATAAAGCCGTTCGCCTTTCAAACAAAACTAGTCTAAATACTGACTGCATAAACGCACAGATAAGCGAATTAACACGACAGCTTTGTATGAAATCATCCACAAAAGCATTGAAGTACTCGTAACTGATTACCCAACCTCTAATTTATACGCCTTCATTATTACTAACAGCCCTTTGCTCAACGGAAAGGTAATAATAAGCTATTACGCGTCTCACTGTGTTGATTATCGCGGTTCATATAATTCAAACGGGCTATTAATTTGGCCTGCAGTGTATGGGCTACGATTACGCTCGGCCTGCCGTGTATTGTGCTTGTGATGTAATGGCAATTGACTTGATTTAAGTTTGTTTTCGAATCTACTTCTGTTTAATGCTCAATCATATTTAGTCTGTGTTTCTGTTTACATTATTTTGCACTGATATAAATAACTAAAAAAGCCATCCATTTTTCTTTTGCGAGTAAAAGTTCGTTAATTAGGTTGGTATAGATTCTAGAACGTTTCTCAAATCGTGTTTTGTTGTGCACACAATGATTCATTTGAATAAATTTAACTCTGTTATACTAACATTAAGGACTGGGCACCTACAACGCCACATACTAACTTCGCATCATTTCTGACGTGACGTAATTAACACTTAGACTGCTCGACGGTCGCCAGGTTGTGTGTTGTTCAGGCAACAGCCTGACAACAATCGTCGAGCAGTAGCCCACCAGACACCATCTAGTTGGAAGATTTGCCCTTTTCAATGAAGGACGAGGAACTTGTCATCCTGTTCTTCATACTTCTAAAAGACATTATTTTTGAAGAGTAGAAGTTAAATTAATCTGCGTTCTACTTACAAAACCGAAGAAGGGCGAGTTCCACTCGCGTGGAGGTGCGTGAGAGACTTTCATAGATTTCTCATAGGTTTTCCTGTAATCTACAGGCTAAGAACTATTTAGAGTAAATTGGCTGTCACAGACGGAAAGACAGACAGACAGACACGCGAGTGATCCTATAAGGGTTCCGTTTCTTCAGTAGGTACGGAACCCTCAAAACGAAATAACTTACTAATAAATGTCTTCAAATCCAGCTTTCCCTAAAACCGTATCCAGCAAAGACAATAAACAAGTGTCCCCCGCACTACATCGTCAACGTTAATATCTCAGTGGAGGTGACAGATGACGCCTTTATGAGCATTCCTTGGGGACAGTGGCCGACACTGATTTATAGCTTGATCACATCACAAATCTTCGCGCTATATAGAGTAGCTTATGGAGTGTGGTAAAATGTAGTTTCTGGGGCAAGTGACCCCTATTTGTGTGTGCCACAAGGAATTAGTAATAGTCATGTCTTTTGTGTAAATAAGTAAGTTTGTGGTCCTGTTATGAAAATAGTCCTCAAGAGATTTAATTGATTTTCCTTTTCCAGTATTAGCATAGTCTCACAATACGATTAATTACTCAAATCTATGTGGTTCTCTCGCGAAGGAGGAGGCCAGCCGCGTGAGGGAGAGGACAGCGTCCTCCCTCCACCCCAGCCGCAGTGGTAGACGCCAACGGCGCCGGACGTCGGCAAACGATCTCCGGCCACCGTAGGCGCAGGCTTGCGGGCGGCGAGTAATGGGCGACTCGCTGTCCGACCATGGACCATGCCCGGGTCGACGGCGCGTTGTGTTCCACGCGCGCCTCAAAGAGTGTCAGCATTATGACAGGGCCCTCCTCTAGAGGGCCAAAGCCTGCCGGGGTCGCGGTACTTATAGAATTACCGTGACCCTGGATCATAAAGGGCTATTGAAGGACACCGTGGATTTCACTCTGCCCTGGGTGGGAGGACTCATTTGATGATTTTACCACGATAAAAAAAAATCTTTGTGGTTCTTTCTTCAAAACACCATCTCAACACTAATCTGCATAGTCCGATCTTGGGGCGGTAGATACGACTAAACGCACGGCAGTCAAGTTGACATTCCCCGGGATCGGTGTGCCTCACGCAGCTTAGAATAAATGTTACTAACACTAATGTATAAGTTTTCATTGCTACCAACAAATATGGAAGTGGTTCTGAAATAAATGTGTATATATTTATAGTCCTAGTGACTTGACTAAATTATGTCTCAACCTTAAAAGGGACTATGACCTCTTAGTTCGTTTCGGCTGTTTCTTATCAGAGTAGTCAGATGCGAAACACCGGACTCATCTAGTTAAAAAAAATACTTGTAAAAGTGTGTGTAAAACCTATTTGCAAAATAAACATCATTTATCACTTATGCTTAAGTTGTGACATGCTGCCGCTTAAGCTTCATGACAGATACATGCCGATGCGCAAATGTGATCTTTATGGACACACTTTCGTTTGTTTTTACGTGAGATGCAAGCAATCGTAGAATTGTGATAACTTGCGTATATCGTGCAGCTAAAGTGGACAGTTGATTCAGAACTCAAGTACCTATGGTTGAACTTGGTTTTTAACACATAATACGGCGTAATTTTTGAGTAATGCTGGTATAAAATATGATGACCTTGAAGGTGGTTGGTGACATTCTTTGGGGACAGTGTCAGACACTGATTTATAGCTTCATCACATAACAAATCTTTGCGCTATAAAGAGTAGTTTATGGAGTGTGTTAAAATGTAGCTCTTGGGCTGTGGAAGGATGAAGTAGCCCCCTACTTTGATATACCGCAAGGAATAACCAGCTCTTATGTGTTTTGGATAAATACCTAAGTGTAAGTTGAATGTCCTTAATAAAAGGTCCTCAGAGAATACTCGCATAGTTTAATTATTATTATTATATTTCAGGGTTTTCATTGATTGCCTCGTTGGTCTAGTGGTTGCAAACGCGACTGCTGAGCTCATGGTCCTGGGTTCGATTTCCAGATCGGGCAAAGTGTTATTAGGATTTTCCATTAGGAATTTCTCAGTAGCAGACATGACATCTGGATCTGTTCCCAGTTGATGGCAATAGGCTCGCCCCCTATTACATGGGACTTAAAACATAACTGGCGAAATGTGGTTGGTGTACTTGTTAGGTATACCTCTGCCTAAACCTTCGTAGATTACAAGGCGTGATGTTATGTTATGTTATGATTTTCAACGGGATTGACACAAGTTTCTCAGGATCTTAAACCAGTTCCATACATTTACTATCTGTACGGCCTTTAATTCACTGAAATTCAAGTGACCAAGTAAGGACCAATATAAAAGTTGAAAAATTTAATGAAAATAAAATAAAGCTCGTAAACAGAACTAAATAACTGTGACAAAACATAGAAACGAAGAAAATTCAGAAAATAAGAAGAACGAGAAAGAAAATAATTACAGTAATTAAGTCAACATGTTCAGAACAAATATCATATCGTTCACTTCGTTTTTCTTGTCCAAATCAATTTTCCTCATTAATGGGCGGAAAATTGAACAATATCAGATGTAACAAACTTTTATCCTGTGGCATTTAGTTTCTCGTAACTACAGCACAAAGAGTGAACCTGTATTTTCGGTTTCCATTCCATTCTATTCCATTCTATTCCATTCTATTCCATTCTATTCCATTCTATTCCATTCTATTCCATTCTATTCCATTCTATTCCATTCTATTCCATTCTATTCCATTCTATTCCATTCTATTCCATTCTATTCCATTCTATTCCATTCTATTCCATTCTATTCCATTCTATTCCATTCTATTCCATTCTATTCCATTCTATTCCATTCTATTCCATTCTATTCCATTCTATTCCATTCTATTCCATTCTATTCCATTCTATTCCATTCTATTCCATTCTATTCCATTCTATTCCATTCTATTCCATTCTATTCCATTCTATTCCATTCTATTCCATTCTATTCCATTCTATTAAATTCTATTCCATTCTATTAAATTCTATTCCATTCTATTAAATTCTATTCCATTCTATTAAATTCTATTCCATTCTATTCCATTCTATTCCATTCTATTCCATTCTATTCCATTCTATTCCATTCTATTCCATTCTATTCCATTCTATTCCATTCTATTCCATTCTATTCCATTCTATTCCATTCTATTCCATTCTATTCCATTCTATTCCATTCTATTCCATTCTATTCCATTCTATTCCATTCTATTCCATTCTATTCCATTCTATTCCATTCTATTCCATTCTATTCCATTCTATTCCATTCTATTCCATTCTATTCCATTCTATTCCATTCTATTCCATTCTATTCCATTCTATTCCATTCTATTCCATTCTATTCCATTCTATTCCATTCTATTCCATTCTATTCCATTCTATTCCATTCTATTCCATTCTATTCCATTCTATTCCATTCTATTCCATTCTATTCCATTCTATTCCATTCTATTCCATTCTATTCCATTCTATTCCATTCTATTCCATTCTATTCCATTCTATTCCATTCTATTCCATTCTATTCCATTCTATTCCATTCTATTCCATTCTATTCCATTCTATTCCATTCTATTCCATTCTATTCCATTCTATTCCATTCTATTCCATTCTATTCCATTCTATTCTATTCCTACAGACTTAACACAAATGATTGAGGTGCTCGTGGCTAAATAACAAAAGCCGTCCGGATCAATCTTCAGGCTACGCCGCGCTTGCCTAGAGGTCTGTGAACGGGTGACCACCCGTTACATACCGAGTTTCCTCCATGCCTCGCAAAACATGTAAAGCCGTTGGTCCTGGTTGTAATTTGTAGATCTATGACAGTCGTTAGAGGTAGTCAGTGGCCTAAAAGTCTGACAATCAGTCTTACCAAGAGGTATCGTAATACCCAGTATAACTGGGTTGTGGAGGACAGATAGGCAGTCGCTCCATGTAAAATACTGGTATTCTGCTGCGTCTGGTTAGACTAGAAGCCTACATAGTTGGGAAAGGGTTAGGCAGATGATGACAGACTAAACTACCCCCAAAAAAACCTCCTCCTTTTTAGAAATCGGTTATAAAGCCAAACAAGTCCACACCTAAATCTCCATTGGATCTGAAATTAATCAAATTAACTAATAATATACCTATTTACACAAGAATTTCAGCACACACGAAAAGGCGGACAAACATACAATCTCATGGCAATTTCACGAATAAGGCAGAGGTAGGATGCAGGCTTGACGACGTCGGTGGGTGACCGCCAGCCACCGTCGATTTCCCATAGGACGGCCATTTAATTACGTTCCCAGACGTTCAGCCCGGCCTTTGTTTAAAGAATCATTTAATTTTTCCTACTGGCAACACGGGAATAGTAAAGGCTCGGAGCCATATTGTTTAGTCCTGATGGGCATTTGTTTTAGCTTGTGTTGAATTGAAAGAATGAGTGGAAATGTTTTTGAAAGAAGGCTTTCAATAAAATGTTGTCTTGGGAAAAGTCGTAGTAGTGTATTGTTGAAAAACCAGCCAAATGCGAGAACTCGAGAACCGAGGGTTTGTATAATCTTTGTATTTTGTTATTAAAAGATATATTTACGGTTTTGAGATTTTTTGTTTTATATGTGCTGTAAAATATTGCTTCTTTCCAAATTTCTTGATTGTAAGTAAACGGGAGGAACCCTATAGGTTTTGATTCCCTTGCGAAATCGCAAAATTTGCGACATAAACGGTCATATCTTTTGATCGCGTCGACTTACTAGTTTGATTTTTTCACCGCTCCAAGGGGTAGCAGACCTGAGTGTTTTATAATGATTGATAATTTTAGCTTGATACCTTTACGCTTTCTTGAAAAAAGGGTGTTAATAGACGGATAGACAGACAGACAAAAAAATGATCCTATAAGGGTTCCGTTTTTTCCGACTAAGGTACGGAATCCTAAAAATGATATTTTTATCACCTGAAAGGCATAATTGTCAAGCGAAGCCGTTTCGCTGACACATTCTGTTAACGAGATGACTTTGGGTTTGGGTCGCCGCTTGGAATTAATGCCAACTGAACAAAACACTAAAGCTGGATTATTTTATCTCTGTAATTTTGTAGGATGCCTCCATAACGTTCTTCAATAAATATTTTTTGATTAGTCACTTACACACAATGAATAGCTGTTGTGATCAACACCCGTGCGTTATATGCATTAGGACTATAAAGGCAAGACATCATCTGCCTGACCTTTTCCCAACTAGAATGGAAGCTGCAGTCTAAACGAATGCAGCTGCATTCCAATTTTTTTACATAGAGCGACTGCTTATCTGACCTGTACAACCCGGTTACGATACAGATACAGATGGAGTTCACTGCCGGCTTCTTCTTCTTCTTCTTCTTCTTCTTCATTATAATCTGAATCTATTCAAAGTTCGAGTGAATAGGTTTCTTCTAGGCAAGCGTGCCCTATGCCGCATGAGCGCTTAATACAGGCGAGTTTCGGCCAGATGCAAGCCTCAAAAGTATAAAAAAGTTAAATTTAAGATCTTCTTCTTCTTAGCATGTCGATGGCAATCTAAATTGTGTCAGCCCAGAACTGAGCTACTAGTTTGGCGCTTTCGGTAGCGTCCATCAGTTCCTGTAGTGAATAAACAACAGATTAACGATTGCCCATGGTTAAAAATAACCACTGGTCTAAAACAAAGGCTGGTAAAATTGTATGATGGATGTTCATCATAATCATAACATACTAAATTAATCATTTCTGTGTATAATATCCTCGGTTCACCACATAATAGGAGACTAATGTGAAATTGGAAGGATTACCGCAATACGTGGTCGGTGAGTACGTATGTACGTAAACGATTCCGTTCGTGTAATGAATTTAAATTAATGGTATCAATCAGTACAAACGTTCGGTATTCAACCAATAACATGGCCGTTCTAAAATTATTGCTTTTATGTCGAAAATGTTGTGTGTTTGAAATTCTGTCGACATTGTTCTGGTTAACCCAATTCAGGGACATTTTGGAATTGTTTTTGTTTATTTGCAGTGCTTATTATGTGTTTGGACTTTGAAATCACGTGTTTTGTTTTCAAATATCTACAGAAATTATTGTTTGGTCGACGTTGTACCGCTATATACAATTAACACTGGCATATACAATGTGATGTGTATTCTAGATCATTAATAAATATCCTACATCGTGTTATCAGAGTAATTCGCACGTTAAGGAGCCTGTATACCTACAGAAACACAACAACAACAGTCCCAACTGTTGTTGTCGGGTAACTGTTGTAGTAGTCCACCAGATAGGGTAGGGTAGGAAACTTTCCAACCTATGTCTGTATCTCCGAGATTCAATAAACTGTTTTGCAAGCCAAATTGTCTATAGAGTTGATCTGAGATATGGGTGTACTATTAAGTACACCTCTGCCTAAACCTTCGGAGATTACAGGCGTGGACTTATGTTATGTATGTTAGTCATATGAACAGTTACAATACACAAAAGGGAGGCTTCCCTTTTCGATGGAGGATGAGAAACTTTCCAACCTGTTCCTTATGCCTGTACATTATATTATAGCAGTACGAAATTCTACACTATCATAACATCAAGTGAATCTAATGTAGATCCAGTATGTGTACCTTATTATGAAATATTTAGTCCCTTTTAAGAATTAGAAGTTTGGCAGCTTTATGAGCTACGTCAGCAATTTGAGTTCTGGAGTGCAGTGTGGTGTTCCTTATTTGATCGGTAGTATGCTACACTCCATTGTCCGTTTCTCCTTTCTTGAGTTCTGGAGCCCTGGGACAGCTAGAAAGCGTCGCGGCAGACCGAGGAGAAGATGGCGGGGCGCTTTGGATGGCTTTCTCGTTAATTGGCGAGAAGAGGCGCAGCATCAAGAAAAGTGGTAGGAATGGGGGGAGGCCTTTTCCCAGGAATGGGACAGTACAGACTAACAAAAAAAAATTAGAAATCACAGATTTCCACCAAAACTTTTTCAAACATCCGATTTTTAATATTTTTAAGCTTGCTCCTGATGCTGGCACAGCTCTCACCAAAAGTCTTCTATCTTTAAAAGCAAAAAATCCAGGAGCAAAATAAGTCCCGAATTCGTTAACGTAACCTCTGAACTCTCTCCAAATGTACTATTTTGCATGAGCCCTAAGTGCGTTATTTAATTTATACATTTACAGCACGCACCTTTTTACTCGAATGAATTAAAGCTCGCCATTCACCGTCAGACTGACGGCAGAGTAACGATTGTCGAGCTTGAAGTGTATTAAAATTCCTTCGTTTTCGAGAACTTAGAAATCGCGATCAGAACGCCAATTCTTCTAACAAAAAACGTTCAAAACGAGTCGCAATCTTATCTCAGCCAGAATTCTCTGTCAAAAAATAAATATTAAACACTGTTTTAAGCTTTCACGGTTTACAACTAAACTTATACTGTCACTTACGGGATATCTTATCTTTATCAATCACGGAAGATATCCCGTAAGTGACAGTATAAGTTTAATAAATATTAAATAATAAAGAAATTTTTGACAGAGTTCGATTTAGGAAGGTGAACGTTTAACAAACTATGGGAATTGCCTCTTTGATTGTTTATATTGTTATCCCAGGGAATTGTTAATTTCTATGCCTTTTCAGTCATGTATGTATTCACAAGACTAAACGAGCAAATGTTTTCAAGCTGTATAGTCTACAGAGCTGATGTAAGATTTGGGTGTACTATTATATCCACCTCCGCCTGCCCCTTCGGAGATTACAGGCGTGGACTTATGTTATGTGTGTGAGTCATATAATCAGTTTCAATACATTAAGATTATATTATAACAAACATTCATCATCTGCCTAGCCTTTTCCCAACTATATTGGGGTCTGCTTCCAGTCTAACCGGATGCAGCTGAATACCAGTATTTTACATGGAGCGACTGCCTATCTGACCTCCACAACCTAGTTAGTACCGGGTAATACGATACCTCTTGGTAAGACTGGTTGTCAGACTTTTTGGGCCACTGACTGCCTAACGACTGTCAAAGATCTACAAATGACAGCCGGGACCAACGGCTTAACGTGTTTTCCGAGGCACGGAGGAAACTCGGTATGTAATGGGCGGTCACCCATCCACAGACCAACCTAGGCAAGCAGGGCTTAACCTAAAGATCGACCCGAGCGGCTGTTTTTATTTAGCCACGAGCTCCTCCTATATTATAACAAACATTATAACATTTAAAAAAGTCGGTAATAGTTTGATAATTTAAAATCTTACCATCCATGCGAACTGTTGGCCCATCAAAATACCCCATTCTACTAAAATAAGGAAATTCACCTCTTAAGTTCACTCATTTCATGTTAATAAGCCTTCTTACCTTCTTTTGGCAAAACTCCCCATCGTTTCAGCCTATCTGATTGCATTAGGAAACGCCAATGTTTATGTATTATTACCCCTTAAGGGATGGGGTTATAATACATAAACATTGAGGTTAAGTTTACCCCATACCCCCATAGATGTGGCTGCCAATAATCTTTAAGATGTTTTCGCAATTTTCTTTTTCACGGCTGTTCTATTTTTGATTTTTTATCATTTTATAAAGTTCATCGTGTTCAATCTTTATATTAACATACTAAAATTTCTTCATAGAATATTCCTACAAACACACAGGGTGTAAACAGACCCTTCACATGGCCGTCAACCAAGCATTCTGTACATCAAACTAAGTAACTTGAACGCAAAAATTATTGCTGGGAATCGACTTTTTTTTTGGGGGATAAATCATATTTTACGGTAGGACTCGATGGAAAGCACTCAAAGCATGTGCTGATAGATGGATTGAATAGTACGGGGGGGTCGTGTAAAAACATGTATTTAAAAAAAAACTTGTGAAAAAGTTGTAACTTTTTGACCCCCAATATCTCCGTAACTAGAAGGTTCATAGGTATGGTTTAGAACAAAAAAAAAATGATCGCAAAGACGGGGAAAACAAGTGCCTTACGGCTATGTTAAGGTCTATTTACACCCTTTATATTTACTTGTTCTGAATCGAACCCAAGACAATATTCCTACAATGGCCGCATTCTAAGAAAAATATCGTATTAATAAAATACGATTATAATATAAATTATGACACTAAAGTACCATTAACAGGGAATTCTAAATAACGCTTAAAACTAACAATAATACTGAAAGGACTCCAATATGTTATTCAAAACGAAAATTTCATTTATACGTACACATTACCATATCCTAAGAAAATACGAAGGCAATAACTTCGCAGATCCATTTCTACTTACCACTTGGAGTATTAATAAGACAAGGTATACACCGGCCTAGCAAACATAGACCCGGCAAATAGCATTCTTCTTTTTATTTTATTATTGGCCATTTATAAAAAAAAGACTTTATGCTACAACAATGTAAATATCTATTAACCAACATTAAATCAGTATTGTACGAAGTACGACGATAATGCTTGACTTAAGAAATCGACGCCATTCATCATTACATTTTACTAAAGATCCAAAATATGGCATAGGTACTGAGAAAAATACAGTGTGTAACATTTTCATTTCAATTCTTGTATATCTGACAACAGCATAAATACTTGATAGACTCAGGCCTATGTAGGCCTCCTCTCAGTGAGAGGCCTCAACCTTCCACGTGGGCCCTTTATGGCTTGGTGGATGTCTGGCAGACAATATTTCTTCATAACTAAAGACATTTTCGTAAAAAAACAAAGTCATAGTTCACAACATTGAAAAAAAGAAAGAAAGCGTATTTATTTGACTCGGACAGGACAAAACAAGAATACAAAATGAAATTAAAAAAAGAACACAACAAAAATAAAAATCAAATAAAAAAAAAAAAAATTAGAAAATACATACTAACCCAAACTGGTCCTGTACGAGGCCATAATTCTAAAATTAAAATCGACATACTAACCCAAACTGGTCCTGTACGAGGCCATAATTCTAAAATTAAAATCTATCACAATACATGACATATTGTTTTCTTCTCACAATTGGCGTATATCAGCGCTCTATAAGCCATCACTACTCAATGTTCTGTTCGACCAGTGTGAGGCTTAGTAGAAACGCAAGCAGATAGAAGTCCGAACAGATATTTTATTTAAGGGCCCTTTATATGGGTCTTATTCGACTGTAAGACCGGACTAAAGCAGAAATGTAAATAAGAATATGTATGGATGATAGGGCGTTGGGAAAACATATGATATGCCTAAGGGGTGAGAAGAATTGCTGCTATGGAACGTTATATCATAAAGCAGTTTTTATTTGGATATCTCTAGTGTCGTAAGAGGCGACTAAGGGCTTACCAGAGAATGGGCAGCGGCGTTCTCTGTGCTTTTGTAACAACCGTAATCCGATCGTGGCGATTATGGCGAAACCCCGTCTTTGCGGGAGGCCTATGTCCAGCAGTGGATGTCTTTCGGCTGAAATGATAATGATGATGATGCTGATTCCTAGTGATATGCGTGAAACACGAAGCAGCGGTGGCCCGGTGGTGGCGGCCCTGACTTACAAGCAGTAAGTAGTAAGTTCGAACCCACGCAAGTGCATTACTTTATGTAATTTATTTCATCACCACTGCTCTCAAAACGATGAAGGAAAACATTGTGGGAAAACCGACAAGTCCCAGAACCAAAAATTCGAAGACATGTGACATCTACCAACCCGCACTGGGCCCACGTGGTGCATTATAGACTATTTCCTCTTTTAGAGAGGAGGCCTGTGTCCCAGCAGTGGTAACATTATAGGCTGATTATGCTATGCGTGAAAATGATCCTGCTGCAGCTGAATATCCATATATTAATATGAACCGACTGCCCATCTAACCGCCACAACATTGTTACTGGAATACTTCCCATGATAGTCGGTATCAACAGATAACCGTGCTTTTCAACGCAAGGGTCTCAATATGTTTGTATGTACTTCTCTCTCTTGTTTTCAATTCATGAAGTTTTTTACCATAACATTCAACAAGAATTACAAAGATAGTAACTATTTATATTTTTGCAGTGATAGCGTAGTGGTGTGACCGTCGCGTCGGACTGCCAAGTCATATGTTTCAAGTTCGAACCCAAGACACGCTCCTCTGGTTTTTCGGATTCATGTGCGTATTGTATAATTGTCACTTGCTTCGGTGAAGGAAAACATTGCGAGGAAACCAGCATGCCTGGGAGATATTTTTCGATTTAATAAAAATCCAAGTCAGAGGCCCATGGGCGGCATAGAAATTCTGTAACCAGGTTAGGCACTAACCACACGATAATGAAGACTTATACAATTATAATTTAAGCCTGATGATGGTTCATTAACGAGAATAGCAATTAACACAAATCATAAATTATTTCATAAAATATTCCACGTTTCAGAAGCGAAATAACACTTGTATTTTTTGTAACATCCTGTAGAGGATTACATTAATTACACTCATTGTTACAAGGGCGGGGGAGTGATACATTTCATGTTTTTCTTACCCAAATTGTGGAAGTAATTATGTTTTCAGAAATGATGACGATGTTGCTAAAGGCCACAGGACAATTTAAAACAGAAAATTCATAGATTTGTACACAAAAAATAAGGTTCAGGTATGGCTTTTCAAGCAGCTGATAGAAAGTCACTTTCTCTATCTTTACGAACATAATTGATCAAGAAAGTCAATTTTTACTACGATTACAGCACTTGTGTTTATTTTTCTTGACTTTTCTCTCAACCGCCGCAACTCCTCAAAACGCAACGTCCGTTGTCGACTTTACTTGACACGTCACTAAAGACTGTGGCGACACCACCACGGAAAAATATACATATGATGTTCAGCGAAAGAAGCCTCTTGTTTCTTTCAGAGACCCTTCCACCCGGTCATACAAAATCTACTTATATTTTTCCAACATGGAAAAATATAAGTAGATTCCACATGTATGTTAAAGACAATCTACAGGTGAGGTTTCTCATATAATTCCAATCTTCAATGTGAAAGCAGTGTCTCCCCGAGGATCATGGCCCATCTCTAATCTTGTATCGCATGCCCGTGAAATATAAGTGTTAGCGTTGCTAAATACTGGCAAATAAACAAAAAAAGAACATCTTTTCAAACAATATAATGCCATCGACAGACAAAGAAGAAGACAGACTGTATGTTATATGACGTATCAAAGTCAACAAACTCGAAGGTACCTACTTCTATACTAGTACGGACTTAATCTTCTGCGCTTGTCTTTTTTGATTCGCCCTCAAAATAAGTGTGGGTTGAGTAACAATCTATTATAACATGTTTAAAGTATAGCCCGAGTCTTTCACATTATTCTTTTATGCTTCTCTTCAGAAGGGCCGTGTTGAAGTTTGAACAATTAACTCGTAAAAAGAATGAGCGTAAGGAATACGGAAGCGGATGTCTGGTTTTATAACATAATCTTAAAAGCGACATAGCGTAAAGGGATGGTTGAAACGAGTTATAATGAATGAGGATAAAAACACATTTGTGTGACATAAAAGGACAAAAAGTGAATTTATTACATATGTCTAGGTCTATATCAAAGTATTTTAAAGCTAAAACTGTAATTATTCAGGGTGTAAACAGACCCTTCACATATCCGTCAACCAAAGGTAAGGTTAGGTTTAAGGTAGGACTCGATGGAAAGCACTCATAGCATTGTGCTGATGGATGGATTGAATAGTACGGGGGTCGTGGAGGTGTGTAAAGTAAAAATTTTTAAAAAAAAAAACTTATGAAAAAGCTGGAACTTTGACCCCCAATATGTCCATAACTAGAAGGTTCCCAGGTATGGTCTAGAACAAAAAAATGATCGCAATGATAGGGAGAACAAGTGCCTTTCGTTTGTGTTAACGGTCGATTTACACCCTTTATTATGAACATATTAACAAAGATTTTTGAGCACAAAACTGCTAATTGACTTAACTATAAAGCACTAACAATTTTATAAATAGCAATGTTCAAAAATGCTCTCCAAAATAAGTTAACATTTAAAATATACAATGTTCGAATAAGCAGAATATATAGAAAAGCGTGACAAATTTTCAAAAGCCAGCACAAATATGTTAAAGTATTTATTAGCCGTTGTTTTACAAACTCATGATTAGCACATTTACAATAACTAACTCGGAACGTGAATAACATTTCAATCCATTTTCAATTTAAAGTCTGACAATCCACTGCGAGCTAAAATATTTGAAGCCACAATGTGATGATGATGATACCATCTAGCCGATTTCGGCCACAGCGACTGCATTCAATGGCTTTCTAGGGTGGTTGTCGAGAGCTGAGGTGGGCTGCTCTTTCATGGGTTCTAAAGTGGGTGGTGGGGTAGGTGTTTTTGAAGACACAATATACCTAGGTACTATCGTTGACGAAATTTATGAAAAACAACCGCCCTAATCCGCCCGATGCAATTTTCCAGTGGCACATAAGCATGAATTCTCAAAAATCACTTTGTTTTGTGAAAAAACTCAAGGCAAAAGTAAACATGGTGTTCATATCTATGGATAATTAATATTATCTACAGGTGGAAGCAAATAATAATATATCCTAGGAATTTACAGTCTGATATGGTTTGCTATCTGAGGTCATAGCACGAGCGCACAGTGTTAACGTAACGCAAATACGTCGATTTTAAAATGAAAAATGCCCAAAATACTATAAGATTGCACAATTGTATTTTCGATTCAAAAATCGACGTATTTTCATTACGTTTACACAGCGCGCTCGTGCTGGGGCTTCTGTGATGTTCTAAAATATCTGGTGTCTTTCAGTAATAAATTATGACAATGAAAAATGTTTCAAAATCAAAATATTTTATTTCACATAGGCCTCGATGGGCACTTATAAAATGTCGACAAAAAGGTGCACGGTTCGGGTTGGTCGTTTCCGTTCGAAGAACCGGCAAGAAACTACATGGTTACTCTTTTCAAATCATTTGGTGTTACAATATTATTTTGGATACAGCATTTGTACTTAAATATGGGGGGACAGCGTAGGCCCGACAATAAGTCGTTGCTTACTACACAAAAAATGTAGAACAAAATAAAAAGTTAACAAGCAGCTGGGAATCTACAAAGCCTACAATGTGCACCCATTCACAAACAATCGATAAAAATAATCTATACAAAGGTAAGAAAATATTGTAAAATACTAAATTAAACAAATGATTCAGTAATCTATTGATAGATAAATTCAATCATCTTTATATCCTCGTATAGCTCGCAATCAATGGACCTCCACCCTCCCCTCCCAACTGTTGGACGAAACAATTTATATTCTGATGAACATGTCCAAATGAATAATGCAACATGTTACAAATAAATTAATCAAAGAGAGAGCGAGTACGCAAACGAGCTTTTTATAATAAATCGATTTGCTTTAATGGAATGTCCTGTTTAGAGAACGTGGTTATTATCTTTGTTTTGTGTTGCTGATTTTAGGTAAGAGTGAAAAATGCTCTTCAACATTTTTACAATTATTCATTGCTTACCATAAATCATTTTAATTATTTTTTTAAGTTAGTTGTTTTACATATTTTCACTGAAAACTAATTTACGCGCGAAGTGAAGGTAAAGAAAATTCGATGATTTTTAAAATTGAAATTACTCGTGTCGCCTCATTTTTTTAGTTTTAAAACTAAAGAAAATACAACTAATCTACATATAGGATTTACCAAAGTATGGTAAAGTAAATTCGAAAATTTTAAAAATTGAAATTACTCGTGTCACTAAAACCAAACAAATGAGCGACACGAATAATTTCAATTTTAAAAACCATTGAATTTACCTTACCTTTACTTGACTAAATTTTATATGTAGATAAGTTGTATTTTCGATGTAAAAAAAAACAATTCGAATTTACGTTACGTTTACATCGCACGATCACGCTAGGGCTCAATAATTTTACCGTCTGGTTGAACGTTTTTCTCGTAAATTACTATTTTGCTCACTTCCCATTCAATATCCCTCTATTAGAAGAGGTTAAATCGCTACTCCACTGACCTCATCTAAAGCAGTAACTGCATCATAGTCCTCATCTGCCTAGCCTTTTCCCAACTATGGTGGGGTCGGCTTCCAGTCTAACCGTGTACTGGGTAATACGATATTGGTAAGACTGATTGTCAGACAGCCAGGCCACAGACTACCTGTAACGACTGTCAAAGATCTACAATTGATAGTCGGGACCAACGGGTTAATGTCACCCGTCCACGGACCAACCTAGGCGGACTAATCACGGCTTAAGCTGAAGATCGACCCGAGAGGCTGTTAATATTAAGTTACGAGCTCCTAACTCTGAGTAACCTGTATCATATGTAGTAACCAAAATTATTTATGTGGGTCACAGATGATAGACAAAGGAGATTACCTACCTAACACTTGCACTGAAGCGACATCTGTCGCAGATTTACTGTTACGTCTAGCCTAATAGAATATGCCTGCCACCTAAAGTGAACATGGAAATTAGGACAGCGAAATGGGATGATTTTCGTTTACGTAAAAGTTGACCAGTAGTCCATGGAGATGGCCTCAAGTTAACAAGTAGTCTATGAGTGGCAATCATTATCAAGGTGTTTCATATTTCTACAATGATTTTCAAAGAGATTGACACAAACTTTACGGGACCTATCTTAAGCCAGTCTCATACTTTTTCAACTTTTCATCGTCGTTATCGTATCGTATGTAATTTTGTCTAGACCCTCGGGTTCTTTCTAGAATTTCTTCCAATAACACAGAAATCAGAAATCATTTATTTGCCAATAATGTAGGTTTACAGATATGATGTTATTTCCATGAGAGTCCCGATACATTTTGCCATTCGGCATGCAAAATTATTTAACATAAAACATTCAATAAACAAAAAAAATAAACATAAAGAAACATTTAACAAACAAAAAAAAGCATTTCATTCACTAAGCAGCATTACCTACTAAAATTATTAAAAATACTCATATTAACACATCCGGAATTTACAATAATATGAATTTAAAAAAAAAAAAAAAATATCAATAACTTAAACTCAATGAATGTCAATCAATTGAATTAAAAATGTCAGCAAATTAATTTTAAGATGTCAGAAAGTTCTATCACTAAATTCAATTACAAATGTCAATAAAATGGCAAAAAAGTAAAATAAAATAACACTAGAATTGGAATATAGACACAACTTTAACCCTAACTCTACAACACAAACAATACGAGTACTATTCTCACACTCAGATGACAGAGAATAGACATAAGTGACGTGTAGTGACGTCACACAAAGAGCAGATACTGTTAACATGTAACTGCATATGTCAATCTGATTGATTCACACAATACTGTTTCTGTGTTTCCTTGATAAAGCAATGGCTAATTAGTATTTGTTTACTTGGGTACTCCAATTTAAGGGGTTTCAGGATGACTAGATGAATCTAGAGTTATGAAGACGGGTTTCCTGCATGGTGGATTACGGTAGGGTACCGTAACTGCACGCCTGTGCGTGTTGGTCAATGTCAAATTTCTTCAAATATTTGGTACCAGGACATAATTTAACATAACTTAACATCACGCCTGTGATCCCCGAAGGGTTAGGCAGAGGTGTACCCAATAGTACAGCCACATTTCGCCAGTTATGTTTTAAGTCCCATTTCATCGGAGGCGAGCCTATTGCCATCGACCGGGCACAAATCCAGAGTAGTCAGTAGAAGTGGCTGCTACTGAGAAATTCCTGATGGAAAACTATTAACTCTCTGACTGACCCGGGAATCGAACCCAGGACGTCATGCTCAACAGGCGCGCTTGCGACCACTCGACCAAAGAGGCAGTCTGTAGTATATAGAATCAGTATAGTGTCAGGGTAGGACATAATTTCTTGACCGAAATACTCGTCTTTACACAAGCCTCCCACAAAGAGGAAATCTGTGTCCCAGCAGTACAAAAAAAAAAACAAAATAAAAAAACGAAAAAAATAAAAATAAATTAAACAAAAATTAGAACGAGCTCTTATTGAGAGTGAATAGACAAACCGTTTGTTTATGCCAATTCCAAAGAAAAGTTTTTTCATACTTTTTCCCTTGAAGAGAGTGGAAGATAACTTTAAGGAAACAAAGATGGCGCTGACAATAACAAACAAAATTGTCTCCAACAGACAAATCGAATTACCTTTGTGTGCACTGTCTTAGCTAGTAAGTTCAGTAATCAGTGCATCAAACGCAATACTCCTGTCACATTCTATTCAACGTCTAGTGACATCACACAAAGCGCGGATATTATTATTGTTAATCTGCAACTGCACTTGTCAATCTGATTGATCCACACAACACTGTCTAGCTGATAGACACAGGAATCTGTGTATTTCCGTGATAAGGAGAAGATATCCCCGTATCAGTAGTAAGTAATTATAGTATCTGCTTGGATAATCTAGACGTGTGGAGATTTCTCAAGATATTTCGCCTTTGTATATTTCGACTTGTATGGGGAGCTCGTGGCTAAACAATAACAGCCGCTCGGATCAATCTTTAGGTTAAGCCGCGCTTGCCTAGGTTGGTCTGTGGATGGGTGACCGCCCCTTATACGTGAACGTAACGTCAACTTAAACGATTTTAACCCTATATCACTTTGGCCGATCCGGGAATCGAACCCAGGACCTCCTGCTTGCCACCACTCAACCAACGAGGCAGTCCAAACATAATATATTATTTTATTTTAAAGTATTTTGTCAAATCTAAGGTTCAAACTACTTAATTATGTTTGTAGCTAGAGTCTAAACCAAAATTATACAAGAAAGCTGTATTGGCACATCGAGTTTTAAGTAGCGTTCGCTATTGTATGATGTCATTCCTTCCACTCATATCGTGACAGTCTCTCTCTAAAGTTGGGTGTATCATAGTTACCTCTGGGTGTCGGAAATCAGATAGTTTGCAGAGTAAATAAAAGTTTTTAAATTGGGCTCAAAGGTTGTTAAACTTTTCCGCATGGTTGAGACAGCATTTATGCAAGTATTTGTAAAGGAATAAAAAGTTTATTAGGCATTAAACTAACTAAATACATTATTAATTAAAAACTATTAAATAACCTAAAATAAGTAAACTAACAACAAACTATAAAAGGGCATCAAAAAACTCCTCCTCAACGCTGTCAGCTGGTAATGTGCCCAAGAGACTGGCGGCGTTGCCACGTTGTATGGCAAAAATAGGTAATTTGTAAAGGTAATTGCTATTTATTTTTAACTCCAAGTAAAATGGAACGAATGCATAAAGATGATGGATTGGTGTATTTAAATTTAATCATAGTGATTTTTCTTACGACTGTAGCAGTTCTTTGTGTACCTATTTTTTACATTTAAACAACATACTTTCAAGTTCCACTTCATTGCTGTATTTTACTCAGGGTGTTAAGTTTTTCCCTTTGTTATTTTTGCGGTGGGGTCGCAAAGCTCAGGATTGGTGCCCTGAAACAGTGACACGGGGTCGCGGCAGACCACGAAGGAGATGGCGGGACGAACTGGATGTCTTCCTTGAGAATTGGAAAGAAGTAGCACAGAATCGTGGCCATTGGAATGAATGGAGGGAAGCTTTTGCCCAGCAGTGGGACAATATGGACTAGTTATGTCCTTTAAGCCATATCTAAGAACTCCTCATCGTTATACATTACTAGCTGATGTACCTTCGAACATGTGTACAATAGAACGAAGCACCCAAGCTGCTAATTATAATGAGATTTGTATTCATTAGCGTCGAAACACAATACCAATTTAAACTAGAAATTAATGCTATAACCTACATATTGGATTTAGGGATAATTTGGATAACCCTAGTGTTCTGTGCTAGATTCTAGAATTAGTATCCATGATAATATTGTAATACCAAATGATTTGAAAAGAGTAACCATGGATTTTCTTGCTGGTTCTTCTCCATAGGAAACGACCAACCCGAACCGTGCACCTTTTTGTCGACGTTTTATAAGTGCCCATTGAGGCCTATGTCAAACAAAATATTTTGATTTTGATTTTGAGTAGTGGTATTTATAACATAAAATAAATATTTATCTTATTTGAAACCACCGATAAGTCGATATATAACATTGATTACGGTACTGAAAATTCACTGTTGGTAGGAACTTACACGAAATTATTCAAAATGTTTTTTTAACTAATAAAATAATAATTATACATATACCAACCAGTGGTTATATCACATTTATTATCATTACTATTAATACTAACGGGATATTTACCATGTTTACCTTTTTTCTATGAGTTCCCGATATTTCGGCGCTGTTGCAAGCACCATGATCACGGATAAACTGAAGTTATTGCGGGTGGAGTAACAGCGCAAAACAGTAAACATGGTAAATATCCCGTTAGTATTAATAGTAATTGAACATGATAGTTTAAAATCTTACATTTATTATCGTCTTCTCATGACGCAGAAAACGAAAAAAATATTTAAGTGAATGCAAATTATGCAAACTATAATCTGATATAATATGTAGAAACATACATTATCATCAACCTACCTCTATTCATTAAATTATCTTAAACGTAAACCAAAAAGGAAATACCTTTCTTTAACCCACAAAACATCAACCAAGGTTTTCATAATAATTATCATTCGCACACATAATGGCTTATTTAGATAAGAGACAACGTCACACGGTGCGGCGCGCGGCGGCGAAACGAGCCAAGTTTCTCCCCCATGGGAAACCCGCTTTATGTGAGCTTGCAACATTAATGATATGAAGCAAATTGACAGCTCGATACGGAAGCGTCGCTGTGAAAGTTTGATGGCAGGATTTGGTGATAATGTAATGAGTTTAGTGGGATTTGATTACCATAATTAACTTATTTGCCTCGTTAGTCTGGAATTCGCAAGCCCTACTACTGAGCATGAGGTTCTTGGTGGGAAACCCAAGTCAAGTAAAGTGTTATTGGTTTTTTTATCAATAATTTCTTAGTGACAACCTGAGTTTAGGTTTTAGTAATAATATAGTTACATATATTTATATTATAGTAATAATCACCCCATATAATCTACACAAGGTGTAACATAATAAACGCAAGACCTCCCGTGTGGTCTCTCGGATCACAAAACTGAACAACTTTTGTTCTACGAGATCTTGAAATTCGCAAAAGAATATTAGACTATCTATAGGAACTCACACGATCAGCTGATCAACATGTACCATACATGTTGATCTAAACTAAAAGTCAGTTCCAAAAGTCATAGAACATAAGTTCTTCAGTTCCATAGTCTGAGAGACTACACGATAGGTCTTGCGTTTATTATGTTACACCCTGTACAGGACTACCACTTCGAGATAACTGTTGAAATGTGTGTGTACTTATTAGTTATACCTCTGCATCCATTCGGAGATTACAGGCGTGTTGTTAAGTTAACATAATTAACCAAAATCTAAATAGATTCCATTTTATGAATATTCTGAAAACATGGGGACAAATTCAGTTAGTCAGCCATTATCGCCTCACGGGGAACCCGTTGCTGTGTGTGTGCAATATCAAATCTATAAGCGAAATTGACAGTTTGATACACAAACGTGACAGTCTTTAATAAAATAAATTGAGAGTTTTGCGAACATGGGTTTATGCAATGTGAAATGTTAATGGTTTACTGGGACTTGATTGCATTAAATAACGAGAGAAGCTTTTAATCATTAAAATAAATGTCATTTGAACTCACTTTTAGCTGGTTTAGTCTGATTGCCTTCATTGCGACAATGATGACAACTACAGTACTTTCACAGTTTGTATGCCTTGTGACTGGGACTGTAGCGACATGTCATTGTTGTCTTTGTTTCGACAATTCAAAAGTGCCTGTAATTAAAAAAAAAAAAAAAAAAATCAAAATCAAAGCATTTATTTCATGTAGGCCTACATGAAATAAATGCTTTGATTTTGATTTTGATGAAAAATATTTTTGCTGAAAACTTTAATTCAAAGCTTTTGTTCAAAATTTCAGTTAATTTTAACGCCAGTTATTTAATTTGTGTTTAGTTTTTGTGTGTTTTAAACGGTAGGTATAAATGATACACTTAGCATCTTTTTAATTTTTTTTATTACCACTTTCGGTCGCGTATTTTTTTTTAGGTTTACTGGACTATGCCTATAAATTTTGCACAAGTGCAATCAAGAAGCTGAAAAACTTTTATCGGAATTGGATGGGTACGGCAGCCATAAAATACGACCAGGGTTGCGGGACTGTTCGAAAGAGATACCGTGGCCCTGGAACACAAAGGGCAAAGAAAGAACATGGATGGGTTTTAGTCAGTACAAGTCTGATACTCCCTTCCGGTCCGCCCAGAGTGGGGGTCATTTGATGATTCCCCATTCGAGAAAAAAAAAAAGAATAAACTAGTATACAAAATTAAAAAAGAAAACTAAACATTTACAAAAAACGGACAAACCTATTTTAAAATAAATTAACTAAATAAACAACAGGATGCTTGGGCATCTAAGTAGTCCTCCACATCGTTGTCATCCGGAAACGTGCCCGAAAGACTGGCAACATTGCCACGTTGAACGACAATACTAATTCTTAATGTTATTTTTTTTTAATTGGATCATCCCACTGCAGGATCTCTCTTCTCTCTTTCCAGCTTCCTTGATCTGTTAATAGGCTTCTTTTGGGTTAGCTCGCTCCATAACCACATCTCTGTCCTCAGGACTAGATTCGTCATCATCTGCCTAGCCTTTTCCCAACTATGTTAGGGTCGGCTTCCAGTCTAAATGGATGCAGCTGAATACCAGTATTTTACATAGACCGACTACCTATCTGACCTCCACAACCCAGTTAGTACTAGGTAATACGATACCCCTTGGTAAGACTGGTTGTCAGACTTTTTGGGCCACTGACTACCTGTAACGACTGTCAAAGATCTACAAATGACACACGGGACCAACGGCTTAACGTGCTTTCCGAGGCACGGACGAAACTCGGTATGTAATGGGTGGTCACCCATCCACAGACCAACCTAGGCAAACACGGCTTAACCTAAAGATCGACCCGAGCGGCTGTTATTATTTAGCCATGAGCTCCTCAGGAATAAAAAATCTAAGGTATTAGTCAAATGCTACCTGAAACCACTAATTACCGAAACACCTCGGCTAAACCGCAACCTGGACCGCCACATATAGTTATTTACCAGGCCGGCCGATGTCGCAGACAAATTACAAGCGTCGGCCAATCCGTCCTTTGTCCGCCGTGACTAATGCGCGATACGGCCGTAATTCCGGCCGGCCAATAAGCGCACTGACCGGCTACAGCCGTTACTCAGGAGCTGGGAGTATGTGATTTGTGATGCAGTTTCCGTATTCGATGGTTTTTTGTTTCGCTGTAGTATGTATGTCTGTAGTGTAGTGTTTCGTCACGGTCCTTTCGTTGTTATTTTACCTCATAGAACTCACCAGCAAACTAGCTGTGATTTTGACAGACTTGTCATTGGCAGGTTAGCTGACTGAAGAGATTATACCTGTATAATCTCTGACGACGACTGAATAAATTTGCTAGATGTAAATATAAGTACCTACCAAATCATAACTAATCAAATTTTATAATCACAAATGATTTCTTGTTAAGAATTATTAATTTAAATGTAGGTATACTTAGTGGCACCCCGACTCGGACAGGTTAGGTTCGAAGGGGATGGCGGGGATGGGGGGGCTAAGACCCCGGAATCCCCTTCGTGTTAGGTTAGGTTAGGTTAGGTTATATTATTTTTACCTTTTCAGTTAATCCATTTGATTTTGACCTTTAAACGATTTGGTCAAGAGTGTAATAAATAATTTAAACATTGATATTCCAGACTTTGGTCAGCTGAACTTTTGATCAAATGACCATCGTTATTTTAAACTTTGTTGATTTGTACGTTGTTCTTTTGAAATTTGCTCAGGAAAGTTTTGATTTTCTAATATGCAACCTTATTACCTCATAGAACTCACCAGCAACGTAGCTGTGATTTTGACAGACTTGTCATTGGCAGTCATTTGACTTGTCATTGGTAATACTAACTAGTATTACCACAGTTTTAATTTATTGTCGTATTGTCGGCGCCACCCTGTATAAGCCGAAATTTTCCTGTACCCTAAACCATTGTGGTGAAGAGCAATAAGAGAGAAGTACTAAAACTAGGTTCTTACCATATTTAAGCACTTTCCACCGAAACTAGAAAATAGGTCGGCCTACTACAATAATTCTTCTAAGCAGATACACAGCTTACCTCATTGATTATCATCTAATCGTCGTCGTCTAAAAAAACTCTGAAATCTAAATCATCAGCACACAAAGCCAACATATTATCATCTAATTGTTTCCCCAAACACTCATTCCAAAAACAAGGAAACTCCAAAAAACTCCCCAACGACTAAAAACTCATTAAACCGCGGACTGAAAGACAAAGATATGTTATAATAAATGTATGACGCTCCGCGCGTCATATGTGACGTCGTAATCGCTTCCACAAAATTATGGTGTCCCGGGACTAAATTATTAACTGCGAAGGAATAAGGAACAGAATTAACTCTTTTGTTAACATACGCGGGCCATGATAAAGATAGGTACAGAAGGTTTATAAAAGACTAACTAGTTGCCGAGACTTTCATCGGCGTGAAATTGTGATAAAAATATTACTTCCCTATTTGAATTGGATTTTGTTAACAATTTCAAAGGTTTTAATATTTTTCCACGGAATCCTTATCTTTTTTCTAAATTAAGAGTAGTCCTTAACATCAGCTACGTATAAAAGTCCCGTCAAAATCAATCTAGCCGTTTTGGAGATTGGACGGAACAAACAGACAAACAGACAAAAGATGAAAATTTTTTTTTTTGTTGTATTTCTATACTCGTATGTATCATATGCGATTAGTAAAAAGCAATTATTTTGAAATTACACACAGACACTTCAATTTTATGTGTTTGTACCTATACACATACATAAAATTGAAGTGTCTGTGTTAAAATTTTAAAATTAGTGTAACATTAAATCTATACAAATCTCCTAAGATTTGTACAGATTTTAATGTTACAATACACATTCTGTGCATAAAAGGCCGATTCCATTAAAACCTCTTTGTTTGCAGCAAGGTTTCGACTTATAAACTGGCGATTCTTGATAAATTATGACATGACATAAACTTCGTGGCTCTTTTTGAAAATATTTCTAGACTTGACCTTCTGTCTCCCTTACCCTGGCATACTACAAAGCCTTATTTATTAAATAAACAGGCAACAGTATAAAGGGAATGTATTCTAATTATAACTTGGGGAGGGAATAATTAATTTTTTAAAAAGGAAATTCAGCCACGTTCGTTATGATTAATTCATTGAGATAGAAGAGGATTGCTTTTTAAGCTAATATTAATTGATTAAGAGTCCTTTGCCTTTTTCTTACCACTCAAATGAACGACAGCTCGTGGCTAAATAATAACAGCCGCTTGGGTCGATATTTATGTTCAGCTGCGCTTGTTTCGGTTGGTCCGTTGATGGGTGACCACCCATTACAGGTATGTAATGGGTAAACTCGGTAGAGTTTCCTCCGTGCCTCGGAAAGCGCGTTAAGCCGTCAGTCCCTGCTGTTATTAGAGGTCTTAGACAGTCGTTTAGGTAGTCAGTGGCCTGAAAGTCTAACAACCAGTCTTACCAAGGGGTATTAAGTACTAACTGGGTTGTGGATGTCAGACAGGCAGTCGCTCCATGTAAGATACTGGTATTCTGGTTAGACTGGAAGCCGACACCAACATAGTTGGAAAAGGGTAGCCAGCTGATGATGTAAATGAACAAAGAACTTAAGATAATTCTGGATGTTTTAAGAGTTATTTACTTAAGCTATCTTCTTCTTTGTTGAATCAGTTAAAGTCTTTGTTATGATAAAGTTATAGAGTTTTTTGGCTTTTTCATTGATGTTGGCAAGTGTAATTCAGTTGATAGATACTCGATTATTTTTTTTAATTATTTTAGGAAAGTTTATAAAGTCCACAGTTAGTATTACCCGACTGCCGCGTAGCCCAAAAGGAGGGTTATATGTTCGACCTGTATGTCCGTTTCTATGTTCCTTCGTAACTCCTAAACAGATGGACGGATTTGGATAAATTATACGTCGCTAGATTCGTCTTGGTGGCGCGAGTGTCACTGGTTTCCTACAAAAATGCAATACCTACGCATACATTTTTTTTTTTAATTACCGACGAGAAATTTCTATGTAAGACATAGAATGATGTATACTGAATACGTGGTAACCGTATTCGCGTCGGTGTCCCTTCCACCCCGTATGTCACTCTGTCGGTCACACCTTAACAGCTGAACGGATTTCAACGTCTTGCACACAAGTAGGTAGACCATGACTGGGGTTAAGATATTGTACACTTGTAAGAAAGAAAGAAAGAAAGAATAAAATTTATTTGACATCAGTTCATCAAGCACACATAATAAAAAGAAACAAAATAAAATAAAAAATACCTACATGTGTTGTGTGCCTCACGGCTGCGCCAAAAAGGTCCATTTCATCATTTTCATTTGGACATTTTTTTTATAGACCTGCAGCTGGTAAAATAGGGGAATAACTTATCTAGTATAACGATTAGTATAAAGCTATCATAACCACAGCAATATTAGTGAATCAACTACACACCTGCCCATTACATACTAAACAGTACAATAATAAAAGATTCACCATCACTCCATTACCTCCGCTGACCAAAACTAGCGAGCGAACGGTCGAAACAATCGACCTCGCTAATCCCTCCAATCAGTTCAACAGAATCGTGTTAAATAAGTTACTTAGCCCCCGAAGCTCGAGCCACGAGCCCGGGATCCGACTGGATTCGGACATGGCAATGCCATTCTAAACTTCACTAATCCCGGCTTTGCTTCCAAGTCACCCTGTAGAACCGCCTGATATTAGCAGACAAGTAAATTGTAGCTTGAAGCGATGTAGCGCTTTGTTGTGGAAAAGAATGGCTGACCGGTGTCTTTTTGGTAGGATTGATAAATACTGTAGTGTATCTATTTAATAGATATAGAAACACTGTCTCACAGCCACAAGTAGTCAGGTAGCTGTCACTAATGACAGCTGTCAGTCACCACGAATGGCGGGAAGTTGGAACGTGAAGTTTACCCTGGACTGGGGGCTTGGTGGTGTGGTGAGCCTGTGATATAGTTAGTAAACAGTGTTATCAACCTATTAGGTAAGTTACAAGAGGATACTACAAATACGTCATACTAAACAGTTAGATAGATACTGTTGAGGTTTTAGTAGTTCTTACTAACATATCATACCATCACGCCTGTAATCCCCAAACGGCTAAGTAGAGCTGTACCTAATAGTACACCTACATTTCCCCAGTTATGTTTAAATTCCATGTAGGTAATAGGGGGGAGCCTATTGCCATCAACTGGGCACAAATCTAGACTCCGTGCTGCTACTGAGAAATTTGTAATTGAGAACCTTAATAAAATTTGTCTGACCCGGGAATCCAACCCTGGACCTCATGCTAAGGAGGCGCGCGCGACCACTGGACCAACGAGGACGTGCTACACTTGTGAGAGTGTGCGTTGATCGGCCGCGTCATAAATCGACACAGTAGGTGGCAAATTCCGATGTAAAATTATGTAGTAATAGCATCAGGTTCTGGTCTTTATTGTTCAGTATTTTTTTTTTTTTTTTTTTAATATCGTTGCCCCACACTAGGAATTTCTCCTGTATCGTGGGTACGTTTACAAACATTTAAATCCACATACACAAACAGCCGGGCCCGGAACAACTACCTGTAGGCCATATAAATATTTGTTCCGTGCGGGAATCGAACCCGCGACACGAAGCGCAGCAGTCAATCGCTCAGCCACTGCGCCAACCGAATCTTGCCGAATCGAATAAACCGACTCGAACAAGTATATCACAGCTTAATTCCGACATACAGACTGTCACACCTACAGGTACACACCTATTTACATTCACGGAATCACTTGCCCCCCCACACACACACCTCACACACACACACCCCCACACATACCCCCCACATATATACGTAGTCATGCATGGCTGCTGTCATTGACACTCTTTTGTGTTACTTAGGATTAGTTTTTGTTTTTATTTTTTTCAGTACAGCTGTACAAATCATTGACACTGTTTTCACTTATTTCTGGCTGCGAATATTAACTGAATACATTTGGCTGAAATCTATCTTTTATGATACTGACTAGCCCTTTATTAAAAGATAGAGTCTACTATTTCAGAATAATTTAAATATTATTTTCAAAACAATGTATACAGCGCAAAGTGCTGTGTTTTTTTGTGAAATAAATAATTTACTTTATTATTATTATTCCCACAGTGATCAGCACCAGTATCTAAAGAATAAAATAACAAGTGAATTCTCTAGTTTAAACCCTGATCATATTATTTTATCCAATGAATGAAAAGTAGATTGAATGGACTTTCTATTAAAGCTATTTGCGTACACACAGAATTGTGGTAATGTGGGTGTGAAATAATAGCCTGATACATTGTTTCTTCAATCTGTGGGTGAAAAGAGTATCTCCCGTGGGTGTCTTAACTGATAAATGTTGCTGTAGAATCTTTTATTTTACTTTACTTTTTATTCACCTACTGCTAATTGGCTTACTTGAAACAAGTTTTATCACTAACAGTAGAAACGGGATATTTACCATGTTCAAACAAAACAACAAACAAACAAACAAACAACTAGAACAAACAAGTAACAACAGCAAAAACAAAAAAAAAATTAAAAAATGCAACAGAAACAAACACTCGTTAGGCATGGTTTCCAAATAGTAACAAAAACAGAAAAGATTTCTACAGTTTTTCAAGTTTTAATGGAATTAAATAACGCATTCACTCAGCACCGAATATCTTTAATATCACATTATGTCGTCCTTTTGCTAGACGCTGAGCACCCATAATTTTTTCAGGTGCCAAATGCACCAGTTTCAATTATGTGTCATAAAAACACAAAAATCAACACCATTGAACATACGAACATTATCAAACAGCTTAACATTTAAGCTGTTTTCATCAATTTAGAGCGATATTAACAGCTTAGATAAAGACCAGAATAACATTGCTATAGCTGGGATTCAGTACTTATCAAAAGTTGCAGAGCGTAGAAATTCCTATTTATTAGTTTGAGGTAGTTTTGCGAATCCACTAGCAACACTAAAATATTTAGCTTCATTAGGATAAATTAGAAGTGCTTAGTGGTGTATTGTAGTTTGTTCTGAAAGTCTGGTAATTAGTTGACCAAATATTCGGTATACCTGGTTTTCTAAATGCTCTAAAATATACAATACTACGTAGATTTTTACGGGATTGCATTACTGACATAACGTAAATTAGGCAATATTAACTTAGGTCTTAATCGGCAAAAAGATTTTTTAAGTTTGTAGAAAATTTTGTAACTTTTTACTTTCTTATACTGTAAGTCCATGCTAAAATAACAAATACTTTTACTGACACTTAAAACTAACGTAACATTATTAACTTCATAGTTGACTAGAATAGTTAAAGTAATGGACCAGTGCAGTGTGAAGGATGATATGGCTAGAAAGGAGGTGACTACTGCCATGACAATAGATGAGTAAATAGATAAGAATGATGAAGAAGATGACATGCTGTGCTGAACACAAATAAATTGAAATAAGGGCAGGAGAACAATGACAGCTGACCTAGTACAGCGAGTCACAAATGCAATTTCCACTCTTTTTATATACATAATAGCTTAAAGTTTAGTTCGTCAAAATTTGACTCAAATTGAATTTATTGTGTCTCAAATGGTTACATTTACAAATGTGAACAGCCCCAGTAAGTAATTGATAATACTTGTGTTGGGGTTGTCTCACTCCTTCCTTTAAATTATAATTGACAATATTGAGACTTTATAAAATTACATTTGTTACTGTTACAATATTAAAAACTCTGAAATATTAATCTAATTTCATTGCTGACCGTCCTTGTCAGCCCTTTATCTCCGTCCACAACAAGAGAAATTCTAGAAGGCACCATTTCATACATACTTTCTTACATAATTCGCAGCATCATCAAACACTTAATATACACAAAAAGAACACCTACTCTCCGTCATTGATCGCTTAAGGCCGACAATGGAGCCGAAGGTGCTAGCAGCGATTTGTTAGAGCACAATGAATGTGTCGAAGATAGCACAGTCAGTCCCATTAATCCTAATAACGGCCTCGCTGTGTCGAACTTTAGAAAGATAGCCTTTGAAAAAAACAGCTATAAAATCAAGACAGTGGAGATCATTAGATTTTGGAGATAGACTTTTTTAAGAGTTTGATACTTGTTTCGATTGAATTTTGTAGTACTTTACAATGGTACTCGCTTTCTTTTCCTAAAATTTTTTGTCCGAAAATCATTATCCATAACACGTTTGTTATAAACTTCAGTAACTTACAACAACTTAACTTACAAAATTTTGTAGTACTTGTACGTACGTGTACTTGTAGTACTCCCTTTCTTCACCTTAAATTGTTTGTCCGAAAATCATTATACATAACACGTTAGCTATAAACTTCAGTTAACATTTTGTTCAAAAATTCGATTTTTTTTTTTACATTTAATTATTATCTTTACTTCTAAAACTATTCTGTCATAATAAAATATAGGATAAAATTAGGAGATTCAATTATTATAGTATTCGATAGAATACTATAATAATTGAATCTCCTAATTTTGCATGATATAAAGACATAATTATGTTCTAAGTATTGTATTATATCATGTGTATTATTCGGAATGTTCATTTATAATAAAAGTGTTAGTCCTAAAACATTTGCTAAAAATTAACTTAATTTTAGCGACAGAAACGAATCGCTGTAAATCCGACTCCACGCAGTCTTGTCTGCCCTACCCCTAGACTGTAATTTAGAATCGCGTAGGCGCAGAGGGACGAAGCGGCCCGCGAGTTGAAGAGCAGGTGGTTGTAACGCTCACCGCCGCGGCTGAGGCTGGCCGGTGAAGCCAGCCAGCGCTGGTGAAGCCAGCCAGCAAGACGAAGCTGACGATCGATTTTTACACCAAAAATAAAAGTGGCATCCCATCAATTTGTTTCTGTACAGCAAATACAACATCACACCTGTTTTTTATTAAAGGCTTGTGTAGAGGTGTACTACACCCACATTTCGCCAGAATACAAGGTGGAAGGGACACCAACGATAATACGGTTGTGGTAACCGTTTTATTCAATACATCATTCTTCATTCATCATTTTTCCATACATTATGACCGTGTGGGTATTGCAGTTTTGTAGGAAACAGCTGATGGCTAACATATAATCAAATCTAGTTTGAAGTAAAAATCAGAACTTACAATATTTTATTATGGTGAATAATCTCATAATATTCTTCTTTTTAAAAAATACCTCTATGTAAAATACTGATATTATAACATAGTTGGGAAAAGGCTAGGCAGATGATGAAATACTTCTCATTAGCGAAAACCCTTTGACTATTTCGCAAAACAGAATTTTCATAATTTATTACTAGTTTTACAGAACAAAGTGGTGACCAGCTCATTAGTAGGTAAATCCAGATACTACTCATAAAGGATCCTTTTATAACTAAAGCAACTGAAAATGACCGTTATTATTCAAATTATTTAAGAACAGACAAAAATACACGTGCACTACACAAAGAGCTTTTGCTACGCCGTAGCAAGCGTAGCCCCGTAGCAGCGACACCGTGTCCTTTCAGCTACGCCGTAGCAAAATTGCTATACTTTTATTGCATTTATGAAATGTTGTGTTTCTGGTTTTATATGGAGAGGCTGTCGTTTTAATATTTTTTAACTTACTGTGAATTTACCTATGTACTTAATCACCTACTATTGTACTACTATTGTATTGTACTATTGTAAACTATCTAATTAATTAAAAAAGCGGTGTCGTATAGCATTTATTAAAAGTATCCTACTTTTACTATACACTGCCTCGATGTCTAGTGGTCGCAAGCGCGGCTGCTGAGCATGAGGTCCTGGGGTCGATTCCCAGGTCGAGCAAAGTGTTATTTGCTTTTTCCATCAGGAATTTCTCAGTAGCAGCCATGGAGTCTGGATTTGTGTCCGGTTGATGGCAATAGGCTCGCCCCTAATATATGGGACTTAAACATAACTGGCGAAATGTGGCTGTACTAATAGGTACACCTCTGCCTAACCCTTCGGAGATGACAGGCGTGATGTTATGTTATGTTACTTTAACTATTTAATCTCGTGTTTGTTTACCATACCGCCACTTGTGAAACTTCGAGACGATTGAGTATTCTAGGCTATACTTGTACCACACAAGTGTACATACATAGTTCAACCCACTGTGAACTAAGTTTCGCGGTATAGATACATTGATGAGTACCTGCGGCATTACTAACTGGAGTGCGTATCGCGGCATCATTTGCGTTACTGCGTGTTATCGACGCACATAAGCGCGGCATCCACTAGTGAGAACACGACTCTATTGGTAGGGCTGGCAAGCCAAGGAAATGTTCTAAATTATTGTTTTTTTGCGTTGACAATTTTAATGCTTTTCGTGTCGATGATACTTTGGTTTAACTATATTGTTTGAGTCCAGAAGATGGCCAAGTTTATTGTAACATATTGAGTAACTGCGTAGATATCTAATGTTAAAGCGTCAAGATATCATTGAAGCGTGTTATCTATAAGTTAATATTATAAAGAGATATTTGTTTGTAAGTTTGTATGTAGGGAGTAGTCTTCGGAGCTACTGATCCGATTGTGAAAATTCTTTCACTAATGGGAAGCTACATAATCCCCGAGTGTTATAGGCTACATTTAAAATGTTACTTTAGGTTATTTTTCGTACATAACGGAAGCGAAGCCGCGTGCAAAAACTAGTCTGTTATTCACGTTATGCATGTAGTCGAAAACCACACAATACTTCTTTCAATCTTCGATTAATTGTATTTATTCGCGACTTGTGTCGTGTCGATACTCTTGCGCCATCACATCTTCCTAGCTCATCGTGCTGTGTTGGGGCTGCCTCTACGGCTGCAGAGAACCTCAAGCGGCGTAAATATAGTAACCATATTGGTAACTATATTTTCGAGCCGAACACCAAATGTTGAAACTCTAGGGCCGTGGGGTCCGAGTGCTCACAGCCTTTTCAATAATTGACACTCTCGTGACCCAAGGGCTGGCTTTGACCTTGGCCAAAGGCTAAGCGTTGCCATACAACGTGGCAACGCTGCCTGTCTCTTGGGTACATTATCAGTTGACAGCGTTGAGTAGTTTTTGACGCCATTTTTTAAGTTAGTTAGTTTTGGTTATTTTAATTCATAACTATTTAGTTTATAATTTCTCTTTATTTCGGTACTTTTATGAAAAAAAACATGTTTTTAAAATAGAGAGTAGGATTATTAACGCTGCCAGCCCTGGGTACAGATCAAGACTTCAACCACACGACATAAGCCCGGTACACACAAGTATCGTTCCTAAACTTTCAGGCAACGGGATTTGCAAGGATTCCACATTTATCCGTTTTTCACGGTTGCCGCCTTATGCGCGATAAACCGTCGGCGGTAAGCTTTAATATTTATTGTTCTCTCTTAAAGGAAAGGTATTTCGTACTGTGATATCGTAAGCCACTGGCGTTTATGTTGTGGGAGAATTATGGGGGGAAACGTGGGATATTGTTTTGTGGACGTCCAATACCATGTAGCTGTATATCTGAGACAGAATTTGAATCTCAATGAAAAAATTTTTACTGCATAATTGGTCTAATGAATCAAACGCTTCTGTTAAACATGAAATCCTGGGTTCAATTCTCAGGTAGAGGAAATTATTATTGTGTTTTTCCACTAAGTTTTTCTCGGTAGCAGCGACGGAGTCTGGGTTTATGCCCCTCCCCCCTCCCCAAAGACTTAGGCTGGGACCGCGCCTGGTCAGGATAGAATGGAAAAAGACAACGAGTTGCGCCGACTCCAAGTAGAACGGGACAAGGGCAGGACGATGATGATGAGTTAGACCCAGCCATGGCAATTCGCATTCTAACAGGCGAAATCTGGAATAACTATGGTGAGGTGTAATGTACGTTTTTCTACAACAAGTACAATTAGTATTACCCATAGAAATGAATTATAAACTGAAATGAAACGAGTATCTTGAATTTACATATCGTTTATTTCGCGTGTTTGTGCTAAGACCCACCGAAGCGAATCGATAAATAAATACTAAAGTACGATTGTCGAACAACTGTAAACCTTGAATACGAAATCTTTTGTCACAGGTGGCGCTGTCAAAGTAAGTCTATATCGAATATTACAATAAGATACTTTTCTACTGTGAATCAAACAAGATCTTCTTCTTAGCATGTCGATGGCAATCTAAATTGTGTCAGCCCAGAACTGAGCTACTAGTTTGGCGCTTTCGGTAGCATCCGTCAGTTCCTGTAGTGAACAAACAACAGGCCTCGCAGGACACGATATTAAGTGCCCCATCGTTTATAGAACAAGATAATCTAGTTAGATTATATCAGCGATTCTTAATTTATTGTGTGGCTTGTGCCTAACCTGGTGTCAGAGTTTTTATGCCACCCATGGTCCTCTGACCTGGCTTTACATGCCGTCGAGAAATATCTCTCAGGCAAGCTGGTTTCCTCATGATGTTTTTCTTCACCGAAGCAAGTGATAAAATACGCACATGATTCCGAAAAATCAGAGTGCGTGACTTGGGTTCGAACATGAGGCCTATGACTTGGGAGTCCGACGGTCACACCAGGCTATAACTCATGACTACAGTGACGCTAACGATTACAGTGATAGAAAAGATTTGACATAAGCCACCGAAAACTGATGTCAATCTTATTGAAATTCGTTGTGAAATTACGAAATGCTTTGAAATTGATTGCCACTTGTGTAAGCTTCAAGATAGCTACAGACTGTACACACAGCTACTTATCAAGCTATACATATCCAGTATAACATGGCCTCACTTTGCACAGATTTCCCGTACAATGAGAGATCGGCTTATACAGGTTATGCATAGCTAGATTGGTCGTCGTGCGTAGATTATCCTAACGACGAAATCGCTTTTTTTCCTTACTAGCCAAAACTACGTTATTTCTACCAGAAAATACGATTTTTAATAAACCAACTTTCTACTCCATGCAGTAAACTCAAGAGCAACGGAAAATTCTCCACAACAAAAACAACATACGTAATTTTAATAGCGTAAACGTGGCACTCGTCCTATACTTGGGCGATGCTGGGAGACTGGTCGAGGCGCTTCCTATTCTGTTTAAGAAACCAGTCGTAAACATACCTTTTTCATAGCTACATATAATCACGCGAATAGAATAGGAAACAAGATCACACATGCTTTCTCGAATGCTCTTATTACATAAGATAACATCACGCCTGTAATCCCGAAGGGTTAGACAGAGGCGTACCACATGTCGCCAGTTATGTTTTAATCTCATGTAATAGGGGGCGGGCTTATTGCCATAAACCGGGCACAAATCTAGACTCCGTTGCTACTACTGAGGAATGCCTGATGGAAAAACCCAATAACACTTTGCCTGACCTGGGAATCGAACCCAGGACCTCATGCTCAGCAGTCGCGCTTGCGACCACTAGACTAACTATACAGTCTCAATCAATCAATGCTCTTATTAATATATCGCTAAATTGAATTAATTATCTATTGTTTTCAATTATCCAAATTATAATTCACTGTTTTATCACTTGATCCCAACGTTCAAATCTCATTTTTGTTCTTTCTAGCCAAAACCATATTAATCTATAATATCTTTTAGCTGCAAATCATCATCACCATCATCATTTCAGCCGAAAGACGTCCACTGCTGGACATAGGCCTCCCCCAAGTGTCGCCACATTGACCGGTCCCGTGCGTCTCGCATCCAGCGGATCCCTGCAAATATACAAAAATTTTCAAATAAATCAACTTTCTACTCCATACAATACTCGAGACCAGTTCGGAGCATTTACTAACAACAACATGCATAATTTTAATAACGTAAGCGCTAGTGCACACGTCCTGCACTTGAGCGATGCTCGGAGACCGGTCGAGTCGCTTCTAATTCTGTTGTTCGGGAACTAGCGCTGAGGGCAACTGAGCCCTTAAAGGAACTAGTCGGTTAAGTGAGTACGCTTGTGTGCTCTCGCCTTCGTGCAGGCGTGCATTTATTTTGTGTGTAGAAATAATATGTTTAGATTTTAATTGATTTATTTTTTTGTGGAATTTTTTTCTTTTTAATTGGTTCTTGAAACATGTTTAACGTTGCAAAGAAAGCTAAATATAAGCAATGACCTATTTTTTTTAACAATTATACCAATTTCAATTCGGTAGTTTGGCCATAACACTGAATCAAACCATCAAAAAAAGAAGGTAGTGTTAGCGCAACATTTTTTTTTAACATTTAAACATAACATAACATTTTCTAAAATTTTCACCACAAAACACTGGATCAAATGGTCAAAAAGTAACTCGCATTTAAAATTACGATTTGTTTTGCTACGAGTATATTTTCACAATCGCATTCATTCAAAAAACCACCACAGGCAAATATACAACAATGACATCGAAATAATGGAAGCGTATTTCATAATTCCATTTTTAAACCGATTTTAACCCTTCCAAGCGTTGCTATCATACCATCGCATATAAAACCATCGATATATCATAATTCATGAAAGGTTTTTTTTCAATTTCCCCCTGTAAACACACCTCCCTCCATATTAAAACAAGTCGAGTATTTCAGCAACTTTTTCAGTATTAGGCCCTGTTCACAACCTCAGGTTATGGTTCTTGCGGTACGACTTGTGTCAAGCGACACGCGTCCATTATTGTCTATGTATGAGTACCGTTGTGTCGCAGTGAAGGTGTGGTCAAACTGAACAAACCGAAGGGCGGATCGGACATACTCGTACTTGTATTTGTACTGAAACATCTTTCAAAGTCCAGTGACCGCAGACAGTGACAGTCCAGTCCACATGGCTCAACGGCACTTTTAAGCGACATACGCGTACGTGTCACTTATTTCCTGCTCGGTAGCATCATCAGAGCAATTTAACTGTTGAAGACATCGGCTTATGTCATACATCTGTGCCATCTCTTAAGAAAATCTTAAATAAAAATTCGCATAATACTTAAGTTTGATTCTGTTTGGCCTAACTTAATATATTATTAGATATTTCTGTTGTTTTCATTGTGTTGTAATTTTATTCTGTTTGTTTAATTAGCTCTTTAGGCGCGTAATATAGCGCATGTTTTTTTTTATATTAAATGGCCCACTTTTGACCTCATTGTGGTGCTCTTCATTAAGTGATGGGACACTTAGACTTAAGTTTGATATGCTTTTCTATATATTTAATAGTGGACAATACTAAATAAAAAAATAAAAAAATAATTGTTGAAGAGCCAATTTAAATAAATAAACTTCTTTCATGTGTTTTATCCACTTAGGTAGTAGGTCGTAGTAGGTCGTGGCCATGCCTTTACTTATAACATATTGATTGGTTGATAAAACCTTCGGCTTTTAACAAATTACTCTTTAAGTGTACATAAAAGACTAATATTTTATAATAAAAGACGAAAATATTAAAAGGTTTTTTTTAAGAACACTTAATTGATTTTCGCTTGACATTCAGGGATCAAACGTGAGGTAATAGGGACTCATTAGATTTGGAACTTATTTTTCTTTTGCTTGAGTGAGTTTTCGATTTTATATCAAGTGGTGTTTTTAGGTATTGCTACTGATTTGTGTAATTATATTTTGTAAGTACTGCTTACCTTAGTGGGTCTTTTTTTAAACAGTCCTTTATTTTTTCCCTTTTTGGAAAAAGTATAAAGTGTTTTTTGAATTCGTTAAGCCTTATATTTTTCTATTCTTTTGAAAGTAACCCTCATCGAACGGATTAAAAATAGCTATAATATATAATATTTAAAAAAGAGAATTTTGTAACCTTTTATGAAATGTTTATACCATTGGGTTATACTGATTTAAGTACCCTCCTGTTTTATTTTAGAGTACCATTTAATTTGAAAAAAAAAAGATTTTTGTTTGGGTTACACTTTCATAATAAAGTTCTGTCAAACCGGTTCGTATAAAAACCTGATGCGGTGCCGGTCACTGCATATTAATGTTTTTTTTTGTTTAGCCTATTCTGTCCCACTGCTGAGCAAAGGCCTCCCACCATTAATTTACAACTCGCTCTGTGTTTTTCCTGCTCTGGCCAATTAGTCAAGAACACGTCCAAATCGTCACGCCAGCGTTTTTTGGGCCTGCCTCGGTGACGACGACCGTCTTCAGGCACCCACTGTGTGACGATTCTGGCCTACCTGTCCTGAACCATCCCGGAAATGTGACCCGAAAATATCTGTGAGAATCCGCAGCCATTCCTCATTCTGTCTAACCAAACCTTTACTTGTCATCTTCCTGTCAAAAGACCAAAAAATAAACTCAATAGTTACCCAAACAACACATCACCAAAAACTCTTACAAACACGAACAAAACAACTGAATTCCTACAAACTAATAATGACATTCTAACAATACGTGTCCGAATGGAAGTCGATCGTAAGCCGGGCTTCGGTATTCATGTCCTTGCCTTCCCGAAAGCTGTTTTAGAATTCCATCTAGTGCTAACTGAAAGTCTAGCCGTCGCCACCGATGTATTGCTGGGGTATACGATTCGAATAGTGATTTTTAGTGTTTTGTTCCTTGTAGGAATTGTAGTTTTGTTTTTGGTACAGTTGGGATAATGGCTTGGTTATGTGATGTGGGTAAGAATATGTAAGTACACGGATTTAATAATAATCAGATAACATAACATAACATCACGTCTGTAATCCCGGAAGGGCTAGGCAGAGGTGTACCTAATAGTACACCTACATTTCGCCAGTTATGTTAGAGTCCCATGTAACAGGGGCCGAGCCTATTGCCATCAACCGGGCTCAGATCCAGACTCTGTGGCTGCTACTGAGAAATTCCTAAAGGATAAACCCAATAACACTTTGCCCGACCCGGGAATCGACACCAGGACCTCTTGCTCAGCAGTCGCACTTGTGACCACTGAACCAACGAGACAGCGAATCAAATAAATTAAAAGTAAACAGTGCCCCATCATAATTTGACTTTAAGCACCATTTACGGATTAATAAATATTGGAGAATGGCATTTTTTTTCTGAGGTTTCGAGATTAGCGGAATCCCTGCACTTAAAGTAACAAAGTAGTTAGAAAAATAGTTGCAGTTGTAGTTTGCCATTACAGGACAGTTACATAACTGTCAAAATGGACCATCCAAATAAACAGTCATACGAAAAAAAGGCACAAGACTATACTATACATCCATGTCACTCCACTTTTATATCTTTTACCCTGGATACAAAGGTTTCCATAAAAATAGTTTTTTATGACACCACCCTGCATACCAAGTTTCACCGTAAAAGTGGTCCGATGATGGAGCCCTGTGGAAGCCCAGGTGGTATTTGCATTATGCAGAGATTCATCAGGGAAGAGTGTAGTCCCTTGACATGCATTTGTTATGTATGAGGCTTTTATGGAGTAAAGAGGTGTATTAGATAGGTTGTATGTCGCCGGGAAGTCCTCAGTGCTGTGGGTGACAGCTTCACCTATAAAAACTGTGGTAAATGGGGAATACGTTGGTTTAAATTATTTTTATCTGTCGCGGTGTCTAACGGTATATTTAAGATTTTCAATAAGTAGGTGTCGCACTGTGCACTCGGATTTTATACAAGCATTGTTTTCGAGCTATACATTTTAGTGCAAATAATTACAAACCTAAATTCAAGAGTAAAGGCTGGACGCCCACGGAAAACATTCACACGTGTCAGTAATTAACTTTCAATGAAAGTGTAAGCAGGATCGACAGCCCACGGCCACAATATTACACAATAATGCGAGGCTGGCAAACAAATAACCGGTGCAACGAACGCTGCGAACCTCTCCATTCCAAATATTCAGATTCTACGTAGCAATAGGATTTATGTTTTATCATTTACCTCATGCAATAGAGTGACAACCTTTTCCCCTATATTAAGTTATACATACAAAATACATCGTTGGTCTAGTGCTCGCAAGCGCGACAGCTGACTGCTCCCGGGTTTGATTCCCAGGTCGGGCAATATGTTATTGGGTTTTTCAGTAGCAGCTACGACGTCTGGATTTGTGCTCGTTTGTTGGCAAAAGGCTCGCCTCCTACTACATGGGATCTAAAAAACATAACTGGCGAAATGTGGGGGTGCTATTAGACACACCTCTACCTAACCTTTCGGGGATTACAGGCGTGATGTTATTATATGATGTTATGTTACAACAAAATACAAAGCTCAGACAAGATGCTGATCAAGAAAAATCACCATACAAACTCGAGAGTCATGTAAAGTCATATATTATTCAATATCTGTACCTCCCATAAGTTTATGACATTCGCACATTCCACCCTTGTCATGACTACTCACCTCCCTTATTTTGTAAGGACAAGAGACTATCGCCATGCTTCTTTATTTGCCTTCTTCAATATTTAATTTTATGAATGAAGGAATTTTACTTTGACATGAATATGAACGTCCCTTTTCAATGTAATTGAGATAATTTATTTGGGATTCGGGAAGTGTCAATTCACAAAAATATTGAAGAAAGAACTTTGATGTCTTATGAGATTTTGTTTTTTCTTTTGAGGCCAATTTCCCTATTTTGTTTATGGATGTAAATCAGCACATTCTAAACCACGTTCAAGAGTTGTCAGTGTCATTGTTAGTGACAACTCATGAACGTAGTTCAAATGGGTTGATCACGTTCAGTTTGTTTGGTGAAATTCGCCTTCATTCGGTTTTAAAGGTTTGGCTTACTCAATTTTAAATGCAGCTGGCAATTTCAACGACTCACCTGCATACCAGCAAAAAATACGATACCAGAATAAAAATATAACAAATAACTCAAAAACAAATAAACAAAAAACACAAGGAATTTCGCTATAAATCCCAATGATAGCCAGCCAATCAATTACAGAACAAACATCGGGTTCCATATTCAAATAAATCGCCACAAATAACTAACTACCCACATATGAATAAAAATAAATGTTTAAATTGCATTAACTTCGTGCATTTCCCTTGAGGCGGATCGTGGTGAGAGGCGAATTTAACCTGTAGACCATACAATACCTGGCCAGTTCAAACTTGTTATAATAGAAAAAACTTTGGACCAGCGGAGCGCATGAAGTATGGTAGTTTGTAAGTCGTTAGTTATGTGGTGAAGAGATAATGTAGTTGATGTGAGCGGATAAAACACACGTTGTGATGCCCGAACTGTATTTCAGTTTTCTAATTTTGTGTTGTCGTTGTGTGCTAGGTACTTGACTTCATTAAACACGAATACCGACGGGATACTAATATTTTTTGTGGAACAAAAAAAACAGTTTTAGAACTACGTTTCCCTGTTGTTGGAGTTTGGATTTGCCCGTTTGATGGCAATAGGCTCGCCCCCTATTACATAGGACTTTAACATAACTGGCGAAATGTGGTGTACTTTTAGGTACAGCTCTGACTAACCCTTCGGGGATTACAGGCGTGATGTTATGTTTCCCTGTTGTGAGTTGATTGATGTCACATATCTCCGAATTCTTTGATATGAATTCTAAAGATTTTAGTGTCCTTACGATGCCGCGATGTTTGTTAGTGCAAATATTCAATCTAAATGATAGATTTAATATACCTAGTCATTACTATATGAAACACTTCCATATTAACTTCTGTAAACAAAGTAACACTAGTTATTCTCACGGCGTACCATCGGAATGAGAACTCTTTATCTAGAAGCGATAATGCAGGGAAACTTGCAATGGAATCTAGTTGCTATCAGCTATCAGTGAACATATAAAAGGAGTGTTAAAGAACTTTGCTGGCGGAATAGTAATCTAGTTCTCCTATTACAATATCAGGAGAAGCAAGTATTTTGTAAAACAGTATTTTTATTCGGTAGTGAAACAGCTTTCATTTTGTCCAATCAACAATATTCACACGCTGTATTTGAATACAAATTATAATTAAAGCGTCTATGTTAGTTTACAAAATAGCATTTTTTTTCTCCACCAAACATTTTAATCCTGTATCTGGCCAGTGTATGCTCTTGTCCTCTCTTCGAATGATCTTTCACATCCTTGAATAATTCATTCTCGTTACAGTAATGTTACCTAGTTGGTCTAGGGGTCCCAAGTACTCAGACAACGCCCTTATCCGGCCCATAATGCACAATTATTAATGCATAGTTATTAAACAATATTTTGCGTTCTGCCTCTCAGTTATCATTTTATAAATTAAGTTGAATACTACTAAGATAAGTTTACAGATATTAATCGTTAAAACCACATTAAAAAACAAATTAAGTGGATGCATAGTAGCTTAATCATAGCATAATCAGCCTATAATGTTCCCACTTCTGGGACACAGGCCTCCTCTCTATGAGAGGTAATGGTCTACCACGCGGGCCTAGTGCGGGTTGGTATATGTCACATGTCTTCGAATTTTTGGTCCATATACATGCCGGTTTCCTCACGATGTTTTCCTTTACCGTTTTGAGAGCTGTGGTGATGTAATAAATTACAAAAAGTAATGCGTCTGCATGGTTTCGAACCCACGACTTACTGCTCATATTATCCCGGAATCTGAATTTGTGCCCAGATAATGGCAACAGGGTCGACTCTCACCCTTCGAGAATTATAAGCGTGGTATTGTTAGTCATTTATGGGCTCTCAAACCATCCCATTGGATCTCATGCCACACCAACAGTGATAGAAAGTCTACACTTCCTCCCAAAACTGCATCACAAACTCACCCGTACATAAGACGGTCATAAACGCCGCACATGTAAGGGCCCTCGACACAAACGCGACTTTTCCCGCAACACTACAAACGAAGGCGACACTTCACACGTTGTGACGTCACGGCTTGCTCTGCAGTTCATTATGAGGAGTTGCGCTTTAATTGTGCTGTAATTGTTAGAGAGAGTGGATGAAGAGGCTCTATGATAAAGGATAGCGTAAGTCCGGCTTAGAAGAATGTTTAAAGTACTATAATAATTCTTACTTGCAACCTAAACTGATTCGTAAAGCTTCTATGAATGTTAAGTTTAATTTCATGTATTTTGTTCAGTCATATTGAAATTGACTTAATTTACATTGGCAATGTTGATTTTTGTTGAAGTGAAAACACACAGTTTCGGGAGGTACCTGTGTCATATGGGGAAGGAGGAAACGCCTGGGTGTCACCACTGCGAGGACCGCCCGGAGGACACGGTGGAGCATACGGTGCAGGACTGCCCCGCTTTGGCAGAGCACCGCCGTGTCCTCACGGCGGCGATAGGCGGAGACCTCTCGCGCCCGGCATTGGTCGAGGCCATGCTGCGGGGCGAGACAGAGTGGGAAGCGGTCGCCTCCTTCTGCGAAGCAGTCATGCTCACGAAGGAGGAGGCGGGCTGCGTGAGGGAGAGGACAGCGTCCTCCCTCCACCCCAGCCGCAGTGGTAGACGCCCACGGCGCCGGACGTCGGCAGACGATCTCCGGCCACCGTAGGTGCGGGCATGCGGGCGGCGAGTAATGGGCGACTCGCTGTCCGACCATGGACCATGCCCAGGTCGACGGCGCGTTGTGTTCCACGCGCGCCTCAAAGAGTGTCAGCATAATGACGGGGCCTAGAGGGCCAAAGCCTGCCGGGGTCGCGGGACTCATAGAATTACCGTGACCCTGGAACATGGGCTATTGAAGGACACCGTGGATTTTAGTCAGTACAAGTCTGACAGTCCCTCCCGCTCTGCCCTGGGTGGGAGGACTCATTTGATGATTTTACCACGGTAAAAAAAAAAAAAAAAAAAAAAGTGAAAACACACAGGCATCTTCTGGGCACGCTCGTCCCATCATAGATCTCATCTATCGCTTTCCATCAGGCGAGATCGAGGTCAAGAGCAGGCCCATTTTGAAATAAAAAAAATAATATTAATTAAAAAAAAGAGTATCTCAGTTATTCTTTCATTACATCAAAAGTTATTCTGTTGTAGCTTATACGATACGAAAGAAGAAACAGACTGTTCCAACTTAATACATTGTTCTAACTTCGAGTGAAAAGCAGTAATAGAAAATACCACAAATTAATTTCCTTAATGATACTTCGACAATTAAATAAAATGATTTGAATCAAAAATATTTTTTAATCCGACCCATTCATAAGACTTAACATCACGCCTGTAATTCCCGAAATGTTAGGCAGAGGTGTATCTAATAGTACACCCACATTTCGCCAGTTATGTTTAAGACCCATGTAATAGGGGCCGAGCCCATTGCCATCAACCGGGTACAAATCCAGACTTCGTCACTGCTATTGAGAAATTGATGAAAAAACTCATTAACACTTTGCCCGACCCGGGAATCGAACCAAAGACTTCATGCTCAGCAGTCGCGCTTGCGACGACTAAACCAACGAAGCAGTTATTCATAAAAACACTACCTTAATCCTAATCGTCTCATCACTGGCACTCGAAGAACAAAAATAAGATCATTACTATTAATACTAACGGGATATTTACCATGTTTACTGTTTTCTATGAGTTCCCGATATTGTTGTTTATCCATGGTCATGGTGCTTGCAACAGCGCCGAAATATCGGGAGCTCATAGAAAACAGTAAACATGGTAAATATCCCGTTGGTATTAATAGTAATGTTAGTGACCATGATAGTTTAAAATCTAAAAAATAGGATCATAGCTATTCTCAGTAATAGTCTAGCCAAAACCCCAGGTAAACCTAACATTACAATACCACAAAACCTATGAACCAATACTACAGCCAAAAGCCACGAAATCTTTATCGTTGAACAATAACACAGTAAATACCTTGACTATTAAGTTTTACGTCGCAAGGACGTACGTGAGACGTCGACGCTACGTAACGACCACGTAACGATCTGTTTACGTACCCGTAACGTACTCTTAACGAACACGTGTCGTGTTGGCAATCGTAAAACGTACCTGTGTAGATACCGTCGGGTTGGGGAGCTACGAAGTTATTTGGTTACATATTTACTTAGATATTTTAGTTATTAAATACTTATGTATAAGTTAAGTTAACTTTACAAAAGAGGACTGAATTTATAATATTAGCCATGTATTATTAAGATGAGAAGGGGCGAGCCTAATAACTAAGTACTGCTTTTATGACGGATATTACAAAAAAAACGCGAAATTGCAAAGTTTTCCTCGTTGAAATTGTGTATTTTGTTCGTTACTTGAAATAACAATTGCTTGGTATTAATAGTTCGTTTGCTCTATTAATTATTTATTTAGTAACAATTCCCCCGAAGCATGCTTAGGCAAAATCAACAACTCTCATTTGTAGATTCTATTGCATATAGTAGCACCTTTTACGATGGTTTTTATAGATATTGCAACTAAGCGCACCTTTAAAAATCTTTAGTAATGATTTTTACTTGCTTGCCGTCAGTTAGATCTCTGTGTGTGCACAGCTCATACAAGGTGGAGACGACAATACGACAATTTTGGCCAAGGTTTTTGAAGTAGCGAGTTGGCAACATGTGTTTAACGTTTATACCGATGCGGGATTCGTTAACCTGTTGGTGGTAGTCTATTATCTACACTATGTAGAAAATTCTAAAAATGTAAAATAACGTCCGTTAACGTCCGTACGTTAACTGCATACAAAATTCAATCGAAAATTTCCAGTAATTTTCGATTGAATTTTTGTATACAGACTGGGAACGTCATGAGTTACATACAGTTTAATTTATTGTCGCATTGTCGTCTCCACCCTGTATACCCTGGATAAAAATACAATGTGGTGCAGTGAAAAACCACAATATCTTCTAGAAGTTTTGCCTGTTTAAGTCGTGGCTCAGGCCCCGTTGAGATAAAAAGTTGCTGAACAGCCCATTGATTGATTTTGGCTCTTTTTGAAAACTGAAAATGGGCCTCTGCCCAAAGGGGTCCATGTCTACAAATTTTTTGTTCTATCATCACCAGCAGCATACCTACTGAGCTATCAAGTTTTCATGCTGAATATGCTTGGTGAAAAAACCTCCGGGCTCATCTAATCATCATCCTCCACAGCCCGACTTCAGCCACTGCTGGATTTTGGCCTCTCTTTGCTTGTGCCAAGCTCCACGTTCACGTGCCAGCCTCATCCAGGATATTCCTGCTGTACCAACAATGTCATCTGCCCATCTCGCCGTCGCAAGACCAATACTTCTCTTTCCAGTCCTTGGACGCCATTCGGACACCACTTTACCTCACCTGCCATCATACCACCATATCACTACATAGTATAAAACAAAGTCGCTTCCCACGGTCTGTCCCTGTGTATGCTTAGATCTTTAAAACTACGCAACTTATTTTGATGCGGTTTTCAGTAACAGATAGAGTGATTCAAGAGGAAGGTTTATAAATATATATTGCACCCGTGCGAAGCCGGGGCGGAACGCTAGTAAATTATATTACCGCATCCAACTCACCTTTCTTCCTAACTCGGTAAACCTCGTTGTTTGGTCTCACAATCCGGTGAACAGTTTTATGTCCCGTTTACGAGCCGATGTCTGATCATCGACTCAGCTACCTCTACACTCCATAAACGATTGTGATTACTTTTTTACTACATTACCGAAGGAATTATAGGAGTTTTGGTTCAGTGTGGAGTTTTTATGGGGAGAATCTTTATAGTTATGTAAACGTTATGTCGGTTTGTCAACTGCTTACTAAGTTTTACTACTAAGTTACACTATTACACACTCGCAAACATACCACACAAACCATCGTGGGTTTAATAGTGGAATGCCAGACACGGCAACTCGGTGCCACTACGTTATTAATCAATACATTACTTGGGAATTACATTATAAATATGAAATATATAGAAAAAGTATAGGTCGGCACTTAAAAGATACTTCCTATATTGTACCATAATGTAGATAGTATCTCTTTAGTACCGTCGAGCAATTCTTCACATATATTGCATTGCAGATTTCTAACGGTAAATCATTTATAATAGATGGTAGCATGCAAGTACTATAATAAGTCTTTTAACTGCTAAATGTACTGTATAAACACATTATTCTTATTCTTTATTGCACACTAAATTAAAAGACACATACACAATTGGCAATACATAAATGGTGTAACAAGACCCTTAACGAAGTCGAAAGGCAAGGATATTTTTTGGGTCGTTCCCGCTGGTTAATACCCCGTGGTTAACACTATTAGGGTTTTAACTATTGGGAAAAAAATGTCGCGTTCGTCAACACTGTTAACCAGTAGAACGCATCATTCCCAGTAGTTAATAGTGTTAACCACGGGGTATTAACCAGCGGGAACGACCCTTTTTTTTTAAATACATGTTTTTAATGTAAGACTTTACTTTAAACACCTCCACGACCCCCGTACTATTCAATGCATCCATCAGCACAATGTTTTAAGTGCGTTCCATTGAGTCCTACCGTAAAACATGATTTTTCACCCCAAAAAAAAAGTCGTTTCCCAGCAATCATTTTTGCGTAAAGTTACTTAGTTTGATGTACAGAGTGCTTGGTTGACGGCTTCGTTAAGAGTATTGTCACACCCTGTATAGCTTATGTACAACATTACCTTCCTTCTAGGAATGCTCCCATCATCACTCACCTTTTAGGACAGTCCACAGGCGCAAAAAGCTGGTTGGCGTGACGTGGAAACTGACCAGAACGTCTAGACAAAGTAACATGCATCACCATCAATATTAGGGACAGTCATAAACTACCGAAAAACATAAAACCAATCCTGATGAGAGATGTTGTCAAAATATGAAATCCTTCTAAAGCAATTGACACTTGTCTTACCTACCCAAGGTAAGACAAGTCTCAATTGCTAACACTGCTACCCAAGCAGATCTTCTTATTTGCTATTGACAACAAACACTGAACGCAATTATTTTATCATGTTTTCACCAATAGGGTTTTTTTAACTATAGGACTGAAGTTTTCCGAAGTTTACGGCATGATTTATGATTAATGCATTTTTTTCACGTTTCTTCTACCTTGGGGTAGCCTCTACACCTGAGCTTTAGGTAGGCCTTGTCCTAAACTTTTAATAAAGTTATACAAAAAAGACGAAAAAACAAACAAAATTTCAAGATGGCTCATGAGATTTCGTAATCCATTCATTCCCATCTGTTTATGAAAAGTTACTCTTCTTTCATGAAAAAAATGCCTTACCTAATAATCGCAATTCAATTTGGCAAGTGATCAAACCGCGGCCACCTATTGCGGGATGACGTGTCATGTGTTGCAATATGCAGTCCATGCGGTCGCGTGCGATCGCGTGCGGTGGCGTGTTGACCGCAGTAATCACTCTGCGTACAATGTGGGGTAGTCTATGATCGGTATTGTAAACTGTACATGATGAATTTATGACTAGGCAAGACTATTCGTTTAAGGAATAACGGTGATGTGTTCCCGAAGACGACTATGAATGTCACACACCAAAGATAATGACAGATTGTTTGGTTTTTTTTTTTTTTTAATTTGGTTTTTTTGTTCCCCTGATCTGGCTCACTCCTGACCAAAGGTCTCCTCTCATTCCTTCCACTTCTCCTGATGTTATGCTTCTTCTCGCCAATTATTGAGGAAACCATACAAGGCATCCCGCCATCTTATTTTTATCCCTACGGGAATAAAAGGCGTGATATTATGTTATGTTCAAACATCATACTCAGAGCATCTTGTTGTCAGCAAATATTAGACTGTGCATGAGAATGCACAAACACTTAGCCTTAGCAGTACTAGCGAGAGCCTTGTACCAGTAACAGTAGTTACCTACACCGGCAAGCGAGGCGTTCACTGCCAAAATTGATCCCAAACGACCCTCGTAATAGTCGTCAAACATAATTGCCGTATGCAGTACATTTGGCAGACGGATTGGTGATAGACAAAACGATAACACAGACCATAAAGCTCCGTTCACGGGCTCGGGCGATACGACTTGCGTCAGGCGACACGGGCGCGTCTCTTCTTTTCTTCGCGTGGGAATGCCATCGCCCCGCAAGTTATGTCGCGATGACTCGAGGTATTTGTTTTCTTATTTCATTTGTTTTCTCCGCGTTGTCGCAAGACGCGGTTCGTGACCAAGAGGGAAGGCTCTGCGCTCACTATCAACTTGCTGACTGGTCAATAGGAAAAATGACGATTTTTTTTTTCTAAAATATCCTTCAGCAGTGGTGGCTCAGTGCTAACAGCCTAGACCAGTGGTCGACAAACGGCGTTCCGCGGTCCGTTTCCGCACCGGAAGTTCGAATTTTGGACAGCCAAATATTGTTAAATATATCAAGGTACTAAATTAAAATAATATTTTATGCAACTACATACGTTTGAAAACCACGTAGAATCTAGCTAGTACTTATTATTTTAAAACAACTACCTACAACTGGTGTGATGGATAAAAATACTCCGTATGATTACTTGGACGAGGTAAAATAACAGACAATACAGTAACAAATCATTATGAGTTTTTTTTTTTGGTACCTCGATAAAGTTTTTCAACGCTAACTGGACCATATTTAAAACTATTTGCCGACTCCTGCCCCGACCCTTAGACTAAAAAGTTGTATGTCATAGATTCGAACCTATTTCGATTATGGCCCACTCGCTCTCACAGCCTGAGCCTGTGTCCCAGCTGTGGGAACATTATAAACCTGATAGTATATGATTCTAACTTAACCCCTTTATTTTAAATCAGTATGAAGATAATCCCTTTTGATTTAAACACGGTGTTTAACAACTATAATATTTAACAAACTTACGATATGGAACCCCTAACATAAGTACCGCTAAAATCTCGTTAACTGTAGTTTAAAGTTATTAAGATCCCTTTAAAATAACGATACTGTTATAGTTATTCTAAGATTAGTTGTCTAATGGTCAATATCTGTTCTCATAGACCTGTTAACTTGGGGCTATACACGGTTACTTTTAGGTCGTTCTGGAACCGAAAGCCATGAACTCGATCATCGAACTCGAAACGATTGGGACTATTTTTTTTAAAAAGTAAGAATAAAAATAATCGCGAAAAATAAAATTTAATGTTTTTTTTGTGAAATAATGAGAACTCGAAGTAATGCTTCTTTGCGGTAAATGCATATGTGTGTGTAAAACGTAAACACGATCGGCAACACATACGAACGGTACCCATTGAAAAATCCATTCATCGATCAGACAGTATGATCCGTAAACCACGCCCCCACCCCACGCTCTAGACTCTAGCCGACCGGGCGCCCGCCCGCCCTTCCTTCCTTCCTAGTATTGTCACGCGTTTCGCTGTATTAGGTCATTCCCGCGCAACCTAATCTCGAGCTAATAATGAGTTGGCAATACGTGTTCTCCAACGTGGAGTATTGGGCAATGGTGGATTTTTATGGGATGGCGGTCTTATTTAGAGATGCTGCAAACTGATACCGCTGTTGCTAGAGGATGTGCCTCTGGCATATTTACGCGGTATGTTCTACCAGCATGATGGATGCCTGGCTATTTTGCTACTTCAGTGCGTGCGTACCTAAACAGTGAGTTAGGTGAGCAGTGGATAGGTCGTGGTGGCCCTGTGGCTTGGCCCGCAAGGAGCCCTGACTTAACACCCTTGGATTTTTATTTGTGGTCCGAAATTACTAGTTTATTTCGAGGAGCGTACTACTCGAGATGAGTTACGAAGTGCGATAGTGGACGCATTTAATATTGTGAAAAGTGACAGAGACACATTAGGAAAATTAAAAGACAATTTAATGAAACGTGCCCGTTTATGTATCGAGCGAAGTGGACTCCATTTTGAGCAGTTGCTTCGATTCAGGGAAGTGTAATTATCTAATTTATGTTCTTAGCCTTAGTTAGTTTTATGTTGATTATGTTTGTATAGCTCCAATTTTTTAAATACGCCTGCGCCTGCAATACTTTTTCTTGAGAATAAAAGAATACTTACAAAGTAAGTAGGTAAATAATTAGACGTAAAATGTATTACTGACGCGACGACGGTCCTAAGCCCGTAGAAAGTATGAAGGAAAAATTAGAGTTATTTAACTGTTATGTACGTAAACATAAATGCAATTTAGATCGAACAATGGTCATGAATGCAGAATCAAACGATTTATTATTGTCACGGGTAAGTACCTACTACCTAGGTATCTGCAGTAGCAACAACGTGGTTGTTACTGACGTCGTGTAGGTAGGAATGTAAGTATCTATCTAATTAGTTCATCCGCTAGGCCTTAGATAGGTACATAAACAAATAAAATAAAATACATACGCGATAGATAAGTTGGTTCGCAAATAAAAATACGAAAAGCGAATTCAGACTTTATTTCTTAACTGCAAACGGTGAAAATTAGAAATTTTACCAAACTAGGTAGGCTAAAAGTAATGTTCACTAAAAAATATTCTGAGAAACCGATTGTCTCGTGTCCGACCTGACTGTTACAAAGATGCACAACCGAATTACACGGTTAACGTTATGAAAATAAGGTCTTAATTCCAACCTAATACTTCCAATACCTCCTGATACCTGCAACTAATAATGAACTCTATTCGACAGACGAAACGATTCGTTTTTCTGTGCGAACTGCCTGCCTTTGTAGCAGCCGCTCTAGCATTGCCGCAAAAGAAATGTTAAAAGCAGTATTATTTTATGAATCACAATATTATGGTAGGTAGGTTCATTGGTCGACAGGTCGACTCTCGATTCAAGGCCTAACTCCCAAGCGTACTGTCGTCGTGTCGGTGTCTAGTTGAATAGGTACGAGTACCAACTAGTGATTTCGTGATGCGAGAGTGGTGAATTAAATGCCAATTAATTTCTCTCGTTAACGAAGAGATGTGATAGTGGTAAACACGTGCTTCTGATACGAACGAGAGATGATGTAGGTAAATGAACTTACACCAACCTAAATCGTACCTGAAACGTACTTATTTGCAGTCGGATATCAAATTCGTCCGACGTCCATTGACCTCACTCACAGCTGTGCCGCGCTACGTCATTATCCAGCGGATCGCGTACGATATTGCGTTTATGAATGAAATAGTGGAAGTCCCTACTAAGATTTAACTCGAATGACAGAAAAAAAGTGATAATTTTCTAACTTCTATGATAGATGTCTTAAAAAAAACATAACATTGCCAATAGTAACTATTACTCGAGTGGAGTTACTGTGTTTCGGCTCCAGAACGATGTAAAAGTAATCGTGTATAATATAGCCCCAAGTCTATATTGAGATATTAATTAATAATGATATCTATTATGCGAATTGATGAAATAATCAATTGAATGAGGATTGTGTTTCCCAGCCTTCATTTGACGACGCTAGTTTTTTCCTGCGGCTTCGCTGGCTCAAAAGCCAGGCTATGACCAGGCCCCATGGTCTAACCCGTACAATTGCCAAGGCCGGAAAAGGTAGACAGACAGGCAGACGTACTTAATTTTGCTCGTTGTATGAAATTAGTATAGATTATATTATTTAAGAGAGATGCGGTGGCCCAGTGTGCAGTGGTGGCGGCCTCGACTTACGAGCAGTACGTCGTGGGTTCGACCCTGGGCAGGCGCATTACTTTATGTAATTTATTTCATCACCGCATACTGCTCTCAAAACGGTGAAGGAAAACATCGTATGGAAACCAGCACATCTTAGAACGAAAAATTCAAAACCAGTGACATCTACCAACCCGCACTGGGCCCGCGAGGTGGATTATAGCCCATTCCCTCTCATAGAGACGAGGCCTGTGTCCCAGCAGTGGCTGGTTATGCTTTGTTTATCCTATTATACATCAACTTAATTTATATTTCAATGTACTTTTAACGATAACTCTCTGTACGTATCTTTGTAGTATTCAACTTAATTTATAAAATGATAACTGAGAGGCAGTACTGCAAAATATTGTTAAATATCTGAATGTCGGCTAGAGGTTTAAGGGTCGCCCGTTCAATCCCGTTCAGTCTATTAGTTAAACTATTTTTCTGGTTAAATAGAAACCTATTCAGTGATAAATTCTGAGTAAAACCACTCTGTTTCAAATAAGATTCAGAAACCAATGATTTAATAATAAATCCAATATCAAAGTTCAGCGAGCGATGGTAAAAGTTTTAAAAGACTACCGACTGAACATCAACCACTGCTAATTCACAGAACATAACATAACATCACGCCTGTAATCCCCGAAGGATTAGTCAGAGGTGTATCTTGTTGTACACCCACATTTCGCCAGTTATGTTTAAGTCTCATGTAATAGGGGGCGCGCCTATTGCCATCAACCGGGCACAAATCCAGAATCCGTAACTGCTACTGAGAAATTCCTGATGGAAAAACCCAATAACACTTTGCCCGACCCGGGAATCGAACCTAGGACCTCAGTAGAGTTAGTTAGTTTGATGTACAGAATGCTTGGTTGACGGCTAGGTGAAGGGTCCTTCACCTACCACCTTGTATAAAATAAAATCTCCAAGAGTCTAGTAGACCAACGAATCAGAAAAAAGCTTTTTTTTTTTTTTTTTTAAATTCATTTATTTGCGTTCTACAGGTAAAAACATGGTGTTATACAAAAGGCTTAGAGCTAAGAGCCATTGTAGACCCCGTCGGGCTTGAAGCTTGAAGTCAACCAAGCAGTAGCCAATGTCAATAACCCCTGCCACATCAAATACAATCAAACATTATAACTGCCCTTTACTACCAAAGTAAACAATTACTTTACCCTCATAAAACCGAAAACAATACAATGTCCACCATATCCACTAAAACGTCACCCTGTGATTGGACAAGACTCGTAAATACTTAACGACGTTGACCCCCTATAACTATCGGTTGAACAGTTAACAGGGCTTAACTGTAGTTTAACTGCCGCACAGTTAACCCTCACTAGCGGCTTGATACAATGTTATCGTCATAGGATTAAGATGGTGATCTCTATTGATACAAGTTGCTGTATGATGGGTATTATGGAGAAAAGTTTACAAATCTAGTTGGTTTATGGGGCTTTATATTAATAAACTTATTGATTACTGTTCTTGGTTCAAGATCTTGTTAAGATAGCGCATGTTATGGTTCAAGATCTTGTTAAGATAGCACAGTCAAAAAACAGGTGTGTGTGTGTGTTACAGGTCAAAAAGTCTGACAACCAGTCTTACCAATGGGTATCGTATTACCTCGTACTAACTGGGTTGTGGAGGTCAGATAGGCAGTCGCTCCATGTAAAATACTGGGACTCAGCTGCATTCGGTTAGACTGGAAGCAAATCCTAACTGAGTTGGGAAAGGGTTTCGCAGATGGTAGGAAGACTAGCCTGCTATCATGATTGGTAAAGGACCTAACTGTCCAAGATGTACAGAACTTACTGAAGAACTGACGTTGGCGGTGACTCCTTTAAAAATCTCAACTTGCCTATTGTATTCATCTGATAACTCCAAGAGGCTGGATAGCTGCGTCATCTACGACTCCGCTACTGAATGTCGAAGTTTGAAATGTCGACGTATGTTAGTTCTAAAGTACAGGATCTCGATGTACGCCAGTTCGAAAGTTCACTGGAGCGAAGTATGCAAGGCCGACGTATCGTTAGTTAGAAAGCATACGAGTGCGATGTACGCCAGTTCGAAATTACCCTGTTACGAAATATGAAATGCCTCCGTACTGTTACTGGTACATTCTGTGAATAATCATAGGCTGTGGTAACCTAAAGTGATTTATAAATTCAACATTAAAAACGTATCTGGAACAGCGGATTAATAAAATAATATATACAACATTAGTTTTATTATATGCGAAACCTGAAACACGTGTCTAGTATTTTTATGTAAAGAATCTATGTACAAAATTTCAAAACTGTATCATGAAAAATCACAAAGTTAAAAGCTTGTTCTGTTATTTGGTTGTCTGCAAAAAAACGTGGTCAGCACGCGGGGCGGCCGCGCGCGTGCCTCCAGCGTCGTCTTGAGTTCATTGATAATAATAATTTGGCAGTAGATACCTAAATGATTGCGATAAGTACTTAATATCGCTCGGTGTCCAACTTGTAACTTTTTTTTTTAATATTTTTGGGACAAAATATAACATAGTTTAAAAATTATTGCAATCGATTCAGTTACTTATTCTGAACAAACTATATTCAGGTTTCGCATATACTAAAAATAATCTATACATATAAAATTCAAAGTCCTGACTGACTGACTGACTGACTGACTGACTGACTGACTGACTGACTGACTTATATATCAACGCACAGCCCAAACCACTGGTCCTAGAGACATGAAATTTGGACAGTGTACTCTTTGTGAAGAGTAGGTATCCACTAAGAAAGGGTTTTTTGAAATACCACCCCTAAGAGGGTGAAATGGGGTGTTGAATTTTCTATGAAACTTTTTATTCCCTGAGTCGATTGACTTGAAAATGGGTCTACATATACTTCAGTTAAAATGATGAGATACGTGTATCACAGTTTTTCCAAAATCATCCCCTAATTTAAAATTCCATGTCCTGACTGGCTGACTGATATACCAACGCACAGCCCAAACCGCTGGTCCTAGAGACATGAAATTTGGAGAATGTATTCTTTGTAGAGAGTAAATATCCACTAAGAAAGGGTTTTTTTTAAATTCCACCCCTATTAGGGTGAAATGGGGTGTTGAATTTTCTATGAAACTTTTTATTCCCTGAGTCGATTGACTTGAAAATGTGTCTACATATACTTCAGTTAAAATGATGAGATACGTGTATCACAGTTTTTCCAAAATCATCCCCCAATTTAAAATTCCATGTCCTGACTGGCTGATTGATATACCAACGCACAGTCCAAACCGCTGGTCCTAGAGACATGAAATTTGGAGAATGTATTCTTTGTGGAGAGTAAATATCCCCTAAGAAAGGGTTTTTTTGAAATTCCACCCCTAATAGGGTGAAATGGGGTGTTTAATTTTCTATGAAACTTTTTATTCTCTGAGTCGATTGACTTGAAAATGTGTTTACATATACTTGAGTTAAAACTATGAGATACGTGTATCACAGTTTTTCCAAAATCATCCCTCAATTTAAAATTCAATGTCCTGACTGGCTGACTGATACATCAACGCACAGCCCAAACCACTGGTCCTAGAGACATGAAATTTGGACATTGTACTCTTTGTGAAGAGCCATTTTATCCACTAAGAAAGGGTTTTTTGAAATTCCACCCCTAATAGGGTGAAATGGGGTTTTGAATTTTATGTGAAACTTTTTATTCTCGGAGTCGATTGACTTGAAAATGTGTCTACATATACTTCAGTTAAAATGATGAGATACGTGTATCATAGTTTTTCCAAAATCATCCCCCAATTTAAAATTCCATGTCCTGACTGGCTGACTGATATACCAACGCACAGCCCAAACCGCGGGTCCCAGAGATATAAAAATTGGAGGGTGTATTCTTTGTGAAGAGTAAGTATCAGTTTTTCGAAATTCCTATCCCTTAGAGGGTGAAATGGGGTGCTGAATTTTCTGTAAAACTTTTTACTCTCGGGGTCGATTGACTTGAAAATTTGAGTACATACTCTTTAGGTAAAATCCAGTAAATCCGATGTCCAATCTCAAACCAAGGTATCAATATTTCACGTATCTAATTTAATTGATAGAACTTTAAACTAATAATTGCAAGTTGTAAGAAAGTACATGTAAATCTATGTATGTATTATAGAAAGATACATAGATTACTTATTATGCCAGAAGTAAAATCCCGTGGGAAATTCCCTAACTCCACGCGGGCGAAGCCGCGGGCACAAGCTAGTGTTGTATATTGCCATACCCAAGTTTAGCTCTACACCTGAACATTTGTCTTTCAAAGATATAATATCAACATTTGCATAGACAAGAATCCTATAATTAAATTAATTACAACTATTTCCTTTCGTATGTCATGTACAAACAAGTTCTTAGTCCACATTGGCCCACTGCTGGGTAAAAATCAGGCCCTGCGGCACGCGTCCAAAAACTGTATGTCAATTTTAATTTTAACTAGCTTGTGCCCGCGGCTTCGCCCGCGTGGAGTTAGGGAATTTCCCACGGGATTTTACTTCTGGCATAATAAGTAATCTATGTATCTTTCTATAATACATACATAGATTTACATGTACTTTCTTACAACTTGCAATTATTAGTTTAAAGTTCTATCAATTAAATTAGATACGTGAAATATTGATACCTTGGTTTGAGATTGGACATCGGATTTACTGGATTTTACCTAAAGAGTATGTACTCAAATTTTCAAGTCAATCGACCCCGAGAGTAAAAAGTTTTACAGAAAATTCAGCACCCCATTTCACCCTCTAAGGGATAGGAATTTCGAAAAACTGATACTTACTCTTCACAAAGAATACACCCTCCAATTTTTATATCTCTGGGACCCGCGGTTTGGGCTGTGCGTTGGTATATCAGTCAGCCAGTCAGGACATGGAATTTTAAATTGGGGGATGATTTTGGAAAAACTATGATACACGTATCTCATCATTTTAACTGAAGTATATGTAGACACATTTTCAAGTCAATCGACTCCGAGAATAAAAAGTTTCACATAAAATTCAAAACCCCATTTCACCCTATTAGGGGTGGAATTTCAAAAAAACCCTTTCTTAGGGGATATTTACTCTCCACAAAGAATACATTCTCCAAATTTCATGTCTCTAGGACCAGCGGTTTGGACTGTGCGTTGGTATATCAATCAGCCAGTCAGGACATGGAATTTTAAATTGGGGGATGATTTTGGAAAAACTGTGATACACGTATCTCATCATTTTAACTGAAGTATATGTAGACACATTTTCAAGTCAATCGACTCAGGGAATAAAAAGTTTCATAGAAAATTCAACACCCCATTTCACCCTAATAGGGGTGGAATTTAAAAAAAACCCTTTCTTAGTGGATATTTACTCTCTACAAAGAATACATTCTCCAAATTTCATGTCTCTAGGACCAGCGGTTTGGGCTGTGCGTTGGTATATCAGTCAGCCAGTCAGGACATGGAATTTTAAATTAGGGGATGATTTTGGAAAAACTGTGATACACGTATCTCATCATTTTAACTGAAGTATATGTAGACCCATTTTCAAGTCAATCGACTCAGGGAATAAAAAGTTTCATAGAAAATTCAACACCCCATTTCACCCTCTTAGGGGTGGTATTTCAAAAAACCCTTTCTTAGTGGATACCTACTCTTCACAAAGAGTACACTGTCCAAATTTCATGTCTCTAGGACCAGTGGTTTGGGCTGTGCGTTGATATATAAGTCAGTCAGTCAGTCAGTCAGTCAGTCAGTCAGTCAGTCAGTCAGTCAGGACTTTGAATTTTATATGTATAGATGAACAAAATCAAATGATTTTGTATATTACGAATATACTATGATTTTACGTTCTATATTTACTTTAGGTGCATATATAGCACATTGTTACGTGAGCGCAACCGCGGCCTGTGGGCGCCGAGTTATGGGCTATCTCGCCGTCCGGCCATCTTATGACGACAGGCCGTGTCGACGCCGACGGCGCGTTCGTGTTCCACGCGCGCCTCAAAGAGATGTCAGCAACGATGTAGGGGTCTGCAAGGGCCGATGCCTGCCAGGGCTTCGGGACTGTTCGAAAGAGATACCGTGGCCCTGGAACACAAAGGGCAAAGAAGGAACATGGATGGGTTTTAGTCAGTTCAAGTCTGACACTCCCTTCCGCTCCGCCCAGAGTGGGGGGGTCATTTGATGACTTCCCATCCGAAAAAAAAAAGGAAAAAAAGTGCAACCGCGGTCATAACACGTCCTAAAATAATACCATAGATTCACAACAAAGACATTCCTATATATTAATATCTAAGGGCATTAAACAAATACCCTTATTCAATTTCAAATTGGAAATTAAAATTCACAAATTAAATTATTTGATTATTAAAATAAACGATGAAACTATTTACACAATTGAATTCAATTACGAATACGCCGTGGTTTATGTTCTATAATTAAAACTATTTCTGTAAATCAGATAAAATTAACATTTCTATTATTTTTAATGTAAATAATATTCTAATCACGATTGAATCTAAATTGTATCATATTTCAATGCTTTAGAATAAAATACTGGAATATTCTAATGGAATATTAAGGCATTTTAATACAATATTAACGATTTTCACACCCACACACAAGGCGTTAGCGATCCTAACCATGAGATCAATTTATACGAGCGAAGAAAATGGCACAGCACACCATGTTGAGACATCAGCCCTAGCAGCCAGCCTTAGTAGAGATTTTCAGAAGGCAGTGTATCTAAAAAAAAATGTCATCAATCCTTACTTCCTTATCCTAACTATTCTTCCTTACTTAATATTATAAATGCAAAAGTCATTTTGTTAGTTTGTTACTTTTTCACGCAAAAACTAGTATGTTATTCACGTTATGCATGTATTCAAAAACCACACAATCTTTATTTTTAATACTCGAAACGTGATATTCACCATGTTTACTGTTAAATATCCCGTTTCGAGTATTAATAATAAAGTTAGTGACCATCATCTGCCTAGCCTTTTCCCAACTATATTGGGGTCGGCTTCCAGTCTAACCGGATGCAGCTGAATACCAGTATTTTACATGGAGCGACCGCCTATCTGACCTCCACAACCCAGTTAGTACTGGGTAATACGATATCCCTTGGTAAGACTGGTTGTCAGACTTTTTGAATTTAGTGACCATGATAGTTTAAAATCTTATATCACACAATCTTTCTTTTTAAATCTTCGATTAATCCTAATCCTAACCATTATTATCCTAATCCTAATGTTATAAATGCGAAAGTAAGTTTGTTAATAGTTCCATTCATCCCGAAAAAAAGTACTGTTCCCCAGGGAAAACATCAGTAAAGTTCTTATGATAGTAGATGGCGCCACGTGTCTTTCGAATCATGATTGAATTACAAGCAACCCGAATTGATTGTCAAATTCTAAATTAACGCGAGCGAAGCCGCGGGAAAAAACTAGTAACAAATAAAAACAACATATTTCAAACAAAATTATACAAAACCATTCCCTAACCTGTAGCTACTTATAAAGCGTATTGTGTAAACTCATGTAAGTAAGTGCTTACACCCTCGTACCTTCCACGTAACATCGAACGCCGAAGCTAAAACGTATGGCGTACTTATGCTATAATCAAACTCCGCTTCCAAACTTTGCGGTGTATAATATGTTAAACAAAGTCTTAGACATGGAAGCCATCTAAGTCTGGCACGACTTACACATTGAAACTTTACCAGTTGACTTATTTGTAGGTTACGAGAAAATAATGTCGAACGGGAATTAATTTGTTGGGACATTGATAAGACTGTTCTAGCTGTCGTAATCGGCTGTTGATCATAGTGGCTGGCTTTAATTCCCGGGTAAGGCAAAGTGTGCGGCTCTGGGGACGGCGAGTAATCGACTCGCCGTTCGTCCGTCTTATGACGACAGGCCGTGTCGACGGCACGTTCGTGTGCCACGCACGCCGCGCCAATGCAAGGGCCGATGCCTGCCGGGACTGCGGCACTGTTCGAAAGAGATACCGCGGCCCTGGAACACAAAGGGCAAAGAAGGAATATGGTTGGGTTTTAGTCAGAAGTCTGACACTCCCTTCCACTAAGCCCAGAGCGGGAGGAGACATTTGACAAATTCCCATCCAAAAAAAAAAAAGGCAAAATGTTTGGCAAGGCAATGGGATCTCTTCATATTACATGGTACTAAAATATAACTGGTGACTAGAATTTCGATTTAATATGAATTTAGAGAAAGATAAATAATAAACCTTTGAGCGCTGTCTTTGAATGAGATCTGAGACTATTGTTGTGAACTATGTCATACAATTTCAACTGTAGCAGATCTCGGAAAGTGTAGGAAATGAAGTTCCCTTTGGCTTTGAACGTGCTGAATATAATAATATCCAGCACGTTCAAAGCCAGAGGGAACATCAGGAACTTCTGGTGGTCGGATAGTTTAGTGTCGTAGACCATAAAATAATGGGTACATTATTTATTTTGACCATGACTTGAATGATCTCTCCTGCAATTAATCGCAAAAGTTTGTGGGTATGGATGGACAGATCTTCGCAAGAATGTTTATTACTCTTTCACGACAAAACTACTGAATTCATTTTCATAAAACTTTACAGTAATATAGCTTATACTCAAGAATAGGCTATAATGTATTCATCATCATCATCATCATTTCAGCCGAAAGACGTCCACTGCTGGACATAGGCCTCCCCCAAGTGTAGCCACATTGACCGGTCCCGTGCGACTCGCATCCAGCGGATCCCTGCAACCTTTACGAGGTCATCGGTCCACCTAGTGGGAGGCCTTCCAACGAAGCGTCTTCCGGTTCGCGGTCGCCACTCCAGAACTTTTCGGCCCCATCGGCCATCCGTTCTGCGACCAATGTGCCCTGCTCACTGCCACTTAAGTTTGGCTATTCTTCGGGCTACGTCGGTAACCTTGGTTCTCTTGCGGATCTCCTCATTTCTGATTTGATCACGCAAGGAAACTCCGAGCATAGCCCTCTCCATTGCCCTTTGGGTGACTTTAAGCCATCTGATGAGGCCCATTGTGAGCGACCACGTTTCGGTCCCGTATGTAATCACTGGCAACACACACTGTTCATAGACTTTATAATGTATTAAGTTTGTGTAAAAAGAAATGTTTTTTTGCGGGTGGAATGGGAATGTTCTGAATATGCATCAAACAACAAGCATGTAAATATGTTTACCTAAAACAAGAATGTAATAAGTTTTAGTATTTTATGAATTAAAGTGTTACATAATTGACACACACAACACAACATGATCATGTATGGATGATAATAATGTACTCACTTTTATTTATTTATTTAAATTGTAACGGGCACGCCGCAATCGCGGCGGTAAGACCCCTCTTTGAGGAGTGGCTGGATAGGCGTCACGGCGTCCTGACCTACCGCATGACGCAGGTCTTCACCGGACACGGAAGTTTCGGGAGGTACCTGTGTCTGATGGGGAAGAAGGAAACGCCTGGGTGTCACCACTGCGAGGACCGCCCGGAGGATACGGTGAGCATACAGTGCAGGACTGCCTCGCTTGGGCAGAGCACCACCGTGTCCTCACTGATTTTACCAGGATAAAAAAAAAATAAATAAATAAATAAATTGTAAACAAAAACACAGATATCATTGACAAAATCAACTCTATATCCCACCTGTAAATCACCATAATACGAATACAGTTTAAACAATTGTTTTCTAAACTTACTTCCCATATTACCACCTGTTTGTTACAATGAGGTTGTTGATTTCATCTGCGTATACCTATAAATCATATTAAATACACGTCCTGTTGTTTTCAAGCATTTTCCGAATCCGGAGCGGAGCGTATATCGCTAAATTCAATTAAGTCGCTTACTAAGGCGAAAGTTATAAGCGAATGGAGATTATAAAAGGTAATCCGTTTTCAACTTTCATTTATTAGATTACCAGGCAGGCGCGTTACTTTGTGTAATTTATTTCAGCACCACTGCTCTCAAAACGGTGAAGGAAAACATCGTGAAGAAACTTGAAGAAAAATGTCCTAGAACCGAAAATTCAAAAACGATGATGTGACATCTACCAACCCGCACTGGGCCAGCGTGGGCGCTTATGTACCAGCATTGGGACTATTTATAGGCTGGAATAGAGCGAAGGCCAAGGACGATTTTAATCCGGGGGTAGTGAAACACACTTCATTTTAAAAAAATCCCTTGTAATGGAAAACTTTTATACATATTGACTATAAAGGGTGTAAATAGACCCTTAACATATACGAAAGGCACTTATTCTCCCTGTCTTTGCGATCATTTTTTTGTTCTAGACCATACCTTATAGTTACGGAGATATTGGGGGTCAAAGTTCTAACTTTTTCACAAGTTTTTTTTTTAAATACATGTTTTTAATGTAAGATTTTTACTTTACACACCTCCACGACGCCCGTATTATTTAATCCATCCATCAGCACATTGCTTTGAGTGCTTTCCATCGAGTTCTACCGTAAAACGTGATTTTTCACCTCAAAAAAAAGTCGATTCCCAGCAATAATTTTTGCGTAAAGTTACTTAGTTTGATGTACAGAATGCTTGGTTGACGGCTATGTGAAGGGTCTGTTTACACCCTGTATAAGACTGAGGTCAAGAGCAGGCCCATTTAATACAAAAAAAGAAGACTGCTTCAGATCAAAACTATAACCGTCTGAAGATCGCTCCCCGCTCGTCCCCTGCACCTCAACCCTCTGTAGGCGCCTCTAGCGTGCCCTCGAAACATAAATCGAACCCCGTTAAATCAGGTCTGGCCAATTCTCACGGGGATTCTCCTCTTTAAAATTTACTTAGCGAACAATAAGACGTTTTATATAATTTCAAATTAATTATACTGCGCTTCGCCCTTTGAATTTGTCACTGGAACAACTTAATGAAACTTTTGTCTAAACGGTTTAATTTAAGTTCTGGGTCTGAATGGGTACCTTCTGAAAGGGTATTGGAGTCAATTCCGTTTCATTCCACCTTTGTACTGGAGACTGGTATCTAAGCTACTTACGTCTCTGTCAAGGTCAACGGGTGATGATTGTTATCGCCTTTCTGCCCTTGGCCCATGTCACATGGGGTGGGTGTGACACACGCTTTTTCGCTTTTTCACGAGTAGTTAAGAAATTGCTTTACAGTTTGGCAGAAGTAACATTTTTTGTAAAGCTTGGGAGGACACCACGAATAAACGTTTTTAATTTTTATTTTCATTCATTCTATTCTTTCCTGTCAAACGTCACGCTATCATTCACTCCGTCGTCTTTTGTCATTGTTTCTATCACTTCCTGTTATTGTTTTTTCTTCAGCCTAAATTTTTCCACTGCTAGGCAAAGAACTCCTCCATATACGTCCACACTTCTCTCCGTGCGGTATTCTCCGGCCAATCTCGCCCAAACGCCTCTAAGTTGTCACGCCAGCGTTTTCTAGGCCTATCTCTTCGTTATAATAGGAATCTTTAAATAAGAACTATGATATTTTATTGTTAACATCAGATAAAAATGTTTTAAACCTATTACTGTTTAATCCTCATACATTACACATGTGTCATAAAGGCCATCCCCTTAATTCTCCCAAAATAAAATTCGAAATAAAAACAGAATATTTCACTTAACAAATCTTGGTAACAGAATATAAATATAAAACAACTCCCCGGGGCTTCACCACATAATAAATTACTTTTGCAAATAGAAAAATAAAAGTCCCGCCACCCTGAATGTACAATAAACACGTAGATTGTGCACTAATACGGAGTAATGTTGTTATATTATGCACAAACAATGATTTATAGGTACGTGTTCGCCCGCCGAGGCAGAGTATACGGTCTTACAAATTACCCTTAATCGGTTTATTTACCGGTGGGAAGTGGATTCTGTAGTGTAGATACGGTTTTATTGCAAGCTTCATTGCTAGACAGTTTGAGACTATTGTCATGGATGTAATCTGGTTTCTGAAAGCTTATTGAAGTAATCTGCTATCAAATCTGCTGTGTAGTGGTCGGATTGATGTTCTTTTGGAGATTTTCCTTTAGTTGTCTTTGAGCAATAGCATTTCAGTTATAAAAGAAAGAACTTAGGGAGAGCTGAGATATTGTCGTATAGGTATAGAGTTTTTTATCATAACAATACCTTCAACGTCGTAAAATATCGAGTTCACATTTAATGAAATCTTCACAATTACAAAACCGGTGTAAACTTAATCCACTTAACGAAATATACTAAACTAGCGTTGGAGTCATCAGGAGCTTTTAATCCCTTTTAAACGAGCTCTTTACATAACCTCGAGTTAATTCCATTGCACACCCACGCCTCTCATAAAAGCAACACCCACGTCTGTTTCAAAATATCAATCCCACACACCTGTGCATTGAAGGTTAATTGTCACGAAATGAACTTCACTGATTGTCACCAAACTTCGCTTAGAATGAAAATCTTTACTGTGGAAGTGTATTTAACGCCTCGTATACGAATTATGCATCTTACTTGACGCCATACAAGAACCTGCATCGCGCAAGGAGAGTTATCAGCGAGACTAGGATATATACACCAGCTCGCCAAAGACTGTCGGGGTTGATTCGATCCAGCCTGTCCCTTGCTGCCCGTTCCCCAGCGTCGCCTTCAGCAGAAATCCGTACCCCACAGGGGTGCCCTTAAGATGAAGTCGGTTAGTATTACAGCATTTTTGCCATGGTAAAGGTCATTAATAAAAATGCACCCACAGGATGGTACGGTTAAGCAAACAACGTCCTAATAGGTGGATCTGCGATGTGCCTTTCATACATAAGACACAGTCGGGCAGCGTCTCATCAGGCGCACCACTCACCTGGTCAAAGGATCCTCCCTTTTCCATGAAGGAGCTTTCCACTGTCTTCAATTTAATAATCCAACATGCATTATGTCAGTACCAAATTCCAAACTAGAAAAGCAAATCAACTCAAACTACCCTCTTAAAAAAAAAGATAAACTGAACCACCCTTCGCAGTCACTATCAAGTTATGTAGAAGCACATTTTCCCACAAATTCTATTTGTCCCGCTAGACTGACAGACAATTTAGCGCGCGCCCATACTCCGGCTCATTGCGTATGCGCTACATTTAAGTGGAACAGCCTTAGCTTACGTCACCGGGTCGCGGGACATGTGTTTTATTGTACAACAAAATTTTAACAAAGGACCACTTCACAAAGCACAATGAGAAAAAATATTTCGCAGTCAATAGCCAACCTTCATTAATTGAAGAGGCACCAGGAGAAAATTTTAACAAAGCTCGTTTGGCCATGATACTCTTCCTTCAAAAGCAGCCTTACTTCTAATAAAGCTAAAGTTCCCGCCAACATTTGAATGAGTAGGGAGATAATTCATTAACTAGCGAAGGTAGTCCGCGGTGTAATTGATTAAGAGGATAAGTAAATAATAATATACAACACATATTCATTCACCTAAAACGAAAATAGATGACTCCAAATGTTTCTTTTCTTGCCACTTATTCTCATAAATCGGTATCGTACCGGAGTTGTGTGATAGCTGGTTAAGAAATTAAAGTACTCGCTTCTTGTTAGAATCCCCTAATCGCCCATACAACGATTATGAGATTAATTTTACACTGGTACACTTTTAGTCAAAAATCAAGAAATGTTGGAACTTGAGGACAGCCAAGCCGAGGTCTTTCTGTTTAAAATAATAGAGAAGAGTGAGGCGAAAAGGTTGTAAATTCCCATTTAATAATCGTTGTACGTAACCCATTGACTACTGAGATGTTGACTAATAGAAAAGTATGGAATGCAAATGACGATGATGCTGATAACCTATGGCATTTCAGCCTATTACTCCAAAACCATAGAAAGGGACAGATAAGAAAAAAAAAAAAACAAAATCATGCAAGAAAACATTCACAAAACAATTCCCAACTGCAACTAGACGTGACACAAGCTACATATGTCACTGCCATATTCTAAAGACATTTTCCGTCACAGCAGAGTATTCACACTGCGCACGTGCCCAGTTTGCGTGGACGAAGTAAGACTCTGTAATATCCGACGCGTGTCTTACTATGGAATATGGACGACAGTTAATAGTTTATCGATTTATTTATGTGACAAAAAATCTGTCAACCAGAGATCATGGCTAAATAATAACAGCCTCTCGGATCGATCTTTAGGTTAAGCCGTACTTGCCTAGGTTGCTCTGTGGATGGGTGACCACCCATTACATACCGAGTTTCCTCCGTCGGCCGTCATTTGTAGAATTTTGACAGTTGTTACAGGTAGTCAGTGCCCAAAAAGTCTGACAACCAGTCTTACCAAGGGGTATCGTATTACCTAGTACTAACTGAGTTGTGGAGGTCAGATAGGCAATCGCTGCATGTAAAATACTGATATTTAGCTGCATCCGGTTAGACTGGAAGCCGACCCTAACACAGTTGGGAAAAGGCTACGCAGATGATTTACTGATCATGAAAAAAAATCACCGCTGTTGTTTTCGATCGATTTCGTTACGGGATCTAAGTCAGTTGAATCTTTTTTTCCTCTATTGCCTCGGCGTGTGTAAAGTCGCTGGTAATCCCCTTAAAAAATGTTTAACAATTTGTTTTTGCTAGCTTAGCAACATAAATATAATAACAGGATGTTTTAAAAAGAGATGAATTTTGAAAGTGCCGCGAAGTGTCAATTTGACTACTTTCGTCAATTACGTTTTACCAGAGCTAGTGCACGGTATCTATGAACTATCCCTGTCGCATTGATAACTTGCAGTCAACTCAGAAATTTCAGTCCGTACAGAAATCCTTCAAACCAAAGTTTCACGCTCAAAATCTCCGCTGTTAATTTATTGATAGTGAGACCACACAAAAGTGAAAACGTGTGATTAAAAAAAAAAATCAAATTCAAATATTTATATTTGTAGAACATAGGTAAACAAAAGTACAGATGTCAATATTAATAAAAATGAGTGCTATTTCTTGCCTTCAACGGCGTACAAATATTCTAATTATAATTTCTTATGAGTAAATTGGTAAAAATAATAATAAGACAATCGGTAAAAATAATAAAACACTCGGTAAAATTAATTGGTAAAAATAATAATAAATCAAAATTAATAATGAATCTCAAATGTTCAATTCATTAATCAAAAAAAAATAAGACATTTAATGAAAAATAAATAAAATGTCATTAGATTACAGTTTGTCCTCTAGGAACTCATTGACTGTATAGTAAGCTTTTTCGCCTAGTATATTAAGAAGAGCCTTTTTGAAATGGTGTACGCTGTCGAGATCTTGACAAAGATATTCAGAAGAAGTGACTTCTCGCTTTTGCCCTACTGACAACAATGTAACACAAACTAGACTACTACCAAAGATGAACTATAAGGAACATAACCTATGATAGAAAAAATATTTCGTAGCCTATGATAGAAAGCTCAGATACCAGATTTCTCAAATCCAACCGCCATCCCATGAAAGTTCCTGTTTCATACAAACATTGCAATAACCGGATCTGAATCAATATGGCCGCTCAAGAAGGCGTTCGTTACTTATGTGACGTCACAATTGCCCTGTAAGACAAAAAGCAGTAACTCAACAAATAAATGTTTTGCGAAAACAAAGAATATGTGAAAGATGTGTGAAGTGTGTGTGTACCTGTGGCCTGAAAATCTGACAACCAGTCTTACCAAAGCGTATCGACCCAGACCCAGTACTGGGTTATGGAGGTCAGATAGGTAGTCGCTCCATGTAAAATACTGGTATTCAGCTGCATCCGGTTAGACTGGAAGCCAACTCCAACATAGTTGGGAAAAGGCTGGGCAGATGATGATGTGAAAGTGTATCCCTCATTTTCAGTACAAAAATGAGATAAACATAATATTTTTGTTGCTGTTTTTTTTAAATAGTTCCAATAATTACGGTTATTTGATGAGCCCACTTGGTGCAAAATGTTTCAAGCTGCTTTATGCAAAAAATATCATCCACATCATTGACAGCCTCCACCCACTGCTGTACATAGGCCTCTCTTTTGTGCCATTTTTCCCGGGTTCCCACTACCCTCGACCGACCTGGTCGAGGGTGGTTTCCCGCTATCTTCAGAATGTCATCCAGCCATCTTTGAGAGGCACACACTATCATCATTCATGTTTAGATTTAAGTTTATTTTTACTGTTTTATATTGGGTGTACTTGTGGCATGTGCCAAATAAATATATTATCTTCCTTTCTTCTTTCTATCTGGATTTTGTTACTGTTGAGATACCGCTTTTTGTCTACGAGAGTATACTACACATGTTCAGCCCGGATATTGCAGCGCTGCGCTCTCAAACTTAACGCGGAGTTGAGCACTGTGACGTCAGAATATGGCTTAGAATGAAGCCAGTTTGAATCTCGGTATAATGTTATGTGGCTATAAGGTGGAGATTAGGATTTTAGTGTGGAACCGAAGAATGAAAGTTGGCTTGCATAACAACACCCTCTAATACCAATCCGTGAAACCTATGCAGCTTTAGTTGCCAATGGATTCAAGCAACGGCAAAATACCAAGACAAGAAGCGATCGCTTTAAAAGCGTTTCGTATTTCTACAGCGACTCACAACAGAATTGACATAATTAAGCGTTTTGGTAACCATAATCATCGCGATTGTTCAGGGCCTTTGTTGTCTTTGACAAAAACAAAAAGTCATCAATAAAAGTATGTAAAAAACCTTACGGGTAAAAATGAGTAGCTATCAGCTACTCATTTTTACCCGCCATTCCAGGAAACATGATAAAAATTTCAACGAAAGTATCCTCGTCATCCCAAGCCGTACCGTTGTCGCTACACATAATGTATCATATGAGGTGATATAAATCGAAAAGGTAGTGAATTAGCATGGTGCGACGTAGCCCATCGTTTGCATTAAGGTCCGGTGGCGACCTTAGATTAATGGACTCGGTCGCGTATGTGCAAAATCTAGTGTGGAGAACTCGGAAATTTTGTGTCACGTGTTGTTGAAGCTGTATTTTTGTGTATCTTTTGTCTTCAAAAAAAACGTTTCTCCACACGTGCTATTTCTCCTGTATCGTGGGTGCGTTTACAAATATTTAAACTCACATACTCAAACAGCCAGACTCGGAACAACTGCCTGTAAGTCATACCAACATTTGTTCCGGGCGGGGATCGAGCTCGCGACACGCGCAGCAGCCAATGGCCTAGCCACTGCGCCAACTGTGCCGTTTACTTCAGATTTTTTGTATTTTTTTGCAATGTGATACTGTCGCTAAAAGTATAACAGACACAGTAACAGCTTGGCGACGAGCTACACGAATAAACGTCACGCGTGTGAGACATTGACTGTGGAGAAAAAAAATTAAGGAATTGCCTAGAGCACGCTTCCAGTCACCATGAATGACGCGACTTGCAACGCCACAATAAAAAAAATTAAACACGCTCTCCTGTTAGTGAGAATTCACACGTACCACACCCACACCACATCAAAGGACGAAAAGTGACCAAGTAGTGGTTACAAACACAACAAAAATTCCTAATAGAGTTGGCAAATTATGCCGATAAATTATATAAATACTTCAGCAGCAAAATCATCTGCCATTATTTTCTTTTTCAGTATAATAATCACAAACTTGACCTTGAAATCGGAATGAGGATAAGGAGTTTTTAACGACGTCGTCAAAGATTGTTGAATAAATTATGCGACCTAAAGACATGATTATTATTTATTCATTGAAGAGCAATTCCAATTACTTGACGGCACGGTTAGCGCAGTGGCCGAGCTATTGACTGCTGCGCTGCGTGTCCCGGGTTCGATCCCCGCACGGAACAAATATTTGTATGATCTACGGCTTGTTGTTCCGGGTCTAGCTGTTTGTGTATGTGAGTTTACGCACCCACGATACAGGAGAAATTCCTAGTTTAGGGCACAGTTTGAAAAAAATACCGATCAATTTAATCATGAATTAGTGGTGTGTATAAAACAGTAATAATAATTATTTTAAAGGTACTTTGCATCTTAAAAATCAGTGCTTACGTAGTTTTTTTTATGAATGAAAAAAAATTTTTTTTTTTTTTTTTAGTTGGTTTATGATTACTCCTTCTGCATTATTCGTGAAAAGAAACGAGAACCTCACAAGTCTTCTCACCTTCACCTGAAATGGACTCTATAAATGACCAACGCTCCAACGTAATTCAAATATACGCGTCCCAAAAACCGGAGAGTGTCCATTTTTCCCTTCTCCACTTCACACCCTAGCTCGAGGGTAGAAAAATAACCCTCTCGCATAGTCGGGACAGGGTAGCGTCGGACATTCATAAGATATGACTTGTATACAAATGTGTGAAAAAGGTTCTGACAAATTATGTTTAACATAAATAGCATTTTGTAGGGTGACGTATTCAGTTTGCTATGAAAAGAAATCTTTGAATATTTTATTATTTTCCTCGGTTGTCGTTTGTTTTATGTAATTTGCATTGTGTTTGGGTACATGGGCCACGGGTTGTCTTCACATTCAAATGTTTGAACATCCGGCTCGAAGGACTAAGTTATAATGGGTTATGGGTCTATTTCTGTAAACCTTTACGGTTTACAGGAATGGACAATATTACCCAGATGGCTCTTAATTTTTATTTAGGTTTTACTATGCAAAGTGAACGATTGAATTTTACAATATCTTACCAACTGAAGTGACAACTAAGAATATGGACAGAATACTAATAAATAACCCATTAAAAACGGTTAGCTTTCTGACACTTCCCATGTTTTTATCTTGGCTAGAATTTAATAAAAGCATTGGGCATTAGTTTAAAAACTGTTATTTGAGTTAAATTTAAAAATTAAATGACTTACACTAAGTGTAATCCAGAGCTGTAAACCTAGCATTCTGAACATCAAACTAAGTAACTCTTTTTGAGTGAAAAATCACTGTTTTGTGGTAGGACTCAATGTAACGCACTCAAAACATTGTGCTGATGGATGCATGTACAGGTGTCATATAGATATTTAAAAAAAGTAAAGTTATAACACCAAAAACTTGTATTTAAAAAAACTTGTGAAGAAGTTGGAACTTTGACCTCTAATATCTCCGTAACTAGAAGGCTTCCAGATCTTACCTGGTAACCTAGTTACGGAACGGTCCAGAACAAAAAAAAAATATCGCAATGGCGAGGAGAACAAGTGCTTTTCGACTTCTAAGGGTATTTTACACCCATTATATTTTGATCTCTTTTAACTAGTCGTAATGTAACCATTTTTCGACCATCACTCCGATGACAGAAACCACGAATTCAAAAAACCATTAAGCACACAACAACAACGAAACATTAATTTATTATGATTATTTATGTTAATTCAACCAAAATTTCAACCCGGAACTGAGGACCAACTAAAAATAACCCAAAATCTACATAAAATTAAGTCGAAACAATATCACGCGTTTCGTGAGGAACGCGATTCTCTTTGCACCTCGTTCAGGACCTCAGGCGTTGCGACTTACAACGATAACTTGCAGAGTCAAGCAATACGCACGAGTGTCAATTGTTTTCTTTGCGTGGATGACATCACTGCGCATGCGCATGTCGCGTGGCGGTGACTAGTGGCATTGTCTAAACAACTTTATTTATTGGTTTTCTCCCCAGTCACTGTCGCAAGACGCAAGTAGCATGAGCGTGCAGCTCCTGGCCAAGAGGTAAGCCACAAAATTGGCTGTGTTCAAATATCCAAAATATGATAATTCCGCGTTCATAGAATGTGGAGGCTAAGAAGTTAGACCGTAGGGTTGCGGGTCCGAACGTTCACTGAATATTAAGCAAGGAAATAGATTCGTTAATATGGAGGTATAGGGTTGAAAGAAATACATGTATGAAAGTCAATTAGGTGAAATATCTGGGTTTTGAAATGTTTGAAGTGAGAGGAATTTGTATAGGAAGTGGAGAATTATGGCTATTCAAAAATTATTCAATAAGGGTAAAATAACTCGAGCTAATACGATGTCTTTTTACTAACACAAAGTTCATAATCAGTAATACGTGAAGAAAAATCGCTTATTAATGAATAAATTATGGGAAACTTTAATAATAACCGTCATTACATTTAGTAATTTAGTAGGATTATTAGAAGTAGGATTTAATGGGCATCTTACTTAACAAATGAGTAGTGTATGACTGATATTGAACGAATGAAAAAATATGAATATCACTAAATTATCTAATATTAGCGACCCGCCCTGGCTACATGTAAACCTTCCTCTTGAAGCACTCTATCTATTGCTGAAAACTGCATTAAATTCCGTTGCGTAGTTTAAAAGATTTATGCTTACAGACAGCGGGAACGACTTTGTTTTATACTATTTAAAGATTAGCAATATTAAACAAATTCACGACCCAAACCACAGAAAGCTTCCCTTCTACCATCATTACATTCAAATCCTCAATTATCCTTCATAACAACCCCCGAATACCTTTGAGTGTAACAGATAACATTACCTATAAACACTCAAAACCGAAGCAGTAGAAGGTTAAGCTAAAAATGAGAACGGACATGTCGCCCGGGGCCCCATTAATCCTTCGACATTCCGGGCCCCTAGGGCGGAGGGGCCCGCTAATATACTTCACATAATTAAGGGACACGAATTTTATGATCGCATTTTCTGGCACTTAAATTAAAAGGGAAATCGGTTATTGTATTTTATTTAAGAACTTATCTTTTACGTGGATGAAGTAAACGTAATGATCATAATTATTAATGGCGTGTATGACAAATGTTTGTTAGGTATGTATGTATGTTCTTAGGTGACTTGTAGCCCTTTTCAGGAATGGTAAGAGCCTAGTGAGTAAGAGGGCAAATCAAAATCAAATCAAAATCAAATCAATCTTTATTTGTGAACATAAGTACAAAAAGGTGTTACTTATACATTTTAGCTGATCTGTATGTTCGGCCAATAATCGGCATACAAATATAATATTAGTAAGCAGGTTATTTTTACTATCATAATTAATAAAGTAATAAAAGATAAAAGAAATGAAGCAATTGAAAAATGTCATAAGCCGCATAAAATAAAGTAATTGAATTATATTATTAATTATTTAGAATGTCAAAGAAAATTAAATTTAGTCATAATTTGTCATTTAAAAAGTCTTCAATCGAGTAATACGTCTTTTCAACTAGAAACAGGAACAACTTTTTTTTAAAATGGCTGACATTTTCCTCACTTCTGATACACTTTGGCAATTTATTGTATAATTTTGGAGCCATTACGAAAATACTGTTCTTGTATAAAGCAGTTTTAGATCCAACAGTTTGTAGCCGGTCAGCTCGACGCTGACTACCTACTCGGTCAAATTTATACATATTATTTTTGATGAACATAGATGTCTGGTATATGTACAATGAGGGCACTGTTAAAATTTTCATACTTTCAAAATATTGTTTACAGCTGTCAGTGGTTTGCAAGTTACAGATCGCTCTAATACACCTTTTCTGACACTTAAACACCATATCTTTACCCGAGGCGTTTCCCCAAAACATAATGCCATATCTTAATGTTGAGGCTACTAGACCATGATATGCAGTTAGTACAGTGTTTCGATTGGCCGTTTTACTTAGCATACGCAGCGCATGAGAAAATTGGTTTACTTTACTACATACTTTGTCAATCTGGGTATTCCATTTTAATGTGCTTTCAATATTTAATCCCAGAAATTTTGTCACATTCGTCTCATCAATCCTTTTATCATTATATCTTATATCTAAATTTAAATTCTGATTTACTGTTTGTTGAAATTTCATTATTACTGTCTTGTCTAAGTTTATTACCAAATTATTATTCTCTAGCCAATTTATAACAGATTTTATGTTAGAGTTAATGTCTGATTCTAATGTATCTAATTGGTCACTGTTGAAAAGTAGCGTGCTGTCATCTGCAAACATTGTCATGGGATAGGTCGATGCTTTTGGGAAGTCATTTATATATATAATAAATAGGAGAGGTCCAAGTATGCTACCTTGTGGAACTCCATACATCACTGTTCTCGGGCTAGATTTAAATGTTGTTTCATGTTTTTTACATAATCTATTAATAACTGTAATTTGCTGTCTATCTTGTAGGTATGATTTAATTAAATTTGATATGTTACCTCTAATCCCGTATGCGTCAAGTTTATTAATTAATATTCTATGGTCTACGCGGTCAAAAGCTTTCGACATGTCCATATATAGAGCCAGAGCCGGTTTTCTTTTATCTACTCTGTTGCTAACGAGTTTTAAAAAATCATAGATTGCCATGTCAATGGACTTATTTTTCCGGAAGCCCTTTTGGCTATCGACAAATAATTTATTTTTCTCGAAGTATGAATTGATTTGATTGTATATTACTTTTTCAAATATTTTTGAAAAAATAGGTATCAGTGCTATAGGTCTATAGGAAGACATGTTGTCTTTATTATCTTTTTTGAAAAGCGGTTTTATGATACTAATTTTTAATTCCTTTGGAAAAATACCATGCAAGATGCACATATTGATCAGGTGACTAAGGACGGGTGCAATTATTGTAGATACTGCTTTAATAATTTTTGTGCTAATACCATCATATCCAGTGCTGGGAGTATTCTTTAAAGACATAATAATTTTATGAATATCTTGTGGTATTGTTGGTTTCATAAACATGGACGAATTTGGAGTATTTATTGGTAATTTATTATTATTATTTGAACTATTAATTGATTTGACTTGATCCGCAAAATAATTGTTAAAAGCCTCTGCTATATCAAGAGGGTTGGTAAGTATTTTATCATTTGATTTAATTCTCATTGTGGATTGATTTGGTAAATTATGTTTGTTTTTATTTATGACTTTCCACGTTGCCTTGCATCGATTCTTAGCCGAGTGAATGTAACGGTTATTGTGGGCTCTCTGCGTGAGATTGACAATTCTTTTAAGCCGGTTAGACAACGTTTTGAAGTTTGTTTTATTATGTTCAGTCGGTGATAACCTGTATTTCCATAACAAATCTCTTTTTTTCTTGCTACATAATCTAATACCGCGACTAATCCAGTTTGGTTTTACTTTCGTCGATATTTTTATTTTAATGTTAGGAAACCACAAGTCATATAGCAATTTAAACCAGTCATAGAACCATTTGAATGCTTTTTCAGGGTCTGTTTCCCCATAAACATCAGAAAATGACAATTGTTTTAAATAGTTTGCGAATTTTTCTATATTTTCTTTTGAGTAGTCCCGTTTTGTACAGTACCAGTAGTCTAAAAGGCACGTTTGTTTAACTGGACATAGTAAAAATTGTGCTGTGTGATCGGATACTGCTAGTTCCAAAACTTCTCCTTTAGCTCCTCGCACATTGTGGATTATATTATCAATGCAGGTCCCACTGCTTAATCTAGTTGGAACGTTTACGGCAAATTTAAGATTATAACCCATTATTAAGCGCTTGAATTGCTGCGAACTTGTGGTATCTTTTAGCAAATCAATATTGAAGTCACCGCACAGAAGCACTTTTTTATTTGAGTGAATGGATAAAGAATTTAACAGACTGTCTAATTTATTAAAAAATAGTTCATGTTTGCTTTTTACTTCGGTACTATGTGGACTCCTATATAAACATATTATAATAATATTGTGGTCGGTGAGTTCCACTGCACAGCATTCAAAAATATTGGATACACTATATTTCGCAACAGACTCCAAAGTTCTACATTTAATACCGTTTCTTATCATTATACATGTGCCTCCATGTCTGGATTCTCTAGTGAAATGTGTGGCTAAAGTAAAATTAGGTATATGCAATAGGTTTACATCCGACAATATCATATTGTGCTCAGAAAAGCATAATACATCCACTATTTTCCCTGAATTATGTAGTTCCTCTAGCAGTACAGTAAATACATTGGATTTATTTAAGAGGCCATTTATATTTTGATGCATAATATTGAGATTTTTATACACGAAAAAAACTATCCTCATCACAGTGCTTTGTCTCATTTATAACAGAAATATCATTTTGTGTTATGATTTTACCCGTGCTAAGATTTGGCATACAATCAATATCTTGGTAGGTAGTAGTCAGTGCGTTTAGGTTTAAAATAAAGCTCTCTAGGTTTGTTACAATAATATTTAGAGCTTTGTTATTTATACTGCCGGACCGTTGATTATATGAGTCGTATGAATACGGCAGATTGAGGTTTGAGTCTAGAATATACGCATATTTATGCATCTCGGCGTCCATGTAAATCAAATTATTAAAAATATCTATTCTACTATTAAACATTAAATTAGCATTTTTCTCCATATATTTAAATGTTGGAAGACTTATAATAAAATTAGTATGGTTTAATGGGAGTAGTGTTTCCCGGATATATGAAACAAGTTCCATATAGTTATTAGTTTGTCTGAAATCTTCTTCGCCAATAACTATAATACAGTAGTCAAAGAAAGTGAAATTACGAACTTTTTCATGAATATTACATAAGACATGTTTTAAACCACATCGTGGAGTGCGGTAATGACACCTACTATAGTTAGCAAGCTGAGTTCTTTCACTCATTTTATAAATCCTGTCAGATGTTTCACTGCTCACAATGCAGATTTTATGTCTCATAGGAAGTAGTTGGATCTTCGGCTGTTTGATATCTTGAGGAGTGATTTTTGTCTTGTCTTCTTGTGTACATAGTTTAAATGTAGGGTATTCTGTAGTTTGTGTTTGTTTTGTTTTCATGCTGCTGTTAATAGTGTTCTTCAACGGTGTTTTTACTTTCTTCTTGATTGGGCTACTTGCAATGTTCTTGAATATATCATTTTTCTTCATTAATTCATTGTTTATCTGTTTTAGCTCGCTGTTTTGCAGCGATAGCAACTCAATTTCGTTATGTGCACTTTGTAATTGGGATTGAAGTTTTTTGATTTCATCTTTATAGGCGATTAGTTGAATGTCCTCTTCGTCCTCAGATAACTCAGGCATGGTATTTGTTGTACTGTCCAAATTTTTTGATTTGTTTCCATTGTCATCACTTGGTTCCGAGCGTGTACGGGTGCGTCGGAATGTAACATGTTCCAAGAATGAATTCATAGTTTAAATTCGATTGATACTTCCAAAATTATTTGTAGCTTCGATTACTTTTTACGCCTATATAATATATTAATAGCAAGATATATTGAAATATATTGCGACAGATCGCTGATATGCGAACTATGCGTGTAGCGGAGCGCAGTCCCAAAGTGCTGGTGTTTAAACTTCAAAAATTCGATTTCCGAACGACAGATTTTGTGTCATCGGTTTCGTGGTGCGCTTGGATTGGTCAGATGTTTGTTTTTGTACAATATCGATGAGTCAGCTGTGATCTGTTTACATTCTTAAAAAAGTAACCGCTTTTCAATAAAATGGTTATTCTTTAACAGTTCTATCACTATTATATGAACAAAATTACACTCACATTTGTATTTCCTGAGTGGATTAATCCTTTTCCATGCACAGTTCAGAAGTTTCGCCCTGTTTACAGACCAAATTCACCAAACAGTCACCGGTATCGAATTTACCGGTTCGTTCACACAGACGAGATAACCCGCTGCTGCAAATATTCACTTGCAATTATTGTTCGTTAACAGGTTGGACCAGCACAGTTTTGTAGATTTTAAAACAGGATTACTATTTTTAAGTTATTTTTATTACAGAGCCAATTGTTAACCGTGACATTGACGTAACGAATCAGGGCCTTGATTTCGAACACTATTCGTTGCGTAATAATTGATTTAAAACCATAATGTATCTGAATCATTTGCTACGCCGTAGCTCCCGTAGCTGAAGTTACCGTAACAGCTACGTCGTAGACATGCTGGTTACGTCGTAGCAAACGTAGAAACGAACATGTTTCAAGTAGGTTGCTCTATTGATGTACGCGATTGAACCCATATTACTTGGTTTGATAATTGCTACGAAACTGGCGTAGCAGCGCTACGCCGTAGCAATCGACCAATCATAGAAGTATTTATTATTTTTAAGAAACTATACAGTAAAGGTATAAAAATATCTACACCTACCAAAAACTAAATTCTATTTCTATTACTGCTGATAAAGTGCAAGAACAAAGCGAGCGTAGTTCACATAAATTACAACAACTTATCTTTCACATTTTTCTTCAGATATGAGAATTTAAAACCTAGTCGCTAAAATAAAGCGCTAGGTAGTCTAGATTTTTTGTATCACGTTCTATTCAATTCATGTGAACCCGTGGAATAGCATTTCAGATTAGAATGTGCTGCAATAAAATTTTATTTTACAGAGGAATTGATGGAATTGTTTCAACTGAGTTATGTGCCAGTTAACTTTGCGCAGTTATATTCAATTGTCATTTCATCTTAATAAGAGATGGTTAGAGAGAAAACCTAAGAGCTAAGTGAGAATAGCTTCTAAAGTGTTCCATGTTTCTATACAACATTAGTTTTAGTATATGCGAAACCTCAAACACGTGTCTAGTATTTTTATATAAAGAATCTTTGTACAAAATTTCAGAACTGTATCTTGAAAAATGCCAAAGTTATTAGCTTGTTCTGTTACCTGGTTGTCCGCGCAAAAACGTGGTCACCGCGCAGCGTGCCCGCGTGCGCGCCTCCAGCGTCGTCTTGAGCTCATTGATAATAATAATTTGGCAGTAAGTACCTAAATGATTGCGATAGGTACTTAATGTCGCTCGGTGCCCAACTTGTAACTTTTTAAAAATCTTTTTAGGACAAAATATAACATGGTTTAAAAATTATTGGAATCGACTCAGTTACTTACTCTGAACAAACTATACTCAGATTTCGCATATACTAAAAATAATGTTGTATACAACGAAATTCCATCAGGATTGACGTAAGGTTTTATCTGCCCCATTGGTCTCGCGGTCGCAAGCGCGACTGCTGAGGGTGGGGTTCTGGGTTCGATTCTCGGGTCGGGAAAAAGCTTTACTGAGTTTTTTCTACACTTGAATGACTAAAATTTTAGTATAGTAAAGAGTAAGTTTTTTAGATTTAGGCACATACAAATACACATTGAAACATCTGCACACCAATTGTAAACAACAACCGACATACAATTTTTCACCTACTTACTTATTTAATTTTGTAACATTTTGCTTGAAACACTCTATCTCTTTCCTTTCTCCAACGTTAGAAAGAGAGATAGAGAGCAGTCAAACTAAGAACAGGAGTGTATTTGCAAGTGTATATGTTTCCAACATGGCTCCAGGCGTTTTGTTTAGCCAACGATCTGGTTTAGACCGGATATTACAAGTCGCTTGACGCCTTCACTCCAATATCGTGCTGCTGTTTTGAAATATTTTGTAAAGTTTCTTATTGGAGCATTTTATGAAAAGAAATATCAAAACACAGAACAAAGAAATCGTTCTGTTTTCTTACATGTTAACTTATATCTTTGTAGGCCAAAAGATTAAGTAGCTCCCATGATTGGTGTGATTTTCTTAGTTATTTTTTAAACCGCGAAAATATTAGAAAGAATGCACTAAGGAGTATAGACTATACTTGGTGGTTTTAAAACATAACTTTAATTTTTTTTTTTTTTAATTCGACATATTTTAAAACATAACGTTTTAAAATATGTTTTTTTGTAATTATGTTTTACTTTGGGTTCAGTAGCACAGATATAATTTCATAATATATGAGAACAACCTTTTATAAAAGGATAAACACAATTTGATATTCATTCCAAAACTTAATATCTTACTCGGTAGTATGAATACTCTAATAGAGCAATTCCGTTTCTAAACCCTCAACTACCCACACATATTCACAAAACAAAAACAGAACAAAAATACCCATCTAATATTCAACAATAAAAATATGGCGACAACTACAACATACGACACTCACATCCAATATCTCTACTTACCCCCAAAGGGACATAGCTCACAAAAAATTCGACCATACATTCTCGCCATCAAAAAATGAGTGACAGACAAACAAAAACCTTTTACTGTCGCTACTAATATACGGAATATCACATTTTTTTCACAAGAATTCTCAAAGGATCTCTGGAAGTCGAAAAAGTGATATGGGGGCGTCCCCAAATGGTGGCCATTAATTTGGACCTTGGACATGTCTGAGGCGATGACAGGCCATTCTGATAGGACAGTTCAGTAGGAACTTGTGTTTTGTTAACTTCGTTGACTTGAAGTGTAAAGTTAAGTAATAAGTTTTTTTTTAGTTTACGAAGTCTAGAAAGCTTTTTGGTTTTTCAACTTTTATTCGACAAGTTGTAAGTAGGTATCGGTGATGTTAAGATTCTCTTGAAATGCTAAGTTTATACACAATATCGCTTCGTAATTGCTCATTTGGATGAGCTTAAGAAAAAAGATATCTAGTTAGTCTTACGTATATTTTACCCGACTACGGCGAAGCCAAAAGGAGGGGTTAAGATTTTAGCAGTCTATGTATGTATGTATGTTTTTATTTACTTATGAACCTCCGTAGCGCCTAAACCATTCATCCGATTTTGATGAATAAGGTGTCAATCGGTTCGATTTTATGGCCCGGGTAACATGAGCTACATTTTATTCAGTAGTCGGGTTTTTTTAGTTGTAGCATACCACACAAATTCTTGTATCCAACTGCGTCGATGAACAAAACAGGGATGTTTTGAAACATAGTTTTGATCCTCCCAGCAATACGAGCAGTCCAAATGATTGAAGATATTTCTTTCTATTCCTGTAGAATAGATCGATGGTAATAAACAACAATCTTGGATGGCTTACTCGCGAATTGGCGAGAAGAAGCACACCATCGTGAGAAGTGGAAAGAATGAGTGGCTAAATAAAAAATAAAATAAAATAATTGTGTTCACTATTTTTAGTTTATTAAATCACAGCACAAAGTTAATACTTTCACTTGAATTGTGAGCTTTTTAATTACAAAAAAAAAACAACAATTCTTATTACAAAAGATATCAAACTCATTAATGTTTCAAGGAAGGTCAAATTACAATTGCCTGTTTATCAAATAACAGGTATCGAGATTTTAATAAGAAAAATCTTCAGTTATTCTTGGAACGCGTCCGTTACGATGATTTAATTTTAATTAATGATTTTTATAGACGTAAAATTGTTTCAAAGAAAAATAACAATATCAAATCGTTATTGGGTTTTTCAATCAGGAATTTCTCAGTAACAGCCACGGTCTGGATTTGGGCCCGGTTGATGGCAATAGGCTCCTATTACAGGACTTAAAAAAACATAACTGCCGAATGTTAGTGCACTATTAGGTACATCTCTGCCTAACCCTTAGGAGATTACAGGCGTGATGTTATGTTATCTTCTTCTCTGTTTTATACCTAACAATTCCGACAAATACTCAACGAACCACCATTACCATTCCGATGATATTCATGGCGAAACAAAAACACGCGCCTTTTACTCGAAGCGCGCGAGCGTTACCCCTTTCAGAATATGCAATAGTACATAAACACCTAGGGCTGTGCGCTACTTGAAAACCTGAAGAAACCTTTTTCACTTTGTTTTTCTAACGTTCGTGGATGTTTACTGAGTTTTATACGAAAATACTGTTCAGTTGAGAGGATGGATTGGACGAGGTGTAGGTAACGCTGTCAAAAAGATTACTACCTACCTATAAAGGGTGTAACAAGACCCTTAACGAAGCCGGAAGACGCTTGTTCTCCCCGTCAGTGAGATCATTTTTTTGTTCTAGACCATACCTTCTAGTTACGGAGATATTGGGAGTCAAAGTTCCAACTTTTTTACAAGTTTTTTTTTTAAATACATGTTTTTAATGTTAGATTTTTACTTCAAACACCTCCACGACCCCTGTGCTATTCCATCGATCCATCAGCACAATGTTTTGAATCCGTTACATTGAGTCCTACCATAAAACGTGATATTTCACCCCAAAAAAAAAGTCCTTTCCCAGCAATAATTTTTGCGTAAAGTTACTTAGTTTGATGTATAGAATGCTTGGTTGACGGTTTCGTGAAGGGTCTGAAACACCCTGTATGTAGGTATCTATGTAATGCTCTTACTTTCGAAAATAATTAATTATAAAGATGGGTTACATTTTAACGGAAAAGAGCTTATAAGGTAAATTCCTTGTTTATGCCATCCACCAACCCGCACTGGCCCCGCGTGGTGGATTACAGTCATCTCCCTCTCATAGACAGGAAGCCTGTGCCTGTGGTTTATGTCTTTGAATTCTAAGCAATACGACATTATGATCAACATGACTTTAACAAGAAAATGTTTTAATTTTTAATTAATTTAACTGGTTACCGTTATAATAATAATTTCTATTGTTATTCTTTTAATTTTATAATTTAGTGTAAAATTTCGATACGATGTAAAAATTGTTACTGAAATAAATAAAATGAAATGAAAGTTACTGGTTGTGACATACCTCCCAAACAGAACACTGCACAGTTAGATCTAAATACTATAATATGTTAAAGAGGTTAAATTTGTTTGTATGTAGGGGATAATTTTCGGAACTATTGATTCGATTTTTCTTTTTTAATGTTAACTGGGCCTACTCTTGACATACATTAAAAAAAAAATGGAAAAACGTCTTTCACTAACGGGAAGCTACGTTATCCACAAGTGCCCTCGTGGGTTAATTTCCGTACATAATATGAGCGGAGCCGCGAGCATAAGCTAATCATTGCCAAAGAAGCAGGTATATACAACGTCGGAAACCCGAATAAGTTCATAGTACTCTTCCACCTCACATTAGCTGGTAGTCATCAAGGACTACATTACATGTTCCTTAACATTCCAACCCCTTGTTAATAAAGACACCGTTACACTGTATGGTAACCCCACAAAATGAAGTAGCCTTGTATCCTGCCCCTACACTGCAGGGACTCCTTATAAAGTCATATAATAGATGTTTTAGCCCAAAAACGATAAAGAGGTCTCATTTGCATGCTAAGTTCGTTAACTTTAATTACTGAACCCCACGGACACACTTATAATATCTTTGTTACGTCGAGTTAGACTAAGGGGCTCGACATAAGGGTAGAGTTACAGTACTCTCTCCCTTTCTTCCCTTAAGTGTTGAACAGAGATGGAAACATCGAAGATATAGACGCGGAAAATTAAATAAGCAATTCAGTTGTAAGTAATAGGGATATTTTGTTTATTTTTCGCTCATTTCGTGTATCCGAAGATGTTTACGCTTGGTAAATATTTGGAGATCTAAGTGTTGTCACATTTTTTTTTTTTAATGTTACTGCACCATGCTGAGATGTCTTTTGGACAAATTTAGTTGGGTTTTGGTTTAAGACCAATTTAGTTTAATTAAGTTTATTTCTTGTTTTTTTTTATTTATTGTTTGTTATAAACGACAATAATCAAATAAGCAATAACTAAAAGAAAAAGTATTTAAAAAAAAAACTTTTTTTTATAATCTTTATTTATTTTCTTTACATAAATAATTTATATTTTTTAATATTTCTATACAACGTAATATAAAAAAAAACATTTAAAAATATAAAAAATGGTAGCCCACCAGCATCGGGAACAGGGTCCGAGTTACCGGTGTATTTTTTTGTTATTATTATTTTGTTATTTTCTTTTTATTTAATTTTGTTTTATAATTTTGTCCTATACGAGTCACATAAATACTTTTTCTTCCATTCTTTCTCTCAAAATCTTCTCAGAAAGAGTTTCACTCCAGGCCAACCCAATATGGGACAGAAACACATGGTGTAACTGGAGACAGCAAGCTATGAACGTCCTTAAGAGTTAAGTTATGAGCTCAAATCTCCCAGCATCTTTAATCAACCTCCCAATTTTTACCAACAAACCGTAAGAAGGTACATCGGCGCTATCCATTAAGCAATGCGCTTCATTAGGTTGATTCGCCTCATTGGATCTACTTCCTCTTAAGGTAAGATCGAGTGTATTAAGTGAATGTTTTGTTGGAAACTTCCGGAAATCCTTGACCAGAAGAATACCCAAACAATCTTGTTTCTTATTATTTTTGTTTTGGATAGAAGATCAAATAAAATACAGTGGTGAAGACTGGAGGCGGTTTATGAAAGTCAAATCATCTGCCTAGCCTTTTTCCAACTATGTTGGGGCCGGCTTCCAGTCTTACCGGATGCAGCTGAATACCAGTTACATGGAGAGACTGCCTATCTGACCTCCACAACCCAGTTTTACTGGGTAATACTAAACCCCTTGATAAGACTGATTGTCAGATTTTCGGGCCACTGACTACCTGTAACGACTGTCAAAGATCTACAAATGACAGCTGGGACCAGCGGCTTAGCGTGCTTTCCGAGGTACGGAGTAAAACTCTGTATATAATGGGTGATCATCCATCCACGGACCAACCTAGGCAAGCGTGGCTTATCCTAAGGATCGACCCGAGAGGATGCTATTATTTAGCCACGAGCTCCTCAACGGTTTATGAAAGTCAGAGTAGGTAAGTAATACGTCTCGTTTTACCAATACTAGGAGACACTTAAATGACTGTCGTACATACACCAAAAAAATACATAATAAAAAATCAATGAATGACCACAAAACAAACAATATGTGACTTTATCGCATACGGCAAAGTGCACTCTCTATCAATCAATCTTTTAATGTATCTAAATAAATCAATCAACGACCTTCTAGAACAACTTCATAAACACCAAAATCTTCACTGACTCGTTGTTGTTTTGTTGTTTACCCTTCAAATTGATAGACATAAAAAAGTTCTGTAAAGAAAGCAAATTAAGCAGGTTTCATTCAAGAAAAGAAAATCCAATGCACTTTTACTGAACATTGCCTTTCCAACAAGATACATAAGGTCTATTATCCTCGCGCAATCCTTTCTTTCCAAAGTATTTAAACGAAGTTAAAGCTTCAAGAATGATTACCTCTTCGCACGCCGGACGAGGCTTGGCACTCGCTAAATATCTTACACTTACACTTTACTTAGTACGTACAATATTACGGCAATGCGTTTTTTGTAAGTTTACATAAAACCGTTTTTATAAATTTAAATAAAAGTCTGCCTCGCTGGTCTAGACTCTAGTGGTCGCAAGACTGCTGAGCATGAGGTACTGGGTTCGATTCCCAGGTCGGGCAAAGTGTTATTGGGTTTTTCCATCATGAATTTCTCAGTAGTAGCCACTGAGTCTGGATATGTGCCCGGTTGATGGCAATAGGCTTGCCCCCAATTATATGGGACTTAATCGTAACTGGCGAAATGTGGGTGTACTATTAGGCACACCTCTGTCTAACCCTTCGGGGATTACAGGCGTGATGTTATGTAATGTTAAATAAAAATCTGATTCATTTACAAAAGTAAATCTTTAGTAAGTAAAACGAGGGCTGGGAAAACTAAACTAACACGTTAAATCCGAAACTAGCTAATTAGCTGTATCTTGCCTTATTATCGGCTGATGAGTTAGATAGACAAGATATTATTCCTATAAAACCATGATCCATAATTATTTTATCGGACTAGTGGTCCTCGAGTAAGCACACTATATTTTGTTTTATTCATATTCATATTCATATTCTTTATTGCACACAAAAACAAAATATACATATAAATTGCAACAATATAGCTTATGTACAATGGCGAGCAACAAAACACGTCTTCTTTCAAAGAATACTCTTTCCATAAAATCCCTACACTATCCCGCTAGTTACCATGCAAAACGACCTCCGAAAACTTTATTTCATTCGCACGAAGCGTAGCAGCAAGATTTTATTTTTCAGTGTCTGCTAAAAGGCAGTTTTCTCAACCCCCTACATGCGGCCGGATTGTTAATATTCCGTAGTCCTACACGAGCCAGCAACGTGCTTAGACTGGGAACCATTCCACTTGCCAATGCAATGTCTTTAATAGGACCCATAAATTGAATATACATTAGCATGCGAGCAACTACATGAAAATGGACTCTGTATGTATTGCTGTAAATGCAATGTTTCTATGATTGTATTGGATTGTTTTATTGGTATTGTGAGTGGAGTTTTACATGGAAATCAGATGCATTTTTTTTATAAGCTGCCAATACCAAAGAGGTTTAAGATACAATAGAAGCTCTCAGAAGTAAAGTCTTAGAAAATGTGTTCCATATTTCAGTGAAATGGTCATACTATAAATGGTGCAACATGGTACTGACACCAGTACATCAAACTACTACAATCTGTCAAATTTCCGTAATAGATTTTCAACGTTGTGGCTAAAGCATTAGGTTCAAGGTTAATTGGGAAAATTCTACAGATTCGGGTAGCTTGATGTGCTGGCGTCTGTACATTTGACCCTTAATTGACAACTATGTCAATTAAGCGTCAAATGTCAAAGAGAGCGCTGTTGGTAAAAGTTTGTTAAAATTATCTGTTTTGAAAAATCAAGACGGTGACATTAGTCCCGACTAGGTCACCGTCGCAGCACCATATTCAAACATACCTAAGCCTCCATGAGTGACGACTCATGGAGGCTTGATTACAGACCATTAACTCTGCCAGTCAAGCTTCTTACAAGGAAGGAAAACATCACAAGGAAACCAGAACCGCAGAACCATGTTTTCCTTCACCATATATCATTTGATATGAAATATACATAAAATATTCAACCCTCCGCAAGCAACAACATCCTTAAACGTGTAAGTCAGCGATAACAGTGTGTGACATATTTGTCACAAATTCCCTTCTAAATGTACCATTTTTGGGGTAAATTAAGTGAGAAATTGTGGGAGAATTCACTGGTTAAATCTTCTGTAACCATCGTTACAAATGATCGAGGGATAATAAAAAATGTTTTATTGCATAATTGAATTCCGTAAAATAATCCTGTATTTATAAGAATTTGTTTAAGATGGTAATAGAATGATGACAGCGTTCAAAAATAGCAGTAAAATATGGGAAATTTCATGTAAGCATAACGAATTCACTGAACTGTATTTAAAATTGTTATTTCGCAGCAGCGCACCCGCCTTAGCTTTCTTATGGTGAGTTTTATTTCTGAGACAAACCATTGTTTGAAATGATATGTAATTTTCTTACGGTTATACTATAATTTAAGTTCCTATTTCATAGAATGTTAATGAAATTCACAGTCATGTATGGTCTAATACATCACAGTTTCGAGATTTTTATATAGTTCAAACCAAAAAGAAAGAAAACATATTTATTTGGCACATGCCACAAGTGCACACAACAAACAAATAAATATATATATATTTATAGTATTTGATATACATTTATAGTATTTTATATATACTTATAGTATTTTATATATACTTATAGTTAATCTTAGTATTAGTTAATTATTTTCAGATGTACACCTACCACTGTTTGTCTCTGCATCACCCAAAGGTGGTAGAAAATGCCTATGGCATTAAGTCCGCCTATGTACGTTTGTGCTTGAAGTGTTAAATAAATAAATAAATAAAAAGCTTAAAACTAAACAGAAAAAAAAGATAAAAATGTGTGTCTCACGGCTGGGCCAAATAAGAAACCAGTTTGAAAATCCCGGTACCAGCGTCATCGCATATACATTATGTCTAAGAAATTTTCTTAAAAGATTAGCTGAGTACTTTATTATCATATCACATCAACAACAACATCCCCAATACCATCAACATACATCATCATCATAGAGATAGATAGAGATAGAGATAGAGAGAGAGAGATAGAGATCATTTTATTTGTTCAAAACATGAGTACACACACATACCATGCAAGATGTTACATCGAATTATTATAATGACAGCCATGTTTTGCCTGGACAGCGTACAAATATTAAGATGTCACTCTACAAGGTGGAGACGACAATACGACAATTTTGGCCAAGGTTTTTGAAGTAGCGAGTTGGCAACATGTGTTTAACGTTTATACCGATGCGGGATTCGTTAACCTGTTGGTGGTAGCCTATTATCTGCACTATGTAGAAAATGCTAAAAATGAAAAATAACGTCCTGTGAATAAACTGCATACAAAATTCAATCGAAAATATCCAATAATTTTTGATTGAATTTTTGTATGCAGACTGGGAACGTCATGAGGTACATACAGTTTAATTTATTGTCGCATTGTCGTCTCCACCCTGTATATACTCTTACCCTTATCCCCATTGTTTTTGGGGTTGGCACAGCATGTCTTCTTCTTCCACACTTCTCTATTACTCGTCATCACAGCACCTCCTTTCTAACCATATCATCCTTTACACACTGTCACCATCAACAAAGAAACAAAAATCCACGTATGGCCACAAAGTATGGAATGTCACCGAACAGATAGCGTGCCAGCCAAACGTAAATATACTCCTTAAAGTGTCCGGTAGAAGTTACAAGTGTCCGGCCACTGGCGACCGAGGGTTTATGACAGGAAGAGAGGAATCCATGGTGGAAATGTTAAAGGCTGGACAGGCACACATTGTGTTTTGATGTTTATTAGACAGGGGATTGAAAATGCATTGAGCAAATGGTTTTGCAATGGCGGTTTTAAAACTGTGGCTGGTTGCAAGGAAAAGCTTTGAAAAGTGAAAGTGTTGGTGAAGATTATGCTTCATACTACAGACTTGTCTTCAACTTTTCGTGTGGTTAGTGCCTAACCTGGTGTCAGAGTTTTTATGCCGCTCATAGGCCTCTGACTTATCTTTACATACCGTCGAGAAATATCTCTCAGGCATGCTGGTTTGGTTTCCTCACGGTGTTTTCCTTGGCCGAAGCAAGTGATACAATACGCACATGAATTCAAAAATCAGAGGTGCGTGTCTTGAGTTCGAATTCGAGACCTATAATGATTAGGCAGCACGACAGTCGCACCACTAGGCTATCACTGCTAACAACAGAGTAGTGAAAACTCAGGAGACGTAAAGGTAAGGACTATACCGGATCTGCACCATTCTAGTTTGACCTCTGTGTAATGCTTCAGGGATTATAGGCGTAATGTTTATGTTATGACTTACAACAGAATTGACAAAATAAATATTTTTGTAACTTTTATCAATCCAACCCATTTTTGACTTTTACATCATCATTATCGCAATAGAAAGTCACTCTGTTCAGGGCCTTAGCTGTCTTTTATAAAAACAAACAGTCATCGTAAAAAGCACCTGCAGCAGCTCTCTTTCTCTCCTAACCACAAAATAAAACGCATTATAACATGTAAACCAGTTTTCAAAAACAAAATCTCAAATACCTACGCAACAAATTAATATAAAAGCTATGCTTCTTTTACGCTGGCACATGCACTAAAGCTAAAAACGAGAAAAAAAAATCCATCGTTCCATCAGAGCCTGCAACCTAAATTTTATCCCCGTTTCCTTCTAAAATATTTCCACTAACGTTTGTCCACACACAGCCGGCTTTGCAAAGCGTGGCCTTTATAAATTAATTAAGACACACACTATGTTTGTCCCACAAAAGAGCCATTGAGGTAAAACAATTGGTCTATTTTGCCCCGCACACTGCATGAAGTATGTATGTCTCTAGTGTCCTTTGTTCGTAAGGATGTGCACACATTAATGCGGAGGCACGTTTGAATTGAGCTGTGCAGTTGCACATATTTTGGTGGGGTGTTTGTGCTAAATAGAGATATGGGGGGATGGAGGGGGCTTTATGAAAAGGAGGATTGCAACTGAGTGATGGTTTATTTCAAATGATTCAATTACTTTTGACTAATTAAGTTATTTAATTTTTCGAAACTCGTACAGATCCTTAGCATAAACAGCCCATAATGTGCCCACTGCTGGGACAAAGATCTTCTCTCTGTGTGATGGAGTGGGCCATACTTCACCACGCGGGCGCAGAGCGGGTTTTGATCACATGACTCGCTTTTTGGGTGTTGCTCCTTCACTGTTTTGAGGAAAGTAGTGATGAGATAATACAGTCACACAGATCACATCAAACTTAGGTCCTTGCTTTGGACAATGAATAACAAAATATAACCATCGATCTATCTATCAAAATCGGCAGACTATTCAAATTCAGGCTTGCCGAATAATTTCGGTCTCAAAGAGTCGAATAACTTTTTTTTTTTTTGAGTAAAAAATTTGGTCTTTGGCGCAGACATAACAAACTTGCTTTTGATATTGAAATACAGTCGATTTTCAGCAAAAAAAAGTAAAAACAAAAACACTCGGAATTTTCATAGACACATCAATAACAGTTATTCTATCATGAATTCACTAAATGTTAAGAAACCATTTGATCTTTACAGTCACCCTTACGTAAACATATCTAATAAGAATGGAAATTAAGAAGATATTAGGTTTTCGTGATCATCGAAATGGAAATACTTAATAATTTAAAATGAAATTGGAAAAATATTTTTTATTGTAAATAAAGAAATGTTTTTGAACAAAGTGGGTAATTTTAATAAAAACCTGTCATTCCAATATCATATAATAATAACTATTAAGCTAATACACTTGATGTAGACACTTCATAAAATTATGGTCATCGGACACTTTATTTACCTTCAAACGCCAAAACCCAAAAATACCTAACTGTCAGAATTACTTCACTTATTTATCCAAAAGAAAATTAAATAAAGAATGTTAAAACTTCATTACCAACTTCCTACTTCTAAATTATAAACACAGAAACGTAAAGAAAAATGCGGGAAACCAATAAAAATGTTGCCAGAGCGAATATTACATGTAGAATTAAAGTACGAACTAATTAAAGTGGTGGGTGAAGCGGGCAATCGGGCAAAGCGGGCAACCGGGCAAAGCGGGCAGCCGTAAAGAATTGGATTGCATTAAGCATTCATGGTGCGCTACTCATAAATTGTGTATTGGCATTAACATGGTTTGTTTTCAACCTAATGAAGCTTGCGGGAATTGCAGTACATTGTTTAAACCGTATTGCTGTTGATTAGCTACTTGTTTCTGCCTTAAGTGGACAGTCCACTGCTATGGAGGATGTGGAGAGATTTGCTGATTCATTTTTGTTAGGGTTCCGTTCCCGAAGGGTAACACCTATCACTAAACCTCCGCTGTCAGTCCGTCTGTCTGTCAGCGGGCTAAGACGGATTACGGATCATAAGATACATATTATGATCCGTAATAGGTAGACAGTTGAAATTTTCACACAATGTGTCGCCAACAACCAATTGCCAATTGCCGCTATAACAACAAATAATAAAAATAAAGCTGCACTTACTACGATGGTACGTTCCCTTCATGCGCGAGTCCGACTCGCACTTGACTAACTTTTAGCTTTTGACTAATTGCCAGCATTTGTTTCGTGGAGTCGTGGGTTGCAGTGGACGACATTCCGCCTACATTCTCATACATAGTGAACCTATTTAAATATATGTGCGTGGTTTAGTGGTGAGCTGTTATGGAGCAGCGCCTCTATAGTTAGCCTAGCTTTTGCGCACGGCTTCGCTCATACTATGTACGGAAATTAACCCACGGAAACGTTTTAAATATAGTCTGACATTCGGGGATAACGCTACCCGTTAGTGAAAGAATTTTCTGAATCGGATTAGTAGTTCCGAATATTACGTCCTACATACAAACTTACAAACAAATTTTATCCTTTATAATATTAGTATAGATAAATCCTTCTTTAGGCCATACTTTTGAGGCTCAAAAAGGAATAATTTACTCTGTTACCTAATTGAGTAGAGCAGGTCCGCAACTGCATTTCATCAACCGTTGTACCAGAACTTTCTATGTCAAATAGTGGTCGCACACAATCACAAACACATTCGGCTAACGAAGCAGTGCCGATACTGTTCTGTTCATATATTATACAGGGTGTAAACAGACCCTTCACATAGCCGTCAACCAAGCATTCTGTACATCAAACTAAGTAACTTTGCGCAAAAGTTATTGCTGGGAAACGACTTTTTTTTTTGAGGTGAAAAATCACTTTTTACGGTGGGACTCAAAGGAACGCAATTGAAACATTGTGCTGATGGATGGATTAAATAGTACGGGGGTCGTGGAGGCGTGTAAAGATCTTACATTAAAAACAAGTATTTAAAAACGAACTTGTGAAAAAGTTGGAACTTTGACCCCCAGTATCTCCGTAACTAGAAGGTTCCCAGGTATGGTCTAGAACAAAAAAATTATCGCAAAGACGGGGAGAACAAGTGTCTTTCGGTTATGTTAAGGGTCTATATACAACCTTTTTTTTTTTTTTTTAACGTGGTAATATCATCAAATGTGTCCTCCCACCCAGGGCAGAGCGGGAAGGACTGTCAGACTTGTACTGAGTAAAATCCACGGTGTCCTTCAGTAGCCCTTTATGTTCCAGGGTCACGGTAATTCTATGAGTCCCGCGACCCCGGCAGGCTTTGGCCCTCTAGAGGGGGGCCCCGTCATTATGCTGACACTCTTTGAGGCGCGCGTGGAACACAACGCGCCGTCGTCTATATACACCCTTTATCCTTTGCTAAAATATCGAGACAATCCGCCTTCACAAAATATTTTTATATTTGTATTTCTCAATTCGAAAGTTGAACCAACTTTGGACGTAAAAAAAACAAAACACAAAAAGTTATTCAACAATTTTAATTGCAAAACCAAAAGAGGGTGCATTTTTAATCCAAGATTTATCAAAAGCTAAAGTTTAGTACAATCCCTCTACCATTATGATTGACACTCAATTATCTTCTAAACCCTCAAGAGAATAATTTAAGATATTCTAAACTAATCCCTAATGATTAATTTTCATACATTATTTCATGAGCCCTTGGCTACGAGGCTCGTAACCATCCAGCCTTGGGCCAGATACTCATCAATCAGTACATCTTGGGGAAACCACAAGGTCTGGGGCCAGATTAAGGCATATCTGTCTAACATAATCTTGCGGCTTTTGGAACAATGTGACCACACCATTATACGGTGCTGGTTTATCTAAGTTATCGTATATTGTTTTTGAAATAGAGTTATTTTTGCGTAAACAATGGATTAGATTATGTAGACTTTGTTTGGAACTGATTGTAAATGAGTGCGTTTTATATCGATTTTGACGAGAACAATAGACGATGAAGCATACAGCTATCAATTTATATTTTTTGACAAAATATTACATGACTGCCTCATTGGTCTAGTGGTCGCAAGCGCGGCTGCTGAGCATGAGGTCCTGGGTTCGATTCCCAGGTCGGGCAAAGTGATATTGGGTTTTCCGTCCGGAGTCTGGATTTATGCCCGGTGGATGGCAATGGGCTCGCTCCCTATTGCAGGGGACTTAAACATAACTGGCGAAATGTGGGTTTACTATTCGTTACACCTCCGCCTAACCCTTCGGGGATTACAGGCGTGATGTTATGTTATGGTGACGTTATGTTATTACATGACCATAGTTTTTGGAAAAATTTCTTGATTCCAAGCGTCTCCTTGCGTTACGTATTTTTCTTCCATAAAACAATTAACAAACATATGGAAGACAGTTTCGATATTATTTGATTACATCTGTTCTAAAATCTGAAACCCCTAAGATTTAGTCTTGAATATGTGATTAACATTCAGAACTGCTATAATATTCGCAATCAATCAATCAAACCGACAACCCCACATACGGAGCCCGCAGCCAAAATTAATACGACACACCGCATTAAATTATTTATTCGATTCCAAACCATATCCAATAGCGAAGCAATATCGTACAATATCGGTACGATATTAAGAAAACAATCGCTCATTCCACGCAGTAATCACGCTAGGGTTGTATTCCCAACACGCGAGAAACAATTCTAACAGAAAATACATTTCAATTCTTTATTGAATCCCGCCTGCCTCCATAACTTAACTCTCTCGGGTTTAGTTCGCCATCGGTTTCGTATCGAGGGTGTTACTACACGGTGCTAGTTGGAAAGCGAGCGTGTTTCGCCGTGTCTTCGAAATTATTGAGTAGGTGCGGGTTGTGTTAAATTAGGTGGTTCGTCGAATTTATTTGTTTTGATAAACTTGTGTGATCCGTATGAGGTATGGGGAGTGGGCACAGAGAAATCTCTTATAAGATCATCTAATATTGTGAGATAACTCTTATTTTGTTTTGTTCTGCTTTCCTAAAGCCCTTGCTGTAAACGTTACGTCATTGCTGGAACCATTTTAAGCTAATCTCCTTTACTGTAGATACTGCATACAACGCTAGGCCAAATTACCATCCAACATTACTACTTACGTGCACCTTCAGTACCAGCACTTACGATATAAAATCCGAATAAATACTTTACGCTAAACTGTTGTAGCATTAACTAACAACATAGACACACACACACACACGAACACACACATACACTAGTTCACGCACACACACACAGTAGTACACATAGAACACACACACACACCACACACACCACACCACACACCATGCACCACCACACTTTACACTAGTTAGTTCTATTTAGTGGCCAATTAATTAATTAATTAATTATAATCTGAAAATAACTGCAAAAATAATATGTCGTTTTACCTACACCCTAAAAATAACGGAATAAGTAAACTCGTTTTCCCATAAAAACATCGTGTAATATTTTGAGCTCACAAAAATATCAAATTGTTTCTCTGTTTACATCTCTCAATGTATCGTCGATCTCAGAGTGTGGAAATGCATCCGATTGCAGCATCCCCACTGACTTAATCCTCTTTTCACGTAAAATCGTTTCTAAACTCTAATTTTCTGTTTTTTAAAGCGAACTTGCAAAACTGCCGCTGTCATTCAATTGGAGATTTTGATGTTCAATTTTGTGGCCCGTGCTTTGGTTAGGGAAAATATTGAGAATATTTTGTATTTTCCTGTTTGTTTTATTAAGTGAGGGTCAAATCTCTGCCACTGTTGTTTGAAATCGAATGTGGATTAGATGATTCTTGCTATACTAATCTTCTACACAAATACATAAAATTGAACTGTCTATTTGTAATTTCAAAATAACAGTGTTTTACTGAATGCCTATGATAGTACGTATGTGCGGTACATATTTATATTTAAAAAAAAAACATTTTTAAAATTTTTGTCTCTGTTGTTTGTTCAACCTAATCTCCGAAACGGTTGGAGCGACTTTGAACGGACTTTTACTGGCAGATAGCTGATGTTATAACGAGTAACTTACTTTGATTTTAGAAAAGGATTAGGGTCCGTGCAAAAAAATTAAAATCCATGAAACTGTTAACAAAATCCGATTCAAATAAGGAACTAATATTTTTATAATAATTTCACGCGGAAGAAAGTCGCGGGCAACAGCTAGTTTCAAAATATAAGTAGTTACTTCATCGTCGTCATTATTAGATGCCTACTACTAATGTTAGCTAGCTACATTACCAGGTAAAGGCCTCATGACGGCTACATTCTTCCGATCCAGGGCTAATGAGGAACCATCATCTAACACGTCTTCTACACCTCTTATGCAGATTTACCGTCAGACTCCATATTAAAATTATTTCTGTACTAAATCAAATAAACGCACTCATTTCGGTTGAACATGAACGCTGTACAATTAACCCTGGTCTCCTCGCGATCGTATCCGTGAGTCGGCTTGAACCGTGCGCCTCCAATTTATTCGCGCACACGGCAAACACCCCAGTTTTCACTGATTGCGAATGTTTGACCACCGGTCGGTATGGATAGCAGGAAGGTGTGTTAAAAGAAAAGATTTATCTTGTTTATGCTTCTCAATGAAACGCTTAGTTTGAGCTTCTTGTCCTGTCTGTTATTCTACCACTTGATCCGGCTCGAAGGACTAATATGCGCAAATTGGTCCTTCGAGCCGGATCAAATGGAATAGCCGTTTGAAGATCATACATAAATGAAGAATTTAGTTTGAAACTACCTCTGTACATATAAACGAACGTCACTTACCCACTAGTTATACCTACCAGTATATTTAATTTAAATTTATGTGATATTTTTTTTGTTTCAGCTAAGCATGAGATTAAATCAAGGTATGCACGAAACAAGATAGGTAAGGTACCTATACATATTTTAAGTAAAATAAAACACCTATACTGGAAACAAACGTAGAGCTTAATGACAGTGAAGCTGTGTTACAGTGGGATAAACATATGAAAGATTAAAACATTTACACAGTATATTGAAGGGGCTGAAAATGACGAGTGAAACCGTAAGCGGGGTGGAAAAATTAGGAACAAAAAAACGTTATAATAATACGGAATCGTGGATAGTTTTCGTAAACTTTCAATGAGTAGAGATCCTGAAACATCAGATTAAAAATATTTCTACCTATATAATCATCTTTTTTCCCATCCATACATACTAACGAACCGATTTCCAAACGACATATGCGAGGATTCATTAATGCACGGAAAAATGTGGAACAAGGATCGTTTGTACTTCAAACATGCGCCATTTTGTTTCTAAATCAATGAAGCACACACATGCGATCGGCTATCGAATTAGCTATAAGCTTAGCCTTTTTATATGACATTTTTATTTTTTTCATTGTCTCGGAAATCTTTTGTTTTCGATTTATATACTGAAAGGTCTTGTTTTTTTCGGTTTAAGCTAGTGGTCACTGACCAATCATTAATCTATCCAGCTCCCTACACCATTAACTTGGTGGGTTTAAAGTTACGACTACTATTTATTTTGCCAGTATTTATAGTGCCACTTTCGAGATATATGCTCTAGCGAAACAAACGAAATATGTAAGTGCTTTAGGCGGTACTCACGCGTAGGACACAATGAAACGTGCGCGTGTCGCAAATTGCAAGAGACGTCGCAAGTGCCATGCATGAGGCCCCTCTGCAATAATAAAAATCGAAACAATTACCAGAAAATCTTAATTCCCGAAATCCAACGAACACTCAAAAAGCTATTTTTATTAATCGAGAGCTCAATACCACGCAATGGATCCGTACTTAACGAAAGTATCATACATATTGATACGGCGGCCATTTTAAAATCACGAGCGAAACACTCGCGTTACGTTCTTTCATTTGCGTAAATGACAGTTATAAAATATTCAGTGGATGAATAAACATGCACTGTATTGGAAGATAGCCGTTGTCATGAAAATAATACTCAACTACATTGTTTTCATAAAATTGAAGTATTACTTTTTGAAGATGTCGCAAAAGGCGATGATGGGGAAAAGTGAGATGAATGGAGTGAAGTTTGAGTAAACGATTTTATCTGTAACTTAAGTTTTATGAAACTTACGAGTGGCCGTGAACAAAAATAACAGTTTTGACTGAAGAAGAATTAATTAAAGACTTAACATTAAAAGTTTTTTTATACGAAGACGTTTGAAAGCAGCTGTAAAAAAAATATGAAAGTATAATGTTGCTAATGAGCAAAAAAATTAAAAACAAATAAAAAGCTTACAAAAGCGACAACCCTTTTTGACACATCCGTAATGGAACGAAATAACAAAATGATTACTAACGCAAGCGTACTAAACAAAAAAAGGGAGAATTTACGGCACAAATGAAAAATTCAAAAGATCATATGGCGGAGGCAGCCGAGGTATTATCTAACTTCACAAACAGCCCGTATTGGCAGTTTGAAACAGATAAGGGCGATAAAAAGCCTGCCGATGATCGACATTGAGCCTCTACGATGAATGGACGAGCCACAAAGGAATATCGGAAAATTGGAATCAATTTCAAAAAGTTTTTTATCTTGTGGCAGTTCTAATTGCATTTATGATGTTGTGGTGCTTCTAGGCTTTCCTTCCGAAGCTTTTAAAGTACACTTTTCGTGACTGTGAGGGTCTAAAATCCAGTTTGATGAATCTTTATGAAGTTGTGGTTGGTTTGTTTCAGAAGCTTTTATTTAAAAAAAAGTAAGAACGCAATTGATGAGATTGAAAACCTTAAATTCAGTTTGAAAAATCTTCAGTGCTTTTATTTGGTGCCTCTTTCCTTTTTAACTTCACCGTCTGTTTTCTTTTGATGAATATACGAGCCATCAAAGCCATCATAATTGTCTATTTCAGGAACAATATTGAAAACACTCATTAACTCATTATTTCTTTTACCAAACGTCCTCGAGACCAACTCAAAAAATATTTTTCCGACCTCAAGAACACAACAATAAGAATCACTCCCTTCGACGACAATTCAATTAGTCAGCAATTGAGCGCTGGAGGGCTTACCAAGTCTTGAACGACCCGCGACTCTCGAGCTGACAAAATAGAACGAGTAATGAAGACGGATTACTCCACAAAAACAAGTGAAGGGGAACGAATAGAAATAAAAATGGTGGCTGTGTTTGGAGAGCTTGAGGTATGGAAGTGTTTGGAAAGGAAATAGGAAATGCATTAGAATTTGTTTTTGTTTGAAATTAGTGCGGTCTTTTGGGGTCTCGTAAACTGTTTTGTGTGAGCTCTTAATCCTAGCTTTTGAACATGTTGTCTCTGACATAAAAAAAATAATTAAAGAGGTGCGTTCAACTTAATCTAGATTAAAAGCCACCTGGCCCTTCCCTACTTTTAATGCAGTTCTATACAAGATGTAAATGGACCCTTCACGAAGCTGTCAACCAAGCATTCTGTACATCAAACTAAGTAACTTTAAGCAAAAATTATTGCTGGAAAACGAATTTTTTTTTGTGTGTAAAATTACGTTTACGGTAAGACTTAATGTATCGCATGTAACCGTGAGTGCGTTACAACTTGCAATACAACTTAGTAACTTGTATTTTTTTTAATCTTGTAATAAGTAAATAAGTTGGAACTTTGACCCATAATATTTCGGTAACTAGAAGGTTTCCCACTTCCCAGGTATGGTCCAGAACAAAAAAATGTGTATGACGTGTAATGAATGAATATGTAATGACGGCGAGAACAACTGCCTTTCGGCTTCGTTAAGGGTATTGTTACACCCATTATATTCTAACAAGAGTAAAAAAAAACATCGTTCAACTACTAGAACAACAGAACCACCTCAACCATTAAACCGTCGTCTTTTAAATCTAAAACAAATCAGCTCAGAACGGGACATTAATAGAACTTCCCAAGACCTGCCTATTAAAGTCAAGGCATCCAGTAAAAAATACACGTCCCACGTTATAAAACGCGGTGGCACAACACCGTGAAATTGCCGGCGTTCCCGCGAGAGGGAGCCACCCGCGCCACGTCTTTTTCGACGCCAAGAGGTGTCCGACTAGCCTTTATTCATTTCGCTTCCTCTCTTGAGAATTTAGAGTTTGTAGATGTGATTCGTTTTGTTTACGTGGGCCTTATGTTATTGTTTTTCAAGCTGGATGCATGTCTGGGGTATAAAAGAAAAGAGGTTGTGTTGGTATGATGCGTCGTGTCAGTTTTTGTTCCGTGCCAAGGATTGCGGTAATGGATTTTGGCGGAAGATATAGTTGGCAACTTTGTATAGGATATTCATAAATAATTTCACTACATGGACTCTAGTTTTCTTTTGTCTCAATGCGAGTGAAAAGTGCAGTTTATGAGCAGTCAAAAAAAAGGCATTGAGCTACTAATCATCAAAGCGTTCAGTAATTTAGCTTTAAAAGCGTAGGAAACAGACAGAAAGACCTACCTGGCATTAATAACATTTGTTCCCAACGAGTAACACCCTCAAATGTCACACTGTTACTCGATGGGATTTTTTTCTGAAAAAATTCCCAACCGGTCACACTACCAGTCACACTGTTACTCGATGGGAATTTCTTCAGAAAAAAATCCCAACCAGTCACACTGTTACTCGATGGGAACACACTGTTACAGAACTTCATTTGTTCCCAACGAGTAACACCCTCAAATGTCACACTGTTACTCAATGGGATTTTTTTCTGAAAAAATTCCCAACCGGTCACACTACCAGTCACACTGTTACTCGATGGGAATTTCTTCAGAAAAAAATCCCAACCAGTCACACTGTTACTCGATGGGAACACACTGTTACAGAACTTAATGAAAATAAGAATTAAATCGGTTTTTTAAATTTTTATTAAAATCAACAAAATAACAACATTGGTAAATACAGTTACTTAATTACGGACGTTAAACGTTAACATTCGTCATATTGCTAGTAATTCTCATTTTAATGTTTTAGTCATAGTAACAATATCTAAACACAATCGGCCTTATATAATATAACAGAGTAAATCATCACATTTTACAATAATTAACAGTCCTTATTTCTAATATTAATTTGAACCTTTAAAGAAGAATTTTCTAAATATAATCAGCCTTATGTTTGTACCTATATGCATGTATCACAGTAAATCATCACATTTTACAACAATTAACAGTTATTAATTCTAATGTTAATTTGAACTTTAAAGAACAATTTTCTAAATATAATCAACCTTATGTTTGTACCTATATGCATGTATCACAGTAAATCATCACATTTTACAACAATTAACAGTTATTAATTCTAATGTTAATTTGAACTTTAAAGAACAATTTTCTAAATATAATCAACCTTATGTTTGTACCTATATGTATGTATCACAGTAAATCACCACATTTTACAATAAGTATCAGTTCTTAATTCTAGTGTCGTAAAATCTCCAAAGCATGGCCAACTGAAATAAGACCTTGTGTTAATTCCAGCTGCACTTCCTGAATAAACTCGTCTCTTGATATAGATTTCTTACCCCGTTTTCTTTTTGACGGTTTGCCTTGTTGTTTCAGAACATTTCTGACAGTATTCTGAGAAGAATCTTCTTCAATTGTGTGCAAGAAATGCATAATATTCGGGTGTTTTGTTCCAATGGTCTTATTTAGTTTATTATGCCAAGATTCGAGTGCATTTGTTGTGCGATGGGCGTCACCAAAAACGCACCACACTTTTAAATATTCCTCACGGAGCCACTGTTTTTCCATGTAGTTAATGAATTTTTTTGTGCCTGTACCTTCACTATCTCCGTATCTAGCAATTATGTAAACCCATCCATTAATTATCTCGTTTTCGGGCAATAATGGAAGAATCGCACTAAGTTCAATTATTCGCACCTCCTTCAAATCTTGTGACGTTCGTGAGGTCATATTCAGGCTTTTTCCTTTTTTAAAAATGGCTTTGTTGTAATGATAATAACAACCTTTTATTATGACTGTTGGAAAGACTTTGATAATGGCATTCATTGCAGCCTTTTCATAATCAAGTTTAAATTTTGTTGGATTCCAATCCGGCAACTGCGACTTAATCATTTGAAACAGAATTAAGTAGCTCTGCATTGTTTTGTTGGTCATTAAAGCATATATCACAGGGGTTATATTTGTGTGGTTTATTGTACTACCAGTATCTACATGAATTGTATACAATTGCACGAATGGAGAAGGGCAGCTTCTGAATGTGCCATCGCCATAAAATTCTTTTGATTCACATGTAATTTGCCTTGCTTCCACCGAGGAAAATACTATTATTCGTGTATTATTAGTTTTATTTGAGTAGTCTGCTAACAAAAAGTTATTATATCTTGGTGGCACTTCGACTTCAAGTGCGTTTTTAAATAACATCTTTGAAACTCCAGCTTCTTTGTTCCGTTGTCTATACAGTGTACTTTTAACGCTAGTAAATTTTGGTATGTTGGATACAATATTTATACCGGCATCTTTAAGGTTGCCTATCATGGAATTGTATTTTTGTGGAATGTTAGGAAAGTCCGGTTTGTACAATTCAGTCTTTAATTTATGGATTGATTCATCAATTTCGTTCTTCGCAAAGTCTGGAGCATGGCTATGAGCAGTCTCGTCTAGTATTCGTTGATCCTATAAATAGAAAATAGCAACAATAATAACAGGAGTCAAAGCTGTCGTATTAGTAATATTCGTCATATTGTTTAACCCTGCGTATGATTAAAACAAGTTGTTTTAAAACACGTGTTTATAACAGTTCCAAATAAATCGATTAAGTGTTTATGCCGCGTTTGTGTATGACGCATCTACTACTACTTAGCATACATGTTGAACGTCACTTGTCGCGCGCCTAATGTTGTCTTATAGTGTAAACTCGGCTTTATTAATAATACATTTTGAAACAAGTTTTAAGCAATTTTAAAAGCCTTAAGAAAAAATGTTTTAAGCCGCTTTTAATAATAGCGTATGCTTGGAAGAAATGAAAACGAATAAGTATTTAGGACTTTAAGTAGCTTGAAATAAAACAAATCTATAGTTTTATGAAAATAATGCAAAGCATTCATTCACAAATAAACGTATTGATTAACAAACAAACCATAGGTTTATCAGTAAACTTTATTATATAGGTACTTACTTTTATTCTCAAGATTCCTTTGCAAATGTTTCGTTTTGTGCACGCCCACACTATTAATCCGCTACTATGCTTTCGTCTAGCATAAAATTGATGTCCACTTCGTAGCAAAATTGTCCCACCATTCCTTTTAATTAAATTTAATGGCACTTGACCGGACGAACTAGATGCGGTGGGCTCTGACATTGTCGACAACGTGCACTTTGCTTCGTTGCACTGCTCTGACTAATTCATTTTGCGTCCCTCTCCCCCACTTACGACACGTGGCCGCCGCCGCCGGGGCCGCGGGAAGAGGGATGCAAAAGTATTTTTACATTAAATGTGCATGGAAAATAACCGCCATTACACACTCGCGATAACTGATGTTGCCGGCTTATCATAACTTTATTTTGCTATACATAATTTTAATTGTCACAACATACTTATGGCTAATTATATGTATTTGGAAAATTGTTTAAAGTTCAAATTAACATTAGAAATTAGAACTGATAATTGTTGTAAAATAGATGATTTACTCTGATATATTATATAAAGCTGATTGTATTTAGGTACCTCCCCCCCCCCTTATTACGTGGGACTTAAATATAGATGGCGAGATGTGGTTGTAATATTACACCTCTGCCTACCCCTTCGGAGATACAGGCGTGAGTCTATGTATGTATGTATGTATTTAGGTATTGTAATTTTATTTAATTATTTAAGAATAAAACGTTCAAAGGAGAATCACCAGCAATATGACGAATAAATGTTTTTAAAGTAAAAACCGATTTAATTCTTCTTTTCATTAACTACTGTAATATTGTGACTGGTTGGGAAATTACTAATAAGAAGTTCCCATCGAGTAACAGTGTGACTGGTTGGGAAATTAGTAATAAAAAGTTCCCATCGAGTAACAGTGTGACTGGTTGGGAATTTTTTCTTAAAAACATTCCCATCGAGTAACAGTGTGACATTTGAGGGTGTTACTCGTTGGGAACAAATGATTAATAACACTAGCATGGATTTAATTAAATCTACTTTATCACTTCACAAAGCTCTCTTCACAGAGAAGAACAAAGACATAAAAATACAGATATATTAACTTAGCTAACAAAAGAAACTCATTATGACAAAGCATAGGTATTTGACATAATCCAATAACACAATTCCTGGAATAAAAAGAATATTCAACAAGTTATTAATGAAACTCGTAAATTAAAAGCTACATTTCTGAAAGTAGTTGCAAATTATTTACTATCATTAGTTTCTTTGTTCCATAAATTTTGCTCTGGAAGTACGAGCAGCTTTGCGTCTGAATATTTTGATAAAATTATCTGAGAAATGGTAAGACGAGAACGTTGGAAAATAATCATTACGTTCTGTAGGTGGGTAGGTAAGGTTTCTAGTTACAAATTGGACAAGGGTGCTCCATTTGTAACTAGAGAGATGGGGATGAAAATGCGGAAAAAAAATGGTACTATGAATTAATTAAGGCGCTGGGCAATGCTTACACTTATGTTTCTGAGTTACATTTTTAAGTGTAACTACAGTACCTACTTTCCTCGTGTTTGAAAATACAGTAACATAAATTACTTTAATTGTATTGTATTGCGTATTTTGCTTACGGGTGGGAAAATTGATCAGTCGATCAACCCCAAGTCCCCGAGAAACGCCAGCAACGCCCTGATGTCACCAAAGATCTCGCGGAGAGTACCTGTGTTACCAAAGTACTTATGACATAGGTACATTACGTACACTGCCTTACTTTAGTTACTAACCTACAAAATAAATTCATAACCATCCCTCAAACGTTCCATACAACACACGTACACCGAACTACAGTGACACAATTGTCAGGTTAGTTCGCGATAGCACTGAAATTTGAAGCCATTGCAGGTAATTGTGATTCTAAACGAGCGATAGTTCGGCAACTGTCGGTCGACCGAGTGGAGCAACTTAAGATTTATAAAGACCTCATGTGTATTGTGCCTGTGGGCTTAACACGAACGCGCGCTTTATATGCAGCATAAGGCATATCGAGACGGTACGGCCAACCCTTTCCACGCTTTTTCCTAGTCAGCAAGTATTGCCCAAAACTCCATAATGGCCGATTTTTGTATGTATTATCCTACATCATCCCCGCCGCTGTACATAATCTCCATGATGTCCAACTTTTTAGACCCATGGTTAATGTGGACCACTGTCATATATTTTGTACAGCTTATCCCGCCATCTTCATCCAAATTCCCTCACTCTTGTTTCAGAGGTAGTCATCAAACAATGTAGTCGCCCGTGTATGACCACCATAACTAAAGTACTTCAGAATGTGCTGAATATTTGCACTGACACGAGTGCTTCTTTGAACTAGAACTAACTGGAGTTAGCTGTGTGCTTTATTTGATACTTTGCCGGGAACGTGAGCTCACAATAGATAGCAGGAACTAGTTAACTTGGCTTTGCGCAGGTGTGAGCGAGAACGAGTACGATACATCTAACATAACACACACACACAACATAACATTACATAATTATATAACATAACATTAACAGTGTAATCGCTGTAAGGTTATCGCAGAGGTTGTACCTAATGAGCACAAAAGTGCCCTTAACGTGTCGAAAGGCACTTGTTTTCCCCATCATTGCGATATTTTTTTTGTTCTAGATCATACCTGGGAACCTACTATTGTTGGGGTCAAGTTTTTAATGTTATAACTTTACTTTAAATACCTCCAAGATCCCCGTAGTATTCAATGCATCCATCAGCGCAATGTTTTGAGTGCGCTACATTGGGTCCTATCGTAAAACGTGATTTTTCACCCCAAAAAAATATCGTTTCCCAGCAATAATTTTTGCGTAGTCACTTAGTTTGATGTACAGAATGCTTGGTTGACAGCTTCGTGAAGGGTCCGTGTACACCTAGTATAGTCACCAGTAGCGAAGGGTCAATTTTTGTAAGAGTAGATATCTTTAATGTGATTTTATTATTAGTCGATAAAATACTGACTGTGCCAGTTTTCAAAGGGAAGCCGGTAGGAATCGAGTTGTATGGAACCTTCGCCACTGATAGTCACCCACATTTCGCTGTTATGTTTAAGAGCGAGCCGACTGCCATCAGCTAGACACAAAGTTAGTCTATGCAATCATTTGTCTTACTGGGATTATGAATGAGTCACGTTTAGTAATTCGATTGTTGTTAGGTTGGTATTACGTTATCGTGACAGCTGATAACTAGATTATGTCAAGATGATTGACAACAGTATCCTATTTGATGATTGATAAGTAACAGTACTACTTACTGAGTGCTGGTTAAACCCATCTGGGTATGTAACTTTTATTTTTTTATTTAAACCACTCCATAGTACTAAAGTACTTATACGTGATGTATTTTTTGCAAAAAAATATTACTATTGAGATAAACTGCAAGCTTGAATCAGTCCCTTTATCATTTATTTTTTTTCTGTTGTTTCCACATCAACACGGAAAATAATCAATCAAATCATTTATTAACAGATCTTCCAATCCAACTTGTTAGTAATAATAATACACACACATCTTAAACACAAGTATTAGTACATAATTATACAGGGTGTAAACAGACCCTTCACATAGCCGTCCACCAAGCATTCTGTAGATCAAACTAAGGGACTTTACGCAAAAATTATTGCTGGGAATCGACTTTTTTTTTTGGTGTGAAAAATCACGTTTTAAAGTAGCACTCAATGGAAAGCACTCAAAGCATTGTTCTGATGGATGTATTGAATAGTACGGGGTCGTGAAGGTGTGTAAAGTAAAAACCTTACATTAAAAACATGTATTTAAAAAAAACTTGTGAAAAAGTTGAAACTTTGACCCCCAATATCTCCGTAACTAGAAGGTTTCCAGGTATGGTTTAGAACAAAAAAAATATCGCAAAGACGGGGAGAACAAGTGCCTTTCGGATGTGTTAAGGGTCTATTTACGCCCTTTATTTGGATAATTTTGGTAATAGTTACTAATAATGTCAAAATAATTAATAATAATGTCAAAATAATTAATAATAATGTCAAAATCACAAACAATAGATAATGTCAAATCACCATGAATCATGTCAAAATCATTAACACACACACTAACACCAATTTTCAACCCCACGTAGTTCTATATTCTGATTTACAAAATCTCACTAAAACTTTCAAACTCAAGGATTCTGAAGCACCTAATTTAAAAACAAGCAACATTATTCTTATCTTGAGAGCGTAACTCCGAAACACCTTTATCAAGAATCACCGACGCCACCTAAATTCCAACGAGCCACTCCATCAGCGAAATTAATTTCACAAAAACAATTTAAGTGTCCGCAATAAATTATTTAGCTCCAAGCTAAGTAATAATGTAACGTGAGACCCGCCTTTATAAATAAACCTGGTAAGCCCAGTAGAAATGTTATTCTAGCTTCGTAAATGCATCTCGTAATGTAAAATACTTGATTATTCTAAATCCACGGGACAGGGCACCTACTCGCTGTAACAGTTTCACAATGCAATGCAAATTGCTAGAAGAATACTTAAGTTGAAATATTTCCCGGACATAAACAAATAATTATCAACTTTAACACAATGACTTAAGGATTGTAATTAAGTATGAGTGTACAAATGAAAATGCTACCGTCATATTATTTGATGAGTGGGGAATGAGTGTCCTGAATAAATTTGCAAGTGGTTACGGATATGGAAAGGTATGCTTTTAATGGCGCTTCCTTGTTTTAAATTACCAGCTCGGACACAAATCTGTAATGGAGGCTCGCTCTCTTTGACGACGAATGTCTAATGGGTTTTTGTTTTACTTTAGGAGTGCTCCTTAATGTAATGCAGCATGCCTTAATTTACACTTGTCGTTAGTGCAGTCGTTTTCTCTAAAATATATACTGAAACTTTCAAATACCGGTGTGCTGTTATTCGTAGCTGCATAGCGGAACCAGATAGTCTATAAAATAACAGGACACATAACTATTTTTCGCTGACGTTTGCTATTTTGAAAAAAACAGAAACGTAATCGATGGTGAAACTGAAACTTTGAACGCGACAAAGTTATTTACTATTATTTATTTATTTATTTATCACCAAACACCACCAACATTACAGGAAATTCCCAATGCGTTAGCGCGGTCCCAAATTCAACCATCTTATCTTGTCTTGAGTTGACTAATAACTATCAAATGTGGTCTATAAATGGAGGGAAATCATTAATATTAACAAGGTACAGAAATTGTTTGCTTCAATGAAGGAAAACATCGTAAGGAAACCAGCATACCTGAGAGATATTTCTTGACGGAATGTAAAGCCAAGTCTAAACCTTCACCAGGTTAGGCACCAACCACACGATAAATAAAGACGAAGAAGAAGACAAAGTACAGTATTGTGGCGACACCTACCATGCCGCTTACGAACTACTTATCATACCAGAAGGTACAAAAATCCTGCATCAGCGCCAGTAGAATTATCCATGAGACAAGCCATCACGTCTACGCAAAAGGACTTGCCTCGAAAACATCCGTCCAAAACCGGGGCGACACAGCTATTCATATTTATGAAATTTGCAGGCAATATCGTCTAGAAGTCAGTACATTTTTCCGTCCAACCGAAGCGCATTACAGTAGTTAGTTCGGGCGTTACAAAGCTGTCTTCGAACCAGGTCGATAGTCTGTTAAGCCAATTAATGCATTACGGGCACACTAACGAACGGCTGCGGTTACAACTAACAGTGCTGATCATTCATGAATAGGAGCTTTTGACAACGTGTTTTGTTCGTTTTTTAGTCGTTTGTTAAGCATGTTTGTGAACATGCTTTAATATTAAATGCAGCATGATAGTTACTGTGTATAATGTTTTTTTTGTGAGGTGTTACGAGACTTAGCAGTTGTTGTATCATCAGCATCATACTTTTGTCCTTATCCCAATTCATTTAGGGTCGGCGCAGCATGTGTTCTTCTTCCATACTTCTCTATTAATCGTCATCTCATCAACAACCTCCATTCGTGCCATTCTTCACATAGTCCATCCATCGTTTCTTTGGTGTTCCTCTACTCTTATTCCATACTCAAAACTAAAGCTGTAACTGCACGCTACTAAGAATCACATTATGGGCGCAATTCACCAGTGAATCTCATTTAGCTTTCAGTGTCAATATTCCTTAGCAAATTGACAGTTCATGAACGCAGTTCAATGTGCCGAGCGCGATCGGTTTTGTTTTCAATGTAGACACAAAAGGACCAACAATTAATAATGAGGATCACCTTTCAAAAGAAAATCCTAATCCGAATGCCGAATGGTTTATACAGATCACAAAACAAAAACGCCAATCATTATTTATCGGTCTGCCACAATGAACTCAAAACTTTGCGCTTCTAAATCCATTTCACGAATAAACACGAGACCTCACAGTTGAACCGAAAAGGCTTAGCAATATAAATCTTCAATGAAAGCTACAATACTGTGTTTACGTCATACCAAGCGGAAAATTTACAACGAAATGTAATTACTGTAATCTTTTCTAAAGTGGAGTTTTGTACGGGACGCGCATGTTGGAATTGTACTCCAAGCACGGTACTGAAACTTGAAAGAAATTGTGTTTGTATGTATGCGAGTAATGCGTCATATACAAAATGCTGCACTCTAGCCAATGACGTCGCATCACGCTTCCTATATGCGCTAAACTGTAAAATGAAATATTGCGATCATGAATTTGATTGCTATTAATTACGAATAGCAATGTTTCTTAAAGGATAGGTTTGGTTCTAACTTGGAGACTGTTCGGTTGTGATTGATATAGATGTTGAGATATTAATTCTCACCAATCAAGAAAACGTGAGCTTTTCCAATACATTTCACAGCATTCAGAACCCTAACTAATTTCAGATCCACTTGTCTAGACGTGCAGTAATAACTGTATTTTCAAAATACGCGACCGGTATACCTTTTGCGCGCCAGGGTCCCGTTTAAGCAAGGATTATGACATAGGTGCTATAATACCCAAGAGTAGCGGAGGTTTGACAAATCCTGTATTCTGTTCGCCCTTTATACCTGTTTGTTAACGAGATTTAAATGCTAATTAAAATTATATTACTTTGCTGCCTTTTAGGCACGTCCGTGGGTCATGAGTCGAGTTTAATGTTGGGTGGTCTCGTGTAATAGAAAAAAAAATTTCAGACAGGCTCATCAGCATGATGGCGAAAAACAAAATTAGTCTGCCACTAAGAGATTTAATTTACGGACGTGTTTACTTGTTCATATAATTCTCAGCATTATTTTATAATTGTTACTTGCACCTACATTGATGTGCCTTCTTACCTACCTCAGTTAGTCGCCAAATGAAATTCCTGTCTCCATTTCAATCGACCTTCTACGTCAATCTTAACCAGACAATGCTTCCATATTCATACCAGAATTCCAGCACGATAACCCAAATCTGAGCCACACTAAATTCCACCGTATTATAAAGTCAGTAATAAAGATAATATTCGTCTGCTCCTAATGAGCAAAGAGCATGCAACGCTCGACGCTCGTTCAACTTCGAAGCTACGAAAGCAGATACTAAACTTTAATTGTTAGAGATGTTACTCGTTATTTGAACGCAAACTGAACATTGTTTGTTCTAATTTTGAGAGTTGCAGTTTCGAATAAGCAAATGATTGGCTGGAAACTTTTTGTTCCTTTGAGAAAAGGCCTTCAAAGACTGTACAAGTGTGTCCTCTTTGCTGAGATTAAAAAAAAACAATCACCTCCGTCTATATATACAGAAATCTTGAAAGAAATTGAACCACGTTGGACTTATTTTATAACTGATGGAAATAAAACACTAGTAGAAATAAATGAAAAAAAAAGAGTGCGAAATACACTGCATACTGAACCTAATAGTAGTGCGAAAAGATCCACTTTTCGAGAGATGTATTGAAAAAGATTTACCAGTAAGAAAGTTCCAATCATTAGCAAAGCTCTCCCAATACACCACCAAGTTGGCCTATTAAAACACAAAGACAAAAACGAACCAAGTGACTAAAGACGTCCAGAACCTCATTAAACACCGCATAATACATAAAAACAAATCCACTGCTCGTTCAAGACAAGAAGATGTTATCTTCAGTTCTCCAGCCGTCAGAATGAAAGCATGTCGACCGACTGGCGAGCAAAGAGTGTGTGTTGTGCTTCCAATATCCGGGTGTCATTCTAGGCTGGGACGTCGCGTCGCTGCACTAGGAATCTGGAATAGTGGTTGATGTTACCGCAGTTAAGAAAAAAATATTTACAGAAATATCTACTTTAATTGGTAATGTAATAAGTAGTTTTCAAGTTACCCTCGCTTGGAAGATTTTACTTACTTGACTAAATAATCTTATCGGTCTTTAATAAGGTACAACTGCATTTCAAAAAGTATCTTCTAGAGATTGCAGAAAAGTTGATTATCACACTGGCTTGTTTAGATACTCGTATGTGTTTTGGTGATTCAGGCTATAAAACAATACCATGCCATATAATTCTTTAGATAGATTGATCTGAACTATGTAATTCTTAGGATAATATTGAGACGTGGGTGTAGAAGTATTTTTTCTAAAGTTTCCTTTGTTCTCAATCCCAGAATAACACCGATGAAAACAAACAGAACTTGCTCAGCAAAACTTTCTGTAATAAAGCTATTTAAAACCCCATTTCCATACGTGATCTGGAACAAGAACTCTCAAATAAACTTCTCGAAAGCAGTCAAGTTAATTCGAACATTTCGAACTCATTAATATTATTATTCAGAGTGGCAACCCTAAGACGGGCCGGAAGAGATCGGCGTCAGACGTCGCGACCATTCGACATGGCTCTGTTACACGACACACGAGTTTGTGTGAAAGTAGTTTCTATACTGTCGTCGACATCGTAACGTGTAGGTCAGCGTCATATGACGTTGACATGATAGTTAGCTTTTTTGTAATCGGGAATTGAGTGAGAAAATGCTGTCGTTATCTAATAGGACGATGACTTGCTATGTGTAAATTAAATTACATGTTTGACAATTTTATGGAGCATGATTGCGAGTTAATAATTATTTAGGTATTAAAAGGCTGTCAACTACTAACACAAGTATCCGATAGATATGGTTTCTGAGTTCTTTAAGTTGCTTTTTTTTTTTTTTTGTTTTAATTTTTCTTTCATTTAATAATAATATTAATGTTTTACACTAATTGTTGTTGTGATAAAATTCTATTTTTAAGATGTTCTAATATTTGTATGCCATTTTATGGCGAAACATGTAAGTTCACAAACCTATATAAAAGACCTTAACGTACCATGTTTTTACACAAATAAAATTATTCTTATTCTTATTCTTATTCTTATTCACAGTTAAAAACTGAAAAAAAGCAAACATAGGTACCCAAAGTTAGTCAAGTCATTACTAGACTTGCCAAAAGGGGTTTGGGTTGTGAAGGTCATTTAGACAGTCGTTCCAGGTAAAATACTAGAATTCAGACTGCATCCGTTCAGACTGAAGCCGACCCTACCAAAACTTGGAAAAGGCTAGGCAGATAATGATGAATGTAGCCTAATAGACTTAAATAAACAAGAAATACGTTTTTCAAAAGCCCGGAAACGTCGAAATACGTTCCATTCGCAAATGTAACTCGACATAAATATTGTATCTACAACACAATGCAGTTAATATTAATTGCCAGTTACCTGACGTGCGATGGCGCCACAATGCATACATATCCGATGCCCATACATTGCCCGCGGTACGTTAGTGGACGATATAAAATTCTGATTGGATCACAGATTAAATTACCCACAGAATTTAAAAATAAACTTTATGACCTATATTATTTTGGTATTGCACATACCAAATAATATTGGTCATTGTTGCAAAATAAAATACGGTGGAAACTGAATTGTAGGTAATTTGGAAATACGTATAACATTTAAAATATAAATCTAGGTTAAAAATAAACGAGGAAAATGGGACAATCTGAACAGATTAGATCATACCTATTTCCAAACAAACATAAAAATTACATACTGGCCATAGTGGCCATACTAGAAAATCTGTTTTTACAATCAAAAAATCAAAATAAAAAAATCAATCTATTCATAACTGAAATTAAACTATCCAACATGCATGTATTTGTTCTTATAATCTAAGCCAGTGTTTTCAACCTGTGGGTCGCGACCCCCTAGGGGGTCGCGGAGCGTCTATAGGAGGGTCGCAAGAGGTCGCGAAAACAACTTCAGTAAAAAAAAAAAAGTTTAAAAAGATAGATTTAATAAGAAAATGTTAAATAAAAGTTAAACATTTGTATGTTCATACAAATTATTAACAAAATAAAAACCTATGAGTACTCGTTAATCTAAATGCGAAGGTTGTGCTTGTTTTTCATTAACTAATTTCTCCCATCGTGGATCCGTTTTTGCTACATTGAGAATTAAATCGTATTCCAAATTTCAAAAAAAAATGTGGTAGTTATGTAGATACATATTTATCCAAATCTTAACTATGCAAATGCCTAAAAATGTTGTATGGCTTGAATATTTGTAACATAATAAAATACATGAAAAAAAAGCGAAGGGTCGGGGGTCGCGAAATTTTTTATCATATTATGGGGATCGTGTCATGAATAAGGATGAAAAACACTGATCTAAGCAAACTGCTGAGTGCAACCTCAATATTTTTTTTCATACCGAATTGACGGCAGAGTAATCATGCATTCGGTACTTTTCAATCCACTAAATAGATCAAATTCAGTCAAAACATTACCCCAAAGTCGAACATAACCAGATTCTCAAAGACATAAACTAAAGATGTTAACCACGACCCTCCACGCTGAAGTTAACTAAACGCTTTGCTTAAAACCATTTTATTCAGCTGCAGGCATTTTCCCATCATTAACGTTTTTTTAGTAAAGGGAAGCGCTAATAGCGTCAATAGCATTCGGAGAGTAAGTGCCAGAAGGGGAAGCTCAAGAAAAACGGGAAGCAAAAAGTTGAGGGATCTCGATATGGTAGGGGTGTTATTGTAAGGGATGAAGGGGTTCTGCTAATCTGCGAATGTGGGACATACAAGGGGTGTGATTAACAGACACTTATTTGTTATTCACGGTGGAGAATAGAATCCGGTGCTTTGTAACTTGAGATTAGTTTCGAAATTAAAACGTTTAGAAATAGGTGGTGAGAATTTAATGCATACTAGATAAAATTACTTAAATATCCAGTAATAATAAACTCCATAAAGTCATCGTCTGTCTCACCTTCCTAATAATGGTCTTGTTCCAATCGAAGCGGATGAAGCTTGTACTGAGAGACACAACATTTTCTTATTTGAGACCCAAAAAACATTTTTTTTTTTTTGTAATGGCATTTTACATGTAGCAACTGACTGCCTGCCCTGGTAAACGATTAAAATTAAGTGTGTAGATTTATGTAGCGACCATCACCTGTATTCCCGACCTATAGTATAGTATGTTCCGTTCCGGAGAAGCATTACTACAAGAAACTAAAATTCTACTAGTAATCCAAATACAAAATAAGACCTCAAATATATTACCTCATAACAAAATTTTCACGTAATCGCATTAACAATTGGGACTGAAACAACAGCTTCGTAAAAATAATTTGATATTGTAACATTTCGAGTCGGTGCGCGGTGTTGCCAACCTATAAACATTACTTTTGCTGCAATACCGTTGAGATCTCAAGTCGATAAGGTGTAGCGTTAAAAGCGCAATAGCACGAACTACGGCCTTCGTGAGCAATATTAACCGGTGTTATAATTGTTGTAAGGAACGAATCGCGTTTTAAAGATTTTTATTTCGTCGAATTTTTATTTTTTATAGCTTGTTGTTTATCTAGGTGTTGTTTTAATCGACATCAAAAAGGAGGTTCTTATAGCTGTGTGATAATAAGACTTTATGCAACCATGCACGGTGTTCTATTTCGGAATGGCAAGAAGGTGCCTAAACCTCATTCTCAAGCACTGTAGTTGTTGGGTTCTTCCAACAAAATAAAGTTATAATGTGCTGTTTCTAATAACAGCCAAATACCATTTTAAAGTCAAAGAAAACGAATTAGAAAAAAGTAACCAAGTTCAGCAAAACAATCTGATATTCAATTAACATGTTAAAACCATTATTTGGACTTGACTTTTAGTACTAAGACCGGTACAGCTACGCTACGAAATTTATACTAGGACGCTTCGCTTCGTCGTCGCTACGCCACCAACCTAGGATACGCTAAGCGGACGCCGATAAGCCACACCATCTGGCATAGCGGTTTTGCAGCTCTACTACGATAATGTTTTCTACACAATGCTTATTAGTGCATAAAAGTTTGCTTCCCGGTACTCACCCATTTATTCATCTGGTTTTTAGAATTTGTTCCGATATAACTATCTCCTTATGACTAGGAGAGATTACACATTACAAAACTATTCAATGTTATGGAAAATATTGAGTAGTCCTGCACCCAATCCTTAAGATCTTTTTTCGCGAAATTACCATTTAATATTTTGCATAATAACATTAATAAAAGTCATGGATTTCCAATTTAATATCGTCTATGACAAGGAGAGATTGCACATTACAAAACTAGGTATATATAAAATGTGTTATGCTAAGGGGCCGTCTCCACGAGCGAGAGAATCGCGGCGATATTACGTATTTCTATACGAGAATATCGCCGCGATTCTTTCGCTCGTGGAGACGGCCTCTTAATATTGTAAGCCTGGATCTGTTTTTCACGCTTTTAACATTAAATATTTTGCAATACTTTAATAAAACTCATGGATTGGACTTTGCGGAAGCAAAGTAACGCCATATTTCCATAACGAATTACAAAACTAATCAAAAAGTAGGTTCCAACCAAACTCTCGATCTTAATTAAATATCAAGTCATTATCTTCCAAATTGTAGTTTAATAACGATTGAAAATCAATATTTCAAACACAAAAATTACATTCATAGCAAAATCAGTGACCCAACAAAAAATGGGGTGTAAAGTAAAAAAGAATAACGGATATTATTTGGTCGTACGCACGACGGCTAATCAAAATATACAAAACCAGTTCATGCGGATCTCTCGTTGTATGGGAAATTAAACAAAGAGAGGCCTTGTTATACTGGAAATGTACAGCTAGATGTGCTGTGTACGATGTATCACGGATAGCAATGGGAGAGTGCGAAAACAAACTCACTTCCAATAACCAATGAAAAATCAATCCATCAAATCCAGTAAAAAACCTAGGGCAAGTTATTACATCGATGGTGTGGGATGATTTGTAGTCTGCCTGTAGTTTTATTAGGCATTAATTTTTATTTGATATTCTCCCTTCACCGTTTTGTCTATTTAGATTGGTTTGAATTCGGACGCAATTACATTGATTAAAACAAATAACAATTAAGTTTTACGACTATATGGAACATGTACCTACTTCCCGTATCACATTTTTCGGCAGTTCTAGGTTTTGGTTTACTTTATGATTATTAGATTTGAAACTATCATGGTCACTAACATTATTATTAATACAGAAACGGGATATTTACCATGTTTATCTTTTTCAAAAATATTAAAAAATATATATAAAATATCGGGAACTCATAGAAAACAGTAAACATGGTAGATCCCGTTTCTAGTATTAATAATAATTAATGATTATTGCTGCGGCTTTGCGGCAATTTCGTTGTTGTGTGAGTTAGGTATTTACTGTACCTATACTACTTATTACTTAAAATTGTAGAGTCTATGTGTGTATTGGTGGTTTCGGGAACTCTTCACAATAAACACAGCTCTAACAAATATATAAGTATAAACTAAAATAAAAATACAAGTTCAACACTGATTTGAGGCGCGATAACAAATTCGTGCAGACCGATACGTTGGTAAGCGTGGACTGGCGAGGGCGACCGAGGGGCGCATCTCCCGTGCGGGGAGGAGGCGGCGGCGCGTCGAGCCGCAAGTCGCGCGGTTCGTCAAACCTCGGCAATGTTCGGAGCAGCCGAACTGCAGGCAATGTAGGTAGCTATAGCCTACATCACTCCCCCGCTGAGACCGGTTCACGGTCGATAGTGAGAAAGGTGTCGCGGGAATCTAACGGTCCTCCCGCTTCTCGTGGTGGTTTCCGGTTGTGGTAGTGGCAATGCTGGCGATGAAGCTGATGGCACTGGTGATGGCGGTAAAGGTGGTATTATCGAGCAATCATTGTTGTTCATGTAGGCTGGTTTTAGCCTATCAATGGTTACAGTTGAGTGTTTCCCTTGGACGTCTATTGTAAAGGTTTTTAATCCTCTTTCTATGACTTTGTGTGGACCGGAATAAGGTGATTCCAATGACTTCTTTAAAGGTCCTTTCCGCAGGAAGACGTGACTGGCTGTATGAAGGTCTTTAGGTACATAAAATGTTTTCTCACCATGGCCAGATGTTGATGCAGGTGACAGTCTCGAAATATGTTTTCTTAGACGTGCTGCGAAGTCTGCTTCATCTACGATGTTGTGTGTTACTGGTTTCATGAACTCATCAGGTAACCGGAGTGGCTCGCCGTACACCAATTCAGCTGAAGATGCTTGAAGATCATCCTTCCAGGCGCTCCTCATACCCAGGAGAACAAGAGGAAGTACCTCCGACCATTGCGCGTTATTGTGGCACATTATGGCGGCTTTCAGCTGTCTGTGCATTCTCTCCACTAGGCCGTTGCACTGAGGGTGATAAGCTGTTGTGGGACAATGATAGGCGCCTATAATCGACGACATGCACTGGAATAGCTGCGAGTCAAATTGTTTTCCTCGGTCAGTTGTTATTTTCTCTGGACATCCGAAGCGAGCGACCCAGCCAGAAATGAAAGCGCTAGCGCAGGTCTCCGCTGTGATGTCTGCTAGAGGGTAGGCTTCTGGCCATCGAGTATACCTGTCTACAGCTGTAAGGCAGTATCTGAAACCAGAAGAAAGTGGCATAGGGCCTATTATGTCAAGGTGGACGTGGGAAAAACGGTTGGAAGGAACAGGGAATGAGGAAAGAGGAGAGTAGGTATGGCGGGTAACTTTGTTGCGTTGGCAGTCTGTGCATTGTTGAGCCCATGTTTTGCAGTCACGACGAATCTTAGGCCACACAAATCGTTCTGACACTAGTTTGGCTGTAGCGTTGGGGCCTGGATGACTGAGATTGTGTAGGTTGTTGAAGATTGCTTTTCGGAAAGTTGGAGTGATGAATGGCCTAGGACGTGAAGTAGACTGGTCACAGTAAATGTAGGCATCCATAGTTTTCACTCTCTCTAACTGTAACGCCGTGTTATTTTGTAGCAAACTCTGTAACTCTTGATCGTTTTCCTGTTCTTTTTCCAGTTCTTTGTAGTTGATTGTAGTGTCGATGCTTTCCAGTCGTGAAAACGCGTCGGCGACTACGTTATCATTTCCTGAGATATGGTTTATGTCTGTTGTGAATTGAGAGATATAATCGAGATAGCGGTGTTGACGAGGTGAGCAGTTGTCTCTTCTTGTAGTGAAGGCGAATGTAATGGGTTTATGATCGGTGTACACCTTAAATGTTCTCGCTTCGACCATATACCTAAAGTATTTTATTCCTTCATATATTGCGAGCAGTTCACGGTCGTAAGTGCTATGTTTCGTTTGAGCAGGAGATAACTTGCGGGAAAAGAATCCTAGTGGTTGCCAGTTGTCATTTAATTTTTGTTGTAAGACAGCTCCGATGGCCACATCTGAAGCGTCGGTAAAAAGTGCTAACTCAGCTTGTGGATCAGGATGCGAGATGAGAGTGGCTTCTAACAAGTTATTTTTGCATGCGTCGAACGCTTTTCGTATTTCAGGTGTTACGGTGATGGGCGTTGATCCTTTGATTTTTGGGCCACTTAAAGCTTGATTGAGAGGGCCTTGGATTTCAGCGGCGCCAGGGAGAAATTTTCTGTAAAAGTTAATCATCCCTAGAAATCTTCGCAATTCTTTAGCATTTTTAGGGAGGGGGTATTCTTGGATCGCCTTTACTTTTTCTGGGAGGGGACGTATGCCAGCTGCAGATACGTGATAACCCAAGAAAGTAACTTCAGTAGCACCTAAGACGCATTTGTTGGTGTTAATTACTACTCCATATTTTTTTAATTGGTTGAATACTTTTGTCAGGTGTCCAACGTGCTCTGTCTCCCCTTTTGAAAACACGAGGATATCATCAAGGTATCCGAACGTGAAGTCTAATCCCTGAAGAATTTCATCTAAAAATCTTTGAAACGTCTGTGCAGCGTTCCTCAAACCGAAAGTCATGGCAGTAAATTCAAAAAGTCCGAATGGTGTTGTGATCGCTGTTTTCTTAATGTCGTCTTCAAAAAGCGGGATTTGGTTAAATGCTTTCACGAGGTCAATTTTTGAAAATATGGTTGATCCTGATAACTGGTATCCGAAGTCATGAAGGTGCCTCACCGGATACCGATCAGGTATTGTTCGCGCATTTAATTGTCTGTAATCCCCACATGGCCTCCAGCCGTCGTCTTTCTTGGGTACCAGATGTAAGGGGGACGACCATGAACTTTCAGACCGACGAGCTGTTCCATTTTGTAACATTTCCTCAAATTCTTTTTTTGCGATTTTAAGTCTGTCAGGTGCCAAACGACGCGGTCGTGATGTTACCGGTGGGCCAGACGTCGTTCTAATGTGGTGTTTTGTATTATGAATTGGCACATTTTGTAATCCAGCTGGTCTTGTTATTTCCGGATAACATCGTAATAAGTCGAGATAAGTTGAATGACCTGTAAACATTTTTAACGACAGCAGTTCGTGAGTTATTCCGTGAGATGAAGGCGCTCCGACGGTCATATTTGTTATTGAATCGATCAATTTTTGTTGCCTGCAGTCGACTAATAAGTTATAAAAACTTAAAAAATCGACGCCTATGATTGGCCTTGAAACATCAGCAATAATAAACTTCCAAGTAAACTCACGACGTAATCCGAGGTTAAGATTTAGTTGATATGTACCGTATGTAGGTATCGGAGTGCCATTTGCAGCGACAAGTTCGTAGGTACATTTGTTACTATGTTGCAGCTTATTACGTAAGTATGATTTTGGGTAGGCACACACGTCCGAACCCGTGTCTACGAGAAACTGTATGCCAGTATGTTTATCAGTGATAAATAGGCGGCCTTTACACGTCAAGCAGTCGTCAGCCACCATTACTGACTGCTTGCGCAGTTTTCCGGCTGAAAATCACACGGCTGAACACATTTGGTGGCCTTTGCACCAAACTTGTAATGATACCAACATGTTGGATGTTTACTGCGTGACTGAGATCGATTTTGGCGGGATTTCGAGCGATTTTCGCGTCTATTAGATCGGCTTGGGCGGGAAAGGTCATTGACCTTTTGCGTAAGTAATTGGACTTGCTTGGTTAGCTCGGTCATTTGTTTACACATTATATCCATTTCACTCACCCCGTGTGTTGATGTCGCCGAAACTTGATGACCTGTCGGCACGATATCATGTATTCTGTCGGCGAGATCAGCTAGTACATCGAGACGCGCGGATGCTTGAGACGCGATTATGGATTGTATGTTGCTCGGCAGGCGGCTCGACCATATCGTTCTTAAAAATTCTTCAGGTACCTTTGGACCAGCCAGGTGCTGAAGGTGTCGGAGGAACTGCGACGGCTTCCTGTCGCCAAGCTCTTCATGTGTCAGCAGTTGGTGCACTTTTTTCTCGCGGGATTCTGAGAGTCGCTTAATAAGCTCTGCCTTCAATATTGCGTATTTATCGGTCGCTGGTGGATTTACGATTATATCTTCTACTTCTGCTGCGTACCGCGGATCGAGATGACTGACGACGTAATAGAATTTAGTTGAGTCCGCCGTAATATTGGATATCGCGAACTGTCCCTCTATTTGTGCGAACCAAATCGCAGGCTTCTCTGGCCAAAATGGCGGAACGCGCACACCTACTCTAAAAACATCTTGAGATGTTTCTGGATCATCCACTTTAATCTGCTCGGTATTCATTTCTTGGTCAGTAATTTTTCACTGTCACAGTTTATGAGTCCACTTATTTTGCACTGAATTAGGAAAAGGTAGCACTTGTTGCACGTGTTAACTTCTCGGGGTCACCACTGTAGAGTTAATGTGTGTATTGGTGGTTTCGGGAACTCTTCACAATAAACACAGCTCTAACAAATATATAAGTTTAATAAACTAAAATAAAAATACAAGTTCAACACTGATTTGAGGCGCGATAACAAATTCGTGCAGACCGATACGTTGGTAAGCGTGGACTGGCGAGGGCGACCGAGGGGCGCATCTCCCGTGCGGGGAGGAGGCGGCGCACAGTGGGTCGAAACTATGATTTTAGTGACTTAGGGACCAACTTCGTTTTTTTATTTTTTTCTTTATGCGGATGGATAGAGCTCATTAATCTAAAAATAATATTGCCTTGACGTTTTTACCTAAACTTTATACTTTGGGTAGAAAAATGAGTTTTGTTATTTTTTTGTATGGAGCGGATCAAATTAAATTAAATTCCTGCTAAGTAGCGTGTGATCTCGCTTTGAAACTTTATTTTTCTTATACCTTGTCTAGTCTACTATCATTTGATACCATGAACATGTGCATAAGTTTGCAACTCTGCCAAATAACTGGATCGTAAAAATTGAAAAAATACATAGAATAAAAAGCTTCAAATTTTATTTTCGTAAGTTCTTTTAAGTTAAATTTGATATGGATTAGTAAGTAAAAGCATATAGTAATACACATATTTACTTAACAGCTAACAACAATACTTTTAAAAGGTCTCTAATAGAATTAGTTTAGTACATTATTTAAAAATATGGATCTATGAATTTCAGTTTGTTTGTTTAATGACTTTAATTAGTGTATAAAATGTTCTTTTAAGTTAAATTTATTCTAGGTCTTAGACTTGTGATCTTTGGATCAGAAGACAAAAGAAGTTTGTGTAAAATATCCTCATTTGTCGCCGTTCTACTTACCTTTCTAGAATGATTCTCTCTATATTTCCGGATATCTTTATTGCGAGCTTCCGCTGCCTCTTCCTACAGTTTACCTATAGGTATGGCACCAAAGTGCTTAATTATATCCCTCCCATGTACCAACAATTTATGTATACTGGAAGGCACATAATACCAGGGATATAAGCGAACATACAATTCTGCAGTATCTCTACAAAATTCGGAAAACTTAGAAAGGTCCACGCGCTCTCCAGATGCAACAGTCTGAAGAATCATGTGAAACCTTTCCCTGTTATGCGGGCTGTTGTTTCTGCATCCCTGAAAAATGTTCTGGCAGTATTGCCATCATTGGTTGTGCCTACTCCTTGCTTGACTATGTCGATAAGTAAACTGCATTCCTTCTTAAACGCTTGCTGTATAGCGCTCTTTCTCAGTGACATTTTTTCTTTGTCATCGCCCGCCCTGAAACTCCATTTTTTGAAGTCCAAACGATAAGCTAGAAACAAAAAAAATGTCACTTAAAAAATAATATCACAGGAAACTACTTAACATGAAAAAAAATATGAAGTAATAAAATTATAATTACCGAAATGAAGTATGCACTCCATGCATCTTATCCAGGCATGTAAAGATGACATTCCATACTGGAATATTTCTTCGTTATTTTCTTTTTGAGCAAGTGACTCTAAATTGTTCATCTCTGACGGTTTTGCTTGCAAATATCACAGACAGCTGAAGATGTGTCTGACAGATATGACGTTATTTTGCCTTCTATCATCATCATGTGCAATTTATGGCTGAAGTCTTTCCATTTCTTGTGTTATGCTAGCTTTTATAGTTGCCACTGTTGACTGCGTTTCTTTAGTAAATTTGAACATTATCGGACGGCAATAGAAAGTTGATGAGGGTCGGTCGTTTTCCCAAACAATTGTTCCATCACATCGTTGAAGCCTTATAGGAACTAGACTGGCCATGAAAATAGTTGAATCATCAAACTCTGTTTCAGTCTTTTGTTTATAATTACTTTGACTTGAGGCTCCATCAAAGCCCCATTTGCTTATAAGCAGTAACTCTGTTGCCGAGTCCATATCCAAAGCAATCACATCCAAAAGCCTAGATACCGTCAAGTTGAGTAATGCTTGCAGTTTAATAGCAGCTCCATCTTCAGTTATAATTATGTCTTCTTTCCCTGGATAACATTTTGACTTCGCTTGTTTAATTTTCACTTGCTGCTTCTCTTAGGCTTATATACTGCCACTTGTTAATTTAAGTGAAACTAATAAAGACAGTGCCTCATCGGGTGAACTACTCTTCGTTTTACTTGCACTTAAACACTCCTTAACTTTTTCTAGATCTTCGGGGTGATTTAGCAAATAGTTCATTATTTCCAGTTCATCCGGGGATAACGAAAGCGATTGGTTAATGTGTTCAACGCGTCTTCGTTTTTGCCTGGAGCCCAATTCTTCGAAAGGTTTTCGAGGTGTAAATGTAGATGTTGAAGCTTCTGTAGTAGATGGTAGTGGTGGTAGATTTTCAACATCTTCAGTATTACAAATCTCGAGCCTTTCCTGTTCAGTATTCACAGCTTCAGTAGTATTGTTGTTAGTTGTTAAGTAATTATTTGTATTACTACGTGCTTTTACTTACTAATCCATATCAAATTTAACTTAAAAGAACTTACGAAAATAAAATTTGAAGCTTTTTATTCTATGTATTTTTTCAATTTTTACAATCCATTTATTTGGCAGAGTTGCAAACTTATGCACATGTTCATGGTATCAAATGATAGTAGACTAGACAAGGTATAAGAAAAATAAAGTTTCAAAGCGAGATCACACGCTACTTAGCAGGAATTTAATTTAATTTGATCCGCTCCATACAAAAAAATAACAAAACACATTTTTCTACCCAAAATATAAAGTTTAGGAAAAAACGTCAAGGCAATATTATTTTTAGATTAATGAGCTCTATCCATTCGCATAAAGAAAAAATTAAAAAAACGAAGTTGGTCCCTAAGTCACTAAAATCATTGTTTCGACCCACTGTGCGGCGGCGCGTCGAGCCGCAAGTCGCGCGGTTCGTCAAACCTCGGCAATGTTCGGAGCAGCCGAACTGCAGGCAATGTAGGTAGCTATAGCCTACAAAATCAACGAATTGAAAACCTCCTCCTTTTGTAAGTCGGTTAAAAATACTAGTAACGCTGCTAGACAAGCTGACACTACGATAAACAATTAAACTGCACAACCACAAAACAAGGCCATTCTTTATCTAACAGCTCAAAATTCATAGAGATTTGATCGACATTTTTAAGAGATCCTGCCTCTGACTGATTATGAATTTGAGGTCCGAAATTTAATTTGTTAAGCTGTGGACGGCGATCGCCAATCGATTTGAAATATATACGGTCTGCGAGCAGTTCGGCTGCTTCGAACATTGCCGAGGTTTGCCGAGCCGCGCGACTAGCGGCTCGACACGACGCCGCCCCCTGCCCGCGCGGCAGATGCTCCCCTCGGTCGCCCTCGCCAGTCCACGCCAAGGAACTTATATACTGGAATGAGTACGAACAAGATTTTGATATCAAAAAACCGTTTGAAAATGAACTTTATCTAAAACGCATAGAGTTCATATTACTTTAATTAATTCAAAGGGGGAAGAAAACTTCAGAGTGAGAAAGATACCTAGAGTGGATTGTGTCCTTGTCTAACAATTGCCAGTAAAAATTTTTTTTTTTTTTTTAATTTGTTAATCGGAAATCGCGTTGATAGCTAAACTAGCACATAAATCGTAACGGGATTAATTTAATATTCAAATACTAAATATTAAAACAATAATTTCTTGCGAAATAAAGTAAGCTTAATATAAATTAAATTGTTTATGAATTAAGTTATTTCTGAATGGCAACATTTGACACTCATATAAACAAACAATATGGCCGATACAATTTCGCGCTGAAGTCATATTTTTGCGTTATCAAGTTCTTTTTACATTACTTATGTGAAATCTTCTTCTTTAAATATCGTGAAATCGAGTTGTGTGCGACGGGTTTGCTGGATAAAATTTACTTTTTCAGATTAGTTCTTAAAACTTTGTTTACAAATTATGACTAGGGTGACAATGATTTAGATATGTCAACGGGGATCATGAAAATATTGTAAAGAATACGCCTTTTCTATTATCCATATAGGTATTTATAATCTTGTGCAAATTGCGTACAAAATTCAAAACATTGATATTTCTAATGCATTAGCAAAACTTCATCAATTACTCAATTTTATATTAACAAAATAACTTCTTGAAAATAAACTTGAATTCTATATTTCCTTTTTTATAAAAATACCTAGAGTCATGGACTTAGTATAACAAACAGGACTGAGTTCTGCCAAATTAATTACTAAATTATTAATTATAATTATTAATAAATTAATTATACTATTTATTACTTTTTTATATTGCTTAGTTTGCAAACGTCTTCCATCATCAGCATCTTGGCACTTAAATTTAAGATTACTGACACATACTAAAAACCAACAATTACATAAAACCATACATTTAATTATGTATAGTTTGATTAATAAAATCAAATACTATGTATTAAGTTGTTTGAATATGCCAGATGCTCATGCTTCATCTATGTGAATATTGCAGCCCTGTACGCTTTAAAATCTCTTTACAAATGCAGGATGTAACCTAACATGTAGACCACCTTGAACGAAAATAAGTGTTACGTATTCTTTACTTTATAGACCTATCCCATTACAGAGTTCTACAGTATGCGTAGGTGTCGTTTTTTTTTTTGTTTTTTCTTTTTGGCATCTCGCAGGTCATCATAAGAGATGTTGCCTCCTCAACCGGACTTTCCTGTGGGTACCTTGAGCGTAAGGCCTCCAGCTAGGGCGCGTAGGTTTCGGCTTCACCCTATCTTTTTATACCCCGTAATTTTGAATACCCATGCAAAGCGGGGAGCGGGGTGCTAGTAAGATAGAACAGAATGACTGTCCCAAATGTAAGTAAAATATTGGATACCCTATTAGAAAGAGATGCCATCCACTCTAGGTATTTTTCTCGCTCGGAACGGCTTTCCGTTGCACGTCCTCATTCCAGTTAGTATATAAGTTCCTTGGTCCACGCTAACCAACGTTTCGGTCTGCATGAATTTATAAACGCGCCGCGCGCATCAATTATATCATGTGGGCAGAAGATGGGTTTCATGCAATAAAAATACACTGTCTCTGATTAAGTAACAAATTACTTGAAATTACAATTTAACATAATAATACGGGTCACAATTATGGGTGTACTGGTGGTTTTGGAATAGGGATATACGGGCCATACGGTGAATGGGGACTTGAATTTCATACGTATACAAATAATGTTCCTAGCCAACAATTTCACCAAAATATAAACCTTACTGGATTTTAGAACTGGAACGTTCATAAACTGTCAATGTCAAATTCAAATCCCCGTTACCAATGTCAATGTGACGTTGTACTGTTTGTTGTTTCAGCTGTTGAGTCTGGTTCAGTCAAAGAAAAAAAATTACCAAAATAATACAGTTTATCGTAATTAGCCATTCAAATTCATTGTGATAAAATTACGTACTCAGTATAAGAAATAATTAAATCTATGAGTACCATTTTGAGGCCGGGTAAGCAGAACGAAGAGGTTAAATTAACTTAGAAACGATTTGGAAACTTCTAGTTCACAAAACACAATGATAATTTCATCAAACAATGGTTTCAGGTATTGTTACCATCCACAGAAGCATGTCTTCTACAGCAGGAGTAGTGGAGAGTACAATTAGACACAAATTGATGTCCAATTTAGGTGCCAAACATTTAGATGTTATCAATGAATCCTACATGCATAATGTACCTAAAGGAGCTGAGACGCACTTCAAAGTAGTGGTGGTATCTGATAAATTTGATGGATTGCCATTAATCAAGGTAAATTGTCAAGTAGTGGCCCAAACTATATGGATCCATTGGGTACCATTGTCTTGGAACTAAGTGTTATAGTGATTTAATATATTGCTATTTCCGTTACATACAATTCGAGACTTTTAACTTTTTTCACAAACCATATGCTATCAATACAAGAAAAGAGTGTTAGGTCACCATTGGGCCAAGCTCTACTTTTTAAACCAGTAACCAATTTTACAAAATTGGTTGTGTATATTGTGCATTGAATTAATAAATATAGGAATATAGCCAGGCTGCTACTATTATAATATCTGACGATTTATTACTGGGGGTTTTGTTTCAAACTTCTTGTCCTCAGCTAAAACACGACAATAACACTAGAAGTCAGGCATAAGATACCCAAATGCTGGACTTGTCATTTTGACAGTCCAAAACTGCTGGTCTGAATAAATGATCTGATTTCTTCTTCATAATAATTAATGTGTGATGTTTAATTTCAGAGGCACCGTTTAATAAATGAGATTCTGAAGGAGGAACTTCAGAGTGGTGTCCATGCATTGTCCATTGTAGCTAAAAGTCCTCAGCAGTGGAACACCAGTGATAAAGTTGTGGAAAGCAGCCCATCTTGTAAAGGTGGATTTGGAAAGTAGTTTTGAATATTAGTGTTTTAATTTGTGGATTATTTATTTTATTTTAACCTTTTCACATACATAAAACGTGATGCCTCGCAAGCGCCAAGCTATAAATTTAAAACGAAGTAAACAGAGTGATGGGGGTATAGTCATATCTATGAATGAGATTTACATGCTTAAGTTTTATTTTATAATTTTACGAAAATAAATAAAAACTGATTTAATAATTTCATATTTGTTTTATGTCACATTATCCCTAGTAAGATACCAGTATAATTTATAAATATCAAAGGACCGAACACAACTCCATTATAGCTCTAAGAAATGAGGTACATCTCTATTTGTTTCATGACTAATTTTTCGGAGTTTTTGTTTTTGCCGATTTTAAGATCAATTTTAATTTTTTTTTACAATTTTTTACTTTTGTGTGGAAAAGTAAAAAACAGGGTACTACACCGTGCTGTATTAAATAATAAAATGAAACGACAGTACTGTTATGTTTAATAGGTAGTTAAAAATTAAGAGCTTCTAATAAAGTCGTGGCGCTGGTGGCACGAAAATCTGAAACTTCTATTGAAGTCCGTGGCGGTGAAAAGGTTAAATAATAAATGTTGATATTTCATATTTAATAAAAAAATACATTTTGACGATAAAAGCTTTATTTCTTACACCATCACTTAACATTCTAATTGGACTTTCATTTTCAGCAGATCAATATATTATAACTAGATTATTTTTGTAATACTCAATAATACAATAACGCATTCAATATAATACATCGATAGCATGCAATATTTGTTTCAATACTACACACAATTTCAATCAACAAAATGATATTATTTGAAAACTGTACAGCATGCATTTTCATAGATTAGAATTAATTGTCAGGAGCTAGAGTGGATCACATGATCAATTTTCGAACCCGTACGCAAAATACGCGCTTTGGACGTGGAGTTGTGGACACCAGCCTGATATACAATAGAATTAATTTATAAAGTTTCGGAGTCCTACACTCGAAAAACTGTATGGCGGATTGTGTACTTTTATTTTGATTGCCATACAACATGATTCCAATTATTATATAAAAAACATGTATGAAGTACATGTACATACAGCCAATCAAGCAAGCTCCACACCAACCACATTGTGTTTGGAGCATTTTTTGATTAAATATTTATGAATTGATTCATAAAGTTTGTTCATAATTTTTTTATTACAATAATTATCTTCAAATTGTAGAAGGCTTACACTTATCAAATACTTGGCTCAAATTTGTCAAATAACCAATGAATTTGTAATCTCTGGTGATCTTAACATCTATAAACCGACCGCTTTAATGAGTCCTCCGCCTTGCCCCATCAACAGCACATTAAGCATCCACTAAGTCCCAACAATATCCCACAGGTTATTTGCTTTAAAATAACCATAATCAACATAGGTATTACGATACTAATTGAAACTATACGTGATCAACCTTCAGAATATTCTGTTTAAATTGATACTTTCGCGAACATTCATTAAAGCCGTCAGTCTATAATTTTGGTTTTTGACCAACATGTACAATGCGCTAACACCACGTTAAATCCTTCACAATAATTACGTGCCATATACGCATTGTCTACGTGACGTCAACTGACGCCAGATGTGAAGGAACCGTTATATATGTACTCTGATATATTACAAATTGTTTATTTGTTCACTTTTTTGCACTGATCACTGCACTCGATCCGTTCATTCATTTCACACCGCATTGTAACGGTGTTAGTTGTATCAGAGGTTAAAGTTGTCCAATCGTAGCTTGCCTTCGTTTTCAGTCAGGTACAGTAGGTCTGCCATTGTCTGCTCACAGATGGCTTCTTCTGCTTTCTCTGACATCTGTAAAATAATTATGAAACAGTATTAGAGAAATTCTAGTGCAATTAGGCAAAATGGTGGAACCAAGTTTATAGTGGTCAGATTCTCATGGGATTGTGTTCTTAGAGGTGTCGAGAAGTCATCATCATCATCGGCAGACGCCTTGTCCCAACTATATTGGGGTCGGCTTCCAGTCTAACCAGATGCAGCTGAATCCCAATATTTTACATGGAGCGACTGCCATACTGAAGAAGTAACTTAAAAATAAGGTGGGAATACATATCATCACGCATATAATCCCCGAAGTGAACAGGCCTAAAATCCGGGCTATATTAATTTGGATTATGATATGTATGTGTGGCGTACTGTGAGCATGAGGTTCTGAATTCGATTCCCAGGGCGGGCAAAATTTTATTGGGTTTTTCCATCGGAATTTCTCAGTAGCAGCCACGGAGTCAGGATTTGTGAATGGTTGATAGCAATAGGCTTGCCCCCTATTACACGGGATTTAAACATTACTGGTTAAATTTTAGTATATGATTAGATACACCACCTTGGATTACAGGCGTGGTGTTATGTTATGTGATATGTATTGCCATCCACGACGCCGTGGAAGTGGCAAAGTTTTGGGCTAACCAAATATAAATACTGTCGATGTCATACCAGCGACACGAAGATGTTTAATTTAATACACTCACCGGCCTATACTTATAGTCGTTCGACGGCGCATGCTTGAAGTTAGGTCCAAAGTTCACACTGACAGTGACATTCTTATGCAAGGACACGGTAGGATAATAGCACCCTTCGTAAATGTCCACGAAGGCCTCGCCTTGACACTCGCCGTTCTTGAAATAGTAAATCTTACTGCCCGGTAATGGCTTGAGATTATTTAGAGATTCTTGTATGTTGTCCTTGTCTTCGTAGTAGAGGTGGCTCTTGAATTTTACTAAAGGCTAGAAGTAGAAAAAAAAATGATTAGTGTTATTTAAGTCTAGGGAAAGTATTTGTAGTTGATTTTCTTTTCCTCTAAAAATCAATCACTTTCGGTTGTCACCGAAAAGTGAGTGAGCCTTGACTAGAATAATCAACAAATGAGCTGTTAATTATTTTTTACATACTTATCTATTAAATGACTAATAGACCCTATTGCCGAAGCCTCTGTAGGAGCTCTAATCTTAGAAGAAGCCTTTCCAAATTTTCGCTTTACAGCTTTAATAAAACGTGGGCACAAGCAAAAGTGACTACTTCGTTTTTGTCTTTAGAAGTTTCTAGAAGAAAAATAGAACGTACCCTGTCTTTATATGTATTAGGAGTATACTTGGTGGTGACACTCTCAGGCAACACAACGAGGAAGCCTAGCGTGTCGCCCTCGCCGTACCCAGAGCTGTAGTGCTTGCCTTTAGACTCGTGGAACCTGGAACGTTTTGAATTTAAATATTAGAGAAAGTCTAATTATAAACCTAGTTTTCAATTTCATTGAGGTCATAACAAAAAAGTTCTAGTTCTTTAAACTGTTGGAGGAGAGACAGCTAACAATTAAGAATGAGAAATGAGCGACATAATATGGATTAGGTCCAAGGGGATGAGACATTTTTATTCGGAGACGAACATTTTCCAAATAAAAATGTCATCGCCATGTCGTTACTATGATGAAATACATGTAACTAAAAGAGTGATGAATTTAAATGTTGATGGATGGACGGAGAGAAGGAAGGAATGAACGAAAAAAGATGGACGGAAGACAATGGTGTTGCACTGATCCCAAGTAACATGTAACAAGGGCAGGGAGATGTTGGTGTGGTTACCTGGTTCCCTTCCGGCTCCTCCAGGAGTAACCGAACTTGTCGTACCCGAGCGGCGCCTGCAGGTTGGCGTAGCGCCGGCCCCAGCCCAGCCGCGCCGCCGCGCCCTCGGGCAGCTCCTCCACGCACACCTCCCAGTACCAGCTGCCGCGGGACACGCCTGTATAACACATTATATTTTATTGTAAAACATTATTCGTTATAAATACGCTGCCGAAACGTGGATACGGACATTCGGGTTGGTCCACAATTTCAAAGACGCTTAGCGCGCTATAGAGTGGGTCCTGCTGAGTTTCTTTGAAGGTTAAAATCCGAAATTAAATATCCGGAAAAAAAACTTGAGTTACATAGCCTCCGACAGCGCCAGCACCCACCCTGTTTAAAACTAGGCCAAGGACATTACAATCTAGAATTCTAGATTAAAATATCCTGTTACTAACCGAGAACTAAACCAAATAATTTCTTGTTGTATTAATGAGTGTTGCATTGAAAATGAAATCATGTTTTTTCCTTGTTAGATATCGGGGGCATAATGCCCAATGTTATCGATGAAATATAATATAAACACATTTTTTATATAAGAAGTCACATACAGAACTCGTTGAATTAATAATTGATAAATTGTAGACATAAAGGCACACAACTAGCTCATTCATCGACATGGTAATGATCAAATACTATAATTTTCGATTTTGCGATAATTGTGGAAAGAGGCTAACACAAGCGAGATTGTTGTCACCAGGAATCATTTGACCGCACATTTGAAAAGGAAGTCGCCAAGTCGCTGGTGATTACATAATCACTATTTTGGTATTATTTATGCTTACCATGCGTCGCCCGCACCATGCAGTATCCCTTATCCCCGGTGACCGCGAGCCTGTCCTCAGATATCTTGAGCTGCGGCGCCCTGTCGTGCAGCGCTAGCAACACTATACCGGGACACAAGGACCGGTACAACCAGCCCGGAATCGGCTTGCCACTCCACTCGTTGCTTTCATCGAACTCCTAGATGAAATGTAAGATTTTATAGCAGTGGTACAAGAGATATGTTTCACATTTTCTGAATCGTGGAATGAATGATTATAGAAACATTAAACGACGAAAATTTAAATATTGACGTCCATGTGTGATTACAGGCGTGATCATAACATCACGCCTGTAATCCCCGAAGGGTTACGCAGAGGTGTACCTAGCAGTAGCGAAGGGCCAATTTTTGTAAGAGGTAAGCCGGAGTACATATCTTTACTGTGAAGAATATTATTGGCTATAGAATACGGACTGTGTCATTTTTCAAAGGGAAGCCGGCAGGAATCGGGTTGTATAGAAGCTTCGCCACTGGTACCTAGTAGTACACCCACATGTTCTCGCATGTCTTATGTTATTTTGTTTTATAGTCTACTGGACAGGCACGCGATGATCCAACCACCTGATTAGAAGTTTAAGGAGAACTTTAAAAGTTCTGACAGAGGGGATGTTTCTTCTATTCCAACAAATCTTTGTGGTTCTTTCTTCAAAAGACCATCTCACACACTTATCTGCACAGTCCTCATGTGAGTTGACCAAGATTACGTCTAGACCTTAAAAGAGACTATGACCAATGAATTTGTTTCGGCTTACTTCTCAGAGTAGTCAAGTACTATAGTATTTGCTAGCCGATGTTTAGATCGGCCTCATCTAATTAAAAAAAAAGACGACGTGTAAAAGTGTTTGTAAAATACTATTTGCAAAGTAAACATCATTAATCATAGCAAAAAGTGTGCTGGAAAATGGCTATTCTTGGACGAACTAGGTAAAATGATTTAGCATGTACAGGGTGTAAACAGACCCTTCACATAGCCGTCAACCAAGCATTCTGTACATCAAGTAGTATCTAAGTAACTTTATGCAAAAATTATTGCTGGGAATAGACTTTTTTTTTGGGGTGAAAAATCACGTTTACGGTAGGACTCGATGGAAAGCACTCAAAGCATTGTGCTGATGGATGGATTGATTGAAAAAAAGTACGGGGGCCGTGGAGGTGTGTAAAGTAAAAATCTTACATTAAAAATATGTATTTAAAAAAAACTTGTGAAAAAGTTGGAAATTTGACCCCCAATATCTCCGTAACTAGAAGGTTCCCAGGTATAGTCTAGAACAAAAAAATGATCGCAAAGATGGGGAGAACAAGTGCCTTTCGGCTAAGTTAAGGGTCTATTTACACCCTTTTTAGTAAACGATAATATTTTGAAGTTTATTCTTCGTTTTTTGCCCTCACCTGTCGGAAAGGCGCGTGCGGATCGGGCTCGGCCAGTATGTACCGGTACCCGTCCTTGTTGAAAGGATGTTCCGTAGGGTACCCATGTGAGGGTAGTTTCAAGGCGCCCAGGTCGGCCGTGCGTCCCTTCTTGCCGACGGGTGCCCCGGTGTCTGCGGCTCCACCGACTGCGGGTCGACGTTTCCCCTGTCTGCCCTTTACGTTGCCCGCTAAAGGTACTGGAAGAAATTATTTCCTTGGTGAAAAAAAAAAGAATAAAATCGCTCACAAGCTTGTAGTTTTTTTAAAGTGAAACTTTACAAGAACATTTAATTGTTTTTAGTGGCCTATTCGCAAAGTTCTATAAGTAGAACGTTTTTGAGAGATTTTTAGTGGTAGTCGTTTCCCCTTTACAAAATAACCCTTTCATTAATTTGACTATTGAACGGATTTTGATGAAACTTTACAAGAATAACACACAACAGGAATTCCTCAGTAGCAGCCACGGAATCTAGATTTTCGCCCGGTGGTGGCAATAAGCTCGCCCCTATTACATGGGACTCAAAACATAACTGGAAAAATGTGAGTATATGTTTTTTACAGTAATATAGCCAGTGGCGTAGCTAGGGGGGGATGGCGGGGGCGGCCCGCACCGGGTGTCACCCGCCTTGGGGTGACACCCGACCGTGACCATTAATAGTGCCACCTATAAAATTTCGTAAAACTTTGGCAGATTGCATAACCGCCACTATAGTCCTTTCGATGTAGGAAGGTGCAGGTGAAATTAGATGTACCGTTCCTTTTTAATCTTGAACGTTACCTTGATTTATTACTTTTTTTTTTTTTTAATTGATTTTTGGGATGACACCTACAGTATCCGCACCGGGTGCCACCCATGCTAGCTACGCCACTGAATATAGCTCCTATAGCTCTTAAATAACAGAATAACACATAGGCTATAATTTATAAAGATGTAAAAAAAATATTTACGCGGGCGAAGCCGCGGGCGGAAGCTAGTTTACTATATTTGTGGAGTGTGCTTATCAAATTCGTAGTCTGATACAAAAACGAGCACGTGGTAGGTGGTACTACAAAATAAACAAATACATTTTTATCAGCGCAAATTACGGAGGCGATGCGCAATGGAAGAAAATTAGCACCGCTCATGACGAATAGCTACCGTTGCAATTAGTATCAGCTAGCGTAGTAGGTACATCAGATTTAATAGTTCATGTATGATTATAGTAATGCAATTCCTACTATTATAGCTCTGATTGTTACCATTAATAATGAAAATTACCGTCCTCGGGAGTCGGGAAAAAATTTACCTAATAATGAAAGCATAACGTGCTTTCGAGGTACATTTTTCGCCAGTCGTTACAGGTAATAAGTGACCCGAAAGTCTGACAACCAGTCTTACCAAGGGGTATCGTATCGTATTACCCGGTACTAACTGGGTTGTGGTGAGATAGGCAATCGCTCCATGTTAAATACTGGTATTCAGCTGCTTGCGGTTAGACTGGAAGCCGACCACAACACAGTCACAGTTGGGAAAAGGCTAAGCAGACGATGGGTCGGGAAAAATGTATGGTACCTCGTTATTGATTCACCATTTCTAGACAAAACCTCTCAGTAAATTTAACTTCTGTAAGGCTGAAACAATCTAGCTGTCACATTGTTTTTCAAGGCCTTCGTCTAGACCTTGGCGATTTACGTCGTGCAAGTGGCATTCAACCTTAGGGTCGCAGTTACAAGGTCGACTATACAAAGGTACAATACCCGAGCACAAAGACAATTTGATGTAGTCTATAGCAACTATCACAGGCATACGAGTCAGAGAGACGCAATCTACAATGCCGAACTTATACTTAAACTCATCATCATCTTTCATTATTGTCCTGCCCTTATCCCAATTTTTTTGGGGTCGGAGCAGCATTGACAAAGAAGTCTTCTATAGGTACTTCTTTATTACTCGTCATCTCTGCCGTCTGTTTCCTCTTCAGTCTTTCAATATTTGCGGACGGTTACCATACCACGTTACGAAATTATCCTGTAGCTATCGTTTCTTTGGTTTCAGACATACTCATATGCAAGAACAACTATCTGTAGGCTAAACAAATAGGTACTTTTTCATTTCGAATCGACATGTAGGTATTTGCACAGGTTGCTGCCTTATAGGTATGCATTGATGCAATTCTGAAAAGTCGTTTAAAAATAAACTCAATATGATAGAGTTCTAGATATTACAAGTAAGTTTTACAGATGATGTACAGGATTTTACAGATGAGGTAGATGGATTCTGCGAGGTCTGATATGAAAGAAACAGTAGCAAATGATAGATAGCATGCCGATAGGGGAGAATGGCAGAAATTAACGCTTCCGACCCCAAGTAGGTATTTAGCACGAGTTACGAGCAGCAAGATAATGATATAGATTTACAAAATGTTTTTAATTTCTTTTTAATTGCTTCTACACTTTAACATGTCATCATCTAGGTATTTATGATCCAATAATCAGACAATATTACGCAAAACTGCTAAATAACGAGTAACATGGCAGGTTAATGCTATGGTACCTACCTACTTATCGCATAAAGGAAGTGTGCTTTCTCAAGCGCAAACCTAATAAGATAGGGTTCCTATACTTGCTATGCTAGCGACGTTATTGAAATAACCGAGTATAGAAATAGTGAGGGGCAACACACTCCGAAGTTTTCGCTTTATTATTGTCATTTTATGGATATCTGTTAATAATAATTTCAGTATGGGTGGGTAAGTATATTTTTCTTAACTTCTTGAGCTATTATTAGCACGAAATTCGACATGAAATTTAAACGCGTATGAAAGAAAACTGGAGCAAAATAATGGCCAACGGACAGTGACATGTGAATAAGATGCAGTCATAGAGTAAACATCGTGACCTCATTCCACATCGCTGCAAAATGTCTTCCTATAGCTACCTACTTACCTAGTCTGTTTGTAAGTATGCCTTCAAAATGGACCTGAAATGTGTATTTTTTTATTTGCTCTTAAACCCGTAAAAGCTCACAACATGAGCAGTTTCCCATTACCCTTAGTTATGGGCAGAAATTACTGTGATATGATTTTTTCAGTGTTCGTAGTGCTCCAAAACTGGCCTCAAAACGAATGCAATTATTTTCTGTCGGTAGGTATCTCTATTATACCTACTTAATTATTTAATGTTAGTTGATGGGTGAGACGAGGACAAAGCTCCGACGTAATAGTACCTAGTATTTAATTTAGTCCCTTGTTAGACTACGGACTCTTTTTTTTTTTTTTTTTTTAACGTGGTAAAATCATCAAATGAGTCCTCCCACCCAGGGCAGAGCGGGAGGGACTGTCAGACTTGTACTGACTAAAATCCACGGTGTCCTTCAGTAGCCCTTTATGTTCCAGGGTCACGGTAATTCTATGAGTCCCGCGACCCCGGCAGGCTTTGGCCCTCTAGAGGGGGGCCCCGTCATTATGCTGACACTCTTTGAGGCGCGCGTGGAACACAACGCGCCGTCGACCCGGGCATGGTCCATGGTCGGACAGCGAGTCGCCCATTACTCGCCGCCCGCATGCCCGCGCCTACGGTGGCCGGAGATCGTCTGCCGACGTCCGGCGCCGTGGGCGTCTACCACTGCGGCTGGTGTGGAGGGAGGACGCTGTCCTCTCCCTCACGCGGCCCGCCTCCTCCTTCGCGAGCATGACTGCTTCGCAGAAGGAGGCGACCGCTTCCCACTCCGTCTCGCCCCGCAGCATGGCCTTGACCAATGCCGGGCGCGAGAGGGCTCCGCCTATCGCCGCCGTGAGGACACGGCGGTGCTCTGCCCAAGCGGGGCAGTCCTGCACCGTATGCTCCACCGTGTCCTCCAGGCGGTCCTCGCAGTGGTGACACCCAGGCGTTTCCTCCTTCCCCATATGACACAGGTACCTCCCGAAACTTCCGTGTCCGGTGAGGACCTGCGTCACGCGGTAGGTCAGGACGCCGTGACGCCTATCCAGCCACTCCTCAAAGAGGGGTCTTACCGCCGCGATTGCGGCGTGCCCGAGACTACGGACTCTTGAACATTTTTTAAGGAGTTTTATTCCTAACAATGATAAAAATGACTAAAGAAGCGACATAGACTGAACGGCAGCAACCAACATACAATCAATCGATTGCGCTATTCCTGTCTTCTTCGAAGAAAAACGTAGTTTCATTGAAATCATTAAATACCTCCGACGTCATTGAATTCTAGCAACACGGCTATCTAGACTGAACACATACACGACAAATTGCTCGTTACAATAAGAAAAATTGTACATAAACATTTTCCGCAATGGACAAAAAATATTTCGAGTGAAACACTAAAGATAACGATTGTGGCTTGGCCATGCTTTTAATTTCCTCATCAAACTGGGTTTGATATCAGAAAAATATCATTACGGTAGCAATAAAACACTTTACAACAGAAGATTATTCGACATAAGTACAACAGCTAAAACGACTGCAGCTTTATTGCAAAGATGACGGACAAAACCTAATTGAATAAACGAATAAAGTGACTCCTATTATACCACGCCAACCATGCCAATCGTATAACTGCAGGAAACAATTATTTATGCAAAAGGATGTCAACACAATACCATACAGCTATTAAAATACATAACTAAAATCAATTGAAATCTTAACTTACTATCCATGTCGTCAGCACCGATAACTGGACTAACTGACAAATATATTTAGTGCAAGTGTTGATAAGATTAAGAACACGTATCGAGACGAACCTACGCGCGATACCGCTGGGGTCTTACGTGACAAACAACACAACAATGTGGAACGCCGAACATAAACAACCCGCCAACATCATATAAGGAATAAAAATAGTTTTAGCCTTATACATACGTTACTTTAACGAGATAAAAACACGACGCGAATACCATACCCAGCTACTTATAACTATAAACATTTGTTCAAGGCAAATTACGATTCTGATAACAGATAGCCGTGTTTAACTAATTATGTATGCACATAACATTCTGAGGAGGTGTAACAGTGAATTTGAAAAGAAAGAAAAAAAAAATCGGACGTAACTCACCAGCCATAAAGTTCAAGGTGATTATGAAGTGAACTATTTAAATCTAAAATCAATAGAGGAGAAATCGCGCGGCTAACGCGACGGTCCTATGTGTACTTATCGGCGAATATAACGACACACTAACGTAGAATATAGTGTTTTAATGCGCCCGCTGTGTGCGTCGAGAACTTCTGTTTACATACACCAATGCATAAAGAACAATGTCATTATTCAATAACATGTCTTTGTGGTTGACTCTACAATTCTATGTATGCACCGCGCGCGTTACGTGTATACGTTTTTCAGTGTTTTGGATCGTTTCCAAAGCGACATGTAAGTCGGTCAATTATGGTGTTTATGCCACTCAACAATTTCCAACTTGACGTGATATAATTGAGGTCTGATTAGTGGGTCGCGCTTGGCATAATCTTCTTTTCTGTGACTGTAAATATTATTCTAGATTAATTCTTTGATTAAATTGACGATTTATTACAAAAAACATCCATTAATTTACTATGTCTACTTTACTTGATTGGCAAAACAGGGTCGACGTCTTCAGAGAATTGTTTTTGGTTCGTTATTGTACAGTTGAATCTTCATAAATCCCACTCTAGTTAAATGAGCGTGCTCATTTAAACATATTTTAATAATATTATAATCGGCCTTGACAACCGTTTTGCATAATTATTTTATTATTGAGCAGCAAGTATTGTTTTTGATGTCTGGGAATAAGAGAAATAAGAATAAAAATATTTTTATTTCATTCAAGAGCCTTGCTCTTGTTATGGTGGAAGCGCCACGGTAGCCCGCGAAATACAAATTTTCTTAAGTCTTTTGCAATTTGCAGGTCAGTTTCTGGCTAGGCCAGTGCAGCGGTGAACAGTTTCGGAGATATAACGTCTCCCTGTCTGACACCTCGCTGCAAAAGGATAGGATCCGAGGTCTGGTCCTGAAGTCGGACTGACATGGTGGCGTTTTTGTACAAACACTTCATCACCTCGATGTACCGATAGTCGATTTGGCACCGTTGGAAAGACTGCAGTACAGCCCAGATCGAATCGAAGGCTTTCTCGTAGTCCACAAACGCTAAACAGAGGCAGGTTATACTCTCCGAGCTTCTGTATAACCTGCCGCAGCGTATGTATGTGGTCTACGGTGCTAAAGCCTTTTCGAAATCCGGCTTGTTCGGGAGGCTGAAAATCGCCAAACCTGCGCGCGAGACGATTCGTGATGACTCTTGAAAACAACTTGTAGACATGGCTTAGAAGTGAGATGGGCGTATAATTGTTCAGCCGAGTATTGTCGCCCTTCTTGAAGAAGAGTACCACCACACCCCTGCACCATGCCTGTGGTGTTTGGCACCCGGTGCCTTGTTGTTTTTAAGCTGTTTCAGAGCCATCCTAATCTCGTACAGGCTGACGTCCGTGACGTGTTTGTTTTTACTTGATGAATAAATCATCACTCTACTGATTTTAACATTGATCCCGAAAATGGACCACACATCCAATCTATAGATTCCTTTATGGATACTAACGCCGATTTTCATTAGGAAACACCTAAAGAAACGCCTAAATATTACTGTGAAATCTCCAAATCTCAACACACATCCAAGCATTAAAAAGCCAACAGTAAGTTTTTACTTAGGAATTAATTTTGGTACTGTCTAGGTGTAAGTAAAGTATATTCAAACTAACTTGTAGCTATGCCCATGTCAGTAACCTTGAGCTGCCCCTGCTTGATCATAGCTTCATAGTTGGGCTTGATAGCCGTCAACTCCATGTTGTACAGCCCAAACATTGGTCCTTGGTTGGCGTCCTCCTCGTAAGTGAATAGTACTTGGATGTCCTTTATAAGGGCCCGCTGTACAGTTGCGTACCAGGATTGGGTTACTCTGGAAAATTATGGTGTATTAGGAAATAATGACTGGATTATAACCTAGTTTTGGAACCCCTAACACTAGTGTTTTATAGTTTTTTAAAGGTCTAGAAGGATTCTAGATAAAGTCTAGAATAACCGAGAAGACCCAGATCCTTTTAGGGAGAAAACTAATGCATTATTTTATAAAATACTTATTTTAAAGAAAAGTACAAGTATTGTATTATTAAATAACATTTTATACCTGAATATTCATAAATAAAAGCACTTGTCTTGAAAATTCTTGAATTAACAAGAATTGTCAATTTGTGTTTTGTTTTTTCATCTTCAAAAGATCAAAGATGCCAGAAACTTATTTTGAAGTTACTTAGAAACTTTTTGGACCACCTGTGTTTTTTTTTTACTGTTTTGGAGAGCAGCCTGATAGAATAATATTTTTCAAGATTTCTACTGGAATTTCACAATTTCTATCTACGATTCATTAACAGATTCAAATCTATAAATTATATTTTGAAATATTTGAATATAAAAACATTAAAATTGTATAAGTTTTAAAACTGACATGGTCACTAACACTATCATATTTTTTTTTTAATTAGCCTATTCTCTCCCACTGCTGGGCAAAAAAAAAACTGTCCCAGTGTTTTGCCTCCTTTGGCCAATCAGTCAGGAACGAGTCCAAATCGTCACACCAGTGTTTCTAAACACTGTCATTAACACAAACTAAAAACTAAACAGTGTGTTCGTGATCATTGTGCTTGCAACAGCGCCGAAATATCGGAAACTCAAAATAAATAGTAAACATGATAAATATCCCATTTTCAGTATTAATGATAGTATTCAAATTGTATCAGGAACACCAAGCTACTGGTGGCCGGATACAAATTTTTATTATCAACCCAAGAATTTGTTCACATAAGCACTTACCTTCTCGGCATAGTAGTCATGGCTTCCCAGTACTGGTCTATGTACGGTATGATCTCCCGATCCTTGCTGAACAGAAGTCTGTTGCTGCCATCCTTCACAGTCTCTTGCTTCAAGTTTGCTATAGCTGTCAAACACATCTGAGGGAATGCTGAAAACAAGGAGACACATAAACCAGGTAAAATGAAATTCACCAATCTTTTGAATTAATATGGTGATCATGGAATTACTTGTAGTATAGTGTAGAGCTCCCTTGGTAAGTACAGTAAATGAGGGCAGCAGTACATAGCCTGTACAGAAAACATCAACCTAAATTATAAACATTTCACTGTATGTCAGCTTTCACTACCTTATAAATAAATAGATATAGAGGTATACACTTTGTACTTGACTATCTTATGCAGTTCATGGTGAAGGTCAAAACATGTCTTCACTGAATAGCCCCTATGTGGTAGTGACTACTGTCACTCATCATCTGCCTTTTCTTTACTATTTTGGGGTCGGCTTTCAGTCTAACCGGATGCAGCTGAATACCAGTATTTTATATGGAACGACTGCGTAATATTTAGTGAATATGGTCACTAAAACATCTAAATAAAGATTGTCTTTACATAAATTAAACGTTAAATACGTCATAGTATCCACATACTCACGAGCTTGGTTCTTCTTGAAGGTTTCAAGTCCAGTCGGAGAGCAGTTCTTGCAAATAAACAAATAGTTTGTCATGAATGGCACCAACTTCCCAAGCTGGTAACCAATACATGATTCGTGAAACCATCGATTGCAAGAAGCGCATAGTAACTCTGCTATGTTCAGATTTCGATCTTTCCCGCTATAAATGATAAAAAAGGTTATTATTGGAACTCTTCCGAATTTAAAAAAAGTCTGAATCTAGGAAGTCTTACTCACCAGTAGCAATTTCCTTGAGATTCATTCGAGATCTTATTTGATTTATTCCTTTCTGTATTGTCTCCCGGCTTTTGAGATTCCGATTGATTGTTGTGAGCGTTGTTGGAACCAGCATCGGACTCGGAGGATTTCTTGTATGACTCCGTCGTTGCTGACGACATTTTCAATATTTAATGGCTTTATTGATCGAAATATATTAACTCATTCACATTTTATGAATTCAGTCAATAGAGTAAAGTTTCCAAAATAAATAAAATACGAAATTACGGGGACATCAGCGTTCAAGGTGAAGTGTTTAAGCAAAATATAACATCAGCAAAAATGGTAGCTCATACAAAACCATTTGTCGGCGGTAGTGTTGCGTGTAAATAGTTGGGACAGAAAGAGACCAAAAATTGTTTGACATGTAGACTAGGCTATTTTATTTAGACGAAGAACTTTCGTTCAGAAATTAGCTCACAAACTGATGTACAATAATGAAAGTTTTTTTTACTTGTATTTATTGTTAAAATATATTACAAGTACTTTAATACGTAATTTTTCAATAATAACAATCAAGTAAAATAATAGTATCTCGATTTTTCAACAAAAAAAAATTAAGTTCCGTCAAGTCAAAAAAAAAAACTGAATTTTGATTGTGATTCTGTTTTCTGTTCTGACTTCTGTCATCTTTCAAATCAACAACGGTTGTCGTGGTTACTTAGTAGAATTTGTTTTTATTGTTTATCAGAAATCAGAAACAAAACAATTTGCTGGGTTTGCGTTATTTTAATAAAATGGATTCAGTAACGAGCACGGACAACGTATGCATGGAGATTAAGATGTCTCAAGAGAACATTTTACTTGAGATTATCAAGGAAATTTGTAGCGAAAACAACAAATTGTCTGATAAACTGAAGGGGAAGGTGAACAGAATCATCGCTAACTGCGACCTCTCGTATTATTCTAGTCTGCACAGGCTGAGTACCGGGGATGAGAGCACTGCTACTGTACTAGGTAAGGTACAAAGAATTTATAATCCTACACCCCACATAACACTGCGCCTTCTTTTTTCCAAAGGAAAGGGGGAGGTTAGTAGAACCCTTCCGGAAAACTAGACGTGTTGTAATAATTTTATTATATCGCAAATCGCACATTTTTTTGTTGAGTAGGCTTACTATAATGTCAAACAGTTGGTTCTATTTCTATGGATGCTTTGAACCACCAAAGACCAATAAACCAAGACCCATTTTAATTAAAGCTAATGATCACTGAGTTGCTTTAGTAGATAGCCACAAATTGCTGTGTTGCATTCCAAAAAATATGTAGTTAGAGCTTTTACTTACATTATTTAGTTATCAGTATTATTTTCCGTATTTAACAGTGTATTCCATATTTATTGATTCTCATTACTCCACAAACTGGAAACTGGTTAGGAAATAACTGAAACTGTAGTAAAAAGATTAACAAGTCAACAAGAATTGTTTGGATTAAGTTAAGAGTTCAGTTGCCTGCAGCATACCACAGCAACACAAAGGCAGCCTGCCAGTTCTTTTAATACGGGGTGAATGTTGAATAATGACCAGGGACCAACTGTTTACAACCAACCCATTTAGATTAGTCATTAAAAGGGTAACCCTTATATTATGGGTTGACCATTTACGTATTGCTGATTTACCAGAATGAACACTTTCTTGCACATTTTATGTATGAAAATAACCTCTGTGATTGAACTGGTTATTATAAACTAGATAATATGGGTTAACCTTCTAGAGTTAGTCACCTAACCTTAAAAAATTACCCAATTAAAACCTGTATACGGATAACCTTTATGGTATCTTGTTTTCTCCAGCATGTCCCTCCATCTTCTACCTGCTACAATGCTTTAAGGTTCTATTAAGTAATACTTGTATTTACATCTTTCTGATTATGTTCCAGGATTCATGCGCCAATCTGCAGCAGAGCTATCATTTGATGAACAAACTGAGTTCAACCAGGCAATACTGCAAAAGATACAAACCAAGCTGCCAGCATTCACTTCTGAGCTAGAACACCTAAAGCAGTCCACCAGCAATAAGAAACCAAAGAATGATGAGAAGAAGGAACTTCAGGTATTAAATTATTATAATAGACCCATACAGGGCTTCTATCTGTCCAGTCTTGTTTATACATTTCTGGCTTTTTGGTCTCCCATGGCCAATAGAAATGATAGCTGCACTTTGCAATATACGGGTTTTTTTTTAATTTTGTCCAAGCGTAATACTTGTGTGTATGTGGTACTTGTGGCGCTAACAGTGAACAGGTTGGCTGCAATTTTAAAAATAAAAGGCGTTCGGCAGGACCAGCCTCCAGTCACGCTAAAAATACGACTATGAAGGATTATGAATTGTAGTCGTATTTTTACCTTTTCGTAATATTATCACTACTATGTGCAAGTCACAAACAAAGTTTTTATTATCTTTCAGGCCAGTATTGATGAAAAGCTAAACACTCTTGAAGAACAAGAGAGTGAGAAAGTGGAGCTGATGATGGAGTGGCTCAACCACAGACTTCGAGATGTAACAAACTTCAGCCATGATTCTAGTGAACTGCTGACTTTGAAGACTAAGATCCTGAGTTTGAAGTCTAAGTGAGTATTAGAGAATAGTCTTTCAGTATGTTTTCCATTGGTATCATAAAAGACCAAAGCCTCTAGACTTAGATAGAACCCATAATGGTACCAATGTTAAAGCCTGTAGACTTATCTAGGACCCATAATGGGCCCCAAATATTATTTAACCTTTCATTCTTTTCCTAATGTCAATCATGGATCCAGAAACTTCTGAGAAGGAAAAAAACATTACAACCTTGTTTGTCTGAAGCAGTCTATTTGTCCACAAGTTAATTAAGTAACACAATCCACACAATAACAATGTACTATGAGATAACTATGACGTTACAAATGGAACATTAAGACAACTAATGACTGTTGTCTCCATAATTGTTACTCATTTAAAGATCATAGTGTAATGGATAATTATATTTATACGTTTTTAATGTTGGACCATGACCTATGTCAAAACAGGTTTAAAGGAATTATTTCTAAAGAAGTTTTTATTCTTCTACGAAATGCTATAATGATCTGCTTTTTTTCCAAGGTATTAAGGGTCACTTGTTGCGTCATTCATTTCATATAGCGCCAAATACGTTACATAATAACATAACATTATGCCTGTAATCTACGAAAGGTCAGGTTCACCAAGTTCAATATAATACACCCTCATTTCACCAGTTACCTAATACTATGAAGTAAATTACACTGTTAGTCTCTCAGAAAGGTTTATATAATTGAAATTATATGAGGGAATGCGGGATGTGAGGCAAAGACGGCGCTGTCCTAGAACTTTGTAATAAAACCAATTAATTTATTTTCAGAATCCTCCACCTACAAATCTTGCAGAACATCTTCACTGAAACGAACCAGTCTATAAAGGCGTACAGTGAGATACATAAGGATTTGAAAGATTCCATCAAAGAAACTGAGCAGAGGATTAAACACTTTCGCAGTATTATTGATACTGATGCACTTTAAAACACATTCACTGGCGAAATGTGGCTGTACTGTACGTACACCTCTGTGTAACCCTTCGGGGATTGCGGGCGTGATGTTATGTATCCATCACGCGTAGGTACATCGAAATTGTCGTCAACCCAAGTTATTTGGGATCAGTGTAACTAAGTGATGTTTGATCAAAATTATACCTACAGTTGGAGAAACGGTTTAGATCGACAGGATGAGATGATTATTTAATGCAAGGCCAGTCATATTATTTTTACAGCAGAGGCGTATACGGTCGTATACGTACATCCTCTAAAAATACTAAATACCTCTAAAATAGGTACTTAGCATGTAATTAGGAGATTTCATCACCACTGCTCTCAAAATGGATAAAGGAAACTGCAATGTCCAGGACCAAAAATTTGAAGACACGAATCCACACTGGGTCTGCGTGGTGGATTATGGCCTACTGCTACACATGGAGAGAATTCTTGTGTCCCAGCAGTGGAAACGTTATAGTCTGATTATGCTAATTGTGTGTCTTACTGAATTGTGTATGATCTATTATTTTACCTGCAAGCAGGGATTGAAAACCGGTACGAATTTGGGTTCCGGTTTTTCATTTCGGTTCTTTAAAAGGTTCTTCTTTTCGGTACGGTTCTGGTTCAGGTTCCGGTTCGGTTCTGGTTCCAAAGTACCGGTTCCTAATAAAAGTTCCAATATACCGGTTCCGTATCATCCGATTTAAAGGTTCTCCAAGAAAGAAGGGGTATGTTTGACGCGTGCCTGGCGTGTCTTTTCTTTCAGTTCGCCATCGAAATATTAAGGAGTAGAAGTCTGTACTGTACAGTGTCAGCAAATATTATTAGATAGTGGTTTGAATAATCTAGAGTTATAAAATGACTGTTAATTAATACATTTAATATAAAATGGACAACGATAAGTTTCATCGTATTGTATTTCACTTGGCTATTATTATGAGCGGCATTGTATGAACTCGAAGGACTCGCTTTGAAGAAGAACCGGTACAATAAAGGTTCTTAAAGGTTCCAATTTAGGTTCCGGTTCCGGTTCGGGTACTAAGTAACGGAACCACTAAATACCGGTATTTTACCGGTATTTCGGGAACCTTTTCGATCCCTGCCTGCAAGTAAGTCAGGAAGTCTTATTTTTGTTTATTTCTAATATTATTCGTAATAAACGTTGTATATTAAATATTGACATTTCTGTTTTTCGTATTTCCTTTTGGTTTTCCCATGTGAGCCTTTTTGCCATCTATCACCACAAGAGATGATTGGGGAAGCAGCTACTAAAGAAAGTGGGTCGCACTCGCTTGCTAAATGCCGTGATTGTGACGTAGACCTTCGATTGTTGGAGAGAAAATTTCAAAAATGCAATGCAACGGTAGACCCCACTCTACCGTTGATAGACACCAATAGCCATAACCGTAATATTCAGCAGCTCGTTAGGCTGAGTGCTGTGCATTATGCACGGGGAAGCCGACCTGCGAATTGCAAAAAAAACTGTAATTAGAAAAAAATGAATTTCTCGGCGTTCCCCCTTACCTGTCAAATAAGATAAGTATAAGATACCTAGTGCAAAAGTAGAAAAACCAGCACCTGTAATTCTTGATGTCGAGATACATAAAGATTTGTGATTATGAATTTTACAGGTGAAGATATCTTTAAACACCTAGTACATCCAATAAAACCATTCAGTCGAATTGAGAACCTCCGTCTTTTAAAGTCGGTTAAAAAAAGTCTTTATAATACATAATTATAGGCATTATATCGCCCTTTAACCTGGAATGATATCATCTGGTTGTTACGGTAATACGGGAACAACAAAATTTGGGAAATCCCATGGGTAGCACGGGTCGTATAAATATAATAAAAATAATACAATACATAGTCGCATTTTGTGTGTGTGTGTGCTTAATTATTCTAAACTTCACAATGGAGTTTGCTTACTTCGTCTATCAATATGCCTGCTTATTAATTAAACTATGATTTCGTGTTTGCGAAAAACCCGCGTTTTGCTTCTATATCCCACAAGCGGTGAACACGGTGGACGTATAACCTACATCGTTGTCTGACGTATAAAATGTATAGAGCGCAATGTGTGTTGGCATTGTTAGCACTGTACGCGGGGATGGCGCACTCCTTCTCTTGGGGTGAGTTCAAGAATCATCAATTTCGGACTAGTTTTTACTCGTGTGATCGGAAATAATCCAACGTCATAGAATGCGGCTCCATCGTGTCCTTGTTGAGTCATTCGCTTTGTATTTAGTTAGTGTAAATATGTCACAATTGCATTAATACGTATGTACCTATATAGTTACTATTATTTATCTACTCATACGCCAGCACACCACCACCACATTTAAACGTAGATACCTGTAAGTGGTTGTTAAGTTTATTTTCACACCCATCTTTTATCGTATTATTGGGTGTAAAAGTTAAACTTTTTATCGATCCAAATGCTTAAGAATTTAGTAGATATACTTTTATCGCCATATTGAACGTCTGGCTTTTTATTGTTTTTTTAGATTTATTTTAAGGTTATTTTCGGTTAGCAAGGTTATTATGTCATTTAGGTTATCGTTTATCTCTTTTTCGAATGTCTCATCATTTTGACTTCTGAATAATATTGTAGGTAGGCCTATACTATGATCCGCGAATAACAAACATCATCGGATTATTAATCATTTTAGGCATGGTGCCATTAAATATATGATGACGAATAATGGTGCAAGGACACCCCGAATAAACTAAAATAAAAAAATAAAAATTTAGTTTTTTTAAAGAAGCAGGTTTTATTGATACAAGTAAATTGTTCCCGGTTCGTAGGTACCTAAGGTATGATTGAATTAATTCAAGGATATTGCCTCTGATGGCACATTATTCCAATTTGTTTAGGAGTATTTTATGGCTAACACAGTCAAAGGCCTTCAACATATCCATAAAAAATGCAACTACTGGACTTCTACTGTCCGTATTAGTCAGAACGTGATCAACAAGCGCAAATATAGCTGAATTAATACTTTTTTTTCCTGAAATCGTATTGTTCGCTGATTAAGGTTTTGTTGGTTCCTAAGGAATAATTTTATGAAGTCTTTTTTCAAATACTTAAGAGAAAACCAGAAAAAGTGCAATAGGCCTGTAGTTGCTTGGATCTTGATTCTTGCCTGTCACCTTTTTTAATTAAACACCAGTTTCTCAATGCAATTATTAATAACGTGTCTGAGTAGGTATTGTTGCAACAATGGAAGATGTAGCTTTAATCACTTTTTCATCATATCCTATCCATGTGGTTATATTCTCATATCCAGCGCTTTTAGTATTTTTTAGAGAATTAATAATTTTAATATGGTCAGGGGGTGCCGTGGGTATCATGAATATTAAATTAGAATTTGTATTAAATGTCAATATATAGGGTGGATGGTGATGGCGGATGGATGGCGGACGAATGCTTAAACTTATTCTGTGATTTCGGCGGTATCTCCAGTCCTATGCTCATAACTCTTGCCGTTACGCCCATACCGACCTGTTCCGATTTCCGGTACCTCGGGCCGCTTGTCCAAGGGGATGGTGAAGTAGACCGAGACGTAGCGCACCGAATCAACTCAGGATGGATGAAATGGCGACAGGTCACTGGAACAACTAACAACCCACGGATGCCCTTCAAGTTAAAGGGGAAAATAGTCCAAGTATAGTCAAAGTAACAAGTACGTGATTAGACCAGTCGTACTGTATGGATCGGAATACTGGGCTGTGAAGAACATGGATGAAAAAAGATTGCATGTAGCGGAGATGAGAATATTTAGGTGGGTGTGTGGTGTGTCATGAATGGATAAAGTAAGGAATGAGTATATTAGAGGAAGTTTGAAAATTGCGCCACTTACAGAAAAGTTGAAAGGGAATCGACTGTCTTGGTATGGACATGTGATGAGGTCTGAGGAGGGACAAATCGCATGTGACTAAAAGACTGATGAATATAATTGTTGATGGATGGAGTGGGAGAGTAAGACTAAGGCAACGATGGATGGATTGTGGAAGGAATGAAATGAAAGAAAAAGGTGTAAATATTGCGTGACGGTTGACAGGGGAGAATGGAAGAAAAAAAACGTGTTGCGCCGACCCCATGTAACATGGGACAAGGGCAGGAAGATGATGATGTCAAAATACAGGGTGGAAGGGATACCGACGCTAAAACGATAACCACGTATTCAGTACATCAATGAGCGTGGTTCGTGTGGCTGAGTTTTAGGCTAAATACGTTTGAATTTTTTACCATCGATGCAGCATACTGACCAGAAAAAAAAAATCCTCCCTTCATAGAAATTTTTCGTCGGTTATTAAAAAAAACAGCTGTTTCCTACAAAACTGTCCACTCTGCTGCATACCTACTATCAGGTATGAAACATGTTCAGTATAGTTACTGCCATTTTTCTGATAGCTTATGAACGAATGAATCCAATGAAAACCAAATATGTAGTTAAAAAAAATCCGACTCTTGAAGTACAAATTACATGATTGACTTCCTTGTGCAGTTGCGCTATTAGTTTTCTAAAATAGTATCCACCACAGTGCCTACTTTTAACAAACGTATCATCAATAACACGATTTTTCCTCACAAAGGTAGTATTTTAACAAAACTGAGTAGTACCGATCCTTTTTCGATGCACACCTTCCTTGCTGTAGATTTTCTTGTTACCGCTGTGATGTTGGCTGTTTGACTCAATTAGCCTATCTTATTTTAAGACAGTCAAAGCAGTATTTTTTCTGTTTTAACGTCAAACTTGATGTAGGATTAGGACCAGCGCGGTGACTTTGGTGATTATTATAATGGGTAGCATTTTTATTAAAAGAATAGGAAACGCTGAAGAAGACAAGATTTTTAAATAACATTATTTTGTTTCAGAAATCGTTATAGTCGTTGGCAATCGACTAGAATTTTACGATAGTCAAGGAACGCTAACGCACACCGAAAACATTACGGCGGATGCAATATATTTTATGACTTATGACCCAGTACACGAAAGGGTGCTATTTGTCGACTCAAATGATGACACGTACCTTTCTAGTATATATAGTTTTGAAATAAGTACGAAAAAAATAGAATCTTTAGTTATAAATACCAGTTACGCTTTATGTTTGACTTACGACCCGGCCACAGAATTACTCTTTTGGACTGAAGAAGGCAAACACTTATACTCGATTTCATTGAAACCTGAATTTAACAACATTGTTAACGAAAGAAACTTAGTTTTATCGGATGAGTCGAGCTTGATCCATACTATTGCTGTCGATAGCTGCGGAGGGTACGTTACTGACAATAATACTTTTTTTATGTTTTAAAACAAATCAGCGATTAGAAAAATTAGAAATTTTGTGAAAATAACTATAACATTTACTAAATATTTCAGGTTTATTTACTGGGTAACATACAACGACGGTTCTATATGCAGGGCTCGATTCAATGGCTCCGAGAGAGAAATTGTAAAGGGTCATACCGCTTATGGCAGTTTTACCATTGACCAACAGACCCAAACAATGTACTGGGATACTGACGGTTGCTTTGAATGTGCGGATTTCAATGGGAAGAACATAAGAACAATGCGTGAAGAACCACAAGTGATGCAACGCAATCTGTTGACGGCTTCAAAGGATGTTCTGTACTATCGAACTAATTTTGAAGCTGAGTTCACAAATTACATCAGGACAATTCCAAAGAATCCACTGCACGACATGGATGTGGAATCTAAACTTTTTGTTGAACATGAAGAGCATATTTGGGCAATAGCCGCCAACTATAACATTAAAGATCTAACTAGGGGACTTCAGAACTGCGACGCACTGAAGAGTCTCCTACCAAATGAATCAGTGACCAACGCAAATGATTCCCTCAAAGTTTCTACAGATGTAAGCCTGCTGTGTGTCCATGGTGCAAAAGTTAGTGGAGAAGATCGTTGTGAATGTACACAGGGTTACAGCGGTGACAGATGCGATGCTTCAGTATGTCAAAACTACTGCTTCCAAGGAGATTGTAGTGCCAGTGCTGAGGGGCAACCTAAATGCAGGTAAGACATGTTCATCATTAAGGACTAGTTATAACAGGTTCGTATCCTTGTTTATCGAAGGACCCTTTTTCATAATTTTCTTTTTTCCAGGTGTAATGCAGGTTACTCTGGGCAAAGGTGTGAAGTCAACGCATGCCAGAGATACTGTTTGAACGACGGTGTCTGTTCTCAGAGTGAGAACAGTGAGCCAGTATGTCAATGCAGTGGGGATTATGAGGGGGAAAGATGTGAAGCTCCCGGCTTTCTAAATAAATGTTACCAAACAGTCTCGATGTTGAGGGACGTCCTTAAAACAGGTAAAAATCTTTGTAGTCTGTCTAAACCTCTCTCTGTCTGTTTATGTATATGTACACATAATATTACTAAGAGGTAAAGTTTATATGTTTGTAAGTTTGGAAGTAAGAGGTAGGTCATCTTCGGAGATACTGATCCGATTCCAAAAACTCCCGATTGTCATAACCATATTTAAAACGTTCCTTTGGGATAATAAACGTGAGCGAAGCCGCGGGCAAAAGCTAGTATCAGTATAATTATGATCATTTATAGCTTTACTCTACAAAAATATTCATTTCGTAATGTGTCTGACTGTCGATGAGGAGCTCGTGGCTAAATAAAAAGAGCCGGTCTGGTCGACCTGCAGATTAAGCCGCGCTCGTCTAGGTTGTTCCGTGGATGGGTCACCACCCATTACATAGGTACCGAGCTTCCGGCGTGCCCCGGAAAGCACGTTAAGCCGTTGGTCCTGGTTGTCATTTGTAGATCTTTGACATTTCCATTCCATTCACGGGACCACCCGTACCGTACCGTACCGTAGACTTTCGGGCCACTGGCTAGTGGCCCGAAAGTCTGACAACCAGTCTTACCAAGGCGTATAGTATTACCCAGTACTAAGTTGGGAAAAGGCTGGGCAGATGATGACTGTGTCCGACTGTTACGGACTCAAGATCGATTGTCTCGATCGGAACGATCACTTTTAGTGAATCACAACACACACATCACAACACATCACAGTTGAAAGTTTAATTTATTTAGAATAAGCTAGGTACGTGGCGCTAGATAGGTACCTACGTAGGCTCACAGATTGATAAGTAGGTAGATAGTTGCCCCCGAAGCCCTGAAGTGTTAAGCAAAGGTAACTCCGGCCTGTCCTATGACGACAGGCCGTGTCGACGGCGCGTTCATGTTCCACGCGCGCCTCAAAGAGATGTCAGCAACGATGTAGGGACTGGGACTGTTCGAAAGAGATACCGTGGCCCTGGAACACAAAGGGCAAAGAAGGAACATGGATGGGTTTTAGTCAGTACAAGTCTGACACTCCCTTCCGAAGGGCAAAGAAGGAACATGGATGGGTTTTAGTCAGTACAAGTCTGACACTCCCTTCCGCTCCGCCCAGAGTTGGGAGGGGGTCCATTTGATGATTTCCCATAAGAAAAAAAAAAGGTAACTCGTAGCATAGTAGACAGTTCGCCAGTTCTTATAAAGTCCCATGCAAAAGGGGCGATAGCATAATTATTGAAATCAACCAGACACAAATCATAATTAGGTATAAGGATTACTAGGTTTTACTTTTATAATCTCGTAGGTGCAATAACTGTGCAATTTTCACGTTTTCTTTACAGACGTAACGCCGCCAACTCTGGCCAAAAGAGAAAAGTCGACGTGTACTTTTCTCTGAAAAAACAGCGCTTATTCGGAATGAGCACATGATGTGTGAGAACGCTGAAGAGTTTACTCAACTTTCATATCTACCTACTACCACCGCTACGTACGCTCACGAGATGAAAATCTACCCTCAGCTGTTAAGTGATGAGAAGATGAAGCTGAAAATGACAGATAGTGCAAAGAAATCTGTCATTGTGTCGACACAATCTGTTATTTTGTCGATTCTTCCGTCAAAGAAATCCTTGTCTACGGTGGTCATGCTACGGGGGCTGCAGTGGACTGACTAATCAAATCAAATCAAAAATGTTTATTTGCAAGACAATACATACAAAAGTAAGTAAGACTGTACGTGAGAGCGTGAGCATTGTGCGTGCGTGAGTGTGAGTGTCTGTGAGTGTGTCTGTCTGTAAGTTTGACTTCTTTGGACACAAGTCACCGGTCTCTCTCCAACATGTTTGCTTTTATGTTAGATTAAGTTTTTCTTTTTAATAAAAGTCATACCTAATGTCAATATTTTTTTACTTTCGCATAAATTATCTTAATACCTACATAGACCTACTTTCCTACGCGATATTTCGCACGACAGAATAAAATGGCTATTTCATTTCATAGTTGTGTTCTGTGGTTTCATCAAATATCAAAAATAGTAAACATGATACATAGTACGTATGTTACCACATGTTTTTTTATTGAAACAACTTTTATTAAACTCATGCCTTTCCCGTGGGGGTAGACAGAAACCACAGACTGCCATCTGCTACGCTATGTGGTCTTAAACCATCAAACTGAACAACTTTTTTCATGGGATCAGAAGAATTCTGCTAGGTAATCTGGAACTTATAGTAAGCACAACCACATTTTGGCAGTTATGTTTATATCCCACATATTAGGGAGCAAGCCTATTGCCATCAACCGGGCAATAGGAACGAAATAAAGGCGCTAACAATGTAAAATTAATAGCAATAGATTGTGCGGTTCACTGCGCCAATTAATTCATTAAAATAAACTAAATAAATAAAATACGATACAAACATGTTTATTATGCTTATTACCCAGAAATAAATATATTTTTAACCCAACCAAACACGTACCTACGTATGATTCATAAATATGTGGTCAATGGCATTTTATCTCCGTAGTATCACACCAGCTACAAGGAAAAATACACATAATATACCGTCTACCTAAATACATAAATATTACCACTACCTGAACTTAATTTCGAAAATTAAGACGCTACTCGACGGATTGTTTTCTTAAATCTAAAACAAAGTTGTCAACAGAAGCTGACATTGAGAGTTAGTTAGACTCTACTCGTCTTACAATTCAGTCATAAGTTAGATGTAGGCGCGAGCGCCCGTGTTAATGAACCGGTCAGTGATAACGCCAAAACGTGAATAAATAAAAAATGTTGGAACATATATCTTATGCTATGGACATAGTGACTAAAATTTTCAGGTAAGACACATCATCATTATTGTGCCCTTATCCCAATTCATTTGGGGTCGGCGCAGCATGTCTTCTTCTTTCATACTTCTCTATTACTCGTCACCTCATCAGACACCTTTCTTGCCATAATATTATTCTTTACACAGTCCATCCATCGTTTCTTTCAGAAAAGACACGTTACCTATTTATTTATTTTTATATTTACTGTTTAGGTAGTACTGGTTTTTCTATATTTTAGTTGTGAAGTTTACATCTTCATGGTTATTGATAAGTATGTAAACAGTTTGCTCCCAGTTGGCTGTTTGATTAATATGATTGTGTGTAGGTATGGGAAGAGATTAACGCCAGACTCGATAAAATAAAATAATTCAGAGACACGAGGTTGATATAAGCAAAAATGTTTACTAAAGTGTTAAACTTTACTTGATGTGAACTATCGTCATAGTGATGCAAATATATTATAAACTACCTACTCGATTTTTAGGTAATGGTGTGCAATGCAGATATGCAACTGTAATTAAGAGAATCTCCTAATTTAAGCAAGCAGGGTTAAATAACTATTTAGAAATAGACGTATACAACAGCCGTTTAAAAATACGGCATACTTTACTACTAAATGCACATGTGTTTCCAATGTTACGTTCAAATGTGTTGCTATTAAGACACCCGTATACGATACAATTTAAAAACATGTCAAGTAAGAATTCCTCTTGTTTGATAGTTTCTCTAAGTAATTCAATAGTGCCTTTGTCACGTTTCACAACAATGGAAAATTGTAAAGATGTGGGTAGTTATAAACCATTTTACTTTTCTACTATTATGTTTTGATTTGGACTAATATATCTGTTTGAAGTGATAACTGTATTCACTACCTATGTTACACAAATAAAATTGATTTAGATTTTTTTGATAGCTACTGTTTAGAATTTAGTATGTAGTCGTCATTTGCCTAGCCTTTCTCCAACTATGTTGGGGTAGGCTTCCAGTCTAACCTAAAACAGCTGAATACCAATATTTTACATGAAGGAACTGCTTCTTTGACATCCATAACCCGGAATTTTGCATGTAATAATACACATGCAAAATGAATGCATGCTGCATGCATCACATGCATGCTGCATGCATCACATGCATGCATGCTTATTCGATAATTCAGACAACTAGTCTTAACGCAAGTTGTCTAGAAGCTGGTGCTGGTCAGACTCAGGCCATTATTTCTATTAGTTTTAATCATGCTCAATTTGATCTCGTTTAATTTAGACGACATTGGACAGAGTGTTTCTATTACCTAATCTTGTTTGTATGCAATTAGACGACCGTGGCCGCGTGGCTTTACTTAAGATGTGTAGAAATACTATTTACTTCTAATATTTGCTCAGCTTATCGCTGACTGTTGGTCTTACTTAGGTACGAACCTCTTCCAAAGCACAATCAGTAGAGTTTATTAATTTATCATTATAACACCTACTGTCTGTCTTTGGTGGTTTAGTGCTTTAGTTTTTAAAAACCATCTCTAAACTGAACAGCCGCTTGCATAAATAAAGCTCTAGCAGCAGAGAATCTTGCACAAAAGCGCAGCATTGCATAAAAACAAAAGCAAGCAATTATTTATCGACGCTGATCCTAACAACCTCGTTTACTTTGTCCAATAGAGTGATGTAATCACACAATTGTAGGCAATTATCTGTACCTGTATTTATACCCACAGTTTATTATTTGCTGTTTAAAAAGATGGTTAGATTAGATGCTAGAATATTTTTTATTCGCGCCGACGGACGTCACAATCATTTTTCTTGGCCCAATAACACCCGAAGAATATTATGGTTATGACCCAACCTGAACTGTACCTAACACATCAAGTAAGTTTAGCTTTAAAATCAACAATTCTAATCAAATCAATCAGCCTGCATAGGATTAGTAGAAACATTCCTCATAGATGCCCACAGGTGCCCGTTTACTCAAATTTCGTAACTTGCCCCAGATAGCACACCTGATAACATATCGGACTAACTACACTTATCTTTACTTATTACTTTCTTACACGTGGATGTAGTGCAAGGTTCGTGACTGACAAGAAGTTTTATTAGGTGATTTTCAGGTAGGTACCTATCTAATCGTATTTTCTTGAGAGGGGAAGCCCGTCATGGATTCCTCCTCCGTCTGAAAACGACGCAGCGTACGTGGTCTATTTATACAACGTGTAACAGAATAAACGCAAGACCTCTCTTGTGGTGTCTCAGACCATGAAACTGAACAACTTTTGTTCTATGACTTTTGGAAATTCATAACTTTTTTTTAGTTTCACCATACATGTGGATCAGCTGATTGCGTCCGTTCCTATAGAAAGTTTTTTTTTTTTTTTTTGCGAATTTCAAGAACTCGTAGAATAAAAGTTGTTCAGTTTCATGGTCTGAGACACCACACGAGAGGTCTTGCGTTTATTCTGTTACACGTTGTATATTAACACTAAATACAGAAAAGAAGAAAGGAACAGAAAAATACGTACAATTTGATGCTTATTCCTAAATAAATCTCTTCTAGCATACCTTCGAAAGGAGAGTAGATAAAAAAGAGATGTAGACACAGTGTGTAAAAGAAGAAGAGAAATAATAAAGTGTGTGTGTGTGGTAATGGATATTCACCGCCAAATTTTCACGGTGTTGCGCTTATTATCCTAACCCTGGAGGCCCACTCAGGTAGTAACTTCATAGATCATAGTGATGTTTTCCTCGGCCGTCCATGAGACCAATTGCCGATGATTAGGTCCCTGTCGAAGCCTAAGGCCTTTGATGTCAGCAGAAAATTATCTAGACTGGGAAAAATGCCGTCCATCCTACCATTTAAAATTCTTTCACTTGTTTTGTCCTCTTTTATGCTTTTTGCAAAACTCACAACCATACGCAACATTTTCCATTTCATGGCAATAAGTCTATGTTACACCATTAATTGCAGTGTATATGTGGCCTCGCGTTCAGTTTCCAAGTTACCGAGATTACCTTACATCTTTAGCCTTGGACTTGGACCATATCGGAGAGCAATTTAAATCCTCATTAAACTCGTTATATTCTTACTTACCTACGAGTAAGTACCTATATGGTCTTGTTCGGCCTAATGATACACTGATATTTAGTTTAATATTTTGAATTTGTGAGTGATATCATCATCTGCCTAGCCTTTTCCCAAATATATTGGGGTCTGCTTTCAGTCTAACCGGATGCAGCTGAATACCAGTGTTTTACATGGAGCGACTGCCTATCTGACCTCCACAACCCAGTTAGTACTGGGTGTAATACGATACCCCTTGGTAAGACTGGTTGTCAGACTTTTTGGGCCACTGACTACCTATAACGACTGTCAAAGATCTACAAATGACAGCCGGGACCAACGGCTTAACGTGCTTTCCGAGGCACGGAGGAAACTCTGTATGTAATGGGCGGTCACACATCCACAGACCAACCTAGGCAAGCACGGCTTAACCTAAAGATCTACCCGAGCGGCTGTTATTATTTAGCCACGAGCTGTGAGTGATAGATGGGCATAAAAGTGATGAATCGGTTTTTTATTACCAATAAAAAACCGATTCATCACTTTTATGCCCCCCTCTTCCTGATGCATTTCTTACCAAATCTTTCCACAATAATAATAGGTACAATACTATCAATTTACTAGACTAAGTAGATTGTTAGTATTGTTTTGTTGTACTCAGTGTGTGATTCTGAAGGTCAAAAGTACAAAACGGCATCAAAGTAAATCATTGTGTGATAACATTGTTTAACATTGCATTTATGTTTATGACAAACAAAGTTATAAAGCGGATAATAATAAAAATGGACGGCTGTCCAGAGGTCAATGTATTTCTTGGGAGTATGTTAGTCAGAATGTTATTCGTATGTAAATTTCATACGTCATATTCTCATAATAGATGTAGGTACAGACCCATCAAGCTACCTCAATCTGTCAAAATTTAATAGATTTTCAACTTTATCGCTAAAGTATTAGGTTCAAGGTTGATTGGAAAAAATTGACAGTTTCAGGTAGCTTGATGAGCGGGCGTCTGTACCTACCTTTACACTCAAACTATGTCCGTATACATTTTAAGGTGCCTCTTTGGTCTAGCCAAACTAGTGGTAGCAAGTACTACTGTTCAGCAGAAACTCCTGGGTTCGATTTCCAGGTTGTGCAAATTGATACAGGGTTTTGTCTGTCAGAGATTTCTCAGTAGCAACCTGGGGTCTAGACCTGTGCCCTATTGATGGCGACACGCTCGCGCTTTTACGTTGAACTTAAACATAACTGGCGAAATGTAGTTATGTCTAAGGTCATCTCTACCTATGCCCTCGGGACAAAACAGGCACGATAATATGCTATGTTAAAATTTTAATACAAAATTCAAAGTTGATAATTATTTACCAAGGAAATGAAGTTGTCAATCGTCGCATTGGACCTTCGTATTGGAAGTTGTATGAGTCATTAGGTAAAATAAGACAAGTTTTTCAGATGATAAACTCACTGCTTAACATGTAGGTACAATAGTCATAAGTACAAAAATATATTTTCTCTATAGCGTATAGCGTGGGCCAAATCACAGCCGCAGCGGTGAGCGTTTGACAACAGGAACGTGATCTCGAAATCGTAGTCAATTATAACAATTATTTTTAACATAAATGCTGTATTATTCTACAGCTAATTCTAGAACTGATCCTGTATAGACAACAATCATTTAGGTATTGCCTTGTATAAAGACAGTGGTAAAAATAAACAGGAATTGATTTATACTTTTATTCGGGCGGAGTTTTCCCTTACAATTATTGATTATCAAATGAATACATAAAATCATCGCTCCGGGCTTTTATATCACTGGCTGGCCGTGGCGGCTACTTCACCACCCCCGGCTCGGAATTTGGTGGGGCAAGGCTCACGTGGTGGGGAAGTGACGTGAACCTTTATACTATACTTTCATAATATAGTCACTAAGAATTGAATATACCTCAAACCAACTAGATTATGCATATTAGATATTTTCGTTAGCAACAACGTAAAAACAGAAAATTTTCAGTGAAATATGTGACAATACAGTTATTATAAATGAGAAAACGAAGGCAATACTTACCATCTACGCAGATAAATACCAACTCAATGTCTACAGTGACTTTGAAACCGATTCCTGAGTACTACTCTAAATTAAGTGATTATGGTCTAATTTCACCTGAATCGAAGTAATCAGACATTCGAATGATTCGTAGATAGTTTTTACTGTGGGACAATAAGCTTGTCTCATGAACCCTTAGAATATGCATCTAAGATTATCACGCTTGGTAGATTTAGAAACAATAGTATGACTTAGACGTAGTACCTACTCGTAAATGTAGCAAGACCATGTCTTACGTCGACCATTGGTTCCGTTAAGAGAATATTTATTAAGAACCAAAACAAATCAATATGTGTAATCTCAAAATGAATGATTTAACCAAGATTTTGTACAATATTTTGATTTGAAAGAGTGTCCATGGAGTTTCTTCCTCATTCTTCTCTATAGAGATCTACGCTTATGGAATGGTCAACTACAGTACTAACACAAGTTATTATGCCTTGTGTGTGACTGTGACTGTAGATTCGCTTTCTTTCTTTTTCTGCCATTCAAAAGTGCCTGTAATGTCTAATGGTCTCATCATCATCATCATCATTTCAGCCGAAAGACGTCCACTGCTGGACATAGGCCTCCCCCAAGTGTCGCCACATTGACCGGTCCCGTGCGTCTCGCATCCAGCGGATCCCTGCAACCTTTACGAGGTCATCGGTCCACCTAGTGGGAGGCCTTCTAACGCAGCGTCTTCCGGTTCGCGGTCGCCACTCCAGAACTTTTCGGCCCCATCGGCCATCCGTTCTGCGAGCAATGTGCCCTGCCCACTGCCACTTAAGTTTGGCTATTCTTCGGGCTACGTCGGTAACCTTGGTTCTCTTGCGGATCTCCTCATTTCTGATTTGATCACGCAAGGAAACACCGAGCATAGCCCTCTCCATTGCCCTTTGGGTGACTTTAAGCCTTCTGATGAGGCCCACTGTGAGCGACCACGTTTCGGTCCCGTATGTAATCTAATGGTCTAATGGAAATTAATGCTTTGAGTTTGAGTAATTCAAAAGAAACTTATTTATTGTTCGTTGCTTTAAAATATCAGGAAAAATACCTACTTACTTGCGTAGTTGTTTATTCTAATCTGTAGTTTTTATCAACGATTATTTTTTCTGTTTCAGCCAAATCTCCGCGCTACTGGGTATACAATGGGCTCCCGTGGACATCCCAATGTCTCGCAGGCTGCAGACCCTGGCTGCCTTCGTCTGGATCTACCTCATACTCTTCGGAGAAGCTGTCTCGATATATCTGTTCATACAACTGGTTTACTCCAGGTTCTGGTGGATGGGGATACTGTACGGAGCCTGGTTCATAAATGATATTGATATTTGCAGCCGTGGTGGACGTGCGTGAGTATTTTATACGTTAGATGACCTGCCTGCTAATTTATTTTCTACCGTATAGTAATCGTATTACACAACTTTTTGCTTTACGCTTTTAACCACCAGAGTCCAGCTGGGGCCTTTCATTGCAATGCTGCCCACAGAATGTCCCTAAACCCTTAAACCATTAGCAGCTTTTAGTTCATAAATTCAGTACACATTTTAATATGTCAAATTACCAGTTCCATATATTACACTTTAAATATAATAGCTTATATATATTTATATCTGGAGAAGTGCGGGTGTACTGTTAGGTAGAACCTCTGCCTAAACCCGTCGGGGAAGGCGTGATGCTTATATTTTTTTAAGTGTATAACCTGTCGATCTGTTTGTTTAGCCGACAGACAAATGACCATTTAAACGATACAACATGTTTCATCATTTCATGTTTCCATCAACTGCGCTACAGATAGCAAATTAAATCATCAATTTCTAACACCAAACTGTTCTAATTCCAGGTCCCAATGGGTTCGAAGCTGGACATGGTGGCGGTACCTCTGCGACTACTTTCCGATCAAACTCGTAAAAACTGTCGACTTAGACCCTTCTAAAAACTACATGTTGGCTTGCTTTCCCCACGGCGTCTTATCTTTGGGAGCCTTCGGAAGTTTTTGTACCAACGCTACAGACTTCCATAAACTATTTCCCGGCATGGCCAGCCATTTAATAACATTAGGAGGACACTTCTTGATCCCATTTTTCAGAGATTTAGCTCTAGCCCTTGGAATCTGTGCCTCTTCGGAGCAAAGTCTTCTACATTTGTTAGATAACAAGAAATATCAAGGGAACTGTGCGTGTATGATCATTGGTGGTGCTGCTGAAGCATTGGATGCTCATCCGAAGGAATATAAAGTGATTTTGAGTAGAAGAAAAGGATTTGTTCGCGTTGCTATGAAGTCTGGGTAAGATGTCTTGTTATTTCTATTAAAAAAAAAACTTAAGTAGCTTCCTTATTTTATCGTTTAAGTGGTGAGATCTTCATTGTAAGCTGAGGTCATTAAGAGCCAAATAAGATAAATAAGAAAAGATTTGTCTGTGCTGTAACTATCATTAATATCCCATTAGAATTATGACGAGGACGACAAATATTTTCTGTGTAGTTATATTTTTATAACTACACAACGTTTCGCAACCGCCTGTGCGTGATAACATGAGACCAGCTCGCTGTTGCTCGGTGACGCCTCCGGTACGATGCGAAATATTGTACATTGTAAAACTTTAACCGATGTGAATCAAACCTAGAATCCAGACTACATAATACCAGCATATTTCCCTTCCCACTGCAGAGCTAAGGCTTTCTCTTAAACAGAAATGACAGGAGCATAACGCTCGCCCAAGGTGATTGGCGATTTCAAACCTACTACTATCATGTTACATTTTGTAATTGTCTTGTTTCCAGGGCCTCCCTAGTGCCAGTGTTCTCATTCGGCGAGACAGACCTGTTTCATCCCCCGAACAACCCTGAGAACAGCTTACTGCGCCGATTTCAGGAGCAGGTGCGCAAGTACACCGGGATCTCGCCCATGTTCCCCATGGGAAGGGGGCTGTTCCAGTACTCTTATGGGGTGCTGCCTATGAGGGCCCCTGTTACTGCTGTTGGTGAGTTTCAGTGATACTTTACATCTTAGCTTTCCAATTTTTGGGTGGCCAGCAAGTAGCGACTGTTGCCTTGACTAATTTTTGACAGGTATTTTAAACACCATGCCATACAGTTTGCAATTTTAAGACTTGCAATTGACTTATAACTTCATCATCTGCATAACTTTTTGCCAACTATCTTGGGGTCGGCTTCCAGTCTAACTGGATGCAGCTGAATACCAGTATTTTACATGGAGCGACTGCATGTGACCTCCACAACCCAGTTAGTACTGGGTCATACGATATCCCTTGGTTAGACTGGTTCTCAGGCTTTTGGGCCACTGACTACCTGTAACGACTGTTAAAGATCTACAATTGACTTATCACAATCGCCTGGTATTGTTTCCTTGCAAAAAATGTGTAGTTTTAGTTTTAACTTTATAAAATCGTTATTTTCGTGTCTTGTGGATTTAAGGACATAAGGTTGGCACTGTAGTCCACAGTATCTTTTTAGTTTATAAAATGTTATTAAGTGTTTTACCTACTAATCCAAGTTTGTAATGAATTCCAGTTGGTGCACCAATGGAAGTAAAAAGAAATTTAGAACCAACAAATGAAGAAATAGACGCAGTGCACGCAGAGTTCACACTACGCCTGAAGGCACTTTTCGATACTGAGAAAGTTAAGTACTTAAAGTACCACGAAGAAGCCCAATTAGTCATCACGTAGACATATTACTTTTTGTTTTACTGCATTTAAAAGGACTTTCCGCACACGTTCATCTGAAATAAATTCCTTGGCACATCCTTGAATAACACGACGCCGACGTTTAAGTATGTGTGCGGTTAGACAATCATATTAGTTAGGTTATTCTAAATGTAACTTTGCCCAGCACAGCAGGCGTGCATTTCACTTTGGTTATACCTAGTATTCTTACCTGCTACCCGCACGAATTATTCGAAATTCGATAAAGCTACTGAACGGCGGTATGTCCCAAAAAGACCTGCAGTGGCTGTCACCTTCAACAAAAGAACTTCTCAGATGGCACCTGCCAGGACTTGCTTAAAATACGCTTTCGCGGATCGTCTCATAAACATTTTGAAATTGGTTTTGGGTAGGATTTCGGTTTTGTAAGTGAATACCTACTTTACTCTTGCATTTTCTTTACCAACATTCCTTTACCAATGTTTTTCGCATTCTTACTAAAACATGCCAATAAATATTAAATCATATTTTAACCGACTTCTAAAAAACGACAAGGTTGTCATAAATATTACATTGCAAAGTTTGTTCACTTCAGATAACGAAAAGTAGGTCATTTCATCCGTAACTTGCATGTTATAGTTGCGAATCATGGACGTGACAAAGAATATAGGCCAATGAACTCCCTTTGAACATAAACACATCAACAAGTCTTCTTTCTTGAAAATAATTTAACAACTAGGAAAAATTCTACTTGAAAATATTTGCCTCCATTTGGACAATTATTATACAGTTTTACGTTTTTATGGGATTCAATTTTGTTAATTATATAATTTAAACTATTTCCATAGCACTATCAGTTAATTTAGTAGAAATACTAATACATTTATTAGACTGATTGATATTATTATATTATGAATTAGTTATAAGTTTGTTATAAATAAGCGGGTAGATGAATAAAAGTGTTTTTATATGTTGTAAGAGGTTGTTTAATTCTGTATGGTTTTACGAATGGGTGGCGGTAGTTTAACGTGTCTTCTTGAAAACTATTCGAACACCAGGCGTTCCGACATAGGGCTTGGCCAGACTTCAGGTCCATATCTAGGTTCCTACACACACACTCGGCACTGTTGTCAAGAAGTACAAATGATTCTTGTAATCCTATTGCTGCATTGGAGGCCTATGTCCAGCATTGGCTGAAAATAGGCCTCTCTAAGGCCTCTCCCAAGTTGCACCACACTAAACTTGCCTATGTACGCAGCCTCCGGAACTCATTTGCTCCTTCGTCCATCAGTCCTTCGACAGACATGGACAGATATTTATGAACTAATAAAAACAATATAATTTTACTATTTTTATTTATTTTATATATTTACATTTTATATACAACGTTAACATTAACGAATGCGCATGTCTTAGCGCACGACTCATTTGAGCATATTTTTATTACTCGGCTATGAACACACAAATATTACACGACACGTGGCACAAGAAGTACTTATCCTTCACAAAGAACGGTATTTATAAGAACCTTCTATAAAACGTTTTCCCCGCACCGTGTATTCTATTGCCCCAGATCAGGTGTAAAACACTAATAACTTGTGTGCTTAGGATACTAGATACTTCTTAGTTCACATACTTACTACCTCATCCAGTTTTTTCTGCTTCGTTCCTCAAAATCCTGCTATGTTCTTCCTCGACTGTGCTTCTTTAGAGTTCATCTGTTTGTCGCCACATTTGTGCGTTCATAGCCAACATGCCTCCCTTACGTTTCATGATGAAGGTATCATTATAATTATACACAATAATATACAATACGAGCGGGAATGATACAGAGTATATCGGGCATGTTACTACGTTACTTATAAATAACACATTGATGATAGTGAAGTACTAGAAAATGAAGTTTTTGATGGCAATGCAATAGATTCGGGAGATGATACATAGCTAGTTTAAGAAAAGCGGGAGTGTCTTTGATTATGAGCAATGTAAGAGAAGATAGAAGAAGAAAGATAGAAGATAAAACATGAACTGATAGAAAATATTAATTTTCAAATCAGTTTCAAATTGAACCACACAATCATCAACGTTTTTATAATAATAATACAAGTATCTAACATCGATCAAACTATTTTCGCACAACAATAAAATATAAAATTCAATTATGAAAGAAATAAACATAATGAAGTATCGTAGTACCATGCGGGCGTCAGTCCAGCTCCCGCCCATTGGACAGTCACTCGAAAAAAGTGAGCTCTAAAACAAAATCACCGACAAAACAACTATAAAACTCATTGTAACATACAATTTACGACACAGCTATTATAAACACGCGGCAAGATTTTACTACCGGAATATTTTTAACAACGGTATTAAAAGACACATGCCCCAATTACAATGAAAGTAAAAATGATCTCTATTGATAAGTAACATTGTTCGAGAGCTCTGAAAACTCAAACACAAACTTAACAAAGGCTCAACGAAACCTAAAAGGCTATAGACATTAAGTAACAAGAAGATATTATCGATGAAAAATCATTGTATTGAACACGGATTGGATAATGGAAAACGGTTACATCTCACACTATAATTATTTCCATACAGATTTCTACCGAGAATACAGTCTTAACGAAACGGTCGTACTTCAAAATGCCATTGAACAAGAAATGAAGGTCACCATCGAACCGATCCTAGATCAGATAAAAACTTCAGTCCAATCCAGTGTTTTCGTCGTCCACTAAAAATCTCTATAAAAGTTTGATCCCAAGAACGTAAACGTAAAATAGATCCTTAGTCCATGTCTGAAGAAAGTTTTGTATCGGTGGATCGTCAAGGACTAACTGATCATGTGTCGAAGTCGGGCGTAATCTGAGCCGTGAGGCCGATAAGTCACAATCTATATAAAGAAGACTAGAGTGTTGTGAAGCTCACGCTTGCTTCGGATGCAGCGCGGGCGCGGGCGGGGCGGGCTTAAAGCATTGCATGAGGAAGGCCGTGTACATCACGAACGCTATTGAAAGCGCTATCAATGCGTACATGAAGATGTTCAGCTCTGGCTGTCTGAATCTGTTCTTTCGGAGCCACTCCAGTACTTCATCTTCGGACATGAGGTCTCCTGTAAATTTGGTCAAAATGAGGTTTGGGACATATTATTATCTCAGAAGAACAGAAAAATAGGTCTCCAAAGTTACTAACCTAATTAAATACAAGGAACATTCGATTGAAATTTATGCGTTTGACGATAAATAAAATTGTTTTCAAAGTTTTGAAGATGCTTAAGTAAACTAGCTACCTTTCTTCCGTTGTCTTACCTCTGTATATACTAGGGAATCTCTTCCTGAAGTACACAATAGCTGGCAGTTTGGTGACTCCCCACTTGCGAGCGTACCGCGGATCTTGCATCTTCACGAACGTTATGTCTAGGTTATCAGTTTCACTGTCAATGTTCTCCAATTTGTCGAGTACCGCCCGACTTTCTGTTGATTTCTCGTCTATAACCACCAAGATGTGTAAAAATCTCTAACAAATCAAAGAAATTATAAACAATCCCATATCTTTTAGTCTACTTACAAAAGTAAACAGCCAGAAATTCGTTCTCCTCCAATAATTTGTCCAACATCTTACGGTTCACCTCCTCAATTTCGTTTTTGATCTCAAAGACGTCTTGAGATGTTAACCATTGTAAGATCCTGTCCACTTGATGAAGGTCTCCGTCGTACAACATCGGTATTTGCTTACGGAAGTATACCAAAGAAGGTATATTGACAATGTTGTATGTAGCTGCTGCCTCATGACTGGCGATCTTGACGAAATCAATACCAAATTGGTCGACTTCTCCGTCAATTTGTTCTAGAGATTCGAGGATTTCTTCACATTCTGGACAGTCTTCATCGTCATCTAAAATGAATGTTTTAATTAAAATGTAATTCTCCTATCCCATGTACGTTACCAGTAGCTTTGTACAAACATTTATACTTACAGAAAAAGACAACCAACAGATGTGATTCGTACAGCAATCTCTCCAACATTCTATCGTTGACAGATTCAATTTCATCAGCCAATTCTCTGTTCTCATCATCAATAAGCCATTCAAGAATAGATTCTTCGTTTTGTAAATCACCTTCGAATAAAAGAGGGTTGCCGTTCCTAAAAACAACAGCTTTTTGTTAGATAAATTCATAATTATTTCTCTTTACCAAGACTATGTTGTCGTCAGTATTATTCTTACCTGAAATATACCATAGCAGGGAAAGTTTTGATTGAGTATCTCTTGGCGAGTTGCGGATCTTGAATCTTGACCATGTGAATACCGTAGACATCACACTCATCGTCAATGCTCTCGAGTCCGTCAAGAATGTGGTCGCAGATATGGCAGTTCAATTTGTCTAACGAAAAATAAACAGATAATATTGATACCAAAACTGATACCCCATTGAGTGTTTGTAGAGTATTATACTTACAGAAGTAAACAGCTAAATATTGTGTATCTTCCACCATCTTTTCCAACATCACTCTAGTTATAAGTTCAATACGATCTTCAGTTTTCTGAGTAATCAACCACTGCAGTACTTCTTCTTCTTCAGCCAGAGATCCCTCATATACATTCGGCACATTATTCTCAAAGTACACCAGTACTGGGAAATCTGTCACTCCGTAAGATTCGGCGATCGAATAGTCTTGAGTCTTAACGAACTTGATTTCGTGTCTATCGCAGTCATCATCGATATTCTCCAGTTCTTCCAATATCCCGGCGCATTGCTCGCAGTCCAGACTATCTGTAACATCCCGATCTATTGCCAATTAAAGTGTAATAACATTTGGTGAGCAAACCTCATTGGATGGACAAACTGTTCGGTACTATTGAGTGCGCTATGGGTAATTTCAACTGTGCTGGCTGCTACGAAAAATAAAACCAAAATATCATTCTTTATGCGTTTGGTATCGTGGGCTTAACACTTCAGACTTAGCACAAGTGGGTGGACTTAGGGACTAGACTAACTGATCATTACCAGACCTTAATGTGCCTACTCTTAGTGCGCTCATGCTACATGCAACAAAAATAATGGCTACACAGACATAGGGTCATTAGAAATGTTTGCGATTGTGAGGGAACATATTGCCAAAGGGCACGACTCTAAGGGGATAGGAGTACCCTCTGGATCCAGTCCCTCTTCCTCCTCGTGTTCTACAACTTTCTTTTTCGTTGCTCTTTTCTGCAATTTCGATGTGCACATTTCACATAACGTTTTGTTCCCTAATAAAAAGCAAGAGGCATTAATAAAAGATACACGTATTCAAGTTAATTTTATGTACAATCTTCAATATCTCATTTTTTTTCTTAATTATTAAACTTTTGATTAGATTGTGAACACTTAGCAGAATTTAAAATTAGTTGTGTAATGTATGTGCAGTATACAAGTGTTTAACTCTCACACTAGCATGCAACTTACAGAAGTAAACCGCAAGTGATCCGGACTCTTCTATCAAGTCTAGAAGATCTTTTCCTTCGAGAGCTTCTATGACATCACCAGCAGGATTTTTCTGAGTTAACAACCAACTTAGGAGTTGTTGTTCGTCATATAGATCTCCTACAAAATTAAAACGGTGTAAATCAACATAATGTCATTAAGAACAGCTCAAAATCAGCAAGAGAACCATGTCAGAATCATATTATGAAAACTTTACAAGAAAATATGCAGTCAACAAATATGGCGCTGAAGCCATAAAATCAACTTTACCAGCATAAATAACAGGATCCTTAGAGCCCATCTTGAAGAACAACACAGCAGGCAGAGCGAACACTCCGAAATCCTTAGCCATCTGCCTATCATCAATCTTCACGAAGTTGATACCGGAGTCATCAGCATCGTCGTCAATGTGCTCAATCTCAGCTAGCACTTTAGGACACTGTTTGCAGTCATTACTGTCTAAAACATGTGTTATGTGCAATACAATTGGATTTGTGAGTATCAGCTTTTTAAAGAACATACTAGACTAGACTAGAAATATGAAACTGCCCTAGGAATTATTAATACAGCATGTTTCAGAAAGGTGTGGTCATACTTAAGGCTGGAATGAACAGCTGATTATTTTTCACGATTACAGTGTTGGAATGGTTGAAAGTCGCTCAGTTTGATGGTCTGATATGCCACACCTTTAAATATGAGTTTACCTTTCCGCTGTATTTGTAACTAAAAAGAACACTCACAAAAGAATACCGCTACGTAATCCGACGTCTGCCTAATCTTCTGAAACATTTTCTTATTAACTTTTTCGATATGATCTGTCAGTTCCATGTTTTCAGGGTTCGTCAGCCAGTCTAATATTTCCTCTTCGTCATCAATGTCGCCGTCATAGTTAATAGCTTTGGTTTTCCTAAAGTATGTGATGCCTGGTGGATTGCGGAACCCATATTTCTTCGCCATTAACCGATCGTAACATTTTACTATTTTGATTCCGTATTCAGCTGCTTCATCGTCGATTAGTTCAACGTGACGGAGTACTTTTGGACTATTGGGATCTTCTTCTTTATCTGAAATGTTTAGTTTGGTTATATTCTTGTCTTATTTTGGAATATTTAATGGGGTCAGGTTTATAGTCGTAATACTTACAGAACACAACAGCCAGAAATTCTTTACTTTCGATATATTTGAACAGTTGCTCTCTATCAATCTCCTCTATACTCTCATCTTCCTTCTGCTTCACCATCCAGTCCAACACCTCAGATTCGTCCAATAGATCCCCTAAAATAGTTTCACATTATACTTCAAGCTGAAAACCCTATGAACTAATCAAATTATTTAAAGAAACCACATCCATTTCATAATTTGGGAAACTCACCAGTAAAGTCCAATAATTGGCATGCGCGGATACAACTACGGCAATACCATGCTGACATCATTCGTGTGTGAAATGAGTAATGACAGTTTGATTTAATAGAAAATGTATTTATTTAACAAAAAAAAGTTGTTTCAGCGCCGACTCAACAATTCAACGTAACAAATAAATAAATTAAACATTCATGCGAATTTTCGGCCAAACAATACAACTTACATATCGACATATTTGTCACACAACGCCAGCACTGTTCGACCGGAAAGCTTTAGACGACTCTAATCACAACATTAGTCTTCAATGAAACAGTTAACAAACAGTCACCTAACTACTTATACGATGCAGTGATCGACTAGTGAATAGTGACAGACGTCGCCCAACGCGACCCGACCCTATCCGTTACTGAACAAATGATAAATGAGTAGATTTATTGCACTGATATCCGGCACTGCGCTTATGAAAATTAATAATCAAGTAATTCATTAGTTTAATGTTGATACAAAATATTAAGAACTATAGTTTTTTATGTCTATAAGTAATAAAAAGTAATATTTTATCAAATGTAGCATTACAAAATAATGAGATTCCATGAAGACTAGAAAACTATATGAACATGAAATCCTTACAACAATTATAAGTCTTTCAAGATGTCACGGCAAAATACAATGAGAAATGCCTTGCGTTGTTATTGTTACGACTCGATTTACATTTAATTTCTAAATATTGGAAATAATTTACAATGAAAATAACGATTTGTACACCTGCTTACAATGTCTCTAGACATCCCAATATTTAGTCCGCTCATGATCTTGAATTTACAGTAAAGCACATTTTGTGGATGTATCAGTGTGGGCTGTATTCGCACCGGTCGGCAATACGCAGGTCGTATACGTGCGACAGTCGTGCGAGTACAGTCCGATGTGCAACGTGTTACAACATTCAACCCTGTTAAGTGCTTGCAGGGATCAAGGGACACGAGGTTATTGAAAAGCTAGCAATGTTAATAGCCATGACAAGTAGATGCAAAGTTAGACATGGTGATCTATTAGAGCTGGGTGGATCAGAATCTGAGGGCCAGTAACGATAACGTTCGTGTCCACTTGATGCCTTGCGTGCACGCCGCTACTTGCACTCATATCCGAGGATATCAGAGCAAGATACTTCTAACATTAATTAAACTTTACCACCACCAAATATTATTGTCAGACTCGATTAAACCTTTTTTCCCTTTGGACGGTCTGTCTGGTTTGGCGAGGGCCTTGTTCTTGCCCTTGAGCGGCTTCTCCGGTTTCTGCGGCTGCTTGTCGAGTTTCTTCGGCACCTTGGTCGGCGTGGCCTTCGCTACTTTTGTCGGACTCTGAACTTTAGTGGGACAGCACTGGTAGGGTTCGTAAGTCGGTTTTGGGACGGCCGGTTTCGCCCCCAATCCAATGTAGAAACAGCGATCGCCTGCAGTCAGTAAAAATCTCGTTTACAACCCGTATACACGGTAACAACAAGTAACGGTTAACTGCGTTAATACTGTGCATTGTAATCGTTGCGCCAACAGTTAAGCGCTATTTCTAATGATAATGTTAGTAAGTATAAGAGTTGAAAACATTTATTGGTCATTAAGCGGTCGCGAATGACTGCAGGCGATAGCTAGAGAGTGGGACCCATGCGGGCCGACGGAGACCATGCAGATGTGATGCCAGGGACCGCGGGGCCTACATACTCAATTACCTGAGAACATTCGTCTTATCCTACTGAATATACTATCTTCGCCGCTATCATAGTCATCATCCTCATCATCATCATCATCGTCGTCGTCATCATCGTTGTCGACTTGCCTGCGACGACTGATTTTACCTATTTTTGAACGAGCCCCACATTTTTCTTCTTCATCATCGTCGTCATCGTCATCATCGTCATCATCATCGTCATCGTCGTCATCATCGTCATCGTCGTCATCATCGTCATCATCATCGTCATCATCATCGTCATCGTCGTCGTCATTATCATCATCATCATCGTCATCGCCGTCATCATCATCATCCTCGTGATTGTCGTCGTCATCGTCATCAACCTCGACTGAATGTTTGCCAGGTTTATTGCCAGGGTAACGAATTTTGAGTGAACCGACTTTCTTCCAAGTGGCTTCATCACTTGGGTTTTTAAATTTTAGGATACTTTTAAGGGCCGCTAATTTTGCGTTGTCTTTTTCATCATCATCATCGTCATCGCCGTCATCATCATCATCCTCGTCATTGTCGTCGTCATCGTCATCAACCTCGACTGAATGTTTGCTCGGTTTATTGCCAGGGTAACGAATTTTGAGTGAACCGACTTTCTTCCAAGTGGCTTCATCACTTGGATTTTTAAATTTTAGGATACTTTTGATGGCCGCTAATTTTGCGTTGTCTTTTTCATCATCATCATTCTCTTCGTCATCATCATCATCGTCGTCGTCGTCGTCGTCGTCGTCGTCATCATCATCATCGTCGTCTTCGTCATCATCGTCAATTTTACCGTCGTCATCATCATCCTCCTCCTTGGAACTCACTTTGCCTCTTTGACGACTTTTCTTATCAACAAGGTCAGCTTTCAGCGATCCAGCAGTTTTCCATTGCGCAAATTTCACATTTTTCGGGGCATTTCTCTTTAATGCATCAACATTATCACCTTTCGTGAACCCCGATGATTTTTTATCACCATCTGCATTGGCCTTCGATTTAATATTAGCTTTTTTATGTCGGTGGCTATCTTCACCTGCAGGCATTAGTAACTGTCATGCAAAATGACATAGCTCAAACATCCAGCATTTTAGGCGTAAAGTAACACTTGTTTCATAGAGATATATCAAGAATGATGTCATGCATAGTAATTTTTATTTTTGAAATCATAATATTTAAGACAATATATTTTAACATTAAACAAAATCTCTCGACCTTAAACAGATATAACATTAGAAACGTTTATTATATGGATGTGGATTCTTACTTTTTTGCTCTACAAGCCACTGCAGAACCTTATTTTCGTTCTTTAAATCACCTATAAACAGGATAAAAGTTAGAGTTTATACTTTATACATCATCGTCATCACCACCAAAATATAGTCACCAACGCCAGTAATTAAAAGTCATAGATTGTTACATGGTTCTTTTGGCGCGTGGCAATAATTGGAACTAACGCCACCATGTTGTTATTTCAATACAATTTCTAAGATAATTTCACAAACGTTTAACAACAGCGCCCTCCTGATACACGCGCCAAAAGAACCTTGGAACACTGTCATAAGGATATATGTACACAGTTAAATTAAGAGACATTTACAAGCAAAGGGTCTTGCCACTTACCGTCATACATGATAGGAACACCTGTTTCGTAGTAAACCAGAGCAGGGAAACTGAATATACCGATATCTGAGGCGAGTTTAGAATCCTTGGACTTAACGAACTGAATTCCGTGCTTGTCTGTGTCGTCATCAATTGTTTCCAGCTCTTCTAGGATATCGTCACACGTATCACAGTCTTCGCTATCTGTAAGAGGAAAATGAGATTTATTTAATCATTTTCTGCCTAGCCTTTTTCTGGGCTTCCAGTCTAACCAGATGGCGCTGTATACTACATGCGCTGTATTTTACATGGAGCGACTGTCTATCTCATCTCCACAACCCAATTACTAGGGTAACACGATACCCCTTGGAGAGACAGTCAGACTCTAAGCTTCTGATTACCCATAACGACAGATTTACTCGATTACAGAGTCATAATGATCCATTTTGCTTTCGGTAACTAGAACTTTAGAGTGGGATTTTTTCCTTCGTGGTTATCTACATTGCCTACATCTTTATATTCACAGTCAATAAATATGTACACTAGTCTGTGGTATTTAGACGGTTCAGTAAGCCATTACACGAATAGAAGACTTTAAACTCGTATTCACTTGGGCAACTGCCAGACCACATAATATTTTAAAATGATTTATGGTGTTTAATATTTTAATAGCCAAATGGTTTTCCTGACATATTATGTAAATGTTTTAAATTAAAGTTCACACTTACAGAAAAACACGGCGAGATGTTCAACATCATCAATGAGGTCTTTCAAGGTCTTCCTATCTACGTTTTCAATGACATCAGGCTGGGAGTCATGGAGTTCTAGAACCCATTTGAGGATAGCTTCTTCGTGGGTCAGATCACCTTCATAGATGGTCCTGAACTTATGTCTGTAGAAGGCTAAAGCTGGTAATTCTGACAGGTCATACTCCTTGTCAACACCATCGTCAGATGTCTTGACGAAATCGATGTCTTTCTCCTCACATTCGTCGTCAATGTTCTCAAGCTCGCTGAGGATCTTTTGAGACTTCTTGTCGCCTTCCTTGTCTGTAAAATAAGGGAATATATTAATCAATTGTTTCTTGATAATATTAGAATTATAACTAAGTTAACTAGAGTAGACTGTCTCATTAAGGTTTTAAAACATTAACTTTTGTTAAGCGAAGACAACAACGTGAAACAGAAAATTATAAATTAGCACAGGAGATTATATGTCTCCCTGAGAGATGTCAACAAAATCTAACGTAACGTTACGGTACATACGGTACGAATAAAGTTTACAGTTATAACGTGTGCGGTAGTCATTGGTGGTCATACAGGTAATTTAAAAACATGTCAATAACTGCTCAAGGTAATGTGTTAATATAATAGCAAAGTTATTCACAAAATCAAATCCACAGTATCGAAAGCTTTGAAAAAATCGAATAAGAAAAGAGTTACATATTTTGCCATTTTAAATGAAAAGTTCTAAGTCAAAGGAAAGTATGTGCATAAAAAAGTATACTTACAGAAGAACACAACAACGTGGTCGTTCTCTTCTAGAATCTTCTCTAACATTCTGGAGTTGACCTCCTCGATCTTGCCGGGGATCTCCAGGGTGTCTTCATCAGTCAACCAAGCTAGGACTTCATCTTCATCCTCGATATCTCCTAAAATTAAAAACACGATACGTTTTGACTTTACTTATTGGAATAGTTACTTTAGCTGTTGTTAAAGATGATTTTTTATGAGAATAATTTCAGATGACCCTAGCAGGTCATCTGAAGGCTTATTTAGGTTGAAGGTATATTAATTGTAAACGTCATCTAATCAGCATCTTCTGCTGACTTGAACTTGTTAATTTAACTCTTTCATATATTTTTTTTATTCCTTGCTTTAAAATTTGAATGTATTTACTAGTGAAATCAAACCTTTTCCTTCCTCTTTGGGCCTCTTGAATTACTAAAAATCATCACTGAACGTTTCTCCTTGTTCTTTGCAAGGGGGAACAGCTCAGCAGCACTAGAAACTCCGTAACTGTCTAATTTAATCAGGAAATAAATCATTAAGCTTTGTCAACTCACCCTTGTAAACAAGTGGGTCCTTGTTCCTAAAGAACACAAGTGTAGGGAAGGTCTTGATGCCGTACTTCTTGGCAAGCGAGATGTCTTCAGTAGTGACGAAGATGATGCCGGTCTCGTCGAGCTCATCATCGATGTTCTCGAGCTCGTCGAGGATGTTGTCGCATTCTTCACCTTCTTCGCAGTTGCCGCCTGGAAGGAGTGGTATTTTGTTACTGTTGGACCCTAGATTTTGAGGATATTTTGCCATTTTTTCGTTATTTTTGGGCTTCGTCATAGACTAGAGTATTTGTATTGCCATTACTTTTTTTTACAGTACTAAATAAGTAGCTATGAAGAATAGGCGTTTCGGGGCCTATTTTTTTCTCAGAGTGGTAAGTTTACAACGCTTAGTTGGCACTTCCCGTGACTGACGACCATACAATATGGCAACGTTTAGCCTCTTGCCCTTGGGGGCATCACCAGTTGACAGCGTTGAGGGGCTTTTTTATGCCATTTTTAAGTTTATAGTTAAGTTAACTTTAGTATATAAATGTATTTAACATTGTTTTATTCAAATAAATACCCCAAAGTTTTAAATAAAAAGGACTTTAAAAAAATCTATCCATATTCTATCAAGTAGCAATATACAAAAGTAATATTCTAAAGAGTCCAGTTATAATAATACTCACTGAAATAAACCACCACATATTCATGCTCCTCAATAAGCTCAATCAAGATCTCATCAGTGACCTCTTCAATAGTCGCGCTGTTTTTCTGTTCTATTAGCCACTCCAGTACTTCTTCCTCATTCATCAGATCTCCTTCGTAAATCGCCGGGATGTTCTCTTCGAAGTACACGAGTGTTGGTAAATGGTCGATACCGTACTCTTTGGCTTCGTTCTCATTGTCCATACGTACGATGACTATGCCTTCCTTTTCAAGTTCGTCATCAATGTTTTCTAGTTCATTCAAGATTCTGATGTCTTGTTTGTCTTCTTTGTCATCTGGAATAGTGGTTTTGAGTTAGTGACTTTGAAAGAAATGAGTTCTTAATGTTTGTACAGTTGTAAATGTCTACTTTTTATATTGTGTTGAATCATCATTTCTATTACATTCTATTGTGTCCCTAAACGTGCATTCTAAAGAACCTCAAAAACGCCACGGACGCCGCGATTAACCTGGCCACATATTGGGCTAATAATTTTTAAATAAGTCGTACCATCGATACGAAAGAAGACAAGCTGTTGTAAATCTTTGTGACTTTGATTTTATTACAAGAAAAAATTGTACTTCAGTAGAAATTTTTTACTTAAAAATGTTTTATGTGCACACGGCGGCTCATGAAGCTGTACATTTCCAGCATAACTTGGCCTTGCTTTCTATAAATTTCCTATACAATGAGAGATCCGCATAAACTAGTTTTGTAAAGCTTGATAGGCTGTCGTGCATACGTATAAGTTTCGTATAAAAAGTTTTAAAAAAAATTGACTATCAGATTACAGGCATACAAAACAACATAAAAACATGACACAACTATTTTGTTTCCCAAAGCTTGTTTTTGAATGCACCCACACTGCTCTGTTGCTTTATAATTTTGCGTCAGAACTTACGTGTGCATCAAACATTAACATCCAAAATAATGATTATTTCTGTTTAAAACACCACAGTATACTTACAGAAGATTACGGCCAAGTACGGGGTACTGATGATAAGTTTGTCCATCATTTCATCCGTGACTTCAGGGATCTCGCTATGACGTTTCTGGTGGAGTAACCAGCCCAAAAGTTCTTCTTCTTTCATCAAGTCACCTTCGTACACGTGAGGAATTCCCCTCTCGAAGAACACCATCGTTGGAATACTTTCAATACCGTACTCCTTCGCCTCCTTATCATCGTCAATCTTGACGAAAGCGATGTCGTTCTGGTCACACTCATCGTCAATGTTCTCCAGCTCAGCCAAAATCTTCTGACTCTTCTTCTGGTCCTTGTCATCTGTAATAAATTCGAAGAACTGTATTTCATTTATATGTCAGTTCTTGATAGTGTTCTGTACTGAATTATGAAATTCCCTATTTTTAGACGTGTGGCAATTTAAAAAGCTGGCATTGTTTCAAGCGACACAGCCAATGTTAAGGCCGTGCGTATAAAAGTTAAAAAAAGTACTTACAGAACAGGACGGCGACGTATTGCATTTTGTCGATGATCAGGTCGAGCATCTCATCGGTGATGTCCTCGATCTCGTCACTCTCAGTCTGATGCCTGAGCCAGTCCAACACCTTCTCCTCTTCTTCTAAGTTGCCTTCATAGTAAGTCGGTATGCCCTTCTCAAAGTAAAGCAGCGTGGGCACTTTCTCAATACCATATTCTTGAGCCTCCTCATCGTTATCAATCTTCACAAACGCAATACCAAGTGTGTCACACTCATCATCAATATTCTCCAGTTCGTTAAGTACCTTCTGTGATTTACGGTCGTTATTATCATCTGTAAGCGAACATTAAAACATGACCTTCAGTGACAAATCTCAAGGGAAGTTTATGGGTGGATTTTTGCCAAGAAATATACTTACAAAACAACACGGCGACAGTCTTGCCGTCTTTGATGAGACGGTCCAACATTTCATCGGTAACATCTTCGATTTCGTCCTTCTCTAGTTGGTCGACAAGCCACTCTAAGATTTCTTCTTCATTCTCAAGGTCACCTGGCAAAAGGAATTGAATGTCATTACCGACACAACGAAACAAAACCTTCAAAACCTTGTAATATTCAACGCTTATCTTCAAATACACTTACCATCGTAAACGTTAGGAATCTGCTTCTCGAAGTAGACGATGGATGGTACGTCATCAATACCGAATTCCTTCGCCGCCTTTATGTCATCGATCTTGACGAACTGAATGCCGTGGCGGTCACAGTCATCGTCTATCTTCTCGAGTTCGGCTAGGACCGTCATTGATTCATCGTCGCCGTGGTCGTCTGGAAATAAAATTATGAATATTGTAAGATGATTAAATTAAACAATTTCCGTTATGTCTGTTAGTGACATTCATATACTTACAGAACAGTACGACAAGATTGTCTACATTCCCGATTAAGGTGTTCAAAGTCTTTGCTGTAACATCTTCAATGATATCCTCTTCGTCACCGGTAGACTTGTTTGCGATCAACCACTCCAACACATCCTCTTCTCTGCTCAGCTCACCTGTAACACACATAGAAACAAGTTTGAAGTTATCTCCAGTTATATTTTTGCTAAAAGCAGACTTGAAAATAAATAGGCTGAGAATCGTAAGCAAAAGTATTTCTGAATTTGAATGTTTCTCAAAATACAGGCAGCAGGCTTGCTAATATTGAAGTCTGGGCTATTACCTGTAATTTACAGTTTACTATCTAAGTCTAAATCTAAATTACAATTCCAATTATACACAAAAGAAAGTGCTGAGACTTGACGTAAACCAGTAACCATCGTCATTAACATCCTGTTTCAGTTTCTGTGATGTGAGCGTCAGCAATAGTAAAATATGAGTCACAAACCTTCATAGATAATAGGTATCTGATGCCTGTAGTACACCAGTCTTGGCAAGTCTCCAAGATTGTACTCCTCGGCTAGTTCCTCGTCGTGGATCTTCACGAAACCGATCCCGAGTTGGTCAGCCTCGTCATCAATGTTCTCCAGCTCTTGCAGAGCCTTAGCACATTTCTTACATTCCGGCTTGTCTGCAACACGTTATATTCTGATTTATTTTATGACTCGCTCGAATCGCTCTGTACCTAGTACATGCCTCGGACATGAAGCGGTGCAGTTAAGTGCCTAATTATTGCCTATAAGTTCGGCTGTGTGTTAAAATTTAGTGTGCAATCAAAGCTTGTGTCGTGCAAAAACCTATTAGGTTTATGTGTGGTGGTGCCGCTTTGCCAAAAAATCTTATATCTCTATTACTATTGTTTATTATAAGCAGGGCTATCTCGAGTGTGCACATGTAATGGGTTTCTCAGAAATCGCCGTGTAGAAAACACATTTTAATAAAATCAATGTCCTCAAGGGGTTTTGTACAAGATCTTGCCACAGCAGTGTTAAGAGTTTGTTTGTTAAGTTAATGATGTGAACATTTGCTTCATTTCAAATGTTTATAAATAGGAAGGCATTGTAAACAACGATATTTGACGGCCTGCCGTGAATACGGCACTCTTCATCACATATTTAGGTCAAGGTCATCGCATGATCTTGTTTTTGGACAGATTTTCTGACGTAATCCAATATAACTTGGCAGTATTGTTTTATGATGCACGCAGATTAGTTTTTAATAGCTTTTACTGTCGTTAAGGGGGAGATTATTCGTCTGACGCTGTAGTCGTGACATGTCGGTCCGTCAATCCGAGCTTGCTGGCGAGACACAAATAGCACAGCTAAAATAGCTCGCCTCACGGCCCGATAATGCAAACGCGTTTTTGATTCTAGCTTTCCCTTAGACCAGATATACGAACATCGTCAATAAAGACACAGTAAGATTCCAGATAGGCAGCAGTACATTATTTGCGCAGAATTCAATAGTTGAAGTGCGTAAAGTAAGCGCGTTTGAATGTGAGTGTATTTGTAACTGTTAAAATTAAAATGATGAAAGAATACTCGTTAGATTATGACGGTTGAATATAATTTGCTATATGAGTCACATCGTCTCAATATGTTGTATCTGAGCCAAAATTTTAATTAGCCGTATTCATCATCGATTGTTGATTTACACAACGGGGCCTTTATGAACACCAATTGACAATCATCATATAAATATCGTTACCGATTCCAATATAAGCGAGAAGCACATATAACATAGAGAACACAAATACTAGACTACTAAGCGAGAAGAGTACAGCCAAGCTGACAGAAGAGGCATGCCGCCAGCTGAGAATCTTACTTACTGTTTGACGGGCCGCAACTTTTGTGATCAGGACCTACGTCAAAAACACAATCAAACACACTGCACAATATACAGACGCATGTTCTAACCTCCACTAACAAATATGATGTACACGACTGAGAGGAAGAATAAATACTTGACAGGGCTACGTCGAAAGAAATTTACAGTACCACTTTGATTATACGATGGTTAGTTGAAAAATGGCTCGAATTTACCACAATTGCTAAGATACAATGACAAGAACACAGAAAGTAACACTCCAATACTTACAGAAGAGAACGGCTACATAGTCTGTGTCTTCGATGATCTTGTCTAAGATCTTTTGGTTGACTTCTTCTATCCGGTCAGGAAGGTCCATTGCTTCTAAACTCGTCAAGAAATCTAGGACGCTCTCTTCGTCCATGAGATCTCCTAGAATTTTACAAGGTGTGACGGTACCAATTAGTAGAATAGAATATCTTTAAGCAAAGCTTATTAGTGTCCAAAACAATGAGCCTATTTCAATATTTATTAAAAGTCCAAGTTGTCCCCTGTTGGATAAAGGTCTTCTATCAGCTGTTGTAAAAATAAATGAGCAGCACATTTGACAAATTTCTATGAAGAATACTCTGAAAATCATGGTTAGATTAAAGTGAGGACGTTACAGAACAAATTGAAGAATTCAGAGAGATTAAATCACGCCTTTTATAAATAGCCGTAATCCGGTGTAAGAACCCAGTTATAAATTTAACAATCAAGGGAAGTTGTCTTGAATCACCGTTTATAATTAGTTGTACAATAAAACGTCAGCTAATGTTCGCGGAGAGCGTTAAGAGCTCTTTTAATGTAATAATAATGTTTTACTCTATAATATTCAAAGTAATTTTTTGGTTGTCAAGAATACAATTCTAGACTATCTACTGTGATTTGATGTCCTAGATATTGAATAACAATGAATAACGATATGTTCCCAGGACTGATTCACAATTAATTTTAGCAGCATAACTTATGTTGACAGAAATGTGGTTTGCATTTTGGGTCACCAATAACAGCTGTAAAATATATCTCGAATATACAGTAGAACAGAATATATTATGAAAATGAATGGGCTGATTCTCCGGATTAAACTTTTATTTCAGGCTATTCGTCTTGTCATCCATTTCGACCCAGTCATACAATTTCATCTCCGATTTCATGAAACCATTTATATAAATTTACTGATTGTCTGCATTCCAATTCTTATATGTATTACAGCTTAATATTATTACGATAACACGGAAGGCTTATATTTAAGATCTAGATTTGCTTTGATAGTGATTAGTCATGATCGTACTTTTCCATGGACGGCCGATGGCTGTATAATTTAGCATTTCATTCATTCAGTTGAATAGTATTACAACCTCCATTCACTCCCTGTGGTGCTTGTCGACAGCAGGGGTCACAGTTAAAACGATACACAAGAAACAGTTGACGGTCTGACCTTCGTAAATGATCGGTTCCTTCTCACGGAAGTACGTGAGGGCGGGGAATTTCGTGATGCCATACTGCTTGGCCAGCCGCTTGTCGTTGATCTTGACGAAGTCCACTCCGAATGTGTCCGTGTCATCATCTATCTTTTCCAGTTCTTCTAGTACCTTGTCACACGTTACACAGCTTCTTGCATCTGTTTAAGAAAATGATTTATGAAGAGTACCGAAATATTCTTTCTCGTAGGAGTTTAATCTAGGAGATGGATGAGGAGTCGTTTCCGTTTTTAGATGCTGATTTAATTTTAGAAAAAAAAATGTCTTAATTATTAAGAGGAAATCACTTAAGATTAAGTAGTTATATGACGTACACAGACATATCCAACACGTTCCACCGATGCCAAGGTTTTCATTAAAAACGGAAATAATACTCTCAAGTCCCAAGAGTGTGATGAATCTACATACGAGTATATACATCTCCTGGCACAAGGTACTAAATTCGGAGTGCCTAACACAGACCTAAAAGTTTTGCGTAAACTGTATTATATCGTAAACATCGTTCTATCTACTTGAATTTGATTGCATCCAGATTTTTCAGAAATTTGGACATATAACTTCATTTTGAAACCTTTGAGAGACCAGACTCTCTGAATACCTTACATTCAGCAAACAAAAAATGTCGCACACAAACGGTATGCGTCTTTGGTATATCTTTGAAACAAAAATACAATATCTCGTATATCTGCCATCACAACGATTTGAATTTAAAATAAAAATTCACTATTGCTACGGAACCTACTAATAACTATATGATATTCAATAAAATTCCAGTTACCATACAGTTTTATGACTCAATCGCGGTAACAGAATATCCCAAATAACACATGGCAGTTAAAATTTATAGCATAACCAAAATATTTTACAAAAATAACGCATATTATTTGTAGACTGAGAATAATAAAGTGATGACTGATGTTACTAATCGTGTCTTAAATTTGGCTCCCGAAATCAGTTATGTCAAGCTTTGTGATTTAGTTTCTGCGGCCGATAGATGACTGACATGCCCCGAACTAGACGAATGGATAAGAAACAGCTGTCCCTAGGTACATTTATGATTGTTCCTAAAATATCTGAAGCTTACAAGTTATACGTTCAGTTGAAAATAGATTTAATATCTTATTAGATAGTTTACAACGATATGAAATGTTGAAATTGAATCGTTCATTTTAGCGTAAAATTTTATATCTAATCATTCTTCCTCTTTTGTTATATAGTCAATAACAATCTAGAATTCAAAAATGAATTCCTTATTCACGTCATGATTCTTCCCCAATGTTATTGAAACCCATTTGGACTGCATTCAAGTTTTATGTTTGACAGGTATCTATTGTTTCTTTACTTTACAGCCGTTTGCGCCATTGTTGATTTTTACGTGTGTGACGCAATAAACATCATTAACCTTAGCACAAGAAAATAAACTCATAAATTAAGCGTATGAAGAAGTCGCGACAGCTTCTAGTTTATATTTACGATGTACTAGTGTACGTTCGAGCCCACATAACGTTCAATTCCTGGCCGATGTTGCTTTTAATTTAATAGCTTTTTGCCAGTTTTATGTTACCTCAAGAGCATGAACATGTTTTACTAGTACTATAACGTCCATAGGAGCAAATTATTCATCGACTACTGAAATTATTTAACCATACGCATGGTTGTAGGAGTTTAGAACTACATAAAGGCGTGTTTGTTTTACTTTGCGTATGTGGTTTATTTTTGTCTTAATAGAGGTGCAACTGAGCATCTGGCTAGTATTATAGGACACTGCCAAGATTAGTTTGTCAAAAGTTAATGTTCTAAGCTTTGTGCTTTGACTCTTCCGTCTGTTGAGTAGGCATTCGAACATTGTACTGGATGTTCAGCCATTACAAATAATTACAGTGCTTCATTATTTATATTTTATGTGTCGCCATATTCAAAAGCTGTTGCAGTCTCTCTTGGACACTCAGCTTCGATAAATATTATAATCATCAACATTATGTATTAAGGGTGTAAATAGACCCTTAACATAGCCGAAAGGCACTTGTGCTCCCCGTCTTTGCGATCATTTTATTGTTCTAGACCATACCTGGGAATCTTCTAGTTCCATCTTTTTCAAAAGTTTTTTTTTTAAATACCTTTTTTTAATGGAAGATTTTTATTCTTCACACACCTCCACGACCCCCGTACTATTCAATCCATCCATCAGCACAATACTTTGAGTGCTTTCCATCGAGTCCTACCGTAGAACGTGATTTTTCACCCCAAAAAAAAAAGATTCCCAGCAATAATTTTTGCGTAAAGTTACTTAGTTTGATGTACAGCATGCTTGGTTGACGGTTATGTGAAGGGTCTGTTTACGCCCCGTATGTATTTATTTAATATTCCATCCACGATTTTGAGTTTTACCTTCCACATATTTCAGATTAAATACCTATTACCTATATTTAGCACATTCTTTAAATTTGCCCACACATCCATCAGCTCTCAAATGACGTGTTGCTTTCGTTTGCGTTAGGTCTTTTAATTTCTAGGGGCGAGGTCATTGCCATGTATTAGGCACTGTTCCAATATCGGACAATCCTTAGAAGTATTTTTATGCAGAATGAAAACATCTACTAATATCTAGCAACCCATGCAAAAGCTATGGAACCCAAAATTTTCAATCATGAGAAATATTCCACGTCCCTAAGTGTTAACCTTTCCCCGTTTCAAGTCGGCTCAACGCAAAGGTAATTCTATCAAAAATATGCAATGTATCAGTAACAAATCATCTGAATATCAACTTGCGAGATACATCAACGAAATAGCACAATGTATTGCCGACATAGTCACACTGTCGCCCTACAGTTAATCTACCAAAAACAATAAAATATGGGAGCGGAAAATTACTAGTTGGTGGGACGACGACAACGCCGAGTTCTTGGCTAGATACAACGAATACTAATATAATTATCTCTAAATGACATCGCGTCAACATCAAAACAACCGGTGAATGGACTACAGAGAAACCTAATGAGATGAGGTAACTTTAGTGCATAAAGAAAGCAATTATCACAAACGTTAAATACTGGAACTGATAGAAAATTTAAAGCTGCAATATGTAATAAACACAGCTGTTCATCCGTGACCTAACACAACATTATGAATAATAAAATATTGAGTCATAATAGGTGTATGTACCATAATACTAGTGTACCTAATAATAAATCGGCCGAAGCTCTGTTGCAATGCCGCATGAGTATGCAGGACATGCAAAACAATTACAACGCCTTCACACGTGATGAAGAACACGGAGTATATTTAGTTGGTACTAAAATTTTGAATAAAAGCATAGAAACTTTAGAATTACTCGCCAACGTTTTCTAGAACTTTCGAATAATGCATTAGCAAGTCAAAAGCCTTACCGAAATCCACACATGTGAAATGTTTTTGAATTAGCCCAAAAGTACACAAATGTAGTCGATATAGTCTAGGAAATATGTTTTGGGCGAATTTCCTTTGATTATAGTTGCTGTGTGGATTTCATTCACGAATTCAAAATTAACTTCGTGATCTGGTAAAAAACAAACATCCGAACCAGTGCAACTGGGTCATGTGAACGATTTTCATATACGAGTAAATATATTTTTCTTCGTAACGTTTTCATTACAGTCATCATCGTCCTGCCCTTAATTCACCTGAATTTCAGTATGCGTCCTTTCTTTTTTCATCCATGTTTCTATAAGGCAGTAGTTCGATTAGTGAGCGAGAGAGACAATGAGTCAAATGACCATGTTGTCTTTTGGTAACTGTATGTACAGACGCCAGCACATCAAGCTACCCGAAACTGTCAAATTTTGTCAATCAACATTGAACCTAATGCTTTAGCGATAAAGTTCAAAATCTATTAAATAAATTTGACCGATTGTAGTAGCTTGATGTGCTGGCATCTGCACGTACATACAGGTAAGTGTGATTGCTATACTTTAGTCTATCATACATCATTATTTTACCCTTATCCCAAATTATTATAAACTCAGCGCAGCATGTCTTCTTCCATATTTCTTCAGTAGTCGTTATCTTGCACATAGGCTATCCATCGTTCATTTGATCCTTCCATACACTTAGCCGTATATACACCACAACCATCTGCAATTCTACATTTATACTCAAACTTTCCTCATTCCTTTTAACTACTATCGTGTTCCGTTTTCGGTGCCCGTAGCCAATTTTAGAACAACACTTTTTTTTTCACAACCTTTAATAAATTATATTTTTAAGCTGCTGCAATTTTTTTCCTCAAATTCTACGGTAAATTATCAAGATTCCATTCCATTGCAACATTTCTAACGTAACACACCATCTATTTTGTTTTATTCTGGACTATTTCGTTCAATCTCAGCTTTTTGTTTATTTCCCCGAACATCTTCTACTTCTTATACACTATTTGTCATTGTACGAAATATTTATTTTTAATTCGCTTCAGATGTATCCAGTTGCATTTTATTTTATTTTTTACTAAGTCTGAACTTCTGAGGATTTCGATATCATAATTACATTTACTCATAGATGTAATAAACAGATATACTGCAATAGGTGGAGGAGACACTCAGGGAAGCACAGATTCAGATTAATTTTGCTGCTGTCGAGACTGGTTTTTATAATATTTTTGTTCATTGTAAGTCTTTTCCATTCAGTATACTTATTCTAAATTTACGATAGAAATGCGCATTTTCAGTGTTTCTGAGAATTATTTCAATTGTTTTTCATTGTTTTATTAGAAATGTTAAATGGAATTCGTCATGTATTGCTTTTGCACGATTTACAATGTGCCCGCACAGTTAGTTATTTGTTAGTGTTATTTAATCCTTTTAATAATAACTTAATACAATACATTGCCTAATAATACCAATAATCTCAGTTAAGCTGACGACATGGTGTTGCTGAGTCCATCAATCAGTGCTTTGAGGAAGCTAAAAAGCCAATTTGTGAGTCATATGCGGTGTCTCATGGGCTCAAATATAATGTTGGGAAGAATGAACTAAAGCTCTTTAAAGCCCGTGGTTTTTCTTACCCAGCATTTCCCAATGTATCACTGTGTGGCACTCCTCTATGTAGGGTGTCTAAATTTAAATATAGATATAGACCCAGTGACCCATCACTGGGTCACCGATGACTTAAGTGATAATGTGGACATAGAAAGGGAACGCAGGTCGCTGGCTGTCCGTTGTAACATGCTGGCCCGCAGGTTTGCACGGTGTACGAATTCAGTTAAAATCACGCTTTTTTTAAAGCATTGTGCCTGTGGGTCAGTTATTCGCAGCGGGCATACAGCGACCTGCGTGTCCAATATAATAATGCACTCAGGGTACTGTTGGGGCTGCCATGGTACTGCAGTGCGTCAGGGATGTTTGCTGAGGCGCGGGTGGATGGCTTTGCCGCTATCGTTACAAAAAGATGCGCCTCCCTACTCGCTCGCGTTCGTGGCAGTACCAACACTATACTGAGTGTTTTCACAGATCGGTAGGAGTCCCCCATGCTGTAAAGGTGGGTGCGGCTTCATGCCGTAATTTAAATTTTGTTTTGCTCATACTAACATTAGTTTTTTAAGTACATTGTTACTAACAAAATATGGATCTAGTCTGAAATAAATGTTTATTATTATTTCCTTTATTTATTTTTACTCATATAAAATACATTTTTAAATATTCTAATATAAAACAATATAAAAAAACATTTAAAAATATAAAAAATAGTGGTCCGCCGGTATCGGGAGCAGGGTTCAAGCTACCGGTGGTTAGGGCTCCAGAGACAGGAACCTCCTCACAATGCGAGCCGTATCGAGAAGTACTGTTGTTTTTATTTTAAGAAATATTTAAAAATGTATAAGATTTGTATGAAAATAAATAAAGGAGAATAATAATTAAATATAATAAAAAATAAATAATCACGCCTGTAATCACCTACTTTTATGCTAGGTTTTTAAAATTGGTAGCTTCAAAATTTTCAACAACATATTTCCTCTCTTAGGCGCGCTTCAACGCTTTTCACCCAGTAAGTTGGAATAGTTCAACTTAAACAGATTTCTTTTTTTCGTTCGTGGCAGTACCTACCAACACTATACTGAGTGTTTTCATAGATCGGTAGGAGTCCCCCATGTTGCAAAGGTGGGTGCGGCCTCACGCCGTAATTTAAATTTTGTTTTGCTCCTACTAACATTAGTTTTTTAAGTACATTGTTACTGACAAAATATGGACCTAGTCTGAAATAAATGTTTATTATTATTATAATAATTACAGCCACAAAGTTATTTAAGTTTAAGCTCACAACATTTCTCACATTTATATTGTTCAGCTCACATCAATTTCATACGCCAATCATTTGCTAATTACACTTTTCTTTTAGTGTTAGTAAAACAAGCATTAGATCTTTTCTCCGGATTCTACTTGAGTTTTATTCATGGATTTATGTTATACAGCTACATGGATGATTGTTTACTCACTTGTGTCCCATCATGATCTTTGCGTCATCTTAAACAGCGAATTTTCGAATAGTAACAAATCGCATAAACTTTTTTGTGTAATTTATCCAGATGTTCACAATATAATTTGTTACTATTTGCAATTCATTTAGTTTATTTTATCAGAATCTCCAATTTCCTCAATAAATTCTAGTTACATGAAGTTAATTTCTATCATAAACAAACTTGTGTCAGGAATTGAAAACTGATTTAAACAAAAACAACTGTTTGAAGCTTATAAGTGTTAAGAAACAGTATAGCCGCCTTTGCATTCAAAACCTCCTAAAGAACAGGTTCTTCAGGAGCCTTTTGCCTAGTGCAGAAGAGTTTTGGAAACCACTTAAAACCAGTTTGAAACTCTTGTCATTTTTGCATTATTCTTACTCTCTTGTTAACCTATGGTATGATGTTCATACGACAATTTGATTTTCCGCTGTGTCTATTTCAACACGTGGCTCCTTTAAATATTTGCAATACGCCTTCCAGTTTCATTCCTGTCTGTAGCGAAACGAGTCTAACTTAAATATAGCATTTTATAAGTTTTTATTTGAGAACATATATCAGAATCAGAGTGACGCTAACACCGACCCCGTTCCTTACAGCTTCAGTTATTTCTGTGTCTTCTGATTCACATTCACATGGTGAGGAGAAACAAATGCGTAAGAAATTCTCAATGACGTGACAACGTTAATTGGCAGTATGTCTGTTTCGTTCAGGGTAAGATTTCTGTACGAAGCGTATACGATTGCATAAGGCTACATGACAATGACAATGATGTCGTGTGTCTAGTTAAGAATGAAAGAAAAAAAGAATTATAAAGAATCTCTCAATACTTTACAAATGGCAGAAATAAAAATGACAATGATTTTAAAAGAAGCGATGATTTTATATCAACCAGTTTTTATAAATCAAACAATATTGCTATTTATGCAATTGTTTTATCTACTTGTATCTTATATGTGTGTGTAATTGACTTTTAGGATCTTATAAGCAGTGCGCCTGATAGGATATGCCATCGGCAAATGTACTGCAATTTCATAACATTATTCATCCTCTTTAATTAAGCCATTAGATTATGCATTTTCAAAAATTCTTTTGTAGTGCTCATCTTTGTTATTTTATTCTCTACCTGAAAGTTCTAATTGTAAAGTTGTTTTTTCTTGCTAATTTACCTCTGTATGATTAGCCCTATTATTTGAACTGTCGGCTAGCAATTTCATCTCAATTTAGAATGGTTACAAAGTTTTCTAAAATGATGTATTTTTACGTGCCTTTTGATAATATTGTAGAGTTTTTGTCTTGATGTAAAAAAGGCTATGCTTCAGTAATTTCATGGTTTGATTTCAAGAATTGTTTATAATAATGAACAATCAGATTTTAAACTGTCATGGTCACTAACATTACTATTAATACTAACAGGATATAACAACAGACAGTAAACATGGTAAATATCCCGTTAGTATTAATAGTAATGAACAATCAGTCTATCATCTCAATCATAGGGCCAACGTAATAATCTAGTTGGTCAAAGGTTTGGAGTGTTATAGGAGAAAATTGAATTCACACAAAAAACAAAAGGATACACACGGCTAGAGATCGCTCGATTAAAAGGCCTTTAAATGAGAAAGAGGAGAGCTTGGCTCAGCAGTGGGACACAAAAAAGAAGCGAGAATCTTTTTGTCCCCACAGCATTTAATTTAGCTTACTGTCTGGTCTTGACGTAACCAAAGGGCACACCAATAGGTAAAGAAGTCGTCAAGTTGTCAGGGAAACCGTACATTCTAAAAACAATGACGGCAGCCATCCAACGCCAGAGTGACGATAACATTTGACATTTGGCAGTAACAAGACAATATTTAATAGGTTTGGAATGTGCAATGAGGAAGTACGTCAATGAACCAGAACAATCAACATTACTCTCTTTAGTAGTGTAGACTGACGGTGTTGAATAATCATAATGAATAATAACATAATAAAATGACCCAGGTGGTCACCTTATTATGTTTTTTCGTTCAAGAGGGATTTCTCAATTCCACCAATAAGTATTCATATATTTTTAATAACTCTCCGGCTGAATGTGCTAGATTTTTGTTATACGCTATACATAAATAACCTGTAAAAAGTGATTAAGAGCATTAAACGCCTTTGAGAAGTCTAAACAATACACGTGGAGTACCCCAAGGCAATATCAAAATAACAATGTTTGCATGTTTTTACATTCAAATGTCTTTTTAAACCATCTATCATGTTCCGAAAAATAGACACAGTACCACGCCACGTGCTCCTGACTGAACAAAAGATTCGAGCTTTTAAGAATCATTGTGGTACAGAATTTTGTTTCATGGAATGGAAATCAGGCTTTCAACATAACACACAGCGTTAAGACACTGTGTAAATAATCTTATTATGTGACATCCTAATCTTCCTGCCTGTATCTATCTATCCTTTTTCTTTCGTTAATCCTCACACAATCTATCCATCTTTTACTTGGTATTCCTTTCCCTCTCTATCCATCTTATTGTGTGTAATATCTATACATATAAAATTCAAAGTCCTGACTGACTGACTGACTGACTGACTGACTGACTGACTGACTGACTGACTGACTTATATATCAACGCACAGCCCAAACCACTGGTCCTAGAGACATGAAATTTGGACAGTGTACTCTTTGTAAAGAGTAGGTATCCACTAAGAAAGGGTTTTTCGAAATTTCACCCCTAAGAGGGTGAAATGGGGTGTTGAATTTTCTATGAAACTTTTTATTCTCTGAGTCGATTGACTTGAAAATGTATCTACATATATTTCAGTTAAAATGATGAGATACGTGTATCACAGTTTTTCCAAAATCATCCCCCAATTTAAAATTCAATGTCCTGACTGGCTGACTGATACATCAACGCACAGCCCAAACCGCTGGCCCTAGAGACATGAAATTTGGAGAATGTACTCTTTGTGGAGAGTAGGTATCCACTAAGAAAGGGTTTTATGAAATTCTACCCCTAAGAGGGTGAAATGGGGTGTTGAATTTTCTGTGAAACTGTTACGGGATCGATTGACTTGAAAATGTGTCTACATATTATACTTCAGTTAAAAAGACGAGATACGTGTACCACAGTTTTTCCAAAATCATCCCCCAATTTAAAATTCAATGTCCTGCCTGGCTGACTGATACATCAACGCACAGCCCAAACCGCTGGTCCTAGAGACATGAAATTTGGAGAATGTACTCTTTGTGGAGAGTAGGTATCCACTAAGAAAGGGTTTTTTGAAATTCCACCCCTAAGAGGGTGAAATGGGGTGTTGAATTTTCTGTGAAACTCTCTCGGGATCGATTGACTTGAAAATGTGTCTACATATACTTCAGTTAAAATGATGAGATACGTGTATCACAGTTTTTCCAAAATCATCCCCTAATTTAAAATTCAATGTCCTGACTGGCTGACTGATACATCGACGCACAGCTCAAACCGCTGGTTCTAGAGACATGAAATTTAGAGAATGTACTCTTTGTGGAGAGTAGGTATCCACTAAGAAAGGGTTTTTTGAAATTCCACCCCTAAGAGGGTGAAATGGGGTGTTGAATTTTCTGTGAAACTCTCTCGGGATCGATTGACTTGAAAATGTGTCTACATATACTTCAGTTAAAATGATGAGATACGTGTATCACAGTTTTTCCAAAATCATCCCCTAATTTAAAATTCAATGTCCTGACTGGCTGACTGATACATCGACGCACAGCTCAAACCGCTGGTTCTAGAGACATGAAATTTAGAGAATGTACTCTTTGTGGAGAGTAGGTATCCACTAAGAAAGGGTTTTTTGAAATTTCACCCCTAATAGGGTGAAATGGGGTTTTGAAATTTATGTGAAATTTTTTATTCTCGGAGTCGATTGACTTGAAAATATGTCTACATGTACTTCAGTTAAAATGATGAGATACGTTTATCACAGTTTTTCCAAAATCATCCCCCAATTTAAAATTCAATATCCTGACTGGCTGACTGATACATCAACGCACAGCCCAAACCGCGGGTCCCAGAGTTATGAAAATTGGAGGGTGTATTATTTGTGATGAGTAAGTATCAGTATTTCGAAATTCCTACCCCTTCGAGGGTGAAATGGGGTGCTGAATTTTCTGTGAAACTTTTTATTCTCGGGGTAGATTGACTTGAAAATTTGTGTACATACTCTTCAGATAAAATCCAGTAAATCCGATGTCCAATCTCAAACCAAGGTATCAATATTTCACGTATCTAATCTAATTGATATAACTTTAAACTAATAATTGCAAGTTATAAGCAAGTACATGTAAATCAATGTATGTATTATAGATAGATACATAGATTACTTATTATCCCAGAAGTAAGATCCCGTGGGCAATTCCCTAACTCCACGCGAGCGAAGCCGCGGGCATAAGCTAGTCTACATATAAAACCAGTGCATTTTCATTCAGCACACCAAAACAGAGCAGCCAGCTTTATGGTTTTAGCAAGATGGCCATCAATACATCAACTCTTGTTAATTTGTTAAAATTAATGTATTGTACACGAATTGAAGCAATTTTCATTAATCCAGGAATTAATGCTAGCATTCTTGATTTTGGAAGTATTCCAATTGAAACAGTTGTACCAGCACATTTTCGTAATTATGTCTTTTCTGTAACACTTACTAGGCGACCAGGGCCTATTTTTATAACACAAAAACTTTTCATGACGGCTTCACACTATCAAGGGGCCGCATCTATGTATTTGATTTTTATCTGATGTTCAAATTATTCCGTTAATTGTGGTTTGGAAAGCTTTAGCCAGAGTGTAGCATTCCTGTCTTAATCAATATTTGTAAATTGTCTTCTTCATATTTTTACTATTTAGATCAATGGTTTAAGTAACACTTTTTTGATTATTATTCAGTAATTTTTTTACAACTCGGTCAGTCATGAATAATAGTAACAATATTTACGTAGGTATTTGCCATATTTTCGAAGCCTTTAAGTAACTTAGTACTTATTGGATGAGGTACGTTTTGTTTATGTTTTTGTTTGTACCTATCAATATGTGCAGCAACTTTCGCAACGTGGTTACTTCCGTCTAAACTTCCACTAACAAGACGTCTTAAACAAGATCCTAATAAAACCAAGAAACCGACTTTCTTAGTACACCTACAGTTAGCTCGGAACAATTTAGTCTCTTAGCCAAGAGACAATCTTGCATCGGTGCCGGCTTCGACAGTGATTTATGACACTTTTTGTGTCTAAACCAGCAACTACATCCTTCGGATGAGTGAGAGATGCATTGTAGGCATGGCAACGACCACAGATATGTCAAGGTAATTAATGAATATCTGACGAATTAGCTTATGGCTACATTTGCTTCCAACTCACACACTCATATGCACACACGCACAGCTTGCACTTTTACGAAATGGTCATTGAGGAATGTGACGTAGCAACAAACAGATCACATCGACAGTTGGCGACAAAAGAAAATAGTCGGAATGCCGATATCACGTAATGGAAGTCTATTTCAGCAGCAAATGCGGCGGCACACAGTTTTAGCCGAGCTAAGAGCGTAGGCGCCTTGCGACCTTGGCGGAGCCAGCATCGGTGGAACGGTGGAAAACGAGACTCGGTACCATTTTAGGCCGCGCCGACGGCCGCAGCGGTCGGCGGCCGGGTCAAGTTTTATTGTCTCCGCGGCTCGGTTGCATAACTCGCGAATCGCAAGCCGAGCCGCTCGCTTCGAAAATATCATGCGCACAGCCGAAAGCTCGGGTCCGCCGAAGCGGTCTTCCCCTCGGCCCGTCCGAAGATCATTAACTCGACGATAACCCATTTGGACGGGCGCCGTCGCAGACGTTTCGACACGACGAGGGCCGCCCGCGCCCTGGCCGGCCGCCAGCTTTCGAAAGCTCGCAAAATTAAACGGAGACGCGCGCCGGTCGGCTGGCGGCGGGCGAGTGCCACTTACACCAGTACACCGCGACGAAATCCTTGTCTTCCAGCACTCTCTCCAACTGTTTGGCGGTGACCTCTTCGATCTGGGGCTCGACATGTTTGCTCGGGGCGGGGGATTTACGCGCGGTCGCGGCGGCGGCGAGCAGTAGCACGGCCGCCAGAGCCTTCAGCCACCGAGCCATGGCGAAGACGCGCGCGGACTGACGCCCGGCCGCCGCCCGCCCTGCGCAAGCGCCGCCCGCCGCGCGCATCGCCCGCGCGCATGCGCACACCGCACGACCCCGGCGCCCGCGCGCTTCAGCTTTGTTTACATCGCAACGCAATGCCTCCGGTGATGCGAATACCTAACCTCCAAATGCGCTTCGAAATGTCTCGACAGATCGTATAAATACTTACGTATCTACAAACTTATATCTCACTCACGTTTAAGTACTCGGAGTTAAGTTTAGGTTTGGGCCTTAAACTTAACTTTCTTTCAGTAAGCACCTAATGTGATTAAATTTATAGCATTATCAATCGAAATAACACTACATAACTACACATTCAAGAGTTTTGCACGAGATATGGTTTCTGAAACCGAAATCAAGTCGCCTGCTGCCTAGCCTTTCACGAACTATGTTGTGGTGGACTTCTATTATGACTCCAAAACTCGGTTAGTCTCAGTTAAGAAAGACTGGTTGTCAGATTTTTGGCCTTCTGGCTACCCGTAACGACTGTCAAAGACTTACAGTTGGCAGCCGACAGTCGACACCAACCACTTATCGTACTGTCCGATACACGGAGGGGTCTCGTTATATTAGAAATGGTCACCCATCAGCAGACCAATCCCAACTAGTGTTGCTTAATCTTGAAGATCGGCCTGTGCTGCTGTTGTTATTTAACCACAAGCCGGCCTAGAGCTGTAGAACTGGTTAAGTTTGACGCCGATGCCAACACAATGCCTGAACAGCACGAGTCGTGCTGGGATGCCAAGTAACACCTACTACTACGGTCGCAATAAACCTCAATCTATCTCCCGACTTCGTGAATCGCCAGGAACATGTGCCATCCGGACGTGTAAAGCAGTGGCCCAGGCTATATAATTAAAATGGGCTACATCTTTTGCTTTCACAGGTTAGCTGTTGAAGTGACGCAGGAAAAGAATATCTGGAAGGATAAGGGGGAAACCTTTGCCCAGCAGATGAGAAGAGAGACATCTACTATCCTACTCCTACTATATTATTAATATTAATATTATAATACGAAAGTTTGTGAGGATGCATGGATGGCTGGATGTTTGTTACTCTTTCGAGCAAAAACTACTGAACGGATTTGGATGAAATTTAGCACACAGATAGTTTATAACCTATAATATTAGAACCTATTACATTATTATATATTTTTTACTCATAGGATACTTTTTATCCCGGTAGTATGAGCCCATGTGACAATTATCGAACTCCACGCGGGCGAAGCCGCGGGCAGAAGATAGTAAGAAGATAATTTAAAAAAAGAATAACTTTTAGGTTGATAGAAGAGCGCAGTGTGCTTGTGTCTGCGCATAATTGTGCATTTAATCGTAAGCTTTAGTGGCTACTCTGTTCGTTGTTCGCCAATTCGACCAAAGTGAATCGTAGTTATTTGTTTTATTTCTTTTTCCCTTTTTGTTTCCATTAGCTTAGAAATTGCAACTCGTTAACGTGAGAGCTCTCATTAATGTGGATGCTTGTGACCGGTCTTCTCGCTCCACCCAATGACGCCTTTACGTGACAGAATGAGATAGAGATATTCCAAAATGCTGATCAGTGCGTGTTGATGCGATTTCACCCTTACGCTGAAGGAACAAGCCCTCAAGAACTGCGCACCTCGCTGGTCCATTGGTAACAAGCGTTACTGCTGAGCATGAGATCAAGGGTTCGAATCCCAGGTCGGCAAAGTGTTTGTATATTGTAGGCTTTGTAGATTCCCAGCTGCTTGTTAACTTTTTATTTTTTTTCTACATTTTTTGTGTAGTAATCAACGACTTATTGTCGGGCCTACGCTGTCCCCCCATACTTAAGAACAAATGCTGTATCCATGATAATATTGTAATACCAAATGATTTGAAAAGAGTAACCATGGAGTTTCTTGCCGGTTCTTCTCCATAGGAAACGACCAACCCGAACCGTGCACCTTTTTGTCGACGTTTTATACGTGCCCATCGAGGCCTATGTGAAATATTTTTTTTTGATTTTTTGATTTTGTTTAGATATTCGGTTTCTCCATCAGGAATTTCTGCAACCTTCATTGATGGCAATAGGCTAGTAGAGGAGCCCTTTTATCGTAGCTTTCACATAACTGGCGAAATATGCAACTACAGGGTGTAAACAGACCCTTCACTGGCCTTCACATAGCCGTCAACCAAGCATTCTGTACATCAAACTATGTAACTTTACGCAAAAATTATTGCTGGGAATCGACTTTTTTTTTGGGGTGAAAAATCACGAGATACGGTAGGACTCGGTGGAAAGCACTCAAAGCATTGTGCTGATCACTGCGAGGACCGCCCGGAGGACACGGTGGAGCATACGGTGCAGGACTGCCCCGCTTGGGCAGAGCACCGCCGTGTCCTCACAGCGGCGATAGGCGGAGACCTCTCGCGCCCGGCATTGGTCGAGGCCATGCTGCGGGGCGAGACGGAGTGGGAAGCGGTCGCCTCCTTCTGCGAAGCAGTCATGCTCGCGAAGGAGGAGGCGGGCCGCGTGAGGGAGAGGACAGCGTCCTCCCTCCACCCCAGCCGCAGTGGTAGACGCCCACGGCGCCGGACGTCGGCAGACGATCTCCGGCCACCGTAGGCGCGGGCTTGCGGGCGGCGAGTAATGGGCGACTCGCTGTCCGACATGGACCATGCCCGGGTCGACGGCGCGTTGTGTTCCACGCGCGCCTCAAAGAGTGTCAGCATTATGACGGGGCCCCCCTCTAAAGGGCCAAAGCCTCCAGGGGTCGCGGGACTTATAGAATTACCGTGACCCTGGATCATAAAGGGCTATTGAAGGACACCGTGGATTTTAGTCAGTACAAGTCTGACAGTTCCTCCCACTCTGCCCTGGGTGGGAGGACTCATTTGATGATTTTACCACGATAAAAAAAAAAAAAGCATTGTGCTGATAGATGGATTGAATAGTACGGGGGTCAAGTAGGTGTGTAAAGTAAAAATCTTATATTACAATCATGTAGGTATTTAAAAAAAAAAACTTGTGAAAAAGTTGGAACTTTGACCCCCAATATCTCCGTAACTAGAAGGTTCCCAGGTATGGTCTAGAACAAAAAAATGATAAAGCAAAAACGGGGAGAACAAGTGCCTTTCGCATATGTTAAGGGTCTATTTACACCCTTTATGTAACACCACTCCCTAACCCTTCGGGAATTACAAGCATGATGTTATCTAAGTATGTCTGGTTTGGCAGATCGATTTATTATTTTAATTAGTTTACATAGTGGCATCAGCACCTATAGGTAGATAGAATTTCCGCCTAAAAAGTGTCAAAAACTCACAGCGGTAAAGTTCAATGACCTAAAATGCTGAACACGAACAGTGCTGAACTCTCATGGCAGGAAGATGAAAAATATTAAACTGTTATCATCTGCAATAATTATTTACTAGGTATCTTAAGCAGTTGGAAGAAAAATACTACCTACGCCTTAATGTTTTTGTCAACTTAAATATACTCATACCATAGGTAGCATAGATTCGTGTCGCGGGTTCGATTCCCGCACGGAACAAATATTTGTATGGCCTACAGGTAGTTGTTCCGGGTCTGGCTGTTTGTGTTTGTGAGTCTAAATGTTTGTAAACGCACCCACGATACAGGAGAAATTCCTAGTGTGGGGCAAAGTTTAAAAAAAAAAATAAAAAAAACAACGATGTAATTATGATTGATTGATTCACACATTATGACAGTAGAAAAAGTAAGATGAGGTGCAGATCGGTATAGCTGCACCTCATCTTGCTTTTTCTATTTATTTACTATCTCATCGGTCACGATAATAACGGTAGGAACCGGGGTGAAAAACGGGGTGAATAGAGCGAGACAAAACTTGGAAAGGTTGAATTAATATGTTATGTTGTCAACATAGTTTCTAAATAATTAAGAATAGGTACCTAACGTTAATAAAAAAGAGTACTTGTTGGTAACGGTATCATATTATGAATCCAATGTTGAATAAGGTAGGTACTTTAAATTAATTCAACGTTTATAGTACCTATGGAGTTTCATAGAAATAATCCTGAAAGGCTTGAGTGAGGCGTGATCGCTGATCGCGTGCAATGCATTTAACTTGCAATGTAAAAAAAACCCCTGCCTGCTAAAGAAATAGGTACTAAACTTATGTAAACAAACAGAATAAAACATACCCCATGCCCCAACGCAAGCTCCTTGTTTAGTTTTTCATGCTATCACAAAGCCATGTGCACTGTTCAGACTTTCAATCTTCAACTGCAACCTGTCTGACTCTCAAGTTTCGCCGATCACTAGAAATTACGAATTAATAGTCATAGAATAAACCAACCTAATTGAAAATTGTCTCAAAATCGCAAAACAAATTAAATCTACTTTTTCCCATCCCGCCAAATTAATACGAGTAAAAGACAACCCTCATCCATAGAACATCTGTCTATGATAGAACCTTCCTTCCTTCCTAGACTAATAACTCCCTCTAGTGGGTCAACAATGCACAAAAAGTGTTTTGAAAAAAAATTCTGTCATTCTTGAACGAACCAATGAACCTTTGTGGTGAATATCGAAAATGTCAACCAATAGTTACGTAGGCTTCATTATCGATATCGATGGTTGAAAAGTAGTTGTCTCAACAGTAACTGTCAAAAAAAAAAAGCAAATTGAACTAGCGAATTTTCGAAAATCAACAAATCTGCATTCAAAATGCAGATTTGTTTCTTATACAAAAAAAAGGAATGTTTCCTTTGAGTGAAATTTGCTATCTCCAGAGTACTTTCCCTCCAGATGAGGTTGAAATAATTATTCCACCCTGTATACTTATTATAACGTAAACACTTTTTTTTTTAAATTTCTGTCTGTCTGTTTGTTCCGGCTAATCTCCGAAACAGCTGGTTCGATTTTGAGGGGACTTTAATAATAATATTTTTATAAAAATAAAAAAAATAAAAAACATCTTAGGCTTTATTACTACAACTGCAAGAGTTTTTTTATATCAAGAGTGGAAATACATTTATCAATGAGAAATACATTCCGTAATGTTCGCGTTGGTTGGTTAATACAAAACTAATTATACTCCAAAGACGAAAAAGAGTATACTTTTTATCACCCAAGTAAAGCGAACATTTAGACAAACGCGCCAATTAAACTGCCAGCATTAGGGATTACTAGTTCAAATTCAATATTTAGTTTATTTCAGGTACCTACTCTACGAATAATAACTATCGATAATATGTACTACTGACTCATGACTACGCATCTCATCCCTACTAAAAATGAGTCAACCAATCACCGTCTACTGCAAACGTCATTTGTCACGTGGAGGGGAACACCGGAGAGCGGTTTCCGAACGGAAAAGGCAGCGTAGCTAACTTTTTGTTTCGCAGTCTCGCGCTGTTAACAAATTCTCGTGACGCGGCCGGTTCTAATAAAATAAGTTCGTCTTGTGAATGTGAAGTGCCTTGTGGAATATACAATGGATATTATTTATTAATTGTCACAGTAGTGTGCAAAGTGTTGTATTTATTTCTTCGCAAAGTTTCGGTAAGTTTAGTTTACGAAAAGTTTTCAGTTTTTCATTTAGGTATGTATGTTTTACCTGGCCGATGTATTGTTTGATTCCGTCGCAATCTTATCACGAATTTATAGCTCGATAGTAATTTTTGTGCTGTTTAGTCAGGAATCTTGAGAGAATCTGGTTAGAATGCAGGTGGGTGGAAAAAAATATTATTTTGTGCTAGTGATAGTTTTTAAAACTTTAATTTCGGTCGATTTTGGCCAGGTCATTGATTGTTCACCTACGCAATTAGCGTCATGACTATAGCATATTTACAGTAGATAAAAATGTAGCAGATTATGGTGAAATTAATTTGCCTTATAAGCAGTGATTGTTGTGTCCCTGACATCAGAAAGCTCCTAGTGTTCCTTTACGCGAATATGCAGTGCACAATAATTTAAAAATTTGTCCCATTTATTTCTGAGCCTCGTAAAGTGATAAAAAAAAATACAAAGACATTAATAACAGTGCCATTTGCAGAATAATAAAAATCATGTACTGGAACATTGTCATCAGCATGTTTTTTTATTGCATGTTACTAATTTTGAGGTCGCTGAGAGAATGTATGCTTTATGTTTGCAACTGATACACTCACAAAACATGCTGTGCCAACCCCAAATAAATTGGGATAAGGGCAGGAGAATACTGGTGATGATGATGACACCATGATAATAATTTTATTTAAACTCTAACCAACCTCCATGTCAATTTCTGGTAGTCAGCTGGATCCGGTAAGACTGGAAAAACGCTAGGCAGATGATGATGAGCAAGCATTGTCATTCTTGCTTGTTCCTGCATTGTAAAGCAGACCCCAAGCAGAGGTTCATTTGTATAAAGAAGCACATAAGCTTAAGTTTAATATAAGATTTTAAACTATCATGTTCATTATTTAATAATATTCAAAACGGGATATTTACCTTTTTTTTTTACATGGTAAATATTCTTTTTCGAGTATTAATAATTAAGTTTAATAGCTTAAAAATGTGTTATGACGAAAATGTACGTCTGCCTCCTCATTCCGGATCTAGATTTAGCAATCGTGCTAATCTTAAACATCAGTTTCTATAAGTCAAATTGCTTTAATCCTTGATAAAGGAAAGCATTAAAAGGTCACTGTGCTGCACTTAAACAAAAGAAATTGAATGCCTGTCTGTATCCATATTATCTAAACAATGTACTCATAAACTACAGAACACAGTTGACTCAGCTGTTTTTCATCTGAAATATCTTTTCTATTTTATTGATCTAAAAAGTTTCAACAGCCAGTATGGCAAAAGAATTCATCCGGCATTACCAGGCCCCCCTTTCTCGCTTCTTTTTGTTAGAACGAGAAATGGAGACACTGACTGTACAATCTGCCTACGGTCTACATGCAATATTTGAACTTACAAATTTCAGCTAATTTATTTCGAACGATGACATCATAATGACTACCAAAAATTATATTTTATTTTGTGTATTATTCAAAATTAGCTTCAATAATTCGATAGCAAAAGGAAGCAAGCCACATCTTTATCAGTATTATGTTTGTTAGATTGTATCAATGATTGTATCATTTCGGAGTTGATAGCAGGTCTTTGTTCGAAACAATCAACCGCACGGCTATTGTTTAGTGGCCGACACTAAAACACAATAAAAAATTGGCACATCTGGGCCTCAAACAAGGCTCGTTTTGCAATTTTTTTTCCAAAATTGAGTAATCAGTGATAAAGGATTGAAGAGGTCTGTTGAGTCGGTGGAAGGTCTTGTGTAGTTTTCATAGATTTCATTAAAAACATTTTTAAATTCTCAGCTTAGGTTTCAAGTTAAATCATGAAAGAAAAGTACTGATACCTGAGTGTAAGTAAAATCAGTCTTGTTTCCCGCTTTGCGAATGAAGTTTTACGCATATTGCAGGTGTTCAACTTCACAGTATTGACGTTTCTGTTGTTAACTTCAACTTTTTCAATTTCTCACCTAGAAATGGAGTCAAAAACAAAAATTCTTATTTAATTTTTTTTTCTATTTTGCAATTAGCATGCAGCTAGGTATAACTGCAGGTACTGCTGATATCTTTTAGTTTGCACAGCTTATCCTCCCTTTTTCGTGGATAACAATATCAGTATCGCTAATTGGTCTAAAACCAAACCAATAAATGACAAGCAACCAATCCTTTTCTTTTTCTTTTTCTACTATCTTTTATTATTCCACCTTTTTTTTTTTTTTTTTTTTTTTGTTTTATATTTTTCAAAATTGTGATCTAAATTTAAGTTTACGTAATTTAATTTAATTTTGTATTGTTTTGCAATTTTTTTTTTTTTTTTGTTTAATTGGAATTAGTCCGTTCGCATTTATACAAATATCCCAGTTATACAGGGAAACCTATAATTGGCCATATTATCTGTAACACGCATATTTTGTAAAATATTTTTATGGATCGCTGTTGGTTACCTAAATAAATAAAATAAAAAATAAAATAAAATAACAATCTTGTCATCAACAATTATTGTGATATTATACATATACGACATGCAGACTTGCAGAGTGAGCGATATACGGATTATGCCAGACCTGATTAAGGCTCGAACTCCACCAAAGCGGAGACGAACGAAGCGGAGAGGACATGTGCAGGAATCGACCAATCATATTGGTTGAAATCCGCATCGTGTCTCTCGTCCCTCCCGTGATTGGTTGAATTTTGCACGTCTCCGCATCGCTCCACTCGTTTCCGCTTTGATGGAGTCCAGGCCTGAAGGATGGGTCAAACCATAATCTGCAACATTTCGGACATCGGATTCTGTCAGGAGTGTCAGGTACTAAACTAAAGGACCTACTTATCTAACAGTTTTCGGTATCGGTAGCGGATCAGAAATTTTTCGTACCAGTCTGACTGATTCTTTAGTCTCCTACATGACTGCAGAAGAACTCATTCGTCATGGCTATGTGCACTTGAAGCCAGTTTTTAAATTTCAATTACCAACCTACTTCGGAGAATTAGAATGATAGTACTATAATCCATATTTTTTCTGAATAATTTTGTAAACGTTTGTCTCTATCACAAGACTATCTTTTGATATCTAACCACAAACACCAACGTACGACTTATCAACAAGATAAGTGTGACCAATGAGTAAGGTTCCAGAGGCTTCCAAAGTTCCAACCTATATCGTTGATTAACATAGTCTTCTTCGAAATAAGTGACCTAAACGATACCTAGGTGTTACCAAATAAGGAGCCGTTGCTTCCAGACAAGGCTTTGAGAACAGGTACTTTTTCCTTTCCGAGGTAGGTACTAAAAATATTTAGGAGTGTGTAGGACTCTTTGGCACTATTTGGCAGGTGTCTACTTGATAGGTACACAAGTCATTGAATCGAATGTCGTACGTCGCTATTCATTAACACCACAGAGTAAAGTAATATTAACACAGTTATTTTCAAGAGAGGATGTCCTTATCAAAGTATACTGCATTAAGTACTGACATTCCTAAACATACGTGTAATACCTGCAAGTATAAAATGCCTTCATAATTATAAATCATTTCTGTCACAAGATAATAGCGCTGGTATGATAAACTCCAATACACGTTCGTAGAACAGTGATAATCGCTATCAAACATATCGTCAACCTGATATTGTAAGGACGCTTATCATAAGGAGTTCAGTGGCTACGTGTCAGTACACTAGTGAGCATCTAACATGGGCGAATATCGTGCGGGTAAAGCGGGCATCAACGCTGAGGCTCAGGCCAGGATCCACAGCAAATACAACGATGACATTGCTCATGAAACCCTCGAATGGATCAAGCTGCTGACCGGCGAACCAGCTGATACTTCTGGAACAGCCGAGAATTTGTATGCAGTTCTGAAAGATGGGACTCTGCTATGCAAACTCGTCAACTCCCTGGAAGAGGGTTCAGTGAAGAAGATCAACCAGTCCACTATGGCGTTTAAGTGCATGGAGAACATCAACGCGTTCTTGGATGCCGTGAAGAAGCTGGGAGTGCCGCCACAGGAGACTTTCCAGACCATTGATTTGTGGGAGAAGCAGAATCTGTACTCCGTCGTCGTGTGCTTGCAGTCTTTGGGACGTAAAGCCGGGAACTTCGGTAAGCCTTCCATCGGGCCTAAGGAAGCCGACAAGAACGTACGTGAGTTCAGTGAGGAGCAGTTGAAGGCTGGCCAGAACGTCATCTCTCTCCAATACGGTACCAACAAGGGCCAGCAATCCGGCATCTCATTCGGCGGCAGACGCCAAATGTAATAAGTTAAATGTTATTAATTTATATGATTAAAGTGTAATAAATATTTTGTATTTTTTTAATGTTCGCCTTTCATTTGTTAAAACAAGGTGTGGTTGTTCGTCCTTAGCTAACGTAATCTCAGATTAGATAACACAAGTATTTTGCACTACTGCAATGCACTTGAAGTGCTTATTACCAAGTGGTTTAGTCTTAAATGGTTCTTTCTTAAAACTTTCTTCTTCGGATATAGTTTGTGACTCGATAACAGATACATACTGTCGTGCATATCTCAGTAGAACACACATTATTGTCCATATTTGGTATACCAAGTCTAGGAATGGTTACGTATTAGGTAGGCGTGATTAGTCTACGATTTCTGAATTCCGAATCTTTGTAATTCCATTTTTATCATCTAACTTGACGACAGTATTAATTTTTACAATAAGGCTTAAAATCCTACAAAGCTAGATTATAATTTATCAGTTGTTTTATATCTTAACTTGTAGAATCACCTACTTATTAAATAACTTGAAAGTGTTGTTGATGATGATAAGTTGATAACAGCAATGTCTAGCCTGAATGATGGAGCTAAGACAATCTTAAGAAAAAACAAATACCTAATCATGACCGGAATAACCTTTTTCTAGAATGTTGTAAAATATTAATTATATAGAGTTCTCTAGAGACCTAGAGTTTAAGAAACTCCTAATAATATTCATATTGATGAAAATATGAAAATGGACATCGAAGTACACCAAATTAATGTAGGAATGGAGCGAATGAACTGTGACAATCATAAATTAGTCTGAACCAAGGGCATGTAGGTACGTAACAACACACTCATTAGTAGAATCAATTCTATTTTGAGCTTCAGTTAAGCGTGGTTAAGCTTAGTAATAGCACCTGATTAGCCAGAACTGAATGAAGCATATTATCAATTACATTTAACTCTAAATTCACAGGTATTTAACACGCTACAAGGAACTGGACATGACGATGAAGATAAAAGAATTAATTTAATCTGCTCATGACATTCACACGAGTTACTAAAGTGATATAATTGTTCATATTCCCAAGGCAATTAGACAATGCAGCCAGTGCTAGCGTTAATCCTTGAAAATATAATAGAGAACTGAGACACAAAGGCAAATTTTACTCATTACTTGAGTTAATTTTAATGACCACTCAGTTAAGAAACAAGCAAATATTACCTCGACCTCTAAAATGAAAGACATTGATGGAATTGCCAAAATATTAACAAGGATGGTGATTTCAGAGTAGCTGCTCTAGATACAGATCACGTAACATAACGCCGGTAATCCCCGAAATACACCCACAATCGTCAGTTATGTTTAAGTCCACGGAAATGCGGGTGAAGCACATTACCATCAACAGGGCAATTAATGGTTTATATCAAACAAACATTACTAACCACAAGGGAAATAGACGAAATTTGATAAGAAGTAAGACCCCAGAGCCTTCAAATTCATAACTCGAAGAAGAAGCAATAAATGACCGATGGAAAGACTGCATGGAGGAAGATATGGCTACAAATGGGGTGATGTTGAAATGACGGCTGATAGTAATGTCTCTCGAAACAGAAATGCTACACCGAACCCAATCAATAGGCATAAGGGTAAATTAAGGTCGCAAATATCTGCTATCGGTTTAGTAATTCCGACCTTGTAGACTTATGACTCTTATGAGTTATGATTCTTTCAAAATACAGTCATCGGGAAAATCATAATATTTGCCTTTGACGATAACAAAAATTCCTATTTACGAAATCTAATCTGATTCTAACAATTACGCAAGTTACGATAAAAATAAACCAACAAAAATTCTTGAATAGAGTATTTAGTAGGTCTATTACCAAAGTTACCGGTTCACATTTTAGCAAAATGTCGAGGGGAAATCGCTCCCCTCTACGTACCTTGTTATTTGATGACGTCATCTAATATTGATCTAACTTTTGCAACCACAGTCGTTACTACGGCTTAGCACGAGCTCACAATACCGCCCTACAAATGATAAACTATGTTTTGGAGCACCTCTTGAGAATTGAGAACGGTTTACGTAATCGTGTCGTTATATCCGCCGACTGCATAGAACAATACCAATATTGCAAGTCTCAAGGAAACACTGCAATTATATGAACCAAAGACAGACTGTAATCATTCTTATGACCACAGGAACAGCTTCTAGATTGGTGTAGCAAGTTAATTCTAGACCCGTGCAAGCGCTATCAAGGACAATTAAGCGAGATAAAATGTGGCAGTAATCAATGATTTCTAGTAACTTAATGGTTATTACTGTTTTTTATTGGAAACGGAAAAGTCGGATCCTTTGATACGGCGAAATGTAAAGCAAATGATGGATAATATTAGCAGTATCTTCGAAGATAATCTATCGTAAAATGAGTGGTAGTTTTTGCCAGACTGCATTTGTTTCTAAGCCGCTCGTTTAGTCCATTGCAACACTGCTATGTTTGTTGGAATTTGCAAGGTAATAGTTGTCATACAAAAGAGGAGAAAGCTACAATAATCAATCATGATGTTATAGTTTAACTAGAGTTTCTAAATTGACAATCGCCAGTGTGATTCATCAGAATTGTAACGATTTGTCTGGCTGGACCACGATAATAATTCCTCTTCAATAAACAATCGTCGGGGTTCCGATATTTAATTTACTTTTATATTCTTCTGGGGATGCTTCGTAGAATCTGCTCTCTTGCGTTGAATGAGGTAATTCTTAACCAGATGTGTAATTATGATCAGCAACTGTGACAGTCTGGTTTTGAAAACCCACTGCAAAAAAAAACATGACGATATTACCTAATGAAGTAATGACAGAAATGCTTGGGACTCCAAACTCGATGCCTAATGCATCATCATTAAAGTAATGACAGAATTGTGACAATTTTTGTATGTTTACTACATTACTAACATCGTTAATTCTATGAACGTTGACGTCATCATCATTAGCACGGCTGCGACTGTCCGTCACGGTCATGTCAGCACCCCACAACGGAAGGTCTGGTCACGCGCCGATAGCAGCGGAAATACGGATATCCGAATAGGACAACACTAACTTGTCCCCAAGAGTAACAGAGAGGGGCAATCACGCACGTGGGCATTGTTTTGTACCAACAATGACTAATAAGCATAATGTTAAACTTAAAACAAGAGAAAGTATTGTTTGACTAGTGTTAAAGCCATTTGCTTCCCAAAATTCAATGTCGAGTGGGTTTGACTCAGCCGTCGTCAATGGCCTCAAATGAGGCTGCAGTCACACTTTTAAAGCGCTCTGTACATGCCCGAAATGATTAATTGAAACAAAGAGCTTCTACAGCTAGATAAATAAAAAGGTTTTTACTAGCTCATTGATGAAATATGTACCGCAATTCCTACTCACGCCATCATCACAATGTACGTCGTTATTAATAATTGAGATGCAAAGCTGTACAATAGTTCGAAAGTTAAGTTAAATAAGGAGTCTATTAAAAAAACCGTTTACTCATTGCTTTCCATTTCATATACACTGTGTGAATATAATTTTATGATACTTATCAGTAGTGAAAGCATTTGAAAACAGCGCGTAAAGTTCTCCGTCGAGGCTATCGCCACTTCAGAACGATGATTTAGCAACATCAGCGTAAAAATCTTCGATAGTAACGACCTTACTGTTTAGAAAGTGTTAATTTTTAAGCAAAATAGCTGGAGATTGATCAGTTTTCGTATTTTGCTTGGTTATTGCAACATCTCCAAACGATTCAGCATTCCCACGTTATACGATATCGATCGTTCTTGCAAGGCTTCTGTACGTTACGCTACAGCGATTCAGCTTGCCTTCTTGTCCGAAGGCTCTTTTACCGTTACCGTATCGGGCCCCGGCCGGTCGAGCAGATTATCTGGCACTAACGGGATGATATCCGCTTTACGATCGCAATGGCAACTCTGTAGCAAAGTTGCATTGCAACTAATTACACCCAAGACTACTTTTATATCGAGGAAGCTCTTACTTAAGCACTGCATTTTCGTGCGATTGCATTAGTGGTTCCGTCTGCAGTTTAGTAGTTTCATCTCTAGGAAATGGTCCATGTTTAGCGTGCAAAATCGTCCAATTTTATCTCGAGTGTATTTTGTTTTTGTTTAATGGTATTTCATAAATCTTAGCGGCAAAGAATTTCTTGTAGAGCAACGTTACAGTTTCCTATTTTTAAAATCACCGTAGCGTGCAGAACAGCTGAGATTTGGCGTGATTCGAGTAATTAATTTGCGTTACGTCACTAAGAATTGCAGTGTTGTACTACTTCCATAACACACGTACCTACAGTTAATGTAAAGCGGATAGTACGACTTCACGTACGAGTCACTCCACTCACCTAGTTTCCTTTGTTTTTGTTATTTATTAAATTAAATCATGTTTTGAACGTAATGTTGTTGTATCATGTTTCTGTTACATAAAGTCTTCTGGTTTTTATATCTGTTGTACAGTTTAGTTCCGTTACTTCCTATTTTTAGTAGGTATCCACGATTACAGTAACTGTTCTTTCTTTTATTTTTCGGTTTTATGCTTTACCGCATTTCTAAAAAACTAACAAGGTTAATACTACCATGAACATTAATTTTGGTTTTACATTTCCTTGTTTATCTAGCGAGATTGAGGATTATTTCATTTGATTGATTTTTTTAACGAACTTAATTACATTTTATATTTTAGCTACTAACAGGTTCATTAAAGAACCAGGTCAAACCTGTTTCCCATTTCGGTATCATCCAGAAACTTCCCCCTAGTTTATTTATATTCAACTGCGCCATTCAGTTTTCCGTCATTCGACCACGTCATACCAGCTAGGGGAGTCGGGAATCAATTGATATGGCCCTGTGCTCGCCCCAAGCTGATTTATTCGTTAACCTGCAATGTATTGATACAGCTTGACCTCATTGGTGGTGACATTCGTAATTGGCAATTGCCTTTGATACGTTAGTTGTTATTTTTAATAGCATGTGCTAATGGCTATGTTGATCTGAATACGATGTAGGCAGTACTAAACCATTATTAATAACGCCCGCTTGGTATTTTCTTGTAACTTGTTCTAAGACTGGCTATTGCTTTCATCCATCTTCTTCAAATCATAGTTTTTTGCAAAACGACGTGTAATGTCTAGCAATCCAGACTTCAGTCAGACACATTCCAAGTTTTTCTGTAACTCCAAGATCAACGTTAAAGTCATTATTTTATATTGCAATTTAATACTTGCCACTGTGGTTGTCAGTAACGGTTATTTCTCATGGGAATCACTTGCGTATTGATTATTCGATGAAAATGCATCTTTAGTCACACTTTTTGGAACCGAGTCTCGATGTTCGTCAAAGTTGTTTGTGACTGCCAGTCTTTAAATATATTCCTTTACAGTCGTAACAGGCTTTACTTATTATAATTGATTTATGAACCTAATTAACCTTCAAATCCAAGTCCATAACACATTTCTTGATAGTGAATCACGCTAGATCAAAGACCATTTACATTATAACAGTATGTGTAGCTAATAACATCAACATTTATTTCTTCATCAGTCATCACTTCAAAACCGCGTAGAGTACCGTTACCGTTGATTTTATTTTAATTGGAGCAATCTGTGTTATTACAATATAATTATGTCGTGACGGGTTTTCAAAAAGCAGCAAACAGTAACGCGGCAGGCCCAGACGGAGATGGCGGGACGAACTTGACTGTATTCAAAAAGATTGACCAATAACAGCAATGGATGGGACAAGTCGAAGGAGGGATGGGAGATCTTTGCCTTGCAGTGGGACACAAATCTAATGGCTTTTTCGCGTTTTCTACTGATCTAGAGATTTGCAGGTGCTTAAACTTATGTCTTGATTACACGTATACAGAGATTACACTTCCCAAGCTCTAGGCCGAGTACTCCCAACTTGCCACTGACTCGCCACTTTACTCGACTCATATAATCAAGGCATTAAACTCAGTATTTATTTTGCCTGCATCATGAATACGGCTTGGCAACCGACTGTAACTAATAATCATGAAGCATTGATAAATAAGCATTTGCTTACATTGAATCTACTAACAACCTTGCTTGCCCAAAGAACGGGTGTGTTTTTCTACCATATTGTTCATTAGAATTAACAATCACAGTTGATGCACCGTAACGGTCTCAGTAATGAAAGGAATGATAAGTTAATGCTTAAATTATGACACTTGTAAAGCAATTTGGTGATTTGAGTAAGTTGACTTTAGCAGTAGACATTGCAACCCCGAGGGCGTTGTTGAAATGTAAAATGGAAGACGAAGAGCGGGAATAATTATTGCTGACTCAGAAACCATAGAGTGATATTTACAATAAACCATAGAATGGTATTATATTCGTCTTTCAAGATCGCCTCGCGCCTTTAAACATGTCTTCAACATCCTCAATCCAGTTTTAAGTCCCACCTTAAGCTTCAGGTTCATTACATAAATTACTACTTCGCAAGAGGAATAATCTCGCATTAAAAATGGCAAGCGGAAGCACTAAATCCGTTCCGTGCCGCCGGTGGACTGGTTTGTTTATGTATCAGTCCTCGTATCTCGAATACGTCCGCACTGTCGATGTCGTAATTATGCATTTCATTTTTATTCGCAACCTGCCCTACTGCTATACACGCTACAAATCCATTTGTTATATCGTTCAAATCTCCCTTACCAACTAGCTCTGCATGACCCAAGTTGTTCATATTTAAATTCTCTTCATAACAGGATGACGTTGAAACTTTTGGAATTTCTACTTAATGAGGGGAAAATGTAGCATGCATGAATAAGATCGATCAGCTTTTACGCAGCATAATGTGATTTATAGAACCTACTTTCCTTTATTCATCTAGGCAAATTACATTTTGCTCGTGTAGTTAGACTTTCGCCTATAGCCTGATGCTGATATTCAGAATATCAGTTATTAGTATTCTCCACACGGTCTCAGCAATTTGCATTTCAATTGATATCAGAGTCTGGGTAGCTATTTGTGTGGGCTTCGTATCTGCCATCGAAGGTACCGTTCAAACTGCATTTCATCTCCGATATTATACTTGACCGTTTTAAGTAAGCGCTCAACGGCGATTGCAATAAATGTAAGATTCTCCGAACGTTACATTTACCGCTTGCTGTCGGTACAGTAGGTCCAACTGTGACCGACTTTGTGTGGAACCAGTTTCTTTAGACGTTACCAAAACCGGCGGCGTTGTTCCAACCTTGGCATTGAGGGAACTCTATGACTAATGTTTGCACATTACTTTTTTTACCTACACGTTACGTCAAGTGATGGTCGAGGCTCGAGCCTTGCGTGATGGAAATTAAATTTTATTTCGTAATAGCAGTTATAGCATTAGCAATAGTTTTGCGTGTAAATTGCGTTTCCAAAGTTGCCTGTTTGAAACAAGGCCCATAAATCACTGTAGACTGGGTGTTAATTGTTTTGCATAACGCATGTTACTTTTCGTCAGACGATTTAAGCCAGACAAATTTATTGTACCTTTTCAGACGAAACTTTACTTAGTGACGTCGCATTACGTCATATTTTATTAAACCATGTTTTCTTATGCTTATCTTGACCAAGTTATCCTGTTAAGGCCGTTTCTTTTGTATTCAATGCAAAATTAATTGTGGAGTAGATTTTTTCTGCTTCTCTATTTTGATTGTATCTGCACTTAGCGTCTGTTTCTTCTGTGGGTGTTGTTCGAAGTCGGGTTTTGCTTGGCCCATTTTAAATCAGGTGTTCAATAATTTGTACTGACACCTACACAATACAACTTTCCGAACTATTCACTATCGGCGCGTTCATCGTTCCAACCACGCGTGCCCGATTTTATCTCGGCAGACATGATTTTCGCTGTTCCACCACATTCTCGTAAAATGTCGAAAGTTTTCTTCATTTCCTCGTACGTAATTTTATCTGGTTTATTATTACATAACTTACTGTTCCACTTGTCTATATCATTTGAAATATGTTGGTCTTGTGTCGGTCTACTATGATTAATATAGAAACTCATGTCTTCGAGAATTTCATTGTTTCTTATCCTTGCCAGTGATAAGATAAAAGAGTAACTAATTGTTGTCTGGTGTGTAAGTTTTTCATTTGTATTGAATTTCGTGTCTCTTGGCTTTAAAATTACACTAAGTAGGTACCTTAGGTTTCCATACAGCATTGTGATATTCATAATTGTTGACTGCATTCTGCGCTGCATTAGTCAAAGCTTACTGGCTGCCTATTATAAATTAGCTAATTTAAAAGCCTATGTAGAATACATAGGTGAGATGTAAAATGCTGGTATTCAACTGCATCCGGTTAAACTGGAAGTCGACCCCAACATAGTTAAGAAAAGGCCAGGCAGATGATGAAGCAGAATACGTAGATCTATCTATAGATACTCGATCTATCTATCTATAAATATATTTATGGATACTCGAGCGCAACCATGCATGATCAGACAATTCAGTGCGACAGAACAGTTCTAAATGATGCTGGTAAAAGCAAAACAAATCATTACAGACACCAATTTACCAGAAGTAATTCAGATCAATTTTTGTCACGACATAAGTAGCGGGTAAATCGCAACCCGACCCCGGAGGTCGGCTAATAACAATTTAGCTCTGCGCCGTTCGTTGTGAGTCACGGCAGCAGCCAGTCGTGACAATTTCCACATAAATAATATGAATTATGATTATGACGAAGCAGAAGACTCAATTATGACAGAGCATGATAAAGAAATACATAAACTTAGCGACGCTATTCTTTACTAAACATAAATGTATGCCCATAAATATTTAAGTGAAGCTTTGGATCGGTTATGCCTGGGATTCGTGATTGCTGACAACTGTCAAGGAATACGATGCTCCTCAAAGTCTCTCCAAGTCGTTGATACTGTCCGGTTTACACAAATCTATAATGTCTTGTCATCGGGAACCAGTCTTACATACGAGTTTCGTATCTTTCGAGTACATTTCAGTACTAACACTATCAAAAACTCTGATGGTATATTTTAATCCATGTGTTCCTTAATTTTAGCTATAGTTTCTTTATGATCAACCCCATTAACAACACTGTCACTAGAGTTAGCAGTAAAATGTGAGAAAGACTTTCGAATTTGATTGTTACACCAACTGGTTTTCTATTTTGTAGGTATATTTGTTATTATTAAAATTATAGTTTTATGTTTGCTATAGAAACATCTGCGTTTTGCATGTGTATGATGCATGTAGCCATGGCATTCTTAGAATTTCTATAAGCGTCATTGATATTGACTTGAATTGAAAACAATGCAAATGCAGTAACAGTTGTTTTTTTGAAAAGTCATTTACAATTTCAAATTATGGATTTGAGTGAAATTCTGATAGAAACTATCAGAATTTCAAAACGCAATTACTTGTGTCAGAGTTTGCATTTGCAAAACCTGTGTAAGTATTTTCTACTCATAAAACTCTACAGCTCTCTAAGAGAGTTAGGTAAATGGATTTTAAATGCCTTTTCAACGTATTTTATCCTTATCTAAAATCTACATTATATCCAAAACAAGATATCTTTCACTTTACACTGTATTATCTTCTAATACATTGTTCTTAACGACTCCTGGGAAATGAATAACGTCTGTTTCCAAAGAGTCTTCTTTAAAACTAGTAATCAGTCCGTATTCCAAAACAAATTCCACGGCTTCTTACAAAGTGTCCGTTTGCTTACTCGTGTTTGAATACCACATTATCAATATCTTTTGTTTCGACCAAGATTGCAGTTGTGAAACCTGGCATGCGAAACGTTTAACTGAACATATTTCCAGTATTGGATTTGCTTTGGGAATTTCTTTTCAAACGGAGTTCTCAAAACAGTCTCTTCATTCCGTATGTTTTGCCCAGTGTGTCTGTTTTCAATTCTGGTTGTACTCTCAACTTGAATTTGAACTGTTCCTAAGAACATTATTCTTGGTAGTTATTGCAAGGTAAACAAGAATTTTCTTGGTTTACTACAGCTAAAAACCTGACTACTAAAAAAAATTTAGCCTATGTTACCCGGGCTATAATAACAAATCTTTTGACACCTTATTCATCAAAATCGGATGAATAGTTTAGGCGCTACGGAGACTGCTAAAATCATAACCCTTCCTTTTGGCTTCGCCGTAGTCAGGTAAAAGAAACATACGACTGCATATAGCGATGCGACATAATGACTCAAAGTTGCTCAAACTTCACGAGCTTGGCTGTTTTCTGCAGACGTATATTTATAACTTTACAAAGAAAGACATTAAACCCACCCCTCCCTTTACTTTTAGTACATTGTCCCAGTTATATCCCAAAATAGATGTCTGGTGGACATCATTAAAACAAGTTGACATAGGAAAGTAGGAAGGTGCGGTCTACCGGATCAATTTTCTGAAAATGGCACAGACTTACCAGGTTGCGAGGTCACTATGACCAGAAATATCACACCCATGAACTTGAAAGTTCAAGGCGTTTTCAGCTGTAGCAGTACACAATAAGGTAGCGAATAAAATGGCAAAAGCTACTTGAAGATCTTCGAAGGTTGGTTTGGAGAACTATTGTACTGCAAATGGTCCAAAAATGCGAAAGGTCGTTGGCATGATTGATAGTACTGTTGGTTTTACTATAATTATCGACAATACAGCTTAATAAGGAGTTCGACCCGACAGCAGATATGGTGATGATAAGCGTTTTAACAAATCTCGAAGCTTAGATATGCTTTGTTTATTTGTGCAAGGTTTGGGTGAGCTCGTTTCTGTCTGGTTTTATGTGGAGTATGAACACCTTGTAGTGAAAGGTATATCATCCATCACATAAACTCCGGCTTCAGGTATAAACTAAAATAATTTGAATTAGAGTATGAATCGGTAGTTAACGAGTAATTTGAGCTCCATGAGGAGAGAAAAGTGCCTGCTGGAAAATTCTGCCAAACAATTAGGTTAATGGATGCGAAACCTTTACTAAAGGTTAGTTCTACTGCTGTTAATCAGTGCGTTATAATTTAGATCCACGACCTTCTGATCTGATTCCAAGTACACATTCAAAGATTTCCAACGCATTATAACTGTGTATGAGATAACAATTAAAGCTTATTACGAGTTCACTTAGCTTCAATTCTTGTAGGTTTAAAGTATCAAGGCTGAAGCGAGATAATTATCAGTTCACGTGAACATGCAACGCAGTTGTGCTAAAGAATGCATTCGGGTCATTGTTGGGAGAACAATGTACGATTCACATCATTTTACGTCTTGTACTACAGAACGCCGGGAGATTTCGGACATTATTGTTTGTACAATACCCAATTGACAATGGTATACACAATGCGTAACTGTATTGTCGCATTGAAATGTGTGAACTGAATGCTTGCAAAAATTTAATGGATAAAAACATACGTGTCACCGAACCGTGAACCTCAAATGAATTCTGTAGATGAGAATTTCTGAACAAGCTTGAAAAGCTTTAACGTGTAACCAATGAGTAATGAACTAACGAAGATGTTACTGAATAACAACCATGACAAATTAATAATTGACTTGTGACGTCGAAAATAAACAGACATTGGTAAAGAAATCAAACTTATTGAACATGTTCGACCCGAACGCCTCTTCTATTGATTAAAAGTGTTGAAACAGATGTGTGTGTCTATGTAAGACTCATAGACAATAATAATAACGTGGTCCTTGAAAACATGCAGCCACCTTTCAATAACGATAGAAATAGTAAACAAAAATGGAAATCTTTCACCTTTCTATGAAGGTCATGATGACGTGAACAATACAATTCTACAGTTATAAGTATTAACATCTTGCCGACGATTATAATACAATGATCATTGAATTGATTGCAGCCGCTTACAAGTTACAACGTATCACAAAAACAGATATTGTTCGATATCGAATCGATAAGATTAACGAAACCTTTTGCAAAGTCGAAGAAGTTTTTGATTATGTTTGTGGTAGTTAAGGTTTTGAAGTACACGTAGTTGCTGTTTTTCCGTGTCCACGTCATTTATTATTTTTTGTTCGTGTGCTTCAGTGAGTGTTTTTCCTCGCTACGGAATTCTTCATTCATGTTAACTAAGGTTAGTAGGTTGATAAACTTTTCCCTTAACAACCTGTTTTATTGTTTAGTCCAATCTCGTGGGTTTTGAGATATTCTATAATCAATACGACTTAAAGGCTTCATGCTGAGTCGTTAATTAAAACAATTGTATCGGCTATGCGCGTCAAAGATTCATTAGCATCGATTTTTGTGTAGGTAGTCAAATCGTTAGAGGTTCCAAAAGTTCTATGGGATCTTCATTCAAATTTCTCGTACCAGACCGTGGTTTGACCTCGATTCTTTCCCGTGACAGTCAAAATCACGCTTTCGTACGCTTTTCTTGTTCGTTTTATCTCGTTGAGCTGCATAATTTGCATCCGTTTATTTACGCTATCGCATTGTGCTTATTCATACGTTTTGCGCTTTTCTTTTCATGGCTTGGAATAATTTTCTGAGCCTCGGTCGGAACGGCCTCGGTTTTACGAAGGGAAATTCAATGACCAAATAAAGTTTAGTTTCACTTTTCTGTGAAGTATTCTCGTTTTCATAATTTCAGCCGAAAGACGTCCACTGCTGAACATAGGGCTCCCCTAAGTGTCGCCACATTGACCGGTCCCGTGCGTCTCGCATCCATTGGATCCTCGCAACCTTCACCAGGTCATCGGTCCACCTAGTAGGAGGCCTTCCAACGCAACGTATTCCGGTTCGCGGCCGCCACTCCAGAACTTTTCGGCCCCATCATTCTCGTTTTACAGGACATAATATTACTTATCGGCTTATATTTTGTTGACGATAAAAACCTCCAAGTCAGCGCTTACTGACTTTCGAGGTTTAAGGGGTAAAATATTTCTGTTGAGTTCTTTAAATGCGTTGCTGAAGTTAGGCTGCATTTTCATTGGATAAATTTTCATAATACCAATGTTGTTGAATTTATGCATTTCTTATCTTGTATTTTCTTGTTACGTCAAGTTAAAACTGGTTATCTCTTGGTTCTATTGGCTGTGTATGATTCTGATAAATTTAGATCAGATACATATCTCCCAAAAAGAAGATTATTGCTATCAGTGCCTACCTGTTGTTCTTGCACGGGGTTTATTGTTTTTTTCCTGTTACCAAGACACTCGCTTACTATGCACAATTATATATTTTACTACTCATCATCATCGTCCTGCCCTTATCCCACGAGTAGGATGTCTTTCACCGCACGTATTTTAGCCGTCATCTTAGTGCCGTCTGTTCCTTTATGCCATGTCATATTTTCCAGAATGCATCCGTTACTTTGGTCTTCCTTTATTCACCACCATCCATCATCATCATCTGCCTAGCCTTTTCCCAATTATGTTGGGTCGGCTTACAGTCTAACTACTGGTATTCAGCTGCATCCGGTTAGACTCTGACTATCAACCGGATGCAGCTGAATACCAGTATTTTACATGGAGCGACTGCCTATCTGACCTCCACAACCCAGTTATTACTCACCACCATCCACAATCATACATAATAGTCAACACTTAGTGAGTAGTATTATTTCGTATTGGAGCTGTATTTGTCAATGTTCAACCAAAGATAGATGCCCATAACATATGTGCTGATTGTGATAAATTGTGTCTATCGATTACTCTAAACGACATGCGTGGCTTAAACATGATCGTGCGTTCTAGTTCTATGAAAAAGTATGTAGTACCTACCTATCATTAATCACCATAGCCCATTGTTTACTAGTTAAGTTCCTCATTTCTCTCTTATCTATACGACTTGCGTAAAACCGTTCGTTTAAAGACACTTGAGTGTGAAGGTCTTTCTTCACAGATTAAATATTATCTGAATCAAGATTTGCTAAAACCATCTCAGAATTCTACTTCCTTGGTGTATATGGTGTATTTGGTATCTCTATCTGTTAGTGCTACATTAACAAACATCTTATAGAAACACATTCAGTTTGGTCAAAGTTTCTCTTCTCTTACGACAGTTAACAAGTAAATAACATACAGCCATTGGCTCACTAACTCACCTTCATCATTAAACGCAACATGCAATTTCTTTAACTGCAATCTTCCGTTAAACGACCGCATTGCAACTAAAAAGAGTTCTTATACTCTTGCAACACAAACTCTTTGGTTGTTCCCCTTCAGTTTTGACACAAAACGTCACGGTAAACGAGTAACGACGCTACCAAACGTTTATCTATTTCATAATTCCCGATAAGCTGGATTAATTTTATCTGACTTTCACTGTATACAAAAGTAACTGTACTGACCTATTAAATTCCCCTGTATGTGAACTACATAAGGTTGGAATTGTGCAGTTCTTCCGAAATAATAGAAGTTAATCCAGCTTAGTACTCGTCACAGTAATACAATTTCGTTTAAAATCTTTTAGTTCCGATAGATTGTGATGAATAATGAGATTTCCAGAATATCATTTCACAGTTCGTCGCTCTACTTCTGGTATCTTTGACCGTCAAAAAGCGATCACTTTTGATCTGGATTTGCTATCAGTGGCTTAATCTTTCACAGGTATCAGTTCCAACTTGATGGAATTAAATGAAGTAAGTTGTTGCAGATTTTATAAATTCGTAAGAACAGTGATTACTGATTATAGTAAGGCTCACAATCACCATAAAAGCAACTTCACCGTGAAAGCGAATGTTTATATTTCCTCAGATGTAATTGAACATCTAAGTAAACAAAATAATAAAAAAGTCTTGTGTAATTTGTTTCCGTTGAACTAATCTCGAAAGTTACTCGACCGATTCGTATAATCCTTTCACCGTTGTAAAGCCTATTTCACGCCGGATCAGTGTCAACATAACTTCTGGACTTTTTTTCTTCATAACGGTTAAATATATCGAATCTTATAAGCGCGAGCCATGTTGCATTTAGGTTCGCTATGTTTTTAATAGCTTGCACGTCGTCAACGTTACCTACGTCTGTAAAAAGTCTTTCAGTATTACTATCAATTTTAATTCAGTAATTAATCACAACTTCTATCTTTGCATCAGTATCAGTACCTACCGGCACAGGCATCTCTTTTAGGTCTTCTTTGATGGCTAATTTTGTTTTTCTTTTATTTGGTTTTTCTGATTCTGTGTGCTTTTTCGCTGTTACCAAACCACCAGTTTTTCTTTTACCACAGTTATGCTAACACGTACCACCCGTGCGTGCTAGGTCAGTCTCGGTCGTTTAATTACTCACTATTTAAATATTGTGGTAGATGGAACAATTTTTTGCTTCCGGGCGTCATCCACCGGAACAGCCGCGCTACCATTGTTATTTTTTTTACTATAAACCCAATTACGTAATACTGTATATGAAAGTGTTACAGTATATACGCGTTGCTGGTCCGAAAGTGAGTTAATGATATTCTTAGTTCATGTTATGGTTTATGTTCAAGGAATTAAAGCAATTATGATGTACAGTATCATGTTTAGTTATGTAATTGATGTTATCATGTCTCTCTAAATGCTTCCTACTGCCTGTTATAATTAGCGCTTTATGGGAGTGTGCTCGTGTTATGAATGCATAAGTTGCAGATGCTCTTTCAATCTTTATGTCTGGTTAATTAATATTTTATGAAGGTTTCTTTGTATGATATGCGGAATAAGGATGTTTGACAGAGGCGTGGTCCTCACGTACTAAATGAATAAGATAAACATTGTCTTGTGATTTGAAACTGAGTCATATGTGATTAGATTATATTCTAGTACCGGCAACATCTTTTGAATTTGGTACGTTTAATGAAAAATATTTATTTTTCCTTAAATTCTTCTCAATATTTATCTTGATTCGGTACAGATGATTTTCATAAAAATGCTATAAAGATTAACAGTGTATTTACACTTCGCTATTTTTTTATATTACCCATTGTATCTTACTGGGAAAAATAGTGACTATCAACACTGCCATTTCGCGTGGCACTCGCCGTTGATCGCAAAATAAAAGCATTATAATAGTAACGAGGATAATGTTAGCCGTAAATAGGTAAACATCTATATCTTCCTTATAAGGGGAAATCAGCACAAATAAACAATATTGTCTCATGCTGAAATTTTGCCTATATTCATTTTAGTATCAGGCCTCGTCTTTCTACCCGGAGTTAGACCTCTATAAACATGCAATGAATGTAAAGACTTCTACATCGTAAAATTGATGGTCATTGGACTGGTCTTCCTAAAAATGTATATCCAACTAGTTCCTATTCTGTACAAAGAGCCCAATAGCAACTTCATCCGCAATATCAACAATCTCAGTATTAACATATTATTTTCTCCTTTTCAGTAAACAATGACGATGGATAAGCAACTGGTCTGGGTGCGGGACCCCAACGAGGGGTTCATCCTCGCCCGACTCCACGAACTCATGGGGGAGGAGGCAGACGTCTTCCCTGTGGACAATAAGTACCCCAAGAGAGTCTGCAACTTCGAAGACATATTCCCCGCTGGAGATCCTGGGAAAGATGTGGATGATAACTGTGAGTATTGATTGTTTTTTTATCTGTTCCTTAAGACCTTGTGCCCTTGCAAACATAAAAAAAACGTAGGAGATGTAAAGGAGGATTGAGGCTCGCTTTCCACCAAAGCGATCTTCTCTCAAACCTTGCGAGAATCAACGAACCTCCGGTGATTGGTTGAGTCTTGCGTAACTCTCCGCTCCACTCGTCTCCGCTTTGTTAGAAACCCAAACCGAGCCTAAAGCCGTCAAAATGGAGAAAGATAAAGAAGAAAGTCTGGTTATTTGATTCTGAAGTCCATAGAGGCAAAGAAGACCAAGAGGAGGTCCATAGTCCATTACTGAGATGATATAAGTACATAATAAGATAGATACGTACGTGAAAGAGAAATTAAACAGGAATCGTTAACGGAAAATTATATAAAGAGTGCCACTGAGATCAGGGCACAACAGCAAAATGATGTTTAGGTAGACAATCTAAAACCCGTAACAAAGGCTAGGATGATAATGAGTTAATAACTTTATGACGTACCAAAATCGCTGAACAGTGACACAAATTAGATGACTCATTGCGAAAGATAGCTGAAACTAAAACGTGATAACGAGTTGGATGCTCTGTGTTATTGTACTTTTAATCCGTTGATATTTTTTTGTCTGATAACGAACATTAATTAAGGACACTAAGGACATAGAAGAATATACAAAGAAAGAAGTATACATATACGCTGCGGGCGGCGAGTAATGGGCGACTCGCTGTCCGACCATGGACCATGCCCGGGTCGACGGCGTGTTGTGTTCCACGCGCACCTCAAAGAGTGTCAGCATAATGACGGGGCCCCCCTCTAGAGGGCCAAAGCCTGCCGGGGTTGCGGGACTTATAGAATTACCGTGACCCTGGATCATAAAGGGCTATTGAAGGACACCGTGGATTTTAGTCAGTACAAGTCTGACAGTCCCTCCCGCTCTGCCCTGGGTGGGAGGACTCATTTGATGATTTTACAACAACAAAAAAAAAAAAAAAGTATTCATATACGGTAGACGGGTAGATGGCGTTATTGGAAAAAGATCCTCATCAAATCTGCGAGAAATGAATAGGTTGTTGTGTTACCACGGCATCAAAATTGAATTTACTAGAGATACACAAATATGTAGTTGATATCAGCTGATGCAACTGCAATCGCGAAAAGAATATTTGTTCCGTGTATAATGCACTTGCATATGAAGAACAAAGTAACTGCATTAGATTGGCATCAAGTGAGGATAATGATGATCATTGCAATGATGGTTTGCAAGCCCTTAAATTAAAACAAACATGCATTGAAGCTGCTTATTCACTTAAGCAGAATATGTAAATGGCTATATTACTCTATACTGACGTGTAAATAGAGTGGGTTTCGAAAATTGAAACAATGTTCATATCCCAGATTTACAACGGTGTCTAATGACACCATTGTTTTTATATTTTTCGTGTTTTTTTATATTGTTTTATATTAGAATATTTATAAATGTATTTAAAATGTGTAAAAATAAATACTTAAAGAAAAAAAAAATGAAAATAAAACATTTAGTAAACAAATCACACCTAATACACAACTATCCTTATTGATCATGGATGAATACTTACGACACGGCTGTTAATGGTGGATGCAGAAGATAATCAAGAACCGCTCGTTGTAAGCAATTTTAAAAGAAACTTATACTGTCACTTACGGGATATCTTCCGTGATTGTTCATTATTTTGGGCTCCCGATATTTCGAAGCTGTTGCAAGCACTTTGAACAAAATAATGAAAAATCACGGAAGATATCCCGTAAGTGACAGTGTAAGTTTAGTTGTAAACCGTGAAAGCTTAAAGCAGTGTTTGAATTTTAAAAGAGTGTGTGCCATCCGTGCAGGATTGAAAAAAATGCAGTCTGTTAAAGAAATAAAGATATTGTCCTTGCTACATTTAAAGCCAAGCCCCAAGACAGTATGATCAATATTCCAAATGAATGCAACATCCTTCTTCCACGATCGCATCCTACGCTTTTTACTGACAAGAATTAATTGACGTAATCATCTTACAAGTTAAAGCGATTAACTTCGATGAGGCATAGAAATCGATCCCTGCACTGTAATTGCTCCTGGAATAGAATCGAACCTGTTTCAAACTAGTTTAGAATTATTTTCTCATGGTCTTATAATAATCTCGTTCCTTTGCTTGTGCTTAATAACAGGAATCTTATTACCTTTGTAAGAATAAACTGAGAGAGTAATAATAGATTTGCTTTTTGAAATGCTAGAAGGAATCTGTAAATGTTGGTCCTTATTTCATCTACTGTCTGACTTTAGTCGTTACTGGCAGTCTGAAGCTCGAAAGTCTGACAATCAGTCTTCCCAAGCGGTATAATGGGTGTAACAATACCCTTAGCGAAGTCGAAAGGCACTTGTTTCGTCATTGCGACCATTTTTTTTGTTCTAGACCATACCTGGGAACCTTCTAGTTATGTAGGTACTGGAGGTCAAAGTTCCAACTTTTTCGCAAGTTTTTTTTTTAAATACAAGTTTTTAAATTTATACAAACCCCGTACTATTAAATGCACGATGTTTTGAGTGCGTTACATTGAGTCTTACATTAAAACGTAATTTTTCACCCCAAAAAAAGTCGTTTCCCAATAACATTTTCTGCGTAGCGTTACTTAGTTTGATGTACAGAATGCTTGGTTGACGGCTTCGTGAAGGGTCCAGACCTTGTATATGTTACCCAGTAAGTGGATTGTGGAGATCAGATAGGCAGTCGCTCTATGTAAACTACTAGTATTCAATTACCTCTGGTTATTACAGTCGAGCCGACTCTAATACATATAGTTGGGAAAAGAGTAGGCAGATGATGGCCGACTTCATCAGTGCAAGGTTTGCCCGAGTTCGCCGTACTACAATACTGCCTTCATTTGTTTCGTCGTTTACTTCGTCAATGGTTAATTCATTGGCTCTTATATCATTTGACACGACTTCCAGCCATTGACTCCTCGGGTCACGAGGTCGTGTTCTATTTTTAAGTAGATTAACTACAAAAAAACCTTGTCGAGATGAAGCTCCGATGCTGAACCAAACTAATTTTAGTCCTTGATGAGTGGATTACTTGTCGTTCTTTGATACTAAAGATATGTCATTGTTTTCTAATATTGGTTTATTACGATCAAGTAATTGCGTAACATTCTAAACTTACAATAGCAATGCATTTTATCTTAACAGTCATTGCGTTATTTATGTTGTTGAGAAGATTTTTTTAAGCCGTGGATCAGCATAGATTTTAACTTATTTTGATTTTATTTAATCTACAATAATAATGAGATTTAATTTAATTTTATGTAATTCTTTTTTTGAAATTTTTAGTTGCTAGATGTTTTGAAATTTATCTTTCGTATCTTGCCTGAAATAAATGAATTTTATTTTATTACCAATTTCCTTCAATGTCGGATTGTATTTGAAAGTGTTTTACGCAATAAAGGAGCAGGCAAGAGCCTTTGCAGCCCTTATAATTAGACTTTGTAATATTTAAATCTTTACCACTTCTTCCTTTTTCCTCCAAAATCCTTGACTAACTAAAACTTTTCTTCCAGGCGAGCTGATGTTCCTCAATGAAGCCACGCTGCTAAACAACATGCTAACACGATACAAGAAGAATAAGATTTACGTAAGTAATAAACCAAAGATATATCTATACATATAAAATTCAAAGTCCTGACTGACTGACTGACTGACTTATATATCAACGCACAGCCCAAACCACTGGTCCTAGAGACATGAAATTTGGACAGTGTACTCTTTGTAAAGAGTAGGTATCCACTAAGAAAGGGTTTTTCGAAATTCCACCCCTAAGAGGGTGAAATGGGGTGTTGAATTTTCTATGAAACTTTTTATTCCCTGAGACGATTGACTTGAAAATGTGTCTACATATACTTCAGTTAAAATGATGAGATACGTGTATCACAGTTTTTCCAAAATCATCCCCCAATTTAAAATTCCATGTCCTGACTGGCTGACTGAGATACCAACGCACAGCCCAAACCGCTGGTCCTAGAGACATAAAATTTGGAAAATGTATTCTTTGAACTGGTACTTACTCGCCATAAGTACCAGTTTTTCGAAATTCCTATCCCTTAGAGGGTGAAATGGGGTGTTGAATTTTCTGTGAAACTTTTTACTCTCGGGGTCGATTGACTAGAAAATTTGTGTACATACTCTTTAGGTAAAATCCAGTAAATCCGATATCCAATCTCAAACCAAGGTATCAATATTTCACGTATCTAATTTAATTGATAGAACTTTAAACTAATAATTACAAGTTATAAGCAAGTAGGTACATGTAAATCTATGTATGTATTATAGATAGATACATAGATTACTTATTATCCCAGAAGTAAGATCCCGTGGGAAATTCCCTAACTCCACGCGGGCGAAGCCGCGGGCACAAGCTAGTACACAATATAGACGGGAGAACGCGAAACAAACGTAATCTACTTGTAATAGCCAACTGGTTGCAGTCGGTACAAGCGACCTTCGTTCGCGTGAAATTATTATAAAAAAATTCCCATTATTATATGCACTTCCCTTTTTGATAGGAATTTTGTTACCTATTTCAAGGGTGGGTTGGGTTTTAATTTGTTTGTATGGAACTCTAATTATTATTCCAAAATAAAAGTAGCCTATGTTAGACCTTATAACATCAGTTATCTGCCAGTAAAAGTCCCGTCAAAATCGGTACAGCCGTTTCGGAGATATATATATATATTTTCATACGCATTCAGTAAAAAACTGTTATTCTGATATTACAAACAGACACTTCACTTTTGCAAAGTCAAAAATAAGCTACCTACCTACAGTTCAGCCACAGGCAAAATAACTGTGAATGGACTGTGGTGTATTCTGTCGACACAGTGACAGATTTCATTGCACTATCTGTCATTTTGTCGATTCTTCCGACAAAGAAATCCTTGTCTACGGTGGTCATGCTACGGGGGCAGGTTTGAATGATTTTCATCTAGAACACATTTTTAAACACTAAGCTCAGGTGAGCCAGGACAAAAATGCCGTCACCGAGGCATAGGATCACATTTTTACTAAGACATTCGTTCTCTATAATAAATTAAACCTCTTCAGTTATATATAACAGATTTACATACTATGACTCATGACAAATACCTGAAGTTTTCACCTTGAATCTTTTATACCTTCGTAGGTGCTTATGCTTATACCGTAGAAAATTATGGTACGAGTATTGATTCCGTTGGTTTTGCTCGACCAATGGCATTTACTCTCGCCCGTATTTACTACGGCGTAGATTATTTAGTGTTACTGTCTTACTGTTATTATCTTGAGCTCGTGGCTGAATATTAACAGCCGCTCGGGTCGATATTTAGGTTAGGCCGTGCTTACCGAGGCTGGTCCGTGGATGGGTGACCACCCATTACATACCGAGTTTCCTCCGGGCCTCGGAAAGCACGTTAAGCCGTTGGTCCCGGCTATTTTTGTAGATCTTTGACAGTCGTTACAGAAAGTCGGGTGCCCGAAAGTCTGACAACCAGTCTTACCAAAGTATCGTGTTACCAGTAGCGAAGGTTCCACACAACTCGATTCCTACCGGCTTCACTTTGAAAAATGGCACAGTCAGTATTCTATAGACAAATAATATAATCACATTAAAGAACTCCGGCTTAGCTCTTACAAAAATTGACCCTTCGCTACTGCATGTTACCCAGTACTAACTGGGTTGTGGAGGTCAGATAGGCAGTTGCTCTATGTAAAATACTGGTATTCAGCTACATCCGGTTAGTAGGCTAGGCAGATGATGATGATGCACAATATATGTTGCTGAAAGATATCTTGGGATATGAGTCCTGTGCCCGGCAGTATTGATTCAGACTGTAAGTAACCAGCAAATACATTTTAAATACCAAAACGTTATGAAAAGTCTGTGATTTGATATTTCTTCGATATTTTATATAGGACTGGTATCCGCAAATCCACATCGAAAGCGCGTGAAATATCATGTAACATCTAAGAAAGGTTTTCAAATAAAAAACTGTGGCAATAGAATGTGTTAAGTACCATTGGTTATTTTCTTTAAAATTAATATCTTATAATATAAGCCCATTGTAAACAAACGACACACAAATCATTACTACAAACATAGACCACTGTTTTTGATATTTCTTAAGATGAAGTAGATCGTAGAAAAATTTGGGAAAAGAATATTGGTTGTTTGTTGATGTCCATTATTTTCTTTTCAACGCTTTGTAAACCAACAATACAAACCGCAGACATCAAAACCAGTGACATTATAAAAATGATTCATCATTCAAAAGTAAACAAACATTAACGTGTACCTATATCTTTTACAGACATACGTAGCAAATATCCTGTTGGCCGTCAATCCTTATGAAGACATCAAGGACATGTACTCTTCGACCACCATTAAGAAGTACCAGGGAAAGTCCTTGGGAGAACTGTCACCCCATGTTTTTGCTATAGGTAAGGGATTCACTGATCTTCGATTTTTTTTATAGAGCTACTCGAAAATAACATGAAACACGTCGGTTTCCATCAACACCCACATTTCGCCAGTAATACAAATTTAAGTCAGAACTTATACTTTCACTTACGGGATATCTTCCGTGATTGTTCGTTATTTTGAGCTCCCGATATTTCGACGCTTTTCTAATTGCAAGCGCCATGCCATGATTTGAAAAGAGTAACCATGGAGTTTCTTGCCGGTTCTTCTCCATAGGAAACGACCAACCCGAACCGTGCACCTTTTTGTCGACGTTTTATAAGTGCCCATCGAGGCCTATGGGAAATAAAATATTTTGATTTTGATGCACCCGCATGTGCATATTTAAGTCGCATACAGTAATACGCCTACTGTCATCAAACGGGCGTTCACAAGTAGAAAGACTGGCTGCTACTAAGAAATCCCTTATAAAAAAACCTAATAAGAATAACACTTTGCCTGACTTGGGAATCTATCCAGGACCTTGACAGTAAACTCATCGGAAACTGGTTTCATTGTTCACCAAGACCATCATAGTTTGCGGTTTGCGAATCAGGGAAAAACTACTTACGTATTATTTTCTATAAACTCAAGTAATTGCTACTGTACTTCCATTCAAACGGTACCCCGTAGATGGAAGACAGCTTGCAACCATTTATGGGATATACCGTACCATGTGTTTTTTGCCCATCTTGAAAATTGTGAGCCTACATTCCTTCAGCCAACAATTTACTTTACGTTTGTGTGAGTGAATCCTCCTTTAAGATTCTCAATTTGATATAAATGCGAAGAATCACCTACTTATTACCATTAGACGACTTTCGAAACAATTTACTTTAAAGAAAGCAGTCAGTTAGCCACATGTATTATTCAGTCTAATTTCCCTTCGCGACGAGCTTAATTCGAGGCCATATGGCTTGAATTATGTATTGGGCTTAAAGGCGGTAAGTAATTGTTTCTCACTAGAGACTCAAAGTCACCTTTTTTCCTTCAATGACAGTTTTAACGTTGTCAGGGAAATAAACACACAATGCTATATTTCTTTCGGGGGATTAACCGACTATTAATATTACGTCACTTGAACTGAGTCAGCTCAGCTTTAGATTTTATCTCGGACCTTACAGATACAGAAATACAGGAGAATCTAAATAAGCCAGTCAAAGAATGATTCAAAAAGTGTATATCCTAGACTACTTTATGAGATACTTAATGGCAACAGGCTCGCCTCCTATTACATGGGACTTAAACATAACTGGCGAAATGTGGGTGTCACTATTAGGTACACCTCTACCTAACCTTTCGGGGATTACAGGCGTGATATTATGTGTTTTATGAGACTGTACACATATAATCTCACGCCTTTTCCCATGGGGGTAGGCAAAAACCACAAAACGCCAACTGCTACGATCCTTACATACTCTTTTCTCGCCCATTTGAACTCGTTTTTGCCAAAGGAGTATTTATGAGACTGTTTGGTGAACATATTCGTATTGAGGCTCAATCTTAGTTTTTGGAAGCCTCTTCACGTATCGATAATCATCATCAACGGTTGCCACAACAATAGCCAATCTTACAAATCTACGAACAAAATAACATTTGTGGTAAAAAAAAAACTGACAAAAACAAAACAATCTCCTAATACAAATATTTTATTGCTTTCCAGCCGACAAAGCCTTCCGAGACATGAAGTCCCTGAAGCAGTCTCAATCCATCATCGTCTCGGGAGAATCTGGTGCCGGTAAGACTGAGTCCACGAAGTACATTCTAAAGTACCTGTGTGACTTGTGGGCGAAGGGCGCGGGACCAGTTGAGCAGAAGATTTTGGACGGTAAGTTTATTATAAGGTTCCTAGTAATAAACGCCTGATTTAATTCAAAAGGGCCACATGCTGTAGTGTTTGTAGTTGCTGAACAAAGCTGCTTAGCTAACCGTAGAGAATCAGAAGTCGACCACAACTCTTGGATTTTTTGTTAGTTTAGGTTTCGACGAGTCTCCTCACCTTTCGTTTATAGTCGTGTACTTTCCATTCCAAACATCCCATGCCCAACAAAAATTAAGTCAACACACTTTTTCTAGAAATTTCCATAAATGCAATGAAGGCGTTAGTATAGCTGTCATAACAACCTACGTTCAAATCTTCGTTCTTCGTTCGTGCAATGTTCTCTGATAAAAAAACAATAATTTGCAGAAGTAGTTGCAGCTTGCTAACTAATCGCCTACGCTTCTCTGAATACATTACAGACTTGTTTCTTAAACTCGTCCCGACAGCCAGCTGATGTGTTAATGTGCATACATTTGAAGTTTATAAATAAACATCACATAATACATATAATGCAACCATTCTGCAACATTCGTATTTTATAATACCTGCCGAAACTTGTATCATTGACATAAATACATAATTAATTTTTCTATAGCAAAATAATCAAAAATCTTGACTAATTTGTTAGATAATTAATAGGTTTCTCCAAAAGACCTGTTTAGTTTTTGAAAATGTTTTGCTCCTTTTAACAAGCTTATTTACTAGCTGTGACAGTAATTGAAATTAGCATAGGCCTAAAACGTATACTTTGGGCCTATACTAATTTCTTAAAATAGACTATGGTCTTCTCATAATTAAATCGTGACAAACAAATTAGAGGCACAGGAATGATGTCTGTTGCAATCTAAAAAATCGTTACCTACTTCACAAATCAGGTTTTGGCACAAAACGGTATATTTTGATAATCAACTTTTCTTTTCGATAAATTCCGCAGAAGGTCGTTTGTAATCATTATGTAAATGAAGATGATTCGGTCTTGTGTAACTGTTGCAGTGTGCATCATATCATGTTTATTGATCATCATAGAACACCGCTTATATCATGTTACTGTTTTTTATTGTTTTTAATAGCATATTAACACTATAAACACCGCACGGAAAATACGCGCTTTGATGTGGAGTTTCGGACACCAGCCCGTTATACAATACATGGAGGGGGTGGTAATCCAGGGGAAACGTTTTAGACAGCTCAGTTTAGATAGTGGTACTCCACTGCTCTCAAAACCGAGTCCTAAAGCCATAAGCAACCCACGCTGGGTCCGCATGATGGATTACAGCCCACTCCTTCTCGTAGAGAGGCCTGTGTCCCAGCTGTGGAAACATAGGCTATGCTGTTACACTTTATTGATCATCAACTCATCATGATCATACTTAGTAATGATGCTGGTATTAAATTTTGATTTACTTGCGACATCATTTCTAGTTCTGTTAATTAGTAGTTGCTTTTTAATAAAACGGCTGATAATTAAGTCTATTTTTATTCAAGTACGCAATTAATATGCAAAGTTGGCTTATGTAAATATGTAGGCACTTGTTTTATGAGTCATAGATGTTGCTAGTGAACTTGGTCGACCGGTAACCAGTTTCTGTAACTAATTTCTTCATTTCAGTCAGTAATAGGTAATGTCGGGCCTAGACCATTTTGTTAGCGGTTAGGGGGCGTCCATAAATTACGTGAGGCGCTTAGGGGGGAGGGTGTCGAGCCGGATCTCACCCAATCTCACGAGGAAGAGAGAAGGGATCTCGGCAAATTTCACGTAATTTTTTTCCCGCAACTTTTCAAATTGCGAGAAAATTAATTGAGTAAACATCTTCCGCACGCAAAATACGCGCTTTGAAGTGGAGTTGCGGACACCAGCCCGTTATACAGTACAAGTAAACATGTTTCTCCGTTAAAATAATGGCTAAATCCAACACAACACTGAATTATTAATTATGATTGATTATGAAAAGATTACTCGCCCGACATTATTGTAGCTGTTATTATGAATATCTTCTATCTATATATACTTATAATAAATCTGTAGAGAGGTCAATTCTGTACATGAAATATATTTCCAAAATAACTATCAGGGGGTGATTAGGGATCGATACTGAAGCCAAAAATGCAATCAGTAAAATTTTTGTCTGTCTGTCTGTCTGTGTGTCTGTCTGTCTGTCTGTCTGTCTGTCTGTATAACCGTTATAGAAACAAAAACTACTCGACGGATTTTAACGAAACTTGGTACAATTATTTTTCATACTCCTGAGTTGGTTATAGTATACTTTTCATCACGCTACAATCAATAGGAGCAGAGCAGTGAAGGGAAATGTTGGGAAAACGGGAGAAGTTACTCCATTTTTTAAGCTTCCGTCGCGTGTGCAACCTTAATGGTTAAAGCTACACAGAAATCATATATGACGGAAATGTTCTCCTTAAAATTATATAAAAAATATCCCACGACAGCATATGTCTATCTTTTATGGTTGACTCACAATATCGGGTGTAACTCCCGATAGCTTAGCAGTTCGAAGCAATCTGATTATATTTGTCTACTCTTATGTTTATAACACTCTCAGTCATCCCTAATTAAAAAGTTAACATTATTAACTATTCCATAAAAAATAATCATAGAAATCGGTATGGAAACACCAAAGTTATACATGAAATACGCTAATAATAAGCCATCGCGCGTGAATACTGAATCGTGCTATAAGGATTATTTTTGTACTAGCTTTTGCCCGCGGCTTCGCCCGCGTGGATGTCGTAAATATCCGATTACTTACCTTCACCCCCCTTTTTAACCCTTCGGGGGTAGAATTACCAAAAACGCCGAGACACGTATACATTAATTTTCAATCTTCAGCCTAAACAAAATTTGAAGATCCTAACTTCAAAACTGACAGACTTTCATACAAACTTCCATCCCCTATTTTACCCCTTTAGGGGTGGAATTCCCACGATCAGCTGTGAGACGTAATTCCCTCTCAGTGTAGGTTTCGGACTCGCGAGATAATGTATGTCGTTCGCGGTCAGCTGTGAGTCGCAATTCTCGTTGTGAAGCAGTTTCAGCTTCTCGGGATAACACATGTTGTTCTCGGTCAATGGTATGCCTTAGCTCTCGTTGAGAAGAGCTTTGAGACGCCCGTGATGAAGCTCGTCTCGCTCTGTCAGCTGCTAATCGCATCTCTCTCTCGGGAGAGCTTTCATTGGCTCGAGAAGTTGAGGCACTAACTCTCATAGAGTTTAACCGATGTGCTCTTTCCTCTGCCGATTCTTGAGAACGCCTATTTCTCATTCTCTTAGCTTCTCTCGAATTTCGAGATAAAGATAATCGTTTTTTAGGTGGCATTGATGCAGGCAAATAAAAATAAAGCTAAAACGTAAATGAAAATAAAACTAACAGGTATAAAAAAGTGAACGTAAATTAGCCAAAACTTACCTATCAGCATCTAAAAATCTATGCGTACCTACTACTACTTCACCTAAAAAGAAATAAAATGTAAACTATTAATAATTGTAATTTGAACGAATATTTAAACACTACGGACGCCTCGCGTTTTTATACCTTCGGCCGCGAGACGCGTCGAGCGCGGCGACCGATTCTCGGACCTTATACAAAAATAATCCATGGAATGATTCAGTATTCACGCGCGATGGCTTATTATTAGCGTATTTCATGTATATCTTTGGTGTTTCTATACCGATTTCTATGATTCTTTTTTATGGAATAGTTAATAATGTTAACTTTTTTAATTAGGGATGACTGAGAGTGTTATAAACGTAAGAGTAGACAAATATAATCAGAAAGCTTCGAACTGCTAAGCTATCGGGAGTTACACGTGATATTGTGAGTCAACCATAAAAGATAGACATATGCTGTCGTGGGATATTTTTTATATAATTTTAAGGAGAACATTTCCGTCATACATGATTTCTGTGTAGCTTTAACCATTAAGGTTGCACACGCGACGGAAGCTTAAAAAATGGAGTAACTTCTCCCGTTTTCCCAACATTTCCCTTCACTGCTCTGCTCCTATTGATTGTAGCGTGATGAAAAGTATACTATAACCTACTCAGGAGTATGAAATATAATTGTACCAAGTTTCGTTAAAATCCGTCGAGTAGTTTTTGTTTCTATAACGGTTATACAGACAGACAGACAGACAGACAGACAAAAAATTTACTGATTGCATTTTTGGCATCAGTATCGATCCCTAATCACCCCCTGATAGTTATTTTGGAAATATATTTCATGTACAGAATTGACCTCTCTACAGATTTATTATAAGTATATAGATAAGGTCCGAGAATCGGTCGCCGCGCTCGACGCGTCTCGCGGCCGAAGGTATAAAAAGGTGAGGCGTCCGAGCGCGAGCTTCACCTCCCAGCGACGCCCTAAGCCGAGGCTCGTACCCCACAGGGGGTGCCCTTAGCGTGTAGTCGCTTAGCTTTTAAGTTTTTTTGCCCTGGCTGGAGGCCTTACACTCAAGGCAACCACAGGATAGTCCGGTTGAGCAGTACCATCTTCTATGATGACTGCGAGAATGCCATTTCGAAAAAAAAAAAAAAAAAAAAAGCGCGAGCTTCATACAATTTTTGCCTGTTGATGCGAATAGACGTTCAGAGCGTTCGACCTTATTGACAGACAATACTTAATTGATATTAACAAACCGTGCTTATCAGCGCGACTTTTAGTCTTTGATAATTTATTTTTAGATTCCTTTTGTTGTTATGAGACACGTGTATCACAGTTTTTGAAAATCATCCCCCAAAAGAGTCAAATAGGACTTCGAAACTCACGTAGACGGGTCCAAAAACGACCAAGCCGCTGCAATCAACGAAATGTTGATAAATACATGTGAAGGAGAAGAAACGATTTATATTTTTTTTTGATACCATGGTCGATATGGACGAGTCGGTTAATTATTCTGTAGAATTTTTAAACTCTCTTAATCCGGTCTAGTCATGAATAAACTATTTATCATTCCCCATCCAATTCATTTTGGATCGTCGCAGCATGTCTTCTTCTTCCATACTTCTCTATTACTCGTCATCTCATCAGATACCTCCTTTCGTGCCATATCATCCTTCACATAGATATTATACTATTTATCAATAAACTAATTACTAATTCATCTTCCACAGCCAATCCAATACTCGAAGCCTTCGGCAACGCGAAGACAACACGCAACAACAACAGTTCTCGATTCGGCAAGTTCATGGAAGTTCACTTCAACAACAAGTACCAAGTGGTGGGCGGTCACATTTCCCACTACCTTCTGGAAAAGTCCAGGATTTGCACACAGAGTGCGGAGGAGAGGAATTACCATGTGTTCTATCTGCTGTGTGCCGGGGCACCCCAGGAGTTGAGGACGGCGCTGAAGATTACCAAGCCTGATGATTATTTGGTAAGTTCTTGATAACGTATATGGTACACTCAGTGCCCTGCATTTACTGACCTCTTTTCCAAAGAAGACCACAGAAGGGACCAGGTAATGCAGCATACTGACTGTACTTAAAAAACTCCTTAAGGATTTCATTTTGTGATTTATAAAAGCTGCAACAGTAGGGTAAAAAATGTCCTAAACCTACTTCGTTTTTCTAAGTTTTTAATTGGCTCTCTTACAAAAACGGTACCTACATGTAAAGACGAACTTCCATAATAATTTATTACTGTTTTTTTGTGATTTATTAGTATTTCTTAAAAGTATGATGAATGCAACAGACCATTTTAAAATCTTTCAAAGTCATCTTGCAGTCACCTTGCAAAACGAACAATACGTATGTAATCTTCTAATAAAAACAGGTAATTAAAGCCACATAAAACATTCAAAATTCTACCGGGACTTTAAATTCAGCAATGTATGTTGTGTCCCGGATCCAGGTTTGTCGAAGCAAGGAAAACCTGCCCAGATGGAGATTTATAGAAGACCCCAGATGTGGTGATTTTTCACAAACCTTGAGGCACTTAATATCGTGTCCTGCGTGTCCTGTTATCTGCATGGTATAGACTCTGCCACCACTGGTGGAGAATGTCACTCATTCAAGAGGCATCTGCCACGAGCGGTGACAAAGGTAGAAGAAGCAAATGCGACTGATTTTGATTCATCCACCACCATTGGTAGTAGGATGGGAAAAATATGTACTTTGCAACTGCCAGCACTGGAGGCAAACCGGAATAAACCAACGGATCGGCGCTATAGAAGTTGCTAAATTCGTTGTCGAGTTCTAAGCCGATTCAATTTAGATTGTCACATTGAAATTTCATCAGCAATACCTCAGTGTTGTAGGTTTTTGAAAGTGACCTTCTGTTTTCAAACAATGACAATAATATTAAATGAAAGACATACATCTTGTAACTCTCTCAACATTTTATAAAGAATATCATTGTATCTATAAAACAATGATATTATATCATAATTGTTGTGCAACTTATTATCTATAGATTATTGTACAAGAGTTTTGTTACAATTTTGGTGAACCTCAGTAAAACATATTCGTTTATTTTGTAATTGTAGTTGGTACGCAGCCGTTGGTATGGCCCACATATGAGTGAAATAGATAATGCTCGCGATGAAACTTTTTTTTAAAACACTGTGGATAAAAATCCAATGTGAAAATCCTAACTACCTTAATTTGTTATGCCTGATGAGCTTTTATCTACTAGAACGAAAGGCTAACTTTTTTTAAGTTGGTAAATAAACATCATCATTTTTCTGCCCTTTTCGCAATTTTTTTGTTAGTCGTCATCTATTCTCAGTATACAATCCCTTTCTTGCCATAATATCTTTCACATAATATTATTGTAATTAATTCTCAACAATATTCAAACTTAAATATTTTGTCAACAGTATCTAAAGAACGGTTGCACACAATACTTCACGACTGCCAACTCAGAGAAGAAAATCGCCGCCAACTGCAAGAGTAAGCAGCAACAAGCTAAGGGCGGTCTACGAGACCCCATACTTGATGATGTGGAGGACTTTGGGAGGCTCAATCAGGTAAAGTACTTCTTTGTCATGATCATACATGTGTATTTTTTTTATTATACTAATATAAAAATGAGGTAAAGATGTAGGGGTAATTTTCGGAATTTCTGATCTGATTTCGAAAATTCTTTCACTAATGAGAAGCTACCCTTGAGCTGGTATTTAAAACGTTTCCTTGGGATTATTTTCGACGATAACGCGAGCGAAGCATCAGGCAAAAGTATGTTTGCAAAAAAGTGCGCTTTAATCCAATTCGCGGGTGGTTGATTGTCTGGCTATACACGCAATTATTAATCTTATGAAGTCTATTTGTCTGTCAGTTTGTTATATGCCCTGTTTTGTATTAACTTCTAATCTAATTATACTATATGGGCTCTTAGTCTTTTGGAACTCGGAAGGTCCCGACTCTGATATTAGCAGAACTGTATAAAATCCATTGCTTTTTCATTTTTACGAAACACATTAAGACTGTGTGGGTAACGTTTAAATATGACTAAATAACTTAAAATAAGCGATCACTTAACAATCAATGTTTTTTGATATTATTTATGCTAACAAAACTTGTTTTCCTTAGGCTCTATCCCGCGTCGGACTCACTGAAGAAGAGAAGAAATCGGTATACAGCGTAGTGGGCGCCGTGCTGCACCTCGGGAACGTGCAGTTCGAGGAGGACAGCGGCGCGCGCGGCGGGTGCCGGGTGGCGCCCCTGTCGGAGCCCGCGCTGGCGGCCGCGGCCGGCCTGCTGGGCGTCGACCCCGCCGAGCTGCGCATGGCGCTCGTGTCGCGCCTCATGCAGAGCTCGCGCGGCGGGACCAAGGGGACCGCCATCATGTCAGTACTCAAACTATACTAGATTACAATGCCCTTTGAAAAATGACACACTCTGTATTCTATAGACAGATAATATAGTCACATTAAAGATATGTACTCCAGCTGACATACTATTTGACTGCAGTAGACCCTGTAGTCTAATAGTATATTACATACACATCTGTGGGTTTCACATCACAGTACAGCATTTTATACATCATAGGATTGAAAACATTTAAAAATGACAAAAAAATGCATGTCAACAAATAAAGCAACAGGTGGCGCCCAATAAACCAGTGCTCGCACAGGTGACTTCACGCCTGGCAGTACCGTTTAGTAGGGGGCCCGGTAAGCCGAAGATTATCGAGTTACGACAGGGGCAGAAAAAGAAATTATGTAGGGGAGAACGAAATAAAATGAGTAACATAATGGTCGATATCATATTTATTTGGTACAAACTAGTTTTTTTATTTTGTTGATATTTAAGATAAAATCACTTTATTTTTTTTTATTATGTACTTCCTCTGTATTTTATGCTTTACTTTTTTTCGGTTTTGTTTTCATGGGTGTCATTTTCGTTGTTTTTGGGGTCACTGATAACTAAAATTAGGTGAAAATGAAAATTCAAGATCACGCCGACGAAAATTTTCAGTTTTTTTTCGTCATGGGTGTCATTTTCATGGTTTTCGGTGACGCTGATAACGAAAATGATGTCAAAACGAAAATCCAAGATGGCGCCGACGAAAATTTTCGGTTTTTTCGTCATGGGTGATATTTTCAAGGTTTTCGGGGTCGCTGATAACGAAAATGAGGTCAAAATGAAATCTAAGATCAAGCCGACGAAAATTTTCAGTTTTTTCGTCATGGGTGTCATTTTCATGGTTTTCGGTGTTCCTGATAACGAAAATGAGGTCAAAATGAAAATCCAAGATGGCGCCGATGAACATTTTCGCGGCTGCTGAGCATAAGGTTTTCCGGATCAAACATAGTTGTATTGAGGTTTCCAGCAAGAATTTCCAAGTTGCAGCCCGGGATTCGTGCCCAGTTGATGGCAAAAGATTCGCCACGGGAAGGACTGGTGTCCTACCTGTAGCTGTCAAGCTCATCTCGCACTCTCATCTAGGCAAAAAAAAACATCAATACTAATATTAGAAACAGGTAAAGTTTGTATGTCGGGGGTGATCTTTGGAACGCCTGATTCGATTCCAAAAACTCTTTCACCAATAATAAGCAACATTATCCCTGAGTATCATAGGCTATATTTAAAGCGTTCCCGTGGGATAATTTCCGACTATAACACGAGCAAAGTCGCGGGAAAAACCCAGTTGTTAATAAAACCATTGTATTTGTCCGCAGGGTACCTCTTAAGACGTATGAAGCGAACAACGCTCGCGACGCGCTAGCTAAGGCGGTGTACAGCCGTCTGTTCGACTACATCGTACATCGCATCAACACCAGCATCCCCTTCCAGGCGTCCGCTTACTACATCGGCGTGCTCGATATTGCTGGGTTTGGTAAGTTAGAAACATGCGAGTCACTTAAGATATTGTAGATATCTTATTTTGGCTAACTGTAGGTGTAATAAAATATTAAAGTTAAAAAAAAACACTTTAGAGTGACGTCATTTTTATTTTTCGTATTTTATCAGCAAGCCCTTTCATTTGATACCCATATCATGGGAATGCATAAACAGTAACTAGTCCGCCATCTTTGGGAGTCCGCGATATTGGATTTAGAATGACTTCGCTTAGTTAGCTAAGCGACGTCATTCTCCGATCTCCGTCATTCCGTGCATTGTCATCCAAACTAAATATGTGTGCAAAATTTCAGCTCAATCGGGAACCGGGAAGTGGGTCAAATTTAATTCCTAAGGTTTTTTTATGTAGTTAGTTACATGTGAAGCTAATAAAAGCGTGTTAAAAAAGTTCACATTTTACCAATGGTTTTATGGTATTAGCAAATTATCGAAAGACCTTTCACTGTTGTAGCAAAAAGCCATTGCAAAATTCAAAACATGATGTAAGAAAATTCTGCTTGTTTTAAAATTATCTGACTAATTTCGGGTTTGACAAAGTGTTAAACAATATTAAAAAAGCTAACACGATTCTAAATTATTTTCTGTCAAAAATAATTTATAAAATTAATAAATCCTTTCCTTCCACAGAATACTTCCAAATGAACAGTTTCGAGCAGTTCTGCATCAACTACTGCAACGAGAAACTGCAGCAGTTCTTCAACGAGCGCATCTTGAAGAACGAACAGGAGTTGTACAAACGTGAGGGGCTGAACGTGCCCGAGATCAGATTCGTTGACAACCAGGATTGTATTGGTAAGTCATTTGTATTATTTTACCCCAACGATTTGATTCTCACTGTAGTATCAAATTGCAGAAAGGATCCTACTCTTCTTTCTTTATCGTGTGGTTAGTGCCTAACCTGGTGTCAGAGTTTAATGCCGCCCATGGGCCTCTGATTTGGCTTTACATGCTGTCGAGAAATATCTCTCAGGCATGCTAGTTTCCTCACGATGTTTTCCTTCGCCGAAGCAAGTGATAATTATACAATACGCATATTATGTATCCGAAAATCAGAGCGTGCGTGTCTTGGGTTCGAACTCGAGACCTATGACTTGTCAGTCCGACGGTCACACCACTAGACTATCACTGCTATCAATCAATGCTAGGATCCTACTGACATTCAACAAAACATGTCAAATGAATTATGCCATGATCAGCGCAATCTGTACACGGGAGATAATCAAGTGCACGCGTATCTGCGCAGACGCAGGACCACTCTCTCGTCTGTCACTCATAGTCCGACGGGACGGCAATGCGGCACGACCAGAGAGACATCTAAAGCTTGACATGGTCAAAATAGTCTATGTAAAATAATTTGACGGCACGGTTGGCGGAGTGGCTGAGCGATTGGCTGCTGCGCTGCGTGTCACGGGTTCGGTCTCCGCACGGAACAAATATTTGTATGATCTACAGGTTGTTCCGGGTCTGGCTGTTTGTGTATGTGAGTTTAAATGTTTGTAGACGCACCCACGATACAGGAGAAATTCCTAGTGTGGGGAAACGTATTTTAATAAAAATAAATAAAATTCACTACCTCGTAGATTGCTTATACCCAAGGCCCTATAATATATTATACAAATTGTATCCTTTGTTCTTCAGATTTAATCGAGAGCAAGAACCATGGCATCTTCCATTTACTGGATGAGGAGTCGAAGCTTCCTAAACCAGAATTCGGCCACTTCACACATTCCGTACACAAACAACTGGCGGTGAATAACAACAGGTAATGCATATATAGCCGTCAAAGATCCAATGTTTTAGATACACATGTTATAACGTACAGATCTCCCGGATAAAGGATGCGCTTCGCAAATCTTCGGCTATCCTCGGAAATACGAACGCGCGGTGATCATATCTTATGTAAAGCTAGTAGACCATTCCAAGAACTCAATAATTAATTTTTACACCCTACTTCTTGGTACTATTATAAATGCGAAAGTTTGTGATGATGGATGAATGTTTGTTACTCTTTCACGCAAAAACGACTGAACAGATTTGGATGAAATTTAGCACATAGATAGTTTATAATCTGAATTGAGACATAGGATACTTTTTATCTCGGTAGTATGATCCCGTAGGATAATTATCGAACTTCACCCGGGAAAAGCCGCGAGCATAACCTAGTTCCACTGATCCAATGATGCTTGCTTTGTCAGTTATTTAGAATACCTTTTTCAGATTACAAGTCCCCCGCACGTCTCGTCTGAAGGCTCACCGCACACTGCGAGACGATGAAGGATTCTTGTTACGACACTTTGCTGGTGCCGTCTGTTATAATACGGTAATTATTTAAAAACTATAACCTCTCCCTCAAATTCTCAATCACCAAATAATACTTTCATCATCATCATCATTTCAGCCGAAAGACGTCCACTGCTGGACATAGGCCTCCCCCAAGTGTCGCCACATTGACCGGTCCCGTGCGTCTCGCATCCAGCGGATCCCTGCAACCTTTACGAGGTCATCGGTCCACCTAGTGGGAGGCCTTCCAACGCAGCGTCTTCCAGTTCGCGGTCGCCACTCCAGAACTTTTCGGCCCCATCGGCCATCCGTTCTGCGAGCAATGTGCCCTGCCCACTGCCACTTAAGTTTGGCTATTCTTCGGGCTACGTCGGTAACCTTGGTTCTCTTGCGGATCTCCTCATTTCTGATTTGATCACGCAAGGAAACTCCGAGCATAGCCCTCTCCATTGCCCTTTGGGTGACTTTCAGCCTTCTGATGAGGCCCATTGTGAGCGACCACGTTTCGGTCCCGTATGTAATCACTGGCAACACACACTGGTCATAGACTTTCGTCTTGAGACACTGCGGTAAGTTGGACGAGAAGATACCACGCAACTTCCCGAACGCTGCCCAGCCGAGTCGGATTCGACGATTGACCTCTTTCTCGAAGTTAGACCTACCTAACTGGACCGTTTGTCCCAGGTAGACATAATCGTCTACAACTTCGAGTGTAGAGTCTCCGATCTTGATAGGAGTGGGTGTTACATGGGCATTCAACATGACTTTGGTTTTGTCCATATTCATTTTAAGACCCACTCTTTCGGAAGCTCTACTGAGGTCATCGAGCATTGTACTGAGGTCCTCCATGGTCTCAGCCATGACCACTATATCGTCGGCAAAACGAAGGTGAGAGATATACTCGCCATTGACGAATAATACTTTATACTCGTAAAATACGGGCTGGAAGGGACACCGAAAACGGTTACCACGTAATCAGTACATCATTCAGAGTCCAAAAAAATCAGCAAATATTGCATTTTTGTAGGAAACAGCAGATTTTAAAAAAAAAACCGTTGAAAAATTTCTATGTGCCCCACATAGAAAAGCGGATGCGGATGCGGCTGTCTATCTGAACTCCACAACCCGTCAATCGACTTTAGAATAAAATAAAATAAAAATAGCCTTTATTCCCTATAATTTATAATTATATATATTTTTAAAGTTGAACCTATTAACGTCATGCATCTCTGAATGAAGGCCTCCTCCATCTGTTTCTATGTACACCTATCTTGGGCCGTTCTGGTCCACTCGATCTGCGTTGCATGTGGCGCGGCGTCTGTGCGTGTCGTGGCTACCAGTGCAGGACGCTCGCTCCTGTTGCCTGTGGCCTGCCCAATTCCACTTCAGCTATACAAAGCATCAGTTACTTTGGTCTTCGCTCTGATTTCGCTCTTAATGCGGTCGCTTATTTTTAGGCCAAGCATGCGACTTAGACTACTCAAATATAAATAAACTACACCCTTTCTTTCCTCAGAACCAATTCATAGAGAAGAACAACGACGCTCTTCACGCGTCGCTCGAGTTCCTCGTCCAGGAGTCAAACAGCAAGCTGGTGCAGCAACTGTTCCAGAATACTGACAACAACAACGCAAAAGGCAAACTCAACTTTATCTCCGTGGGCGCAAAGTTCCAAGCTCAACTGTCGCAGTTGATGGATAAGTTGAAGGAGAATGTAAGTATATTCTAATTTTTGTTATAACTAAGAACTCGTACGGACCTCTAGAGGCGAATTTTAACAATGAAACTGAACGTGATCATCTGAACCTCGTTGAAGAACGGGCAATGTCAATATTCCACAATAGTGACGGCTCTTGAACGCGGTTTAGATGTACTGATCGCTTTCAGGTGAAATATGGCCTAAGTCATAATAGTCGTACGCTCAAGATACATCAACGTCGCAAGTCGAAGAACGTAAGGCTGAGCGGTTATTATTATGGAAATTTGTTCTATCGTAAATAGCAACTATTGTAACTGCTTACGTACTATTGAAACTCTTTAGCAGGCCCGAAGGAATCTATGAAACCAATTCCTGCCGGCTTCCCTTCGGTAACAAGGCATACTAAGTAGCGTTTACCGTAGTCAAATAGTATATTAGTACCTGGGCGACCCAGCTCAGGTGAAAATAGAGAAAACGAATTTTTCCAGAAACGAGACCTAGCTAGATCGATTTTTTTCCCCCGTACGTGTTGGCACTTGCATCGAAAGCGGTAGAGCCGTTTTAGAGAACGTGATTACAAATATTGCTTATATAGTATAGTGTGTATCGTAAACAACATAGCAGTGGCGAAGGTTCCATAGAACCCGATTCATACCGGCTTCCCTTAGCAAAATGGCACAGTCAGTATTCTATAGCCAATAATATTCTATACAGTAAAAATATGTACTCCGGCTTACCTCTTACAAAAATTGACCCTTCGCTACTGCAACATAGTATCTATTTTAGTTTGGCTCAATATTTGATGATGATTTGTCTGCTTACGTACTTTTGAAACTATCATATATCGGTGTTCAGATTGGCAAAAGAGGGTTTTAGAGGGATGAGGAACAGGTTATACAGTTCATCATCCTCCATAGAAAATCGTCCGAACAAATTGTTGTTGTCGGGCTGTTCTATAGATGCTAATTTCGCGGATAACTTTGATTGCACGATGCAGGATTTTTAGATATTATCTTGCGTCATAGATGTCGCTACAACCTCTTTCCCCCACTCCCAGGGCACAAACTTCATCCGCTGCATAAAGCCGAACTCCCGCATGATCGGGCGCGAGGTGGAGGGCTCCCTGGTCCTGACGCAGCTGGAGTGCTCCGGGACCATCGCGGTGCTGGAGCTCATGGAGCACGGCTACCCGTCGCGCGCGCCCTTCAACGACCTGCACGACATGTACAAGCAGTTCCTGCCGCAGAAGCTGCACAAGCTGTCCGCTAAGCTGTTCTGTGAGGTGAGTAGATGGAAATTGGTGAAAGATTGTCAATGGTGTGAAGCTAAAATAATGAGGAGCTGAAAATGTTAGTTAAAATTTCAGAAATTTGGTTTTTTAGATAACCTACACTGTTCATAAAAAACTAACGTTTCTATCAATTAACAGTATATTAACATTACATTAACATTTTTCGTTATTATCGATAGAAATACCGGTGAGTTTTAGGCAAGATGGTGACAAAAAAAAATCATTTTGTGGTGTTATTTGGCAACGCTTTCAGAGAAACCCAAGCTTTACGTTGAAGAGACATTAAAAACTTCGTGCCCAAACGGTTAATTTCCTCAAACCTGTACTAAACTCGTTTCATACTAGAAAACTGGCCACTTCCTCTCATAGACAAAGTGTCCCAACAGTACAAACATGAACACTAACCACCTCCCCCCTCCCCCCCAGGCCATAGTCCACAGCCTGGGCCTGTCGGACAAGGACTACAAGTTCGGCGTGACGCGCGTGTTCTTCCGTCCGGGCAAGTACTCCGAGTTCGACACCATGATGAAGTCCGACCCGGACAACTTGAAGTCCATCGTCGACAAGGTCATGTCCTGGCTCGTCAAGTCAAGGTGGAGGAAGTCCATCTTCGCTGTACTGTCTATTATTAAATGTGAGTATTTTAATGTTAAGAAAAAGTACTCGTCCGAAATGTATGGGACAGTTGGTTCCTTGAGGAAAGTTATTCAATTTGATGGTCTGGACTACCTTCCTTTCCGATACTCATTGGAGAAACAAGCTTTATCAAGTGACAGCGACAACGCTCCACAAAGCCTTAATTTTCTTAAACTTTAATTGCAATATTAAGTGGACACCGACGCACAAACAAATACTGAATATGCGGTAACTGTTTCTGCGTCGGTGTCCCTTCCTCCCTGTATACCTGTCAGAATGAGGTGTTTTACGTCCAAATATTTAAGCAGTACTAGGTGGACCGATGACCTGGTGAAGGTTGCAGGGATCCGCTGGATGCGAGACGCACGGGACCGGTCAATGTGGCGACACTTGGGGGAGGCCTATGTCCAGCAGTGGACGTCTTTCGGCTGAAATGATGATGATGATGATGATCCAGTACCTTACCGAGACAGGCTCTTTCATGAATTGTCTTCGTCATTCCTCAATCCCACTAACTTCTTGCTACCTCAACATTATTATCCCATCATCATGATAATATTATTATGTTTTTTTTCTCTCTCAGTAAAGAACAAGATAGTCTACCGGCGCGAATGCCTGATCCTCCTACAAAAGACGATCCGCGGTCACTTAGTCCGTCGCAAGCACAGGCCGAGGTACCAGGGCATCGCCAAGATCAACGCGTTGCAACATAACCTCAAGAATATGGAATCTGTGACCTCACAGCTGAAGAAAGAGAAGGATAGTGCGCAGAGGAATATCGAGAACTTGAGGAACTCTATTAGGAATGCTTGTGCCACTATCAAGGTAAGAATGTGATTTTCAACTTGACGTCGAAAAATTTGGACTGCAGAAGTGGAAAAAATGTCATCTGTAGATCTTTGACAGAAGTTACAGGTAGTCAGCGGCCCAAAAAGTCTGCCAACCAGTCTTTCTAAGGGGTATCGTATTGCCCAGTACTAACTGGGTTGTGGAGCTCAGATAGGCAGTCGCTCCATGTAAAATACTGGTATTCAGCTGCATCCGGTTAGACTGGAAGCCGACCCTAACATAGTTGGGAAAAGGTTAGGCAGATGATGAAGTGGAAAAAAATAATTTGGACTCCATGCAAATATCACATAGACTGACGCAATTAGAACCAAGAGACTAGATTTTTTCGACCCATATTCCTTAGGGAAAGTTGTCAAATTTGATAGTCTGAATCACTACCTAAGAGAAATTCCGCTTATTCTCTTACACCCTTTTATAGATTTCGAAACAAAACGTGAGCTAACGCACAAAGAAGCGTTGTTTAATTCAGTTTTACAACTCCTTCATTCATTTATTTATTCTTAGCCATCTTCGATTAGCAATTGAAGCAAACCTTTCAACGCTGCCGTTTATACAATGCAATGGGCCAACTACTGCTTATAATATTCATGCATTGAACGTACTTATACTGTAACTTTACTTTGCAGTCCAATGAAAAAATCACACGCGCGGAAATCGACAAGCTGTACACAAAATTGACCAAAGACGTCGAAACACAAATGTCTACACTACAAAAGGCTATGTCTGACCAAAAGAACAGGTAAGTTTGCAGTTACTTTCAACTTAGCACTTCTTATAATTATTAAACTGTCGGAAGAACGCGGAATCTGGGTGCTCCATCTTAAGCTGCATTATCGCTTCACATCAGGTGAGGTGCAGCCAAACCCAAGCCTATTTAGTGTTTAAAAAAGGAATATACGAGTACATATACATAGAGGTAAAATTTCGATAAATTCCGAAGGTAAAAAACCCCCACAGCAGCAATGCGGCCCAATCTCAATAACAGTCCGCGGTTACACGACTGTTTCCAGTCAGTGGCGTGCCTAGGGGCCAATAATATGGCTAGCAGACTGTTCAGACACCTTAACATCATGAAGAGTAGTAGGTTATAACGGCAAGCCAAGCTTTTAGGCTTGTATGAAAGTAACCGCCACTAGAGTGAGAGAGAGAGGGAATGGAAGAAAAAAAACATGTTTCACCGACCCCAACTAATATGGGACAAGGGCAGGAAGGTAAGATGATAATATCCGCCACTAGTACTGTTATGTAACTCGATAAAAATTGCAACATACGATATTATCGCCATTTGCGGATGCGTTTGCGGTTGTAGTAGTCTTCGGAATTGCGTTTGTAATAATTGTACTATTTAATGTTTCAATGCTGAGTATGTTGTTGAATTAAAATAAAGAGGTAAACTTTGTAAGTTTGTATGTAGAAGGTAATCTTCGGAACTTCTGTTCCGATTTCGAAAATTCTTTTACTAATAGGAAGCTACATTAAGCCCGAGTGTCAAAGGCTATATTTAAAAAGTTCCTGTGGAATAAATTTTGACTGTACTCAATTCCTAACAAGAAGTTTTTCTTGAATTTCATAAATATTACAACAAGTCTTATGTCAAACATTACCTTCAGAGACGAACAAGAAAGACTACGTAAGATGGAAGCTGAAATGCGAGCTGCTGAAGAGGCTAAGAAACGTGAACAGGACAGGATAAAGCAAGAGGAGGAACATCGTAGACTGTGAGTATAAACGTACTTTTATTATACTTGGGTACAATAGGACGGACACGAGCGAGGTCAGCTTATACTGGTTTCTTGTAACACATAAGTAACAAAACCAGTATAAGCTGGCCTCTAAGTCTTTTGAACCTTCGTAATAAACAAGGTTAGTTGAAGGTCAAACTGTACAAACCACGCGTGGCCAACTGTAGAACATGACAATAAAAAAAAATTGGAATGAGGTTTGGGGGTATGAAGTACAAGGTGTAATGTGAAGAACATTCCCCATAGAAAAGGAAGGATCCTCCGGCCAAACTGGTGTTGTGTCTGGTGGGCTACTGCCCGACTGTTGTTGTCGGGTTCTTCTTATAGTATAATGTACTCTGTGATATACTCTTTAAGTCGCGGATAACTTTACTTGCGCGATGTAGGATTTCGATGTTTAGTCCATTCCGTTTGTTCCGTTCGTTCATCATCGGTGTCATAGATGGCGCTGTAGTACTTTTTGCTCTATGTTGCTTAGTACTCTTTGTAGTGCCGCTACAGAGGTATTGAACTCAAATTCTGTACGCAGAAAGCTACTCAGGGACGGCAATATAAAATCGAACGGAACAAATTCCTCCTTTTTGGATGGCAGCTAAAAATATACTATAATACACTAAAACTATGGAAATTATAATACTAAAAAATTAAATATGAGAAGTACTCCGTTAGATTATTTTGCTAATTTACAGAAATTCCAATAAACAGTTGTGCTGATTTAAAAAATTAACTGTAAATATGAAAATAATTAATCAAATAGCTTCTAGAAATTCATACCTTATTCGCAAAATTCAAAAAAAAAGATCAAAAAGTGGTTTGCGACCCTGCCAGGATTCGAACCTGGAATCTTCTGATCCGTAGTCAGACGCGTTATCCATTGCGCCACAGGGCCAGTTGATAGCGTGTCGAAATAGAACATCCCTAATTGCCTACCTATTGTTAAGCTATCATTTGACTGAATGAAAAATGAAAGAAAAAAAAAATACCAGTAGGTATTTTTTTTTTACAATAACTTTTTGGAACTTTTTGTTATGAATCAATGTTTTTTTTATATTGTTTTCTTTACATTTTCGTGATAAAAACAAAAAATCCAATTAAAAAGACTATTTTCCGAAACAGTATTGTATATTTATACCGTGCTCATTCTTCACGGCTGTTGTACTTGTGAGCTAGGCAGAAGCGTCTACCGTTTAAAATGGTTCTGTTCATTTTATTACAATAAAACAAATTTTAAAAATCATACAAGAACTTAGCATTAACACTAGAAACGGGATATTTACCATGTTTGTTTTTTTGTTAGTGACTATTTTTTTTTCGATTTTGGAATCATCAAATGACCCCTCCCGCTCTGAGCGGAGTAGAAGGGAGTGTCACACTTGTACTGACTAAAACCCATCCATGTTCCTTATTTGCCCTTTGTGTTCCAGGGCCGCGGTGTCTCTTTCGAACAGTCCCGTAGCCCTGTTAGTGACCATGACAACTTTCTTATAATTCTTGCAGTAAAGCAGAAATGGAGGCCCGTCGTAAAACCGAAGAGGTAGAAAGACTACGGTTAGAGGAACAGGATCGTATTGCAGCTCTCAAGATGCAGAAGCAAATGGAAGAAGCCGCTAAAGCTGACCTGGAGAACAGAGAAAGGTATACCCACACCACGTTAGTGGTTCATAGTCATCACTTCTCTATAGCAGTCCTTTTTGAACCTCATCCAGTTCGATTGAACGCTCGCTGTCAGTTGGGACTGGTCATCTCTTAGTTGCCACGCTATATTTTAACTACTTTGTTTTTAAATTGTTGATTTAATCTTTTACTCTGGACGCTCTTAATATGCACGGCTTTCTACATCGTTCTCACATATATGTATTATCTCAACATGAATGATGTAACCAAGATCTTGTAAAAATATTTTTGATTGAAAAGAGTGTCCATGTAGTTTCTTGCCCATTCTCCTCCATAGAGATCTACGCTTTGGAATGGACAACTACAGTACTTTCACAAGTTATTATGCTTTGTGACTGTAGCTTCGCCTTCTTTGTTTTTCAGACATTGAAAAGTGCCTGTTATGGTCTAATTGAAATAAATGCTTTGAGTTTGATTCTCGGCAACTTTCATGCTACTATCCAATTCTGTCAATTTTAGTTGTCAATTTCTGTTTTATAGAGCCTATTTAGAACCTGCTAAACACGTAATACTTGATCCCTTAATACCTTAAATGATGTAAGTACACGAAGATAATTCAATCGTTTAATGTCAGTTAAAGAAACAATTGTTGAAAATGATAATGTCGAAAGAATATTCAACATACAGATACCATCATCATTCACAGCCCGAACTCACCCACTGCTGGGTATAGGCCTCCCTTTTCTTGTGCCAATCTCCCCGGTCCTGTGCCAGCCTCATCCAGGTTTTTCCCCCTATGGCAACTATGTCGCCTGCCCATCTCGCCGCCGGATGACCCACGTTCCTTTTGCCAATTCTTGGACGCCATTCGGTGACAGCCTTAGGCCCGGCGCCCATTGTCGGCACGGCATGGCAAGGTATTTTTAGGCGACGAATAAAAATATACCTTTACAGTATGGATATAAAGTTGAAATTTCAATGTTAACGGTCGTAAGTACAAAAACAATACCGTGGTATGTACTGACGACCGTTAACATTGAAATTTCAACTTTATTTCCATACTGTTAAGGTATATTTTTATTAGTCGCTTAAAAATACCTTGCCATGCCGTGCCGACAATGGGCGCCGGGCTTAGTCCACCTATCCAACATACACACAGCTGTTGATAATCCTAGTCTAGTGCTGTTATTATTCTTTCTACAAACAATACTTGTTTATTGAATAGAGAATGTGAATGAACAAATTCGTGAAACAATAATAAGAAATAATAATATTAGTGTTTTCTCCTTATTATAAATAGGTTAGAACAAGAGAGACGAGACCATGAGATGGCAGTGCGACTGGCTAAGGAAACCAACGGACACGTGGAAGGTTCCCCGCCACAGTTGCGCAGGTATGTCCAAAAAAAATACTATAGATCGTATTACCACCACTTAGAACGCAAATTCGGAGAAGTGTTGTGTCCAGCAGCGTACATGGGCAGTTGTATTAAACGCCCCGCTGCACGCTGCAACAAACACGTCTCCGAATTCCGCCGATTAAATGATACTCGAACGTTGAGCTCTATTCAAATCTGACAGATTTCTTCATAATCTGTTATGCTGACACTTCGCTTTGCCTTTTCGTGTTATTTCGTTAATGCAAAATGAACTTTATTTACAAATTTCATAGAATTTATTTTGTATTAGTTAGTGTTGGCAGAAGATTTGATCTATGTAATGTTTGGGTGTCATTCTTTTATAAAATCTTTGTCCTTGGCTCATTATAGATCAATACAACCATTGTATTGAGCTGGTGGTGAATCAATGGATACAATATAATTTAGGTATACTTACATGAAAAAGTATGTATTTTCTTAAGATCTGATATTATTTTATTAGACTTTAATGTTACTTCGGGCGTCTTGAAAGTGTATTTTATTAAAATGTTTTGATACATTCTTAAACAGTATTATCACTGTACCATACGACATCGAGAGCACAGGTCTGCGAACTTTCTTCTTGTATATAAGCTTTACACTACGAATTGAAATGGTGAACATGTTTTAGTCATATTTTTCAACATTTTAAACAAAATTGGTCATAATATAAGCTTTTCTTTAGCGGCGCAGAAATTTGGGATTATGTTCTTCTAATTAAGGGGGAAGCGTCAATGACTCTTTTATGAGAAAGTCATTCAATGAGATTGAAGTTGGATGGGGGTTGTATTGATGATGTTAATAACTATACGTCTGTAAAGCCTTATTTGTTACGGTTCCAAACCATATTTTAATCAACATACAACCTGACACCGACCTGCAAATTACAAAAAACGTAAGAATATTTTAATTTCGCAGCCTGTAGTCTCCAAAGGGTTATGCGGAGAACACCCACATTTCACTAGTACTTATGATTAAGACCCATGCAATGGAGGACGGGTTTATAATTATAATACAGAAAAACCTAAATAAAACCTTACCTGCATTGCAATAGGTATTTCTATTCATGTAAACATAAATGATTTTAACCAAAGCACATAATATTAGGAGTTATTTTACTTAAATTCAAAATAAATATTACTAAAACATGTCACCATTACCGGATGTCCGACTTCAACTAGCGTATAAGTAATATTGTGATATGTTCGCACAGTTTCCCTACCATGGAGTCAATGAATGGAGAGAATAAATTGAACAGGTACTGAGTGAGACAGAACTAACGAATTTCTCTTTCGCACGCTCCGAATTTGGCCCTCTTTCAATTATGTAGCTAGAGTTGAATGACATGGAATTAATATTCATTAATGATCGCATCAGCTATTCAGATCAGGTCCCCTGGATATTCATTTGTCAGGTTTTTTTCTAAGGAGAAGGTATTATCATGCCTGTTTTTTCCAAAGGCATAAACAGAGGTACACCTACTTTCCGCCAGTTATGTCAAGTCCCGTGTAATAAGGCGAGACTATTGCTATCAGTGTGCACAAATCCTGAATCCGAGCTGCTTTAGTGTAATTCCTAATCGGAAAACCCAATTATGATTTACCTGACCTGGGGTTACTATGACGTCAAACCAGGAGTAATTCCGGTGTGTGGGAAAGAGACAGAGCTATACAGGTAGTTTAGCGCCATCTTTTTCCCACACTGGAATAACTCCTGCTTTAAGACGTCATGGTAGGCCACGTGGGTATTAAATTCAGGACTTGAGTCAGTTTAAAGTTAAATGAGAAATACATAAAATGTGATGATCCTTTTTTTTTCTTTTCTTTTTTTTTGGATCACTTATTGCGACCACGTTAGATAGTTTGATTTCCTGTTGGAGACAGTTGTCAGAAGTAGATACTTATAGGCATGGCCACAGAGTACCAGAGCACAAACACTCATAATTGAAAGAGGACCACTTCCACTGATAACGAACTAATTACTAACAACGGCTATCTGCTTTACTTGAACTTTCTGCACGCAGTCTTAGTGTTGTTAACTGTATCTTAGTTATTTGTGATATTAATTCAACTACTATTTTAATGTACTTTTAGTTTATAATCATAATTAAGCTGTGTTTCATGGACCGAGGTGTTTTTTTTTTGTGAAAAATGGGGAACAAAATAAGGATTGAAATGAACGATGATACTCGTGTTTTGGATAATTTTTATCAAAGGATTGATAAAAGTTTGTACGAGTTAGTATGAAAGACGGTTATGGAATAAAGCTTGATTTGTTATATTGTAGTGTTTTTAACATTTAGTGACTAGTTGACTCTTTTACAATCATGAGGTTAAAAGTGAAATATTAATATAATCATGGTGTTGGAAAAAGAAGATAATAAGAAATGTATTTGCCCGGAATCTTATGTAAAATACCATACAAGGTGTAATATTAATAAACGCAATACCTCCCGTGTGGTCTCACGGACCATGATACTGAACAACTTTTGTTCTACGAGTTCTTGAAATTAGTAAAAAAAACAGGGGCTTTCTATTGGAAATGACGCGATCAGCTGATGAACATGTATGGTAAGACTAAAAAAAGTTATGAATTTCCAAAAGTAATAGAACAAAAGTTTATTTATTATTTATTTATTATTCCTTAACACATACATTTGTTTTTACAGTACAGTAAAAACAAATGTTCAGTTTCCTGGTCTGAGACACCACACAGGTCTTGCGTGTATATTTTACACCCTGTATATAGACTGGAAGCCGATCCCAACATAGTATGAGGAAAGGCTAGGCAGATGATGATTTGTCCGGAATAATTATGTTGCCTCATCATCTTCCTGCCCCTGCGCCATTTTTACCCAACTTGGGGTCGGCGCAACACGTTTTTTCTTATTTTTCCCCTGTCAACCGTCACACTATTATTTACTCTTTTTTCTTTCATATCATTCCTCACACAATCCATCCATCGTTCCCCTGGTCTTCCTCTCCCTCTCCATCCATCAACATCTCTTAAATATCTTCTACTATAAACCGAACATACTTATCTTAACTAACATGATTGTGAAAGTGTCGAAATAATTGCATGCAAAATATCAACTGTAATAATATAAAGAGCAATAATTTAATTACCACTATAATAATTAACACACGCACGTAGCATGATAAAACTAAGTAGCATTTAGTTTAACAATGTAACATGAATTCCTTCAATATTCGCTGTCCATTGACGATTTGTTACGTGAACGCCAGGTCTGAACGTGTTAGAATGCAGCAAGCTATGCAAGGCAAGCAAAAGTACGACCTGTCTAAATGGAAGTATTCGGAGCTGCGTGATACTATCAATACTTCTTGTGATATTGAACTTTTGGAGGTAAGTGACAATAATTAATAATAATAACAGCCGCTCGGGTCGATCTTAAGGTTAAGCCGCGGTTGCCTAGGTTGGTCCGTGGATGGGTGACCGCCCATTACATACCAAGTTTCCTCCGTGCCTCGGAAAGCACGTTAAGCCGTTGGTATCGGCTGTCATTTGTAGGTTTTTGACAGTCGTTACAGGTAGTCAGCCCGAAAAGTCTGACAACCAGTCTTGCCAAGGGGTGTCATATTGTAGTACTGGGTAATCCAGTACTAACCCAACATAGATGGGAAAAGCCTAGGCAGATGATGATGAATAACATGGTGCATGACTTCAAAATCAGATGATTTTTTTCAAATAAAGCTGAGGAATAAGCATTTTTTGAATGTCAAAAATTACATAAGACTGACCCAAAACGCACGTCCTACGCTTTACCGCTTTCCGTTGTTTACATTTAGTTACGTACTATGGTAGTACAGTCATCATCATTCTCCTGCCCTTATCCCAATTCATTTGGGGTCGGCGCAGGCGCAGCATGTCTTCTTCTTACGTACTATGGTAGTATAGTCAAGTTCGCAAAACCTTCGTCATTAATTAAGTCTTCCTACTTCCCTATTACCTACTATTTAGCAATTTCAACGTCCAAAGCCCGTGCGGGATTGCGGGGTTCCAAGTTATTTTTATCTATTGATGAATAGAATACTGGGCTTTCAATATCCCTCATTTAATTGTTTGTGTCCGGCGTATTTGAAGCGTGAAACTTCAAACCAAGTCAACGTGTCATAAAGTCTTAATAACCATTCTCACTAGGCTTGCCGCCACGAGTTCCACCGTCGCCTGAAGGTGTACCACGCGTGGAAGGCAAAGAACGCGCGCAAGACTACCATGGCCGACCAGGAGAGGGCGCCACAGTCCATCATGGATGCTGGTAAGATACTTTATATTTTCATATTATTTTATCAGTGTCGGTAATAAACAACTTTGTGGGAGCAACAGAACTTTAAGTGAAGAGTTCATCAATATCAAAAAATTACGATTCCGTCATCGGTTCCATCTTGGCCAAGCGTGGGAGAGGAGTTGCAGAAGCGGTTTTAAAGAGTACCACCTCAAAAGAGTAATCGGCGAACAAAAGATGACGTTCGAAGAAAATTCTATAGTGCTAGCACAAGTATAAGCATGTTTGAGGTCTAAGCGAGGATGCTGAGGATCTAGATTACCTCACGTCATCCCACTTTCTAGCAAGCGGACCAACCTTAACGTTAATCGAAACGGACACACGGAACATTCCTACAGCTTAGCAACCTATAGAAGCGTGCGAGCTGCATGCAGGCCGCGAAGCCGTCCACGCTGATCGCATCCGTCGGTCAGCGGCGGCGCTCATCGGCATGGCGCGGTGCACACGTCTAGTATGGACTAGCCAGCTGATCCTTATCCCGGGTGCTGCCGTTATGATGCTTATAAGTGTAGGTTTCTTTTCCGCTGCCTGACCGGTCGCCGTGCCGGGTAGGAACCGGTCCTGAACATGACCCCTTACTATAGAATGTTTGTTTCTGTCCCCTCCGCAGCCAAGACCCCGCGCTTGCCGCAGAAGGGCGAGATCCTGGGCGCGCGGCACCGCTACTTCCGCATCCCCTTCGTGCGCGCGGCCGCGCCCGGCGCCGACCCCGAGCGGCGCGGCTGGTGGTACGCGCACTTCGACGGCCAGTACGTGGCGCGGCAGATGGAGCTGCATCCCGACAAGACGCCGGTGCTGCTGCAAGCTGGTAAATGTTCCCCTTGGGACTGTTTCTAAATCTCCCAGGGCTGATAAAATGTTCTTGTTTCCTGGTTGCGGTAAAAATAGTGTTCAGGTAAGGGAAGTGAGGGCTGTTCCCTGGTGTGGGACACAGATGGCTATCAATATTAAAAGTGTTAAGATCGTCTTCCCCACTCTTAATTTTCAGACCCTATCTCTAGTTGAAAGCTCTCAGATCGCACAGCTGATAGGTCAGACATATTTTAACTTTTTGCCATCGATACCAAAGATTTTCTAATTTTTTATTTTATTGAAAGTAACATATTATGGCTTTGTTTAGATTATAATAAATAAAATTCTTTCCTACCCTCAGGCGTAGATGACATGCAGATGTGCGAGCTAAGTCTAGAAGAAACCGGCCTCACTCGCAAGCGCGGCGCAGAGATACTGGAACATGAGTTCGAGCGCGAGTGGGCGCGACATGGCGGACCTACATACGTCGCGCACGACGCACGCAAGCGTTAGACACGTAAGTACTCAAAAAAAGAAAATACGTTAATTTAGCACACATGCCACAAGTGCACAGAATAAAAACAAAAACGCCAAGAAAGCATGATGTATGAACGTGCACGAGGCGCAAGGAGTATGTAAGGATCCTAGCAGGTGGCGTTCTGTAGTTGCTGCTTACTGCTTAAAAAGGCGTGAGTTATCTAAAACTGCAATAACTATACTTTGAATAACATACTGGTTTAAAATAAGGCTGAAAGTCCTTCAGCCAACTCCTCAAATTGACCGAGTCCGAGATGAATTGATATACCTGTCTAATTGCAGCTTTTAGGGATTTTAATTTCTTTATTAGTAGTAGTTGTAACAGCCAATAAAAAAATATACTTACAATGTTCTACGAATGGACTTTAATGAGAAGCCCCAAATTGTGTGTTTTACGACCTGATGTAAAGGTATTTTATTCTCATTTCAGATATCACATTCCAACGAGGACATAGAAAATTTAGATACGTCGTCGTCGCAAAATCGCAAAGTATTCCACAAACATAGGAATTTGAATTTTAAAAATATACACATAAGATAGATTATTGGATAGAGGAATAACTTAGTGCTTTCAATGTGCCTTCACAGGTTCCTAGATGTATATTAGTGCAATATAATTGAAGGTCACTAAGATAATTTATAAATGGGCAAAATGACCATACTTTTTTAGCAAAGTCAGACTTACCATCACAGGTTATACAATTTATAATATTTGAACAGTTTTCACTATTTATAAAATGAATAAAAAAATAAAATATTAAAAACGTGATAACTTATAACTCCGTGCCTTACAAGTATGTCTTGAAGTAGGTTTACATTGTGTCTGACCATATCTGACTTTGCTTTCATATTCGTAATGTTTTGTTAGAAAACCTCGTCGCACTATTCAGCCAATGACCAACTGTAGTTTTCATAAAAAAGCTGCATTGTGGCCTCCAGACGTTGGTAATGGCTATTATTAAGATTATTAACAGTGAGAGTTTTAGCCACTGTAATCAAACCTTGCATCTTGGTATGGTTTACGTTTTCTTCTATGGTAACTTGTTTGCCAATCGTTAGTCGATTTAGTCAGCTATGCAAATAGTCGACTTGTTAACCATGTAGTTGACTAACAATTTCCATTCATTAAATCATACCCCGAAATAAGTGAATAAGAAAAAGTGACATAATATATTTTTGATTTAATATAGACAAACAGAATTCATCTAATTATTCTGTAGCATAAAATGTATTTGATAACACTGTGTAAACTATTGTAATGGACTCCACATCGAAATCAGTCTATAATATATTTAAACATGAAATATTAATTTATACTTATTTTGTGAGCAAGCTGTGATTTGTAATTCAGTAAAAAAATATTAGGTCAGTATTTTAAAATGGAGTAAATTATATTTATTTGAACATTCCTGTCCTAAGACTGGAGAATGGTAGCTTTTGTATTATTTGAATAGCAGTATGATTATTTTATATTAATGAAGTGTTTTCTGAACAGTATTTAAGCAAACATTCCTGTATTTTTTACTTTGATCGCAGTAAATGTTCAGGTTTATTTTTATATGTACAAGTGTTTTTTTTTAAGTACAAGGTTATAAGATCGTGCAAGTGCCTTAGTGTGTTACTCTGATACATGACCACTCCATTATTGTATATGCTTTACCAAATAAAAACATGATGAGAGTTATAGCATGTTTTATTTATTCTTTCTTCCTCTTAGGGCGGCCTATTTCAGAGTGAGACCGGCCGAGTGTGCCCTACGCGCGGTTCGGTATCCATAGAGTTGTTTGATAGCGTTCATTGTTCAACGTGCGCCGGTGGACACGCGACCGGCGTAAAGTTGAACGAGCGTGCTTCGTGCACTGGTTGACGCGACGGCCATTAACTGCAAAGGAAGCGTTCAGAGCGAGACGTGTGCCGGTCGCGCGTATACTAAGGCCGTGATCTGTAAACCATACTTAGCTCTTGTTTTGACTTAGACATGTTCCTGTCCCTTTTGAACTGGAGCGGGTGCCCGCTGTCAAAATTTCCTAAGAAAACCCGCCCCACGCGTCCGCGCTCGCGCGTTAATTTTTAGCGGACGCCCTTAGTAACGTATTCAAAGTGATCACCAGCTCATTGACCTACCCAGACCGTATCTTACGCAGTCGCAATCTAGTAGTAGCTAGACGATTTTGCTGTAAATTGTTTTAACGAACAGCTAGACCAGTCATTTGAACGGAACTGGTTTTACATTATTGGTATCTATCCTAACAACATCCCAAATAATCAGTGGGTACTCCGTGGTTTTTTAATTTACTTTACTCATTTTTGCCCTCGGCTTTTAGGTCGCGTGTGAAGTGAACACCATTATAATTTCATAGAGTAAAAAGCTCTAGATTTGGCAAGGAGCGAATTTGGGCCGGCTGATGCAGTGTTTCGCTTCTTGCTGCTTCTATAGCTTATTACTCTATTAAAGCCCATACACATACATTATAAAATCGAGTAAACTGAAACATGAGCCATAATCGACTAAGTAACATTTTCGACACAATAAAAGTCACTTCACTATGGCAAAAAGTCACGGGTGCACGGCAGTGTTGCCAACGTAGGCGATTTGTCGCAATTTAGGCTACTCAGAACTAGAATCGGCGACGAAGAAATCTAAAAGGCGACTGGTCGCCAATTAGGCTACTCTAGGGACAAGTTTTTTTTTATACTACTTAGTAGGCAAACAGGCATACGGCCGTGCGTGTGTGTAATGTTGGTACAATTTGATATTGAGATGGTCACCCTATTCGTTTGTAATGGGGACAATCAAAACCAAATTAAGGAATCGCATGCAACTACCAATGCTGATCGCCATTCTTAGAATTCGTACCCACATGAATGTAAGAGGTATGTGTTGTAACAACTTTCAACCAAGCAATCACATGGTGAGTTTGCACGCTGGCAGAAAAATGTATGCCTCCGGTGGATCTTGCGCCAGTACTAGCACATCAACTACTACTGAAGACGGCGAAAGTCTTGATGATGCCTTATTATTGCTAGCAGAGGACGAATCAGAATAATCTTAATTTTTGTTAATGTAGTTTTTAAAATGTTAATTTTAATTTCATTAACGTGTTTTAAAGATGGCTTATGCCTAATTATCAGTGTGATAGGAACATATTATGAATAAATTGATAAAAACTACATTTTATTTTATTCATATTGATATTTTTTGGTGTTTGGGCTACTTTAGGCTACTACAACTAAAATTCGGCGATATTAGGCTACTTCATGCATGAGAAACGGCGACATTAGGGCCAGCGCTGTTGGCAACACTGGTGCACGGCGGTCTCGACTCGACGACGGTCAAAACAAATCTGTCATTGTCAAATAAACGTCGCTGCAGATCGTTGGAAATTGTGAACTATTATTAGATCATTCCACCAAACTAACAATTTTTCGTCGATAAACGCGGACTTCCTTGTGCTAAAAATAAGAGGATGCTAAGTTCTGATCCAGAGGCCAAGCGCCATAATTATGAGTTCATGGTTTTATGAGATTGACATGTGAAAATCGAGACAAACATGGGAGAATATGGACGCTACTTGTTGTTATTTTTGTTTATTGTTGTGTTAATTACTCGCTCACAGTCATTGCCGTATGATGGTAAGAAGTAACTCATTATCTAATTTATTTTGTCCCGAAATTATGTAAGTTATGCTTTTTAAATCAACGGCCATTGCCCCACGTTGTGTATATATTATAAAGAAATGTTTGTTTGGTTTGTTGATACTTGTCTATGAAGCCGTACTAAATTAAACTCTCGTCTTTGTATTCATTTTCTTTGTATCTGTATATTTGTTTGGACCTTATTGGGGTCAACTTAGCTTGAGTTATTATCGAATTTCAAGCACAGATAAATAATAATTTAACATAACTTCAAAACCTTATATTTAGAAGGTGGGTCGTCTTAGGGGCGGATTTATAGAAGCACTTCTTCAGTCCACTTAATTGGTATTGAAGAGGGTGGGGTATAAAAAACAAATGGACCAACACACCTCCTGGCAACATGCAGAATCATAACCTGCAAGCTTTTCTGAGTTTAAAACTATACACAGAATGTTGTTGTCATATTTTGCACACTCAACTTCCTTTGGCGCCTGCACTACACGTTTTTACTAATAGTACTTGATTTCAAAGCTTAATATTACTTATGCTCTTACAAATGATGCATCTGCCATTTTTTTTTAGTTCACTGGCTAGGGGGTCCCACAACAATAGACAGAGATGTGCCCACCGTTACAAAGAGTACTGATATTTATTGCTACACTGGGACTTCCAAGAACTTGTTTGCATTATGGCAAACAGTGAAAGTAAGTTTCATTAATTAATGTTTGAAAAATATTGCAAAATAAGGTTATAATATTTGTTTTGTTGAGTTACTTTTTGAGTTGAGTTCCAAAATGCTGAGATGAATAATTTCTTGCCTATCATAAATGATTAACTTAGTATTTAGCTTTAGTATCCAAAAAGAAGATTCTAACCCTATTGTATTTTATGTTGCATTGGAGTCCACCACTCCACACATCTATGGCACGTATTTTACAGGATTTGATTCTAATATCTACGTTCATATTTCAGTTCAACATAAAAATAAAGAATGACCAGTTCTGCCAGTACTTTGGGGAGAGTCCTGATGAGGTGTACAAGGAGTACACTGAAGACAGCTATGGCTGGTCCTCTGTGGTTAACCCATTCCAGAGGAAACCACAGAAATCTGTCTCCATCAGCCTTTTCACTCCTACATGCATGGCGGTTAATACTAAAGAGAGGCACTCTATTGAGTTGCAGGTTCTGAGTAAGTAGTTGCTTGCATACAGGGTGTACGGGACATCAACACCTTACCTGCTACTATGAATTCAATACATGGTTATGCAATTATTTCATTATTTAACAGAGGTTGGGCAAAGGTAACATTGTACACATAGCAAAACTGCATAGTATGCAGGCACACATAGAACTGTGCAGACATATTATACATTGTTGACTTGCCATTGGTGCACTTATAAAGGTAGACTTATGTTCAGCTGAAACAAGTCTACCCTCACGCCCTCTAAGTTCATATGCTGATCAAGTGATCAACATTTTCAATATTGCTTTATTTTTCTTTATTGGCAATACTCAAAACTTGTTTAGGCAGTGAAAGTTGACAATTTCAACAGTGCGCGTCAAGAATTTAGGTATCGCCTAATGTCAGTAGGCATTACCTAATTTATTTATTTACCAAAGCATTATTTTACTTCCTCAGGGGTGGACTTATGGCGCGTCATATTGATGCTTGCGGGTATATTCCTGATATTCTCGTCGCGTGCACTGTGCGCCAACCCGCTGTTCTTCTACCTGTGCGGCATATTCATCGGTGTGTTCGCGTCTTTCATGGTGTGCGTGTTTTACATCAGCAAGCTACTGCCCAGGGTGAGTTTACATGAAGAACTACTTGTACAAAATCATAGTTTACTCACTGAACATTTGCTGGTTTCAAGTGATTTACTTTCTACACAAGTATTTAAAACATAAATGCTCAAATAAACGAACCACAAAAATTCCACAAGTTCAGGCTAGAAATACAAATAATAAATTAAATTCTTTCAGAAAACGTTGACTTATGGCATCCTTATCGGTGGTTGGACTGTTGGAGTGTACCTATTCCAACAAATATGGGAGAACATTCGGACTCTAGTGCTGACTTATCAATCATACATGTTCTGGTACACAATGATTGTCAGCTTCGCCAGTTTCATCGTCTGCTACAGAATAGGGCCGCCCAAGAATCAGAGAAGCAAGAATTTGGTTATGTGGACTTTGCAGGTGAGAATTTTATGAATGTTCAAATACTTACAAAGGTGTGTCTGTGTTGAGGTAGCTGCGGACGAAGCAACGTTTTTTATATACAGACAAACAGTTAATGAATAACGTATATTCATTACCTGTTTCGTGTTGTCTGGGTAAGTTCTTGAGTATGCGGTAAATACACAGATGAGGCGAAATGTAGATAATTGGATTTAACCAAAAACTGCGTTTTGTAATTGACACAGCATCCATTCTTCTATACTGCATAAGATAATTATTACTGACTGGGTAGTAGTATGTTCCCGTCCGACAAATATCGTTATCCACCGTGCCGAACCCGCGGGTAAAAGGTAGAAGTCAATAAATTATTTCACTTTACATCTTATGTCTTCATTTCAGGTTGGAGGCGTGCTAATGATATTCTTTAGCAGCGAGTATCAAGAGGCATCTGCCCTCGTCATCGTCGCGTCTCTGGTCACTAAGTACTTCCCAGAGTCATTGCTCAACAGGATGCGTGGATATTGGTAAGTTCTTGTATGTCATAATATGATGAGGGTAAACATTTTAAGATGAAAATTGATTAACAACAAAGAATTCACGTATTCCGACTATTACAAGTTTGCGGTACCACTTTGACCTTGAGCTGGCCTAGTAGGCCGCCTAGTACAGAGTTTCAATAGAATAAGAGGCCAGCTTACACTGGTTTTGTTACACTCGGTTGGGCCACGATGATTGGGTTGTAACCCAATCATCGTAGAAAGAAGCAAATAATATTGTCATGAACACATAGTTTCAGATATATTTTTATTTTCTCTGCAGAGATGTCGCTACTTACCTGCATACATAACAATTTTACCAGCTGTACCAATAACCTAATATCAATTTGACAGGCGACGCAAGTTCCCGCCGAAACAAAAACTGCTAACCAGCGAAGAGTACTACGAGGAAGGTGCTCGAGAAACCAAGATGGCGCTGGATAACCTCAGGAACTACTGCTCAAGCCCTGACTGTGCACAGTGGAAGATTATGCTCAAGTTGAACGACTCCAAGCGGTAAGGAGTTGGAGGAGGGTCCAGTCATTGTCATGTCATCATCATGATCATTCATCCATCCATATTCATATCTTTCAACAGGGAGACAATTCACGTACACCCACAGAGGGAGGGTAGGAGCAGACAGACTACTAATCCCAAGAGTTACAACGGTATTTGCTACTCTGGTTTTCACTATTTCTCCCTATTCGAGTATTTAACACAATCAACAAATCGATGCCAAAGATCCCTGGTAAAATACTCGAAGTTAAACACTCTTTCACCCTTCCGATTACTGATGCCATCATGTTTTTTATTTATGCATGTTGATCTTCTCAGCTGTATAAAGGACATTAACAGAATAAGCGCAATATCTCATTAAGTCGTGGTTCAGTTCAGATCATCAAACTGTGTCCAGTTTCGTTCAGTTTCGTTTACTGCCCATACAAAATATCGCATCGGCTGGCGCAATTAGTATGAAGAAACAGTATTTTTTTCGACTCCTTTCTGCTTATGTGAGTCAATAAAAAATATTTATTTATTTAGTTTTATTTGTATTTCATAATAACGTGATAATGGCTTCAAGCTAAGGTACAATTACGGGCACAGCAAAAGTAAAAAAGTGGAAGTAGGAGACTATGAATATTTTTTGGATATTAATAGTTATTAGCATCAATAAATTTACTATTAATTTGTTTGTTTTCAGATGGAAAGTAGCATTATCCTATTCCGTCACATAACCAACGTACGGTTGCAGTTAATATTCGGAAAAGCGGTTCATAAAAACGCGTCACTGGTCTCTGCTATTATAATCTGCCGATATTTGCTGGAATAAAGCGTACACAATAGGCAATGTCTTTGCGCAAATTATCATCATTCTCCTACCCTAATCCCAATGTACTTGAGGTCGGCGCAGCATGTCTTCTTCCATATTTCTCTATTAGTCATCTCATGAGTGTATGAGTCACCCTCTTTCTAGGCATATCATTTTTTACCCAGTTCATCCATCGTTTCTTTAGTCTGCTTCGGAAACAGTAGAATGAAAATTTTGACCATTCACACTCAAAACTTTCATTCTAATCATTGATCTGGAATTCAGTAAACGAGGCAAGCTCAATCCAGCAATCACACTTAAACTTTACTGCGCTTTGGATGATATCACGATTGGCCTTCTATGTACAGCCCGACCGGCGAAAGTGTAGCTTTCTAGTCTTTTTCTGCGGTAGAGTTGCGCTTCGCTTACAGCGGCAGAGCGATTATCAATTTTTTTTTGTGTTGGCCTAATCTGTCCCAATGCTGGGCAAAGGTCTCCCCATTACCTTCAGTTAGGAACGAGTCCAAATTGACTAGGGTTTCTTGAGCCTGCCTCGGTTACGGCGCACGGCGCCTGTGTTCAGGCACCTACTGTGAGAGTATTCTCGCCTATCTATCATGATCCATCCAGAAGTGTGATTTTAGAATATGGCATATTTTCCAGATTCGCAAGTTTCGTCGAAGGTAACTCCCATTTGAGCGATGACGAGGTTTTGGATTACGAAGCGTATGCGTTCTCTCTCGAGCGGACTCGGAAACCGATGCCAATGGCGAACTCGAGAAACATGGAAATATCTAGTGATGACGATACGGACTATGATGATGATTGAGCTCGAAACGTGTGATTCTGACTAGTTTTAATGATATTCAATTATGTTATACTGCCGCCGTGGGAAGAAGGGTTGCATCTGAGGAAAGGGTATGAGGAAAAATGAATCTAACTAAATGCGCCTTTTTTGTTTACTTAGGCTTTTTTTTCTTTAAAGAATTCCCTCAGGTGCGACCCTTTTCCTCACGCCAGTAGTATAATAAATAGAGGTAGGTGTGAATATTTCATATACATTCTTCATTCTTCTACCAAGAAGAATGAATTATTTCTATTCATATATTTCTTTTTCTGATCCGACTGCCAGAATTGTGGAAATTTCATGCTATTTAATAAAAAACTTTATGCTCAATTTTATCCTGTGTATTCGTTCATTATAAAACGTAAGACATTTTCATTATTCTCGATTAAAAATGTGTATTTGATATTTTATTATGATTATTTGTAACTCGGTTTTTTTAAATACCAACTCAATTTATTATTTATTTATTCAGTAGTACACATACATTTACCCATTTAAGTATGATAATGTGTGTGATGATGGTATGATTTATGAATTTATGATATAGTTTTATATTAAATAATAATGTAAGCACTTTTCGTTCTTTGCTTTTTTTAATTACTTACATATAATACTGTACTTACAATTTACTTTGCCCATTGCCTGTACACTTAACAGTTTTGCCGTACGTACTTTAGTTTCATGTTATTTTGTACCAAATATAGAATTTGTGTATCTTCAATCTCTACGAAATTGGAGGAGTTGATTTCGTAATATTTTTTGTGTGTGCCTACATTTATTTTTAATTAAAATTTTGAACGCTAGAGCATAAACGCACGCGCGTGCCCTCAACGCCAAGCCAAAATTTCACCTACCGTTTTGTAACATATTTGTGTCGTTTGGCGTACAGGGCACGCGCTTGCTTGTTACGTATATGTGACAATGGCGTTCAAAAGGTTAAAGATCTCTATTTTGTATGAATTATGCCCAGCTTCTGAGGTTTATTGTATTTAAAAAAAAATGCCTAGAAAGGTAATTTGTAGAGGAGTTCAGAAGAAAGATCTGTTTTAATAGTTATTGTTAGTTTGAATAGCTGTTGATAGTTTATAATATGAGGGCTTCAGAAAGCCGACAAAAAGGTAACATGGAAAATCGATTTGTATGCTTATTTGTTTCTATAAAGTTAATATTACAAATATTATGTTAAATGATTTCATGTATTTTGTTTAATCTAGTCTGAAAATATAAAGGACTGTGATGTGCACGAGATTTAAAAAAAAACAGCTGTTTCCTACAAAACAACATGGTCAAAATGTATGGAACAGCAAATTTTTTGATGATTTGATGTACTGAATACGTGGTTATCATTTGTGCGTTCCACCCCGTATAGAGGGAGTGCGAATTTTGTGACTGTATGTATGCGGAGAGTAATCTCCGGAACCACGGCACCTATTTGAAAAATTCTTTCACTACCTATTTGAAAGGTACACGCTAGCCCATATGGTGTCCCACTTCTGGGTTTATGAATTGAATATGTGGTAATCATTTGTGCATCGATGTCTCTTCCACCCTGTATGTACATATGTATTAAGTGCACATAAAATATGACAGTTAAGTTGTATTCAGCGTGTCTCGATAATGACTATCACCTCTGAATGTTTTTGGAGACATCGTCAAATTATTTTGTATTAAATTTATAACATACCAATGTTCAACTGAAACTAAACAAACAATCTAAACATAATCTATTCTATGCCATCCAACTGCAGATTGAATTAAGGTTATTATTTAATAAACTTTTGAGAAATGTATGTCGTTTTTAATTTTTATCGAGTTGAAAATGTTTTCAAATAGTGTCTACATATTAGGCATAAAATATCATGTTCAGCTTTGACAAGACAAAACTCCTACTGTATAATAAGGTGTTTTCTTTCTAGACCGACTTTATGAATAATTTAAATTGGCTAGCGAAACTTAACAAGAAGTTTTTGGTTCACACGGGTGCCCATCAAGCTATACATTTCTAGTATAACATGGCCTCGCTTTGTGTGGATTTCCCGTACAATGAATTTAGATAGCTTGAGTGGTCGCCGTGCGTACCTATCGATATAAAAAAATTAAATAAAACATTTAATAAAACGATTTGACGCTGTATAAGTTTCAGCCGAACGGCTCACTTGTTCAAACTGTACCCTATCCATAGTGTTACCCTTTGTGTTGCCGTCTGCGCAGAATTATCAACAGTGTTTTCAAGTACTAGGTATACATAATAAATTATTGTGCGTGTAAAAATAATTAAATTAAATAACAATAGTATAGTAAAATACCGGCTTAGTTAGTAAATAATTTAATACGAATAGTGTTTTTCATCACATAAACATTAATACAACCACAACATACAAGTTAATAAATTAGCACCATAATTAGTGTAAAAAAATATTATTTAAATGTATCTAAGTAAGTGCACTTATTTGCTAAGTTTAATTTAACAATCTGCAACATATTATCGTAAAATTATTTTGTTTTATTTAACTGGATGGCAGTTAAAAGACTTAAAATATAGAATATGAGATTTAATTTAATCAACACCTTCAGAAAAGTTTTCACCCAAACTAAAACGAGCGCGATAGAATGTTTCTTTCTCATCATCTCGCGTTGAAACGAGACAATATTACTAACATAATCATGTTACTATTAATCCTTTGATATAATGTCACCGTGATTTCGACAGGTCACTGTGATTTTGACAGGTCACCGTGATTTTGTCAGGTCACCGTGATTTTGACAGGTCACCGTGATTTTGTCAGGTCACCGTGATTTTGACAGGTCACCGTGATTTTGTCAGGTCACCGTGATTTTGACAGGTCACCGTGATTTTGTTAGGTCACCGTGATTTTGACAGGTCACCGTGATTTTGTTAGGTCACCGTGATTTTGACAGGTCACCGTGATTTTGTTAGGTCACCGTGATTTTGACAGGTCACCGTGATTTTGTCAGGTCACCGTGATTTTGACAGGTCACCGTGATTTTGTTAGGTCACCGTGATTTTGACAGGTCACCGTGATTTTGTTAGGTCACCGTGATTTTGACAGGTCACCGTGATTTTGACAGCGGTACAAAATCGATAATGAAAGTTTCGGTGCAAGATAGTGTGGCGACAAAAAGTTGTTGGCTGCGATTATTGTATTCTATGCGAGCTAGCATTCATAGCGTCACAACTTTCTTTCAAGCGTTAATAATGTTACTAAACTATATTATTATTAATAATGGCACGTTCGTTTTTAGTAGTGTCATGTTAAGCGGCTCTGCTGGCTTTCTTGCTTTTGTCGAGCGTCTGCGGCGGCGGCGGGGGCTTCGCTGACATGTGACGGCTGTACAAGCTGTGAATGAGATAAAACATTATGCATCATTTCACTTCTTAGCCGTTTACTAGATGGATCGAAAGAATTAATTTTTCACTTTTGATTCATTTTATATTCAGATATTTCACTTCGAATGAAAAATGAACAAAATGTGAAGCATCAGATATCGGTTTAATTGAAGTTAATAGATGTCTGCCTAATGTACATTTTCGAAACAAAGTGACACCAAAATGAAAGCCTAATTGAAACCAGCCTGCTGAATTTTCAACTTCTTCAGTCTGCCAGAATTTTAAATTGAAACACTGTAATATTACATAGGAAATCATTTAGATGTGACCCGTGTGACCTAGCTTTAGTGAAAAAGGGGTGCCAACAGCGTGCCTACAAGTGTGGTTATTTAAATGAGTCCAGCACACCCTGAAACGCCAGCCTCGCTATCATATTAGTGGATTTATGTGACGTTTAGAGATTTCTGCCTCAGACTCCTACATTTCTATTATGTTTCACTTACACTTTATAAGTCTCGGAGCGCAGATAGTCCAGTACGTGCGAGGGCCCCAGCTTCAGCTGGTCCTCAATGGGCGGCACCCAGAAGTTACCTTCCAGTCTCAACACGGATTTGTTGCTGGCCAGGTCCAAGGATCCTGTGGAATTTAAGGATTATCATTAGATTTGAAGGCAGTTTAAGTAACATGTGTGTATCGGTTAATTCTAGGACGGAATGCATGGTGCATAGGGCGAATTAAAAAAATCAGCTGTTCCCTACATTTCGACGATTTGCATGATGTGTGATTTCAGGGTTATTCCCAAAGTTAAAGTTGTTCATTATGATAAACTAAGTTTGTATAAATTCACGCTTTGGAGAAAGGGGCTATATAATTTGGGGACCAATGTTTAACATGTCTCGGTAACTTACCGATCTCAGGCGGCAGTACGACGAGCCTGTTGCCTTGCAGGTGCAGTTCCCTCAGACGAGCCAACTGGCCCAGCTCACGAGGCACCTCGATCAGATCGTTCTCGCGCATTGATAGCTGGACAAAAACAATACTCATGTCACGCAGGTAGAGCAGGTATGTAGAGTATGAAAAGGTGCATTGCAAGGCATGCCAGGCACAGCTAGTAATTAATATTAAAAGAAGTTGCTGTTTACTTGAAATATTGCTTGATATTTGATATTGCAGAAATGCAGACGTTAAACTAGATATTTTTATTCACAGGTATTTGGCATTAACAGAGCCTTATCGTAGGTTATTGACTCATATTTTTGCTCGACATTAGACATTGGTCGATCCTCAGAACAATTAACTAAAGCAACAGTTATTGTTAATGCTTTAGGTATTGTTCTGAGGGACGATCTTAATAATCTTAAACTGGCATGGACTTTGCAAGTACAAACTGACAAGCCATTTTGAAAATTGCAACTCGCGCACTCGTAGTTCCGCATCCCTAACCAATCAAATACCTTGAATCTAGTTTTAAGTACCTAATGCTTGAGTATTGCGCGACGTTATGAATTACGGGTATTAGACTGGAGACCTGTGCCCCCCCCCCCCCCACCAGTGGTAATGTTATTGAATGATTATACTACTTAAACAAAGGAATTTTGATTACTGGGATGTCTATTGTGGTCAAAATGCTGATATGCTGGACATAGACCAGACCCCAAGGGTTTTAAAAATACCAAATTGACTGCTTCACAAAATCTTATAAAAATGACATTTTATAAAAGATATTGATGAAACAATGGTTTCAATTTATTATCCTCATACACATTGGGTGTTTGTTAACAAGAATAACAATACATTGAATATAAGGAAAAAATACACAATAACAATACTTACTATTTGTAAGTTCTTCAGGTTACCAATTTCACCAGGCAGGTATTCAAAGTCGTTATCACCGAGATACAAAGCACGTAGACTGTCTGAAATTATCGGCAATTAAATAAGTTATATATCAAAATTACCATTCTAGCGATATACCAGTTATTTCTGGATAAAACCAACTACCAGTGGAACACATAAGCCCTCGATCGAACTGGAAGTGAAGGGAGACGCCTCTGCCCAGCAATGGGATCAGTAACATTTATTTAAATATTACAATGTCTAATTTTAAACATAGGTTATTCCATTTGTCTGGTTTTCTCTCAAAAAAATAATAAAAGTTCAGCGATAAATAATAAAAGGCTTTAAAAGCATCCAAATAATATACAAAATAGAAAATACAAACCCATAATAAAGAAATTTCCTGGAAGATTCTTCTCATTCAGATTGTTGTATGTCAGGTCCAAGATTTCCAAAACAGGGAATGATCCAAAGCCTCTCGGCAATCCATAAAGGCGATTGAGAGAGACATTCAGTATGCGTAGCTTTGGCAACGAGGATAGACTGACGGGTAACTCGGTAATGTGGTTGTTGGCAAAATTCAGGATCTCCAAGTTAGCGAGGTTTGCGAGTGCAGCCGGAACTACTTGTATCTTATTGTGGCTTAGAGAGAGACGGGTGATGTTGGCGAGGGTGACTGAAAGAGACAAATTTCATGATTAAAAGTCAGGCTTTAGGCAGTTTTATTTAATATTTCACTTTAATTAATTTTGTCCATCTATTATGGTACTTATAGTAAATTCGAGACACTGATGGACACACCTCAAGAGCTTAGATTCACGATGGTAACAAAGGTTTACAAAGCAAACTTTTTTCTGGATAGCTAGGCATTTGTAGTTGTGGGTAATAATCATAATGTGGGTAAATAGATTTGTTGGCATTATTGAATCAATTGTAACACTCTTAAATAGTTAACAGGGAAGGAAACGCCTCATAAAATATTGTATCATGATGAATTGAATGATGTCATAAGTTTAAATAAACTCCAGTAACTAATCTTCAGTACTGGCTGGAATACTCAATTAATGATCTAAAATGTTGAAATAAATGATTACAATTTTGTTCTATTTTTAAATATGTAGGCGGTCTATCATGTAATGTTCTTGAAACTAATAAAAACAAAACTGTACATAATATTTCTGATAGACAAGCAACCTTGATCGATTTCATGACCGAATATACGACTTCTAGAGGTATTTACAAACAGCAATAAGAGAAAATCACATGTTTATCAACATACGGTGCATAAAAAACAAGTACCGAGAGCAATACATCAAAACGAGCTCCTTGCAAACAGGTTACACTACGCCCTTAAAAGGGTAAACAGGTTTAAAGCAATTAACTTACACAATCCAGGTATTTCATCGAGGCTAGAGAGTCCTTTGTCTACCAAATCTATTTCAGGATTATTATTTTCCTTAGCTTCTTCGATTACTTTTTTAGCTTTCGACATTTTGGCTGTGTTTGGAATACAGGAAACTGGAGGTTGATGACTCATAATATCAACAGCTGTTCTCTCGGTCTAATCGAATCGCGTTTCAGATTTAGACTTTGTAATATTTTAAGCATACAGTAAAATGTTGTTTTTTGTTATTTTTATCGTAGTGTCACTAACACAGAGGTTACAAAAAAAATAAGTTCGTATGTATTTCATTCAGTGATAACATAACGAAATCATATAAAATGCTGTTTACTTTTTTGAACTCTAGGAGAAGACAATTCAAAACAGACAAAAAATAGTACCGATACAAAAACAATCGACTGGAACACGACAGTATTTTTTTTTTTTGACATTTGATTTGTGTGAAACTGTTGCCTCACTCACATACTTGATTATTGGTGAAGCTTTAGTCGATTTAAGGATTGCTAAAAAATAATTATTCTATGGAATCTCAATGCATATAATTAATTATAATTTCAAGGAAAGCAACTCACTACTAACCTTACTTTAACGACATAAATTACTTTGATTTAATCACTAAAACCAAAGAAGTGAAAGGATTGTAATATTTTTGGAACATTCTAAAATAATTACGGAAACTGTTGTAATACATACAACAAAGACATGAGTTTTATGTTTGTGATTGGGCCACAAGTTGACCAGCAATGATGGAAAGCTTAGCTTACAACATTAATTTTACTTCCAAACTCAATGTACAGACGCCAGCACATCAAACTACCCGAAACTGTCAAATTTTCACAATCAACCTTGAATCAAATCTTTAGTACATGAAGTTGAAATTTGACAGATTGTAGTAGCTTGATGTGCTTGGCGTTTATATATTCTGCACTAAACCACGAAAACAAAAGAAAAACAAAGATTAAAACAAACAAAAGAAAAATAAGAACTATTTATAAGAATATATAAGCTCTGTTAGAGGCAGTGCCAAAATAATGACTACTTTAGTAATTTTGTTGATTTACAAATGATTAATCGACTCCTCTATTGACCATCCACACAGTCAACACAACACGAAATCATTAGAGGTGTGCTGTATATAGTGTAGTTGTGTGTGGTACTCGATTTCAAAGTTCAACTGAGTGTTTATTTGATAACACTGGCCTTTGTTATAATTAGAGTCTTTGTAATTAGTAATTATACTTTGCCGCAGCTAAGCATCATTGTTATCTCATTTACGAAATAATCCGTGTTTGAATAATCGTTATCAGTGTGTATTAGCTAGATTATGAATTGTCAAAATTGATTGAGCAAAGCTCTGTAGTTTTGATAGTGTTAGAAAATACTGTCTTAATTTCTACCCAGCTGTATTCGGTAAGTAAAAAAATCAAACTAGTCTTAACGTATAAAATGCACGACCATTAAAATACAAAATTTTATGGTATTCTACAACGACTAAATTACCGGCGTTTATTTAATTGCTTGCGCAATTCCAGCCTGTAATTAGAACTACTTAGTGTATCTTTATCTCAATTAATAATGAATACTGGCTTCAAATACACAAACAAGGTTCTGTCTGACCAATTTAATTGGAGTTTCCAGTCTACAAAAAAAAAAAATTGATTTGCCCCTTGCTCTATCAACAATTTATTTACTTAACACTTGAGCTCACAAATTAATGTACAGAGGCGCACTTAATGTCCTAGGAATTTTCTACAACTTAACTTTTGAATGATGCAGAGGCAATCAATAATCTTTGTAATGTAGTTAGGTCAATGACACTCATTATAAATTATTCATATAAAAAACAGGCATAAGATAATTAAATATCCTATTAAAAACTGCATTAATATTTTAATAAGCAAATAGAACAGATAATGTAAGTAATTAAGTAAGTTGGTAATGGCCCACCTTCCGTCTTGCCCCGCATGCCCTTTCCCCTGCTCTCTTGATGATTTATTTACTGCATCAGTGAGCGGGGTACGCGTGGCTGAGTTTTGGGCTAAACATATTTAAACTTTTTGCCATCGAAATGCTAAGAAGAAGTAAGTTGGTGTACCTAATCTTTTTATCAACTAACACAAACCAAATACATAAGACAATGCTCCTTACTAATGACTTCATTAATTTACAATTATTTACATTAATAATTTAAAAAAAAAGAGCGACAAAATAAAAAACTGCAAAGGAGAACAAATCTCATGATTTATTGAACAAAGACAATGGATTAATCTATTTTATTTATAATGATAAGGTGATGATGTGCAAAGTGCAAGAGGTATGTTTGTTGCTGTCTATATAGCAACATAAATACCTGATCATTTCAAAAGTTTCATAGTAACATAAAATAACATCATGCCAGTTTTCGCTGAAGGGTTAGGCAGAGGACCTCTGCCTAACCCTTCAGCCTAACTCACATTCTGCTAGTTCTATTTAAGTCCCTTATAATTGCCCAGTCTGGATTTGGGCCCCAAATCCGGACTGGGCTGTTGATAAATTTCTGATGAAAAAATCCGATAACAGTGCCTGCCCTGGGAGTCAAACCCAAAACCTAGACAAGGAGTCAACTAAAAAAAAACAGGTTCTTCATGCGTTTATACCGTATATTAAACTTTTGTAGGAAACAGCTGATGAAGTTTCTATGTGGGGAGGTTCAGAATGATGTACTGAATAGGTGGTAACCGTTTGTGCGTCGGTGTCCCTTCCACCTTTTTTTCTTTTTTTTGTACCTGTGTAGCAACATAAACTAATCTTTTGTACACCTCATACTTATTATTCTAAAATGTTGTTCACATTTTTAGCCATGAGTGAGCGACCGCAGCCACTAAAGGCCATCAACAGGCTGTTCGAGGGGAAGGAGGCATGGCAGATAGTCACCATGACCGCATCGTCGGTGCTAGCTATAGTGTGGGCACGTAGCTTGTATAATGCACAAGAGAGTAAGTATTTTTATAAAATGATCTGCTGATCTATTTCAGAAATATATATTAAAATGAATGTGTTAATTCCGCATGCATGGTTTTGTTTGTATAGAATACAGGTACAGTTATTAAATTCCTTCTATTCCTCATTATCATCACTACTACCAGCCTTTAGCAGTCCACTGCTGGACATACACTTTTCCAATTGCACACCATTCAAGTTAATTCTCAGAAACTGTCATCCCGCTACTGCCAGCCATCCTGCGAAAATCGTCTCTCCACCTCGTTTGATGGCAACAACATGATGCCTCAAAACTTTATGAACCCCATTGTCTTTGAAACTTGATTATCTTGTAATTATTAAACAATGTACTGTAATTTCGATAAGTACCAAAATAACGTAAAATATATAATAAAGTATTTTTATTTTCCTTCCTACCAGGTCCCTCAACACGTCTTCGCAAAGAATTCTACAGATGGGTCCGCTCAGTGCCCATAGTGAGGCGTAAGATCGCAGAGAAGATGGCAGAAATCAACAGTGACTTCAGAAAGGACGTCACTAAGAGATTAGCAGGAGTCACATTGAGGAGGGAACTGCCGGAGATAGGACTTAACCCTGAACAAGTGATTGAGGAAGTCAGGGATCATGTAGCTTTAGGTATGTTTTTTTTCTCTGATGCAATAAAACGAGAGTTTGAATGGTCGACGTTCGAATCCTAGGTCCGGGTAAAGTGTTATTAGGATTTCCATTAGGATTTTCTCAATGTCAGCCTGAAATTTGGAAGTTGGCGGTATGTTCCTCCGAAAGCACGTCAAGCCGCTGGTCCTGCGCCTGATCTCTCTCAGGTCGTGTCAAATTGCCGTCCCATAAGTCTATGAGAGTAACGCAAGGGAGTGCGTACTTATGTCTGTGCACTATAATATTTCTCACGTCAATGACTGTTTGGCTAGTCTTACGGTTAAGAGGACTATTATCTTGCCATATATGCGTGTAACTAGGTTCTGTCGGGTATTAAGTACTTGCATAATTTGTTGAATTAACAAATCAAACAAAGGCCAGATAAGTACCTACTTGCTTAGAACAAACTAAGAACACGCTATAATGATTCAAAGATTACAAATTACATGCTTCTTACACATGATGATCCAGCATTATTTTATAATTGAACTCTTGTACCATAAAAGTACATTATTTTGATTGTTTAACCAATGTATTTACTTCGCGGAGGTTCATAAAAAACCCATAACCATGTTCAAAGTCCAACCAAAACGCGCTCACGGCTGAGCACGGCCCGCAGGTAAGATGGCTAGACACGATAATCAAAACCGTCGTAGGAAGTATGTACTGAACAGTCTGTACTGCGGAAGAACTTGGAAATGCGTAATATGTCGCGATCCTCAATCGCGATCCTCAAAAACAATTGTGGACGAGCGCAGAAAACTACTTAGTATTTCCTATTAGAAAACCCATCATCTGCCTGTCGACTTCCAGTCGAACCGGAGGCAGCTGAATACCAGTATTTTACATGGAGCGACTGCTTATCTGACCACCACTACCATGACAGCCGGGACGAACGGCTTAACGTGCTTTTCGAGGTTCGGAGGAAAATTTGTATGTGTTTGTGGTTTCAAGGGATGGTCACCTACCCACGGACTGATCATACCAAGAGCTACTTAACCTTGAAGATTGACCCGTGCGGCTGTTATTATTTAACCACGAGCTAATGGAAACTACCGGGTTCACCTTTATGTATTTTTTTTACCAAGGTGCCTACGACTGGAAATCAGGTGCAGTATCAGGTGCAGTGTACCACGTAAGCCAGGAGATCACCAAGGTGGCCTGTGACGCATACAGCCTCACCGCTTACACGAACCCGTTGCATGCAGACGTGTTCCCTGGCATCAATAAGATGGAAGCCGAAATTGTGAGGATGTCCATCAACCTCTTCCATGGAGATGAAGATTGCTGTGGGACGGTGAGTTTGAGTATTTTCTTGGTTGATTATTGGTTGATCGCCCCAAAGGCAAACACCACAATAAAATTTTGAGTGTTTAAAATTTTTTAATAGGGATGTTTCCTGAAAAAATCTAATTAGTCCGTCAGATAGATTTCCAAAAAATATTGGACACGTATTTTTTCTTTTTTCACGAAAACTAAAAATGAATATGATGATACAGTGCGTCGAAAACTCGTGTGACGTCATACTTGTAAGTTAAGTGTACTGACTTTTTACCGAAAAGTGACGTCACAGGCCCCCTGCCCCTCACTCATGATCTTTGATGCGTTTTAACTTCGTCAATTTTTATTGATTTGATAAAACAAAAAATACGTATCCAATATTTTTCGATAATCTAACTGACGGACTAAATAGAATCATATTTTTTTACACAGGAAACATCCCTATTGTGAACTCATAATAGTTTTCTTTGTCATTGTTGCTTTGATCATCCAATATGCAAAGTCCAATATATAAAAAATAACAATACAATAAACATAATTATGAAAGTATATGAATAACACACAATAAATATAATTTATCAGTAAGTTGACCTTCAGTATAAAAGGCGACAGGTAAAAAAAAATATTGATTGTAAATAAAGGACAATAACTAATTGACTGTCTAAATCAAAACCGTCGGTAGGTATTGTCACATAGAAATAAACAAAGTAACTAGGTACTTATGTAAATCTGAGCGCTCCAAGTACAGAAAAAATGTACTGAAATATCGTTCATGACCTTGTAAACAAATTATAATAATCCGAGACGATAGCAGAGATAATTTTTCCACTACAAGCAACTACCATAAACACTTGTTGACTCAAAGAATTAAAAATGTAAATTAGTTGTGACGTATTACCTTCTTGAATGTCATTCTATGTAGGATTATGTTTAGTTAAGACTGGTCGTTCGATTCCCAGGTCGAGCAAAGTGTTATTGAGGTCTTCCATTTGGTCCTTCGCTTGATCTCTCTACGATAATGGTGTATTGCCGTCCCAGGTTCCATTGAGGGATGAGCGAGGGCACCTGTGATTGCGCACACATTTATGCACTATAAATCTCCCGTCCATGGCTATTCTCCACTGAGATTGGCCGTCATGGCCGACAACGGCCGTGAAGACTATTTTTGGTTACATTTGTTTCGTTATAAACTTTATAAATTTTTAAGTAGTCCATAATTAAAATTTATTATAAAAACATTAAAAAACAGAGAAAGGAACCTCCTAACAATACGGGCTGTGTCCAAGAGTACCGCTTTCTGAATCAAGCCATTGATCCAGCTGCCTAACGAGAGCCTCCTTAGGTATTGATCGACGCTCTTGGCTATTGAGGCATTGGCTGATAAGACTATCAGCACAACGATCGCTGAGTCCACATCCCACATGTCAACTACCTCGCGAGCCACGTTAAGATACTTGATTTGCTTATCTTTCTGAAGACTATTTCCTTTATTTATTTTCTATACATATAATTTACATTTTTATATTTCTATACAAATTAATATAAAATAATATATAAATTATTAAAAAAAAAAATTGTAGCCCACCGGTATCGGGAACAGGGTCCAAGCTACCGGCGGTCAGGGCTCCAGAGAGAGGAACCTCCTAACAATACGAGCTGTGTCCAGGAGTACCGCTTTCTGAATCAAGCCCTTGATCCAGCTGCCTAACGAGAGCCTCTGCAGGTATTGGTCGAGGCTCTTGGCAATTAAGCCATGGGCTGATACAACTATCGGCACAATGATCGCTGAGTCTACATCCCACATGTCGACAACCTCGTGAGCCAAGTCAAGATACTTGATTTGTTTATTGAAGACTATTATTATTATGAAGATTGTATGTCAAATAAAACATTCCTTTTCTAGGTAACAACAGGCGGCACAGAATCAATCATAATGGCCTGCAAAGCCTTCCGAGACCTCGCCTACAGTAAAGGCATATCCAACCCTCAAATCATAGTACCGTCGACCGTCCACTCAGCGTTCGACAAGGCAGCTCAGTACCTCGGTCTGTCTGTTAAGACGATTCCGGTGAATCCGGACACAATGACTGTTGATGTGGAGAAAGTGAGGAAGGCGATTGGCAGGAGGACTTGTTTGGTAAGTATTGCGCTTTGAAATCCATATTATAGACGGACCGCTTTAATGAGTCCTCGCGAAGGTATCAATTTAAATGGAATATTCTGAAGGTTGATCTCGTATTGGTTCAATTAGTATCGTAATACCTACTTGGATTATGGCTATTTTAAAGCAAATAACCTGTGGGAAATTGTTGGGACTTTGTGGACGCTTAATGTGCCTTTGATGGGGCAAGGCGGAGGACTCATTAAAGCGATCGGGCTATAATATTATAAATGTGAAAGTACGGTTTCTGTTGGTACCCAGGTAGGCCATGAATTTACTTAAATTGAAAAACATAATTGCAAATAAATTGCAGAAGAATTGTACTGATTGATTGGATCACTACGGATACAGGGTGCCTAAACTATATTTTTTGACCAATACTAAATTCGACTACCTACTCAAATAACATCACGGGTTACTATTGTGTTGCAATTTGTATCACACGCACAAGGGAAATGGAAGATTTAAAAATAATTGAAATAAACGTATCTCCACTCAGTAAGATGGTCGTAATAAATGGTCTACTGCATGAATCTTGATCACTTTATCTTGTTCTGCAGGCCTTTGGCCCATGTAACAGGATTTGCGCGAAATTGTTTCCTCTTGCATTCTCTTCTGTCGGCTGTAAGTTCAACACTTCGTTATCCATGAGCCTTTAAGACAATTAATTTAATTTAATTAGAAATAACGATCTTTTTCCTTGCAGATCGTAGGCTCAGCCCCCAATTACCCATACGGTACAATGGACGATATCATCGCGCTATCCGATGTGGCGGTAGAATACGACGTCCCTCTCCACGTAGACGCGTGTCTAGGAGGATTCGTAGCCGCTTTCATGCCTGATGCCGGCCACCATATACCGGTGTTCGACTTCCGACTGCCTGGAGTGGCGAGTATCTCTGCTGATACGCATAAAGTAAGTAGACTTAACATATCATCACGCTTGTAACCCCCAAAAGTAAGGCAGAAGTCTGGATAACTGGCGACGTGTGGGTGTACAATAGACACCTCTATTGTACACCCACACGTCGCCAGTTATGTTTAAGTACTATGTAATAAGGGGCGGCCGTGTTGCATCAACCGGGCGCAAATCCAGACTCCGGCCGACTACTTAGAAATTACTGATGGAATAACACAATAACACTTTCTTAAACTTCATACAACAAAAAGCCAGAGCCGTTGAGCTGTAACGGCTACATCGAGTTGTAGGTCTTGGGTTGGTACCCGATGCACCTGACTTTGTGTAAATTATTTCATCACCACTGCTCTCAAAACGGTGAAGCAAAACATCGTGAGGAAACCGGCATGTCCTAGAACCAAATATTCTAAGACATGTATCAACTCCACACTGGGTTCGCGTGGTGGATTACGGTCTCTATTGCTCAGGGAGGGGGCATGTGTTGTGTCCCACCAGTGGGAACCTAATGGGCTGAATATACCAAGTTATAGTCGCTACATGAATCGCTCAGCAACAGCTTCTATTTCTATAAGCTAGGTAAAATAGCGGTCTTATCGTTGATAGCCCGATTGCTATGTTGATTACATCATTATTACGTTAGCTATTCGAACCGATTCGTCAAAAAAACTAAAACCCGACTATTGATAAATCACGCTCTAAACAGAATCATCATCATCATTCTCTTGCCCTTATCCCAATTCATTTGGGGTTGGTTCAGCATGTCTTTCTCGATACTTCTCTATTACGCTCTAAAAAGAATGAAACAAGAAAATATTCTCATTTGAAGCCATGTTACTCCTTATAACATTAGTTATCTACCAGTAAATGTCCTGTCAAAATCGGTCCAGCAGTTTCGGAGATTAGCCGGGACAAACAGACAGACAAAAATAAAAAATTAAATGTTTTTTTTTTGTCATAAGTACCGTATACACTTTCATATGCTTTCAGTAAAACCCTGTTATTTTTGAAAATACAAACAGACAGTTCAATTTTATTTATTTATATGGACTTCTATAACCTTCTGTCTTTTTTAGTACGGGTTCGCACCCAAAGGCACGTCAGTAGTGCTGTACAGGAAGAAGGAGTACAGACATCATCAGTACACCGTCACCACAGAATGGCCCGGCGGCGTGTACGGCTCTCCCACTGTCAATGGTATGTATTTCATCATCATCTTTATCACAGAAAGCAAGAGCACAGACATCATCAGTACTCCGTCACGACTGAATGGACTGCTGAGCATGTGGTCCTGGGTTCGATTCCCGGGTCGGGCAAAGTGCTATTCGGTTTTTCCATCAGGATTTTCTCAGTAGCAGCCACGGAGTTTGGATTCGTGCCCGGTTGATGGGAATAGGCTCGCCCCCTATAACATTGGTCTTAAACAAAATGGGGGTGTACTATTAGGTACACCTCTGCCTACGAAGATTACGAGCGTGATGTTATGTGTCTCAATTTCTTAGAGGGAGCTTGGCTTCTGTTACTGTAACCAGAATAACACATAGAAACTTGAGTAGGTATAGCGCCACTGTTCCACTAGGTCAATGTCCCTGTTATGTATCAGATGCGCTCAGTTACAAGCATTGTGTAAACTAACTCTGTTGGCATTGAGTGAGAACATTAACTTTGAAAGACTTCGTAAACAGATCATGTGGAGAATTATGTAAGTTAAGGAGGAGGCACTTGAATGTGCCCTGGCGGCTAGGAGTGTGTCATGCTCACTCAAATGTCTCGCTGATGGTGGCGCGTGTGTCGGATCATTTAGTTCCCTTCAAAATGGTTGAGTTGAATGGTGCTGATACATGCGTCATGTTCGTGAACGGGCGCTGTCAGTTGTGACTGGTCATCTCTTGGTTGCCACGGCTTATTTGAATTAAATATTTTATTTTTGAATTGTTTTCTATGGACACTTTTAACGTACACATCTTGCTACATCGTTCTCACATAATGTACCATCTCAACATGAATGATGTAACCAAGAGTTTGTAAAAGTATTCTGATTTAAAAGAGTGTCCATGGAGTTTCTTGCCCTTTCTTCTCCATAGAGATCTACGTTAGGGAATGGGCAACCACAGTACTTTCACAGTTTTTATGCCTTGTGACTGGGACTGTAGCTATTGTTGTCTTTGTTTCGACAATTCAACAGTGCCTGTAACTGGCCTATTTGAAATAAATGCTTTGATTTGATTTGTACAATTTAGTGACCTATTGCACTACCGTAATAAGTTTCCGATTCCAATTTTGAGAAGGAGCTCGTGGCTAAACAATAACAGCCGCTCAGTTCGATCTTTAGGTTAAGCCGCGCTCACCTAGGTTGATCAGTCGATAGGACCTATTACACACCGAGTCGTTTGTAGATCTTTAACAGTCGTTACAGGTTAGTGGCCCGATAGTCTGACGACCGAACAGAGATTACCAAGGGGTATCTTATTACCCAGTACTAACTGGGTTGTGGAGGTCCGATAGGCAGTCGCTCCATGCAAAATACTGGTATTCAGCTGCATCTGGTTAGACTGGAACCGACCCTAAACATAGTTGGAAAAAGGCTAGGCAGATGATGATGTTCAAATTTTAATTTATCTGAACCCTGAAATCAGCACACAACAATTGGCACTCAGGGTTTGGACACTTTTTGTCCGTTACTGTAGGATAACTTCCGCACTAAAACCGGGCGAAATCGCGCGCTCAAGCTAGTTTTAAATCAAAGTTGTACATTTTTTTTTTTTTTTTTTTTTCTCCCACAAATATTAATATGTACACAGTATATGATCCAACATATGTCCAGTATATGTCTTCAAGGTTCTGGACTGGAGAGGGCTAGGCATCAACGTCAATGGCGAGTACATCTCTCACCTTCGGTTTGCCGACGATATAGTGGTCATGGCTGAGACCATGGAGGACCTCAGTACAATGCTCGATGACCTCAGTAGAGCTTCCGAAAGAGTGGGTCTTAAAATGAACATGGACAAAACCAAAGTCATGTTGAATGCCCATGTAACACCCACTCCTATCAAGATCGGAGACTCTACACTCGAAGTTGTAGACGATTATGTCTACCTGGGACAAACGGTCCAGTTAGGTAGGTCTAACTTCGAGAAAGAGGTCAATCGTCGAATCCGACTCGGCTGGGCAGCGTTCGGGAAGTTGCGTGGTATCTTCTCGTCCAACTTACCGCAGTGTCTCAAGACGAAAGTCTATGACCAGTGTGTGTTGCCAGTGATTACATACGGGACCGAAACGTGGTCGCTCACAATGGGCCTCATCAGAAGGCTGAAAGTCACCCAAAGGGCAATGGAGAGGGCTATGCTCGGAGTTTCCTTGCGTGATCAAATCAGAAATGAGGAGATCCGCAAGAGAACCAGAGTTACCGACGTAGCCCGAAGAATAGCCAAACTTAAGTGGCAGTGGGCAGGGCACATTGCTCGCAGAACGGATGGCCGATGGGGCCGAAAAGTTCTGGAGTGGCGACCGCGAACCGGAAGACGCTGCGTTGGAAGGCCTCCCACTAGGTGGACCGATGACCTCGTAAAGGTTGCAGGTATCCGCTGGATGCGAGACGCACGGGACCGGTCAATGTGGCGACACTTGGGGGAGGCCTATGTCCAGCAGTGGACGTCTTTCGGCTGAAATGATGATGATATGATCCAACAATTTTGAAGATGGGAGACAGGAGCCCATACTAAGTAAAAAAAACATTAAACATTATTCGCAGGCAGCCGCGCGGGTGGTCTCATAGCGGCGTGCTGGGCGACCATGATGTTCGTCGGCAAGAAGCGATACGTGCAGATGACCGACGAAGTTATCAAGACCGCCAGATATATTGAGAATGAGTGAGTTATTTAGAATACAGCTATATTTTAATAAACATTTTGTTAGTCCTGCATCAACGGAACTGGAAGTCATGATGGAGGCCTTTGCCCAGCTGTGGGATGATCCATTTCACATGGAGATTCCCCCGTGCCTCAGAAAGCACAAGAACATGAAGCCATTGATCCCTGCTTTAATTTGTAGATCATTGGCTACCGTTAGGATAGTCAAAAGTCTGACAACCAGTCATGGCAAAGTATATCTTGTCGTTGTGGAGTTCAGATAGGTCGCTCCATGTTAAATATAGCAGCATGCGATTAGACTGAAGCTTAGAGTCAGCTTGGGAAGGCCATGCAGAAGATGATGATTTAACATATTAATTGAACATTTCAGAGTGCGCAAGATCACAGGTCTATTCGTGTTCGGCAAGCCGGCGACGTCTGTGATCGCGTTTGGATCCAAACAGTTTGACATATTCAAGATGGCGGAGTTACTGCACAAGAAGGGGTGGAGCCTAAACGCTCTGCAGTTCCCATCAGGGTATGTACAAAATAATAATATACACTAGCTACTCATAAATAATATAAAATTCTGAAAAAATTACGCGTGTGTTGCATACGGTGAGACGACATTTTATTTTTTGTGGCGTGCCTAAGGCGCTGTCGTTGAACAAAAACGCGAGTTTTCTATTAGGACACTGGGTTAAGGTGTGAAGTCCGCCTCTGAGCATAAAGTATCCATAAATTAATTACGTTAACATATTTCAATTATTTTTTTATTTTACTGTCCTTCCTAAAGTTGTTTGGTAGAGATCGCTACAAGCGATAAGACCACTCATTGTATAGATCTTTTTATGTACTTATTGTGTTATTGTCTATGAAACTTGATGAACAAAAAAAGTAATTTATTTATTTATCTCGTTTTATTTTTTAGTTTTTCTTTAAAACATTTTCATATCGACTGTTCGCTGGTTCAGTGGTTGCAAACGCGACTGCTGAGCTCATATACAGGAGGGATGGCCAAATCCGAAACTTTGAGGAATAGCGAAAAATATTCAAAGGTCGATTTTGATAGAGTAGCACAGCAACCCAATAGAAACCTTACTGTACCGAATGTAAATATCACTGTGAGTCTGACAGTTATGTAAAATCCGGGGTATTAGTTGTGAATTTCATTACTTAATTTACTGATTAATTAATGTCTTGTCCTTAGAGTCCACATCTGCGTGACGCACGCGCACACGCAGGCGGGCATGGCGGATCGCTTCCTGGCGGACGTGCGGGAAGCTGCCAAGACTTGCCTCAAAGACTGCAGTGCACCGGCTGACGGCAAGGTAACTATAGTTCTATGAGTAAATCCATACTAATATTGTAAATGGATCTTCAAGGTTAAGCAACGGTTGCCGAGGCCGGATGTGGATGAGTGACCATCGATAACAAATCGAGTTCCGTCCGTGGCTCGGAACGCACGTTAAGCCATTGGTCCCAGCTGTCATTTGTACATCTTTGACAGTCGATGCGAGTAGTTAGAATCCTGAAAGTCGGACAACCAACTGCCGCTGCACTGCTAGTAACTGCAGGGCTGTGGAGGCGGACGTCAGATTCACCATCTGCATCCAGTTAGACTAGAAGCCGTCTCCAACATAGTTGAGAAAAGGCTAGGCAGATGACGACTCATATGGACTACCTTTTGTATCGATCTGATCAAAATTGAATACAAAAGCATGTTTTTAACATAAATACTGTTGTTGCAGATGGCGATATACGGCGTAGCTCAAGAAATATCGGACAGGAGTCTAGTATCGGATATTACGAAGTACTTCATAGATTCCATGTACTACCTACCTACGGAAGAAGACCAAGCGAAGCATGGCAATAATAAAGCCGCCTAATTGCGATGACATACTCACAATATACTTCCACAAGTCATTACGTTGTCAGAGGATTTATTCAAACAAATGAAGAAGATATCCCTTCAAAATGTAAGGGGTTATGAGTTACTTATAACGATGCAAAGTTGTAATGTACGGCCATATTTAATGTTGTAAGCGAACTATACAAGGTGAAACATAATAAACGCAAGACCTCCTGTGTGGTCTCTCGCACCATGAAACTAAACATCTTTTGTTCTACGAGTTCTTGAAATTCGCAAAAAAAATAAAATACTTGATATAGGAACTGAAGCAATCAGCTGATCCACTGTATATTCATAACTTTTTTTTTTAGTTTTACCAAAAAAAAGTTATGAATTTCCAAAAGTCATAGAACAAAAGTTGTTCAGTTTCATGGTCTGAGACACCACACGAGAGGTCTTGCGTTTATTATGTTACACGTTGTATATTTATTTAAGTGGCGTGCTGAGTGAAATGATGGGAAAGAGATAGTAATGACAGATACACAGATGTACAGACACACAGATACACAAGTTAAACTTGTATTTTCCCTCTTTTTGCATCGGGGGTAAAATAGGTAAATATGACATGCGCAATCAGTCATTTTTTCATAATATTTGCCCGACTTTTTCTGCCTAATTCTAAGTTATGCGACATTAATCATTATTTCCGAGCCCCATTATTTTTGCAAGTATAAATATACAATAATAAAAATATGCGTGCAGATAGTGAATTCGGGAGTGGTTGCCATGTAACTCTTATGACATTGCAGTCTATATTAATAAAAATCAATTGCTACGGTGTATCACTTGAGGACGCCTCGACCGATTTAGGAGATTTTCTTTTTACTTTTTCAAGTACCTGTGGTATTATTATTATTTTTATTTATTTTTTCTTTACTTTATTTACTTTTTCAAGTGTTGTTTTGTAATGTTTATTACTGTAAATATGAGGACTACGTGGGTCATACTATTATTTTTATTTTATTTTTTAGTTTCATTAGTTTCTAGATTGTCTGGCAGTTTGAGTACTTTATGCGGCCTATCCAAATGTCCTTTCTTTGGTATTGTTCGTCGTGTCGTTGAGCTCCTTGGATCATGAGTTGAGCTACACGATCACTGACAAATGCTTGCACTGTCTGGACAGGTCCACTCAAATCTGTGTGGTTATTTCTTTAAAAGACCATCTCAGACATTAATCTACATGGTCCTCATATGATTTGAGCAATGTCTGGACTTTAAAAGAGACGGTGACCTCTGAGTTTGTTTCGGATGTTTCTTCTCAGAGTAGTCAGGTACGAAACACCGGCCCCATCTAGCTTTAAAACAAAACATGACATGTAAAAGAGTTTGGTAAACCTAATTGCAGAAATAAATATGATTTATGATTTATGATTTATGATTTGTTGTGTTCGTAATTGTCAGGGCAAGGTTGATATGAATGAAAATTTTGAAAACTAATATTAAGCCGGGGTGGGTTTCTAATAAATTGAAACGGTTCTTGAAATTCAACTTCTGCATCATAAACATGCTTCATGTCAGACGATCTCAGCACGCTACCTTCCACAATTTTCCTCAGTATTTAATATTATCTGGGGACATAATGTAAGAATAAGTTATTTCTTAATTTATTACAGTCTAAGTACAGCTACGGTGAGAGTATATTTTGCATTAATTTTCATCTAGTCTAAGAAAATAGTTGCCATTTTAATATGAAACTGACAAACACATTTTAGTCGATGATTTCTTATATTTTTTTTACAACAATTGTAAATAAATGAATATAAATGAATTAATTTACACTTTGACGTACATGCTTTGATATGTTATGCTTTATATAATTGTGATCATGTTTATATATTTTGTATTTTTTTATATCAGCCTGCTTTGTCCCATTGCTGGGCAAAGGCTATCCGGTCTTGCTTACAATTTGCCCTCTCTGACCAATCCGTTAAGAATGATTCCAGAGCGTCACGCTAGCGTTTCTTGGGCCTGGTTACGACGGCCGTCTTTAGGCACCCACTGTGTGACTATCTTCGCCCATCTGTCCGGGTTCATCCTTAAAACGTGACCCGCCCAGTCCATTTCAGCTTCGCAGATTTATCGCCAACGTCGGCGATGCGTCTCTTAGAAGGAATTAAGGTGTTGCGCATTCGATCGGAGAGTATTATATTTAGAATGCTACGTTCCATCGCTCTTTGGCAAACCTTGAGTTTGGACTTCTGAGCTTCAGTCAAAGACCAAGTCTGAGCGCCATAGCGCCATGAGCGGCAGGATACACATGTTTATATAAATTATTATAAACATTATCACAACAGTATTTAAAAATGAAAACGATCTTAATTTAGTCTCGAAGCGAAAATGAAGAACTCCGAAGCATTCCTTGGTGCTGATACAATGTTGAGAAACATTTTGAAATTGTTTTCAATCGTCAATCATAAATGTACAAACGAGTGATACAGTGAATACTTAGTACTTACTATAGCTGGGGAAAGGCTGTAAGAGAATCGCTGGTGTTTAGGAATCACAAATTACAATCCAACAGAACTTTAGAGCTTGCTGGTGCGTAGCTTACTGGCCTATCTTACAATTCAATCGTAGTGGAGCTTGCGCAAGCGCCCTCTGACGGGCGGCCGGGTAACCACTCTGGGTTGCCATGGTATGATTTAACTTGTCCCTCACGCTACAGTAGTCAACTGTCATCTCACTTCTACGTTTTATTAATGACCGCGGTAGTCACGATTGAACGTGTACCATACGGGGTGGAAGGCACACCGACGCGAAAATGGTAACCACGTATTCAGTACATCATTCTGAGACCCATGCATCGAAATTTTTCATCGGTTATTAAAAAAAAACAACAACAATTCCATATAATATTTTAACCGTGTAGGTATTGCACTCTTGTAATAAACAGCTGTTTTTTTTTTAATAACCTATAAAAATTTCTACGTTCCGTTTTCGCCTCGGTGTCTCTTCCACCCCGTATAAAAATATCGTTAAAAAAAACTTGATTATTGAATTCAGCAATAACTGGTTTAATTATTCACATCCAAAGTACATATTTTCTTAAATACGTACGTAAATGCAACGAACGATTATTGTTGCAATCACAATTGATTATTTTTTTGTAATGTAAGGTGAAATGTGTGTAACAGAAAGGGTACAGCATATCCTTTCATATAACTATACCCTTTCGGTTACACCCTCTATATGTGGCGTTATGTTATATTTGTATATTACAGATCATATACCTGGATTTGGATGTTGGTTGTATATTTTGTTTGGTTTAATGTATTTTCATTAAATGGATATTATTAATTGTTTGTGTTATTTGTTAATGAAACCTTACATTCCGTCATTTGGCAGGGGCACATAATTATTTGGACAGTGGCTCATAATGTTACAGGGGTTTTGTAGCAAAAGTGAAACGCACGAGTTCTAACTTTGGTAAAATATATTGATTTTGTCGAAGAATCCGCTAAATACAATAAACAACCATAAATAAATATTTACAAAAGAAGGACTATATTAAGACTTCAGCTTTTAAAGTTTGTAGTTTGAAACGATTATTTATATAAATACAAGAAAGTGGTTGTTTAGCACAGTATGTCGTTAAATAACAGAGACTATGATATAATGAGTTTTGCTTTAATTCTCTGTATGGACGGGTCAAAGTTGCTCTGAACAGTAATTCAATTTAGTCTTGATAATGTAGCTGACGTTACCAAACAGTAGAATACTTATTCCAAACGGGACGTTTTTTTGGAGAGGGTCAAAGGTGTTCTCATAAGTAACTGTTTCAATGCAGTACAATGGCAACTTATGTCTAAAGTAAGGGTTGTTTACAATAACAGACGGTCAAAGGAATTCATTTTGTTAATTTGTTCACACATACCCAGTTTTCTCGTATATTTTGGAACATTCCCGAGTTTACTACAAAGATAGTCTAGACGGAAGCACAAAGCACTCTCAGTCGCATCCAACAGAAGGCTCTGGCTCGGTTCAAATTCCTACAATTTTCTCAAAGAAGAATCTTCTCGGAGTCACTAGGTAAAATTCAGTTTTTCAGCTGCACCTGGTCAGTTTGGAAGCCGACCCTGACATAGTCTGTAAAACACTAGGCAGATAAGATGAACCTTCTTGGTCCTACAAACTCCTTGATCCATTCTTCTATCTCACCATAAATCACAAAACCCAATCTTTCACAACTTCAATAACTTGCCAAAATTGTAAAGGCGACATGCTCGGTATAAAATGTCCAAAATTAACTGTTTATAGTGCTACAATGCAATGCATAGCAGTCGTGATAGCCAGTGCAATAGCGCTCGCGGCGGGTAGCTCTGTCAACTACTGCGGTTCAAGAATGTGTGGCAATACTAACTCACATACTTTCTGCCAGTATCCTGTGAGTAATCTGCTATTTATTTGGTCTTACCTACCGTACGAGGAACGGAGTGTAATTCCTCGTTCTCTATAGAACAGCCTGCCTCTAAGATGAATATAAGATCCACATAATTTACACCGCAAATCGAATGCCTCGCTTAGAGGTAAAAGTTACAGTAGCTACCAGTAACTACACTACACCTACCTTGCGCGGTGCGGCGGTTATCAATACTCATGCCTTCTCTGTATGCCCAATTACTTGACAAATATTCACAACCCACTAGTCGATTCCATCGGCGCGATAATTACGCAACGAGAGCTCTATGCCCAAGCACCCGGATCTGATTTCACTTTATGAAACGCTAGCTGGGCTTAGGGTTCTACAAAATTTTGTTGATAGGTACCTACCTATTTAAAAAAAAGACTTCATATAATTTAGTTTCGACAACCCTTGAAGACTACTTAGATTTGGTGTCGCTAGTCGGGTCCTGGGCATACCTAAGCACAGGTCATATTCAATAGATCGAACAAATTATTGTTCGACATATATGCTGGGTGCTTGGCACCGAAAGTGTTAATGTCGATCAGTCCGAATGACCGTTGTTCCAATGAAAAGTTTTTGCTAATGCAATTTTAACTCCACCCTAGGAAGGTCCCAGTCAAAATTGCGTGGGCTACATAAGCGCTCCCCTCATGTTAGAAGAGAAGTCACGAGTGATAGGACGACTCAACAGGCGACGAAACGAAGCAGCCGCCGGCAGAATGAGAGGTTTTCCCAGCGCAGGAGATATGCTGAAATTGGTAGGTTATTGAAATAAAAAATGAGAGCTGGACATTCTCGAAGATGGCTATTGATTACAATTCAATACGAAGTAGTTCATGCTTGTTATTGCAAATTGTAAGATTTTGCGTCTAATCAGACATTAAGTTTCTCAGGCTGTGTGTTTTCATAAATGTCCATTGACGAGTGGCGTAGTTAGTCCTAGTAGGACCCTGTATATTGTTTTTTGGGAGCCTTTTGAATCCGGCAAGAATTTGAGTTTGTGATTTTTTCCTCAACATATCGGGGGCCCCGTATCATTGATACGGCTGATACTGCGGTAGAAGAGGACTACATGGCTATGTAACCTTTTTTTTACCATGTAAAGGCCCTGGGGCTCCAGGACTTTCAGTGAAGGACATCGTGTCGCACTTGATTCGCTTTATTCTTATCACGAGAGAAACAAAGCCATTGCCTACGGTACCTGGCAACCAAGATTGGAACTAAGTGATAAAAGACACCTATTTTCCGACAGCGTTGGGTTGAGGAGTTGGCTCGTGAGGCCCAGCGCTGGGCAGACCAGTGTCGGTTGCCGCGGCAAATTGAAGAGCACGACGAATGCCGAAATCTTTGTAAGTTGTAGTTGTAAATTCTATACCTGTAGTGCCTAGGTACACATGATAGATAGGTACCCTCTTTCTTCCTTCAGGGAATACAGTTATGATAAAATGTTATGATAGATCCTGATAGGCTGATGATAGGTTGTAAAAGTCCCTTTTTTGCCTAGTGGCCTTGATTCGTTCTGTCTCCTGCTGATATGGAGGGAAGCGCAAATTATGGTTTTCCTACGCCTCCGCTATACTTTTCTGATTAATTTCGTTACGGGATCCAAGACAGTTCAATTGTTTCTCTAGGACTTCGTCGAGTTTCATTGTTTCGGCGCTTTTCTGGTGGTCGCCACTGTTGATTCTGGCTGTAAGGAGTTACAGTGGTTTGGGAATAGTGTGGCGGGTTTGTCCAGGCTGATGATAGTGCTGATTTTAGGGTCCACGTTTTTTTTTGGTTCGTGCCGCCAGGTAGGACGTTAATTTTTGATCCCCGGCCCCGGCCTACAGAACATGCTAAGCTGTAGATTTCATTTTTCTTTGCTCGGCTTTTTCAGTGCGTGCGGTGTTACTGTAAACTGACTTTTAAACCGGGCTTGTCGTCTATTATTGGTCTTGGAGAGATCTGCCTCTGTATTCGCAAACGCTTCGATTCGATTTCAATTCGACAAGTCGTATGCCTATCGTTTTTTGGCATTACGAAAGTGAGCAAGACAGAGATGCGACTTGTCGAATCGAAATCGAATCGAAGCGTTTGTGAATACGGGGGCTGGGTTAGAGTACTTTGTAAAGAAAAGGTTTTTTTTTCAACGTTATTATTATAGTCTAATTAATTCCATGCATTAAAATAACACGAGATAGACTTTTCACCTTAAGGAATTACTAGTAAGAAAAGAAAGAGAACATTTGAAATAGGGTTCATATATTGTTCCACCAGACTCGCTGTCAGTGGGCCAGTGTGTCGCCTCTGTGGTAGGAGAAGCGCCAGGTCTCCGCGTCGAATCTATGGTCGACATCTGGTACATACAGAGTATGTCGTATAAGGGCAATATCACCTTCTATGTGCCGTGAGTATTTTTCTCGTACCTATACACACTGGTGGACCGATGACCTGGTGAAGGTTGCAGGGATCCGCTGGATGCGAGTCGCACGGGACCGGTCAATGTGGCGACGCTTGGGGGAGGCCTATGTCCAGCAGTGGACGTCTTTTGGCTGAAATGATGATGAATGATGATACACACTGGGTGAATATCGCTTCGGCTTACTTTTGCTATCTGATCCTGGTATAAGGCGATGCCGTTAGTGCTACGGTGCGTTGCAATATGGAGTTTCATAGATTCCGTGTCTACTCAGTGAAGATGAAGTGAGTGTTCGGGGTGGGAATGTTCTCATCCCACCCTGCTTGGTTGAAGCAATACGCTATGGGTGTTATTCTATTGTGAAATACGGAGTGCAGTGAATCTGTGTCTTGAGATAGATAGAATCCCGAACGGAGTGCAGTGAATCTGTCTCGAGATACATAGAATCCCGAACGGAGTGCAGTGAATCTGCCTCGAGATAGATATAATCCCAAACGGAGTGCAGTGAATCTGTGTCTCGAGATATATAGAATGCCGAACGGTCAACCCGTTCGGGATTCTATCTTGAGATGATTCAAATGCAGTGTTTATAAGTAGTGTAGTGTAAATCTCAAAGAAATTCGGGAAAATACCAGCGATATAATTTACCTTGTCATGTTACATAGTATTTTTTAATTGCTTTCCTGGATATCCCTCTTGCTTCTTTGTTTTTCAGGTTTTAGGTAGCACCATCATAGTTTCTTTTTTTTTGCAGACCAAATCATAATTCCAGTTTCTACAGCGACTTCGCACAAATAATGTGGGCGCAGAGTTATATGGTTGGCTGTGCTCGAAGCAGGTTCATGGTAAGAGACACATCTTGTGTTTCATTTCTAGTGTCTAGGCATCCCATTCCTATTCTAATAAAATCCAGGGTCACTTTAGAAACGACATAAGCTGACTTTTCAACACTACTCTTGCTTATCTTTAAACAACAACGAAGAATAAGATTACGGGAAAAACAGCCATTTTTAGTGGAGAGGCTGTGATCAGATCTTCTTACCTTCCCAAAAGTATTTTAAACTCGAGGTCTTATTGAGGTTAATTTAATACCTTATCGTTGTCAGATACCCTGGCAAGATCGTCTACGAAGCGTGGAGCGATTGGTTTGCAACTTCGCCCCCCACGGACCCCCTCCATCTCGCCCTTTATGGAGCCCTGCGGCCCCAGCCGGGGCCTGTCCATCGCGCTCACAACCAGATAGGGTGTTGCAAGCACTTTGTGATTATCGTTAGTATCCGTTTATGTTTATGTAAACTTAGATTTGATTCCAGCGCAGAAGCCAAATTGGCAATGAAGAAAGTAAATGATGAACATCTGAAAATAAATTTCTGTGATAAGAAATGAATGTGAAATAGAGTGTATTGTTATAATTTTGAATTGTAGTGAACAAGGTAATGTACTTGACTTTGTCTAGAATTATATAGAACTTACAATTTCAGAACGCGACCCGAAAGAGATAACAGTCGCCGACTCGTCAATGACATTAGAAGACCATATACTACTCGATACGGTCCTAGAAATAGAACATAATGAAACTCTGAACTATCTAGGGAGTCTAGACGAGATTTACTTAACTAAGCTGACAATAGCAACGATGTCGAATATTTTAACAACACAAGTTTATTTCAATTCTATGCAAAGAAGAGATGTGGTAGATGTTATTAATACTGGAGAACCACAGTTCGATATTAGTACAATCAGTCTAAATGTAGTCCCACCTGAAGTGATAGCACTATCTATGGAACCCATTATCGTGTTGCCACCAGAACAAGAGACGGCAACAAATATGTATACAAAAACAAACAAAACACGGAAAAAGAAAGTAAGTTTGATTGGAAGACCGAAATCATACAACATGGAAGATTTAACCAATCTAGATGAGAAGACAGAAAGTAAGTTGATTTTTACAAGAATAATAGAATACTGCTACAATTATTTACATGAGATCGTATGTTTGCAGATAACAGACCTATTGAGGAAAAACCAAAGAGACAGAAGGATTTCTATGCAGAGTACGAATTTGTAGAACCTGTCGACTATAATGATACGTGGAGTTCCATAGATATGACAAATACTACAGAAGTTCCAGGGGTAGTCAATAGTGTGTATACAATTTATAAAGATATGAATATTGAAAGTAGTCGTATTCTTATTGATCTTGTAATAAAACATGTTGCAGCTATGATCAATCAAGATGATTTAAGAGATGTTGTGACAAGATTATATCAGAACTCAAGTATGCTGTATGGAGGACCAGAACAAATCTTTTTTGAGAACGCTTTAGCTCAGTCTGGAGTATTGAGTCAGAATGAAAGTGATATTGTTACTATCGTTACCAGTAGTACACTAGCATCTGGAAATGCATCGGTAAAAGATAACATTGATGAATATCTTTCGGATTGTAAGTTATTTTGACTGGAGAGCTTATTTTGTGATAAATGAGGATTTATTGTAAGAATTCAAACATAATAAAGTTTGAAGGGAAGAAGAATCGAAGAACTACATGTATTGTAGTTCTTCGATGTTATCTAACCCTTAAAATGTTGTGTTCCGTTTTTATTATTACAGCAGAGATATTTTTTAAAGATTTTTCTAGAAATTGTGAGAGTATTGATATTTACTGGTAAATTATTGCATTGTCCGCAGCTGAAACAGTTCGTGAACTACAAGAGGCTTTGGATCGAATAGAACATGATTTGGCACCAACAGGAGGGAAGGTATGATATTTTTCCAGGCGATATAAGAAACTATGTATAAAGGTTTTAAATGCTCGGTGCGATATCCCGTTCGCAAAAATTTTGATTTTCCATAAATCTTTCGAAATCAAAAATCAAAATCAAAGCATTTCTTTCAAATCGGCCAGTTACAGGCACTTTTGAATTGTCGAAACAAAGACAACAATAGCTACAGTCCCAGTCACAAGGCATAACAACTGTGAAAGTACTGTATTTGCCCATTCCCTAACGTAGATCTCTATGGAGAAGAACGGGCAAGAAACTCCATGGACACTCTTTTAAATCGGAATACTTTTACAAACTCTTGGTTACATCATTCATGTTGAGATGGTACATTATGTGAGAACGATGTAGCAAGATGTGTACGTTAAAAGTGTCCATAGAAAACAATTCAAAATAAAATAATTCAAATAAGCCGTGGCAATCAAGAGATGACCAGTCACAACTGACAGCGCCCGTTCACGAACATGACGCATGTATCAGCACCATTCAACTCAACCATTTTGAAGGGAACTAAATGATCCGACACACGCGCCACCATCAGCGAGACAATTGAGTGAGCATGGCAACTCCTAACCGCCAGGGTACATTCAAGTCAAGAAAAGACGTAGGTTTCTAGCGAATGACAGCTTTCTAGTACATAGTACTCACACAATATGGGCTATGCGGCAATATAATACATTTCATTCTCTTTTCCCTTTTATCACCCCTTCAGGGCATTGTCAATTCATAATCCCAGAACAAACCCCGTAGTTTTGAGCGTTTGTAAACTTGAGTATGAATAGTGTCAAGAGAATCTTGAAATATTATCATCTTATCTATAAAAATGTCGTGTCACGGTGTTTGTGGTCGCACTCCTCCGAACGTCTCGACCGATTTTTAAGAAAAATTTTATATATGTTTGGTAGGTAGAATACCTAGGTCGTAAAGTATATTTCAAATCGTTAGGTGATTAGGGGGTAGGTTTATTTAGGCAGATTTATTACAATTATTTACCCCCCCATCCCCCTTGTCAGCAAAAGAAAGCAAAGCTCTTACCCCCTCCCCCCAGGCTTACGTAAACATTTTTCAATTATAAATGTATTTTTTTTTACATTGTAATTATAATGTTATAATTATAATTTTAAAAATAAGAAAATAGATTTAGGATAGAGATTAGATTTTACTGATACAGTATTCAACATAGAGTAAGGGACAAAAATATTTAGACAAGTGAATAGCGCGCGGTAATTCCCCTAATCGGTTCTAAAGCGAGTGCCTAAATGCATTATTTGAGGGAATCCCCGAAAATGCGTTTCGTTTTCAAGCATAGACAATGTGAGGGTTGCCATTCGTGTAAAAAAGTAAATAACTACTGATGACGTAATCATCATCTAGACTCCCCTACCCCCCATGTCATCCAAAACAAGCAAAACAAAGACCCCCCCATCCCCCCATAGTGCTTACGTAATACTTGAACGGCCCCTTATGGGTAAAAAAGTGCATTGCAACGCATAGCTAGTATAATTTTATAATACCGGCCTGTTAATGTCCCACTGCTGGGCGAAGCCCTCTTCTCTTACAGAGAAGGCACGAGCATTGATCACCATGCTTGGTCAGATTCAGACTTATATTTCTCCAGGTTTTCTCACGATGTTTTCCTTCACCAATGTCTGTTATGTCCGAGAATAGAGTCATCATCTTCCTGCCCTTGTCCCATTCTATTTGGGGTCGGCGCAACACGTTTTCTTCTTCCATTTTCCCTGTCAGAAGTCACGGCATCATTTACTCCTTTCTCTTTCCATCCATCTTTTCTTTGGCCTCTTTTCATGTCTGAAAATAAAATTATCTATACATATAAAATTCAAAGTCCTGACTGACTGACTGACTGACTGACTGACTGACTTATATATCAACGCACAGCCCAAACCGCTGGTCCTAGAAACATGAAATTTGGGCAGTGTACTCTTTGTAACGATTAAGTATCCACTAAGAAAGGGTTTTTCAAAATTCTACCCCTAAGAGGGTGAAATGGGGTGTTTAATTTTCTGTGAAACTTTTTATTCTCTGAGTCGATTGACTTGAAAAGTTGTGTATTTACTCTTCAGTTAAAATTATGAGATACGTGTATCACAGTTTTTCCAAAATCATCCCCAAATTTAAAATTTAATGTCCTGTCTGGCTGACTGATATAACAACGCACAGCCCAGACCGCCTGGTCCGAGAGACATGAAATTTGGACGGTGTATTCTTTGTGAAGAGTAAGTATCCACTAAGAAAGGGTTTTTCAAAATTCTACCCCTAAGAGGGTGAAATGGGGTGTTGAATTTTATGTGAAACTTTTTATCCACGGAGCCGATTGACTTGAAAATTTGTGTATTTACTCTTCAGTTAAAATTATGAGATACGTGTATCACAGTTTTTCCAAAATCATCCCCAAATTTAAAATTTAATGTCCTGTCTGGCTGACTGATATAACAACGCACAGCCCAGACCGCCTGGTCCGAGAGACATGAAATTTGGACGGTGTATTCTTAATATTTGCTGGGTCGATTGACTCGAAAATTGATGTTCACACTCTTCAATTAAAATTATAAGACATGTGTATCAGTTTTTCCAAAATCATCCCCCAATATAGTTAAATAGGGCTTCGAAGCTCACGTAGAAGGGCGCATGCCGCGCAGCGTTGCGTGGGGCGTGCGGGGCGCGGGAGTATTTACCTATTACTAAGTAGGTAGGATTTTTCTGAGGTAGACGTGTCTGTGAATATGGTTTATTCCACCGATTTTCGCGTTGGCTCGCGATACGGGACATTGATATTAAATATTATGTCAAAGTATTATGTCTATAAATAGATTCCTTATAAATCATTTGATTGGTGTCCCGGTGTCCAATCTCAAACCAAGATATTTCACATATGTAATTTAATTGATATTACTATGAACAAATATTTGCAATAGCAAGTACACGTAAATCTATGTATGTACTATACATACATAGATTACTTATTATCCCAGAAGTAAGATTCCGTGGGCAATTCCCGAACTCCACGCGGGCGAAGCCGCGGGCAGAAGCTAGTCATATCATATTCTTCGTCCTGTGGCCGAATTTTTCCGTAGCCATTTAGTCATGAAAAATGCTTAATTTCTATAGGTCCGAAGAGATTTGAGAGATCCCACCGGCGCTTTAGCTTCAACTTCGTTTGACAAGCCAATTCTCGACGAAATCCACGACGCGGAGCTCGCGAGAAACAAATCACTAGAAAGAGGTTCTATGTACAACATGGTACTCAAATATATGCCTTATTTGAAGCAGTATGAAAGTGGTCTATCACTAAACTCTGATGACGCTTCTAGTGGAAGTCGTTTGTCCATCCCGTCAGTAATTATTGTTAGTTTTTACTGTTTGTTTGTAATTGCTTAGGTGTATTTTAGATGTACTTATTTATGTAACTGTTTCGATTGTCTTGTTCGTAAAGTTTTTGATTAAGTGCTTTTTGGTGTTTTTTTTTACTAGCGACTTACTCCTGCTTCACGTGGTTTTTTGGCTTGTGATAACATAGATACTTTTGTCATGTACTAACTGGATACTTTGGTAACGAGAACAATTGCCGCAGTTTGGCGCAAGTTGTTCTTGTTTCACGAAATTTTCGATTTCGATGTATACGATATGTACCTAATATATGCCATAAGTATCTATGTTTTGCAGTTTGGCTGATTTTTTACATGTTATTGTTACGCAGATTTTGAATAAATAATAAATAAAGAAACAATCCGAAATAAATTCTCTAAACATTTAGAGAATCGGCGTTTTTCTTCTTTTTATTTTTCACACAAACTGATACGAAAATCAGCCTTAATCTGTATAGGTATAGGAGTGACGTCAGTTTAACCCCTGCGTTTGGTTTCCTTGAATTGTGTGTGTACTTACTTTGACGCGCTAATTGCAAACCGCGCTGGTAGGTACAATTATAAGGACTTACTCGAGGTAGTAGGTATAATAAAAAAATTAAAAGCTTTTTGATATGGCAGGCGTTATCATATAAAAAGGGAATTAAAAAAGTGAACTAAAAAATTAAAAACAAGTTACATGATTTTAGTGTTGAATGGCCACAAGGTAGGTACTAAATAGATTATAATATTTACTGTGCGATTAAAACGCCATTGTGCCCAAAAGTGGAAAACTGAAAACCAATCTAAAAAAACAAAAATGTTTCCGTTTTTTTCATGAACTTTTATTTTTTTAAATGTTCACTAGCCTATGTTACCCGGAATAACTCAACGCTTCTAACGATACCACATACATTGATATCAGTTAAGCCATTTAGAAGAAACTCTGAAACATACATACATGAGTATATAGTCTGTATTATGTGTGAGAGAGACCCTGAAAACACTGCTTTTTTGGGCAGTCGTGTAAAAAATAATATCCAGACAAATTTTGAGACGGTAGAAAAGTAAAATAAATAACTTTTCATAGTAAATCCCTTCGTAGTAGATTAAATAATAAAATAAAACAAAAAAAAAATCTTATAAATAATACTGCTCTCGTAATTGAAAACAGTTATTGGAGTTACCGTGTTTTCAGTTACGAGGACAGAATAAGGACAAAATATATTACCGACCTTACCAGCTACTACTAAATTACCCAACATTTTATCTGTTACAGCTATCATTGAAAATAGGACTACTAACTAATGAAACTTATAAATAAATTCTAGAAATCCTTTAATCAAGACCAGGTCAGAGTAATATTCCACATCACTACAAAGGATTTAGAGCACTCATGAAAACTTAATGGGAAAATGTAGGTACCTACATCGTTCTCAATCGGCGGTCATCGGCCGGGCGGCAGTCGACTTGTGGTCACCTGGCGCAGTGGTCGTAGGCCGTCGTAGGCGCGTAGCACGTCTACGGATTCTCGTAGCGATTACATGTAGCGTTTTTGAAGCGGTGAATATTTTTGTAGTGAATGAAAAGTATTTAGGTGTGCGTTCAATGTTTTTGTATTAATTATTATTAAAATAGTGTGGATTTTCATATATTACAATACAGTTTATAACAATTTTAATAATTTTACAAAAATCGTAACCTAAATTAATTTCGAAATCTACAACTAACAGCTGAAATAGTGGAAGCAAAACACTATCCTAACTCTTTCACCAACATTCCGGGGTCTATCAGACCTCTACGGCCTCAAAATGTTTTTCCAAAACACAATGACGAACGACACGAAGGCTGGCTCGGAACCTCGAGAATCCACAGCAAAACCTGCGTGGTCAAGAAGACCTGATGATGTCAAGTTTGAGTTCGGGTTCGGAGTACCGCTGGGCGCTATGTCTGCTCACCCCACTTTCCATTCGGCTTGGGATCTTGGTTGGTAAGTAGTTTGGAAGCTTATTTTTTAAATTAAATTTCTTTTTACTATTATTAAATCTGATAACGCTTCATTGTTGTGTTGACAATGGAGCAGTTTTGTTTGGAATAAACCTAGACTAGATTTAGAATATTTGCTCGTGAATTGAAGACCAGGTTTTACCTTGAGACGTTCCCAGGCTACATAGGCAGACTGCAGGCAGTTTATTTTTTCTTGTATTGTGAATGCAACGTTTGCCCGTGCGGGAATGGAACCTGCAACGCATATTCTCCCTGCGAATCGTTCATCCATTCCGTCAGCCGACTAAAATGAAGCATGATGATGACATCGACGGTGACGAAATGAATGAATAAAAGCATAGGCGTTCTTTAAAATGCCACTACTTTTAATCACACCCACGATTTTCGTCAATTACGTTTTTCTAGTATTTAGTGTGACTCACAGTTCCTGTAGACCTGGCTGAACAAACAGTATCAATTATACAACGGTATGTTTTAACCACATGATGGCCTATGCATGAAAAATGGCTCCGGACGATAGCGTGTTTGACATTGTAAACAATGGCCTATCTATAGCTATACTATACGGATACAACGTGTGACTAAATGGAGCTTACCACACGCAAGTCACAGCTCACATTTATTTTAATGGTGACCAGAAAGGATAATGAGAGTCTATTGGACTGGAGAGGTCTTGAAAACACCAAAGGGTGTGACCAGCAAAGCGGTTCATCTAGATGAAAAGTAGTTATTGCCGCTTTTAGCATAATCAGCTTATAATTTTTCAACTGCCAAGGTTCAAGCCTCCGCTCTGTGTTTTCGCCAGCCTGGGCGGGTGGTTACATGTCTTCGAATTTTTTACTATAGGCTTGCTGATTGCCTCATGATGATTTCCTTCATAGTCTTGAGAGTAGTGATAAATAACTTTTTTTTTCGACGGCACGGTGGGTGCAGTGCTTGAGCGATTGGCTGCTGCGCTGCATGTCGCGGGTTCGATTCCCGTAAGGAACAAATATTTGTATGGCCTACAGGTAGTTGTTCCGGGTCTGACTGTTTATGTATGTGAGTTTAAATGTTTGTAAACGTACCCACGATACAGGAGAAATTACAGAGAGTGGGTCTAAGTTAAAAAAAAAACAACAAACATTTCGATTCAGCTTGGGTTCGAATCCCGAAATCCCTGACCTAAAAGTCACAAATCATAGCCGAATTACCTCGTCATTTAATAGGCACCAAACCGGAACATATGGCTGTTAATGCTGGTAATAGGTAAGCTCCTGTATAACATTTTATTCTTACTAATAAAATCAATACCCATATTAAATATGTGTTGTCAGTTGCATTGTTTTCCCACGCATTAACTCAAGGATATAAGTAAGTATCAAAGGAAACCTTCACTATAATTGGATTATCGTCTGGTTAAAGCCGTTCAACTGAGTGAGTTTAATCGTGTGATATGACTGACAGTCAAGGCAGTCACAGATTATGTTAACTTGTGGCTTCAACTGCATTCAAGTGATTTAACCTCTGGGTTTTTTTGCTTCATCATCTCATCTTGAAAAACCCTTGTCAGGGTACCATTACTACGGTCATTTTGAATTCAATACAATAAATTTTGAATACACAACAAAAAAAATATTTTAGATTTCAAACACGAATGTAATAAGTTTTTTATTACCTAAGACTAAAATAGATATTTTTTGCCATATTTTGCTCTATTTTTATTTTTTTAGAAGATTCATTGGTTTCTTCTTCTATTCATTCATTACAAAAAAAACTATTTTTATGTTGTCCTGAAAAGTTCTTAAAATGCACATATTCGGTTTGGCAAGCGCACCGACGATAGCATTATATCCCTATTACGCTAACACTGCTGGCCCAGCGCTGTAAAAGCTGGGTCCTTTCACTAATGCTCCATTTAACTTAAATGTTACCTACGTTTACTAGCAACGCTCATCAATAAATCATCAACAATTTTGATGAATGGAGAGGGAAAGAAAGACCAAAGAAAAGATGAGCGGACTGTGTGAAAAATGTTAAGAAAGAAATAGGAGTAAATCATACTGTGAGACTAATGATGATGGACGACTAGCACTGCTCATCAGATTATTGTATAGCATAGCATAATCAGCCTATAATGTTCCCACTGCTGGGACACCGGCCTCCTCTCTATGAGAGGGAATGGGCTATAATCCACCACGCGGGCCCAGTGCGGGTTGGTAGATGTCACATGTCTTCGATTTTTTGGTTCTAAGACATGCCGGTTTCCTCACGATGTTTTCCTTCACCGTTTTTCCCTTTGATCTTTCCTTCATCGTTTGAGAGCATTGGTGATGAAATAAATTACACAAAGTAATGCGCCTGCCTGGGTTCGAGCCCACGACTTACTGTTTGTAATTCGGAGTCGCCACTGCTCTCTCTTGATTATTGTATAGGAGTCATCAATTATGGTTCCTTTGTTCTAATAAGTACAATTATTCAACACCCCTTCCTAGCATTGCCCATTATTACGCCATATACTCACATACACATTCAGAAATAGTTTTTTAAGTATAATTACTGGCAAGTACACCAGTGACCTCCTTCTTGCCTGATCTTACTCGCGATAAAGAAACCAACTATTACTGGCCGCTTTCTTATTATTATGGTTCGTGCGAGACAGGGTTGCGAGGGAAAAATATGAAATTTGAAAAGTATTAAGCGTCGACACACTTATCAGTCAAGTTTACTAGGTACCTACTTTGTTTTACGATTCAAAGTAAATAATCAAAAACGGTGGCATCAAATTATTGTCTTTCTGGCTGTATTTATGAAGGGATGGGTGTTAAGTAGCTATATACCTAGCCAGAGTATTCGTAAGTACGTCTTGGGTGGAGCATCACATAACTCCAAGCTCTAGTCAAGCAAAATTAAGAAAACCACAAAGAAAGGTAAAACGGGGTGAATAGGAAAGGCAAGGGTGAATAGAGACAAAACTTTGAAAATGATTTTAACGTTGAATTAATATGATATGTTACCAAAAACTACTCTATTTTATTAACTTAATTATACTTAATTATTTAGAGACCCGTTTTAAGGTATGCATTGAAATAAATATGTGAATAAATTTTGTTATAATACAAATTACGACATCTATTGCCGCCTTCGAAAATAGCCATAACTGAACTAAGGCAATCGTGATACTTGAAGTAACACCACTAGCCACTTTAAGTTGAATGAAAAAGTTAAAAGCCCTTGATTGATATATAAACGGTACACAAACAGCAATCTGCTATAAATAATCCTTTGGTGTACTAGCAACGTTATACATATGTATATTTTAGCATAGATGTGGATGGCCATAACACTAGGAGAAAACTGAACAAACGATGAATAGACTGTGTGAAGGATGTTACTTAATATGGTTATAAAGACAGGAATGATGAAGCTAGGTATGGAAGAGGGACTTGCTACACTAACCCAAATTAAATGAGGTGAGCAGTATGGTGATGTTCAAAAATTATAATCCAGTTCAGTTAGTAGAAACATAAAAATAAACACCCTAACATATCTTCAGCCATAACTCAGTCTACATCAACTAAGAAAGCACTAAAAAAAATATTTTAGTCTCAAGGTGAACCTCGTTTTTAGGCGGTTGTTCTGTTATTATTCATTCGAGATTGTACCCACATGATAAATGAGGGTCGAGGGCTGAGGTGACGGGTGGAGGCTACCTACAATTACAGAGGAAGTTAGGGTGCCTGTCCAGGGGAACAGAGGGAAGCGTGGAAAGGGTTGACTCAAGGTTGAAGTTGAAGTTGTGTGAAGGGTTAACACATAAAGGTGGTTTGGAGCTTGTGATTCTTTGCTTGATAACATTGAAGTTCTCTTAGTGTTCCCTACATATTTGTTTATCTTCAACAAGAATGGCCACCTGCAACCGTTATGTCCTAGAATTAAAAAAAATTAGACATTAAACGAAAGAAGTGTGCCAACCGACGCTTATGCTTGTCAACTTGGATTGTCGTGTATAGGTTTTTGAGAATGTATACACTTAACCCTGTCTCCTGCACACTTATAATCTTATTTGCAAAGTGTAGGGTGCGCTTAGAAATATCTTTTATGTTCGATCCTAAAGAGACATAGGTCTAGCCAGAATAGGGGGAGCTACCTGATGATAAACCGCCTGTTACTAAGACTAAAAAATACTGTTATAAGAGGTGATCTTATTTTACTGAGAGATAGGGCTAGACGTCATGTACCTAGCTTCATGACTTTTCCAAATTGACGTGATCATTGTATTTTTTTTTTGGGGCCCGCCTCACTATTCCCAAACCACTGCAACTCCTGAAAGACAGAATCAACAGTGACGACCACCAGAAAAGCGCAGCGGCAATGAAGTTCAACGAAGTCCCAGAGAAACAATTTAACTGTCTTTGATCAATTAAAGTAGTATTCCTATAAGAAGTAGTCGTAGGGGTCCAGCCTGATACGATAAAATTTTGTAGCTTTATCTTCGTTTGTGGTGGAACCCCACTCCAAGCTGATTGGTCAACCTGTCAAATTGCATGAGTAATGTCCATCTAGTTAGGTATGCAGACTAATGGAAGAGCTGATGTCTAGACCGATAACTTCACCCCTGGATAGGGTACCTACGTGACAAGTGTTAAGTAATTAAATGGTCCTGTAATTGTGTGCGATCGTCTGTTGTTGGTAGACAACACCATTCTTCATTACACAAATGTAATGATGAATGGTGTTGTCTTTTGTTTCTTGTATGCATTGTCTGATAGTTCTTGTGGTTTACTCTGCTAGTTGCAAAGTATGAAAAGCCTGTGGTCAAAGCGTAGAACTTTGACTTTCTACTACAACTGAATTAATTAGATAAATTAATTTTCTGAACCAACTACCAGTGGCCCGCATTAGCTGTAGATTGAAAGATTTGTCATGGGAGGAGGCCTTTGCCCAGCAGTGGGATGACACAGGCCAACAGTAACTTAAATTTGCTGTCAAAAAGGAAAGAAAACTAGGTAGTTCTTAAGTGGCATATAATGATGATGTTTCACAGTCTCAAAATATCCTTATTTCACCAACTACTCAACCATGTGACTCATAGTCGTAACGTACCTATCACTGGAAATTACTCGCATGTATTTTATGACCCCCACACCTTCAGTTGTAAAATATTTAATTAAGATATAGAAGACCACTTATATACTACCATTTTCACGCAAACTTTTTCAATGTAAACGACCATAACCTAAATTAAAACGTACTTCATTTAACATTAAGGTTTAATGGCCCGTCCATTCGTCATTTTGCACACTCTTCGCGAAAACCCACACATACAACGTGTATCTAAAGTTCACACTACAACTCAAAAAATATCATGCCAATATAGATTGTATTTTCGAGCTCTAAAGGTCATATTAGTGTGGCGGTGTTAGGAAGGATGCTACAACTTGTGATGCTCGGTCTGCTCAGTAAATGCTTGCGTAGGCGCCGTTTTGTGTTTAAATGATTGAGTTTATTATCCAATTGCTCTTGACACTCCTTAAGTGATACGTCTCTGTTATAATCAAATTCAGGATTTGCTTGTTTATTCATTTAAATCTTTGTTTTGGTATTCAGTTACGAAGATGACTGTGTAGTGTGATGTAGCATCATGAGCATGTCATCATCCGCCTAGCCTTTTACCAACTGTGTTGGTGGCAGAGGAGCTCGTGGCTAAATAATAACAGTCACTAGGATCGATCTTTAGGTTAAGCCGTGTTTGCCTAGGTTAGTCTGTGAATGGGTGACCACCCATTATATACCGAGTTTCCTCCATGCCTCGGAAAGCACGTTAAGCCGTTTGTCCCGGCTGTCATTTGTAGATCTTTGACAGTCGTTATAGGTAGTCAGTGGCCCAAAAAGTCTGACAACCAGTCTTACCGGGAGTATCGTATTACCTAGTACTAACTGGGTTGTGGCGGTCAGATAGGTAGTCGCTCCATGTAAAATACGGGTATTCAGCTGCATCCGGTTAGACTGGAAGCCGACCCCAACATAGTTGGGAAAAGGCTAGGCAGATGATGTTGGTGGCAGCTGCTGTGTCTAATCAGAGCAACAGCATATCAGTATTTTACATGGAGGGACTGCCTATCTTACCTCCACACCCAGTTACTGGGTACCACGCGCTACCCTTTGGTAAGACTGGTTTTATATTTTCGGATTTTTGACTTCCCGTAACGGCTATCAAAGAACTACAAATGACAGCCGGGACGTGATCATATGAGAAATAGAAACAGGATTAGTACTTGAAGAGTGATGAATAACGTAGAAATAGTCACTAAGAGAATTTAAGAGGAATGGAAGCTGGGCAAAATTTTAATTTAGTTTTCAATAATGGTTTAATGGGTTCCTCAGAAGTTATTGAATTAAAAGTGTGAACGCATAACGGGCTAAAAGTGGGTATGCAGATACACCTCCAGGTGTATCTAGATACACCTCTGCTTACCCCTTCCCGGTATCGAGGCACGATGCTTTATTATTCATATCCGATGTCCTCAATCAGTCACCCCGATACGTCTTCACATCGATTGCATTCCTAATGACTTCGGCCGGTGGTTGACCTCGCCGGTGTCTAGTCAATGAACTTTGGCACACATTTGGTACAAAGCTGTCAAGTTTACACCAGGGGTAAACAGTAAGGTCAGTTACCTTGCAACGTTGCAACATTGAAAGCGGGTTAAATACTTAAATAAGCTTTAAAGTGGCGCTTGAAATGTTGGATAGGCTTTTCGTGTGGGGTGAGTACTAGTTTTTGGACAAGGCTTTGCTTGCAGTAGTGTTTCACAATTTTTCGGGTCGATATTATTAATACCCGAAACGGGATATTTACCATGTTTACTGTTTCTTATGAGTTCCCGATATTTCGGCGTTGTTGCAAGCACCATGATCACGGATAAACTGAAGTTAACAGCGCCGAAATATCGGGAACTTATAAGAAACAGTAAACATGGTAAATATCCCGTTTCGAGTATTAATAATAAAGTTAGTGAAATATAGAAATCAAGTATCTTGACTTGGCTCACGAGGTTGTCGACATGTGGGATGTGGACTCAACGATCATTGTGCCGATAGTTGTATCAGCCCATGGCTTAATTGCCAAGAGCCTCGACCAATACCTGAGGAGGCTCTCGTTAGGTAGCTGGATCAAGGGCTTGATTCAGAAAGCGGTACTTCTGGACACGACTCGTATTGTTAGGAGGTTCCTCTCTCTGGAGCCCTGACCGCCGGTAGCTTGGGCCCTGTTCCCGATACCGGTGGGCTACAATTTTTTCTAAAGAATATTTAAAAATGTAATTAATTTGTATATAAATAAATAAAGAAAATAAGTTAGTGTCCATGATAGTTTAAAATCTTATATTTCGGGTCGATATTCGATGCATTGGTGGATACAAAGTCAACCCAAAGCCATTAACAGTATTCGGCTTCGTTCCCATGTGACTGCCTCGTTGGTCTAGTGTTCGCAAGCGCGACTGCTGAGCATGAGGTCCTGGGTTCAATTCCCGAGTCGGACAAAGTGTTACTGTGGTTTTCCATCAAGAATTTCTCAGTAGCACCCACGGAGGCTGGATTTGTGCCCGGTTGATGGCAATAGGGGGCTTGAAAACATGGCTGGCGAAATGTGGGTGTACTATTAGGTACCTCTGCCTAACTCCTCGGAAATTACAGGCGTGATGTTAATGGAAGTCTCAATAACAATTTGCGCGACCCTGGAATCGAACCCAGGACCTTATGCCCAGCAGTCGCGATTGCGATTGCGAAAAATTGCCCAGCCATTGCGCCGACCGTGCCGACGCGACGTACTCGTACTCGTACTACCCGTTCACATTCAGTTGCTTTCTACAGCCCGTACTCCAATCGGAACCTCGTCCTTCTGACTTTTCTCGATGTTTCTATAAACAAGGGTAACCTTTGCCACATTAAGCACAAAGTTCAATATAGCCACCACAGCCCACCACCACCCATTATATTGTGGTAATTATAGTGCCTACACTTTTGTGGTCATTACTAACACAAAGATTAAACGAGGCACACCAAAACTAGACCAGTCAAGGACCTCAAACAAACACAAAATTTGTCATTCAGACTATCATTTGTATGCCTTTGAATTCTTTATCTACACGACATAGGGGTCAATTTTCATCAAACACAATTTTCGAGGGCGGCAAAGTCAAGTTTGTGTGTTATACGCATCGAATCTTGCGGTCAACTATGGTTTCCGCAAACGGTTGTCATGGTAACTGACTAATAACAAACCTGTCAAATAGCACACGATTTTCGTACAAGCCGGTTCAACACAAGTAATAATACACTTTTCAAATAGTTTATCGTGAAAATTATGTTTTCGTGACCTCAGAGTGACCTCGAATGTTGCTTTGAACATTCTTACATATGTACTTAGCAAAATATGCCCTAAGATCTTGGAGAAAAAAAATGGATTTCGGATTTGGTGACTTCTTGGTTCCAAATGTCGGGGGTCTGCGTCAGTATTTCCAAGATCCCTTTAGGTACGTTATGTCTGTTTCATTGGACATTATTACGGTTTATTTCATTTATTCACGTTAGCTCATTCTAGATTAAACCACGTAGTTCGGGAAAGTAGATCAGCTGCATTGACGTCAGAGTATGACTTCATCTCGTTTATTATACTTGAAGAAAGTAGGTTAGGGATAAAAGCTACTAAACTATAGCTACATAATGAATCTTAATTAGGTACCGTACTCAAGAATTCAACTTTATATAAAACAAGTCATCCGTTATGTAGCGTTTGACACTTGGTGACTTATTAAATTTATATTCAGATTATTATATTAAAAGACTGCCTTGAGTGTGCCCGCTTGGCACCCTTTTTTTTTTTATCGTGGTAAAATCATCAAATGAGTCCTCCCACCCAGGGCAGAGCGGGAGGGACTGTAAGACTTGTACTGACTAAAATCCACGGTGTCCTTCAATAGCCCTTTATGATCCAGGGTCACGGTAATTCTATAAGTCCCGCGACCCCGCTTGGTACCCTTGGGTCAGTTTATGATGGCTAAGCGAATGAGACGTCCGACTTATCTTTTTGTTGGGCAAATAAGTGACGCCTTGGTCTTGTGGTCGTAAACGCGGCTAGAATTCGATTCCCAGGTCAGGCAAATTGTTATTTCGGTTTTCCAGCAGGAATTTTACAGTTGTTACAGTTAATGGTCACCCTTGCTTAGGAAAGCGTGTCAGTCAACGTCAGTCCTGTCCCCGGTCGTGTCGGGTTGCCGTTCCATCAGACTTGAGACAGAGGAAAGAAGGTGCACTGCGCATCTGTATTTGCGCTCGTACTTTTTGTTATAATATCACTTGCGTACTAAAGGCCGAAGCGCCACGATAGATAGCGAAATTCAAATAATTTTAAATTATAATTCTGTAAATATTCGTGAATCATATTTTGTTCAATATACAGCTTGACACGGAGGAGCTCGTGGCTAAATAATAACAGCCGCTCGGTTCGATCTTTAGGTTAAGCCGTGCTTGCCTAGGTTGGTCTGTGAATGGGTGACCATTACATACCGAGTTTCCTCCGTGCCTCGGAAAGCACGTTAAGCCGTTGGTCCCGGGTGTCATTTGTAAATCTTTGACAGTCGTTAGGTAGTCAGTGACCCTAAAAGTTTGACAACCAGTCTCACCAAGGGGTATCGTATTACCCAGTATTAACTGGGTTGTGGAGGTCAGATAGGCAGTCGCTCCATGTAAAATACTGGTATTCAGCTGCATCCGGTTAGACTGGAAGCCGACACCAGCGTAGTTGGGAAAAGGCTAAGCAGATGATGATGGAGTAAGTTAAGAGTAGTTTTATCGGTGGTGGCCCAGTGGTAACGACCCTAACAAAGGTGTCGTGGGTTCGAACCCAAACAGGCACACATTGGCCCACTCTAGGAATTTCTCCAGTTTCGTGGGTACGTTTACAAACATTTAAAGTCCGGCCTGACCGTCAAATTGCAAAAAGACGTAAGAAAATTTGAATTTCGTTGGTTACCCTGGTGCTTCTACCTTGAGTAGCTCTAATGAGATTTGCTGTCGTGACAGAAGCTCGATCAGAACGAAATTATGCTTTGTTGGGAAACAAGGCATAATTTCATCCTAATCATAATTTATAACATTGAAAGTCTGCATAATTTAAAACATTGAAAGTCTGGCCTCAATTAAGACCTACAAAGTTAATGCATTTTATTATTAATACTCGAAACGGGATATTTACCATGTTTACTATTTTTTACGAGTTCCCGATATTTCGGCGCTGTTGCAAGCGCCATGATCACGGATAAACTGAAGTTATTGCGGGTGGGTTCTTTATGAGCAGACAAATCGGTCTAATCGGTCGGTAATCGGTCCCATGATAGTTTAAAATCTTATAAAGTTAATGTATAAGACACGTTACTTGTAATACATTAAGCAATACATATTGGCCGTAGTAATGTTAATTTATGACTTACGCGATAACAACTCAACGCGAGCAACGTGCCTTAATTAATTATAATAAAATCAGGTCGAGTTTGTTTTATAAAGGCATTCGAACATTGTATTTCAAAGCAGCGATCGCATGAAGAAACAACAGGCAATTTCAAAGAGCTTTTACTGGTAAAATTATAAGTCGTTTATACTGATATAATCAGCACTTTTCACCTACTCGGATACGAACTGCAGTGGCCAATCTGGAAATCTGTTAACCGAGTGTTGGCCCAGGTGGGCCGCTGTAGATATATTCTGGCTAAATGGGGTATCTTATTTATTGATTATTTTAATGTACATGTGTTTAATGTGATTTTAATTTTTATAATTTTTCTATGGACTATGTCTAAAATAAATGATTAATAATAATATCTCAAGAAGCTTGTACTGACTTTTAGGAATAAAGAAAAAACTAGTTAAGTATTAATGTCCCGATTCCGCGAATACGCAGTGACCAAGCGCGGCCATTAGTGCGCGGTCATTAATGCACGTTTCGCTTTCCAGGTCTATGCCCTACAGCGGCATATATTATAGTAATTATAACTGACTGAATACATTAGACTAGATTTTGAACTTGCAAACTATACCATCAGAACGCACTACCTGTATAAAGTCTAGTACCTCGTTTGTCTAGTGGTCGAAAGCGCGACTGCTGAGCATGGGGTCCCGGGTTCGATTCCCAGGTCGGGCAAAGTATTATTTGGGTTTTCCATCAGGACTTTCCCACTAGCGGCCATGGAGTCTGATCTGTGCTTGGTTGATGGCAATAAGCTCGCCCCCTATTACATGGGATTTAACAACATAACTGGTGACACGTGGGTGTACTATTAGGTACACCTCTGCCTAACCCTTGGGGAATTACAGGCATGATGTTATGTTATGTTATTTAATATTAATATGGAGGTTAAGCATTCCAGTTCCTATTTTGAGGTAGGTCCTAAAAAGATGTGATATCTTCACAAACGGCATTGCATTTGCCTCATCACGCAGTTCATGCTGTATTAGCGTCAATTGAAGATCAGCTCAATGTCATAATCATTTAATCAATTCCCACTGTCATGTTTATTTTTATCCTGCGTCGTCTTTAATCATTTTAAGACGTTGTTTTTTATAGTGTGATTGATTATTTTAGATTTGGTATGATTGTAGAATCAATTAGTATGATTATTGAGGAGCTCGTGGCTGAATAATAACAGCCATAATAATTGCCTAGGTTGGTCTGTGAATGGGTGACCATTACATTCCGAGTTTCCTCCGTGCCTCAGAAAGCACGTTAAGCCATTGGTCCCGGCTGTCATTTGTAGATCTTTGACAGTCGTTACAGGTAGTCAGTGGCCTGAAAGTCTGACAACCAGTCTTACCAAGGGGTATGGTATTGCCGAGTACTGACTGGGTTGTGGAGGTCAAATAGGCACTCGGTTCATGTAAAATACTGGTATTCTTCACTTGGTAGTGAAAGGTGGGCGTTTTGGAGGTCTTTCGTCATTATGACGTTCAAAAAATGCTGTAGCTAAAAGTTCTGATTAGTTTTTTATGATTTCGTCGAAGCATTTACTTTGTGGGATTGTTTAGGTGGCTTACCCAATTATAAAGAGTGTGAATAGACCCTTAACACAAACGAAAGGCACTTGTTCTCCCCGTCTTTGCGATCATTTTTTTGTTCTAGACCATACCTGGGAACCTTCTAGTTACAGAGATATTGGGGGTCAAAGTTCCAACTTTTTCATAAGTTTTTTTTTTAAATACATGTTTTTAATGTAAGATTTTTACTTTACACACCTCCACGACCCCTGTACTATTCAATCCACCCATCAGCACAATGCTTTGAGTGCTTTCCATCGAGTCCTACCTTAAAACGTGATTTATAACCTCAAAAAAAAGTCGATTCCCAGCAATAATTTTTGCGTAAAGTTACTTAGTGTGATGTACAGAATGTTTGGTTGACGGATATGTGAAGGGTCTGTTTACACCCTGTATATGTGTCATTTACTGCCTTATGGATGGGAAATATGATGAATGAAAGGCATTTGCATGTGGCTGAGATGAGAATCTTGAGGAGGATGTGTGGTGTTACGAGGATGGATAAAATAAGAAATGAGTACATAAGAGGAAGTCTGAAAGTGGCGCCAGTGACTGAAAAGTTGTGTGGTAATCGGTTCTCGTGGTATAGGCATGTGATGCGGAGGAATGAGGAAAATGTCGTGAGGAAAGTTTTGAGTATGAATGTGGATGGGTATAAGACTAGAGGAAGACCAAAGAAACGATGGATGGACTGTGTGAAGGATGATAATAGCACGACAGGAGGTGTCTGATGAGATGAGGAGCAATAGAGAAGTATGGAAGAAGAAGACATGCTGCGCCGACCCCAAATGAATTGGGTAAGGGCAAGAGAATGATGATTTACTTCCATATGGTTTACTAGCTGTTGCCTACGACTTCGTTCGCAAAATTGACTTTTAACCCCCGTTTTAACCCCTTAGGGGATCAATTTCCAAACATCCCTTCTTAGTGGACACTTACGTCATTTAAGGAACGTTTGTGAAAAATTTCATGCTTCTTAGACCCAGCGGTTTCAGCTGTGCGTTGATCGATCAGTCAGTGAATCAGTCAGCCAGGCAGTTTCTGACTTTAAATATATAGATGACTTTGTTAAGGGCGGCCGCGGCCCGGGTCGGCCCTTTCACAATTGGAACATGTGACGACGTGTGTGTGTGATGTGTACGATTTTGTATCTTGATGTTGCTAGTAACATTAAAGCCCTCTCGGATCTTGAACCCTTCTTACGTAGTGTTTATCTGTATTATATTGCTCTGGAATGATGCTCTACAGGGTGGAAACAGACCCTTCACATAGCGGTCAACCAAGCATTCTGTACATCAAACTAAGTAACTTTACGCAATTATTATTGCTGGGAAACAACTTTTTTTATGGGGTGAAAAATCACGTTTTACGGTAGGACTCCATGGAAAGCACTCAAAGCATTGTGCTGATGAATGGATTGAATAGTACGAGGGTCGTGGAGGTGTGTAAATTAAAAATCTTACATTAAAAACATGTATGTAAAAAAAAACTTGTGAAAAAGTTGGAACTTTGACCCCCAATATCTCCGTAACTAGAAGGTTCCCACGTGTGGTCTAGAACAAAAAAATGATCTCAAAGGGGAGAACAAGTGCCTTTCGGGTATGTTAAGGGTCTATTTACACCCTTTATGTCCAATAATACCTTACATCGTCGCCAGTTGAGATTTTGACCGAGAACTTTTTCTTCCGCAGTCCGTCATCCGGCTTCCACCACATGGCCAGGATGATGGATCGAATGATGGTTGACAGTTTCCAACCATTCGGGTTCGCAAGGATGACATCGACTAGTGGGCCCGGGGGCAAAAAGGGTGATTCAGATCCCTCCGAACCCCGGAATGGACTCAGATCAGAGCAAAGTGAGTTGAGGAGGGAGCGGGCCAGGGTAGAATCCAGCGCTACTCACGCTGCTATGGGGACCCGGCATCCACCCACACAAAGTAAGTATTTAGCTCCTAAATGCATATGGGTTTTGGCGGAACGAAATGGATCTGTTTTACACAGATTAACCCAAGACATCATTGCTAATGGATCATGAACTTCTCTGTTCATACTTTCTTTGGAATTAGAATGTCTATTTATCTTTGTTTTGAAGAAAGATACCACAAACTAACACAAAATCACGTAGATCATCAGGCAGTAAAAAAAATAAAGGATAATGATGTGCATGGAGTTGATTTTACATCCTAGTCATCCTACATAATATAATAGCAAAAATCTTGTTTCAGTTGTCAAACCATCACAGGTGGTCCACATGAGTGACAAACCTCCTGATCAACCGAAGAACCCAGACCCAACCACAGAGAAATGGGCGGGGACGCTACGGCGTCGTGACTCCATATTACCAGCAATAGGCAGGAAACCACTTGGTAGTGGAAAACTTTCGCTCACTAGATCTGTTGAAAGGCTCTCTAAAACAGGAAGGAGTCGTCCCCTTATTCCTATAAAACCAAGACTTAGGAAAAAAGATGTGCCCAGGGAAGGGGCCGATGTCACAATATATGAGAAGGATGAAAAGGTTTTCGATGCGACAGGATACGAGCTGCATCTGGTGGAGACTTTGGAAAGAGATATTTTGCAGAGGAACCCTGATGTTCGCTGGAAGGATGTCGTAGGACTTGATGATGCGAAGTCCGTTCTGCAGGAGGCGGTGGTTCTGCCGCTAGTTATGCCTGATTACTTCAAGGTAAGGAATGTCTTAATATAATCGGAGAAAACCTTTTTGTTAGTTGTGGTGTGAATTGTAGAAGGTACTGAAGATATGCTAGTTGGCAACGTTAAGATTTGGCTATTTTTTGCTCAAAAAACGTGGAGTTCTATGTTTATAGTATATGTATGGACGTAAATCTGTTGTCTAAACTTAGCTCCAATTAACAGAAGTTCAAGAATTACCATAATTGTGCAATAGTAAAAGTAATCGTTTTAAAAATTGCCTTTTACAGCAAGAAACGATAAGTCGTTGAAGAGAATTAGGACATTTCGAGGACTTTTGTTACCTGATGTAAATCACTCGCCCAATCTTGGCGTAGCCTAGTTTAAATTGACGATTTGCGTGAGGGAGGGAACTAACGGTCAATGCTCATTTGTTTACCTGTTCTTGTGAAGTTCGTTGTCTAGGTTCGTGTTAGCTAAATCGAATTATGGTTGACTGTAAAATGTGAAGAGGAAACGGTAGCTAGTATGTATACATGTTCATATTCAGTGGAGTCTTGTGCCTATGGAACAAATTTTAGGCAAATTGCTAAGGAGTTGCATGGGTGCTTGGAGAACGCTCTATGTTGGGAAAAAATCACCCTATAATATTGCTATTAATACTAATAACGGGATATTTACCATGTTTACTGTTTTCTATGAGTTCTCGATATTTCGGCGCTGTTGCAAGCACCATGAAACAGTAAACATGGTAAATATCCCGTTATTAGTATTAATAGTAATGTTAGTGACCATGATAGTTTAATATCTTATATCACCCTATAATAGTTACATAATTAACAATTCCTATTAAAATACTGCGGTTTGAGATATACATACCCTTTTTTTGCGTGACTTGGTGCGTCCAGTGTCGCCCGTAATATCAATAATACAGTCTGTACTCGTGGTTCAGGCCTTGAACCACTGCGTGGCTATCGCACGCTATGTCCAGCTGAATTTCTGGGCTAGAAATTCGACCTGGATTTTTGAAGGTGTTTAAAATAATGTGTTTGTTTGGTGGGTTAGTAGAGAAACAAAGGGATTTTTGTTACGATTATGCAACGCAAGTAAGTCTTTAAGTTTGAATTTACAGTACTGTATGCTAGAATAGTTATGTTGACTTATGTTGATACCTGAGTGCCATTAAACCTAACACACTAAAAAGTCAGTCAATCTGGTAAGGCCATATTGTGGGCTGCTGCGGACACCCGGACACTGACTGTAGTATAACGTCAGTCAGGTCCGGAGCCGCGTCTGCAATTAATCCGGCCCACGTATCTACACGGTATACTGCATGAGCGTTATACAAACATTGGCAACAACAACCAACCAACAGCATAAAAACGTCGGAGCAATTTCACCTCCATTTACCCTTATTATAATGCCTATTATTGCCTATACCTCTTATCAGGGCATCCGTCGACCGTGGAGGGGCGTACTCCTGACGGGTCCACCAGGCACCGGCAAGACGTTGCTGGCCCGAGCCGTTGCCACTGAGTGCCGCACCACGTTCTTCAACGTGTCCTCTGCTACCCTCACCTCTAAATACAGAGGGGACTCCGAGAAACTTGTGCGACTGCTGTTCGATATGGTAAGTAGCTATACAATGTTTCAAATAAAATTGAATTCATCAGTAACAGCTCGGACTTACGGTTTGTAGATCGAAGATTCGATCTATGGCCAGCGAATTACTTTGTGTAATTTATTTCATCACCGTAACGGTGATGGAAAACATCGTGAGGATACCGTCAAGTCCAATCATCGGGGCCGTCTTCTCTCCACCAACCTGCACTGAGCCCCCGTGGACTACAGCTGACTCCCTCTCACGTAGAGGTTTGTGTCCGCCGGGAGATCATAGGCTGATTTGCTACCTTCTTCCTTCACCGTGTTAAGACTGGTGATGAAATAAAATCTGACTGGGTCTGGCTGTTTGTGACTTTAAATGTTTGTAAACGTACCCAAACTGGAGAAATTCCTAGAGTGGGCCAATTTGTACCTGTTTGGGTTCGAACCCACGACACCTTTGTTAGGGTCGTTACCACTGGGCCACCACTGATACAACTACTCTTAACTTACTCCATCATCATCTGCTTAGCCTTTTCCCAACTACGCTGGGGTCGGTTTCCGGTCTAACCGAATGTAGCTGAATACCACCAGTATTTTACATGGACCGACTGCCTATCTGACCTCCACAACCCAGTCAGTACTGGGCAATACGATAACCTTGGTAAGACTGGTTGTACGATTTTCGGGCCACTGACTACTTGTAATGACTGTCAAAGATCTACAGATGATAGCCGGGATCAACGACTTAACGCGTTTTTTTTAGACATGCAGGAAACTTGTTATGGTGGTCACCCATCCACCGACCAACCTAAGCAAGCGCGGTTTAACCTGAAGATCGACCCGAGCGGCTGTTATTATTTAGCCACGAGCTCCTCTTAACTTACTACATAATGCTTTCAATCAAATTACAGGCAGCATTCTACGCCCCGAGCACGATATTCCTCGACGAGGTAGATTCTCTGTGCGCAGTCCGCGGCGCTGACTCAGAGCACGAAGCTTCCCGCCGGTTTAAAGCAGAGCTGCTCATACAGATGGATGGACTAGGTGCTCCTTTGTAAGTCTTATTATAGGTTTGGGGGACTTATTTATGTATTACTTTAAGCATGAATTAAGCAGAAATGTTAAGAGATTAACTTAAATTGCGTAACGTGATGTTTTTTAGCAACTTTTTAACTTTTTAAACCCCCCCTTCTCCCCCATGGTGATACCTGGTGACGTTTGAGACTACCCCTCCCCCTACCGTCATATCACGTGTATTTTTTTGGTACAAAGTATCTTAAAAAATTCAGAATATTATCTTTAAATACAAGTTAAACAGGCATAATCTTATTTAATTCTGGAAAATTAAGCACCGTGATAAAATGTCAAGGTCACGCACCGCTTTTCGGGTTAGATCGCGCGTTCAAAGAAAAAATAAATACATATGATATCCCACTACATCCCCCCCGTCCCCCTAGTGATATTTCGTGATTTTTTCCGAACACCCTCCCCCCTTTCGAGGCTCACGTAGTTAATGGAAGACTCCTAAGATAAAACCCCCTTCGGTGTTTTGCCCCGCTGTAACTCCGGCTATAGTCAGCTTGTCTTGACAGCGGCGACTAAAATAGACTAGAATAGAATAGAATCTTCTCCGACCAACTTTTTATAAGCAAATAAGCGAAGGAAAGTAAGCCAAGTAAGATTAAACTACCTTCAACATCGTCTTCCTGTCCTTGACCCATGGTACTTAGGGTCGGTCGGCGCAACAGATTTACGTAAGGCAAATTAATATTATCTTGATAAGACCAGTCTTCTTCTACAAACGTATACAATTACCCCAGTCCTGCTCCTTAATTACAATCATTACTGTCTGTATGTAGTGCGTATTTTACTGCTAAACATCGTCATTACTATAATGTGGGCTTACGTTTGGTGTGCTGACCCGATATGGCACTATGGGTGAATCTACCTTAAATTGTATTTGAGATTCAGACATTCTTTAAAAGTTATCTCCGATTGGGCCACATTTTTAAATCTTTCAAAGTTACAGGAAATTATTGAAGATAGGCACACGATTGCCATTTTTTCACAGGGACATTAAGGCGTCTGCATTGAAGCGCCCTATACTCATTAGTGATTCAAGGCTGCCAATGATGATGACATGTTTTTGTTTCAGCCAACGAGATAAGATCATTATGGTACTAGCGGCGACGAACCACCCGTGGGACATCGATGAGGCTTTCAGAAGACGATTCGAAAAGAGGATCTACGTAGGCCTGCCTGATGGTAAAACTAGGCTTTTTTATAACAATAATGTAATGTGTGTGCAATAATGTAATGTGTTTAGACAGGCCAATGAGTTGCTGTGGCATTAGCTCTAGAGGACAGTCTATACTGTTCTCAAGATCGGGATGATCAAAATCATGGTGCCAGTGGTGGCTCAACGGTAGATACATAAAAAAAAAACAGTTAAACCTGTAAAGTAGCCAGGGGTCCTCAGTGAGGCAAAGTTTCTACTTGTATCGAGCCCTGCTTTGTAGTAGTGATCTATCATTGCGAGTTTGTCCGAAATGTTATTTCTGTGAGGTTCCCTACTTCGGTTACAGGTCGTAATCTGTCACTTAAAAGTTAACACATTTCATAAACTGAAAAACTGAGCATCCTTCAAGCCTTGCTGAGATGAGAGGCTTGTGTTTAACTGTAGAAGTCTGTTGGCTTATAAAACTATGAAAAATAACCGTCATGAATAAATTGACTGTTAATTTCTCAGAGGCAACAAGGGAAAACCTCCTAAAGCTGTGCCTGCGAGGCGTGGCGCTGGCTGAAAACATCAAGCTAAAAGAAATAGCACTACAACTCAACGGGTACAGCGGCTCGGATATCAGTAATCTTTGTAGGTAAGTTAAAAGAAAGAAAAAGTATGTATTGTACTCGCACAGGAAAATATACGATTAACGATTAAACTAAATTGGTTCTGTAAAAGTCAAAGGTTTTTTTGTTGTTAAAATAGGTGTAAAAGGTGTTATAAATGAATAAGTACAAATATCTCCGTGTTCTCCCTGGGCTAGGCCAAGACGCCCCATCTCCTTGCATGATGCTGCGACCACCCCTGTTTTGCCCGTATTCATAATTATGTTTTGACGTTGTAAAATGACGAAACATCGAGATGCTTTCTGAAAATTCACCACTGATCTCAAAACGGTGAAGGAAAATCTCGAGAGAAACAATGCAGAACCAAAAACTCGAAACCATTGTGACATCACTTTTATCAACAAGCTACTATTTTTTATTCAGGGATGCAGCGATGATGACCATGCGTCGCAAAATAGCAGGCAAAACTCCAGAAGAAATAAGTCAGTTTAAGCGATCCGAATTGGAGGCTCCGGTTACAAATGCAGACTTGACCCTTGCCATAGAGAAGACCAGGTACAAAGCACGAGAAGAATACGACGATTTTTATTTTATATTGACGCTATTATTTTTTGATAATACAACCATACTTTAAAATACAAAATAGTAAGCTGTGATGAAAATGTAAGCATGAAGTAGTCTGTGTCACTTACATCCGGTTTTCTGTCCTTGACTATTCAAGGAGCCATTGCTAAGAAGATGCTTGTGGAAGGCCTGTGTCCAGTGTGTTTTTAGCTGCCACGACAGTAACGAATCAACTAATTTAGGGGCGTAAGTTCGTTAAGCTATTTCTTAGATGTGCCACAACATATTTTGTTTTCAGATAAGCCTCTTTTCTAAAAGTTTGTCAAAATGACTGTTAGGAATTTCAAATTCATGATCGCAACTCAAACCTTCTCGCGACAATTGAGTTGTAGTTTAAGTTGCTCTTTCGAAGGCGGCAGAAACCGGAATCCGCAGCGTTAAAGACTGTCTTCATAGTGTTACAAAGAAACCAGTCGTATGTCTGTTTTTGCGATTGAGCAGCTTGGCCGCTGAAGTTTTAATCGCCTTTGGAGTTGTATCTTTACAGTTAAACTTTTGAAGATTAACCATGCCCTTTGTTCCCAGACGGACAGTGACCGACGCAGACATAGGCCGCTACAACAACTGGATGTCCAAGCACGGATGCTCCTAGCGCCGCGCCTGGGCTCTCCGAGCCCTGTTACAGAAGCTGCACACCGACTAAACGTACTCGTATCTGCTCTGTGATGTAGACTGCTTTTGTTAGGCTGACGACTTTAAATCACTACTTTAGAATCCGAAGATCGCTAACCGTTTTGAAGTTGTACCTTGGGTCTCTATTTTATTATTGATTTGCAATTTCAGGTTGTCGATTTAACCAGGTTTCTTTATTTTGATATCGCTGGCGCGATAGTTTGTTACATTTTGATGGCCTAAAACTTCGCCACTTTTATGGCGTGGTGGTGGTGGCCTCTTTGAGTCTATGCAGTGGTTCATAGTGAGGGACTCAGTTCCACTTCTAGGTTACCAGATTTGAAATAGTCAATTTTCACTGGGACAGAGGCCAATGAGACCTGAGACCAGTTAACAAATTCTAAGCGAGCGTAGTTCGACTTAATCCTTCAAGTATTTGCACAACACAAAGGTGAACGTACTCAACCGAAAAAAAGGTGTTACGTTTAGAGTTCTCAATGTTTGGCTTGTAGATTTAAATTATGACACACTTCGGTATTTTTTTAACGAAAATATGTGTAAAGTGTAGTGCACTTTCACTAGAAATATTGGTGACCCTTCAGCTAAGCGAAATAACCTAGTGCAAGGAGTAAGATTACCATTTTCACTATACAGGCTTCTTCATTCAGCATTCTTGGCCACATTATGATTGAAAACGTATATTTGATCATATATTTTATTACAAATTCGTTAGGCGTATACGAGTACAATTATTAAACTTATACTGACACTTACGGGATATCTTCCGTGACTGTTCGTTATTTTGAGCGCCCGATATTTTGACGCTGTTGCAAGCGGAAGATATCCCGTAAGTGACAATATAAGTTTAGTATTAAACCTTGAAAGCTTTAAAACTAAACTTATATTGTAACAGTGTTAGTACAATTATTATTGATCTGAATAATATGTATTTGGGTGTTTCTCTGCTATTCAGAAACTCGTCCATACAAGACTGTCCTAAGCAAATTTGATTAAATGTTGAGAATGTTTGTTAATAAATTTGGTGGGCAATAGTAAATTAAATATATCTTTTAAAAAAGCCCACACATTTTCCTCTTGGTTTTTGAGTTATGGACGATTTTATGCAAAACCGTGACTGTTGTAACCTTCCAGGGGAGTGTTTTTATGGACCAAAACAAGTATTTTTGTTTATAAAAGTAACCAAAGTCTTTATTTTTCTTTCTCGATCTTAAAATATGTAATTTGTTGAAATAAATCGAAGGCTTTCTCGTAATCCACGAACGCTAAACAGAGATGCAGGTTATACTCTTCGGTCATCTGTATAACCTGCTGCAGCGTATTTATATGGTCTACAGGGGACTGTGTTTTGAGGTGTTTGAGGTTCATTTATTCAAATATTACATTATTATATTACTAAATAAGAGGTGGCGTGCCAAGAATACCTAATACTATGTCGGTATTGATACACTATGTCGGTATTGATACAAAAAACTGAGTCTTAAGATTTTTTACATAAAATGAGCTTGGGATAGCGATTTTCCATTTAGTGGACCATTAACGTAACTTGATCTAAAAGAAAATTCTAATTTGATCAAATCACTTTCACAATTTTACAAGAGTCGGTTGAGTATACGAATTTCGTTAGTTACTTAGTGTTAGTTGCAACTAAATTTCCAATACGGAAGCGATTGTTTTCACTAATCGAAAAAGCGTCAGCCTAATTCAGAAGCGTCACGTCACGTGCGCGTAGATATCGATGCACGATTTGGACTGTGGAGTGGACTTGAAAAATTAATGAGTGAATTATAATATTATGGTGTTCGCGTCGTGATTTGATTCACGAGAAACTTTAAAGCTTTTGTGATTTGGATCATTATTGTGGATATTTAATGATACCCTGCGTTGTGTTTTAAGTGTCGGGTAAGGAGGTCTTGCGATTCGAAGTAAGTTACAAATGGACCTGATGGACTTAAACAATTGATCATTTGGTACCTGTCCCTCCGCCGGCGAGGAAGTGACTAGCTTAAGAAACGTAGGTAACGGTCCTGTAAAACTAAATACACTGCATGATTATATTGCTAGTTGATCGTTGACTGTTCACTTCACACTGCTGACGAGAGCTCTGCGAAACAAATGACTTGTGGTTTTGTCGCTACTCCACACTAATCGTCGGCGAAGAATGCAGGTGCATTCCATTTGTTTTGTACTCCGGGATTGATCATAGCTTTGATGAATTAATGTGGCTTCTAGAAAATAAGATAACAATACAACACTCTGTTGACGACATAGTTATATGTACATTCGTACAGATCTTAGACGTCGTCGCGCGTGACTGTGAAATGATATGATCATATTAATTCAACAAAGTATACATAATTATAAAGATTTTGATATATCTACATAAGATGCACTTTAAACGGATAGTTTTTAAAAAAATGTAAAAGAATTGAAAAATTTTTTAGAAGATGTAGTAGAAATTACATAATTATATATAGCTTACCTATTGATTAAAGCGAAGAAATGATTTAATTTCGTTATATTTTGTTGACGACTACGAAAACATAATACTCATGTTATTTAATCCCCTGTGTGTACATTATTTTCAATATTGCTTACAATAAACTATTCACTTTTTCATTTATTGGTTTAAATTGTATCTATCGTAATATATTATATCAATCGGTCGCTTTATTTAATCTATTTATTTATTTAACTTGCGTAGGAACTAGAATTTAATTTTACGCGATTTTTGGTAGGATATTTCATGTTTATTTTCTTTTTGTTCGAGATTGTTCTCTAGGAATTTATCTGGGATGTGTTTTGTAATAAAAGAACGTGAATGGTCAAAATCTGTTTATTGAGGAATGGCGTAAAAATAGTGTAGTTTATAAATTTTTGTCTGTCTGCGTAAATATTTCAGTGTAAAATGTAGCTGTACCGTGCCGGCTTACGTGTAGATAAACGATTTTAATAAAGCTCTTATACGAAGTTTGATACAGCAGAGTTTGATTTCTCTCATTTCTTGATATGTCTCATAATATGTTAAGGCCACAAATTGGTCCGTTAAGTTAGTAACAAAATAATAAAAAATAACTAACAAGAAAATATAATATTCAACTATAGGTAATATGATTATTAAAATAAATAATTTGGTGTTACATTAAACAGTTTGACTTTGAGTGAAAGTCAGATTGTTTAATGTTAATGATTTTATAATATAATAATCAAAATAAGATCAGATTTTGGTCTGAATCTTCAACAAAGTGATTAATTTAGAGATGTACTAACTAGCTGACTGCTGAAACTCGATTTAAATTCTTTTCTTGGTATCGATTTATTTGATCAATCAGGCAGTTGTACTAGCTCACACATCCCCGCTAAAAATATTAATATATCACTATCCATGCAATTGTTTTACTAAAAATTACAAAGATGGAACATTCCTTATAATATTTAAAGAGTGAATACTTAATAGTTCGCTAGTTTTGAAGGCACTATAATAATATTTACACGAGAAACGATTGCTCAACAAACATGCGATTAAATTTAAAAAGAAAACGTATCTTTGGCTAAAAATAAAGATATAATTGTCGTTTACACGCGCTCACACCGTGATCCAGCTGTGACATCTATTTTAGACCAACATGCTTCTACGTACGATGCTCCTTTGCCTTGAACTACTTTTTTTTGTAGATGTTGAACTATTTTTCTTTAATTCTCGGTATGCGACGGATTAAGCTCGGGACAAAATTATGCGAATCCCGGGCGGGACGAAATACAATCGGCGATTGTGATAACTAACTTGAATTGAGGTGTACAAACTTTCGTGAATAGACGCATAAATTCCGATTATTAAAACAATCGACGAACACAGTTGCGTCTCGGATCCCGGAGTGTATTCGATTCAGAATGACAGGAGCTTTAAATTATTATTTTCTAGAAGCTCAATTTAATCAAAGCTGTTACAAGGACAATAGTAGTTATTGAATTCGTTTGCCACAGAGAGAGTGCATGTAAAACGGTCCAATACTATAAAATTCACCATAAACAAACAAAAAATATATCATTTCGCTTAATCTAAAGTTAAATAATTAAAGAACATTGTATTGTGATTCATAAAATAATGTGAATACTATCACAACTGTGTTCATGCCACACGTCACATGACTCAATATCGATGTCTTTTGTTCCGAATTTGTACTAAAAGACTCCGAAACTACGTGATCCCGGACATGCCAGTGATTACATTCATTTGTACATTAACACAACTTTATTTAAAAACAATATTAGATACTCGGAAGATTTTTGAATACCTTGTCTTGTTTCAGGTTCAATCATTACGGTTCGTTATATTTCGTGTTACCGCGTCAAAATGATTTCCGGTAAATAATTAAAATTCTGTAATATTGTCGTCAAATACAGTGTGTTCTCATACTTTCTGTCATTAATTTATAAATTTTCACCTACACTACTTACGATTTCTGAAAAATCTAGCAACAAATTCAGAAGACTACAGAATTCTAATCTCTAGGTAATCTTTAAATTTCTTTTGTACGTAAATGATATCTGAGAACTAATTTTAGGCTGACAATAGATGGTGAATGCCAGTCGCGTTGAAAGATACAACATTAGAGTCGAGTGGGGAACCATCTTAATCTATAATTTTATTCACATAGCTCATACTATATAGTGGCCATAGTTAAAATATATCTTTGATCCGACTAGTTCAAGAATGGCTTTAGTGTCTAAGGCACTTAGGTTTACTTTTAAATAGATTCTAGTCTCATTCCTCGAAAAGCGCCCGGCTATCTATAAATTTGCGAAGAGATTGACAAAGATTGCTTGCTTAAAGTTACAGGTTCCCAGCACGGACCGGAATCGTTGCGCGTAAAATAGTCCCATACTTTCTGTATCTGAGTTATTCTACATTTTTCTTGCCCTGACAAACTGGTAATGGAAATCCTGTATCTTTATGCAAACACTCATACTCGTTACCACCCAATCAGCTTAAAACAACGACTTGTACTTCTATCAAATCATTAGGTACCATGCAATTCCAGAACTCGTACTTCTATCAAAAGATTCCCATACAATACTGACCATACAATTTAACAAGGCACTCGTTACGGTCTACCTACGCGACTGACAGTCCACCTACAGTCCTTCCACATTTATATTACCTCTGACAGCAACATTATTCAACGTTATTTAAAGGTCAATGTAATTTAGACAGAATTATTTGTGGCAACATTCCAACATCAACCTTATTGTAACAAGGATAAAGATCACTTTGACGCAAATCAGAGGTAAATTAACTGTCAAAGAATTGTCTTCAGCATCACCAGCATAGCCGTTCACCTTCGCAGGTGGTATGTTTGGCTACTTATCCTAATTAGTCTTGTGGTCACTCGTGCGGACCCCCGTTAGTCTCCGCCGCTGCCTTGAGCTCGTCGTCTTCGTTCTCCAGAATATCGGAAAAGCAGAACGGCGCAAAGGCATACCCTTGACCATCGTAGAACTTACTCATGAATTCCACCCTGGAATGGAGAAGAAAGGGTTTAGTGTTGGAGGAGGAATCAGTCCTAGGCTCGGATTCCATCGAAGTGCAGAAGAGTAACGGCACGGCGGTGTGCAAGATTTGACAATTTCCACAAGGCCTAGGCTCTGTTCGTCCTCGCATATCGTGAAAACCGGGCCTGACGAACTGAAAGCATCTAACTTTTGCTTGGAATTCCTGATTTTTTTAAAAATTTAAAAATTTTATTTCTGTATCCGAATGGCAAAAAACGGAACCCTTACAGATTCGTCATCATGTTTGACTGTCTGTCCGTCCGTATGTCACAGCCACTTTATTCTGAAACTATTAGGACTACATAGTTGAACCTTGGTAGGTAATGTATTCGGTGAACCGCTTTACGATTTTATACAAAAATAATTTAAAAAAAAGATTAACAGGGCAGGCCCCGTACATGGAACAGAAACTAAAAAAAAAAAAACCTCCAACCTATACGTGCGGGGTGTCTATAGATAGGTCTTTAAAAATGCCATTGAGGTTCGTAAAACTATTTTTTCTCAAAGTCAATCGTTTAAAAGATAGAAACTTCCAAAGGGGTAAAATGTGTCCCCCCCTCTAATTTCTAAAGTAAGAGGGGGAAAATACGAAAACAGGAATTGGTAATTGTCTAGCTACCAACAATACTGATCAACACATTATTATTCACGCAGTAGAGAGCATTGAGCTGAACAGAAGTGTCGAGAAACCAAAAGAAAAAAAAAAAAAAAAAAAATTAAACAAAAAAATAAATATAAAACTGCAGAAAAGAAATTAAACTCGGACATATAACGCCATCCAAGAGAAATAAATTATATTTTATTTTTGTATTCCATTTTCGCACTGAAACAATGAACATTGACATATTGATGCGGCTACTGGACTGTTCTAGTATCGCATACACATAAGGTAGAATTAAATTATCTACCGAAATTCCGAACACGTGGGTTGCCTTTAAAAAAAAAACTTTTTTTTTTCAGCGAGTTATCGTAATTTGATATATCTTATCATGACAACTCATGGGTCGATAATACCCATTTAATTTAATTTGACTCTGAAGATATGGTAATATCGAGCAACAATAACGGTATGCAGATAGAAAGTTTTGACGTACCAGTGCAACCGCAGCGTATGCAAGAAAGCAGACAGTCCTTCCATGAGCACCAGGATGGCCAGCGTGAAAAACGCCCACATCGCGAAGATGATGTACATCTTGATGGAGCTCACGCCCGGACTGCCCATGCCCATGACGAGCACGCGCTGCCACAGTACTGCTGATAGCTCTGATGGGAAGGAAAAAAGAGTTAATTAGAAAAACGTGTTTTATGAATATACACTGATGTCGTTGGGTTAAAGGGCCCCTAGATAGATGCTTTATTTCATGAGAATGTCCGAAACTGTGGATTATATTTCTGATAGATGTCCTGAACACTTTAACAAAACTTGGTTAGGTTATAGACCCACTTGAGGTCTACCAAGCAGGGGAGAAATTTCCCCCGTGGATTTTATCGACTGTTTTGCTGTCTTCATTCAGCCTTACATCTTTTGTACTGTCAGGCTATAGCTTGTGCGTAAGCTATAGCACGTACCCTCTCACTTCTACACTGAGATTTAATCTATGACAAATAAGATACCTAACATTAAAGAGCAGGACAAAAGATAGACAAAAACTCACGCGCATGAGCGAGTGACAGCGCCCACAGTCGCAAGTAGGAGGCGGTGTGCGACACGGCGCCCAGCACGTACTCGATGGTGTGGATGCATTGCGTGATGAGCTCCTCCGCTATGCCTTCCTCTTGTTCCTCCTTCTCTTCCACGTCACCGCTTTCTACTCCTTGTTGGTAATGCTGGAAGTGGGAGAAAAGGTTGAGGAACATCAATCGGAACATTAATCGTGGCCCTCTACAAGATGGACTCGTGAAGATCGTGGGAATCTACTTGATGAAAAGGAAAGAAGAAGAAGAAGTCGTGGCGATTCTTGTCGCTTTTGTCTAGCAATGAAGGCTTTCATTCGTCTAAATGATGATTTAATTTCAGTTCAATTCATCTATTTCAGACACAATGAATTATCCAAAAAACACGCAAACACTCAATTTTTGTGAGATGCAAAGTTTGCGGAATCAAAATTTTGCAGTTTACAATAACTACGGTAACCAGTTTTGTGAGCACGGTTACGCTGAACTTCATATACGCAATCATGATACTTCATACACACAATCATGATTTTCACTAAATTCCTCACTGGTCCACCATTGATGTCCACACTAAGCTTTATATCTCAACGGGAAGACGTTACCGAATGATGCAACTGAATTTGGGAATCTTACATCTAAACATCTGTATCTTACCTTTTGCTTCTTAGCCACGATCATCTTATAAATTGGCTTCCCGAACAGCATCACGGGTATACACAGAAAGCCAAGCGCTAGGAACGTCTTCTGGACCTGCTCCTGACCATCGTACATCATCGAACGGCAGGGAAGCTTGTCCTCAGTTTTCTTCATAAGCACCATATTGATGAAGGTAATTAGCACTGAGGGGGCGCAAGATGTGCCTAGAGCGGGATCTGAAAGGAGGAATAGTGGTAAGCGTTTTACAGCATATATCAGGAACGCAATTTTGAGATGCCAAGATTATTGTCGTCTATGGTATGGACTACTGTGCTGTGTGTGTACCATGGACAAAAGACCATATCTCTATTAATTATCAGTTAGTATTTTTCTTGAAGACAATGAAAATTAATTTATCACCAGTTGCAATGAATGTAATAAAAATGATTGAGGACCCAACTATGTATTTCAAAGCGATTGCTTTACAAAGAAAAGCGTCTGCAAACACAATGTGTTAATGCACTTAAGTTTATCCTTTTCTGCAAATCTCACAGTAAAAATTTGGTTTGCTGTAAGAAAACCCAATTCTGGGTTAAGCTCGCCATTGTACATAAGCTATATTGTTGCAATTTGTATATTTATATTTTTTTGTGCAATAAAGAATAAAGAAGAATAAAGAATAAAGACTGCACAAATCCTCTCCTAGAGTAATGAATGACAGAAGGTCCTTAGAAATCTGTTCTCTTATCAAGTCAGTTAATGAAGTGATAACGCCTGCAAGTATTTACCTTCCGCAACAGCAGAATACTTGATCCACTTTATAAACATCAGCAAACAAAGATACCAAAATAGCAGCAACAGAAATAGAATCCGCGGTAAATACTGAAGGAATATCAGCTCTCGTTTCTTGAAGAAGCTGTGGAAAAAAACATCGTTAATTATGGCGTCTTCGTTTTTTATTGGAAACGCACTAAACATTCTAGTTTCTATGAATACAGTAATTACTTGAAGTTTACCACACTCATTGTTACACCGAACGCCATATGGATCACCCCGAATATTATTGACAGTTTCATCTTGAACGAGTTTAGGAATATTATGTTGTTTGAGGCGAACTGCAAATAAGAAAATTCATTGTTAGTTAGGCTGAATTTGAAAACCTACCCGACTTCTCTCTATAGCAATTCAAATATTTCTCTTTATCAAAATGATTTCTCCGATTTGATTACGATTGCTGATTAGAAGCTGGAGGTTTAATAGGAAATTAAGTAATCACAGAGTTTTGAAAAAGAGAATTTAAAATAAATTGAAATATTAGGTCGTATTGAAGGAATTCAAATTCTCACCTGCCAAGCAGGGTCCAATCCGAATGGATAAGGCGTCTGTTCATACGCCGTCTTCGGATCCAATTGTAACACAGTATGATTCTGTAGAATCCCATCCTCATACACATTCTTCCAACTTGTCCCGAAGATATTCAGAGATTTCGAAAACATATCGTTGTATATCAGACCAGTGTATATCGAAAATATTCCCATTAGAAGTATAATGTATCGTCCGCCGAAGAAAATGTTCCAAATTTCGTTGTCTGTCTTGGTTTTGGCGAATTTCTTCTCGTATATGACTAGGATAGCTGCGAAGGCTGTCATGATGATCCCATGGCCGACGTCCCCGTACATCACGGCGAAAAGGAACGGGAATGTAATGATGGTGTATAATGCTGGAAATAATTAAATAATAGTTAGTTAGTTAGTGATTCAGTACTTATCATTTGGATAAGGTAGTGAGTAGTTGAGCTCACTATTCAACGCATTTAGGCTCGAACCGACCGACCAATAAAAGCGAAAAACAAAGAAATCGCCTCGTTATGGTCCGAATAATGCGATTTGACACCGCGCTGAACTAATTGCGACAAAATAAATGTGATCGGGTCTAAGAGATTCCACGTAGATAAGGTCCCTCTCTAATTCCATCAACAGAGTAACAAAGAATGTGGGTTCGTGTATTGCACTAGATTTTTGCAAACTTTCTATTTTTATTTGTAGTACTTCAAGCATTTCAGTCAAACTCAGTCTAATAAGTACCTGGATTGACTTCTCTGTAGCTGGCGATTCCATAGGAATCAATCAGGTTCTGAAAACCTCTAGTAAACTTGTTGGTCCTGTTGAATGTGGGGGGCGTCTCGTTTGTTGGTACGTAGTGCAAGATCGAAGGGATAGGGCTGCCACTTGCTTTCTGTAACATAAGACAGATTAAATCAAATAAAACCATTAGTTATTCTAAAGTAAGCATGGCCTAAAAGGGGGAAGACAGTGGGTGGAATGAGGCTGCCAATGGTGACGATGATCCTGGATGAAGTTGGAAGGCACACCATTACGAAAATTTCGTGATTATTAGAATCCGTGATATAACAAATTGAAGCAGTTAAATGGCGAAAACTATCATTTCAGTCAGGCTCCGTTCCAGAACATCAAAATAGAGATGGAACTATACCGGTCAAATGACTCCAGTTATTTAGAAAAAAAGATGACTTTGATACAAGTGAGATATACATACATCACTACCACACAGGGTAGAAATAAGTTACAAGACTGACGGAGAAGAAACTCCAAATAACGGAATAAAGATACAGGATAAAGAAGTTCACTACACTATCCTAGCTCCACAAAAAACAATTGACAAATCTCACCACTCTTAGGGTCCCCGCACACGGGCCACCGGGCACAGCCACAAACGCCGCCACGAGAAGCTAGAAGCGGCTACAAATACCTTTGTAGCCGCTTCTAACTTCTCGTGGTTGCGTAGCTTCTGAAGCCCGCGACAGCCACTTGTGGCCGGTGGTCGACACTTGCGGTCGGTGGCTGCTACTTTTTTTAACCCATGCATGCAGTATCATAATGGACTCGGACGAAGAAGGTTGGCTGAGGTAAGGGAGAGAGTGGTGGGGAATCACGCGAGTGCCACAAGACGCAAGCAGCGACGATTTGTAGCGTGTGGCGGCCACCGGCGTCAACCGTATGCGGCGAGTCCATATAAAATGTATGAAAACTGCAGGAAATATGCCGGTGGCGTCGTTTTGTGGTTGTCGCCGGTGGCCCGTGTGCGGAGACCCTTACACTCTAGAAGTCTACGTGAAGCAAAAGGGGTGAATAGTGTAAATGAAAAAAAAGTCAACACCCTATATACATTACTAAAAAACAAATGAGCATCAGCTCTCACCACTCCGTTCTCCAAAGCCTTCTGTACGGCAGTGAGGTCTCTTCTCGGCACCCAGCACTCTGCGATGAGGCACTTCTTCACGATGTCCATACTGAACATGTTGAGGGTGTGGTAGATGGCCTTCTCCTTGCGCACGGCCACCATCCAGGTGCTGATGTCTCTGGCTATGTTAGTGAGGACCAGACGACGGTGGTTCTCTGTTTGTTCTAGTACCTGAAATTTTGAAAGCATTTCATTTTTAGTTGTAGACAAAATGGAGGCAGTGGGAGTTCACTAAGCATGTTATTTGCTGTTGATAAATGCTCGTTCCTTCATGAGTACCATCGGCTTCTCGTATGTCGTTTGGCAAGTTAGTTATCTCTCGATTTTGGGCAGGAGGATGCTGGGTTGAACAACGTTTTAGTCTTAGATATTGATGATGACACAGATGATTATTTGAGGTGAACTTGTTTTGCTACTTTCAGACTTGCTTTGAGACTAATCATTTCTAGATGTAAACAGTATATAAATATTCTAATTTTCTGTTTTAAACCAGAGACTACGCTAGACGCACTATATGCAATTCTACAGATTTCAATTTTACAGATTACGTCCATTATTTTTATTTTACAGCCTAAAAACTTCCAAACAATACACACCATTTCCAAATCCTTGATTCTAGTCCCGACTCCTGCTAACATGTCCAGTTGGTCTTTGTACGTTGGAGGACATGGGTACAGCGTGGCTTTAAACCCATGGCAGACCTTCTTCACACGGATCTTGATCTGCTCGCCGTGAAAGAACACCACGAACACTGTCTTCAGGAGCTCGTGACCCTGGAAAAAGAGTAGAGGAATTGTTAGATAGATACTAAAGATGGAACATCTCATAAATGTATTGCAGAAGCGTTAAGACTATGATTACCCTATTCTCAACGGTGAAAGAAATTATAGTAAGGAAACTGGCATGACCTAGAACCAATAATTCGAATTTACTATATAGGGTGACTGGTAATTAGTGACCGATACTTAAACACGTGATTGTACTTATGATAACAAACAACTTTCCCAATGAAACATTTTTTTTATACTCATTCACTTTAATCACAATAACACAACACAACACAACAGCCGTATGAAATTCGCGCGCGCGCGCCTCTGGCCTGTCAGCTGTTAAAGCCGCGTGACATTACTATGGTACCGTGCTACAGTGAGTAGGCAGAGCACCCGCGCGGCTCGCAAGCTCGCTCCGTAAGCGGCGCCCGCGCCACAGGTCGTATGCCGTGTTATTGTGATTAAAGTGAATGAGTAAAATAAAAATGTTTCTTTGGGAAAGTTGTTTGTTATCATGAGTAAAATCACGTCTTTAAGTATCGGTCACTAATTACCAGTCACCCTATATGTGTGAAATCCACCAACCCGTAGAGGACCCGCGTGCTGGATTGGATTATGGCCAACTCTGGAAGGTTCTAGGCTGCGTCTGCAAATACATGCGCAGCTGACAGGAAAGGAGAAAAGACAGGTTACATTCAGTTGAATCATTCGTCGCTGACGGGTACATTTGCAGACAGTAGTGTCACCAACACTGACAGAAAAGGCACATGTCCAGCAGTAGATGCGGTAGACCGAGTTGCCAAAAGGTTCGTAATGAGGCTGACGTGCAAGGAGACTGCTGGACGTAGGTGCTTAGCGCATGACAACCAATTCTTGAATGATGACCGTCGTGCTCTCAGCGAGCATGATTTATTCTCACAAGACATTTTGACTGCAAAAATGTAAAGATTAAGATAAAATATGTGTTCTTTAATATTCCTGTCAGTACAGAAACGTAATGTACATTTACAATCATTGCTTCCGGTACAAGCGAATGTTATTAAGATAATTTAGTTTCTAGAAAAACGTTAAATATCTGTGAAATGACTTTATTAGTACCGGAAGTATTAATGGCGTAGTATTCATATGTTTCGAAAAATATTCAACATCTGAACGTTATGATGAGACTGGACGTTCATACAACATCAATCATCATTTTTTGTTTAGGGGATTTAGTTTTTGATGATTTCTCCCACACTTTTCAACTCACACACACACACACACACACACACACACATGTGTCACAGATGTTTAAACAAATAAATACATCTTTATCTTTATCTTTATCTTTACAAAAAGCAATGGAATTTTACGTGATCCACAAGTGGCTATTGGTTGTTTTTTTATCTGTGTGATTTTTAACTAAATTATAATAAATATAGTAAGATTAATTATGATTTTACAGAATGCCTTCAAAGCAAGAGTGGACAGTTATCATCTGGGCACGTTCGTTCCACACCACCCCATCCATCGCTTTCCATCAGGCGTGATCGAGGTCAAGAGCAGGCCCATTTAAAAAAAAAAAAAAAATCTTGTTCAGCAGAAGCTACACCTTTTCAAACCGATGATTTCAAACACTGTTTTAAGCTTTCACGGTTTACAACTAAACTTATACTGTCACTTACGGGATATCTTCCGTGATTTAAAAAATTCGGAAGAATCGGAATCGGATTTCGGAATTTCACGGAAGATATCCCGTAAGTGACAGTATAAGTTTAAACTGATGATTTGTTAAAAGTCTTTGTTATAACTGGTAGGTACCATCATCTGCCTAGCCTTTTCCCAACTATGTTGAGGTCGGCTTCCAGTCTAACCGGATGCAGCTGAATACCAGTATTTTACATGGAGCGACTGCCTATCTGACCTCCACAACCCAGTTAGTACTGGGTAATACGATACCCCTTGGTAAGACTGGTTGTCAGACTTTTTGGGCCACTGACTACCTTACGACAGTCAAAGATCTACAAATGACACCCGGGACCAACGGCTTAACGTGCTTTCCGAGGCATGGAGGAAAACCGGTATGTAATGAGTGGTCACTCATCCACAGACCAACCTAGGCAAGCACGGCTTAACCTAAAGATCGACCCGAGCGGCTGTTATTAATTGGCCACGAGCTCCTCTATAACTGGTAGTTACCGATTAAACATAAATGCCGAAAAGTTTGCCAGTAGGTGCTGACCTAAATGTCGAAACAGGGGTGAACGGAAGTACGCCTTTGTAATATGGGGAATGTATGGGGATTATAATCGGGACAGTTATGTTATGTCGACCTTGATGTAACGTACACATGGTCGTTTTTATCATGATCTAGTTAAACGAACCCTTTAAGCCCTTCGTATTGCGTGAGTTTCTACAATAATTTTCACCCTATTTAGGGATAGGACCTTCAAAGTCACTCTCCCTTGGGAGTAGGCTGAATAATTTACACTAGGCCTTTGTTTTTGTTTCAAGAGGCATGCTTGATAATTCCGTCCCTTACCATCTGTTTATGAAAGAGCGAGTAAGAGGGAGTATGAAAAGGGTAGACAGCAGGTCTAGATATAAAAGGCTGGTAATAGCTAAGCATCCATGCGTACATGTTTAGGAATAGATATTGTTAGCACCGATAATATGGTACGTAGGTTTCCATTTTTGATTGTACTACCGCCCTAACTGCCGGTCGACCACTTTTCAACCTAATTGCTGAGGGTATAAGGGTGAAAAGTGGTCGTCGGTTACTGAACTCGATGGTACTTACAACACAAAGAGAATTAAAGCCGAAACAACTCCAAAAAACTGTAAATCAGTAAGTTTTTCAAACTTTTCTGACAAGGTCACTGCCCCATTTCGTGAACGACAGAGATTTATTCCTAACGACGTTTTGACGCGTTCCATATTGTAACGTTTACTCAGAACTTACTTACTTTACTTCAGCTTTGTAGTGGGTAACAACGTCTAGAAAAATCAATATAAACCAGGGGTTAACGACCGGCCACTTGTGGGCTCCCCTATAAAATGCTGTGGTGTTTTATTGCAGCCTAGCTGCGTTTAGATTATGTTGTTTTAAGACCTGATATGACAGTAGGACGCGATTTGCTTCTGCATACGCAATGAGCGTTTACCTACTAATCACAGAAATGCAAAAGTGTCGACAATTTTCAAAAGTGCCTCTAACTGGCCTATTTGAACGAATTACTTTGATACAAAAAAAAATGCACCATGGAAAAGTAATCAGCTGTCTAGTCTTTTCACTACTATGTTGATTGGATTCTAGTATGACCAGATGCTAATTTGGCCAGTCGTTACAGGTAGTCAGTGGCCCGAAAGTCTGATAACCTGTAACCATCGTATTACCCAGTACTAACTGGGTTGTGGAGGTCAGATAGGCAGTCGCTCCATGTAAAAATACCGATACTCAGCTGCATACGGCAAGACTGGAAGCTGACCCCAACAGAGTTGGGAAAAGCCTAGGCAGATGATGATGATGACTGCCTATTTGGCTTCTACAATTCAGGTTCTGTGCAACACGATACTCCTCGTAACACTAGTTGACAAAGTTTAAGTTTTCCCCGTAACAACTGTCAAACATCTGAAATGACGTTTGACAGGGAGAATAGAAGAAGAAAACGTGTTGCGCCATCTCATGTACGAGTGGGACAAGGACAGGAAGATGATTATGATTCTATCAATATTTACCTTTCCAAAACCGTGTACGCGACATTAAAATTTCACAAATATCTTTTTAAAAACAGAGATTAAACCTTAATAATTACATTCAAAACCTTTCCATTATGATTACTTTCCATAGCCGAAACTATTCCTACGTACCTACCTACTCTGAAAATTATTCTTTTTAACATACTGTTCGCGTGCTCAGTTCACGTGAGGCCAGTGAACATTTCACGAAGCCTTCGTACATGTTATTAAACGAATAATTTTGATTTAGATAGGTCAATGACATAATGACCGAAGGTTTTAGGTTTATGTACCATATACGTGTGAGATCCTAGCTCGGTGATTGATATGGGCTTTTATTTAAATTGTATTTTTGTTGAAGCAAAATGACACAGAATAGGAGTGAAATCATATTTGTATGAACGGATCAGCGTTTTTTTATAGCAGCCGCTCGGGTCGATCTGCTTTTACCGACTCGAGAATCAAACCAAGAACCTCAAACTCAGCAGTCCCTATTATGACTACTAGACCAGCACGGCTAGATATAAACAATAAAATAAACGGTTTTCCACGTTAGGCCCCAGGTTCAGTTTCTCAAGCTTCCACAAGTGATGTGATGTCAACGGCCAAAGATATACTGGTCCGACTTTTTAATTACCCCACAGCAATAATGTCCATTATTTATTAGATTAACCCAAATTCTTCTTTTTTGTTCGTGTGGTTAGTGCTTAACCTGGTGTCAGAGTGTGTATGCCGCCCATAGGCCTCTGACTTAACTTTACATGCCGTCGTGATATCTCTCAGGCATGCTGGTTTCCTCACGATCTTTTGCTTCACCGAAGCAAGTGATAATTATACAATACGCGCACATGAATCCGAAAAATCGAAGGTGCGTGTCTTGGGTACGAACTCGAGACCTATGACTTCACAGTTCGACGGTCGCACCACTAGGCTATCACTGCTTAATCCAAATTGAACTAGGTGATACCTAAATCTATGCCTAACCAAAAGAGTACTGTTCAATTTGCGCTGAGAGTCGACGTTCCAACAAAATTTTAGACGTTAATTTGGGTGTCGCTTAGTATCTATAACAAAAGATAAAACGCCAGATTTACTTGCCATTCATGCCATAATGTTTCCCGAGGTATCGGAGCGTACTGTTATAGACAGAAATAGATAATTTGCTATTTTATTCCAACGATATTGGCAGGCAGTATATTTTCTTAACGGTATCTATAAATTCTGCCAGTTTTGCCTTCGATTCTGTGATATTATTTAGTCTATGGGCTGTCACTTTGCGATTGGTTGATCAGGTAATAAATATATTGCGGTAATTGCTGGATGAAAGTGTGAAGAGTTCGTTTTTACTAATATTATAAAGAGTTGTATTTGTTTCTATATATGTAGGGGGTAATCTTCGAAACTAGTGATCCAGTTTCAATAGTTCTTTTACCAACGGGAAGCTACATTATCCCCGAGTGTTATGGGCTACATTTATAACGTTCCCGTGATTAAAATCCATACATGAAGGGAACGAAACCGCGAGCAAAAGCTTGTGGTCGATTCAAGGTTTACCAACGCTTGCCTTGGTCGATTTGTGGATTGGTGACCATCTATTACATAACGAGATCAACTGCTTTAAGTGCATGCCTCGATCAGGCTTTTAAGCAGGTGGTGGTGGTTGGTTGGTAATTATTAGATCTTTGACAGTACTGTCCATTGGATGTCGAAGATCTATAACTATTATTAGTAATAGAGGTAGCCAGAAGCCCGTTGTGGCGGACTGAAAGGCAGTCGCTTCAAGTAAAATACAGAAAAGCTCCTATTGTTGCCTTTTCGAGAATAGGCCTACTGTGAAATTCCATGTTTCACTGAACATTTAAATTCATGGCCAACTTAATAAAATACTATCTACTGCCCACTAGCACCTACGTCACGATTTGTATTATATACCTAATAAAAGTCTGCTAATACAAGCCTATTGAATCATCTGCACCTGTGACGTCTTTGGAACCAATATGACGTAACTACTGACCAGACAATATGTAACCTATCTACCTACACATAGGTATCATTATTATACGGAAAGGGTTATGGATGTCATAGCCGCTAAGCTAAATATACGGTTAAATGCGTAGGCTTGCCATGAAGTTCGAGGGTTAGCCGTGAACCTGGTTTGAACTCCCGACCTTTTCATAGCACGTCAAATCCAAAAAGAATCAATACAGCTATAATGTTTGAAAAGAATATTTTGACGGTCGAAACTGTGTAGAAGGAAACATAGAATTTCAAATCATTTAAAGTATGAATGAACAAAACCAAACACCTTTTTTTAAATGGAGTTGTAGACTCATACAACTCCATTACAGCTCTTATGGAGTTGTATGAGTCTAAGAAAAATGCAAAGGCAACAAATCTTCTCTTTATAATATTTGGAGAGCATAGTGTACATGAGATTTAAGAAAAAGAAACGAATGATGATTAAGAAAGAATAAAATCCAAAAATTTATCTCAGATCTTCTAGATCTACATGATTAATATGTATGTATGTATATTATATAGGATTTTAAAAGTATGTATATGTATATGTACTATATGTATTACGTATATTATATTGTATGTATTTAGTTTAGTTTATACATTAATTAATTTAAGTAACACAATGTGTTAAAGCAATGTGCTAAGTATATCCTTTTCTGCAAATCTCACAGTCAAAATTTGGTTTGCTTTAAGAAAACCCAATTCTGGGTTAAGCTCGCCATTGTAAATAAGCTATATTGTTGCAATTTGTATGTATATTTTTTGTGTGCAATAAAGAATATTAAGATCTAAATTGTGACGATCCCCCATTTTCTATTTGCAAAGACATCTTAACTTCACGACTTACAAAACTTAGGATAGGTATGTCCGGCGCTGACAGCTTGTGTAGTATTAAATTCTTATGCGAGAAGATGTAAAAGTATCTTACCGTAACAGGATCCTTCAAAGGCTCATCAATCTGCGCCTGTTTAAAGAAGATATTCCCATGGGATATTCTCCACAGCATCTGCTCAAAGGCTGGTATCCTGGCCGTGGTGACAACTCCCGCGATGAACCCAAGATGGCCTAACACCGCGTCATTGTTGTATATTTGCACTGACGCAGATATCTTCCTCTGGGCGCTGTGGTCTTGGAAGAAGGTCTGCATTTTCTCTATCAGGGTCTTCAGCTCTATTAGTGAGAGGTAGTCGCTTTTCAGGTTTCTCGCGTTTTTTGTTATCTCCTGGATTTCGCCTTCGATGAAGTCGATCCTTTCCTGGAACATTAAATTGCTTTGGTTAAGGTTGGTTCAAAAACTGAACTAAGAAAATAAAAAACTGAAGAAGATATGCTGTGTAAGCCCAAATAAATTGGGATAAGGGCCAGAACACGTACCTGTAGCTTCTGTTTAGCACATTATACATTCTTGGAAACCATTTTCTGATCTATTTTTTTTTAATAATATTAAAACATAACAACTCTCTATGATTGTGATTCAATAGCCTGGATCCTCATATCATGGGTTTTCTCAAGCAACCTATGCTTTCTATTGAAAACAATATGACGATAGCTGAGTAGAATGCCCTACATTATCGACACGATGATTTTGAAATTCGTATCCTAAAATTTCCACAAGGTACAGTTAGAATATTAAATGGAAATCTGAATATCTCCACCTGCATACAGGATAAGTTGTAAAATAAATGGTTCCGTGGAATATGGTGTTGATAACTGTTGGCACATTTGTAGAGGCCATTAAATTGTAATGGTCGAACAAATGAATTTCATGGAACTGTAACCTGTAGTAAAATCTTGATATTAATGACCACTTTAAGTTATTGGCGTTGATCGGTATAGGAATCGTTTGATATTCAAGATATTTTATATTTCATATACCTATACGTTTATGCTGAGCTTGAGGTCTTGGTTCAATTCCCAGGTCGGGGAAAGTGATAATGCGTTTTTCCATCAGGAATTTCTAAGTAGTAGCCTGGAGTTGGAATTCGCCGGTTGATAGCAAATCATCATCATCTGCCTAGCCTTTTCCCAACTGAGTTGGGGTCGGCTTCCAGTCTAACCGTATGCAGCCAATGAATATGATGAATACCAGTATTTTACATGTAGCGACTGCCTATTTGACCTCCACAACCCAGCCAGTACTGGATAATACAATACCCCTTGGTAAGACTTTTGGGCCACTGACTACCTTTGAAGACTGACAAATATCTACAAATGACAGTCGGGACCAACGGCTTAACATGCTTTCCGAGGCACGGATAAAACTCGGTATGTAATGGGTGGTCACCCATCCACGGACCAACCTAGGCAAGCGCGGCTTAACTTAAAGATCGACCCGAGGAGGTGATGATTATAGTATTATTTTGCCACGAGCTCCTCGATAGTTGATAGCAAATATAACTGGCGAAATTTGGGTGTACCTCAGCTTAACCCTGCACTAATTGTGAGATATAAAAGAGCGGCGCCTACTGGCACAGGCATCTACAGGGTGTAAACAGACCCTTAACATCGACATCCACATCTCCCAACCTTTTTGATACCTTTACATATACTACAAAGTCATTACCCCATTCAGTCCCTGCTATCCATCCTCCGCCTATTACGGCATCCTCACACAGCGATAGCATGATGTCATGCCGACTCATAAATTGCAATAACGTGGTCCTGTGATCCCCACTACTATACAGCTACAAATATATCCTGCGCAAGCGGCTGAGGGATCTAATTGGTGTAACCTTGCCGCTAATAATTGTTTCACAGATGTGTGTGGATTACGCAACTACACAGGCCTGTACCAACCCGCACTGGGCCCGCGTGGTGGATTATAGCCCATTCCCTCTCGTAGAGAGGAGGCCGTGTGTCCCAGCAGTGGGAACATTATAGGCTGATTATGCAACAGGCTTGTAATCCACAAAGGGCTGGTGATAGTAACTATAGTACTACCGCATTTCGCCACTTATGGTAATGTTCTGTGGGCGAATCCATTGCCGTCATAACGGAGAGCCGTCCTGTGTCCCAGTAATGAATACATTATGCGCTGGTTAGGCTTTTGCTGTTGCCATTAACTGCTTCGTTGGTCTAGTGGTCGCAAGCGCGACTGTCGAGCGAGAGATCCTGAGTTCGATTCCCGGGTCAGGCAGTGTTATTGGGTCTTTCCATAAGGAATCTCTCAGTAAATCTCTCAGTAGTGGAAAGTAAATCTTTCGTTCAGTGGCCGGTTGATGGCAATAGGCTCGCTCCCTATTATATGGGACTTTAACATAACTGGCGAAATGAGGGTGTATCTCTGCCTAACCCTTTGGGGATTACAGACGTGATGTTATGTTATGTTTACTGTCATTAATTGGGCACAAATCCAGACTCGGGGGCTTCTAACGTTAAATTCTTGATCGCAAAATCCAATAAATTAAATTTTATTTATTGACACAAACAAGTTAGGTAACATACAAACATTGAAAAACAAGAATAGCACTTGACCCGACCTGGTTATCGAACCCAAGACCTCATCACACTACTAGATCAACGAGGCAGTGTGGATTAATAGAGTTATTTATTACTGAGACTAAACATTTTGTTATGTTTAGCAAATTGGTTGGCCAATAAATTCTGTAAGCAGGAAATGGCGAATTTTCGCAGAATTTAATTAAGACCGAGAGAGAATGAAATAATAACACGACTCACGAGTAAGCATAATAGTTGAATTAAAAAAAATAAACTCTCCTATCATACGTAGGTGCACAAAAAGATAAAATCTCATGATTTCAAGTGTGCTGACTAAGAACAGTTGGTCATACAAGTATCTCCTCAATTCAATTCACGCGGGAATCGAACCAATGACCTGATTTCACACAAACCACTGCATTGATTCCTCCCACAAACTCGTTAATTTCTAACCGCTTTATTACAACAGACGAAAAATTTCAGCATCCCACCTCTGTACTAAATTTCATGAGAATCTGTTCAGCCGTAACGCACTATTGAGTAACAAACATAGATCTGAGCATCGTATTTATAGTAGTAGTATTATAGTGTCTGGTCTGGTAATAATTATTAAACAGATGTTGGTGTGCGTAAGCTGAATTAATGGTGTTGTTCTTACGTCGTACATCACTATGAATCTTGCTCTTAATGACACTGGCATGTTTTTTTTCAGTAGTTATTTAGTATTCTTCTCAGAGAAGCTATCAACAATCCTTCTTCGTATGTCTGTCGTCGTCTTAATTTATTAAAGGCGGATATTTTCGATAAATATTTTACTACGAGGTGCTAAGGCAAAAAGTACGATTTTGTAGTGCTGTGTCACGCTGTACCTAGAATACTAGGCGAGGTGAGAGTGATGTGACAGTCATTTTAACACGCTTTTGTTAGCTTCGCCTGTAACTAACTATGTACAAAAACTTAGAAGTTAAATTTGACCCAATTCCCGGTTTCCAATTGAGCTGAAATTGTGCATACACGTTTAGTTTGAATGACAATGCATGGTTACGCTAAATGACGTCATTCTAAATCCAATATGGCGGATTCTCAAAAATGGCGGACTAGTTATTTTTTAACCATTTCCATGATATGGGTATCAAATGAAAGGGCTTGCTGAGAAAAATACGAGAAATAATGACGTAACACAAAAGCGAGTTTTTTTTAAACTATAATATTTTATTGTGCTTTATACAAGTTCCATTCCTAAGCTTGTCGAGTGTTTCTGACGTTCTCTATATTTATGACATTTTCATTAAAGTCACTCATAATATATCACTTTGTGTAAACCCTCTCGATGTTTTATTATTTCCAGCCGGATTCAGTAGCTATTTATTTTCACAAATCTTCTTAATAATATTGTCAAATCATCTTCTAAATAGATGATTATTTGTGTCAGTTATTTTTAGGCGACCCACGTCGTTAGATTGGGGTAGTCCCCAAGAAAAACAAATAGTTCTACCATGAGTCATGTTTTTAAAGGGAAATACGAAAATGCCTAATGGCAATTATATCGCCGCAACTCATATAATTATGGCGCTTCTATGAACTTCACTACTGAACTTACGAATAGTTTATTTGATCTACGGAAATTGAAATACAGAACGACCACGTTCCATTTCTTTCGTGTACTCGACCTATTTTAGAATAGTTAAAAGTTAGTTGGTTGGTTGGTTAGTTGGTTGGTGGTTGGTTGGTTGGTTGGTTAGTTGGTTGGTTAGTTGGTTGGTGGTTAGTTGGTTGTTGCTTTTAGTTGTTAGATAGTCTTTTTTTTTTTTGTAATTTTGTATGATGCACGTCATGTCCCTGCGACAAATAAATATTTTTTCTTTCTTTTTTCTTTCTATCTATAATTTATAATTGTTGCAACATTTAGTTTGCAATAATTTTAAATGAATTAGATGTATCTTTGTACAATTATGATAAAGTTATTAAGACAGACGATATATCACGGATTTTTATTGAGATAATTCATTGAGTGAAGACATGGCGATCTTCGTCTATTCATGATACATTCTTCTTCTGAACTAGAATATGACCAGTGAAGAAAAAGTAAAAAATATATCCCGTTGAAGGACATTGTAGAAAAATTACATAAAATAACATCACGCCTATAATCCCTGAAGGGTTAAGCAGAGTAGTACCTAATACTATACTAATATTTCGCCAGTTATGTCTAAGTCCAATGTTATAGTGGACGAGCCCATTGCCATCAACCGGGCACAAATCCAGACTCCGTGGCTGGTACTAAAAAAATCCTGATTGTAAAACCCAACAACACTTTGCCCGACTGGGAATCGAACCCAGGACCTAACGCTCAGCAGTTACGCTTGCGACCACTAGACCAACGAGGCAGTCCCATTAAACGAAAAACACGTTCAAATTGAACGAAAGCGACTTCCTTTCCACCGTAGGCGCGGGCATGCGGGCGGCGAGTAATGGGCGACTCGCTGTCCGACCATGGACCATGCCCGGGTCGACGGCGCGTTGTGGTCCACGCGCGCTTCAAAGAGTGTCAGCATAATGACGGGGCCCCCCTCTAGAGGGCCAAAGCCTGCCGGGGTCGCGGGACTCATAGAAGGAGGACTCATTTGATGATTTTACCACGTTAAAAAAAAAAAAAAAAAAAAAGCGACTTCCTTTGAAAGTCGAAGCCTTCAAAACTGGTTTTGATGAGGTAGATGATTCAGGGAAGGCATTCCTCACCCTTCACTCAGTCTGCTGCACCCACCTCTAACATGTTAATCTCCCTGGGGCTAAGACTGCAGCGGTCCGGTTTGGGCGGGGGTGGGGGCTCAGGCAGCTCGCCCGCCACCCATCGCAGCTTGCGTTCCATTTCACTGCAGCGTCGGACCTCGCTGACGTAACGACGCTGGAAGTCGTTCACGTGGGGGTTTAACTGTGGAATAAAGACAAAAAGTTGAAATGTATTATAAAAAGTGTAACAAGACTTTTAACGAAGCCGAAAGGCACTTGTTCTCCCAGTCATTGCGATTTTTTTTTTGTTCTCGACCATACCTGGGAACCTTCTAGTTACGGATATAAGCCAATATATTTTTCAGGAAATAAATATGAAGGAAAATTTTGTTAGGAAACCGGCTTGTCCTAAAATTGTGATTGTAGTGTGTATGTCTAATTTTATTTTTTTATTGATTATTTTAATGTACATGTGTTTAATGTGATTTTAATTTTTAATTTTTATAACTGTTCTATGAACTATGTCTGAAATAAATGATTAATTAATTAATTAATTAAAATCGCACGAGGCCTGAGTGGCTATGGCTCACTCCCTCATATACAGGGTGTAAACAGACCCTTCACGAAGCCGTCAATCAAGCATTCTGTACATCAAACTAAGTAGCTTTAAACAAAAAATATTGCTTGGAAACGACTTTTTTTTTTTGGGGTGAAAAATCACGTTTTACGGTAGGACTCGATGGAGAGCACTCAAAGCACTGTGCTGATGGGTGGATTGAATAGTACGGGGGTCGTGGCGGTGGTAATCTTACATTAAAGACATGTATTTAAAAATAAGTTGTGAAAAAGAACTTTGGCCCCCGATATCTCCGTAACTAGAAGGTTCACAGGTATGGTCTAGAACAAAAAAAATATCGCAAAGATGGGGAGAACAAGTGCCTTTCGGTTTCGTTAAGGGTCTATTTACACCCTTTAGAGAGGGAAAAGCTTAAGTGTAAGCAATGGAAACATTAAAATGGTGATATTTATTTTTGGTATCCTATAACTGTGGCACAATTAAAATTAAACCAGACACAATATTTTTTTCCGAACTTTTACCGACTCTATGTTGCTGACGACCAAGACACAAAAAGCGCTTTAAGCATCACTAATATTTCCAGGGCTGCGGGACTGTTTGAAAGAGATACCATGTCCCTGGAACACAAAGGGCAAAGAAGGAACATGGATGGGTTTTAGTCAGTACAAGTCTGACACTCCCTTCCGCTCCACCCAGAGAGGGGGGGGGGGACATTAGATGATTTCCCAAACGAAAAAAAAAAAAAAAGCATCACTAATACGCAAAATAATGAAAGAAAACCTAACCTAACCTCGTCCCTTGCAAGGCCCTTTACACGTAGATAACAAGGCTTTAGTATCATTTCCTATCGTATTAGTACCCTCTTAAGGTAGCCATACTAAGCACTATTCAATTAGTTTTAACGACTATCTAGTTATTAACAAGCATTTGATTGGTAGCATCATTATATTCACGATGGGCCAATTTATTAGCAGAGGGAAATTATAGACTGCTACTAGGAAATAGCAGACTAACTATTTGATAACTTTTTTTTCACTACTTTACATCTTTAAGATGATGTAGTCTGATAGAAAGAATGAAATCTTGTTTTTCACCGAAATAATTTTCGTGCAAATCCTTGTAGTCTGGATGATGACCTGACCCTATTTTACAGAATAAGAAAGCTCTTTTGTGTATTGCCACGTTTAATGGCAATGCTAATTCTTTAGGAAAAGAAAGAGCCAGTCCTGTGGTCACGCGAAGTTTCGACCAGTCGGCGAGATATTTCCTTAAAAAGGAGACGCGCACTCGGACCCCATGACCCGAGCGTTTCGACCCTAAATGGCTCAAAACTGTAGTTACCAATAAGGTACAGTATTTGCGCCGCTTGAGGATCTCAGTAGCCGCAGCAGCAGCGCCCGTACAGCCCGCCGTGCTTGCAACGTGAGATGGCGCAAGGGTGTCGAAACAGGTAGCGTCCTACATCAAAGGCCTACCCACCTTCCAAGGTATAAACTTCTTTCATTTATTTTCTCCGCATTTGTTGTTGTAAGATGTGCGCCGCAGCTCATGGCCAAGAGGTTAGGGATCACAGTTAACAAGCCAGCTATAAAACAGTTACGAGTTAACAATAACCGCGCTAACGTCAAGGTTCACGAATATCGCAATATAACCGAATATCGGCCATCAATTACAATTTATCTGCATTTTATTGGAGGCCGCGCCCTCTCGAATAACGTGGACGTAAACGTTATGGTTGGCTCCTCCTGTTTTATGGCTTATTTCTTTATATCGGCGTCATGTGCTGGACAGTATGAGCCAAAGATGTTAAATGAATATAAACTTGGTACTAAGGTCTGCCCATGTCTATGCCCGTGTGTGTGAGGTAAGAAATTATCCCACGGGAAGGTAGTACAGGGATGAAAAGTATCCTATTTCTTAACACAGATCCTGGTCAATTCGGTGTCAAATTTCGTCTAAATCCGGACAGAGTTACTTTCATATTATTGTAAGATTCGATGACTAAAAGATAAATAAAATGAAAATATAAAAATTGTTTAAGCAGCATTTTTAATGACAAAAGGTGAGATAATAATTGGGCGTAAAGAGTCTAATCGATACATACCTCTGTGTGGATTGGAGAATGCTATCTGAAAAACCACGTCCAATTTACGCTCCTGACGGTATGAGTTGTTAGAAGAGGCAAAAAGTTGAGATGATTTTTGTCAAAACCAAATTCCTAGTCTGACTTCTCTTGTGGCTATTATTCTTTACAAGATCTTTTTAAAGCAAGTACATTCGCTATCTTTAATTTTGTCATTCGATATCCTTATTATCATGACACGACTACGCATTTAGGCCTCATGTGATTGCAAACGAACTATCGCTATTCATCCCACAATGGGCCACTTCCCATTTCACGTGACCGTTGTTGCTCGACCATTCATTGAGTCTTGCACAATAGGCAAGCTCTCTGGGCACTAGTTGCGCCTTTGAATCTGTAACTACGACAGTATTATGTTGATCTACTTGTATAGTAAAATATATTTATTCTCTGTTCAAAAATTAGCGAAATATTTTCTTACACGAACTCCGATCACTGACGCAAATAAAAGGTCACTATGTGGACAGGTGATGGCGGCAATACGGTGCAAGAAAGGAGATTGGTTTCAGTGACTCTTCTCTTTACTTTTTTTGGTTCATGTCAAATTACGATCAATGCAATGGAATTTTGCACCCCTCCGACCCATGCTCGAGTCAGCTCGCGATGCTGAACCAGTCGTTTCAGAACAGCCCCAAAATAATAATATTATTCAGACACTGTTTTAAGCTTTTTTTTAAAGTGGTAAAATCATCAAATGAGTCCTCCCACCCAGGGCAGAGCGGGAGGGACTGTCAGACTTGTACTGACTAAAATCCACGGTGTCCTTCAATAGCCCTTTATGTTCCAGGGTCTGGTAATTCTATGAGTCCCGCGACCACACTGTTTTAAGCTTTCACGGTTCACAACTAATAGCGCCGAGCAACAACAACAACAGTAACAGCGACAACAGCGCCACAGCGTCGAAATATGGGAGCTCAAAATAATGAACAATCACGGAAGATGTCCCACAAGTTTATATCATTCAGATCCAGCCTGTCCCTTTGCTGTCCTCCCCAGCGACGCCCTAAGTCGAGGCTCGTACCCCGCAGGGGTTGCCCTGAGCGTGTAGTCGCCTAGTTTATAAGTTTCTTTCCCCTGGCTGGAAGCCCTACACTCAAGGCACCACCCACAGCCCACAGGATAGTCCACTTAAGCAGAAACAAGTGTCATAGGTTGAGCTGTGAGAAGCCATTTAAAAAAAAATCGCGATCGGTGATCTAAGGAATTGTTCAGACCAAACTTATTGTCGGCCGCTAACTGTGAGCGCGCGTTACGCAGTTGATCGCTTTTTCATACATTTTTAACTTCTCGCTCACACCGAACCAGTAACCTGTAACCAGTCAGCATACTCACAGTCGGCGGCGGACAATATGTTTGGTGTGAACGATGCCTAACGTTCTAGTTTTTTCCTTGATAAAAAATCGCAGATGAAGGTGACGAATGCAATAACTAGTAAATTTATTAAAGTATTGAGTATTTTATGCAATGTTTCTTTCAATGTGTAATTAATTAATTGTTCCTTTATTCAGTTGTAGTACACATTTTAAAATATTTCTTAAATAAACATAAAAATCTATATATACTTATAATAAATCTGTAGAGAGGTCAATTCTGTACATGAAATATATTTCCAAAATAACTATCAGGGGGTGATTAGGGATCGATACTGATGCCAAAAATGCAATCAGTAAAATTTTTGTCTGTCTGTCTGTCTGTCTGTCTGTCTGTCTGTGTGTATAACCGTTATAGAAACAAAAACTACTCGACGGATTTTAACGAAACTTGGTACAATTATTTTTCATACTCCTGAGTTGGTTATAGTATACTTTTCATCACGCTACAATCAATAGGAGCAGAGCAGTGAAGGGAAATGTTGGGAAAACGGGAGAAGTTACTCCATTTTTTAAGCTTCCGTCGCGTGTGCAACCTTAATGGTTAAAGCTACATAGAAATCATGTAAAACGGAAATGTTCTCCTTAAAATTATATAAAAAAATATCCCACAACAGCATATGTCATCTTTTATGGTTGACTCGCAATATCACGTGTAACTCCCGATAGCTTAGCAGTTCGAAGCTTTCTGATTATATTTGCCTACTCTTACGTTTATAACACTCTCATTCATCCCTAATTAAAAAAGTTAACATAATTAACTATTCCATAAAAAAGAATCATAGAAATCTGTATAGAAACACCAAAGTTATACATGAAATACGCTAATAATAAGCCATCGCGCGTGAATACTGAATCATGCTGTAAGGATTATTTTTGTATAAGGTCCGAGAATCGGTCGCCGCGCTCGACGCGTCTCGCGGCCAAAGGTATAAAAAGGCGGGTCGCGGGACTTATAGAATTACCGTGACCCTGGATCATAAAGGGCTATTGAAGGACACCGTGGATTTTAGTCAGTACAAGTCTGACAGTTCCTCCCTCTGCCCTGGGTGGGAGGACTCATTTGATGATTTTACCACAATAAAAAAAAAAAAAAAAGGTATAAAAAGGCGAGGCGTCTGAGCGCGAGCTTCATACAATTTTTGCCTGTTGATGCGAATAGACGTTCAGAGCGTTCGACCTTATTGACAGACAATACTTAATTGATATTAACAAACCGTGCTTAGCAGCGCGACTTTTAGTCTTTGATAATTTATTTTTATATTCCTTTTGTTGTCTATCTATCTATATATATAAAATAGTAAACTGACTGACTGACTGGGTGATATATCAACACACAGCCCAAACCGCTGGTCCTAGAAACATGAAACTTGGAGGGTGTGTTCTTTCTGAAGAGAAGGTTTCCACTAAGAAAGGACTTTTGGGAATTCTACCCCTAAAATAGGGGATGGAAGTTTGTATGAAAGTCTGTCAGTTTTGAAGTTAGGATCTTCAAATTTTGTGTTTAGGCTGACGATTGAAAATTAATTTATACGTGTCTCGGCGTTTTTGATAATTCTACCCCCGAAGGGTTAAAAAGGGAGATGAAGGTACTATGTTTGTTCGGGTGGAATGCACACCAACTCAATTTTGTACAACCGATTTAGCTGAAATTTTGCACACACCTTTGGTTCTGGTGACATTTTTATGACAGACATTCCTTAATCCAGCATCCAGGATCGTCTCCCCAAGAGGGAACTCTTCAACGGTTAGTAGCACGGTCACGAAACTTTGTTTACGCGTTTAAGTTTGATAGATAAAGATGATTTTTAACCGACTTCCAAAAGGAGGAGTATTTTTTTTTTTGTGTGTTTGTGCAACGATTTCTTCGCCAATAGTGAACCGATTTTGATGATTCTTTTTTTGTTTGGACAAATATAATTCCGCGGTGGTCCTGTTTAAATTTGGTGAAGATCTGATGCTGATCTTCGGAGATATCAATGGAACTCTTCAATAATAGACAGCAAATCTGTCGTGATTGCTGCAATCGCTTGAATTTTAAACACCATAACATAACATCACGCCTGTATGCTTTGAGGGGGTACGCAGATGTGTACCAGTGCACCCACATTTTGATAATTAGGTATGCTAAGTTCCATTTTATTGGGGACTAGCTGTGCTCACGTGAGCGCGTATTCTTTTGGCATTATTAGGGAACATTACATGGGAACGTGAAGTCGTAGTATATTCATAATATCCTCTACAAAATAATCCATTTTAATATTATAAATGCGAAAGTAACTCTGTTTGTTTGTTACGTTTTCATGACTAAACAGCTGATTGGATCGTAATGAAAGGCAAGGAGATAGATTATATTCTGAGGAATGATATAGGTTATCGTATTTTTCTCACACATATTCATAAAAATTTCCACGCGAACGAAGTCGCGGGCAAAAGCTAGTCATTTAATAAAATAGTGGTCCGCCGGTTTCGGGAGCAGGGTCTAAGCAACCGGTGGTTAGGAATCCAGAGGCAGGAATCTCCACACAATGCGGGCCGTATCGAGGAGCCTTCTGAATCAGGCCCTTGATGTGCATCAAACGCCTAAGGAATTAATATTATTATCAAATTGCAACATACCACCTGAGCGACCACATTCAACAAAGGTAATGTTTACAGTTAAACTAAGTTTATTTATAACACATATTGTATTGTTTCCTAAGTCGACTCTTGTTGTCATAATAAATGACATTATTATATTAAACGCCATTTTGTTATCTTATCACAATCATTGATAAATAAAGTTAACGTTGCTCAAGTTGTTAGCAATAAACTTTCTCTGCTGTGTTGTATGTTGTTTTAATTAATCTCGCGTTTAATATAAAGGGTGTAAATAGACCCTTAACGAAACCGAAAGGCAATTGTTCTCCCCGTCTTTGCGATATTTTTTTTGTTCTAGACCATACCTGGGAACCTTCTAGTTACGGATATATTGGGGGTCAAAGTTTCAACTCTTTCACTAGGTTTTTTAAATACATGTTTTTAATGTGTAAGATTTTTACACCTCCACGACCCCCGTACTATTGAATCCATCCATCAGCACAATGCTTTGAGTGCGGTCCATCGAGTCTTACCGTAAAACGTGATTTTTCACCCCAACAAAAAAAAATCGTTTCCCAGCAATAATTTTTGCGTAAAGTTACTTAGTTTGATGTACAGAAAGCTTGGTTGACAGCTTCGTGAAGGGTCTGTTTACATCTTTTATGTAGATTTCTAAGTACAAAATTGATGACTCAAGAAAGTAAGATGATTGTATTATTGCATTATAGAATGTCTGATAGAAAACGAAAGTTCATGATGTATATCGTCTTGATTGACTGCAAGCGGTGTTCATGAAATTCGAATTACTATTAAAGCTGTAATATAATTTGCGGTATACTTACTTGCTCGACTTAAGAAGAGCCATAGAAAAGAGAAAATGGAGTGGGCAAGGATTATTATTGTATTGTATAACGGGCTGGTGTCCGCAACTCCACGTCAAACCGCGTATTTTGCGTGCGGTGTAAGGCAAGGGGTATTAAATATACTTCTGAATGAGTGATGTTACTACCTTTAGCAATTAGCATAGCTACAGACCTTGTTGATGAGCTTATCTTTTCAGAACGACAACGGATATTTTCGGGCAGCTCTTTCCAATATGGAAAAAAAGATGTGGAAGGCGTAGTGATTAAAATATCGTAGGATTTTCATCCTTAGTCTTTTTATCCAACTATGCTGGGGTCGGTTTTCAGTCTTACCGGATGCAGCTGAATACCAGTATTTTACAAAGAGTGCCTGCCTATCTGACCTCCACCACCCAGATAGTACTGCGTAACCCCTTGGTAAGACTGTTAGTCTGACTTCCGTGCCACTAACTACCTGTAACGACTGTCAAAGATATACAAATGACAGCCGCGACCAACGGTTTAACGTGCTTCGAGGCACGGAGAAAACTCGGTATGTAATGATGGTCACCGATCCACAGACCGACCTTGGCAAGCGCGGCTTTACCTTGAAGATTGACCCGTGCCGCAAGCTGTTATTATTTAACCACGAGCTCCTCATTGCCTTTAAAACTAAACCTAGAGGAATTTTCCACGTTCTCTGCATGACCTTTTAAGGAAACTACTGTCAAATCTATTAAATAAATTCTACTCACACCACAGCTTCAATATTGTCAACAAGGTGTCTCTTTATAACACTTGATAAAGTGCGATGTAAGATAAAGTAGCCATTGTCGTTTCAATTAAAAGCAATAATTCTTTGTATAAGTGGACACAATTGGACGGGTCAGGAGCATGTGGGACCAGGCCTTAAGTGGGATTATGGCTTTACGGAGAGTTTGCGGAACCGCCCGTTTCAAAGTCCACCCGTTTTCTAAGGCGCGAATTATACAGAAACGATGTAAGGTGCAGGCGCGGCGAAGGCGTGGAATTTATAACGAAACGAAAGAACGGCGTGCCTGCGCTGCGCCGCTTAAGATTCACGACAAGTCGCCTACGTACATTTTGTATGAAAACGTTTTAAAGCGGCATCATGCCTGCGCTGCGCCTGCGCCGCGCCTTCGCTTTACGCCGTTTCTGTATAATTCGCGCCAAAGTGACATGTAAAAGAACGCTTGAACAACAGCAGCAGCGTTGCAATTTTCAACTCTCGGGGCTGAGCTGAGGGTTGAAATCTAATAGTGGGATTTTCGTTAACGTTTTGCTTAGTATTTGTCAAAACGAGACTTGGTCAAGACTCAAGCATTACTTATAATTAGATTAACGCTAGGTATTTGATTGGTTGAAACTAATTTTGAAATAGTGAGCTCTAAAGAAACTAAAAGTGAAGATGAAACTTTATAATGATTACATGTAAATGTATGTAAAAGAATGTATATAGTTATGTATGTAAACAATGCGTCTCTCTTCGTATCTGATTAGTGCATTTATAGCTCGGGAACCACATAGAACTACGCGATTCGGTTTTTTAATTAGAGTGGCTAGCTCTTGCCCGCGGCTACGGCCGTATGTAGATTAGAAATGACTTATTATAACATAACATCACGCCTCTAATCCTCGAAGAGTTAGGAAGAGGTGTACCTAACAGTACATCCACATTTCTCCCAGTAATGTTTTAAGTCCCATGTAATAGGGGGCGAGCCTATTGCCATCAACCGGGCAAAATTGTATCCAGACTCCGTGGTTGCTACTGAAAAATGCCCTAAAAATATCTAATCTGACATGGCCTGATGGCAAAACCCAATAACACTTTGCCCGACTTGGGAATCGAATCTAGGACCTCACGCTCAGCAGCCGCACTTGCGACCACGCGACCAACGAGGCAGTCGAGGTTGGAAATTATCCTACAATAACTTGATAAAAGGATCCCATATCTTTATCCAGGTTAAAGGCTATCAGTTGGCCACATTATCACATCATTTCAGTGAAAGGCGTCCACTGCTGGGATTAGGCCTCCCACAAGTGTCGCCACATTGAAGTTTTCCACATTTCATTTAAATCCAGCCTTATAGGCGAGCAAAGGCACAAACAGAAAAACAGACAGGTTGACGGGCAGACAGACTTATAATTTCGAGTTTTAAATATTAGTATGGATGGCGATGTTCTCTGTTATGGTAATTACGGTTAAGATGGCATATTACCCAGTGAGTAGTTGTGAATAATGGCCCCATATGAAGATGATGACATTGTCTTAGTATTCAGATGCATCCGGTTACACTGGATATCATACTCGTAGTTGTGAAAAAGCTAGACAGATCATGATGACATGTTCTGTAATTAGTTAAGATCATTTTTTTTGGGCCTTTTCTGAAAGTCAACAAAAAAAAATGGTACGTATTGCTAGAACTAACCATTTGGAGCAATAGTTAATATGGCGCAAAAGTTGTATGATTGCTCTGAACCAAGTTATACAAGTTCGATGATTCGTCATTTTCATACGTTTATTGATTTCTGAAAGTGCTGGGATACATAAAATAATGATTGATATTGCTACTTTTAGAAAAGGCCCAAAAATGTATGGGGCCGAAATGATCTCCTTTGTGTTTATGTAGGAAGAGGAGCACTAAATAAAAACAGCGGCATGGGTCGATCTACGTGGTTAAGCCACACTAGAAAAGGTCGGTTCGTGGATGAGTTACCATTCATTACATAGTTTAAATTCTGAGTTTTTTCCGTGCCTCTGAAAGCACGTTAAGGCGTTCGTCCTGGCTGTCATCGTTACAGGTTCTCAGTGGCTCGAGAGTCTGACAACCAGTCTTACCAAGGGGTATCGTATTACCCAGTACTAACTGGGTTGTGGAGGTTAGATAGGCAGTCGGCTCATGTAAAATGCTGGTATTCAGCTGCATCCGGTTAGACTTGAAGCCGACCCCAACATAGTTGGGAAAAGGCTAAGCAGATGATGATGCAGATTGCCAAGTCATGCAGTTATGTTGTGTTTATGTAAGTAGTGGTATTACACAATACTAGTAATTACTCTGATAAAACAGTTATTATCAGTATCTACGTATTTCGTATTATCTCGAGAGTTGACCTATGTGTTATGTTTGACCTTTTGATACGATATTACAGTTTTAAAGGAAAAAATATCCAATAAAACGTTTGTCCAAGTTGCATTTCGTTAAAGAGGTGTGAGTTTATGTATACACCGTGACTTTTTAGTCGCCTTACAAAGGTGGTCCACTCAATGTACCCGACATGAAATAGCTCTAGGCGCGATTATTATTTTTTTACCTGTAATAGGCATAAAGAAAAATAAATAATACATAAGAATCAAATTATGAAACATCCTGTTAATGATGTTAACGTGTGAAACGGGGGAACATACCTACCCAGCGCTCGAGTCCAGTATCATCACTCGCAACAGGGTGTTTTAACTACGTCATGCGTCATAATACTGAATAATATTTTTATTTCTAAATTATTAAAATCTCATACACAAATCACATTTACATTGGATATATGAAGTAGGGTGCCGTGGTAAGACGACTAAAAAATCACGGTGTATATGCATATATGTTTTAAGTACTTTTATAAACGCTTTGTCCTTATCATTTTTATATCAGATCAATATATAAAAATAATAATTCTGTTGCCCTTATCCCAATTCATTTGTGGTCGCCGCAGCAAGTCTTCTTCTTCCATACTTCTCTATTGCTCCTCATCTCATCAGACACCTCCTGTCGTGCTATATCATCCTTCACACAGTCCATCCATCGTTTCTTTGGTCTTCCTCTACTCTTATACCCATCCACTAGCATACTGAAAACTTTCCTCACGACATTCTCCTCATTCCTCCACATCACATGCCCATACCACGACAACCGATTATCACACAACTTAATATGAATATGATAACATTTTTTTATTATGTCATTTATGACTATTTATACGACACGTCATGCTAAATGTTTATTTTCAAACTGTGGCAGTTTATAAATCGATGATTATCTGAATAGAACAACAGAGTAGAAACCTTTTTCAGCGGAAATTGAAAACACCTGTTCCTATCGTTATTTTTATTTCTTAGCCGTGAAAGTACATAAAACATGAGCCAATTCACAAAGTACTTGAGTAGTATGACGTGAACTCACGAGTAGCAAGCACTTGCGTACAAGTCTGTACACCAGTTGCTGATAAAATTGAGTGCATTCTGTTAAGAACTGTATCACTGTTTGGTACACCCCCACCGTATACCACCCGGTATACAAAATGCTCACGTACCTTAGGGAACCCACTTATATAAGGTGTATAGGACCCTTCACGAAGCCATCAATTAAGCATTCTGCACATCAAACTAAGTAACTCTACGCAAAAATGATTGCCGGGAAACGACTTTTTTGGGGTGAAAAATTTCGTATTACTGCAGGACTCAATGTAACACACTCAAAACTTTGTGCTGATGCATGCATTGAATAGTACGGGAATCGTGGAGGTATTTAAAGTAAAGTTATAACATTAAAAAGGTATGGTCTAAAGCAAAAGAATTATCGCAATGACAGGGAGAACAACCTTTAGGGTTATTTTTCACCCGTTATGTACCTTAGCGTGTGGTGATGACCATAATTGATAATACAGGGTGTTTTATAGAACTTAGATATCGATACCCATAACGCCTGTGAAGTTTCTCTAGTTATTTTATATTGACCCTGTATAAACAATAGTGATTTATTGTTTCCTAGTCTGTGAGAATGTTCCGTACCATAGAGCGATAAGGGATCCTAATATGTGATGAATTAGGCATACCACATTAAAATAATTTTGTTTACTCAGTAAATTAACTAATGAGTAGCGTTATTTTATAATTAAAATGACAGTAGGATTTTTCCTTATGCTTATTAATTTGATATTAAACAAATCCTGACACCTACATACATACACTCACGCCTTTTTCCCGTGGGGGTAGGCAGAAACCACAATGCGCCACTTGCTACGATCCTTACATACTCCTTTTGCCTCGTCTACGTTCATACATCTTGTCAAACACGCATAATTAGGTATGTCGTTGTATGAGACAAATTTCAATTTTAAATGACAAATTTAAGTTTAAATTAGTTATATAAGTATCCGATATTTGTATGCCTATTAGGTTAAACATAGCGATCCTGATAATCGAATTAGATCTTATTATGTTTCACAAATTAATAATTTGAATTTGAATTTGAGTACTACGCACTTCACCTTTCTGAAGAACCTCACTAATATGGTCAGTGTAATGTCTTACTAGGGCGTCCCCTCCCGGTGTTGCCACTCACATCTACCGTGTAAATACCTTTTGTTAGTCGCTTTACACTCATCCTCTCCACATGCCCAAACCATCTAAGCATACATTTTTGTCACTACATCTTCTTTTAAAACTGACACTTCTTTGTTAGGAACAGGTTGCAATCAGATGAATTGACTCAGGAGATAACCCTTTGATGAAATAGTGATGGTAGAAGAACTTCCTTAGAAATCCCGTAAACTAGAATATACAGGGTTTCTGGTAATATGACGACAATCCGTTAAGGGGATGTAGGTGAGATCATTTGTTGTTGAAAATGACAATTATCTTCAATAGTTTTTAAATCAGAGCTACCAATTCTTCAAAAAATAAATAAATAGGGGTCATCCCTATGACCCCCGTGCAAATGTCAAACATTTTCGAGTAATTTGAATTTTTTTTTTTGATTTGCTCAATACTATGAAATTCGTAACAATTGGTAGCTCTGATTTAAAAACTATTGAAGATAATTGACATTTTATGGTAGATTACTATGTATTGAAGTGTAAGCAAGCAGATAAGAATAATAAAAAAATATTTCATGCATTGGTTTTTTTTATTTACTCGAAAATGGTTGACATTTGCACAGGGGTCATAGTGACTCATTTGGTTGCAAATGAGCTCACCTTAACGGATTGCTGTCATATTACCAGTAACCCTGTATTCTAGCTAGATTATCTTTTAGCCAGAATATTTTCTAGCTAGAGGGTTTCTCAAGGAAGTTAGTTAGGTGGAGTAAAGCTGTGACCGAGTGTCGTCCAAGGACTGGAAAGAGAAGTGTTGGTAGTCTGGCGGCGAGATGGGCAATCGACATTGTTGCTATCACGGGAATATCCTGGATGAGGTTGCTGGACCCAGCAGTGGGTGAAGTTGGACTGTGAATGATGATGAGTGGGTTTCTTCACTATTTCAGATGGATATTTCCATTGCTGTCAGGGTCGAAGGATATTGTTCTTTCAGGTGTATTATTTTCAGATATACACCTACCACTGTCTCTGCATCACCCAAAGGTTGACTGGTAGAAAATGCCTGGCATTAAGTCCGCCTGTGTACTTTTGTGCTTGACGTGTTAAATAAATAAAACTTAATACGAATACTCCTTGGTGTTGCAGGTATACTTAGATGTTTTTACCCATTTTCAAAACATAGGTCATCGGTTCCGTTTGCCAAACAATAACATAAAAATACCCTGAAATGTGTCCACAGCCATCATATTTTCATTATTTTTATCGATGAAGGGTGTTTACTTTGATATGGGAGTGCGTTACAATAATGTAAGTTGAAGGTAGCTCTAGCTTGTAAACTGTGGGTTTTTGCCGCTGTCAATATTGTGCAGTTATTTTAACTCTGACACCAGCAAGCCAATAGCAACCTTAAATTAATGACAATAAAGATCACTGTGATTTTAACAGACTTATTAGTGGCAAAAATAAAAGTAAAATAAGTGTAGAAGTACTGTTAGATGTTTTAAATACTATCGAGTTTACTGACACTGTCTGTCATTTTTCAGCCTTATGCCCTTTGTCATAAAGTTGAAAAGCGATCGACCCTTGGTGAACTCTGGTATTTAGATGATCATTAGGAAATATTGTGTTCAGGTATCTGTTTGATTTTTGATAAAACTAAATTAGTATGACTGAATGTGACCATTACCGTTGGTGGAATGGTGTACTAACTAGACTGAAACCATAAAACCTATTAGGTCAGACTAGACGTCAACCACAAGCACTTGGAAACAGGCCAAAAATAAAGTCTTTTTTATCCTCTAAAGTAGATTTTCCTCTTACTATAAAGGGTGTAAAATGACCCTTAACGAAGGCACTTGTTCTCCCCGTCATTGGGATATTTTTTTTGTTCTAGACCATACCTGGGAACCCTCTAGTTACGGAGATAAAGAGGGTCAAAGTTAGAACTTTTTCACAAGTTTAATTTTTTAAATACATGTTTTTAACGTATGACCTCCACGACCCCCGTACTATTCAATCCATTCATCAGCACAATGTTTTGAGTGCGTTACATTGAGTCCTACTGTTAACCGTGATTTTTCACCCAAAAAAAAGTCGTTTCCCAGCAATAATTTTTGCGTAAAGTTACTTAGTATGATGTACAGAATGCTTGGTTGACGGCTTCGTGAGGGGTCTTTACTACCTGTATGACTGACTTAAGTCAAAGTTGTTCATACGGGCTTTCAAAGCGCCTTTAGGCGATGTCAAGGTTAAGAAGCTTAATAATGAAGGTTACCTAATGAAAGTTAATTACCTACATAACATCCAGACCACCTGAACGCAACGATCAATCGTTAAAAAGTCAGCCCTCACGAAAGTCATTTATAAATCAGTAGTAGTAGGAATGTCCGAATTAAATACAAACCACGCCAGGTGCAATCGATAGTTCGTTCATGTTGTTAGAGAACGGAGGCAGAAGTACAATCTATACTAATATTATAAAGCTGAAGAGTTTTTTGTTTGGTTGAACGCGCTAATCTCAGGAAGTGCTGGTTCGAATTATAATATTCTTTAAGTGTTGGATAGTCTATTTATCGAGGAAGGCTGTAGGCGATATAACATCACGCTACGACCAAAAGGAGCCGAGCAAAATTAAAACAAGTCAGAAGCGGCGGGTGAAACCGCGGGGCACAGCTAGTTTCTAATAACAAGGAAACGAAGAGCTGTAGAGAAAACTAAAGAGTTTCGAAAGGCTGTGGCAACAGAATCTGGCTGTACCTCCTACAGCAATTTAAGGTTTCTTTGACGCTTACTAATTGTACTAGAATAAGGGCCTATTTCACGTTGTCCAAATAGCCACTACTTCACTACATACTATAAAACAAAGTCGCTTCCTGCTGTCTGTCCCTATGTATGCTTAGATCTTTAAAACTACGCAACGGATTTTGATGCGGTTTTTTTTATAGATAGTGTGATTCAAGAGGAAGGTTTATATGTATATATTGCACCCGTGCAAAGCCGGGGCGGGTCGGTAGTACCGAATAAATTCGAAAATGGAACGGAATTTGTATAAAATTATCTGCCAAGTAAGTTAACGGGAACTTAATCGTTGGTGATGAAACAGGCCCTAAGCGTTCTAGTGACATGGTAGATTATAAAAAGAGCTATAGACCGACCGCTTTAATGAGTCCTCCGCCTTGCCCCATCACACATTAATCGTCCACAAGTCGTAACAATATCCCACTTTAAAACCGAATAACCATAATCCCGTAGGTATTACGATACTAATTGAACCAGTACGTGATCAAACTTCAGAATATTTCATTTAAATTGATACCTTCGCGAGGACTCATTAAAGAGGTCGGTCTATAGCGGTGAAGCAAGTTTTGACCCTTCTGGTGACTCTTTGACAAGTGAGTCTTGGAAGCCTCTGAGCTACATCCATCCATTTTCCCCATCGTCATCATCCAAAACCATTTTCATTGTTTCCCTCCTGTTAAGCTGAGCTCTTCAATTTTCTCCAGTTTCGTGTCATCTGATTCATAGGCCGTTGCTATTATCACGTGAACTCATCAAATCATTTCAGCATATTAAACCAAATGAACTATTTAGGCCTTCTAAACAATCTGTCACACGGCACAGGTCACGAAAACACAGACACTCCCCTGAATCGTGCATAATGGTCGACGAGGCACGCGAAATCAGGGGGGGTGGACATGTCGGCCCAAATATTATCCAGGTTTGCTGCGACGGATGTATCTTCTGTCTTTGTCTATCTTTTAGGTACATGGTGACCTAAAATAACGAATATTAATTCGTTTTCGTGACGTCTAAACCGCGAGGTGAAACGGGGAATCGGATGGCGGAAAATAATTTGGGAAAGTGGCCTGAGGTGTCCCTGAGTGACTTTAGTTTTTATATGTAAATAAATGGAAGAGGCAATTTTGCCAAATTCCTTATGGCTTACCGATCGTTATTGGTTAATGGTTGGGATTCTTGTATCTTTGCCAATATTAAACATCGGCGTGGTTTTGAAGAGGCACTGGCATTCAGTTTTTCTCTGATTTAACTGCTGGAAATGATTAAATTGAACCGGAGAGTCGTCCATTTAGGACGGTTCTTATTGTATTTCTAGTTTCCGATAGAAACTATGAAGTCAGGAGTCTAACAGCGGGTTTAAAAAGGCTGTTAATGACAATGATTTCCGATAGGTCAAGTGCTACCTTCGATAAAACCATCTGTCTTTTGCTCTGCAAACAAATTAAACTGGGGGTTAATATCTCTTCTGCTTTTCCTAACTATGTTGTGTTCCCAACTTTTCATCTCATTTCATCATTTACTTGATGCAACAGCCTACCTGACCTCCACAACCCTTGGCTTTTTAACACGATATACCTTGCTTGAACTGGTTGTCAGACCTACGGGCTTCTGATGACCCTTCATGACTGACAACTTGAACTTTATATACCTACTCTAAATACATGAAATTATATAAACAAGGGAGTTCATGTCAATAGTTCATCAGTTTACAATTTGAACTCCTAACCTTTGAAATGGCATTCATACGCAAACGTAGTCATACGCTAGTCTTGCATAACGTAGGTATCTCTTTGATTATTCGTTCCTTAATATAGATAAATACGTCAGAGTGAACGAATATGTGAATGAATGAGAGAAACCAGAACTATAATGACATTATCAGCTATAGTGGCGGAAGTATCGTATAGACCTGATTGGTACAATCCCTTAATCGTTTATGTCAATCATTGCAAAGTTGCAGCTATTCTTGTTCCATCGATCTAGGTCTCGACTATGAATAACGCAGTGTTTGGCTGGAACTCCTACCTACATGTCTTGGAAATTGAACCGTCATGCTGGACAGGCCTGTCGATAATGGACAGAATTATGTTGTCGGGAAAATGGGATGGTGCTTTTATTCTTGACGTAATAATTTTCATTTTGCCCTTCTTTAAAAAAGTTTGGAGAAGAAAGACCTAAGGTTATGTTGAAATAAGCGTCGGGCAGTAGTTGCAGTATTTTGCTGTTAGATTTTTTGTTTAGATATAAGTTTTTTTCCCTCATTCAAGGTGTAAATGTACCCTTCACGAAGCCGTCAACCAAACATTCTGTACATCCAACTAAGTAACTCTACGCAAAAATTAGTGTTTACATCTCATTCCATATTATTAAATGTAGTATGACTTTCGCATTGCATTAGCCATTATTATCAGTATCTGTATTTACTTTTAACAAATCAAATATGATAACCGGACTTCAAAGTTGTATTGAGCAGTTTGTCCTACATTATAAATAAACAAATAATATTATCAAGTATGTAGTCATTTAGTAGTATGTTTTGTTAGATTTCATTGGATTTTTTTGAAGAGTTCTAATCGTTACCGCGGTCCATGGGTCGAAGTCTGGCGCCTGATTTGAAATGAGACTTTGCAAGAAGCTTTATAATAATACATAACATGACGTTTGTAATCTCCAAAGGGTTAGACAGAGGTGTACCTAATAGAGTACCCATATTTCGCCAGTTATGTGTAAGTCCCAGTGGCGAAGGTTCCGTAGAACTCGATTCCTGCTGGCTTCCCTTTCAAAAATGCCACAGTCAGTATTCTATGTAAGTCCCATGTAATAAATAAGGTGCTAGCCTATTTCCATCAACCGGGCACGAATTTAGATTTCAAAGCGGCTACTGAGAAAATCGTGATGGAAAAATTCATTAATACTTTGACTTTTTTTTTTTTTTTTCGGATGGGAAATCATCAAATGACTCCCCCCACTCTGGGCGGAGCGGTAGGGAGTGTCAGCTTTGTACTGACTAAAACCCATCCATGTTCCTTCTTTGCCCTTTGTATTCCAGAGCCACGGTATCTCTTTCGAACAGTCCCGCAGCCCCGGCAGGCATCGGCCCTTGCAGACCCCTACATACCTACTTTATTATCGTCGTTAAGACTACAGCTGCAAATCCCTTATTAGCCTATTACAACACTCAGACTAGGGGTGGCCTATAATTTGCTGAAGCCCACTCAAAGTGAAACTACACGCATTAGTAGTTTTTAATAACACCTACGAGAATTACCCTGATGGGTTGATGACAGACTAAACCCCGGTCTTTAGTCAGATATAATAGTCCCCTCAGGGTGATATCGACCATGTCGCATAAATGCAGTGACATTACTGTGTACAGGAGGTCAAACGTCAGTAGTAACAGAACCAGTATAAATTGGCCTCTTATTATATTGAAGCTTCGTATAGCTGTTCTCACTTGAAGTTAGCTGCGAGTGAAGGTCTGCGCGAGTGACGATGCGTCCTCTGCGCCCCACTGATACCTAAAATTGTGCCTTGCGCAGCTTTTCGTTAGAGTTTGAACCGTAATGCCTGCGCTGATCGTCACTCGCAGCTAACTTCCGAGCCGCCATGAAGTTTGAACAGAACTATACTACGCTAAGCCAGCTAAACGTGCGTTCGATTGTACTTGTTACATTTACGATGCGCCAACTTAGGGGCACATTTGTGAATCGGACACAGTGGGGTCAGGGATACATTCCATGTGCGACGACTATTAGGTTGATATCGATTTTATGATGTAAAATAAAATATAACAGAAACTCTTATTGGAGTGATATAGCCATTTTAGCCCAAAACTGAAAAACACGGTGTAAGCATTTAGATGAGCCCCTGTCTAGATAATTTTCGTCGGTTTTTGAAAATAAAACAGGAAAATGTCGGTAGGAAAGTTTTGAGTATGAATGTGGATGGGTATAAGAGTAGAGGAAGACCAAAGAAACGATGGATGGACTCGAAGGATGACATGGCAAGAAAGGAGGTGTCTGATGAGATGACCAGTAATAGACAAACATGGAAGAAGTAGACATGCTGCGCCGACCCCAAATGAATTAGGATAAGGGCAGGAGAGTCATATTGAAAAAATCATAACGTGTGGAACAACTGATTAAAAAGCTCGACGAATTTCCAGGCTGAATGGCGGAAGAGGAAAATGAATAAAGAACTAATACCAAATATTATTTTGGTTTCAGTTGATGACTACTCGAGTGTTTCTGTAAACATCTTAAATTACTTTTAGATACACAAACAGTGTTGAGTTAATAGTGTGAAGGCCGGGTGAGGAAGACATGATTAAAAATGTAAGGTAATTGCCGTGCGGCCGGCGAAGGATCGATCTCACATTTCACAGTGGATTTGAAAGACACATGGTATTTTAGTGATCGGAATCGTTCAGGTGATACTTGCACACTTACAATTAGTGTCAAATAAGTGGTGTCAGGTTGTCATTTTATAAAATAAATTTTGTGGAGATGGACTACTCACGAAGTTAAAGCAGCCATTATCATCTCGAAGAAGAAGGTCTCGAGCCTCAGTTTTTGAAGAGAGTGATCTCGGCTGTCATCCCCGCGAGAGCGAGTGTGAGCCACCACCGATAGCTTTGCCCACAGCTGCAGAGTCGGAGGGATATGACAGCGAAACCGTCCCAGAGATGACACAGGCGGAGAAGAGCGCTCTGCCTCGGGGCTGGATGGAGTGCCTGGCCGTGCTCTAGTTGTCGCACTAAAAGAGCTGGAGTCCCCACTAAGGGGAGTCTTCTCAGATGGAAGGCTGGTCGGCTGGTTCTACTTAGGAAGGCGGGGCGCCCGATGGACTCATCGTCCGCTTATCGGCCCATAGTGCTGATGGACGAGGCGGGCAAGATGCTCGAGCGAATAATCGAAGAAGCAGTTGAATAAACCATTATTCGACTTGGTGCGACAGTCTATCTGATCTCCACAATCCATATACTGGGTAACACTTTGTCCCTTGGCAAGACTATCGAGCTTCTGACTACCCGAAACAACTGTCAAAGATCTACAAGTGACAGCCGAGACCAAAGCTGCCATCACAACTGAAATCCTTAAAGCCTTGTTTCACAGCATTGAGGTCTGATGATTGGAAGACGTCAAAAATGTTCAGATTCCTACTTTCAACATCTCAACAATTAAGAACATTTTCTCGTTAGATTGATTAAACTTCACCAGACAAGCAGGTGTGCACTGGAAAACGAAAGTTGTCAAATTGCAGAATGAACCTTGGATGTATGCCAGGAAAATGCGGGCAAACTATTATAAGTATTTTATTTATTTAAATTAAACGCCAATTTTTCAACAAGCAATTTGTGTTTAACCAATCAAGAGTCGGACACTGACTTCAAAATATTAAGATAAGTGAGATTGATTAATAATAAACAACTTTTGGATGTTTATTTTTTACTTTTTGATTCCATCATCATGAAAGCTAGCATAAAAGAATCTATAAAATATTATTTATTTATTATTTATTTATTTATTTATTTATTTTTTTTTTTTTATAAATGGGAAAGTCCGTATTTCTGTCTACCTGTTCACGCCAGTTAAAACAAAGCTTACCTTACTACCAGGATCATAAAGTTTAGTTAGCGCTATAACTTCAAAGTGTGACAAAGGTCAAAGGTGACGGAAATTTCCTAAGGTGATAAGTGCTAAAATACCTAGACAAGAGGCAATAACCTTACAAAGCGATACGTATTGTACAATGACTTTTAACAGAATAAACAGAAGTTTTTCGGTAGCTACAAACAAATTGGAAGGGCACGTGTTCTTCCCGTCTTTGTTGGAACTTTGACATCTAAAGGTATCGTCCAGAACAACAGTTTTTTTTTTTTTTTTTGTTTAGTTTTAAGTTTTTGTTTTTTTTTTGTTTTTTTTTTTTGTATTATTTTTGTTTTTATATTGTGTGCGCTTGTGGCATGTGCCAAATAAATGTATTTTCTTTCTTTCTTTCTTTCTTTCAACAAAAACATCGCAACGACGCGGACGGGGAGAACAAGTGCCTTTCGACTTTGTTAAGGGTCTTTGAACACCCACGATGCTAAAGCAACCCGATGATGATGATTTTTACTTTTCTATTATGGTTACCGCTGACAGATTGTCACTTATCTAGACCCTTTTTTTCAGATGGGCAATCATCAAATGACCCTTCTCGCTCTGGGCGGAGTGGAAGGGAGTGTCAGACTTGTACTGACTAAAACCCATCCATGTTCCTTCTGTGCCCTTTGTGTACCAGGGCCGCGGTATCTCTTTCGAACAGTCGCGCAGCCCCGGTTGTCCAGACCCTTAGGTAGCATTACTCTTTTGCAGTTCGTTAAGTTAAGCTATTACAGACTTACATCTCTAAACTGTGCAATCCCAGCTTCACCCAGCTCGTACATGGAGACGTATGCTGCCTCGGGTTGCACGAACAGCTGGCACAGCACCATCTCCTCACTCCGGAACATCCCCCCCATATTGACTATTTACCTGGAGAAAAAAAAAAGTTGGAAAATTAAAAGATGTAAAGCATTTATGTATTTCGGAATTAACGCAGCCAGGTTTTTTAAATCGTAAGTATCATCTTGAACTAGTTTGAACAGCATATTTATTTTACAACACGCCTGTAACCCAAGAAGGGTAAAGCAGAGGTGTACGTACACCCAGATTTCACCAATTATTATTGAAATTGATTATATCTTTAATTGTATGTTATTCATTGGCTCTTTGATCTTTATTAGCCTGGGTCATTATTTATGTGTTGTGTTATTTCTGTAGGTATGGGTGCATTGCAATTCGTTAGGAGATTTAATATGAGTCGAGGGCAATTAGTCAGATACTATTTTGAACCTAGTAATTTTCAGCAGCATTTTGCCTTACAAAAATCAACATCAAATTCAAATTCAAATTATTTATTTGTGAAACATTGGTACAATATAATAAGATCTAATTCGAATATCAGGATCGCTATGTTTAACCTGATAAGCATACAAACTTTAGACACTTATAAAACTAATCTCTGCTCTTCTCTTCTCTATCTCTTTTCTATCTCTTCTCTACATATAATAAAATCGTTAAAATCCGGTCCAATGTTCCGACTTGGCGCAAAAACTACTGCATAGATCCTGTTCAAATTTTGCACAAGTATCTGTAATAGGCTTCTTCAAATGTTAGGCTATATATTATCACGCTACTTGCTTAAGGGGATGAGCAATATTGCATTATGTTAGTATTATTCAATTGTTTATCGTTTCAGCCATGATATGCGTAACAACGTCTATTTCAAAGTATTTGTCAGCGAAGCAAATAGATAAGTGGTTTCATGACCGCTTTACGTGCATCATTTCGCAAGTTCGATCCCCAGTAAAATTATACTTTTTGTAGTTGGTTGTAATTTTTTTTGATAGAGATTATTATTAATTATTTTATCTATTTTATGTATATTTTTCCACGAGAACGAAGTCGCGGGCAACAGCTAATTTAAAATAAAATAAAATTCAAATTATTATTCAAAATAGTTAAATATCATAAATCATTCAAATTAAATTAAATATTATTAATCACTCAAATTAAATTATATAATCACCCGTAGATGGAATTTATCATCATTTTCAGAACATGTCTTTCACCTCATAGTTACCAATCCACTAACTAACTAATAAAAAAACATGTTCAATTTGCGTAATAACAACCATTATACGGTGACCATCAGTGCACAGCGGCCCCTCTGACCTAGCAACGTATCACTTCCCGTCTATTACATTGCCTCTAATCTGCCTGGCAACACGACCAGCCTCAACGAACTACTGCCTTCATACTTGTGGACCACAAACAGGGATCAACTTTAAATAGACGGCTTATGTGGCCAGGATCTTGATTTGACGGATGCAGGATACTGTAATCATAAATTTAGACGAGGCCTGAATCTGTGCTGGTTTGTGTTGATATTCAAGGAGTGTCTTTTGTATTCAGACACTGCCATCGTATCGGAATGAGCATCTGAGAATAGATCATAATATGTAGCTGACAGCTCGTGACAGCGAAAAAAAAATTTATATTCTGTTTTTGGAGTCTTATCAATCTGTACAGTATAAAAGGTGTAAACGGCCTATTCACGAAGCCGTCAACCAAGCGTTCTGTACATCAAACTAAGAAACCACTAAGGTTCCCGATGGAAAACCGAATAATGCTTTGCCCAAGATGGCAATCGGTCCCAAAACCACCCCCAGACCAACGAAGCCGTCTAATACAACAGCATCTGCCTAGCCTTTTCCCAACTACTACTACACTCCGAGACACGGAGGAGTCTCGATATGTAATGAACGGTCACCCATCCACGGATCGGCCCTGTGCGACTGTTACTATTTAGCCATGGGCTCCTTTAATGCTGTGAATCTAATTACAGAGAGTAACGAATAGGCGTATTGTTAAATTTTGAGTATACCTATATGTCTTGTTCTATTTTCGCCGTGGAGGCTACGACGGCAGTTGTTCTGTTTAACACATTGATGGTAGTTGCTTGATTGGCACCGGGTTGGGCGTTTCAAGGTAGGCCTTTTCAGGTAAATGTGTTTGTTAAAATACACAGTTTTTAAACCATTTTACCAAAATAAGTTTTCTACCATTTGATAGTGCTTGTGCGATTTGTTTCAGTGACAATGACTTTTGTTTTGACAATTCAACAACATTCATTGAAGAATCGTTTGCGCAAAAAAATCGTCTGCTCGACAGCAAGAGACTTTCAAACTTACAAATTAATGGATAAAGGATTTCTTTCAAGATTCTTCGGATTGTGAACGAAATTGTGTTACGGAATTGGGGTGCTTTTGAAATTTTATAAACTTGTCCTGAGTAACATAACATCACGCCTATAATCCCCGAAGGGTTAGGCAGAGGTGTACCTAATAGCACATACGCATTTCGCCAGTTACGTTTAAGTCCCATGTAATAGGGGGCGAGTCCGACCCGGGAATCAAATTCGTACTTAAATATTTATGTTCGTTATACTTATGTTCTGTTTGTAAACAAACCCAGCTTAGCATAATTAAATTAATTTTGTACGTAGGTAGGTACTTAAAGTTTATTGATGATACATTAACTTTACGTGGCTGGACATAATACCTTCGGAATTTCCTGCTAGTAAGCCTTAAGTAGGTAGAAATAAAACACTCAAAGGTTTCCTTACAAAACAGATACTAGAATCTTAGTTAATTACACATAATTACGTAAAACAATTGGTTAAACTTCATAATAAATTCACTATCCCAACTATTATAATTGTTGGATGGGCTTCCACTCTAACCGGATGCAGCTGAATACCAGTGTTTAACAACATTAACATGGAGCGACGACTTATGTGACCTTCACAACCCTGTTCGTACTGGGTAATGCGATAGCCCTTAGTAAGACTAATTGCATTTTCAGAATTTCGGGCCACTGTAACGGCTGTCAAAGACCTACAATTTAAAGCCGGGGCCAACGGTTTAGCGTGCTTTCAGAGACATGAAAATTCGGTATATAATGGGTCATTCGGTCGGTATGGAAGATCAACCAGAGCGGCTGTTATTATTCAGCCACGGAGTCCTAAACTTCCTAAAACTTCATAATGAATTGAGAGCCATAAATAAAATAACGTATCGATGTAGAATTAAGGTATAGAATATTCTAGACTTAGCCTGAAGGTCGAGGTAAATGGTATAAATGGCCGTCGTTTAAGTGCCATTAATCTTTGAACTATTAGAGCTAAACTTACATGGTAAATTGCCGCTTCATAATTTATTGAACAGCATTGAACTTGACCAATCATTGAGTAAATGTTCCAATTATAAAAAAGAGACATACTCGTATTAATAAATCAAAGTATGTGGAGAAACAACACTTTTTAAACGTCAAATTACATAAGGATTTTCATTTTTTCTCGCAGGTTTTGCTAGTAGAAATTTCTTTTGAAATAAGCTATGCCTTTGTACTCTATGTTATACTATGACGTTTCCTTATTCTCTCTAATGTGTATAAAAGCTTAATAAATAAGGAATTCCGTTAGTGTCGCAACAGACTCCCAGATTTTAGATTCAAAGAAAAATCATGTCGTGGGACATAATCAAAAAATTCTTCATTTTCGGCTTCTATTCTCGGATCGTAGGCATTTACTACTATGTTCTGTATCTATCAAAGTTATATAAATCCTCATGATCATAGATCGTAATCACTCTGCCCATCTGAAGTTGAACCGGTGCAAACTGGTAAAAATAGTCTTGTAGAAGCCATGCAAAGTGGTGCATATGAACATAAAATCGTATTTGCGACCATGGCAACAAGGTTGTTATGATTTCCTGCCCGTCACTAGTTTCTTCCGACTATATTTGTCTTGTTCTGATTGGAAGTGGTATACTTACATTTGCATACCCACATTTCGTCAGTGAAGATTAAGTCTCAGGCAATATTAATAAATGATTGTTGATATTACGGTCCCGCGTGACGAGAACCTCGTGAAAGCAGAGAAAGATAAGCAATTCAAGTTTCTAGATATGGCTCGTGAGGTTGTCGACATGTGGGACGTGAGTACAGCAGTCAATGAGCTGATAGTCGTTTCGGCCAATGGCTTAATAGCCAATAGCCTCGAATAACATCTGATGAGGCTCTCGCTTGGCAGCTGGATCAAAGGCTTGATTCAGGAAGCAGTTATTCTGGACATAGCGCGCATTGTTAGGAAGTTCCTCTCTCAAGAGCCCTGACCACCGGTAGCTTGGACAAAACAACATTTAAAAAAAAATAGTAGCCACTATTTTTTTTATTTTTTAAATTATATTTAATGTGTATAAGAATGAATAAATTAAAATAACAATAGTCCTCCAGACTCCGTTTTCGGTTACGGCGGCCATTCTTAGCGGAGATTAGCCATCAGCGCGGAAGATATCATAATGCACAATTGTGTGCGCTAACGCAGGTGCACTCTCTGTTCCCTCAAACTCGTAGTCCGATGGGACGGCAATCAGACTCGACCGGAGGGAGATCAAGCCCAGGACCAACTTTCCGAGGTACGGGGGTATCATACTGCCAACTTCCAAACTCTGGGCTATTATTGAGAAATGCTTAGTGGTGGTGCTTCACACAAAGCAAAGACAATCTCTGCAGAAGGGGGTTGATGGACGGCTCAGACCTCAAGTGCGTATGCGGCGTCTCCCCAAAGACAATGACCCAAATTCCATCTTGAACCGCTTCTCGCGCCTGATGATCTCCTTACTGCATAACCTTTGAAGTTTTTGTCATCAATATGCTATGAAGAAGACTATACAAACAAACATTAAGTCTCATGTAATAGAGGGCAAGTGTCATCAACCGATCACAAATTTAAGACTCAGGCTGCTACGAGAAATTGCTGATGGAAAATTCCAACAGCACTCCCGACCAGGGAATCGAACCCACTGACTCGTGACTGTCTTGTTGATCTAGTGCATGGAAAATAACTACTGTTTGTTTTTGGGGGTATTCAAATAATAATACCTAACTAACTCTCCGCGTAGTTACCACTCATAACACGAGGTCTTCATAAGTGAAGTGCTGATCCCTAATTGACTCCTATCACTTGTCGAGAATTTTATGATGTTATTTCGCAATTTTTCCATTCGTTCCCAGATCATCCAACAAATTAATTGGTCTTAGACAAGGACAATTAAGACAAACAGTAATTATAACGATAGTGATAATTTTCTCACACACATCTAAGGTTATTAGGATCAAGATTGGTGTTTTTTTTTTGTTTTTTTTTTGTTTTTGGCTTGGGTCTGCTAATGACCAGCAGTCATAAGAACAAAATTGGGACTCCTATTAAGTAGTAACGATTTCGTTTCGGATTAAACGGTTATGCTTTGAGATTTTAATATAATTGGTCACAGTTCTCAGTTTATTTTTCTTATAGTTCCACTGCGGCGCATTAGTTTGTCTTGGCAATATTTTAGTAAGTAAAGCCGTTCAAAACTCAAAATGATAGTCTGTTAAATTGTTTGTTTTTTATTACGTACGACCTGGAAATCAAACTCAGGACCTTAAGCTCAGTAGTAGTGCTTGCTACCACTATACACACGAGGCAGAAGATGATATACTGATAGGGGCCTATATCCCACATTACATCTGTAGCGGTTCTTAGCGATTATCACACGGAGGTATAAAGTTTCAGCGTGCATCTAGTTGATGCTCGTTACGCACTAGACTGCGCCCACGCACTTGGATGCCGACAGCCCGACAGCCCGACGGTCCAGACATAATGCAGTGGCCTTGCGACATCTTTTATTATTATAGCTCGCCGAGACCAATGTACTTCTTAGAAATGTGGCTCTTTTGCTTCAGACGTTTTTGTTTTAATGTCTACAATCGGTCTGAGTTTGTCTACCAGATATTAGACATTGACATAGTCTTTGACTAAAAAGGAATTAAGGTCCTGACAAACTGCGGACTGCCTCCGGAATCCGGATTCTGAGAGTATCTATCAGTGTCTGGTACATACCGGTTAGACTCAACGTTTAGTGCACAGTCTTTGTAAAATGTGAAAACTTTGAAAGACTTCAATGTTCTGAATACTTTCAATACTGATGAATTCTTTACACTAACTGTTGATATTGATGCCATAATGTCTGTTTGCTAGTATATTCTTATTATTGAGGTAGGATCGATCATAGTCATACAGATATAATTCTTTGTTTCTTTTTCGTTTGGTTAGTGTCTAACCTGGTGTGAGACTTTTTATGCCGCCCATGGGCCTCTCACTTGGCTTTACATGCCGTCGAGAAATATCTCTCGGGCATGCTGGTTTGGATTCAGGTATAATGTGTCTCTCAAATTAGAACCTAGGGGCCAGTTAAGGGCCAAAATCTGCTTATTTTCGTATGCATTAGTTAGTGGCCTTAATCGATTCTATTCGATAACTACACATATGCGTGATCGAGCAAGCATTACTAGTATGAATGCCAAAGCACCACTTGAAATCACGTTCGCTCTAAATATTCTACTACACAAGTACTTGAATTATTTCGGCTACGTTTCTAAAGTCTCTTGCTTTCTAAATATAAATATTTTAATTTCAAGGCCGCGTGTAATTAACATTTCAAATCCACCCTTCGCTTGGCACTGAAATTACTAAGTTAGCAACAAGTCAAGGGTAGGTCCTGATTAAAGATAGACATTTTTCGCCATGCTAGCTTTTAGCTTTTTAATAGCTTATTCGAGTGCTGAGTGGTGAGGCCTACCTCACCTCTTTTGTTCTATGCCTCCCTGGTATGCGCGAGTTTCAACCAGGCCTTATCCATCTTCTTTAGAATGTCATCCACCCAACCCATCGGGTTGTTAGTTGGCCTGGCCTTGACTTTTAACATGCGTCAATTGCGTAGGATCAATATTTTATTTAAACTTTCCATTCATTTACACATTTTGCCGTAGTAGCAATGTACTACCTTAATAAATTAGGGCTCTTGATTTCTGATATATTGGTAGTTCATCAATATGAAGTTAGTATAGGAGCTTTCACCGGGGCCAAAAATATTCATCGGGAACGATGGGTTTTTAATAGTCATAGTGAATCGGCCCTCAATTTTTGAATTACTACTCAAACAGGCCATTTCTTTTTTAATTGGTCATAACATTGTCATTATCGCATTGTAAGATAATTAAAGATGGAAATTGATTGCATCGGTCGATAAGGCACTGAAGGAGGCTCCATTCATCAGTAATGATGAAAAGTTAAAAATGTATTGGACTGACAGGCAGAAACTACAAAAGGTCACCTGCCACGTTCCTTACATACTCCTAGCACATCGTCCACGTTCATACATGTGGTCCTAAACGCACGCCAGTAGCGAGTACGCCTGGTCTTTCTGAAGAACCACACCAATAATGTCACAGGTACGGAATACTTACGTCAATTCAGGTGGAAGTTGATGTAGAAATACGGAATGCTTCGAAAATTATTCTCACTTGTCTAGGCTTTTAACGGTGTTAATCAATAAAAGCAACGCATTTCAGATAGGCTGATTGTTCAAAATTTGTTTACATGTAAATGACTTAATGGTTTTTATGTGTGAAGTGTCTCCATTGTTTAAGGTGAGAGCACTCATGCTTTCTAGTTATCAAAATTATTCTATTTGTTATATTACAGAACAAGTACTACTGCTACTAATATTGCGGTTATGACTGAGCTATCCTTTTTTGAGTTGGATTTCATTGGTAGTCTATCAAGATGTGGTTGGACATCAGTCGAAAAATTACACAAGAACACGCATATTTTATACGAAGGGTTAGGAAAAGGTACCTAAATACAGTACAGTACATAGATCTAGAAATTATATAGAATTACTATTCGTAGAAATTGTAAAAAAAGGCTGTTTGAATACCGCTGTCCTGAAAGATGGACGGAGAAGGTATTGGATTGAAAAGTGTCGTAAAGTGTTAGGGGACTATGGACCAGTGTAAAGAGCTTCTTCTAGACGTTATCGTGTGGTTAGTGCCTGGTGTCAGAGATTTTATGACGCCCATGAGCCTCTGACTTGGCTTTACATGCCGTCGATAAATCTCTAAGGCATGCTGGTTTCCTCACGCTGTCTTCCTTCACCAAAGCAAGTGATAATTATACAATACGCATATGAATCCGAAAAATCAGAGGTGCGTATCTCAGGTCGTGACATTTGACTTGGCATTCCGACGGTCACACCACTAGGCTATCACTGCTTAGTGTAACGATAAGGAAAGTTAAAGAGAAGATTTTTCTACCTCTTGTTTAACAAGCAAAAGATTCTATCAAGTAAACACAAACAAACAACGACCGTTTATAGACACCGCATGGCAATTACTACTGCGTTTTCCAACCGTACCATTTGCATCATCAAGAAGTTAATGATCCGGCAAAAATAACGAATGGTTGCCGTGTGAACGGGCCGTGTGTGTATGGTATGGAGTCCTGAGCACCCACGTGTCAGATTGTGGGCAAATGTTTGAACAGAAATAGTAACTACGTCTTCTACGTTATGTTACGTAGTCTTACGATTAGCTACGATCTTATGTGCTGTTCAATCGGATGTAGGGTTTATTTTTATGACTATAGATGTGGTTTTACAAGAATAGATTTTTACAATCTCTTCCGTTTGAGATAATAATTCAGTAGCAACAGTTTCTTCAGTGAATAAGGTCGTTAATTTGGGTCGCAGTCACAGGTGGGATAATAATTATTTGTGTAGCCTATAGAGAGCTGGGTGTTTGTACATGAGAGATTTATATCTGTAAACGCACCCACGATTTAGAAGAAAACTTCGTGTGTACACAGCTTTAACAGAAAGCAGAAAAAACTTGTGCCAAACGAAAGCTAGAATTAACGAAAAGGTTATTGTTTGTTTAAGTGATTCTGATTACGAAACACGAGCGGTATTTTAGTTTTTTCTTACTGTTTTATTTTCTCTGTAGCTACAAGCTAGGATTATAGAAAATGTTATGTTAATCAAGTACTGAGGTTGTACATGCAATGACCTGGCGGGTGATTGACATGAGTTAACTGAGTAGGTGACATAACTCAATCAATTAAGAATGAAGTGGCGAAGGGCGAGACACGGAGCTAATAAAACCTATTGTTTCTGAGGAGCTCGTGGGTAAATAATAACAACCGTTTGGGTCGATCTTCAGGTGGCTGGGTTACCCATTACATACCGAGTTTCCTCTGTGCATTTCAAAGCACGTTAAGCCGTTGGTCCCGGTTGCCATTTTTAGATCTTTGACAGTCTTTAAAAGTCAGTGGCCGAACGTCTGACAACTAGTCTTACCAAGGGGCATCGTATTACCTAGTACTAACTGGGTTGTGGAGGTCAGATAGGCAGTCGCTCTATGCAAAATACTGGTATTCAGCTGCATCCGGATAGATTGGAAGCCGACCCCAACATCATGATTGGAAAACTGTGAGTTAGAACTCACAAAAATGCTTGGGATGGTGGGGAACTGAAGCTGATACATTACATTCTGCTTTCTCTAAAGCACCAGTTACAACACGAACTGGCAACTGTTATAGAAGATGACAAATAGTTCAATAGTGTGAGGAATCTTATGGAAGAAGAAAACATGTTGCGCCGACCCCAGGAAACGTGGGACAAGGTCAGGAAGATGATGATGATATGGAATGAAGATTAGCATACCTCGATGCCTCATCGACTGTCTCGTTGGTCTAGTGGTCGCAAGCGCGACTGCTGAGCATAAGGTCCTGGGTTCGATTGCCCGGTCGGGCAATGTGTTATTGGGTTTTTCCATCTAGAATGTCTCAGTAGCAGCCACGGGGTCTGAATTTGAGCCCGATTGATGGCAATAGACTCGCCCCCTTTTACACGCGACTTAAACATAACTGGCGAAATGTGGGTGTACCATTAGGTACACCACTGCTTAATCCTTCGGGGATTACAGGCGTGATGTTATTAACATACAGTAAGGTTTCTACCCATGTCTGCTCAGGGCGTGCCGGACACATACGTGAAATAAAATATTTCTATTAAAACAAATTGAATTGTTTTGTTTACTATGACTTTAAAAGACTATATCGATGATCATAAAGAATGATATATTACAAGCAATTTGTCAAGTGTCTTTCATTAAGATTAATGTTAGGCATTCAAAGTATCGAAGTCGTATCATTAGCTATGTCGATGATATGCTAAAAGTATCCATTGAAGTAATTTATTAGTCTTATTGATAATGTATCAAAAAGATTTAAGAAGGATGTGCTAAGGCTAATGAATATTTCATGAAAAACTCATTAAATGAACTTAGAGGTTTGTATTGATAGTTTTAATGATTTTAATTTTGTAAATTCATACGTGTCACGGGGTCGAATCATACATGGTGTAAACAGACCCTTCACATATCCGTCAACCAAGCATTCTGTACATCAAACTAAGTAACTTTACGCAAAAATTATTGCTGGGAAACGACTTTTTTTTTTGGGCTGAAAAATCACGTTTTAAGGTAAGACTCGATGAAAAGCACTCAAAGCATTATGCTGATGGATGGATTGAATAGTACGGGGGTCGTGGAGATGTGTAAAGTAAATCTTACATTAAAAACATGTATTTAAAAAAATACTTGTGAAACAGTTGGAACTTTGACCCCCAATATCTCCGTAACTAGAAGGTTCCCAGGTATGGTCTAGAACAAAAAAATTATCCCAAAGACGAGGAGAACAAGTGCATTTCGGATATGTTAAGGGTCTATTTACACCCTTTATTTTGTTCAACATACGGCCTGACAATAAAAAATGTAAGAACATCTGAATTTCGCCGGCTTCACTGGGGCTTCCCCCTTAAGCTTTTGACCGCCAGAGCATAAACGCACGCGCGTGCCCTCAACGCCAAGCCACAATTTCACCTACCAGTTTGCACATATTTGTGTCGTTTGGTGTAGAGGGCACGCGTTTGCTTGTCACTTATACGTGACTATGGCGGTCAAAAGGTTAAGCACTGGCTTCATAAAATAGGACGTCAACTTTAACTCCCGATGAATGTGATGTGCTGGATGATAGTCAAATCGGCGAATGAAGGAAATCATTTTGAGGTAACCGGCATGTTGTAGAAACAAAATTAGGAGACATTGCGCCATTCACTAACCTGTACGTCGAAGTGTCGGGTTAGCCCGCGAAATTCAAATTATCTTACGTTTTCTGCCATTTGCAGGTCAGTGACAGGCTGTATGTTGGACAAAATATGGTTCGTGACCAAATTATGGACATGGTTATATATTCAAATGTATGTAAGGGGTCGGTCCCTCCCGCTCTGCCTGGGTGGGAGGACTCATTTGATGATTTTACAACGTTAAAAAAAAATACCACGATAAAAAAGGGGTCGTCCATTAATCACATGATGTTGTTCAGCAACTTTTTGACCCCCTCTGCCCCATGGTGATACGTGTCACCACGGTGTTAGACTACCGCTTCCCCCTGCCCAAAATCACGTGTATTTTTTTTGTACAAAGTATCTTAAAAAACGCAGAATATTATCTTTAATACAGGTTAACAGGTATAATCTAATTTAATTCTGGAAAAGTAAGCACCGTGATAAAAATGTCAAGGTCACGCACCGCTTTTCGGTTTAGAAATCACGCGTTCAAAGAAAAAATAAATACACGTATCGATATCTAACTACACCTTAGTGATATTTCGTGATTTTTTGCGAACCCTTTCGAGGCTCACGTGATTAATGGATGACCCCTAAGGTTCCTACTTGGAATATTATAGGGACCGAGTTCATGGTCGACTTTTCAACCGTATAACTAAACGTGAAAAGTGGCACACCGTCAGTGAATTCGAAGATGTAAAGAAAAGACATGATGAATCATAAACTTTACAAATGTACGTAAGTGTATTTTACACTGACAAAATTAAAACAATATAATTAATGTTTTACGAAACACACGATTATGAGTAACAAGTAATCGGAAACCTGCACGAAATGACGTCACAAATGATAAAGACAAAATGCAGTTTTTTTTTAAATTACCTTTTTTATTGGGCGTGTCAGTAATATTGTGTTCGTTGTGACTGACGGCGCATGAAACTTTGTTTTGCGTGCAATTCATGCTATTGAGCTTGTTAATAACCAAAGAGACGTGGTGTATGATGTATTGGTGCTTATGCTTTTTGAGACTTGACTTGACTTGACTTAAGATTTCGCTTTGTGTGAGTCTAACCTATATAAGGTCTAACTATTCATACACGAAATATTTTCAGAGAATTTGTCTAACAAAGCCATTTCAAGAGATTTTTTTTTCTAAGTATAATTAAAAAAAAAAAAAAAAATTACTTAACCCACAAAATAAATTCTGGCTCCTTATTTTTGAACATCCATTACGCTAGTTTACTACGTCGTATTTACCTATTGTCATTGTTAGGATATGGGAGTAAAGGTTTTATGTAGTCTCAAAAAAAATTTAGAATTATAGTAATTTCGTGAAAAAAAAACACTCTGATCAATTTTTTTTTCGCTGCTATGGTGACTTTACGACTTATAGAAGTTACTCTTAAAATATTTCGTGTATGAAAAGATATACCTTATAGACCTTAGCATAGTGATAATAATACAGGGCTCCCTGTGTGATGAGATTGCCGTAATCCACCACGTGGGACCCAGTGAGAGATGGTGGGTGTCACCTGTCTTCCAATTATTGTTGGTTCCAGGGCCGGTTTATGTACGATGTTTTCTTTTACCGCTGCAAGGGCCATGTAATAAATTGCACAAAGAGCAAAGGACTGGCAGGTAAGAAAACTTTGACATAACAAAACATCACGCCTGTAATCCCCGAAGAGTTAGGCAGAGGTGTAGCCAATAGCACACCCACATTTCGCCAGTTATGTTTAAGTCTCATGTAATAGGGGGCGAGCCTATTGCCATCAACCGGGCACTTAAAAAACCTTTTAAACTGTGTCAAATTATATTAGAGTTCTTATGGCTATGATAATCCTGGACACCTGATGATCAAAGTAAAATGAAATGTGGGAGCGATAACGCAAATCAACATTGAGCAAGCGTGTTGTTCGGTTTTATGTAAGTACTAAATAAATCAAAATAAGCAATATGAAATGCAGTAAAACAGTTACCTACAGGCTGCTATGGTTTTCGTTTGTAATGTAACCAGGTCAGTAGGTCTCAAACAAATATTCGCTAAGGCTGTAATTTTTTTGCCAGTCGCTTAATTTAAAATATTTTTTCGTGGTAGTGGTTTTGCAACAATGTGCAACTTCGTATTTATTAGATATATTTCATTCTAACCATTCTTTTTTTTTTGAGACAAGCCCAACTCACTATTCCCAAACCACTGCAACTCCTGAAAACCAGAATCAACAGTGGCGACCACCAGAAAATTGCCGAGACAGTGAAGCTCGACGAAGTCCCAAAGAAACAATTCAACTGTCTTGGATCCCGCAACGAAATTAATCAGAAAAGAATAGCGGACGAGTTGGAAAACATAATTTCCACTTCCCCATTTTACATGGAGCGACTGCCTATCTGACCTGCACAACCCAGTCAGTACTGGGTGATACGATGCTCCTTGGTAAAACTGGTTGTCAGACTTTTGGGCCACTGACTACCTGTAACGACTGTCAAAGATCTATAAATAACAGCCGGTACCAACAGTTTAACTTGCTTTCCGAGGCACGGAGGAAACTGGGTATATAATGATGGTCACCCATCCACGGACCGACCTTAACAAGTGCGGCTTAACCTTAAAGAATCGACCCGTGCGGGTTTATTATTTCGCCACGAGCTCCTTGTCGCAAGATAAAATAGCATCGTAATGATGGAGGGCTAGATAATAGATATATAATACATATAATATAATATGTATAATAAATGATATTTTGTACAAATATTGGAGGTCAAAAGTTGATATTTGATAATACTTAAATATGTGTTCGTTCTGTTATCAAGTTTAAACATTTTTTTATCACTAGTTTGTAGCATTAAGAGGATAATGGTACAGTTTCTCTATTCCCATACATTTTATATAATTTACATAACATCACGCATGTAAACCCGGAATGAGTAGGCAGAGTGAGCTGCATTTCGCCAGTTACGTATAATTTCCATATACAAGGTGTAACATAATAAACGCAAGACCTCCCGTGTGGTCTCTCGCACCATGAAACTAAACATCTTTTGTTCTGTTCTTGAAATTCGCAAAAAAAAAATACTTTCTATAGGAACGGACGCAATCAGCTGATCCACATGTATGGTAAAACTCAAAAAAAGTTATGAATTTCCAAAAGTCACAGAACAAAAGTCGTTCAGTTTCATGGTGTGAGACACCACACGAGAGGTCTTGCGTTTATTACGTTACACGTTGTAATAGTGGCGAACTCATTGCCATCATCCGGGAACAAATTCCCAATGGAAAAACCCAATAACACTTTGCCCGATCTGCGAATCAAACCCAGTACCTCAGTGCTCAGCAATCGCGCTTGCGACCACTAGACCAATGAGGCACTCAGGTTGTAAGTATGTACCTACTTTGGTTTATATTTATGGTTTTGTGTATTGGTGGTTTTTCCCACGCTTTTTAATTAGAAGTAGAAGGTACTTCTATTAATTCGTATTTAAACAATAATCATTTCAGAGGTTTTTTCTGCAAATATATGCGCCAACACAAGTATAATGATAACACGACGTCGTATACAATAACTACCTAATTCATTAACTGTATAACTTAAATTTTGTGCTAATTAACACAAATAGTTTGTTGTATAATTACATTTCATTAATTTATTTTTTCCTTGTTATTTTACACCCTAGAGATAATATAAAGAGTGTAAAGAGACCCTTAACACAAACGAAAGACACTTGTTCTCCCCGTCTTTGCGATCATTTTTTTGTTCTAGACCATACCTGGGAACCTTCTAGTTACGGAGATATTGGGGGTCAAAGTTCCAACTTTTTCATAAGTTTTTTTTAAACACATGTTTTGAATGTAAGATTTTTACTTTACACACCTCCACGAACCCCGCACTATTCAATCCATCCATCAGCACAATGCTTTGAGTGCTTTCCATCGAGTCCTACCATAAAACGAGATTTATAACCCCAAAAAAAAAGTGAGTCGATTCCCAGCAATAATTTTTGCGTAAAGTTACTTAGTGTGATGTACAGAATGCTTGGTTGACGGATATGTGAAGGGTCTGTTTACACCCTGTATGTGGCAAACCACTTGAATCATCCTGTATAATGATATCTTTTTTCTAGCTTTATTAAATATCCAAATCAACCATTAACGATATTTTTGTATTATATTCTAGTTTCTTTAACTCCAACCTCAGTACCTTCACGACTTCTATAATCCCAGTTATAGATAGACTTCTAATCGAGGCAGCTGTTTGCCAAAACAATCGCACGCGTCCCGATGTGACTCCAACCGTAAGAGTCTAGTATCTTTGGTTTGGCAGCAATTGGGCCATACATTACGTGGAATGATCTGCTGCCGTGATCTGACGCTGATTGAGTCAGTGTGTAGCTGTTTGCAATGTTATGTAGTTTTGATATTCAGTTCTGTGATTTGTATAACGCTAAATGTAATGGATTTTTTACTGGTCGATGCCCGGTAAAGGCCTTTTTACGGACTAATGCAAATAAGGACTAAGTTAGCTTAAAACGTCGCTTTGTAAAGCTGGCTGGAAAGAAATAAAACGGGCATTAAAGTAATGAACTGAAGATATTTTATAAATGGAATTCCAAACGTTCCATTTGGGACGTCAGTCATTTGTTTCAAATCATCACCGCTGAAAAAAAATAAACAAACTTTTCACAAAAGCTGCCGTTCGCGTTATTAATTTCCCTTCAAGTCTAAATAGGTGTTGTAAAAGTCATAGACCAAACAAAAACACAGGCGACAAACCGAACAAGTGACTAACAGAACTATTTTAGCGCGTTTTAACTTCCAAAGTGTCATCTCATACATGATAGCGGGCGATAGTCAGTGCGGTTGTCATGGCTAGTCGCCCCCGGATGGAAGAATTAGCTCGCCTGAGGCAGTCAGGCCCAATTCCCAGGCAGACTTGCAACGAGACGTTAGGCATTGTATTTTTACATTTGGACTCCATCCAAATAGTACTCCCCGAGTTATCAAAAAATCTAATTCCCATTGATACGGATGCATAGCGTTAAACACTAACTAATAAGGCGGTCTTCATTTTAGTTAAAAGTTATTTTTGGTCGTATCGATTGGAATGTTCTATTAAATAAATCAACACTAAAGTTTCGAAAGGTCATCGTGTCTGTTTAGTGTTATTGATAAAATAACTTCGTTTGCAGAAATAATTATTTAATCTAGCAATTAAAATGTTCGCGTCTAGTGATGGGACTTACCGGTGTCGGTATATCACTGAACTAGTATTTTTGTCACTTTCAGTTCACTTGGGGTTGTATTTTTTGTTATATTGTTGTGTGTTCGTATATAGTTCGGTACATCACGTAATTTGGCGCGCTGCCGGCCGACGAGCGGTACGCCCGATCGTGTCGCGACTACTGCAGCGGTTGATTGTATACCTACCTTTGTAGGGCTGGGAAATACACGATTTTGTCGGATATCTACTTTTTTGTTATTTTTTTTCGTAATTTCTGGAATACGACTCTAATGTTTCTGGATGGTTTTGGGAATCAACCTTGCTTTTGTTTGGGGGGGATAATCACCTTGTAAAAGGAGAATATGTGGCCGTAATCGCAGATAGGCAGACTATACCTATAGGTAATAGCCATAACTAAATTATTTTTATGCTGTATGGATTCGTCGAGGGAAATGATAATATTAAATTAATTATGAATTTAGTCACTTAATGAATAGCTAGCTAAACACTATGAGGATAATTCTTTACGTGTTATACGGGTGGAAGGGACACCGACGTGAAAACGGTTACCACGTATTCAGTACATCATTCCGAGCCCCCCCGCTGAAAGCTGTTCCATACATTTTGACCGTGTAGATATTGCACTTTTGTAAGAAACAGCTGTTTTTTTAATAACCGATGAAAAATTTCTATTTGGGGGGAATGATATCCCTTCCACCCCGTATGTGAATAAAAACTAGGCCAATTAAAAATTGTGTTTTTAATTTTTATTGTAGATAACAATATCCTTATGATAAAGTTATTACAAAAGGTGATCGTAGCATTATCCTGGTAGGTTAACCATATTAATAACCATTACTTTAAAAAAGTTTCACCGCTATGGACTCGGCAATTCATTAATCGTAGGTACTTACTTATTTCTAAAAACATATATCCGTAATCACAGAGCATGTCCCATCCCTAGTCCCGTCAGTTCCACCGAGCAAGTGGCAACCGCGTGCCGTCAATTTAACTAATATAAAATAGGAGAATGTGCGTCCGGTGATCTCATGAAACTCATTATCATCCGTTGATGACCTATTTCTAGCTGTTACTGGCAAAACAAATGAATTTAACAAAAAAATGAACGCGAATTTTTTCCCCAGAAAAGTACATACCTACGCTCGTTAAATTGTCTGGCTGAAAAGAATGTCATAAAATACGAAGGCATAGACAAATGACAATCGTTTTCAAAACGATTCGTATTTCTACAAAGACTTGACATAAGCTTTTCGATAGCTTATGTCAATTCTACCCATTTCTGACGTATCAGCATCGTTATCGCCGGTAGATGTGTTTATCTAGAGCCTACGGTCAAGTTCAAGCACTAAGTGCTGTTATGAAGTATTATTTTATTGTTTTTGCTTTCCAGAGGGAGACAGACGTTTAAATTTTCCTTGAATTTTCTTCAATCCTTCTGTTTACGTCGTCTTCCGAAGCTATCATTTTCGTGTATGGTATTTGTTCATGGTGTGGTGCTGTGGGAACTTCAGCTTTTAGTTTTAACGTAACATAACATCACTCCTGTAATTCCTGAAAGATTAGGCTGAGGCGCCTAACAATAGTACACCCACATTTTGCTAGTTATATACAGGTTGTAAACAGACCCTTCGCATAGCCGTCAACCAAGCATTCTACATCAAACTAAGTAACTTTACGCAAAAATTATTGCTGGGAGTCGACTTTTATTTTTGCGTTTTACGGTAGTACTCGATGGAACGCACTCAAAGCATTGTGCTGATGGATGGATTGAATAGTGCGGGGATCGTGGAGGTGTGTAAAGTAAAAATCTTACATTAAATACATGTACTTAAAAAAAACTTTTGAAAAAGTTGGAACTTTGACCCCCAATATCTCCGTAACTAGAAGGTTCCCAAGTATGGTCTAGAACAAAAAAAATATCGCAAAGACGGAGAGAACAAGTGCCTTTCGGCTATGGTAAGGGTCTATTTACACCCTTTATATACAGATCACATGTACTTAATCGGGAAATTTTGACAAGGTTCTTATTTGTGTTTTCTTTTTGAACAAAATATTTTTGGTTCTGTAGTAAACCCCACAAGACCTGATACTATGACAGCTGACACGTCATAAAAACGGTTTGACGTGGATGCACCACTGGGCGCATACCAAGCATGTCTAAACAAAAGCTTAACACAAACTATGCTGAATGTCAGTAAATGGACAAATCGCATTATAACAAGGAAAAAATCTTAAGATAGGACTGGACAGCGGGCAGGCCTGAAGTGGAACTACATATTAAAACTAATATCAAATAAGATTCCTGAAAAAAACTAAAAAATTTGGATGACGGCGATACCGGTATACTGCCGTGTTGAGCTAAAAAGAGGTTAGTATCTTAAAAAACAGTAAAGTAGATTTTAATGACATCGGATAGCTTAAATAAACAAGCATTTAATGAACTAAGCCAAATAGCAGTATCTATTTTAAAACTCCTTAAAAGCAAAAAAAAAAAAATCCCTAATGTGTATAGCATGCGCATAATCAGCCTATAATGTTGTGTGTGGGAAACAGGCCTCCTCTCTATGAGAGGGAATGGGCTATAATCCACCCTCGGGGCCAGTGCGGGTTGGTAGATGTCACATGTCTTCTAATTTTTAGTTCTAGGACATGCCCGTTTCCTCACGATGTTTTTCTTCACCGTTTTGAGAGCAGTAGTGATGAAATAAATTACACGCGTAGTAATGCGCCTGCCAGGGTTCGAACCCGCGACTTTCTATTCGTAAGTCGGAGCCGCCACCACTAAGCCACCTCTGCTCTCTATGTAATGTGTATACCAAACTATATTTACAAAACTTCAATTTTCTCGAAATTCGCTTTCCTTGAGATACTGCTTTTGCGTTACCGCGTATTATAAAGGTCCGATCGTTTGATTTCTCAAAATGCGTATCTAAAGTACCTCCTTCGCCAGATGGTCTAAAGCGCGCTCCACATTCACGCGAGAATCTCGCGAGAAAGCGAGATAAACACGAGAAAGGTGAAGTGGAACCGATTCACATAATTTTCGCAGGTTCTCGCCTTGTTTTCTGATTTTTGTCGGTTTTTTGGGGCGAGACTAAAGAGCTAAGAACGGGAGAACAGACGAGAACTTGTGTTGACTCCACACTCATGTTTCTCAGTAGCGAGCGACTCGCTGATTAGAAGAGTTGTGTTTTTTTAATTTGTTTTTTTTTTATTATTTTTAATATAAGCGTAATTATAATATGCAAAGGCGCATAGCAATAAGCTTGTCGCAACAGTTAATTCTGCGTCCATCGACATCGAGCGTGAGAACTGTATTGAGAACCTTGCGTGTGTGTACCCAAAGAAGCTCTCGCCGAGATTGTCACTGAGATTCTTGCCGAGATTCTCGGCGAGGATCTCGCGTCAATGTGGAGCGCGCATAAGACGTAAGTCCTGCGACTCGAAACAATAGGTCACTTTATATGTAAATAGCTAAGGGACAATAACAATAATATTATAACAGGTGCAGATAATATCTTCAAACAACCTTGTGGCCCTTACACGTCCCTGCAGAATAGGAATTCCTTTTATTAATCCACTACACTGCACGTTCATAATGCAAAACCAAGCTTAGTAAGGTACAGTTTTAAGTTCATTTTTACCCAACAACGGCAAGGCCAAAAGGAAGGGTTATGATTTTAGCAGTCTATGTATGTATGTTTATACTTACGTATGTTCATCCGTAGTGCCGATTTGTTATTACGATTGGCCCGGGTAAGATAGGCTATATTTATTTATAATAGTTCCCCCACATTTCGCCAGCCCTTTCATGACTTTGTGCTTTTGGGTTTTCCCATCAGGAATTTCTCGATAGCAGCCACGGAGTCTGGATTTGCGCCCGTTTGATGGCAATAGGCTCGCCCCCTATTATTAACTTAAGTGGCTTAATGTGGGTAAAAGCTTGCACCTGTGTTCTTAAACGACTTCCCACGATTTTATTTTAATTATAGAGCACAGAGGTTTTGAGGCCTTTCGTATTTCTACAATGACTTATGCTTCTGACCAGTTTAGGTCTATCCTATACGTTTTTCACTTTACCGTCATCGTTATCTCTCTGATATCGCTCACTTGCTCTATAGCCAGGCCTTCTGATCGTGATGCTTTGTCTAAAGAAGGAAGCAAACTGAATCCAGAAGAATACCGCCTAATTTGATTTCAGGCCAAACTAGTCTGTGGAAAGCAGTGGTGGCCCAGTGGTGGCGGCCCCGACTTACAAACAGTAAGTCGTAGGATAGAACCCAGGCAGGCGCATTACTTTGTGTAATTTATTTCATCACCTCTGCTCTCAAAAACGGTGAAGGAAAACATCGTGAGGAAACCGGCATGTCCTAGAACCAAAAATTCGAAGATATGTGACATCTACCAACCCGCACCGGGCCAGCGTGGTGGATTTTCTCATAGAGAGGAGGCCGTGTGTCCCAGCAGTGGGAACATTATAGGCTGATTATGCTAGTTTGTCCTAAGCCAAAATTACTAGGCTGGGTTCATCACTAAAATGGCGATCATAGTGCACACCGAAATAGGTTAGGTTCGAACTGTGACCAAAAGCGCGCAAACCGAACAAGCGAAGCGAGCTTTGTCGTAGTAGCAGCTGAAAAGCGTTACATCGAAGTTGGTCGCTGTGTAATTGGATTTTTTAGATTAGTGTATCCTGATGAGATAGAGCGGTAAACCGGTTTGGACTAGGACAAACTAGTTTGACGTGAAATCTGGTTTGGCTGTTAAGTTGATAACATTTATATTGAGGCATTCTTCAAATGTGTGCGTGGGGCTCCAGGTAGGCCAATATCACGTGCAGAAAAGCTGACTCAGTTTTTATTCAGCCACGAAACTTAGAGGTTATTATAGCCGTAAATTATTACGAGATAGTTTATCGATATGCTAATGAAGCTTAATCGCGTTTCGCAATCTGAAAGTCAAGGTAAATGATCGTTGAGGGCGGGGATACCCCTGGAATGACCCGCGTATACACTGACACTTTTTAAGCGCGATGTTTTTTTCAAGACGTACAGAATTTTCAACTCTTGGCCTGGGAACTGAGAATTGATAATCGAACAGAGCGCGTTCTTATCGCGTACAAAGGCGCGCTGTTGGCTTCAGAGTACGTAAAAAATTGTCTTGGTAAAAACATAAATATCAGAAACTGCTAACATAGTACATAGTACCTTTTGGTTTTGTCGAAGACGAGAATGAAAGCACCCGTAAACACGTGGTCCTTCACGTACCAAATACATGGTAAGTCCATAATGGAAACGTACCTGCTAATTTATCTGGTTATCACTGTTCATTGATACCGGCTTTGATTATTTTGGAGAACATACGGTTGAGTATCTCTAAAAATATTCATGTTTTCGGTGACGTGTCGACAGCAACGGTCTGATGCAAGACTTTGCAAGAGATTCCAGTCCAACTACGTTTTAGGTTCAAACTTGATATAAAGAAAGAAAGAATAAAGTTTATTTGACGTCAGTTCATCAAGCACACATAATAAAAAAGATATAATAACAATTTAAAAAAAAATTAAAAAAATTAGAAATAGGTACATGTGCTGTGTGCCTCACGGCTGCGCCAAAAAGGTCCATTTCAGCATTCATATCAAGGGGTTTTTATGTTTTAGTTATAGTACGCAGTATTATATTATCTGTGGTTATAGTAATATTTCTAAAATCTTGTACTTATCTGTAAACCGTGTACCTTATCCTTGTTGTTTGACGCCTCATTGGTTGAGTAGTCGTAAACCCGACTGCTGAGTATAAGGTGCTGGGTTCGATTCTCGAGTCGGGCAAAGTGTTCATGGTTTTTCCATCAGGAATTTTTCTGTAGCAGCCAGGGACTCTGGATTTGTACTCTGTTGATGGCAATGGGCTCGCCTTCTGTTATATGGGACTTAAAACATAACTAAACTGGCAAAATGTGGGTGTACCTACTATTAGGTACACCTCTGCCTTACTCTTCGGGGATTACAGGCGTGATGTTATGTTATGAAAACCTTGTAGGAAAATATACCTTTATTTTGAAACCACAAGTACCTGGTAGACTATAAGAAGTAGCTGTATGCTGTCCTATTTGACCCAAAGGTTGACTGGTAGAGAATGCCTTTTTTTTTTTTTTTTTTTAACGTGGTAAAATCATCAAATGAGTCCTCCCACCCAGGGCAGAGCGGGGTAGAGAATGCCTTATGGCATTAAGTCCGCCTATGTACCACTCTTGTACATGAAGTTGAAATAAGTAAATAAATAAGTAGATAAATGTTGGTGATAATGGGATTTCTTTATTTACATGTGTGGTGATCGATGATGTTTCTTGCGGAGAGGTCTTTGACCTGTAAGATGTGATTCAGGTTGTGATTATTTCTATGATTTTGAAATTAGTAGCTGAGTGGTACCCAAGTGAAGGGAAAAGGAAGAGAGGACGCCCGATAAGAGCGTGGGACGGCGACCTCAAAGCGACAGCGGGATCAATGTGGAAGAGGGAAACCCGAGATCGGGAAACGTGGAAGAATATGGGGGAGGCCTATGCTAAAGCAAAACAATCTTCGGAAACCAATGTCTGAAGAACAAAATTTTCTTATTTTATTTTTATTTATTATATTAGGTCTACCAACAATTGTTCACACTGGATACAGCGACATAAATCATTATAAAAATTAAATTACAGCGCAACAATTACTTAAAGGTAAACACCACATGCACAAAACAATAAATTCGGAAAATAATTAAGTAAATAATGTGTAACTAGATTGGAAGATTGTTAATAAAGGCTGCTGTTATTGTTACTCACATAGTTTTTGGCGGGTACTGTATTATAAGCACAAAACAATGGCCCTATATAGTACATTTTTTTTTTTTTTCCGTATCGTAAATCATCAAATGACCCCCCCACTCTGGGCGGAGTGGAAGGGAGTGTCAGACTTGTACTGACTAAAACCCATCCATGTTCCTTCTATGCCCTTTGTGTTCTAGGGCCACGGTATCTCTTTCGAACAGTCCCGCAGCCCACCTATATAGTACCTAATAGATAGATAGATAGATGAGCCTGATGTGTCCCACTGCAGGGCAAAGGCCTCTCTTCCCTCTTTCCATTTATCTCTGTCTTTGGCTATTTGGGCCCAATTCTTTTGACAAGAGTCCAGCTCGTCACGCCATCTCCTTCTGGGCCTACCGCGTCGCCGGGTTCTGTTGTTCCCAACCCAATCTGTTGCCAGTTTGGCCCAATTTTGATGCGACATGCGGCATATGTGGCCTACCCAGTTCCATTTTAAATTTGGCGGTTGTATTACATACCTACCTACTTAATACAAAAAAAAAAACGTACAAAATTTGCCTGACAATTAGCACTTTTTGAACATAATACACTATTTTTTTTTTGTACTATATGGCCTACTCTTGACCTCAATCTAGTCCTGGGGACAGAGATAAGGTCGACGATGGAACGAGCTAACCCAAAAGAAGCCTATTAACTCGCGACTTAAATAGATTGGGGTCATACGAACCTGGGAACACTGACGCAGGCAGGGAATTCCACTCCTGCATAAGAGAGATCCCTATTAACTTTCTGGTGCTATAAGTGGTCTTCCTCTCCCTCTCCATCCATCAACATTTATATTCATCACTCTTTTAGTCACATGCGATTCGTCCCACCTCATCATCATGAAATGTAGATGAAAAATGCAGAACTAGGACAAATATCTAAAAATAATCGCTTTAGCTTTCAGTCTATTAATATAATGTATTTAAAGAGTGACAGTGCTATGTTTGGAGCAGGTAGATGGAGTGTCCAGCGGTCATCGGTCGCGACCTTTTAACTCGAGTTGAGAGTGGTTCGTTCCACTCAATGCTGAAGAATGGCACCTCGTAGTCACCAAATTGACACAATACGCCAATTTGCCGTGATGTATTCCATACAACTGCCAATGACAGTGGTCATTTGAATCTACGGGCAACTATCTATTGCCCGCGACTTCGTTCTTGTGGAAATATTGGTGTGTATGTTTGAAAAAAATAGCCTATGTGCTATGCGAGACTATGATCTATATCTGTGAAAAATTTCATCCAGATCCGTTTAAGCGTTCCGGCAGAATTGAGTAACAAATATCCATCCATCCAAACTTTTACTTTATAATAGTATGGTAAGATTTAAAGTAAATCTAATCTATTGCTTTCCATTAATTGATTTTACAGTAACTGCCTCGTTGGTGTAGTAGTCGCAAGCGCGACTGCTGTTCATCAGGGTTCGATTCCCAGGTCGCGCAAAGTTTTATTGAGCTTTCCAATAGGGTTTTCTCAGTAGCGGCTTTGGAGTTCAGATTTGGCAATATGCTCGCCTCTTATAACATGGTACTTAAATATAACTGGCCAAATGTGGGTGTACTATTAAGGTACACCTCTGCCTAACCCTTCGGGGATTACAAGCGTAATGTTATATTCTTTTTCTTCTTCATAGCGGGTCTAAATTGTGTCAGCCCAGAACTGAGCTACTAGTTTGGCGCTTTCGGTAGCGTCCATCAGTTCCTGAAGTGAACAAACAATAGGACACGCAGGACACGAACACAGACACGAATGCTATATTTAGTTACGCGAAGGGATGTGCAGAGTTGTATTGTACACCCAGGTTTCGCCAGTGATGTTTAGGTATCACGACCAGTGGTCTCATGCGACCACGCGACAAAAGCGACAGTCCAGAAAGTACTGTCATATTCCTTTTGGACAAGTTACAATAACAAAACATTAAACTACATAATAAAATGATGAAGCAGCATGCCTGACAGGCGACTCTTGAGTAAGAACAATCTTATCTAAGTCAAACCAAAACACTTACTTTATCACGTTCGTAGATAACAGGTGAATGGTCTGTTGCATTGGCTGCTGCAATTACAGAAACAATAGATAATAATTTATCAGTTAGTCACTGATATAATCAGCTACATTCTGCAATTTGGTCTCCTGAATCATAGATGGAAAGAATATCCAGGGTGTAAATGGACCCTTCACGAAGCCGTCAAACTAAGTAACTTTACGCAAAACTTATTGCTGGGAAACGACTTTTAGTTTTGGGGTGAAAATTCACGTTTCACGGTAAAACTCAATGTAACGCACTCAATACATTGAGCTGATGGATGCACTGAATAGTACGGGATTCATGGAGGTATTTAAAGTAAAGTTATAACATAAAACATTGTATTTAAAAAAAAAACTTGTGAAAAAGCTGGAACTTTGACCCCAATATCTCCATTACTAGAGGGTTCCCAGGTATGGTCGAGAACAAAAAAGCGGCTTCGTTAAGGGTTATTTACATTATTTGTTATCACAACGAAATAATATAGAGGTATAAGAGTGGCTAAGTAACCTACAATGTGGTTTAGGATGCCCTACGATGTAGCTTCCAATATGGTTTGTGGTTAGGACTTGGTTTATGACCTTCGTGGTCTACGGCGTGGCCTAAAATGTAGTCTATGCAAGGCCTACGACGTAGTCTATTATGTGGTCTACAGCTGCGGGTGTGAGGTTTACGACATGGCCTCAACTTGGTTTATGACCTTCGTGGTCTACGGCGTGGCTTAAAATGTAGTCTTTAGATGCAAGGCCTACGACGTAGTCTAATTATGTGGCCTACGGCTGCGGGGTGTGAGGTTTACGACATAGCCTCAACGTACCCTTCACTGCGGGCTATGACAGAGCTTACGATTCCTACGGATAATATTTGTGGTCTCCAAAGTATGCAACGTGGTGCATGATCTATGGCGTAGATCTATAATGTGGCCTTAGTGAACGATACCAAAAATTTAATTCGACGGTGTATTACAAAGTTATAACAGTATTTGGACCTGATCTGGTTACTTTCCATTCCTTAGCTCTGCCATCAAACTCTGACCTTCAAGGCCACTGGCCCGTTGTACTAGCTCATCAATTGTGTAACAATCGTACAAAAATAAATACAAAATCAAAACAGGGATCGTAGTCTGCGGTCGAGTCAGGAATAAACCAGTGTACGACAGACGTCACGCAACTAAACCACTGTAACCAGACCTCTACTATTCAACTAAAGGTATCTAAACACTGCCTAGTAACGAAATACTGGGGGAGGTAGGGTAGATCTAGTAATAGTGGTGTCGTGGCCTGAATATGGGTCGGGTCAGCGATGCCAACGCCTGTTGTGTTTTATAATTAGTTTAACCGCCTCACTGTGACACTTTAACCGATTAGAATGAACTCGAAAGGGGGACAGAATCCTTTCATATGGTAATCTGCTGTTGTTATAAAGTAGGGGCTTACTCAATGTGACTGATGTAAAATCTGATGGTGAATCTTGAAAGCATTGAATGTTAATGATAAAGATTAATAACCTACCGGTGGTTAGGGCTCCAGAGACAGGAACCTCATAATGCGAGCCGTATCGAGGAGTACTGCCTTCTGAATCAGGCCCTTGATCCAACCGCCTAAGGAGAGCCTCGAAAGATGGTCGTCGAGGCTCTTGGCTATAAGGCCATTGGCCGTCACGACGATCGGCACAATGATCTAGCCGAATTCACATTCCACATGTCGACAACCTCGTGTGCCAAGTCGAGATATTTTATTTGTTTCTCTTTCTCAGCTTTCACGAGGTTCTCGTCATGTGGAATGGTAATATCGACTATCATTACGCGGCGCGCTGTTCGGTCTATCACTACTATAAAAATCTTTATTTTCATGGACGCCGCCGGCAGGATCATTAACAGGGGAGTACGTCCAGCCTTAAGTTTGTCAATTTTTCGGGTTACTTCGGTCACCTTGGTTCTCTTGCGGGTGTCCTCATTTCTGATTTGATCACGCAAGGAAACTCCGAGCATAGCCCTCTCCATTGCCCTTTGGGTGACTTTAAGACTTCTGATGAGGCCCATTGTCAACGACCACGTTTCGGTCCCGTATGTAATCAACACACACTGGTCATAGACTTTCGTCTTGAGACACTGCGGTAACTTAAGTGGCTCGCAGAACGGATGGCCGATGGGGCCGAAAAGTTCTGGAGTGGCGACCGCGAACCGGAAGACGTTGCGTTGGAAGGCCTCCCACTAGGTGGACCGATGACCTGGTGAAGGTTGCAGGGATCCGCTGGATGCGAGTCGCACGGGACCGGTCAATGTGGCGACACTTGGACATAAGTTCAGTAGTGGATTTCTTCCGGCTGAAATGATGATGATGATCCAGCCATTGCTTTGTTTGTGTTAGTGGTCCTGCTGAGCATGAGGTCCTGGATTCGATTAAGTGTTATTAGGTCTTTTCACCAACTTAATTCTGAGTAGCAGCCCGGATTCTGGATGTGTGCCCATCACTGCCCAGTTAATGATAATACCTTACGTACTGGGATCGATTCCCGAGTCGGGCAAAATGTTATTGGGGATTTCTCAGTAGCAGCCTCGGAGTCTGGATTTGTGCCCGGTTGATGGCAATAGGAGCCGAAACTATTGCAGTTGCATTTTTGCAATTTTTGCAAAAGTGTCGGTGTACTATTGCCACACCTCTCTGTCAGATGTCTGATCACTAATCTACGTATTCCCTGTGTAAATTTAAGGATATGTGAGGTATTACAATCATTCTGCCTATCCCACAACGGAAAGTCGCAACGATGAAACTGCAAACTTAAATCACTGCCATCTTCTTGCAAGGAAAAGAACCGTTTATGTTAACAACAGTTTCAATGGTTCTTATACTCGCCAAAAGATGGCGTTGTTATCAAAACTCGGATTCGTAATATTAAACGATGTAGATATTTGAATGCTTTGAAAATGAATTGAAAACAGATTATAAAAAATGTAAAACTGTCATTTAATTGAATTACCTAGTAACTCTCCAGTAGATAATGATATTATAAAAATAAAAAAAAATGGGAATTGTTCTTGAAATTATGTTTCTGATATTAAACTACCGTCACAAGTTTACTCAGTTTTTATAATCAAGTATAGTACCTATAGTATAATAGCAACTGCATCAAAAGAGTTATAAATCTGACACATACAAAAGATCAAAATTGGTTAAGTAAATTGAACTAACAACAATGTGAACACAGATAATGAATAGTGCTTGTGCCCAATTTTTTGTAAGTATTAACACAGTGATATAATTTTCCATAGACTGAGCTTAGCAAATAATTTTTAAGTAGGTGACAAAATTGTCTGAGGCATGCGAAAATCAATGACTTTTGAAGGAGAGCAATTTTAATTTAAAATAAGCGTGTTGGTTTGGTAGTAGGTAATCATAAAGTTTCGCAGAAAGACCCTCTGTTTTAAACTTAGCGGGATTTTTATTTCTATTCTAGCAACAATAGAACCAACTCCCTCGTTACTGCCTCGGTGGTCGCAAGAGCGACTGCTAAGCATGAGGTCCTTGGTTCGATTCCCGGGTCGGGCAGAATTATTGGGTTTAAAAATTAATTTAATTAAAATTAAATTACTCATTGATTTTAAGTAAAAAGTACTAAATTACTCATTAAGTTTAATTAAATCAATGAATAATTTAATTTGTATGACACAAATTAAATTATTCATTGATTTAATTAAACTTAAATAATTCATTGATGTCATATAAAATTAAATTACTCATTGAGACATTGGCATAGCTTATTTAAAGGTGTAGTCACCAGCTGCGGGACTGTTCGAAAGAGATACCGCGGCCCTGGAACACAAAGGGCCAAGAAGAAACATGGATGGGTTTTACTCAGTACAAGTCTGACACTCCCTGCCGCTCCGCCCAGAGTGTGGGGGGGTTCATTTGATGACTTCCGATCCGAAAAAAAAAAAAGTGTAGTCACCAGTATTTTTGTTATTAAAAAAGTCATCATTATGATGCTGCTATTATTTGCTTTGAATGATCTGCTTTTTACTCTGAAGTCGCTATCTAGGTGCCTATACCTTTAATATGGCGGCAAGAGCCAAGGCCTTTTTTCAAGTTTAAGAGCCTGTTCTTGCAGCTGGTTGCCTGGTAACTGACAGGGAACTTTGAAAGCTTCCGCGGATACCGTACTACAGTAGCGAAGGGTCAATTTTTGTAACAGGTAAGCAGGAGTACATATCTTTAATGTGATTATATTGTTTATCTATAGAGTACTGACTGTACCATTTTTAAAGGGAATCCGGTTGGAATCAAGTTCTATGGAACCTTCGCCACTGCCGTACTATTATCCCGGCTTAGAACCTCTGGCCATGGCGCATAGGTACGCTTCGCCACCCGACACCCGGAGTACAAGGCACTATAGGGCTAGATAAGAAGCTTAGCTAAGTGTTAACTCTGCTGAAACAAGGCAGAATGCACTTGTTTTGACTAAGCGAAGTGTAAATGTAGGTTCGATTAGTAAATGCAGCCGTGAGACACACACAATATTATCTCTTTTTGTTTTGTTAAGTTTTAACCTTTTTTATTGTGTAAATTTAAGTATTTTTAATTTTTTTGTTTGTTGTGTGCACTTGTGGCATGTGCCAAATAAATATGTTTTCTTTCTTTCTGTGTTCGCTATAAGGTTCGTTATTTTGTATTTTACTCTAAAAAACTAGAATAATCCAGTAATTGGTGTAGCGAATATCAGCCTTTTTTGTTTGTTTTACAACATAAACATAACATCACGCCTTGTAATCCCCGAAGGGTTAGGCAGAGGTGTACCTAACATGTCCATCCACACTTTGCCAGTTATTTATCAAATTCAAATTCATTTATTTTGTGAACATAAACAAAACAGGAGGTGGTATAATATATAAAATTCAGAAACTATCTATGACCCGTCGTTATGCATACAAAATGTTTCGCACAATGGTAGGTACGTACAATTAAATTGAAAAAAAAAGTCCATAAATAACAATGCAATTCGGTTCATTAAATAATTAAAATCATCAAACAACACAACATAAAACAACAAAACGATAACATTACCTAACTTTATGTCATATATGTCAATATTAAAATTACAAGCATCAATTGTCAGAATTATGTCAATATAAGTATTAATGTAAATGAATAAATAAAAATGTCAACATTATAACAGTTTGCCATTTAGAAATTCGCTAACAGAGTAATATACTGTTTCTATCAATAATTGTGAAAGTCTGTTTTTAAATTCATTGAGGCTTTTGCACTCTTTAATTTGTTTCGGTATTTTGTTGTACAATCGGGGTGCCATTGCAAATACACTTTTATACATGAACTCTGTTTTAGTAGGCAATTTTTAAGTCCCATTTAATAGTGGGCGAGCCTATTAGCACCAACCGGGCACAAATCCCGACTCCGTGGCAGCTACTGAGAAATTCCTGGTACAATAACGTGATAACACGTTACCCGTCCCGGAATAAAACCCAGGACTTTTTGACCAGCAGACGCGCTTGCGACCACTGGACCAACGCGGCAGTTACTTGGTGTATACTATAATATACTAGTGAAATCCCTTCTATTACTGATTCTGTATTTTTTTGCCACTTTAGTTAATAGGCGTCTAGGATTCCATTATCTTACCGTAATAGGTCTTAATTAATTGCCCCTGTCTAGCAGCTAGAGCTGTCAGCGTTTTCACACGCGCGAGACGATTACGCTATACAATATAGTTGGTAGTAAGTTTACTATGTAGGTATAATTAATGTTTTTGTTTGTGTTGCTTAGAGCATAGAATAATGTGAAGTGCTTGTGATAATCTTTCCATAGGTCAAATCGTTCACACATAATGGGTGTATTAATACCCTTAACGAAGTCGAAAGGCACTTGTTCTCCCTGTCATTACGATAATTTTTTGTTGGGAACCTTCCTGGGAACCTTCTAAATACGGAAATATTGGGGTCACAATTTTTTTTTAAATACCTCCAAGACCCCGTCCTATTATTCAATGTATCAATCAGCACGGTGTTTTGAGTGCGTCACATTGAGTCCTACCATAAAACGTAGTTTTGCACCCCTAAAAAAACAAGTCGAATCCCAGCAATAATTGTTGCGTAGAGTTACTTAGTTTGATGTACAGAATGCTTGATTGACGGCTTCGTGAAGGGTTCGTTAACACGTTTTAGGTATTATTGATTAACACAAGGCTAAAAGAACTGATGGAAAGCAGTATTGTGAAAAATATTATTGACCATTTCTAGTTTATGACACATTTCTACATATACTAGCCATTGGCGCAGGAAATATTATCAATCTACGGGCTGCTAATGCGAAATTGAATTGAGTATACCAACATGTAGACGTGCGCGCAACCGAGAAATACGGCAGAAAGGGGAAATAAAAAAAAAATCAAAATCAAAATATTTTATTTCACATAGGCCTCGATGGGCACTTATAAAACGTCGACAAAAAGGCAGCAGCAGCAAAGGCTTTAGCAGTGGGGGATCCTGAGCCGATATGATGATGATTTTGATGATAAAGCAGCATTTCTATGTTCTAGTTTGAACAATTTTGGTCTCTAAAGTTACAGATAAGACTATCATGTTATTTACAAATGAGTCTCAGATGCTGACTAGTTAATATTTGGTATGCACTAAAAAGCCTACCTAGAGGTGGAACACAACCTTAAGTGCAGTCAAAGGGACATTTTATCAGCGATAAGTATGATGAAATATCAAAAATGTATTGGGTTGACATAAGCTATCGAAAAATCCGAAAGTTGTTGTAGAAATGCGAAACGCTTTGAAAACCATTGCTATATCTATATATACAGTCTGTCCTCGTATAATTTAGTTATTTTCCTCGCCAAATAAAAGAACATGCTTAGGTTGAGATTCAAAATCAGGTCCTCTTAAATTATGATTTAACATTGCTTTTGCTGGAAATTTCAAACAATTGTGTCATAGGACACAATTGTTTGAAATTTTTCCTCGAAGTAACAATACAACATCACTGTTTTATTACAGCGTCCAACTTAAAACTGATAAAGAGATAACACATTTCATGTTACGCAAATAAAAAAAGTTAATGCAAAACAGTCGATTCAACAAAAAATTACGTAATTTGCCCCTCGAAATAACAAAAAAACATTATTGAAACATTCTAACTAAAAGCTGTAAACAGCAACTCCATACCAACAATTAAGAGGATTCCAAACTCCTAACACACATTTAAATTCAAAAACACTGCCTATTCCAAATGCCTAACAATTACTCCCAAAAAAGAGTATAAAGACAATATTACACTGTCAAAAGTGTCGAAAGTACTCGAACATTAAGAGCAAAACAGTCGATTTAACTAAAAGCCGTTTACGACAACTCCAAAGGGAATCTTAACGAGCAATTCGAAAGCTCCCAATGTTAATGAGAGACGGACTCGCGGGAAACAGCACCAATTTGCGGGAACGCAAAACTGACGGCTGATTACATTATGAGTAGGGGCACCGTGCGTTTGTGGGGTTTTCCGGACAGTCTTGATTGTGTGGGGTTGTTTATACAGGGTAGTTGGGTTTAGTTAATTTTGAGACAACGTCACATCTGTTTTTCTACATTTATGATAATCGAGAATATTTTGTCCAACCTAGGAATCGAATCCAGGACCTCATACTCAGTTCTTTTTGTGGTCTGTGTTGTTGTTGTTGTTTCTTATTATAGTCTGATTATTCTGCTCTAGTCATGAACTATTTAATGAGAATATTTACATACATATACAGCTGGATACAGCTGACTGTATCCGGTTAGACCGGAAGCTGACCCCAACTTAATTTGGAAAAGGCTAGGCGGATGATGACTAGCATTAATATTACCATGAACCATGCGGGCGCAGATACCGGTCTGCCGGCAGGCGAGGGTGCGGACGACGGCTCTCCTCCTGTTAGCTCGCGCACTTTTGATCGACGGTCATCCATTACGGTCGGCCATTTTTGGTATTTTCTTTTTTCAACTTATCTGGAGAAACTAACAAAAAAACACATTTGGTTGACCACTGCAATGTTCATCTTAGCAGCTCATACAGCCTCGTTTAAATTCGGCCACCCAACATTTTATTAGCTATTATAAATGAAGGAGCAGATCCCTGAAAAATAGAATCTAAGTAGCAGCTAGGCTTGATATTGTTTGGTTGGACAGACATGTTCAAATGAAAGTTTATACACGTAACGCGGACCAATTTTCTTCATGTTCAAAAATTCAGCGACAGCGTTCACTACTTGATGGGCACAAAACAAATAATAATAAATTATAGTTTAGATCTTAATTTAGCTATAAGGTTGGTACTCTCTACCAAAGACATTATTTTCAAACAACAACCGCCATCTACACGTCAAGTCAGGTACTTTTGGGACTGCTCTAGAATGTTAATTATACGGTAAATCCAGGTTTCCTCACGATGTTTCCTTCACTTTTCTACTTTTTAATTCATACGGAATTAAAAAATCGAGAGATATTGAGAGGTGGCTGCCCTGAGTTAAGCGCAGGTCACACCGCCAGCTAGCGAGCGAGTGAGCGAGCCGGGCGAGGACTCGTTTCACCTCTTTTCATACTTGGTTCACACCGTGTACCGCGAACTACCGAAACAGCCGAAACGAAGTATGAAAAGAGGCTCGCCCGCCTCGCTCGTTCGCTCGCTAGCTGGCGGTGTGGCCTGCGCTTTAAGTAGGCATTGTTAGTCATTGCACTCAGTTTATTGCTAAGAATATAACTCTATGAGATTTTATTAACATGTGATGGTTTTTCCTCAAGATGTATTAAACTATGAATACGGTGATTTCGTCACTTTTAAGATGGCAAATGGCACGTACGCTTATTATTCCTACTAATTTATATTCCATTTTACACGAAAATGAGTACCTAAATGTAATCAGAACAATGTTCATTTGAAAAATGAAGATGAGGCAAAATAACAGTGTTCATCTTAGATCTTAATGTTTTTGGTGGCTTGTGAATGGAGGTCGGTATGGATTTTTGATCTGAAATAAAATATTTGAATTGAATTGAAACTAAGTTTCTTAGTGATAATCGAGGTTAGTTATTCCAGTTAGTCACATAAAATGGCTTATAATAAAATTTCATAGACCTATAAATTGAACCATTCCAAATCCATTTTTATAGCACAAGAGAAGACAAATACAAGATATCAAGCCTATAATTCCAGAAAGATTAAACGGTAAGAGTTGTACCCTAATATTGTACCCAACCCACAATTCATCACTACATCAGCATCACCTAATGGCAATATTAGACTAATCGAACTCCAACAAACAATCAACCCTACTCAATCCGTCATTCACCAACACAACGGTCACCCTACACATAAGGGCAAATATCTGCCCGAAGCCTCATCCCGCGAGATGGTTGGGCGGGCCCGCAGTCTCGGTGCGACCACCGGCGCGTCACGACGTGTGTGTCACCTTCGTCCTGCCTTCCCGCCTTTCGAAACGTCGCCATGGACGGACTGACGGCCAATTAAGCCAACACAATGGAATACACGTCACAGCTAGGTAAAGGATTATAATTTTTTTATTCAACAATTGTTCTGTTGCAAGGCGGTCGTTTGTAGTGTAGTTGTAAACAAAATTCGGAGATGGTGAGTGAGATTTTCTTTAATGAATTTAAGGGTCTTGGGATGAAGTGTTATGAGATGAATGTGTGTTCGTTTGTTTGTTGAAGGTCTTTAAGAAATTACTTGACCGATTTGTGTGAATTTATAAGTCAATTTTACTTTTATTGACTTTGTGTTATCTTACAGATTTCCTATTGTAGTCTTCTTTAGCGATTTGTTTATCATCTTATAGGAACCGTTTTCTTTTTGCCGTATCACCTAACTATCGTATGTTTTCTAAATACTCTGGCAGATTATTAGCTTGTGTTTTAAGCTCATAATTTTCCGTTCTTTTTGTAGATTTCTTCATCTGTTGCATGTTCATAGACATTGTGTATTTTTGTGTACATTTCATGGTAGTTACATTGACACTGATTTATGCGGTTTTTTATTGGACATACTAAACTACGGGAGTTTAGAAATAAAAGAAGAACGCGGTAATTTAACAGACTTCAAACGGCTCTATTTACTAACAATGTATTGCATGAGTATCTTAATATAGATTACAGATATAATCATAGAGAAGAGCAACAATCGTAGTTGCTATAGATATCTAAGTTTTTAAAGATGTCTGTTAATTGCTTACTGCTTTACTTTATTAATTTACAAAAAAGTAACTCTGTCTGTCTGCTTGAATTTTAGTAGTTTTCTTTTTCTAAAATATTTGGCACAAAATATGTAGACCATGATTTGTTTTAGGACATAAGATACTTTATACTCTGCTAGTAAGTTTCCATTTTAACTTCTCTCATAAACGTGGGCGAAGCCGCTGGCGGAACATAGTCACTTGTAAAGGGTCAAACGGATTTGGATTACAACACAGAATAAATAGTTTGTAATCCAGAACGATCTGTTGTTTTGGATTATAAAAATAGGCCTACTTGGCCTATTTTTATAATCCTTTATAATGAAGGAGGTTCCAGTTCAGGTTGGTTTTGTGATAACCTGGTCATTTCTACACTCGTCGGCCTTACTTACATTTAAACGATAATATTCCTACGAGAAAAATTACATTTTCTCTATAGACCGGCCGCTTTAATGAGTCCTCGCGAAGGTATCAATTTAAATGGAATATTCTGAAGGTAGATCACGTATTGGTTCAATTAGTATCGTAATACCTACGTGGATTATGGTTATTTTAAAGCAAATAACCTGTGGGACATTGTTAGGACTTTGTGGACGCTTAATGTGCCTGTGATGGGGCAAGGCGGAGGACTGATTAAAGCGGTCGGTCTATAGCACTGTGGTCTTCTTCGTGTCGCATTGTGTTATAATTGTTCCCTCAGGCGTTTAAGAAAACATTTAAGCTTATGATGGTACCTGCAGATCGCTTCGTGACTTTTATTTTTCTACCTAGGTACCTACATAATATTATTTTAAACGTAAATGCAATTTCGAACAAGGAAAACGTTCGTACTGCTTTTGTTTTGCTTGTATGTATTTATAATGACTATTATTAAACACGAGGTTTTACTATGTTAAGACCAATAAGTTTGAAGGAAAAATAGAAACAAATACCTACAGGGTGGAATTTTTCAACCTCACCAGCCCCCGTAGCATGACCACCGTAGACAAGGATTTCTTTGACGGAAGAATCGACAAAATGACAGATTGTGTCGACACAATGACAGATTTCTTTGCACTATCTGTCAAGAAATCCTTGTCTACGGTGGTCATGCTACGGGGGCTGGAGAGAAAGTACTCTAAATACTGGAGATAGAAAATTTTACTCAAAGGAAACATTCCTTTATTTTTAAAAAGAAACAAATCTGCATTCAAAGATTTTCGAAAATTCGCTTGCCACTCCCGGGAATCGAACCGACTAAAATTCGAAAAAATAACATCCTGTACTTTTATGACATCAATCGATAGGGTCATTCATATGAATCAAATCTCTCTAACAAATATGGTAAATTAAATGAAAGGAAAACCATGAAATCTAAACTTATAAATTCAATGGGATAAGATAAATCACTTTTATTCAAAGGTCCATCCGATTACTTATGTACTTGTGTGTGTAACTTACAAAATTAACAATTTATCGTAAGATAAGTTATAGAATCAGGCGTTACTTGGCAGAAATTCATGACATTAAATGCATTATTTTGCATAAAATTTAAAGTCGTAATAAAACTAAAGTACGTATGACAAACATTTTATTACAAATATTTATTTTAAACTACATTCACTAACAAGTAAAAACGTTAAAATAAACTAAAGTAACTAAACTAACAATAAACCTAAAATTACATCAAAACTCCTCAACGCTGTCAACTGCTAATGTGCCCAAGAGACTGGCGGCGCTGCCTCGTTGTATGGCACTCTTACACTTAGCCTCTCAACACTTAGCTTCTAGCCAATGTAATGGAGGCTGTACACTCTCGCCGAGACACACCGAGGCAGGGCGAGTCCGAGAGTGTACAGCCAAGCAAGTAACACCGAGGTTAGACGTGCACTCCTATATAGGGTGACTGGTAATTAGTGACCGATACTTATCCGAAAGGCATTTGTTCTCCTCGTCTTTGCGATCGTTTTTTTTGTTCTAGACTATATCTGGGAACCTTCTAGTTACGGAGATATTGGGGGTCAAAGTTCCAACTTTTTCACAAGTTTTTTTTTAAATACTTGTTTTTAATGTAAGATTTTTACTTTACACATCTCCACGACCCCCATACTATTCAATCCATCCATCAGCACAATGCTTTCGAGTGCTTTCCATCGAGTCCTACAGCATCACGTGTTTTCACCCCAAAAAAAAAAAGTCGATTCCCAGCAATAATTTTTGCCTAAAGTTACTTAGTTTGATGTACTGAATGCTTGGTTGACGGATATGTGAAGGGTCTGTTTACACCCTGTATAGGGTGACTGGTAATTTAGTGACCGATACTTAAACAAACAAACAATTTTCCCAAAGAAACATTTTTTTTTATACCTACTCGTTCACTTGTATCCCAATAACTAAACAGCCGTTGTGTTATTGGAATAAAAGTGATAAAGTGTAAAACAAAAAATTATTCTTTGGGAAAGTTGTTTGTTATCATGAGTACAATCACGTGTTTAAGTATCGGTCACTAATTACCAGTCACCCTGTAAAGGGTGTAAATAGACCCTTAACATATCCGAAAGGCATTTGTTCTCCTCGTCTTTGCGATCGTTTTTTTGTTCTAGACTATACCTGGGAACATTCTAGTTACGGAGATATTGGGGGTCAAAGTTCCAACCATTTCACAAGTTTTTTTTTAAATACATGTTTTTAATGTAAGATTTTTACTTTACACATCTCCATGACCCCCATATTATTCAATCCATCCATCAGCACAATGCTTTGAGTGCTTTCCATCGAGTCCTACGGCATCACGTGATTTTTCACCCCAAAAAAAAAAGTCGATTCCCAGCAATAATTTTTGCGTAAAGTTACTTAGTTTGATGTACAGAATGCTTGGTTGACGGATATGTGAAGGGTCTGTTTACACCCTGTATACACTATCGCACTCGTCCAGGCTCAGAGTGTCTGGTGAGAGTGTACAGTCACCTTTAATGCCGGCCCTAAAAACTTACATTATTTACTCGCCGATAAAAACAGTCCTGCAACATTGCATGATACGGTTGCAGTTGTGCTATTACTATCAAGAAAGTTTGACAGCTTGTATTCAACTCGTCGAAATACAAATACAACTTTCCAGTCTTAGTTTGACGTAAAGCAATTTTCCCACAGTGCGCGCACCTGTGTTTGTTTACAACATTGTATGATAACTATGAATAACTACTTTATAATACACTGTTTACAACTAAACTTATACTGTCACTTAGGGGATATCTTCCGTGATTGTTCATTATTTCGAGCTCCCGATATTTCGACGCTGTGAAAGAAACAATTTTTAATGGAATTTTCTTGTTAGGAAGAATCTGTTGGTAGGCACCCTTTTCAAACTATTACTTTCATATTTGACGAGGGTCAGGGCTAACCCTTAACTTTTTGGGGCACATACATTAAACTTACTCTACCTACTTATTGATACATTAAGAGTGTTATTGGTGATCGATTTATTATGTACTGGCTATTGCCGATCTTCGTCCGTGTGAAATTACTATAAAAATGTTACTTCACAATTTGGATCGGATTTTGTTGGCAATTTCAAGGGTTCAATTTTCTTTGTTGAGAACCTTGATTCTTTTTCTACAATAAAAGTAGCCTAATAGCTTGTAATATCAGCTAGCTGCCAAAATCGGTCTAGCCGTTTCGGAGATAAGACGGAACAAACACACAGACAGACACAAATTTAAAAAAAAAAGTTTTTTTGTAAGTAGGTACAGTATATACTTTCATACGCATTCAGTAAAAAGCTATTATTTTGAAATTACAAACAGACACTTAATTTTTTTTTTTTTGTATGAAGGACTTTTTATTTTTGTGAATTTAGACAATGTAGCATAATGCTCCACTTGTCACGACATACAGAAATAGCAAAATTTCATAAAGGGTCTTTAGAAATAGAAAACTTAGAGGACTCGCGACAAAATAATAACAGCCGCTCGGGTCGATCTTCAGGTTAAGCCGCGCTCGCCTAGCTTGGTCCGTGAATGGGTGACCACCAATCATACCGAGTTTCCTCCGTGCCTTGGAAAGTACGTTAAGCTGTTGGTCCCGGCTGCCAATTGTAAACCCACCACACCAATTTAATTTACATCAAAATCAATTGTTATTATTTACTAATTTGCTGAGTATAAAGCTAACTAGAATATCTAATGTATTTCCGAAACATTACAGTACGTATTATTATAAATAGTTCAATGTGTAATTGCTATTGACTTGCCTTCAAGAATCAAAATCAAAATATTTTATTTCACATAGGCCTCGATGGGCACTTATTAAACGTCGACAAAAAGGTGCACGGTTCGGGTTGGTCGTTTCCTATGGAGCAGAACCGGCAAGAAACTCCATGGTTACTCGATAATGTAGTACACTCACTTTTTCGTTTTACCCACAATACCGTAAAAATTGTGTGTCTATAGTCTACTACTTAATTTATTTATTTACCTACCTTCTTCATAAGTAATTCTTATATTTAGTTTTAAGATTACCTAGTATTTCTCATATTATGTGAATTGTATTCTTTTTGAGAAATAAATGTCTTAAACCGTATTCAGAGTACATTTGTATAAAAGATCGGCCGATGAGATAAGTGTTATTTTTTTTAAAAACCTATCCATCTTGTACACACGGCGGCATATGAAGCTGTAAATTTCCAGCATAACTTGGCCTCGCTTTGTATAGATTTTCTATACAATGAGAGATCCGCATAAACTGGTTTTGTATAGCTTGATTGACCGTCGTGCGTACCAACAACACTGCCATAAAAAAGAAACAAACAAAAAGTGCGTCACACCAATTTTCTACTTACTCTAATAAGCAGATATGATAAAACATTGCCCATATATTAGGCATCGATAAGATAAACCTTGAATAAAGCTAATGCACAGTTCGTAGGGGTGCATCCCCCTGCAACCCTCTGCAATCCCTATTGTCAACCAAACGTGATTGTAACAAAGGGCACATCTCCATGGGTAACAAAAAGGGACGTTGCACACAGAGGGTTGAATTGAAACGTACGGTTTTTCTGACAATGTGTATGGCCCGATAATACGGCAGACATATTGAGGTACTTACTATAAATTTTATTTTTTAAGTTTTTAATGGATATTGCATTTTATTGATCGATTTAATACATTTTGAATTGTTATTGAATAGAGTGCATTGCATTATGTATTAATATTAATGCAGAGGGTTGTACATGGATTTCAATTTTACCAAATAATTGATTCCATACTTACCTTTAAATGTTTTGAATAAATTATTGTTATTACAATGATACTACGCTCATTATACTTTAAAAAAACCGGCCAAGTGCGAATTGGACTCGGGCATGAAAGGCTCCGTACCGTCGTACTAGCCCCCTTTAATTTTCAAATTATTTGTTGTTATTCATCATCATCATCATCATTTCAGCCGAAAGACGTCCACTGCTGGACATAGGCCTCCCCCAAGTGTCGCCACATTGACCGGTCCCGTGCGTCTCGCATCCAGCGGATCCCTGCAACCTTTACGAGGTCATCGGTCCACCTAGTGGGTGGGGTGGGTTGTTGTTATTGCGGCAACAGAAATACACATTCTGTAAAAATTTCAACTGTCTACCTAATACGGATCATGAGATTCAGTCCGCTGACAGACAGATGGACGGACGGACAGCGTAGGCTCAGTAATAGGGTCCTGTTGTCCCTTCAGATGGGTAACCCTAAAAATGTTCATGAGTTTTAGACCTTGTCTATGACTGTGCTGACAGGTGGCTTTTCCACAACCCTTTTACACTAGTTGTATCCCTTCCCTACTTGACATTGTTACACTAGAGTTCACCCAGCTGCTACATTTCTCGGTACTCATACCGCAACTAAAAAAAATACCCAAAGATTGATAGTAAAAAAACCGTAATACGATAAACGTAACAAAAGTAAACAAAAGACGTACGCCAAATGAAAACAATGCGTTCATTTTAAAACCGCAAGCAAAACTTTTGACATAAGCTTCTCCACAAGCTGTCAAACTTTATTGACAGAGTGATGGAGGCTTAAACTTAAGTTCTTATAAACTTTGTTAGAAGGCGCTGTGGCGTATGCCTTATTTTATAGTGACGTGCCCTTCATTCGTGGGTATATCTATACTAATATTGTAAAGATGTATTTGTTTGTTAGTTTGTATGTAGGCGGTAATCTTTGGAACTACGGATCCGATTCCGAAATTTCTTTGACTAACGGGAAGCTACATTATCCCCGAGTATTATAGGCTAAATTTAAAACGTTCCCGTGGGTTAGTTTCCGTATATAATGGGGGCGAAGCCGCGAGAAAAAGCTATTCTAAATGTATATTGTATACGGGGTGGAAGGGACACCGACGCGAAAAATTCAATGCGGGGGGGGGGGGCGTCATTGAAATTTTTTTATCGGTTATTAAAACCAGCTGTTTCCTACAAAAGTGCAATACCTACCAGTAGCGAAGCGTCAATTTTTGTAAGAGGTAAGCCGGAGTATATATCTTTAATGTGATTATATTATTTGTCTATAGAATGACTGACTGTGCCATTTTTCAAAGGGAAGCCGATAGGAATCGAGTTGTATAGTACCTTCGCCACTGATACCTACACAAATGTATGGAACAGCTGTTTTTTTAAAATAACCGATGAATAATTTGTATGTAGGGAGGCTCTGAATGATGCCCTGAATACGTGGTAACCGTTTTCGCGTCGGCTTCCCTTCCACCCCGTATATTATCTAAGTTAACAATATTTCATGAGCTAAAGTTTAAATTTAACTTTGAAGTCCATTAGCTGTTGACCGTGGGTTCGCTCCCGTAGTGGTCGAAAATTATTCAACGTGAATGTTTAAAATATTTCCCATGATATTTGTGTATAATGTACCTTCCCGTTAATTAATGGATTTTCGGAATCGGATCACTTATTCCGAAGATTACCCCCTACAAACAAACTTACAAACTTTGTAATATTAGTTTAGATGAAAGAATTAACTTAACGCGGAGAATACATTTTGCTGAAGATAGCCTCATTTTTGTTTTTGATCTAAATCTGTCTTTATGACAGGTAACAGGTACAAAAGGTGCTTTAAATGGGATTTTCGGGAAAATAAATTTACAACGAGCATAACAAAACTGAGTGTATGCTGATTCAATCTTGTGTGGAACATCATCATTCTCTTGCCCTTATCCCAATTCATTTGTGGTCGGCGCAGCGTGTCTTCTTCTTCCATACTTCTCTATTACTCATCATCTCATCAGACACCTCCTTTCTTGCCAAATCATTCTTTACACAGTCCATCCATCGTTTCTTTGGTTTTCCTCTACTCGTATACGCATCCAAATTCATACTCAAAACTTTCCTCACGACATTTTCCTCATCCCTCCGCATCACATGCCCATACACGACCACCGATTACCACACAACTTTTCAGTCACCGGCGCCACTTTCAGACTTCCTCTTATAAAGGGTGTAAATAGACCCTTAACATAGCCGAAGTACTCTTTGCGATCATTTTTTTGTTCTAGACCATACCTGGGAACCTTCTAGTTACGGAGATATTGGGGGTCAAAGTTCTAACTTTTTCACAAGTATTTTTTGAAATACATGTTTTTAATGTAATATTTTTACTTTACACACCTCCACGATCCCCGTACTGTTCAATCCATCCATCAGCACATGCTTTGAGTGCTTTCCATCGAGTCCTACCGTAAAACGTGATTTTTCACCCCAAAAAAAAAGTCGATTCCCAGCAATAATTTTTGCGTAAAGTTACTTAGTTTGATGTTCAGAATGTTTGGTTGACGGCTATGTGAAGGGTCTGTTTACACCCTGTATACTCATTTCTTATTTTATCCATCAATCTTGCTTGAACAATCAACTTCAATAAAATGTAACTACTTTGTAATCGGTATATTTTCTTCTCTAACCATTAAAGAAAGCCCAAATGGACTGAAAATTTTCCATAAACACTCTTTTAAATTAGACAAGGATAAAGCCCACCCATTGCTTCCAAAGACCTTACTTAAATAATCATTGATTTATTCACACCACTTTGGTACGCGTCCGCCTAATCCTTGGAGGATCACAAGGTCTTATTTTGTTTGTATCTCTCGGTAACAAGCACAACAGAATATCGATGAAGCTGGAGTACTTATCTAAGACGAATCTTGTGTCAAGGTGAGAGTATTATGTTCCTATCTCACGTGTAACGTTGGGTAATTGCTAAAAATATCGGACGTACTAAGAAGAAAGAAGGAAAACATATTTATTTGTCACATGCCACAAAATACACAACAAAAAATAACCTTAAACAAAAAACCGGACAAGTGCGAGATCGACTCGCGTGGAGAGGGTGCCGTGCGTAGGAACTATTTTTCGTATTGGGGGGGAGGAGGGGGGATGATAAATTTTAGCCTAATTTAGATATGTAACACGATATGGTTTGCAAAACTTTGTTTTTCATTTTCTAAATTACCCCCCAAAAGTGGCCCAATGTTTAAAATTCATTAAATTACGTTACACCGTCGGTCTATGGGTCACCGACTTACATATTTATGTGTTCCAAATTTCAACTAAATCGGTCCAGTACTTTTGGAGTAAATTGGCTGTGACAGACGGAAAGACGCGAGTGATTCTTTATGAGTTCCGTTTTTGCCTTTTGAGGTACGGAACCCTAAAAAGAGATAATATTGCGTGTCTCACGGCTGCAAACTGCCGAGCAGCTAGTGCCCGCTGGTTTTCAACTGGACCTGAAATGGTGATGTGACGGTATTACGTCGGACGCCTATACAGAATTTAAGATCAAATATGGGACAAAATTTAGGGAGCGAATAAGTACTCATAACAAAAAACTCAAACTGCATTGGGAAAAATACTGATCTCTGCATTTATAGTCTAGTTAACTGTTCGCTAGATTTTGACGGGTCGTGTTTTTTTTATATTTCAGCGGTGGTCCCATGGTGTTGTGCATAAATATTACGCCATAAAGTTTGTCCCTAGCTTTACTAAAGTTCCTGTATATTTGGGAAGCTTTCGAATTATCTGTCAGTGTCATCATCATCATTTCAGCCGATAGACATCCACTGCTGGACATAGGCCTCCCCCAAGTGTCGCCACATTGACCGGTCCCGTGCGTCTCGCATCCAGCGGATCCCTGCAACCTTCACCAGGTCATCGGTCCACCTAGTGGGAGGCCTTCCAACACAACATCTTCCGGTTCGTGGTCGCCACTCCACTTCCACTCATCTCATCTGTCAATGTAATAATATGTTAAAATTAATTTTATTTATTTATCGTGGATTGATGGCGCCATACAACGACAACAGTCAGCGCACAATTAGTTTTGTGAACTAATTATATCGTTACCGGAAACGCAACCGCGCCCTACCGCTTAAGACACGATCTTCGGTACAGGGGATGCTGCGAAGACTGGTGAAGGGACCGAGTGTTGCGACAGTCGAACTCCTACAGTCTTGGCAGACACTTGGTACCAACACACTTGTTTGTTTCTTGTGAAACCGTTAGTGTATTAAATAAAGTTATTTTGATTTAATAATTTAAATCAAAAGTCTTTCGTTCGAGTACCCACGACAGTGCCCACATGTACCTACCTAAAACTATGTCAGATCACGAAGAAGACCCGATGCTTCACATCTCGGCCACCCATGATGCGACATATTTATTTAATTCAGACCATAGATCCATAAAGTGTAAGTATAATTTCTACCTATGGTTAGTAAACTAAGTAACAAAATTACAATAAATAAACAAAACAAAAAACAAAACACACATACAACAACAAACAACAACAACAACAACATACAATACAACAACAGCAACAAACAACAACAACAACAAACAACAACATATTTAAACTTTTTGCCATCGAAACGCTAAGAAGAAGAATAAATAAAAAATACATTTAATTGGCGACATGGACGTCTGTGTGCACATGTCTACTTGCCCAGTGCCTGATAAATGGCCCTTCGATTTTGTCCGCCAGTGCAGCTAGAATATTATTATATGTAAGGATTGACCGCATTTTAGAAATTAACTAGAATGCCTGTGGTTACTCGATGAGTATTAATTAGCATCAAGATGTCTACAATTTCAGACCGTTATTTTCGGAATTAGATTTCAATGGCAACTCGGAAAAAAGCAAGCAATTTTAACAGCGATAATTTTTCAGTATAAGATTACAAACACAAACAATACAAAACAGAAACAGAAAACAGAAACAACACACAAACAAACAAAAACATGGTAACAAAAAAAAAAACATGGTAAACATGGTAAATATCCCGTTATTAGTATTAATAGTAATTTTTCAGTATTAAATAATTCTACGGAACTTTTCAATAACAGATGGAACAATACATTTGATTTCGCCGTCCGCGACCCGCGTTACCCTTGGGATCAGGAGTGAAATATTTCTCTTTGTTACATCTCCATGGATCAATAGTTCCGATTTGAATATCACGCTGGGGATGGAATAAAAGTACTCTTATTATTTTCATACTTTATTTGATTCTTACGAATTTTACCTTTTGGGATTTACCTTATGGCGCGTTTATACTTGGTCCTTAGCCCGAATTCGATTGCCTATGGAATTCGGACAAACGACGTCGAACGCCCGTCTGCGGACAATTTAGTCCAGCGTTCGTTTCAGATTCCCGAATTCGGCTACCCGACGGCAGTTTTTCTTTTACTTCTATCAATGCACGTAGGCGCAGGACTTCATTCAAACTTCGCGTAGTCGTTAGCCCGTATTCCATTGTATTTAGTGTTTCGGGTGTCCGAATTCGAGCAGTCTATCGAGCACCCGAATGCGCGCTAACGACCGAGTGTTCGCGCCATTATGTAGTTTCTTGACAAATACAATTGCCTTCCGGCTTTTTTAAGCCTGAGGGAATCGGGCTTTTCAAGTACGATTGATGTTATTTAATTTATGAAAGAAATGCCTATGCTGGTTCAGGAGAAACAAATTCGTAGTGACGGATGGGGTGCCGCTTGGGGTTAAAAAGGGTTGTTTACTTTTTTTGGCAAAGACCATGTTGTTTTTTTGAGGATAGAAATATTTATTTACCTTTATGGGTAGATGTGACCGTGATCAATGTTCTATTGTATTCGTACATAGGTAGTTACTTCGGTTAAGATGATGATGTATTTGTTTCTTCACTGTATTAATCATGTATTCGATTATGATGAATTATGAACGTATTCATTTCCACTTGATTTTGTAATACAAAATACAACTATCTGCATTTTGGTTTATACAACAACAATGCTAATTAGATTCAGCAAAAAGGAAATCTTCAAATTAAATAAATAATATAAGTTACTAGCAAAAGCAAAATGCAGCCGCAAGCAAAAGCTTGCGGCTGCATTTTGCTTTTGCAGTTGCTATGTACGGAAATTTACCCATGGGAACGTTTTAAATGTAGCCTGTGACACTCTGGGATAATGTAGCTTCCATTCAGTGAAAGAGTTTTTGGAATCGGATCAGTAGTTCCGAACATATCCTCTACGTACACACGGCGACACATCAACCTGTTCATTTCCAGTTTAACATTGTCTCGCTTTGTATAAATTTCCCGTACAACGGGAGGTCCGCATAAACTGGTTTTGTATAGCTTGATTCGCCGTCGTGCGTGCAAACTTGCAAACAAATTTTCACTCTTTATAATAATAGTATAGATGGAATCAGGCTTGAAACCCACGGCAGTAAATGTTATGCAAAATACTCATATTTAATTAAAAAAGACAGCCTTACACAAAAATAGCACATGCAGCAAAAGCAATAAATATATTTTTCTGCATATGCATATTTATGGTGTTGCATCCTGCACCCAGGCCAGGATCTTTGTCAAAATATTTTGCACAACATTTAATTCATCATCATCATCATTACAGCTGAAAGACGTCCACTGCTGGACATAGGCCTATAACATTTAATTCAATTTTAAATAAATAATGTAATTTTTCCCAAAAAAAAATAATCTGAAATATATTTACTTAGTAAGTTCGCTGCCTGGTAGGCCTACTGTTTAGTTACTCGAAGTTTGATAATAAATCCATACATAAAATCAGCAATAGATCCACAAGGTTAAATATTTACTCGCTTTTAGTTTAAATAACTTTATTTTCTCAGTACCTAAACATTTTTAGTATCGACGAAAAGGAAGTTTCGTAGATAATCTATATACTTATAATAAATCTGTAGAGAGGTCAATTCTGTACATGAAATATATTTTCAAAATAACTATCAGGGGGTGATTAGGGATCGATACTGATGCCAAAAATGCAATCAGTAAAATTTTTGTCTGTCTGTCTGTCTGTCTGTCTGTCTGTCTGTCTGTATAACCGTTATAGAAACAAAAACTACTCGACGGATTTTAACGAAACTTGGTACAATTATTTTTCATACTCCTGAGTTGGTTATAGTATACTTTTCATCACGCTACAATCAATAGGAGCAGAGCAGTGAAGGGAAATGTTGGGAAAACGGGAGAAGTTACTCCATTTTTTAAGCTTCCGTCGCGTGTGCAACCTTAATGGTTAAAGCTACACAGAAATCATGTATGACGGAATGTTCCTCTTAAAATTATATAAAAAATATCCCACGACAGCATATGTCTATCTTTTATGGTTGACTCACAATATCACGTGTAACTCCCGATAGCTTAGCAGTTCGAAGCTTTCTGATTATATTTGTCTACTCTTACGTTTATAACACTCTCAGTCATCCCTAATTAAAAAAGTTAACATTATTAACTATTCCATAAAAAAGAATCATAGAAATCGGTATAGAAACACCAAAGTTATACATGAAATACACTAATAATATATATTTATTTTTATTTGCCTGCATCAATGCCACCTAAAAAACGATTATCTTTATCTCGAAATTCGAGAGAAGCTAAGAGAATGAGAAATAGGCGTTCTCAAGAATCGGCAGAGGAAAGAGCACATCGGTTAAACTTATTGTTATTCTTATCTCAATAAAAGTTTATAAAGATATCTTCGGATTCACTTTAAGTGATGCTGATTTTTGTATTACTTTACCATCTATATAAATAAAATGGTAAACTGACTGACTGGGTGATATCAACACACAGCCCAAACCGCTGGTCTTAGAGACATGAAACTTGGAGGGTGTGTTCTTTGTGAAGAGTAAGTATCCACTAAGAGAGGATTTTTGGGAATTCCACCCATAAAGGGGTAAAATAGGGGATGGAAGTTTATATGAAAGTCCGTCAGTTTTGAAGTTAGGATATTCAAATTTTGTGTTTAGGCTGACAATTGAAAATTAATTTATACGTGTCTCAGCGGATGAAGGTAAGTAACTTTGTTTGTTCGGGTGGGATATTTTTCGACATCCACGCGGGCGAAGCCGCTGGCAGAAGCTAGTGTTTAAAATAAATCAATCAATTGAATACGTTTTCTTTTATTGGTCGGATGTTTTTCTTTCGTTATTTGTGCGTGTTTATAAAGAAGCCAATGTGGCGAGTGAGTCATTGGATAAGGTCGGAGCTTAATGAAATTTATGTAATGGGTATGTTCGCGTATCTGAGTGTAATAATGTAGCAACATTTAAATCTGGTATTAATAATATACAAAACGAGTGCCCGGTGATATATTCCAGCGCAGCGTTAAAAATGAATCCTTCCTTAGTGAAAGAAGAAGGAAAGTAAGAAAAAATATTAATTTGTCGCAGAGACAAAACGTGCATCAACAAAATGACAAAAAAAAAATACAACGCAAAACAAATATTTATAAATACAACAGGACCTAACAAAAAAGTTAACAGCTAGCACGACGTGACTGCGACAAGCAGGTTACCCCTCCCCCATAGCACAGCATCATGCTGAGTGGTAACAGCACAGCGCAGCGCTGGTTTTAGTGGTCACCCGTGAAAAAACTTACGCTATGTACGTAGTGCTTAATCTGTGTTGAAGCTGCACAGAGCTCTCAAAGTACGATTTCAAACTTCTGGATCCAGCAGTTAAGGCTGTGATTTGCCTGTCAGTGAATTTAAGATTGTCAAGACTCTCATTTATATTCAAATTTATCCGGTCCTTCACCTTCTCTTCTTTGCTAAGTTCTGACCGTATTTTACCACCAGATTCGACGCTTACCGTTGAGATGCGCTTGTGAACTCTCAGGTCCTATCTATGAATGTATTGGCAAGGACATTTTCTACGTCATTTTGTCCTGACCTATCATTATGATCTAGTTTGTTCAAGATCGATGTCTAACATCCAAACGCATACAACAATTTTTCTCTAACGAGTATGATTCATAGTCGCGATAGATCTCGTAAGATCACAAAAGTAGGTAGCAATACCTCTTAAGAAATCAAATTGTATCGATAGTATCGGTAGTCCACTGTCGACTAGGCCTCTCCAATCGTACACCATTCAACTCAATTGTCGACCACTCTCATGCAGCTGCTACCAGCCATACTGCTAAGATCGTTACTCCACCTAGCCTGGGTATTCTCCTTACATTCATGGTCCTCAAAAATACGTCTACCCATTATCGTCTGCGGTCACCAGTTCTACGGCCAAAATGCCCGGCCTCCTGCCTAAATATGATAAACCGATTAAAGCAGTGTCATTACATTTCCATTTACTAATTTCGTTCATCTCAAAGGTTTTCAATTAATATCAGACATAAAAGACCTACTAGTCGTAAATCTCATACGTCCTCTCTCAAAGGTGGTTCATACATTTTTCATATCATTTTTTTTAAACCCAATGTCCTCTAAAGGTGACTCCACAGGTTGCCCGTCCATCCTCGCGAGCTAGCCGCTAGTCATTTGCGATTCAATGAGTTCGTCTGGCTCTCCGGATAGTGGACGCCAATTGACGAGATTGCTATTTTACATAAGCTCGGATGTTACGTCCGGTTTTGTTAGAAATGATGCTGGGAATTGAATTAGTTTTTTTGTCTTATTTCTTAGTCCTTATTCGTCTATGGTAGTGCTCGCCGTTCATTATCGTTAAAGTGGTCTTCCACGTTCGCTTCACGTACGTGATAATTATACAGTACGCACATGAATCCGAAAAATCAGATGTGTGTGTCTTGGGTTCGAACTCGATACCTATGACTTGGCAGTCCGACAGCCACAGTAGTGACTGAAGTTAAATATTTTCCAAACTCAGTAAAAAAGTCGGTCCATAAAAAGTATGCGAAATGAAATTTGAGTTATTAATAGATAATAATAACTTTTAATCCCCAAAAAATCATCACCCTACACGTTACCTAATCACACCAGAATGACTGAAAAATCTGGAAGAAATTTGGCACAGAGATAGTCTGGAGTAGCACATAGGCACAGACATAGGCTACTTTTTATCCCGGCAAAAACATCAAAATATCCACGCGAAGGAAATCGCCAGCAAAAGCTAGTTAAGGCGCTACCTCGAAAATAAATCGTAGCTCGATGGGCGTGGCTTAACCCCCCGCGAGGGGAGCGGCGAATGCAGTGTACGCGGTGGCATCTGGAAAACCGAGTACGCACTTCTTGGATTTTTTGAAATATTAGCACATAGGAGGTATGGAGTAGACAAATAATACAAATATTTAATTGTCAACCATTTTTTTTTTATTAAGTACACCATGTAATAAAAATTAATTAGGTAATGAAGGCATATAACAAATGTTTATTTACTAAGAATATTTTTTATTAAATAATTAATATATTGTTTTAATTTTTCTATATTTAACCTACTTTAAAAAACTCGTCTATTTATATTATCTTCTATACATATAAAATTCAAAGTCCTGACTGACTGACTGACTTATATATCAACGCACAGCCTAAACCGGTGGTCCTAGAAACATGACATTTGGACAGTGTACTCTTTGTGACAAGTAAGTATCCACTAAGAAAGGGTTTTTCAAAATTCTACCCCTAAGAGGGTGAAATGGGGTGTTTAATTTTCTGTGAAACTTTTTATTCCCTGAGTCGATTGACTTGAAAATTTGTGTATTTACTCTTCAGTTAAAATGATGAGATACGTGTATCACAGTTTTTCCAAAATCATCCCCAAATTTTAAATTTAATGTCCTGTCTGGCTGACTGATATATCAACGCACAGCCCAGACCGCTGGTCCAAGAGACATGAAATTTGGACGGTGTATTCTTTGTGAAGAGTAAGTATCCACTAAGGAAGGGTTTTTCGAAATTCCACCCCCAAGAGGGTGAAATGGGGTGTTGAATTTCCTGTGAAACTTTTTATTCTCGGAGGCGATTGACTTGAAAATTTGTGTACATACTCTTTAGTTAAATTTATGAGACATATGTATCAGTTTTTCCAAAATCATCCCCCAATATAGTTAAATAGGGCTTCGAAGCTCACGTAGAAGGGCGCATGCCGCGCAGCGTTGCGTGGGGCGTGCGGGGCTCGGGAGTATTTACCTATTACTAAGTAGGTAGGATTTTTCTGAGGTAGAAGTGTCTGTGAATATGGTTTATTCCACCGATTTTCGCGTTGGCTCGCGATACGGGACATTGATATTAAATATTATGTCAAAGTATTATGTCTATAAATAGAATCCTAATAAATCATTTGATTGGTGTCCCGGTGTCCAATCTCAAACCAAGATATTTCACATATGTAATTTAATTGATATTACTATGAACAAATATTTACAATAGCAAGTACACGTAAATCTATGTATGTACTATACATACATAGATTACTTATTATCCCAGAAGTAAGATTCCGTGGGCAATTCCCGAACTCCACGCGGGCGAAGCCGCGGGCAGAAGCTGGTGCATGATAAATGCATTCGTAATATCTTGGTGCAGATTTTTTATGTTGTCTGATTGCTGCAGATTTTGTAAGCCATGATATTTTATGGCGTTACATAATATGTATTTTCGTATCTTTAAAATCTTATTTGTAGCTAATATATTCCTTTTTGTTATAGCATATTTTTTATCCGTTTTTAAGTTTAGCAATTTGTTACAAAAATTTGTTAATTATTTGTGATTTTTGCAACCAATCTTTTCGACCGTGATTGAGGGATATGGTCGAGTGTCAAGTATTTTTGCATAAGAGATACTGTCTCCATCAGCTACGTATCTTCCATAGATAACGCCATGCATTTCTATGGACTGTTTACTGTCGGCGATAATACTGGATTCCATAGCTGTTGAAGATCCACTATACTTTTTAAAACACTCATGGTGTTTTACTACCTCATTTCGTTTTACCGCTCTAGCACAAATACACTAGTATTTGTTTTTGACTGCCATGAAAAAAACTTGACGAAATCGACTACCTATAATATTCGCAGCGCCAGATAGTGCAGAATAATTAGTTCTGTATGAACGTTTAGCCCAGCAACCATCTAAGATTACATCTATTATTGGTATGTCATCTTTAGTAGCTTTTCCTTCTTTCACTGCCGCTTCTTTCCCCCGTTCCCCCGCTTTCCTCATTTCTTCCCATGTCGTCACTTCCCATTCGTCACATATTTCATCTTGCAAGATTTTGTATTTGTATTCCGACATGGATGGTAAATCGACAGCAGCCGAAAACTGTTTCAGTTAAGCGTTACCACAACCAGCTGTCACCATCCCGGCCACCACCATTTTATTTTGAGTTCTGTACTTTAAACTTTGTTTTACATAATGTACAAGAAAATGTGTGTAAGGCCAGAATTTTTTTCTAATTCTAATTTAATGGTTGTAAGGCCGCATTGAAACATTGATTGGTGACTCGATATTTTAAGCAATTTGTGCAGGAACGTGAGGCAGTTGCTTTTCAATAATCGTTTTATTGAATTTTTGTTATAATATTTTAATTCGTCTTTTTACAAGCAGGGTGTTTCAGGTAATAATTTTTAAACAGATTGAACCTTTACAAAGAATTGAATGAGAACAAACGCGTGCTGTGATTGGTCACCGGCGTTTGCGTGCCCTCATTCGTAGATAAAAAATATGATGTCCCGGTGCGTCGATAGATGGCATTAAAAAAGTAATTTACATCAACAACTCTGTGGCCACTAATGTCGGCAGTTTTGGACTCCTGAAACAAAAAGTATAAGTCAACTTGGAAAAATACTATTTATGCCAAGCTCTATACTGGAAAATTCATAGTACACAGTTAATAAAATAAGAGAACTCACATTTCCTTCAAGTTTATATCTCAATAAAGATCAAAAAAAAATTCGATTAAAAACTCACCTCTTTTTGCAATTCAAATGCGACTCCATTCCTTTTTGTGCTCATAGTCTGTCACACGCGGTAACAGTACTTGACGTATACATCAATGTATTGTTGACATATTTCTAACCTAAAATGAAATATAAGTACATTTTAGCCTTTTTCATAATATAAACAATTTTATAAATAGAAACTAATAATTATTGTACATAACTATATACTTACTTTTTACTCTTTCTCATTTTCTGAGCCCTCACCCTCAGTCGCTCTGTGCTCTAAACGTTGTACTTTATTTAGTTTTGGTTTCATATTTTTTCCATTAAAAACTAGTCACAAATAGAAAAACGATACGTTATAGGTACTGTTCAATCACAAGAATAGTCTTTATATACCTATTTAACACTAATTAACACAATCTACTAACTTTTACTATATAAACAATTATTAAAATCACGAAAATCCGATAGCACCGATCTGCAAAAAAATGTCATAGGTTTGACGTCAATGAAGCCCACCGGGCGACTGATCTTGTAAGCGAGCGAAAGTGATGCAATTACTTTTGAAACGCAAAAAAAGAGATGGCTATATTGTGCGTGCGCTCGGAATAAAACGACGTACGTGCCAAAACGAATTTACTCCTTTTTTAACATAAAAAATGAATTAAATTTAAAACTACAATGAGTAAACTTTGAAATAATAATTCTCTATGTTTTAAAGTAAATCCCATTGAATAATTCTTAAGCGTTACGCAGTGATGTCGAAAAAAGTAAAAAAATAGATATAACTTTGCATTTTTTTTGTATCGAGAAAAGTTCATTGAATCGTGTATTCCTTATTTAAGTATACTAGACCAAAGAGTCAAAAAACATATACCAAAATGTTGAATCCCTATTCCACATACTTAACAAGTTATACGAAATAGAAAAACCACATTTTTTTCAATATATCACCTTAAATCATTTTATTCCTATTGACAACATATTCGCCATTACGTGTCAAAGCATAATAACTGTCTTGACCCATAACTATATAGAGTACACAAACAAACTAAAGGGTGCGATAACGACCTAGCTTAACAACGTGCAGTAAAAAGGAGGCCATATGTTATGTTTCTACATAGTGCGCTAATAAAGCCTAGGCGATAAAAGCTAGGCAGAAATTAAATAAATAAATGTAGGGCTGTCCATAATTTGCTAGAAATCGGTGAAGGTGAACTGGGTGTGTGCTAAAGATGTGGTATTGAGAAATTGTATCGTGTGAATGAGTGTTTAAAGTTTTCTTTAACTTCTTCATGGTTTTCAGAGCGTTAACGTCTTATGGCATTTCATACAAACTTTCAAGTGATTTTTTTTCGAAATGACTGAACCGATGAAGAACTAAAATCGGTCTAATTTAGCTGTAACACTATTTTTCGAAAATGTTCGCTGTCAAGTTTTTAGACTTATGTATCCTGCGTTTGCATACGAAGTTTCATTAAAATCGGTTCAGTCATATCGAAAAAAAATCACTTGAAAGTTTGTATGAAATGCCGTAAGACGTTAACGCTCTTAAAATATCAATTTTGTGTGTTTTCGAAGCAAGCAAAAAAAAAAAATTCAGTCGAATTGATAACCTCCTCTTTTTGGAAGTCGGTTAAAAAGAGGCAAAACAGAAGAAATAATGTCAAAATGTTTAATAACCACTAGAACAAGGACATTTAGATATATATATTTTTTTTTTACTTCATCAAATAACGTTGTTCTTAATACAGAATCCGACAGTGGACTTATCAAGACGTGTAAGAGCCGTACAACCTTTTTTATTACATCATCATCATTATATCAGCTCGGAATCACCCACTGCTGGGTATAGGCCTCCCCTTTTTTCAGCAACACTTCCCGGTTCTGTGCGTCCCTTATCCAGGTGTTTCCCACGACTTTGACGATATCGTCAACCCAACGGGCTTTAGGACGGCCCTGGTTTGTTTGCCCTAACCTTGACCACGACTCTGTCAAAGCCTTGCTCCATCGGCAATCTAAAGGGTATAAATAGACTCTTAACATATCCGAAAGGCACTTGTTCTCCCCGTCTTTGCGATTATTTTTTTGTTCTAGACCATACCTGGGAACCTTCTAGTTACGGAGATATTGGGGGTCAAAGTTTCAACTTCTTCACAAGTTTTTTTTTAAATACATGTTTTTAATGTAAGATTTTTACTTTACACACCTCCACGACCCCCGTACTATTCAATCCATCCATCAGCACAATGCTTTGAGTGCTTTCCATCGAGTCCTACCGTAACACGTAATTTTTCACCCCCAAAAAAGTCGATTACCAGCAATAATTTTTGCGCAAAGTTACTTAATTTGATGTACAGAATGATTGGTTGACGCCATGTGAAGGGTCTGTTTACACCCTGTATAACAACCATAGTTTTATTAGACAGTAGCGTCATTCTGCCTCTGAATAACAACAAATTATAGCCTATAAACCTGTCTGTGAAACGTAGAACCTAATTATGGCAATTTGTCATTACACCATTCATTGAAGCAAAAATAATAAGACTGAGTATAAATACTGGGTTTGCTTCAGCATTAAGTACTCCTTAATTAACGTTGAAGTTGTCATAATTGTAGTACAGGTTCCTGCCCGCGGCGTCGCCCTCTTGGAGGGCGGAAATTGTCCCACGGGAACGTACCATCGCGGCATCGGGATAAAATTATCCTATGTCGTAGGCCAGGTCATGGTCTACCTATGGGTCATTTCGTTTAGGACGGAAAGGGTAGTATTAGTAGTCAGTTCCTTGTGGAAGGAATAACATGAAAGAAAAAGGTATAAATGATAGCGTGACTGTTGACGGAAGAGAATGAAACAAAAAAACTGTTGCATCGACCCCAAGTAACATGGGACAAGGACAGGAAGATGATGATGATAATAGTAGCCAGGCAGACAGACAGAGTTAGTTTATTATCTATAAGTATCTAAGTATGGATTGTTTGAAAGCGTGGGTTATTGGAAAACCGATAAAATAACATATTATTAGCCATCAGTAGCGAAGGGTCAATTTTTGTAACAGGTAAGCCGGAGTCCATAATCTTTAATGTGATTATATATTTGTCTATAGAATACTGACTGTGCCATTTTTCAAAGGGAAGCCGGTAGGAATCGAGTTGTATGGAACCTTCGCCACTGTTAGCCATTCTTTGAAACAAATTCATCATCTGCTTAGCTTTTCCCAACTATATTGGGGTCGATTTCCAGTCTAACCGGATGCAGCTGAATACCAGTATTTTACATGGAGCGACTGCCTTTCTGACCTCGACAACCCAGTTAGTACTGGGTAATACGATACCCCTTGGGAAGAATGGTTGTCAGACTTTTTGGGCCACTAACGACTGTCAAAGATATACAAATGACAGCCGGGACCAACGGCTTAACGTGCATTCCGAGGCACGGAGGAAACTCTGTATGTAATGGACGGTCACCCATCCACAGACCAACCTAGGCAGGCACGGCTTAACCTGAAAATCGACCTGAGCGGCTGTTATTATTTAGCCACGAGCAAAAACAAATTACGAAGTGCAAAAAATCATGGCCAAGTTGAAGGCTACATTACATAAATTATGTTTATGAGTCTTAAGCTAAATATTTATTCAAGTATCACACCGATCAGAACTAGCCTCACACACAACTTATAGTGTGTCACTTGAATGATCAAATACTGGACTTGTTAGTACTGTTTCAATATTTTCTTTTCCCATACATGTTATTGAGAGCTGACCGAGTTTATGTTTAAATAGATTATCTTTGATTTAATCACGTGGTTCAATGTCATGGGATATTGTGTTGCCGATTGTGATAACCTTGTTCTTGAGGAGGTGATAAAGATGTTAGCTGTGTTATTAAAATATTGGTAGCAGGATCTTTCTTGTAGTTTTCCTTTGATCATTGTTATGCTTATCTATTATATGGTGTGGCAACATTTATTCCGCCATATGCGGCCTACACTGTCCTTTGACGTTTATCAGGGTTAGCTGCGCGATTTACATAATATAGCTGACAACAACCGTCGTCGAGCAGTAGCTCACCAGCATCCGTCTCATCCTCCAATGAGACGGATGCTGGTGGGCTCCCTTTTTAATGGAAGATTAGGGACTAGGAACTTCACACTGTTTCTCAAATCTCCAAAATGATAACGTTCTTGTGTATGTTGTTTGGTGTGTGGAGTGGCGACCGCGAACCGGAAGGAAGGGAGGCCTTCCAACGCAGCGTGCGTTGGAAGGCCTCCCACTAGGTGGACCGATGACCTGGTAAAGGTTGCAGGGATCCGCTGGATGCGAGACGCACGGAACCGGTCAATGTGGCGACACTTGGAGGAGGCCTATGTCCAGCAGTGGACGTCTTTCGGCTGAAATGATGATGATGGTATCTGGTTTACTAACATTGGTCACTAACATTATCATTAACACTAGAAACGGGATATTTACCATGTCTACTGTTTATTTTGGGATCCCGATATTAGAGGAGACCGGTTGGGTTGGGTTGCTGTTAAAGGGGTAGACCGATTTGTCTGCTCATAAACACCCCACCCGCAATAGCTTCAATTTATCCATGATCATGGTGCTTGCAACGGCGCCGAAATATCGGGAAATCAAAACAAACAGTAAACATGGTACATATCCCGTTTCTGGTGTTGATGATATAATGATACGCTCATCGTCTTTTTGCGTTTTTCAAAGATTAATTCTTTGATGATTTGCCATAGTTCGAGCTTTCTCTTAGAAATGACAATTCCCAAGAGAACTATTTTACTGAAAATATTTTTTTTTCTATCTTTTCATTTCCGCCGGGTATTAAATCAATTTGCAAGAAAAAACCAATCTAAGAATTTAATTAAAAAACTGTCGATGTATGTATTCGCCGTCTTTCGTAATATCCTGGCAGCGGAAATAATTCCCAGCGCGTGCCATAAAAAGGAAGAATTAATTAAAATAAAAGCTAGCGGGAATAAAATGTTCCATTCAGGCAAAAGGCTGAGCTACGTTCACGGAGTCCAGAACTTTGTTCCTATTCAAGTATTTAATTAAGCTGTTTTTTGTTCGACTTTATACGGAGACGATATTTTTTAATTACTTTTTATATGCGTCATGATAGAAAATAGGAATTAAGTACTTTTTTATATTAAATAGGCTTGCGTTTAGCCGCAACTCGCCTGATGTGAAGCGATGATGCTGCCTAGGGTGGAGTACGCTTGCCTTGAAGAAACTGATTCACCCGAACTTTGAATACAAGGTGTAAACAGACGGTCGCGGACTCATAGAATTACCGTGACCCTGGAACATAAAGGGCTATTGAAGGACACCGTGGATTTTAGTCAGTACAAGTCTGACAGTCCCTCCCGCTCTGCCCTGGGTGGGAGGACACATTTGATATGATTTTACAACGTTAAAAAAAAAAGGTGTAAACAAACCCTTCACGAAGCCGTCAACCAGACATTCTGTTAATTAAACTACGCAAAAAATATTGCTGGGATATTTTTTTTTTTGGGGTAAAAAATCACGTTTTGCGGTAAAACTCAATGTTACGCACTCTAAACATGGTGTTGGTGATTGCATTGAATAGTAAAGGTATTAAAACTAAAGTTCTAATATTAAAAAGGTATTAAAAAAAAAAAAAAGTTGTAACTTTGACCTCCAATATCGCCGTAACTAAAAAGTTTCCTAGGTATGGTCCAGAAAAAAAAAAACTGAGCGAAATGACGGAGAGAACAAGTGCCTTTCGGCTTCGTTAAGGGGTCTGTTACACCCATTAGATACAGATTATAATGATCAGGGAACAGAGAAAATTGACACATATTTCGAGAGTTTGAAACTAATTGACTAACCGGAATTAAATATATTCTGACCACTTTCTTTATTTGAAAACCATCGAAAACCTACAGACACTATATTAAATACCAAAAACTATCTCAAAAGGCTTCACCTCCATGTTTCACGTGCTACTCCGTTCCTTTTGACCAAAGCAAACACACTGCCAAGCTTTCTAGGCCAGCTTCCTTTGACTCAGAAGCTCGCTTTCTTCAGTAAATTCAGGCTGTATTCAAGCTTTAGATTGTACAAAGGCAGCCACAGGCACATATTCATTAAGTTTTCAGAGGGGGATGCTCGTACGTGCTTCTGAAGATTACCTAGTACTGTGAGCAAAGGCGATAGGTATGCGGGACAAGTTTTGTATGCTTTTAGTAGTGCGTGAGTTGAGTTATTCAGCCGGCGGGATAAATGCGAACAGAAATAAATTTTATTTTGATTGTCGAACAGACAAATTTCTCAAACATATTATTATGAAGCAAATGTTTTACGAATTTCTTCAAAATATTTTGGAGTACGATAAACTCAAACTTACAGACAAACCATTCATTCAATTAGGCCCTTAGTAAGCCACGTTTGGACGCAAAAGTTTAGGACAAAGGAAATAGAATTGATTCTAATTGGCCATTTGCAAGATAGAAAACCGTGGGGTGCGCATTGGGGTGGTTCTTTTTGAATGCCTGTTGAATTTGATCTGTTATGAAATACAATATTATGAATAATTTGAATTGTTATGTAGTTGATTGTAGCGATTTGAGTCGAGTCTGACGATTGATTTGAACTTGGGCGTACCGTGACGTCCTAAAGCAGTATTATTTTAATCTTATTCAAGTGTGGAAAAGATATGGCTCTAGCCATCCTGTATAGCTCTGTTTCTTTCCCACACTGGAATGACATTAAAACAATACTGCTTTAAGACGTCATAATATCCCACTGAACTTATTCTTCCGTGAATAAATGCCTTCTCCGGAAAAAAATGGTTAGAATTACAGTCGAATGCCGAAATATCGTTGGTAAAAACTGAAGTTGTATGTGTTTTGTTCAAAGAGTGATGCCCATGGCTTGCCTGCATACCTAACTCGTTCGCCATGTGTACATACTGTGTTTGCGTCGTTACAGATTCCTCGTGCAATGTGACAGGATTAGCAACAAGATTGATGTGAAAGGAACGTGGTAGTAGACAAAGACATGGAATCTTTATTAGGTCACAGTGGAGCTTTGTGAGCTGTTGACTGTTAATTTGAAAACCTTCTAGTTCTAACCTACCTAAGATTAAAACTTCATCGTCGTCAGATGCTCGGGCTTCTGCCTAAATAGCCACTTTTTTACCGAACCCGGACTCCGAACTGGCTGCGGACACCGGACTTTGATACATATTTCAGTACATTATCATGTGTCATAGTCCGGTGTCCAGTGTTAGGAGTCCGGACATCGGACATCTGACCCGACAGTTAAGGTGCTGTCAAAGCGACCAGGCTGGACTCCGAACACCTGACCTGACATTATCTGTCAATGTCCTGTATCCGGAGTGCGGACCGGTCGGTTTGACAGTACTTCTACCTTTACTCTCTGGTACAGTACCAGAGGGCATAGACATACAAGTGACAATTGTTTCCAAAACTTTTCGTATTTCCACAACCACTTTCGACTTGATAATATACATACCAAAGCTTTTCCGTAGCTTATGTCAGTTCCATATATTTTTGACTTTATCATCACCGTTATCGTTCATAGAATCCGTCAGGACTAACAACGGCTTAACGTGCTCGAGTGCAACAAATATTTCTTATTATTCAAAGACTTCATCAGAGGAACGAGCATTGCAAGGAGCGTTATGCCGCAATTACACTGGCGTTGTAAATATGTTGGGTGACTGAATCGAATGATCGCGAAAAAGAATTAGCTGTCCGATATAAAACTTTAGTACCTACTCGACCACACCTGTATCGGACACGCTGTTTTATTTAAACATCACTGTGTTTGGTGCCTAATCTTATTCTTTATAATACAATAAGAAGAAGACCTAGTCTTAGTGAACATGATAATTTAAAATCTTATATCATAGAACCCCCCCCCCCACATCAATTTTCTTCGGTTACCAAAAAAATATGATGTACTGAATACGTGGAAACCGTTTTAACGTCGGTGGTCTTTCCCCCTTGTATACAATTATCGGGTGTCTTGTTGTCTAAGTCAAGCAACTGTGCTTTTGAACTGGTTTTATTATGTTGGGGGGTGACTAAGGGATTATTTGGGATTGTCCATGGAGTTTCTTGCCTATTTTTCTCCATAGAGATCTACGCCTTGGAATGGGCCACTACAGTACTTTCAGAAGTTATTATGCCTTGTGTCTGTGACTGTAGCTTCGCTTTTTTTGTTTTTCTGACATTCAAAAGTGCCTGTAATGGTCTAACTGACATTTTTTTTTTTTCTAAGTCGGCTTACTCTTGACCTCAACCTAGTCCTGAAGACAGAGATGAGGTAGACGACGGAAAAAAAAATTCTTTGAGTTTGATTTTCATTTGAGATTATCGACGCTGGGCAACAGCGTCCTCATATCTAAATATTTGAATCGACAACCTTAATCTACCAGACGGGTTCTGTCAATTCATTCTTCATTAGATCATCCGCTAAGTGCAAACCCATTCTGTGAAAAATCATCCAAACTTTTTAACCAAAAATCAGCAAAACCGAACCGTCACGAAGCCGTCCTCACCGCAAGAAATCGTAATGGAAATTATGCGCAGAAAGGATGTCTTTTTAAAATAATCCGGATCATAATTCCAATATTGAATCGTGTGGCCAAAGATAAACATTCCTATCAAAACAATTCTTCAGAAATCCCGATTCCCAACGTTATTCAACTAACTTTAATTAATACAAATATAACGACAGTTAAAACTCGTTGAGTTTCAGTTAAACTTTAACCCGTTGCCGTTGGCGCAATCCTGGGATCTGTTCGTTTAATCACAACGGTATTAAGTTGCATCTATGCGACGCCGGTAGGGTTATCTTGGCTGTGGTACAAGGTATACGCGGAGAGCGATTTTGAATTGATCAAGAAAATAATAGTTTCGTCTAGAGAGTTTAAGTGAAGCGATCTTTGCATGAAATAAAAATGAAGTAGCATCTAAAGTAACAAACGCCACACCAAGCTTCACGTTTTCATTTTATGAAAACAGTTCTATTTAATTGTAAAAAATTACTTTTAAAAGTGCCTTTCAAAGAGCTAATTGAAATAAATGGGTTGACTTTGACAGTTACTTTGGATTTGTTCGTAACCTTTAGATTATTTATGCAAAATCAAGTGGGTCTTTAGTATCTTGGGTAGGTATACCCTTGTTTGGTGCTAGAGTTCATAATATTATAGCTGTTTCTAGTGTTTTGACAATTTCAGTCTTATTCATTGCCGCAATATGACTACAGTCCACTTTAACACCAATTCCCGTGCCTAATATTTAAAATGGTTCAAGAACTTTAAAATTTTAGTCTCAATCTGTCAAAAAAAAACTTCGAATTAATCTGTAAAATGTTGAAAAGTTTCGCAATCGGTTGTCGCTGCAACAGAGAAAGAGAAAGACATTTCAAGTTTTGTTGTCGTTCGTTGTACTTAAAACATTAAATTCTTCAAAAACTTGTTCTTCTTCCCACTTGCACCCTACGACAAGTTTATACTGATTACTTGTACAGATTTCAATCAGAGCCCGAACACTGTTGATTGTGTGTCGCTCGGAATGAGGGCGCTCGATTGAGCCGCTTCTTCATTTTACGATCGCTAAGTCTTACTAGTATGAGTCCCCCTTTATTGTCCCATTGATGTTTTAAAACCTTTTTTGTTATAATATCCTATAGCTTTGAGTTTCATTGTGTCAGCATTTATTCGTATGGTGCCAGTTACGTGATTCGATGTTCTTTTTTTTTAAAAGCTTTTATTTAACTTGCCTTACTATTAATACTAATAACGGGATATTTACCATGTTTACTGTTTTCTATGAGTTCCCGTTATTAGTATAGTAATGTTAGTGACCATGATAGTTTAAAATCTTAACTTGCCTTGTTAGTTAGTTGGTTAGTACGTCTGTATGGGTGAAATCTTACAACTGAATTTCAAACCAGTTTCTCCCAACCGATTGAGCTGAAATGTTGCACACACCTTTGGTTCTGGTGACAATACATTTTTATGGCATGACATGTCCTAATCTTGGATCGTCTCCTCACGAGAGAACTTCTCCACGATTAATAGCATGGACACGAAACTTTGAATACGCGTTTGTGCCTAAGCATGAGTTTTATAACACCTGTGTGATGTAAGAATCATTAATTTATATCTTCAAAGTCATGTGTAAATTTCATATTTATTCATATTAGTGAATGAAAACCAGAAATACCGGCTTTTGCGTGTTTAGTAACCGTTGAAATGATTTATGAAGTGTCAAAGTTTAAGAGACAGAGGGGTGAGAAACCCTGATCCTATTATTTATTCTGTTGGATTAAGGTTGTAAATAGCAGGATTTATACGAAATCCGTTTTGTAAACTGTATAGATTTAAATTTATAATACAAGCTTGGTCAGCAAAGATTATCTATTCAGTAATGGTGTTTAACCGACTTTAGAAGAGTAGATTCATTTGTGTATGTTTCTGCCTCTCTGTTTATCATTCCAGGATTTTATACGGAAGTAGGAAGTTTCGACAAGATGACAGATCAACAAAAGAAATCTGTCATTTTGTCGATTCTTCCGTCGACAAAACCCGTTTCTACTGTGGTCATGCTACGCGTGGATCTCTGCTTATAATACGACTGTTTTCATATTTCAGATACGCTTAATTGATTTGTAAGGTATGGAACCATGGAACAGTCTGTATTATTGCTATCGGATCTTGAGAGCTCTTCATTGAACAGTCGTGTTGACTCGACGTGTTCTATCTTAATCTAGAAGAACATGGCATGCTGTCATCGGTTGCCGCTAGACAGTTAAGAAGGGTTTATCGGGAAGGGAGTATATAGGGATAAAGGCAAGGGCAAAGGGGGGTGGGGGTGGGGGGTGTAACACCAACATTGTACTACACTTAGTTCGCAATAAACGAAATATAATTTTGGATATGAAGAACCGGGTGTACATGACGAATCTATAAAGGTTCCGTTCGTTGCCATTCGGCTACGGAACCCTAAATATATCGCTTTTAAAAACGCCATTGCGTAAGTGACTGTAAGTGTTTAAACACACTATGCCGAAGTTACGCGACCGAAGTTCAGCGGCTGATTTTACGTTCCGACGTATTCGGCTCATATGACACACCATAAGTGCCGAACCTACGCGGCAGAAATTCAGTTCCGCAACTTTGTGTGTATATTCAGTGTCTCGAGCGCTGTCGGGCGGCTCCCTACTGCTCCCGGCCCCCGGATCTTCGTCGGCAATCGAACCGAACTTCGGTCGCGTAGTGTGCTCACAGAATAAGTTGCCGCTGATCTTACGCCCGACCGAAGTTAGGCTGTACGCTATAACGCGACGTAATTTCGGCATAGTGTGTCGTCAGTTATTCAAATAGCATTGCAGGCGTAATGGTGCTGAACTTCGGTTGCGTCACTTCGGCATAGTGTGTTTAGACACTAAATCTAATATACCTAGCACCTAGTTGTATATTTACCTATTCCGTCCCACCTCAATAGATCACTGTTCAATGTAGTGATCAACAAACCGTTGCCCTTTGAATACTAAACTACGTATAGCACGTAAGGACGTTGGACATATTAAATTTATGTCATCAGCTTATAAATTAGTGTTTATAAAGGCTGCCTCACCTGTTCGCGGCACATTATAATGCATTAAGGAGTGTTGCTGGTCAGTATAGAGATATAGCACAGAAGGTCCAACCAATGATTATTTAATGACGAAGAATCACACTAGCATAATTAGCCTTTAACGTTCCTCTGTGAGAGAAGATAGGCTAAACACTGTTTAAAGCTTTCACGGTTTACAACTAATCTTATACTGTCACTTACGGGATTTATCTTCCATGATTGTTCATTTCCGAGCTCCAGATATTCCGTTATTTGGACTCCACAAAACCTGGTGATAATGTGAGTGTGTTTTGTAGTGTCGGGTTCCAGTAGTGCGCGTAGCAAAAGCCAAAGAAACAAAACAAAACAAACTCTTTTGAGTGGCCAGATTTGTCTGCTCTTAACAATTTATTTTCAATCCACCCGCATTCTCCAGTAAACCCGTGATCATGGCGCTTGCAACAGCGTAGAAATACCGGGAGCTCAAATTAATGAACAATCACGGAATGTATCCCGTAAATTACAGTATAAGTTTAGGAAGTAGGCCGTCATCCACTATAAACTATTAGTATTATAAAAGTAATTATTTACTCTAGGTACTAAATTAAATCAACCGAGTTTCCTTGGTGTCCTTGAAAGCACGTTAAGCCGTTGGTCCCGACTGTCATTTGTACATCTTTGAAATTCGTTAAAGGTTTCCTGAAATTCTGACAACCAGTCTTACCAAAGGGTTTCTTATTGGGCCAAAGGCTGCCGTGGAGCTGCCGTTTAGACAAAGAATGATCAGTTCGATCATGCAAAGTTAACCATTTATCGAATCATAATATTCTTCATCTTTAAAATATTTTTTAGAATACCCCTTCTGTAATCATCACTGCATAACTAAGCTAGTTACATTGCTAATATAGTATCAACAGGGTACCAATTGGACAACCTAAATAAAAATCATTACCAAGTTTGTTCTATGTGGAATCTATATCTATCATCCCTAATCAGTAGGTACTCAAAGGTCATCATCATTATCTTGCCCTTATTCCAATTAATTAGGGGTCAGCGTAGCGTGTCCTCTGCTTACGTCCTTCTCTATTCGACACCATCTCAGTATTCTTCTCCTTTCTAGCCATATCATGCTTCACACAGTTTATCCAGCTTTCTTATAGTCTTCTCATAATCTAAGTCTGCCCCTCATTATCAACATGGTCCACAGTCCGACTTCACCCACTGCTAGGTACAGGCCTCTTTTTGATTGTGCCAAGCTCCGCGTTCTTGTGCCAGCTTCATCCAGGGTATACCCGCGATGGCAACAATGGCGTCTGCCCATCTCGCCGCCGGACGACCAAAACTTCTTTTCCCATTCACAGCATTACTCCACTGCCATCACCGCGCCTTGCCAGGTCTTCCGATAACTGTATTAAAAAAGTTGTTCAAAATTCCCTCTTCAATGTTCGATGTTTAAATGCGCTGAGTTCACCAATAACTTTAATTGGGCAAGTTGATTTCCGCAAGCAACTTGTGTCGTTTATAAAGTTAAGGGAAGTGGACTTGCGACTTTTACCAACTTCGAACTTTTCAAGACTTCCGAACTTGCTCGAAATCAAAGTTTAATAGATTTCATGAAGTTGTTTAACTGCAAATATTTTTGCACCGACGGCCGTTTGCGGCCTAGATACTTATATAACTTTTATAAGACATAGTATATACTTTAAGTAGTACATAGTATATACATTTGTCCAAATAAAAATACCATTCGGTCACAGCGTCACATGGCAATGTTGTATTCAAAGGACGCGTTTTGTCTACTTTGTTATATCTAGGGTTTTCATACTATATTTATTGTATGAACATATGGCATAAATGTATTTGCTTTGTTTTTTTCTTTTCATCCATAGAGTAACAGAGGAAACAGTCGTTTTGATGTCTGTCATAGAAATTGGCTCGCTCTGGCGCGGTTGGGGTCGGCTTCGGAAGTGCTCGCTATGCATGCACTGCCAACAAAGCTTGTCTCATTTATACTCACTCTACGCTATACGCTACAAACATAGTATACAATACTAGTGTACTAGTGCTGTTGCAAATTGGTTACGATCCACAACAATGGATGGGTGTCTCTGTCCGTTTGGCGAGTCAATTGACATCGCAAAGATAATTTGGATCTCTGAGGAGAAGACCGCGTGTCAGTGAGATAGCTTCAACGCTTCCATTATAATAGATAAAAAGAAAAATGCACCTTTCATGAGACTCAATAACTCAGGGTAAGAGTCCTGACCGTTGTTTGTCATGGCGGCTAATCTCAGCAGACTTATCATCGACCCAGGAAGTATTATAGTGTGCAAACACAGTTGAACTCTCTCGTTCGTAAAGGCAATTCGACACGACTGGGGACAGATTAGCCGCAGGGCCAACGGCTTGAAGTGAGCTGTCTGAGACACACCGATAACGCCGTTTCTAAGCCGGTAGTCATAGACACAATATTATATTTACTGATTGAATCGCCGACATAATATCTTTACGTTACCTTTGAATTACTCCTACTTGTCCGACTTCACAAATTCCGTCATTAACACCGAAAACGGGATATTTACCATGTTTACTGGCCATTGACCATGGTGCTTGCAACAGCGCCAAAATAAAACTCAAAACAAATAGTAAATAATAATATGATAAATATCCCGTTTTCAGAATTAATGATAGTGTTAGTGACCATATCGGTTTAAAACCTTCACAAACTGATGCATTATATCCTGTAAAGACGTATACGCCAAGGTACAAGGTGTGTAACCTAAGCCAAATATTTTGAAAGCACGACTCCATTTTTGTACTGCTAATCAACAACTTTACTCTAAAAAAGACGTTAAATTGTTTATGCCTCTCCCTAATGATCTGCCTTTGAGTCTAGGTAAACAACTACACTCGGTAACAAGCGGTTTAGTTCTGAAACAAACAAACCGACATTTTGATGAGTTTGTTTTCGTCGAAATTGCTTTTAGCCGCGCTCTCCGCAAATATTCGTTTGGAGTTGCGTGCGGCTGCTCTGCGGGTTGTGGCTCCATGTGAACAGTCCAATTTGTAGTTTTGTAATACTTTTTGTTTGCAATATTTTGTGTTCTGGTTTGCATGGCGTTTGTTTGTGCAATTACTGGCGTTGTGGATGAGTCTATGAATTAAAACGAAAATGGAGATTCATGATGAAATTTCACATTTTTTCATTGCGTCAGTAGGTTGGTTTACCTGTAGGCCTTTTATCTAGTCTTCAATCGTTTATTATCACTCGAAACATAATCATAGTTTTAAAACTATTCATTTTGTCTCCGACTTTATGTTTATTTAAGATTAAATAATTCTCCGCAGCGTAAACTAGAATATAAACTTTAGCTTTGTTACACCAAATAACAGATTCATTTGTTACAGGTCGAGTAAATGGTGACATGACCCAAGCCCATGAGCCTCTAAACATAATGGACGGCACTCAAGCTGACTACTCCACGAAGACCAAGAAAGGGCTCTACCTCTCCAAGTATCTCGCCGTCATCATCCTCGTGATCTTCGCCCTGACCCTCGTCACAGCCTCCCTCCTAGTCTACAACTACGCAGCCTGCCCGAAAGTTGACCAATTAGCGAACGTCACGAAATATGAACTTTGCCATTGTGACCAATCAAAACTCTTAGTGTTACCGTTGACGACAGAAAGCAGCAGATCAGTTTTACCTTTAGAAACTACGACCCATTCTTCGGTACCAAATGTGACGAACCTCTGGCTGCCAAGCCATGTGAAACCAGAGAAGTACTTCCTCAATATAACGCCATACATTTACGAAGGGAACTTCACTTTTGATGGAGAAGTTACCATATTTCTAGCAGTGCATCAAGAAACGAAAGAACTTACTTTCCATGGTGTTGAACTTACGATACACGAAATTAAAATACATGAGAAGGATGATGATCACTTGATATACATTGTCAGACAGTTGGAGGATGTGCCGAGGAATTTCCACATTTTAACTTTAGGGTCATCGTTATATGTGGGAAAACAGTACATTCTGTCTATCAGATACACTGGATTGTTGAACGATAATCTACACGGATTCTACAGAAGTTCCTATGAAGAGAAAGGCTTAAAAAAGTAAGTACTGGCAAAATACATAATTGTACATCAAGGTTTCGAACCCAGCCATGAATTTTACTTTGTATTATCATGTTGTGCTTCATAGCCAGAGCCCATCATGAGGAAACGGGCGTCCAAAATTCGAACACATGACATCGACCAATCTTCACTGGGTTCGCGTGGTTGGGGTTTTGGCTTCCTCTCAATTAAGAGGCCTTTGTCCCAGCAGTTGGAACATTATAAGCTGCCTATTACTGCGCTTGACACATTGTTTCCTATCAAAATAAATTCATAAAATAACACAACACATAACATCACGCCTGTGATCCCCGAAGTGTTAGGCAGGGGCGTACCTAATACCCACATATCGCCAGATATGTTAGAGTCCCGTGTTATAGGGGGCGAGCCTATTGCCAACAACTGGACAAGTCCGGACTCCGTGGCTGCTACTGAGAAATTAATGTTGGAAAAACCCAATTTGCCCAACCTGGGAATCGAACCCAGGACCTCGTGCTCAGCAGTCGCGCTTGCGACCACTACACCAACGAGGGAGTCAATAACACAACACCTACTCAATAAATCACATAACATAATAATATTCACATAGTATTATAGCAAAAATAATATATTAATGTTCATAGTACGTTTTCGCTGTATTCGTTGAACCATATGGAACGAGTGAAGATTATAAATTGAAGGCAATGGTTATTGAAGTACAAGGTCACTAAAGGTATTTATTTGAATTGGCAAAATGCCTGGCAGCTGTGATGGATTATCTCGTAGGTACTTGTTACCTTATATTTATGTCCCTTCCAGTTGATTGAATCATGATACAAATGTATGTAGTGTAGCGTGTATATGTGTTACAATTTTTATGGGTACTTACTCTTTGTAGGGCAATTTTATAGAAAGCTTTTAGTGCCGAAACGTTGAACATAGGTTTTTAAAATATTAACGATATCTCAAGTGAAGTATGAAACATAAACAGTAAAACAAAGCGAAGCACAAGCGCGCAGTGTAAACATAACGTAAATACGTCGATTTTAAAATTAAAAATACTCGTTTCACATAATTATAATCCTACTATCTATACATATAAAATTCAAAGTTCTGACTGACTGACTGAGTTATATATCAACGCACAGCCCAAACCGCTGGTCGTAGAGACATGAAATTTGGAGCGTGTATTCTTTGTGAAGGGTAGGTATCCACTAAGAAACGGTTTTTCGAAATTTCACCCCTAAGAGGGTGAAATGGGGGGTTCAATTTTTTTGTGAAATTTAAAATTCTCGTGGTCGATTGACTCGAAAATTGGTGTACACACTCATCAATTAAAATTATGAGACAGGTGTATCACAGTTTTTTCAAAATCATCCCCCAACAGAGTGAAATACACATGACGCGCAGTGTTGAACAGGGCGTGCGAGGCGCGGGAGTATTTACCTATTAGTAAGTAGGTAGGATTTTTCTAAGGTAGACGTATCTATAAACATATTATGTGAAACCCCGATTTTCGCATGAAATTTAGATGCGAAAGTTTGTGAGGATGGATGGAGGCATGGATGCTTGTTACTTGGATGAAATTTAGCACACAGAGAGTTTATAGCCTGTATTAACACATAGGATACTTTTTATGCCGGTAGACAATTATCGAACTCCACGCGGGGAAGCCGCGGGCATAAGCTAGTAATATTATAAATGTGGAATCTTGTGAGGATGGATGCAAAAAATACTGACCGGATTTATATAGTAGATAGTTTATAACCTGGATTTACACATAGGATACTTTTTATCCGGGTAGTACTATCCCGTGGGACATTACCGAACTCCATGTGGGCGGAGCCGCGGGTGGATCTTCTTTATCTTCTATTAGATCACTTACTAACTGCCTCGTTGGTTTAGTGGTCGCAAGCGCGACTGTCGAGCAGGCGGTCCTGAGTTCGATTCCCGGGTCGGGCAAAGTGCTATTGGTTTTTTCCATCAGGAATTGCTCAGTAGCAGCCACGGAGTCCGGATTTGTCCGGCTGATGGCTATAGGCTCGTACCCTATTACATGGGATTTAGGCAGAACTGCCGAAATATGGGTGTACTTATTTAGTACAAACGGCGGCACATCAAGCTGTACATAACCAGTATAACCTGACTTCGCTTTTATGGGCTTCCCGTACGATGAGAGATCAGCTTAATTTGGTTTTGCATAGATTGGCCGCCATGCGTACACCTCGGCCTAACCCTTCGTTGAAATACAAGCGTGATATAACGTTAGTTTATATTAATGACGAAATAATCGGTTGGATTCTTCATAACCCACTTTTAAGCCAGTTTTCTTCACCTTGGTAAGCATATGGCACAGGATATAGTCATTTAATGAGCGTCATGCCATGTCTAGTTATAAAATTATAGATCCTACTGTCAAGTTCAGTCCTACAACCACTTTGAAAAACAAGTTAGGTGGGTAATCTAGTTGTTTTATAGGTATAAATGCATTATAGTAATTACCTTAATGACTTGCACTTGGTAGGGGTGATAAGCATTTTTTATCATGGCCGGCTAGACTTTAAAGAATTGTAAGATTAAAATATGTAATTACTGCGTAATTAATATTATCGAAATTAAAGTTTAGCCGGAAAGTGCTAATCTTTTTTTACTGAATTTTTGATTGTAGAATATTTTTTTCACCATAAAATCCTGAAATTCCCGAAGGGTTAGGCAGAGTTGTCCCTACACTACACCGTCCGTACACTCACATTTCGCCAGTTATGTTTAAGTGCCATGTAATAGGGGGCGAGCCTATTGCCATCAACTGGGCACAAATCCAGACTCATAGATTTTTTTTTTAATATTATACGCAGTAGTAATTCCGTAAATGTTGCTTATAAACTTCTGAAAAGTCTACTCTCCTGTAGCAGAAAATTTAGACGTCTCGCGTCTTCCAGAATAACTGGATAAGTTCAGCTCGTGAATTTTACAAATGAATAATTTACAATAGTGGTGACATCTAAACGGTGTTCAAGACCTGTACTATCAATATTCCATAGCAAATTAAACGTTTTAACGTGCTGTTCGCAGTTTCATTTGCTGGAGGTCGTGGCTAAATAATAACAGCCGCTCGGGTCGATCTTTAAGTTAAGCCGTGATTGCCATGGTTGGGCCGTGGATGGGGGGCCACCCACTACATACCGGGCTCCCTCCGTGTCTCGGAAAGCACGTCAAGCCATTGATCCCGGCTGTCATTTGTAGAAAGTCGGTGGCCCGAAAGTCTGACAACCAGTCTTATCAAGGGATATCGTACTTCACAGTACCTACTAACTGGGTCCAGAAGGAGGTCAGATAGGCAATCGCTCCATGTAAAATACTGGTATTCAGCTGCATCCGGTTAGACTGGAAACCGACCCTAACATAGTTGGGAAAAGGCCAGGCATATGATGATGATCGCAGTTTCATTTGTTAAACTTGCCCTAAGTATAAAAAACTTTCAAGGAACCTCCTACCAACCACTCTAAAAATATTCCTATATAAACAAAATATACCATCCCATAATACAAAACAGTCGTCTATTAAGCAAGAAGCACGTTCGCGACATCTCGGCTGGTCACATGAATGCACGCGTTGTATTGAATACGAACGATAGATTATCAGCTATAAAAATATACTTTAAGATGTTCCTCTATTACAATGGAGGTCTAATTGCTTTTCTTGCTTATTGTTAGCGAATTTTGAATGGCATGGTCATGGGATTGCGGAATTATTTGTAAGCGTCTTTGGAGGTAATTTTCGTGTGTCATTACGTAATGGCTGAACTGCCTGAACTAAGTATAGATAGATAGAATAGTCTTTAGTATGTATGTACATTGTACACCATACAATATATTAGGATGAAAAATTAAAACTATTTATGAGCTAAATATTATTTACATTTCTAAATTACAATAGCATAAAGTAACTAACTTAACAATAAACTTAAAAAATGGCGTCAAGAAACTCTTTCTCAACGCTGTCAACTGGTAATGTACCCAAGAGACTGGCGGCGTTGCCACGTTGTATGACAAGGACGACGCTAAGCCTTTACATTACCAGTTGACAGCGTTGAGGAGTTTTTTGACGCCATTTTTTAAGTTAATTGTTAAGTTACTTACTTTAGGTTATTTTAATTCATACAATTGGGTAAAATGGATACATAGGATAGCACAGGCGGTCTTATCGCTAAAAACTAACTTTTAATGGTTGGATGTATTAAAGGTTGTACCATTTACGTAAAAATGTACGAAATCATCAATTAAATTATTAATTAGTACGAAATCGTCTTTAAAGGTCAATTCAAAAGAGATTTAAGAAAATATCAGAAGAAGTGTCATTGAAAAAATGTCTAAGTGACGATGACGCCTTGAAGCGAAATGACATAATTTCCAAGTTTGATACGTTAGGGACACCTGTACCGTCGACTAGTATGTTATGTGTATTATATGTATGACAGGTGCTGAATTGCATTATATAAGTATAGATTGTGACTTATAATCGAACCAATTTTAACAATTTTTGGTATTTAACGAGAGTCTGTTCTCCTTTAGCATACACGCTTACTTTCATACCGGAAAATTAAAATATTCCGTACCATGGATGAGTAGAAGCGTATTTCAATTTGAAGAAAAAGAAATCACAAGATAGGTTTAAGGTAGATATCATATTATTTAAGATGTTTCCTTCCGCTCGCTCGAGGCAGGTAACAATAGACAGATAATAATAGTCTGGATCAGTAAATCCACGGCAAAGGAAATCGCCTTACGACGAAGACTAATAATGTTAAGGGTAATATTATTTATTTATGAACTATGGAAGACTTACAGCTAAACAATCCAGAGTAAAAATAATAAGTGAAACTGACAGCCAATTAAAAGTCCTCAGCAAAAATAGACTGGTAAAGATGGTGTGAACAACACTGCACTTAAACTCTGTTTACAAAGACAAATTCACTTATTAAAATTAAAAGAAAAAATATATCCTGTACATATATTTTTTCTTTAAAAAATTATCAGCTGTTCCATACATTTTGGTCGAGTAGGTATTGAAATTTTGTATGGGACAGCTGATAATTTTATCGCATTTAGGATATTGGACCCAAGGAGAAAGTTGTTCAGTTTGATGGTCTGCAGCATATCCTTTCATATGACTATACCCTTTATGTTACATCCTGTATAAATATAAAATAATAATAATATTAAATTAGGAGAGGATAACGTTTCTTTTTACTACGGCTTACGTTTCGTGCAGTATTACTGGTCTTTTTACTCACAAGTATAAGTTTCATAATGACAACATGTTAACTTCTTTGGTCATGCTCTATGCACACAACTACAAGCGACCCCGAAAACAACTACGACTGCGACTGCGACTTACAGAAAACGCAGGAATAGTTCTTAAGTATTCCCAAGTTCTTATATTATTATAGCTAGCCCACATTGTCCCACTGCTGGGCAAAGGCCTCCCTCCACTCCTTCCAAAGGTCACGCTTCTGTGCTACTTCTTTCCAATCCTCAAGGAAGACATCCAGTTCCTCCCGCCATCTCCTTCGTGGTCTGCCGCGACCTCGTGTCACTGTTTCAGGTCACCAATCCTGAGATTTACGAGCCCACAGTTCGTTCGGCATGCGACAGACATGTCCTGCCCAGTCCCATTTAAGTTGGGCAGCCTTTTGAGCCAAATCAACGATTTGCGTTTTGGAGCGCAGCGTAGTGTTCCGTACATGATCTTATGATTAACATTTTTAAGTTCTTATGATTAACATTTTTAAATTTCAGATGGATAGCAGTCACCCAGTTCCAAGCTATGGACGCCCGCCGTGCGTTTCCCTGCTGGGACGAGCCTGCCCTCAAGGCCAGGTTCACCATCAGCATCGCAAGACCGAACAACATGACGTCTCTTTCTAACATGAACATTGTTAATAAGAGTAAGCAGTAAGTATTTAGAGTTGACCTAAGTACTTTATGTAGTAGTGGTCTATTGATAACAGTGGGAGACTTGTGTTATTTTCGCTTATTCATTTTTTCTTCCTTACTTTTTAAATTTTCAAAATCAAAACAAAAAATATATGAAAATAGTGGAACGGGGACTGGGCCCAAGCTACCGGCTCCAGAGAAAGGAACCTCCTAACAATACGCGCCGTGTCCAGGAGTACCGGTTTCTGAATCAACCCCTGATCCAGCTGCCTAAAGAGAGCACCCTCAGGTATTGGTCGAGGCTCTTGGCAATTAAGCCATTGGCTGACTATCGGCACAATGATCGCTGAGTTCACATCCCACATGTCGGCAACCTCGCGAGCCAAGTCAAGATTACTTACATTACTTTGTTTTACGTAAAAAATAACTAGAAGACATGGGCATGTCCTAGTCACAGAAATTCGAAGACGTGGTATCCACCAAGCCGCACTGGGCCCACGTGTTGAATTACGGCCCACGTGTTTAATTACGGCCCACTTCCTTTCTCAGAATGTAGACCCAGAGGTGGAAACTGATAATTTGCTCTTTATATGACACGTGCATGCAAATTCACTTGTGAATATAACAACATTGCTCATTAGTCAGACGCAGTTGAATGGGCTTACTTAATAGAACCATTCGATAATCAATTATCTATACATACAAATAAATAAAATTGAAGTATCTGTTTGTAAATAACTGTTTTTTAATGAATGCATAATTATGAAAGTTACGGTACTTATAACAAAAAACATCTTTTTTGTCTCTCCGTCTGTTTGTTCCTGCTAATCTCCGAAACGGCTTTACTGATTTCCACGGTAGTTTTACTGGCAGATAGCTGATTTTAAGGAGTAACTTAAGCTACTTTTATTTTAAAAGAAAACACGAGCAATTAAACATTTCTTTTTTTTAACTCCACGCCGACGAACTCGCGGGTAACTACGGCTAGCTTATTTATAAAATCAATTTTCTTTTACAGTGAAACTCTACCAGAATACACATGGGATCATTACGCAGAATCCCTACCAATGTCAACATATTTGGTAGCATTCACAGTAACCGACTTCAAGAACATGACGAACGACAAATTTTCCGTCTGGGCCAGAAGTGAGGCAATCAAGTCAGCTGCCTTCGCTCTCGAGATTGGTCCGAAGATACTGAAATATTTGGAGGAGTATTATAAGATAAAGTTTCCGTTGCCGAAGATAGATATGATCGCATTGCCGGATTTCAAGAATGGTGCTATGGAGAATTGGGGTTTACTGACTTTTAGGTAAGAAGGTTATTTGAACGTCTGTCTCTTACAAATTTTGTTTAATCATAATCGTATTGCCCTTGTTCCACGTCACTTGGGGTCGGTGCAACACGTTTTTGCAGTGTCAATGAAAGGCGGGAGCTAGCAACACACTGGTTTATTGGACTAATCTTAGAGTCTAACTGCCACCTTACAAATATCATATTATAACTATATAAAATAGACGGTACATTTCTTCCCCTTAAGCTAAAGAATAATCTAATAAATAACAATGAATGAAAACACATTTAAACACTTTATCTTATGAAGCAGCTCCAGATCGAGCGCGATTATAAGCTCGCAGGGCACGAGCAGCTTTACTGACATTCTCATTTGTCAACCGTCACGTTATCATTTACTCCTTTTTCTTTTTTATCATTCCTCACACAATCCATCCATCCATCGTTTCCTTGGTGTTCCTCTCACTCTCCATCAATCAACATTTATATTCATCACTCAAATAACATGATTAAATTAGAACGTTTGATTTATACAGTCGGTCTCCTGAAAACGTTGATGATCAATTCAAGATTTATGATGTTACGTTAATTGGCAGCTAATTGGCAATTAGTTGCTAAAGAACTTCAGCTAATTTAATTTGATATTTTTGTTTGCCATTGATGAAAGACGTCAGTGAATTCGTTTGATATTATTTTCCCGTTTGCTAATGGACGCAAAACAAATGACGATCTATGGCAGCAGACTTTATCACAATTAGAAGTTTAATTAGTTAATTAGCATCCACATCGATGTTACTTTTGGTAGATCCTAATTTAGCAACATGTTAACAATAAATAACTTTAGGTAAGTTCCTATAACTTTTGCGGCAGTTTTTGCCATTAGTTTCATCTTAGTTATCGAGGCCATTGTTATTGGTCATCGTGTTACATCTGTGATCAATATTGAGGGTTTTTTAAACATGGGCGACGTTACTTGACGCTGCAAAATTAAAGAAGTTTTAGAAAAAGTATTTTAGCATATTGCTGAGACTTGCAATCCGTTGCTACCCACTAATACTTACAAATGCTGCTTAATAAAAAGTAACTTGAACCGTTAGTTGTTAAACTTATACTGCCATTTTCGGGATATCTTCCGTGATTGAAACATAAAACCGATACAAAAAAAAAATACCGGGAAATTCCGAAATATCGGGAGCTCAAAATAATGAACAATCACGGAAGATATCCCGTAAGTGACAGTATAAGTTTAGTTGTAAACCGTGAAAGCTAAAAACAGTGTTCGTTAGTTGTTATTCCCCGCCAAAACTAAATCGATAGACGAACGACAAGCTCCCCAATAACAATAATGAAACTAAACCCGAACCGGTAAATAACATCAGCACCGTTAAATCTGGTACAGGGGTGAGTCTTTTGATGGATGAATGAATCGCAACACTTCATTATCGGCTGGGGACCGACCATCTATCATCCCTTTGATTTGGGGGAAGGGTCGAAGGGCGTTCGCACGTACATTTAAATGTCGTAAGGGACATTTGGCACTGTTGCTGTATTTTCAATTTTCGGCGATGAGTTTAACGTTGCAAATCGAATAGGTTCCTTATGGCATTTATTTGTACGGGCATTTGCACATATTGTGTTGGGGACCGAGGATTTTGGCACAATACTGGTTTTGAGTGTCGGCGAATTTGTTTCCTTTTATTCTTGTTTAAATGAATAGACTAATTTGGGGACGGTTTTGTGGTGAAAATTGTGAAATAGAGCAACAAATGATTATTCAATGCGTGGGATGATACCCAAATGTTGCGATTAAAGTATTGCAAATAACTCGAGCGAGGGGTGAATAAAGTGATTAAGACTGTGGTAAGCAATGCAGTGTCCTTAAAATAATAGCTCACGTCTGCGACTGTTTGAGCAGACTTTTATGTCACTTCGCATTGCATTTTAACCGGTCGGCTTAACGCCTAGAAGGTGAAGGAAAACATCGTGAGGAAACCAGCATGCCTGAGAGATATTTCTCGACAGCATGTAAAGCCAAGTCAGAGGCCCATGGGCGGCATAAAACTCTGACACCAGGTTAGGCACTAACCACACGATAAAGAAAGAACGCCTAGAATTGAAAATCCGACAGTGCACTTTTGTTACTTTTTTCAACCGCACACTGGAGTCCTAACCCTCAACCCAACGCCAAGAGTTAATGATTCGATGAGAGTCAGAAAACGCCCGTAAAAACGTGGGTAAATATTTGTGATTCTCACATCTCTTCATCTAAAACTAAATGTTCCAGAGAAATATCGATGCTGTACGAAGAAGGCGTCTCAGCCAGCACTGACAAGGTCCACGTGGCTACTGTGGTGGCCCATGAGATCGCTCACCAGTGGTTCGGCAACCTGGTGACTCCTATCTGGTGGAGGGATCTGTGGCTCAATGAGGGCTTCGCTACGTATGTGGAGTATGTTGCTGTTAATGCTGTGAGTATCTATAATGAGCTTGATAATATTATCTATAGACGAATGTAAATTTAACGTAAAAGCTTGATTTTAAGTCCTTAATTTAACACCCATTGGACTGTACTCGGCAGGATTTTTTATAGGTTGAATCGTTTTTTTGTGACGCCGTGTCCTAACCAAAGCAAGCGTCGCGTTCGCAAAAAAATCGGAAAGGAAGGGTGCCTCTGTCGGCGGGATGTGTTCGGGTTCATCGAACCAAATAAACGCATAAGACACGTGTTTGCGCGACGATCGCTGTTAGAGCACGATGTGGTGGTTACATCTACCACCATTTGGATTTACAGTATCAGTTTTATACCATGTTCTGGTCTGCCACATTTTCTTATAAATCCACCCATTGTTTTATTTAAATTTGGGATAGTTGTAGTAACTATTTTTGTCTTTTATTATTTTTTCTTTAAATTTTTATAAATATTTTGTATTCTAGGTGGAGAAATCCTGGAACATAACTGAGCTGTGCGTTCTGGACATAGTCCACAACGTTTTCCAGCTGGATGCTCTCAACTCTTCACATCAGCTGTCTGTTGAAGTTAGCGCCTCTGAAGAGGCTGACGCTATATTTGACAAGATCTCTTATGGAAAAGGTAATCGAAGTTTCTCTAGTTCTTTGTGTATACTGTATAGTAGACCTCATAATTCCTTAGCACCCAAAGATTAAATTTCACTTGCACGTAGTAAAATGACAAGGTCTTTTTGTCTATGTGATAAACAATTTCCACCATTCCGAAATTTCAAAAAACTAGAAATTGGTGACTAGGAATAACTAGTTGGTCTAGTGGCAAGTGCTACTGCTGAGCATGAGGTTTCGGGTTCAATTCGCAAGTGTAAGTAGTAAAGTGGTAGTAAGTTAGTAAAGTGTCATTGGAGTTTTCCATCAGGAAAGGCTCAGAAGCATCCCAGTCTGGATTTTAGCCCAGTTAGTGACATTAGGCATAACATACAGAACTGGCAAAATGTAGGTACGGGTGGGCCTTTAACCTTTTGACCATCAGAGCATAAACGTACGCGCGTGCCCTCCACCCCAAGCCACAATTTCACCTACCATTTTGTCACATGAGTATTTGTGTCGTTCGGCGTACAGAGCACGCACTTGCTTGTCGCGTATACAGGGTGTAAACAGACCTTTCACATATCCGTCAACCAAGCATTCTGTACATCAAACTAAGTAACTTTACGCAAAAATAATTGCTGGGTATCGACTTTTTGTTGGGGTGAAAAATCACGTTTTAAGGTAGGACTCGATGGAAAGCACTCAAAGCTTTGTGCTGATGGATGGATTGAATAGTACGGGGGTCATGGACGTGTGTAAAGTAAAAATCTTACATTAAAAACATGTATTTAAAAAAAAAACTTGTGAAAAGGTTAGAACTTTGACCCCCAATATCTCCGTAACTAGAAGGTTCCCAGGTATGGTCTAGAACAAAAAAATTAAGACTATGAGAACAAGTGCCTTTCTTATATGTTAAGGATCTATTTACACCCTTTATACGACTATGGCGGTCAAAAGGTTAAGATAATAGTAACATTTCATGATTTTTCACACAGGCTCAGCCCTTCTCCGCATGTTAAACCACGTGCTATCAAGCGATGTCTTCAACGCCGGCGTAACGAACTACTTGAATTCCAAAATGTACGGCAATGCCGAACAAAGAGACCTCTGGAGTGCCCTGACCAGTGCAGCAAGGAAGACAGGAGGCTTCGACGCTGATGTGGCAGTCGTCATGGACTCTTGGACCTTGCAGACTGGCTTCCCAGTCCTGACTGTGACGAGGAATTATAAGAATGGGACGGTGTACTTTAATCAGGTTTGTTGACCATTGAAGGCGACTTTCACCAATTAAACTGAATGCGATCAGCTCAACTAAACTGCGTTCAAAAAAAAATTCTACGACAATGATGACACTAACAGCTATTGAACGCAGTTTGATGATGAGAGATGTGATGAAATTCACCCTTAATTTCATATTTTTAGCTTTCACATAAAATAGCCTACCTATGTACGTACCCAATTGTGTTACTTCGCTTTAAATAAAGGCAGGGCAATTAACTGTTTAGCAAATTGACTACCAACTGAAATTGTCCGTACATTGGGGTCACAGCTCTCATTTTTTTTTCTGCTGTATGAAACGGCTTTAACATGAAAAATTAATGTGCAGACGCTATCAAGCTACCCAAAAATGTCAATGAAAATGTCTTAATCAACCTTGAACCTAATGTTTTAGCGATTAAGTTAAAAATATAAGGTCTAACTAAACTATTCATACTCGAAATATTTTCAGAGAATCATCTAACGGTTACCATTGTTATATGATTAATGTAATGACGAACAAACAAATGACTCCTGCTAACATTTAAAATTAATATTTTAATTTATTTTATTTATATCATTTTAAATGCAATTGTATTTATTAAAATTTTGGAAATTCAATTCAAGTATGTTAAGCTATGTAATTTTTGAAATTTGCTTTCGTATGCGCGCATCTTGCCTGAAATAAATGAATTTTATTTTATTTATTTATTTATAAGTAAGCCATTTCAAGGCGTTTTTTTTATCTAAGTATATTTTTATAAAAAATAATTCATTTAAACTACTTGACCCACAAAATAAATACTGGCTCCTTATTTTTGAACATCCATTACGCTAGTTTACTACGTCGTATTTACCTACTATCATCTATCTATACATATAAAATTCAAAGTCCTGACTGACTGACTGACTGACTGACTGACTGACTTATATATCAACGCACAGCCCAAACCACAGGTCCTAGAGACATGAAATTTGGACAGTGTACTCTTTGTGAAGAGTAAGTATCCACTAAGAAAGGGTTTTTCGAAATTCCACCCCTAAGAGGGTGAAATGGGGTGTTGAATTTTCTATGAAACTTTTTATTCTCTGAGTCGATTGACTTGAAAATGTGTCTACATATACTTCAGTTAAAATGATGAGATACGTGTATCACAGTTTTTCCAAAATCATCCCCAAATTTAAAATTCAATGTCCTGACTGGTTGACTGATACATCAACGCACAGCCCAAACCGCTGGTCCTAGAAACATGAAATTTGGAGAATGTACTCTTTGTGGCGAGTAGGTATCCACTAAGAAAGGGTTTTTTGAAATTACACCCCTAAGAGGGTGAAATGGGGTGTTGAATTTTCTGTGAATCTCTATCGAAATCGATTGACTTGATTATGTGTCTACATTATACTTCAGTTAAAATGATGAGATACGTGTATCTCAGTTTTTCCAAAATCATCCCCCAATTTAAAATTCAATGTCCTGACTGGCTGACTGATACATCAACGCACAGCCCAAACCGCTGGTTCTAAAGACATTAAATTTGGAGAATGTACTCTTTGTGGAGAGTAGGTATCCACTAAGAAAGGATTTTTTGAAATTCCACCCCTAATAGGGTGAAATGAAATTTTGAATTTTATGAGAAACTTTTTATTCTTGGAGTCGGTTGACTTGAACATGTGCCTACATATATACTTCAGTTAAAATGATGAGATACGTGTAGGTATCACAGTTTTTCCAAAATCATCCCCCAATTTAAAATTCCATGCCCTAACTGGCTGACTGATATACCAACGCACAGCCCAAACCGCGGGTCCCAGAGACATGAAAATTGGAGGGTGTATTCTTTGTGAGGAGTAAGTATCATTTTTTCGAAATTCCTACCCATTAGAGGGTGAAATGGGGTGTTGAATTTTCTGTGAAACTTTTTATTCTGGGGGTCAATTGACTTGAAAATTTGTGTACATACTCTTCAGATAAAACCCAGTAAATCCGATGTCCAATCTCAAACCAAGGTATCATTATTTCACGAATCTAATTTAATTGATATAACTTTAAACTAATATTTGCAAGTTATAAGCAAGTACATGTAAATCTATGTAAGTATGTATTATAGATAGATACGTAGATTACTTATTATCCCAGAAGTAAGATCCCGTGGGCTATTCCCTAACTCCACGCGGGCGAAGCCGCGGGCATAAGCTAGTATAATATAAGATTAAGGTAGGCACCTTGATGTGCTGACGTTTGTAAGTACCTATGTTTGTCAATTTGATAAAAAAATTACTGCACTGGATGACCCAACGGAAAGCACATTTTTTTAAAGTTAGTTCTAACATTATTTAAACGTGCTTCAATAAAGTCTACATTTTCGTAGTACATACATTATTCGGAAAGTCCGGAACAAGATGAAGCTCCAAGAACGCCATCTAGCGACGAACTTTAAAACATATTTCACGACTGTAATATCACAACGTTCGATAGATGTCGCGACTATGAACATTAAAATTTGTTAATTTCGTATTTTTGTACTGAATATAAGTGCCACGCGCCTTGGGCAATAAAACGATTACATTGTCCTCGTATCTTTTTAATCGGAATTCATAAACAGGTTTAATGATCGCGATAATATTAAATACTGATATTTTACAGACTGAATAATCTAATCATCAAGAGGACCTATCTTTTTATATGGATCATTAGGCGCTAATCTACGATTTGATTTATTATTTCTTATTAAAATAAATACGTAATATGTAATTGTACAAATGTTATTGTTGTAGGTACAATCTAAAACGTTTGATTTTTGTCTTGATAATTGGGTCACGTGAACACACGTGTTTGTCCTTGGAATGTTTAGTTAAAGGTAGTGCTTTTAAAGATAATAGAAGTTTACGGGAAATGAGCACATGGAAAGAATTGGGGGAGGCCTTTTCCCAGCAGTGGGACAGTACAGGCTACTAAAAAAAGACTACTATTTGAAATCTGCCGACGACATTGGTTAAGTTATAATTATTTTGGTGTTCGATCAACATCTCTGTTTTTTTATATATTTTATTTATAGTCTTAGTTTTATATAACATCTGTAGTTTTAGGTGTAATAAGTACCTACCATGACGTTCTGTCTGAAAGATCGTGCACGCTTTCTGATAGGAAAACTATTTACTAAAAGACTGAGTTGTACCTACTTCGATTCTTTAGTTCTTTATAGAAAGTTCTATAAAAATTATGTTTGTCATGCTACTAGATCAAACATCTTACTTATTACGCAAATTCCTATGGATAAGTATCGTGATTGGTATCTGATACTATCAAATAAGTACACTAATGTACCAACGTCACGTCGGCCATGACTTGTGATTTACTAATAATAATGCTTGTAATCCTATGTATTGTTATTAAGTGCGTAATTTACGACTTAAAATAAGTTAAGATATTCTTACTATTCGAAATTGCAACTGAGTGTAGTTGCAATTTCGACTTTAGTCCCTGACTCTGGGTAGAATTTCCAACGCCAGTAATTTCACAGAAAACTTTAGCTTCCTATTTTTTGTTTGCAGGAACGCTTCGTCTTAATCAACGACACATTTGAAGCTCTAAAGTCGCCAATATGGTGGATCCCTGTGTCGTACACGACGGCTTCGGAGAAAGACTTCGAGACCACTCAACCGAAGTTATGGCTGAAGGGAGAGAAGTCTTTGACTGTCAGCAACATCACTATGAAGCCTGATGAGTGGTTCATTGCTAATGTGCAACAGACAGGTTATTAATTATTATTTTTATTAAAAAAGAGATGAAAACGGTAAAATAAAACCCATTATAATCAAGGAGCTAAAGTACAATTAATAATTTACTAGGCAGTAAGAAAACTAGGTAATTTCCCAAGTAAAATTATATTATTAAACTCAATATTAGAGACCTGCGTGCATATTATGATATTATTATCATGATAAAATTCTCATAAACCAATACATATCATAATTTTCAGGTTTCTACCGCGTCAACTACGACTTACAAAACTGGAAGCTCCTTATCAAGATCCTCAAGGACCCATCTCGTTTCCAAGAGATCCACATCATCAACAGGGCTCAAATGGTGGACGATGCTATGAATCTGGCCCTTACTGGTCGGCTGGACTATAGAACTGCCTTGGATGTCACTAGCTATCTCTCTCATGAGAGAAGTTATGTACCTTGGAAAGCTGGTTTGTCAGCTTTGGGCTACATTGACACAATGCTGTCGAAGGGAGCACATTATTTGGAATATGGGGTGAGTAATGAAAAAAATTTACAACAAGAAATATTGATATTGGCTCAGAGATTTGTTGCTCTATGAGCTCAGTGTGCTGCAGTGGAATACAACAGCCTCATAATAGTAAGCATGCGTTCAGCTCCTGTCATTTCAACTTTGGCATGATCGTGAGTTACTTTAAAAGTGAAACTAGTGATTGTATTCTAATGTTGCAAATTAAATACGAGATGGCGTTACCAGTTAATAAATCAACACAATTTTAGGACACATTATAATTACAATTGGCAACAGGTGGCGCTAGTAGTCTCTAAATAGTTTTATTTCACTGTGATTTATCTAAATTGGATTGTTTCTTGATCATGTAACGTTAAGTAACTTTACACGTTTTTTTTGTTAACACTATAAATGGATCGGTAGTTTAACGAATTGTGATAAGAAGTGATATACAACCACTCCCTAGTTAAGTGCTTTTCGGTTATCAGTAGCCACCGTAATAAAAAATAGTACATCAGCGGAAATAAGTGTAACGAAGAACAAGTCTCACTAAAAGTAAAACCTCTATTATGGCTTATTTTCCCTGGATCCATTTTCTTTCCTTGAATGAGCCTTTTTACTTACATTGCTCCTTCTGTAGATACATGTCAGTAGAAGCAAGGCTTAACCATCCACCATTTAAAAGTTGTCAGTACAACTGCACTTCTAATCCAACATCTACTGACGTCAACTAACAAATCCCATGATATCATTATCAAATTAGTGTAAGATTAATATCTTTGTTACAAGTAAACTGGATAGTAATAATGTGTTCAATAAAGATTATGTTAATGACATTAGTTCATATCAGTTGTTGATAAGGTTATCACAGTTAGACGTTCAATGCTGATGGAAGATAGCCTGATGATTTTGGTAGTAGGTAAATAGATGTTAGTAGGTAATGATTAGGTTTGAGGAGCTCGTGTCTAAATAATAACAGCCACTCGGATCGATCTTTAGGTTAAGTTGTGCTTACCTAGGTTGGTCTGTGGATGGGTGACTATCCATTATATACCGAGTTTCCTTCGTGCCTCGGAAACCACGTTAAGCTGTTGGTCCCGGCTGTCATTTGTAGATCTTTGACAGTCATTACAGGTAGTCAGTAGCTCAAAAAGTCTTGATAGCCAGTCTTACCAAGGGGTTTCGTATTACCTAGTACTAACTGGGTTGTGGAGGTCAGATAGAACGTCGCTCCATGTAAAATACGGGTACTCAGCTGCATCTGGTTAGACTGGAAGCCGACCCTAACATAGTTGGGCAAAGGCTAGGCAGAACATGAGGTAATGATTAGGTTTCAGGTTATAAACGGTAAACAGATTGGAATACAGGACTTTGTAAACATCTTTTTGGGTAAATTTATGAACGGCCCGTGACGTTAGGATTTCTTCTAAAATTCATCGTTGCATGCGGTTATCTCAGTGTTACCCCATTTCTCAGTTTTTTTATCTTATTTTGTTACAAGAAGAAGTTTTCTTTTTAGAAGTAAGGGATTGTATTTTTATTAACTGTTTTATCAGTTAACGACGTGCAATAAGGTAATTGCAATAATTTACTTCACGCGATACATAATATTGAATACTTTATTACGCTAACTTTCACAAGATGGCGCTAGTAGCCACATTCCGTCGTACAGTGTTAGCTGTAATATTGACTTTGTCCTTTTTTAATACCCTGGGAATCTGTACAACAAGACAGGTAAAATTTACTAAAATCGATTCAATAGTCACTGAAGCAGTTTGTTTTTTAATTTAGGTTAATGGGGCACATTATTTTATTAGTCAACATTTGAATCATATAATTTCTCTCTCTGTACCGAAGTCGGATGAAAAGGAATGTGTCGACGTTGATGCTGTGAGACTCGTGGGATACATCAAGTTAACATAATGTGAAATGATGAAAATATTTCTTATAATGTTATCGCCATCATTACCTTTGAGATCTTTATCTAAGTATGAGGCCGTTGCCCTGCAGAGGGACTTTTGTCTTAAACCTACTAAAAGGGGAATACCCTGCTTGACGTAACAACACAATATTTCTGATGCAAGCCCATGCTATATAATAAATTAATATCTAATCTAGTTCATAAAAGTATTAGGACTTTAGTAATTTAAACGGCTTGTTTATGCGTTTTTCTCGTTATCGTGTTTTTATTATTAAGTATTAGTTACTGTGCATTTGGCAAATTCCGATGATTATCGATTATATTGGTTTGTTATCAAGATTCTCGAATAGTATTCGTAATTTTGTGGATCTTAATTAATTGCTACGAACTCAGAACTCCTTCTAAGTTTGAAAACCTATACAATCGTAGGTAAGTTGTACCCAACATGTTGAGAGAATAAAATGTAAAGAATTTTATGAAATAAGGCATGATAATATTATCATTAAAGAACGATGAACAAACAAGGAAAATTTTGCGGGAAAACAATCGTGTCGTCAAGTCAATAAATCGATTTGTTATGATGTGCTGTCATAGGTAGATGGTGGATCAAAAAGGAATTATAATATGACGCCTTGGTTATGTTCGGCCAAAACGTAAAACCACATTTTGGCGAGCACAGTGACATCAGAATACACGGTGTACATTATGTACATCAAACTAAATAACTTTACGCAAAGATTATTGTTGGGAAACACCTTTTTTTTGGGCTGAAAAACCACACCCTCAAAACATTCTGTGATGGATGTATTGAATAGTACAGATTCAATAGTACAGGGGTCGTGGAGGTGTTTAAAGTAAAATGATTAAATTTGAAAAAAAAATGTATTTAATTTAAAAAAAAAAACTTTTGGAAAAGTTTGAACTTTGACCTCCAATATCTCCATAACTAGAAGGTTCCCAGGTATGGTCCCGTACAAAAAAATTATCGCAATGACAGGGTAAACCAGTGCCTTTCGGCTTCGTTGAGGGTATTTTTACACCCTTTATAACATTTGTGAATGAGTTGTGTGGTGTTGTGAAGTAGTGTCGCTGCGGTTTCCCATGGCCATTGGGCTTTGCTTTTGTTGTTTCCGTTGCAGTCGTCTTCGAAATTGTACCTTGAGGTGTCTAAAAGGAAGCCTAATCTTTTTTAAAGTCTACAACATAATTAAACGTAGTTTAATCTGATCTAAATGATTATAATTTATTAACTCTGATACACAGTCCAGGTATTTTAATTAGGTATACCTATAGATAACTTTTGATGAATACTTATTTAATTGTTTTGATAGTATTATCGTGTGCAAAGAATCACGTGCTCGTTTTTATTTATTATTGCACATATTTGTGTAATCACAAATAAATAAACTATCTGAGAAGCTTAAAAGCACAGTATACCGTCTGTTACTGGTAATAAAATTAGTAGTGATGGGCCGAGTACTCGGTTGATACTCGGTACTCGGCGGGTTTTTTGATACTCGTACTCGGCCGAATAACTCGGTTTGAATGCCGAGTATACTTTGTTTAAGAAAAGCAATATATTTAGGTAGATATAATTAAAACAACAGTGTTAATCAAAAAGTATTTATTACTAATTTAGGAAATCTTTGACAATCTCACACACCCTTTTACACCCTTTAGATATAGTATTCTGCAACAAAACAAAGTAAAGAGAATACAAAGTACAAGACCCAATACGTTTACTTGATTTATCCTTTTACAGTGTAAAAGAGCCCTCACTCGATAGATGTCGCTAGTTGTTCCCCCAATAAACCAAATGAAAGAAAATCATTTTGTTTAAATTATTCATGGATGACTAATGCGATCAGTATCACCAGAAATAAGTTGATAATACTGTAATCCGATTGTGATTATAACAAAAATACAATGAGTCGTTCTTAGATAGTAATCGGTCGTACAAAGGTTATGAGTTAGTAAGACTAGGATGTCTTACTATACCGGATCCAATAATCCTTTTATTGGATCCGGGATAGTATCTGAGTTGAATGATTCATCATTACGTATGATCATCATCATTCGCCTGCCCTGATCCCAATTTATTTTTGTTTGTGAATGTGTGAACATTGTAGGCTTTGTAGGTCCTTTTTGTTCTACATTTTTTGTGTAGCAACGACTTATTGTCGGGCCTACGATGTCCCCCCATACTTAAGTACAAATGCTGTATCCATGATAATATTGTAATACCAAATGATTTGAAAAGAGTAACCATGGAGTTTCTTGCCGGTTCTTCTCCGTAGGAAACGACCAACCCGAACCGTGCACCTTTTTGTCGACGTTTTACAAGTGCCCATCGAGGCCTATGTGAAATAAAATATTTTGGTTTTGATTTATTTGGGATCGGCGCAGCATGTCTTCTTCTTCCGTACTTCTCTATTACTCTTTATCTCATCAGACATCTCCTTTGTTGCCATATTGTCCTCCACACAGTCCATCCATCGTTTCTTATCACATCGTAATGTATGGGAAAATTTCATTATGCATAAGAGGTTTTTTGTTCTCGTTTGTCCAGATGAGTCTTTAAATACTTATATTACACGAAACTTCACGGTAAACAAAACGTAAAAATGGACGTATTTTTACCAAAACCTGTTAATATAATTGGCAATCAAACCAAATGGCAATCAAACCAAATCTCACCTATGGAGCGCAAACGTGGTCGCTTACAAAACGTCAGAAGTCCGCACTTGGGGTCTGCCAACGAGCTATGGAGCGAAGTATACTGGGTGTCAAACTTACGGACCGCATCAGAAACTCCATACTTCGCTCCAAAACTCAAATAGCTGATGCTGGCCTTACAGCTGCTAGGTTGAAGTGGAACTGGGCTGGTCACGTCTGCCGCATGTCGGAAGAGCAATGGGCAAAAATTACCACTCAGTGGATACCAAATAGCAGGAAACGACAACGTGGCAGGCCCAGAAGAAGATGGCGGGATGAGCTGGACTATTTCGCAAAGGATTGACCTACAATCGCACTAGACCGCGAAATGTGGAAGGAGGGAAGGGAGGCCTTTGCCCTGCAGTGGGACAATATAGGCTTATAATAAACCAAAAGCTATGAGCAGTCTCCTGAGAACGTTTCACAGTATCTATGACGGTTAGGTTTAAAACCTAAAGTCCACACTGTATAAAATCGCGCCGGTTTACCGTAATAGGCAGAGGTCATGTAAAAATCACTTTAACATTTCTAAGCCGTGCCCTACAGTAATCTTTCCTTTCATAACTTGACCAACAACGTACAAAATCCATAAATCTCTGTGAATAGAATGTTCACTCCGATTTGACACAGAGGTACCTTTTATTCTGAGAAACAGGAGAAGGAAACCTACCATATCGCAATTCGGGTTATGATAGGAATGAGACATCGGGTCAGGTTAGGAAGAGGGTTACGTTCGGAAGAAATGTTTTTTTTTTTTTCAAGTTCCTAACCTAACCCGCGACAGGGTTAGGATTTCGGGTCAGGTTCGGAATAAACCGTCTATAAGTACAACCAGATTTCGCTTGTTATGTTTATGCGAGCCTATTTTCACGGGGCACTAACACAGACTAATTGAAAAATAACTATTTAACTTAACTCCAAGGTCTTTCGTTCTACCTCCTGGGATAGAACGAAATACCCATATCACAGCGCTTTACGAATTTCTTCTTCTTCCAGCACTATGTCCTCCGTCTTCTAAACGATGCAGTCAAGGAAGTTGGATGGAAGGTGTCACCGAACGAAAGCGTCATCACGTCACAGTACCGAGTGGACCTGCTGGCTTCGGCCTGTCACTTCGAACACCCTGATTGCCTGGAGAATGCAGTCAGGATGTACACCAACTGGATGCTGGCGCCGAACCCTGATGCAAGCAATGAGTACGTATGAGTTCTGAAAGCAGGAGCGTAAATTCGTCTGCTCTAATTTGTTGATTACAAAAATAATACTTACTAAGGTAAAAGTTGAAAATTTTGAAAATAGTTAGATTTTGTGATATACTCCAAAGACTAATCTCCTTCGTATAGGTACTCTTAATTTAACAATTCAAGATAGTGTTGCATTAATGCAACTTGTAGCCCAAACTTATGATGATAAATAGTCATCAGCTACAAAAGATCCTTATGGAATGCTAATTAGGGCTGGTTTTGACTCACAATTCCAGTTTCTTTTAGAGCGCAACCCTAATCATAATAGTTATCTCTATGAAACTTGGTGGCATTTATAGAGATATGAGGAACAGGTCTGAGAGTATTTCATCTGCTGTAGATAATTAAGGATCCTCTGACCAGAAGGCTGTTATGTTTAGTGGACTACATTCACACAGTATGTCAAAATCGCGAGGCTAACTCAGCTTGTGCGATGCAGGATTTGCGTGACGTCAGGGTATGCAGCGCAGTTCGCATGTGGCAAATAGATGCCGCCACATGTAACTAGCCAGTTTACTAAGAGTCCCTTCGTTCCAGGATTCACGTAGACCTACGCGGCATCGTGTACTGCGTGGGAGTGCGAGCTGGCGGCGTCAGGGAGTGGACCTTTGCATGGGAGAGGTTCAGAGTGGCAACAGCGCCTTCCGAACGACACAGGCTGCTTTCTGTGCTCGGATGTACTAGATCTCCTTCGTTGCTACATAGGTATGTCTATTGATGCTTACTGATTGTCTCTGTTGGTTCCGGGTTCGATTCCTAGGTCGAGCAATTGTTATTGGTTTTCCATCAGGAATTTGTCAGTAACAGCTCGTAATCTTGATTTATACCCGTTTAGTGGTAATAGACTCGTTCCCTATTGCCGGGGATTTAAACATATCAAGCAAAAAGTGAGTGAACACAAAAAGTATACCGCTGCCTAACCTTCCGGGGATCTCAAGAGTGATGATGTTATGTTAAGTCCCAACTCCAAGCTGCTACTGATAAATCCCTGATTGTAAGCAGTAACATCCTTACTACGCAGTGCTGGACACAGGCGACTCCAATTGGACGTCATTAAACTGGGTTCTGGGAAATTCTCATCCAGCTGCTACCGGCCACCTTACATAGATCCTCGCTCGTACTATCCCGGGAGTAGTAACTGTTTATTAATTTTGTCTCCAAACTCCTCAGGTACTTAGAGATGTCACTGCGCAACGACAGCGGCATCAGGAAGCAGGACATCATACGCGTGTTTTCTGCAGTCGCCGGCACTGCCATAGGGCAGCCAATCGCGTTCAACTACATCAGAGCCAATTGGCAGAGGCTACGATCTTTGTAAGTGTTAGAGTTGAACATATCAGGCCATTTTTGTTTGCGCTAGTATTACTAAAAAGCCAACGACAGGGCTGTCAGGTGGCTACATAGTTACATCGTATGTCGATACGAAAAGAAGAAGACCAGAACCACAATGTCGAGCCGAAGAAATTACTACTATTATATACTCTGCTTTCATTCGTGTAGTCAGAGGCCCGAAAGTCTGACAATGAGTCTCACCAAGGGGTATCTTATTACCCAGTGCTAACTGGGTTATTTATGCAGTTGCTCCATGAATACTGGTATTCAGCTGCCGGTTAGACAGGAAGCCGACGTCAAAATAGTTGGGAAAAGGCTAGCGATATGATGATGAGGATGACTCGGCTTTCATTCAGCTCGTACCAATTGGAAAACTCTGTTCGGCATGATCATCGCTGAATCAATCTGTTCGGGTCGGTTATATTCCCGAATTATGCGATAATTGATCCTAACATATGTGTACCAACACTTGATGTCCACTTACTCTTTGGTGCAGCTGCATTATTTGACTTTAATGACGTCGCCAGCAGTCATCCAGTCATCAGAAATAGTATTCTCTTTTCTCTTCTAGCAAAAAAAACCATGGAAGAAAAGCTAATTATGACAAACCAAAGATTTTGTAACCGTCAAAGCAAAACTTTCACCATCTCATAATTATATAACTCAGGCCTTTCAGAAGCATAGATTCTGTTTTTCATCTTTGTAATTTATTTTCAGTGTTGGGTCACTATCTACTATCAACTTGATTGTGAAACTCGTGACCAGGCGACTGAATCAGGAGCATGAATATGAGGAGGTACGTTATCCTAACTTTCCATATTTATACCAGGTTTTTGTTTGATTGCCTCGGTGGGCGCAAGCGCAGCTGCTGAGCAAGAAGTCCAGGATTGGTTCGGGACGGGCAAAGTGTTATTGGGTTTTCTATTAGGAATTTCTCAGTAGCAGATACGAAGTCTGGATCTGTGCCCGGTTGATGGCAACAGGGTCGCCCCCTATTACGTGGACCTTTAACATAAGGGTCGAAATGTGGGTGTACTATTAGGTACACCTCTGCCTGAACCTTTTTTTTTTTTTTTTTTTTTTATCGTGGTAAAATCATCAAATGAGTCCTCCCACCCAGGGCAGAGTGGGAGGAACTGTCAGACTTGTACTGACTAAAATCCACGGTGTCCTTCAATAGCCCTTTATGATCCAGGGTCACGGTAATTCTATAAGTCCCGCGACCCCGGCCGGCTTTGGCCCTCTAGAGGGGGGCCCCGTCATAATGCTGACACTCTTTGAGGCGCGCGTGGGACACAACGCGCCGTCGACCCGGGCATGGTCCATGGTCGGACAGCGAGTCGCCCATTACTCGCCGCCCGCAAGCCCGCGCCTACGGTGGCCGGAGATCGTCTGCCGACGTCCGGCGCCGTGGGCGTCTACCACTGCGGCTGGGGTGGAGGGAGGACGCTGTCCTCTCCCTCACGCGGCCCGCCTCCTCCTTCGCGAGCATGACTGCTTCGCAGAAGGAGGCGACCGCTTCCCACTCCGTCTCGCCCCGCAGCATGGCCTCGACTAATGCCGGGCGCGAGAGGTCTCCGCCTATCGCCGCCGTGAGGACACGGCGGTGCTCTGCCCAAGCGGGGCAGTCCTGCACCGTATGCTCCACCGTGTCCTCCGGACGGTCCTCGCAGTGGTGACACCCAGGCGTTTCCTCCTTCCCCATCAGACACAGGTACCTCCCGAAGCTTCCGTGTCCGGTGAGGACCTGTGTCATGCGGTAGGTCAGGACGCGGTTGAAAACCCTTGTCCATATAATCATTCATTAAGCGAATATTCAAGAAAAGATGTTCATTCGATAAAAACTGCGGAATTTATTATCATCTTCTGAAAGTTCACGTGGAGCAACAAATAATCTCTTCCTGTAATTATTTCCAATGTATGGATGGATCCAATAAGCATGTCGCTTTCTACTTCTAACAAAATCAAACAATAAAAAATCCTCTTCGTCTGAAGAGAAAGTAAGATCCTCAACATCCAAAACGTCTGGTGCTATTGATGCCATGATTGTAACTGATATCCAAAACGATACGTCTACGCGACGATTCGTTTGTGCAACACTGCAGGTCTCGTACGCGTAGCGTCGTAACGATACGCTTACAACCCGTGAGCGAAGGGGCTTAATCTGGCCGCACTGCACACAGCTCGCGCAAAAAATGTTGACAGACACTCAGTAGTTGCACATCCCGCACGGAACGATAAATGTCAATAAATCAGAAACATGGGCTTTCAATATTTTGGCTCAACTTTCCGCCATTTTATTTTAATGTAAAAATAGCAGCCAGTAATTATTGATTCTTATTGGCAATACTATCGGTTAGTACAATTATGAAGGGTGCTGTTTTGTAAAACAAAAAAAACACATTCGATTCTTGGCTCAAGCAAAAGCTTTTTCAAAAAACTAATACTGCCGTTTTATTCTTCTGCAAAATTCTGATCATGGTCCCTTTGATCACTTTGCTCTACTACCTAGCATATAGTAGTATAGTTTAGGATTCTGCTACATGGCCTAACGCAAAAAAACGCTGTATAGTATAAACTAATTTAACTCGATCCGGACTAAATTTTGTGTTTTACTGCGTTGGTTACGTTAATACAGGGTGAATTTTTCAAGTGGGCGTGGATGGCCAAATCCGAAACCATGAGGAATAGTGAAAAGTACTCAAGGAGTCCCGAGCCCGATTTTGATGAAAACTAAAACTGTATCATTAGATTTTTGAAAAATCAATATTCCTAGCCAGAAATCGAACCCATTAATTGCGGAAAAAAAAGACACACTGTATTACACCATTCGATAGTGTCACTAATAAGGATCAAATTCTAGGAAATAATGAGGTACGGAAAACTAATAATCAATGGCAAAAGTATACTGTATAGTTTTCTTAGTGACCGCCGATAAAATAAAAAGGCACTAATCTTGGTCATTGGCTTTTGGAAAAATATGAAACCTGCATAAATTAGGCAGGCGAGCCTTCTAACAAAAATATTCAAACACCTTTGACGCGTTAGGACGGATCTTACAAACTAAATCTTTGGCCTGATCGTGGTCGTATCCGTTCCAAATAATTACTTGAGTGGGAGCCGTGGTCCTTCGTAACATGGCTTACATGGTAACTTGCTAGTTAGTATAATACTGTCATTTGTTAAGCCACTCGCTGGAGAAAGATATGGATAAAGGCTAGATACCGAGTGATGAGCTTAGAAAGGGATCGAAGTGTGTTTCGGAGAGTGGTTGATTTATTCGGAGATTCTAGGAGATTCTTCGGAGATTATAGGCGTAGTTATGTTATATCCTTGTTTGATTGAAACCGATCATAACAACTAAGAGATAATCACCAGGATATCATGTCTCCGAATTAATCATCATGAAACTATTTTGATGAGAATTCATTGAACATAGATAACTTTCCCTGTTCCGGAACCATATGATTCATTCGTGTTATCAAGAATTGCAATCAAACTATAAAAGCTTATTATTTATGTAGATCAGTGGAATCAAATTAATCTTAGTGTGATCGTGTGTCATACAAATTCCAATAAGATTAGTAGCATGACGGTGCAAAATTACGTTTGGTCGTTTGCCCGAATTCGATTGCCTCCGGAAACCGGGCAAATGAGCAAGTTTAAAAGAACGGGGTCGAGTACGCCCGTCTTCGGGCAATCTGGTTGGGTTCATGGATCGACTTAATTTAAACTTCTCGTAGAGTAATAAATGCATTGGCCGCTCGAATTCGAGTAGTCATTCGAGCTCCCGAATACGGGCTAACGACCAAGTGTATCTGCACCATTACTGTATAGTTCTTTCACAGTTATTTTCCCTATGATTTTGTTGTCACTGGTGCAGTAATTTTGATTTTTATTCTAGTTGCTATAAGGTAGGAATAAGATTTCTCTTGGTTTATTGCCACTGACAGCTCTAAATGTGTTCTGTTATAATCACCGTGCATTTTGCTTTTTAGCGCACTCACAATGCTATCTCTTTTGTGAAGGTGCAACAATCCACGAAAAACAGAGCGGGAATGATATACAGAGTGTCACATAATAAACTCAAGACCTCTGTTGCAGTATCTCAGACCATGAAGCTGATCAACTTTTGTTATATGACTTTTGGAAATTCATAATTTTGTTTTAGTTTTACCATACATGATGATCAGCCCCCGTAGCATGACCACCGTAGACAAGGATTTCTTTGACGGAAGAATCGACAAAATGACAGATTGTGTCGACACAATGACAGATTTCTTTTCACTATCTGTCATTTTGTCGATTCTACCGTCAAAGAAACCCTTGTCTACGGTGGTCATGCTACGGGGGCTGCTGATCGCGTGAGTTCCTATACAAAGTAATTTTTTTTTTTTGCGAATCTCTAGTTGGTACTCGTAGAACAAAAGTTGTTCAGTTTCATGGTCCGAGAGACCATACCCGGTCTTGCGTTTATTATGTTTCACCATTTTTTGTTTTCTATCATCATTTTTGGTTTTATATGGTGTGCACTTTAAGGATGTGCCCCATAATAAATATTATGTATTTTGTTTCTTTATTTTTCTATATTCTAGTTTTCTGTTGGATTGCTGCTCTCAAAAAAAAAACTATGAAAGGACTGTGGTGTAAACCTTAAAATCTCTTTGTTGACTTTACAAATAATAATAATTCTCCCCACAGCTGAAGAGATTCGTCGCAGAATCCTGCAGTGACCTGGGTAGACCGGTTCAGCAAGTATTGGAGACTATATCCTCCAACGTGCAATGGAGGGATCGAAACTATCACACCATTGTCGACTGGCTGAGGGCGGCAGATCAGTCCGCATCAGCTAGTTAAAGTAGAATTAAGAATATTCTAGATTGAAATAGTCAATATCATGACAGAAGTAATGTACAGAAAATGCCTGATTTCTAATGATCTGGTTCGGGGATAAAATTTATTTATATCGAAGCGTAGTTTCCTTAGGTTGGCTATGGAAACTTTTGAGGCGTTTAAAAGTCGCTTCCATAATATCGTACTTTCATAGAGTTTGGTGTAGGAATCGGGCATTAGAGTTTCCTAAAGGAACATTTTTTTCAATGGCACTGATTTCAGATGTGGGGTCTTTTTCTATCGCATACAAGTCATATAGCGTCATCTCTCTCTGAAAGTCAGCAACAAACAGTTGTCAAGTGCCATGTGTAAATAATTGTTCCATACAATTTGGTTAAGGATAGTCAAATCGATGTAGGTACCTTTGTATTAGTATTGTGTTCAGACCATTTTTTTTGTATTATTTTAGATTTGTACTAAAGAGGTCTAATCGTCGTTTCCAGTCGTTGGATTCTGACTCAGTAGAATCATAATCTAATGCAAAACTGACAAAGTTGTGTTTTTCAGCGAAAATTGTCATAGTTAAAATGAGGTATAGCAGTGTCAATCGAGTGCAGTGATTATACATGTGCTATGATGTCCTTGAGCTATCAGAACGAATGTCCTCTCGTATCGTGTCAGAAGGCCCAATTTAATTATTTTATATGTCGTCAAGAAATGGACTTAAGTACAACAAAGTGCAGCTGCTGATTAGTGGCCAGTAAACATAGTTTTGCTCGTGATCTGCACCATAATCGCCAAACACACTTACAATTAAAATACGAAGAATTTCAAAGGAAACTATCCTATTTTTTTGTTCTTTTTGAATATCTTGGCCTTGAATGTCCTTGAATGTCTCTTTGCTGGGTAAAAGCCGCCCCCACATCCTTCCCAGCCACTCTTTTCCTGTGCAACCTCTTTGATCCCAGCAGCTTACAGCAGATAACCCCAAATCTCAATCAAATAATGTAATGTACTGAGAGGCCTGGCCTAGGCTGATGATGGCTCCCAGTCATCATCAGCCTAGGCCTTCAGTTTAATCTGTCTTCTTTAAATCCCCTTATTACTGTACCACCTCAGTTCAGAGATGTACCAGCCATTGGTGTGCATTTAGAGTCATGTCCATGACCTTTGTATGGTCTCCTCCTTCCAACGCTTCAACTTTACTGTGTACCATTCATGACCTGCTTCGTAATTTTTTCTAGACGTTTCCTCACCCGTAACTTATTAATTAGCATTAAAACTGATTACCATCGCAATCAGCTTAGTTCTGTTACAGATTATTATATTTTTTTATCTTAAATCTGCATTCATTTATTTAATCAATCGCTTCGTAATTGTTTTCATCTACTGATAACTCGGCTTATGTTTTTGACCAAAAAGAGAATCAGCGCCCTTTAAAATTCAGATTTTATTCAAGTTCTAAGTTCACATACGAAACAGAACCTTATTTGAATGAGATTAATGTGCATAACATATTCCCCCTATACGATTGTGAAACAGAGTTTTATTTGTATATGTACTGTAATACGAATCAGGTTTATCTTCATGTAACGCCACATCGATTTTTCGTCAAGGACAGAATTTCCATAACATTTTACTTTACCATGTTATCAAAGATTAGATTTTGGGGTAGATACTGTTTAATATACAGTTTTATCATACCATTATCACAATTTATTTAAGCGCGAAATGAATATTAGCATTCCTACACTGTTTTTGTTTTTTTTGCCCTCAAATAAAATACCTTAAGTATTTTTTATTGAAAAGCTTCACAATTCAACTTTCAACAGCTTTGCAAATAAAATGGCCCAGACCAAGTGACATTGCGTCAGTGAAATCTTTGATGGAAATATAAAAGCTTTTATGGAGATTATGTTTGTCCAGCACATTTTACGCTCCCGAAAAGCTTATATCAATCCTGCTGAAGTCAAAGCTAAAAAATAAGGTACTCGTCATCTCAGCAGTCACCTCCTTTCTAGCCATATCACCCTTCACACAGTCTAAATCATCAGGCCTTTTTATAATACTTGTATTCAATTGATTTATTTTTAAATACTTGGAGCAATCAAAACTATTTCGGAATAATTCATTTTCATTTGAATAATTTTGTGTTTATTGTCCAAAAGTCAGAGCGCTGTTAAAAAATAATTGCGACTTTTTTTTCTAATTTCGTTCCTATTACGTGACAGCTTTTTACAATTATTTAAAATTTAAATTGATATTTAAATGAAAACTATTGTATTAACTTATCCTAGATAGTTAATTGTGTGTAAATAAAATCTAAACTTTGTACTATTTTAGCTCTATGTCTTATAATAACTTTCGTAAATTAAAGTTTTTAAAAATATGTGGTTTATTTAACTGGTGTTTTATTTGACATCCAACTAATTTATTTTTCCTGTGATTCTAGCATTCTTTTTGTGTCGCTGGTACATGCTTCAAATTTTGGTGGCCCGAAACTTTTACACTTCCACACCACAGTGTCGTCGGTGAAGAGGTCAAAGGGCAAAGAGTTATGGTGTTTTTTCAACAGAAATGTCTCAATAGCAGCCACAGATTTGGGATTTGTGCCCGCGTTGATGGCAATACGCTTGCCCCCCTATTACATGGGGCTTAACAGCACACCCGCATTTTGACATAACTGGCGAAATGCGGATGTACTATTAGGTACACCTCTGCCTAACTCTTCAGGGATTACAGGCTTGATGTTATGATGATATTATGACTGATGGCGGTTTTTTTTAGTTTTACCAAGGATAAATTGAAGTTGAGTGAATATTGGATGGAAAGTATTATCTAAAAACGTCATATTTTTGTGTTTTAACAGTTTTTTAGAAGGCATGCAAAATGTGAAAGGGCCCGTAAATCTCAGGATTGGTGCCTTGAAACAGTGACACGAGGTCGCGGCAGACCACGAAGGAAATGGCGGGACGAACTGGATGTCTTCCTTGAGGATTGGAAAGAAGTAGCACAGAAGCGTGACCTTTGGAAGGAGTGGAGGGAGGTCTTTGCCCAGCAGTGGGATAATGTGGGCTAGCTATAATATGCGAAATGTTCACCTACAACGTCTCCATGTCAATGTAATTAAGTGCCAAAAGAATGATGAAGCTAATATTTTATACACCCGTAATTACAGTGTCACTGACTCTGGCAGAGCCACCATCAGGGATTTTCATTTTGAAAACACAAAAAAATTGTCGCTAATTAGTCGAAATTTGTCGCCAAATATAAGAATTTGTCGGTCACTGGTTCAAAAGATATAAGGGTTTATAGGTGGCCGATCTGGAGAGAGTCTCCCCAGCAGGGCCACATTTATATCTCAAAAACTAGGGCACCTAGCAAATATCTCTTTTCTCCCATAATTTGTCGCCAATTAGTCGGAATCAGTCGCCAAATATCAGAGTTTGTCGGTCACTGGTTCAAAAGATACAAGAGTTTATAGGTGGCCGATCTGGAGAGAGTCTCCCCAGCAGGGCCACATTTATATCTCAAAAACTAGGACACCTAGCGAAGATGTGTTTTCTCCCATATTTTGTCGCCAATTAGTCGCAATTTGTCGCAAAGTTACAGATTTAGTCGGTGTGTAATTAAAAAGATATTAAAGAATTCAATTTCCCCATACAGTGGTACAAGCGAGTACAAAATACTTTATGTAGTTTCTAGACAGTATCTATGACGTCTTATGGAGGAATGTTTGTTTCGAATTAAATAAATGTAAACTTATTCTATAATTTCAACCCACCATAGGAAAGCTGTATTCATTACCTATAAACAAATCTACAATACATATAATTATGTAATTATTTATCTAACACAATGTGCACTTACCACTTAGTCGCTGGCAGATAGATCGCTGCGCTCCGTTTCATTTACGGTAAGTAAGAAAGAGATAGATGCGCGTGTACAGATGAGCTGCTTCGAACGAGTTGCCCGTCACGTAAGTTGAAGTCAGCCAGTTTAATTAAAGTGGAACTTATTATGAATAGTTACGAACTGGAGTGTTGTTATCTCTAGGTATTCCGAAAATACAAAAACGGAGAAACGAGCGAGATATAACGAGGGTGTCACCTGCTGTACGTCACGGGTGCGGCGCGTCGGCGTTCGCGCCCGCCGCTCAAAGTAGCTACTTAAAAAAAAATAGGTAAACAAACAAACTTGCTCTAAAGGATTTTTTCTTTAGTCATCCACCGGAAGTACAGCGAGAAGGTTTGTTTGTGTGAAAAATTAAAAGAACAATTACGAATACGGGTGTTTAAGTGCATTGAACAAGTTAGTGGACAATTTGAGAGTGTTTTGAAAAGAGGACACCGTATGAGTGCAGATTAATATGTAAGTTACCTTGATTTTTCACGTCACTAGCGTGTTTGTGTGTGCGTCCTTAGATACCAATACCGAGGCGCTACCTGCTAAAGTAAGCCGTCGATGTCCATATATTATTTAGCTACAATTAGGATAGCTAATTTAAATAAAAACAATACTTAGGTGTTTCAGTGCATAAATTATGATTGTAACTTAATTTTCTAATTGGGGTGTATCAGGCAGGGTGTGCATTATTCCAGTTACATGTTGTTTATCCTCGCGAGGATATTTTCATTCAGGCCGAACCATTTAGTATATTATAACTAAAATTCAATAGATTTGTACCTATGTAGTAAAATAAACATAGGTACATAACATAACATCACGCCTGTAATTCCCGAAGGGTTAGGCAGAGGTGTACCTATAATAATCGTTCACCCACATATAACGTAGGTACTCAGTTAGTCCCTTTTTTACTTTCAGAAACCATAGAAAATGTCAAGACGCGGTCGCCGATTAAAAGTTAACATAGACAGCCAGAAAACCGTATATCTTGAACATAAAGATGTACTTTACCCAATACAGCCAAAAAGAAATGACGCAATTTATGATCTCCTGTTTAAAAAATTTAACAAACAAATGTCTAAGGATTCAATATTTATGAGCTTAAAGAGAAATTATGCACTTTTTTTTGTTTCAAATGTTGAAGAAGAGGAAGACAGAGAAAAACGATCGATTTCGTATAGTGGTACACAACAGGAACTCTTGTCGGAGACTGAATTTTCATCCAGAACGTCATCTTCCAAAGATAATTATGTACTAAATGATAATTTAGAAAAACAAGTAGATCATAGTGGAATTACATTTTCTATATTTATAGATGCTTATCAGTGGCGAGAAATAGAGCCTATTAAATATTTCTATCACCGTAATGATCCTAAAATACCCAATTCACGCTACAAGTCCACAAGAAGATTTCAAAAGCAAAAGTGGACTACCATTCTTCGACAAGAAATTTGGAAACAGAGCAGGAACGAATGTAGTTGGATATTTAAAAATAACACAGTTCAACCAAATGGTCACATTCTTTGCCAAGGCAAATGCAAACTATGCAAAGCAAAAATAAATATTTATTACTCAGAAAACTGCATATCATCCGAAAATTTTTATGAAATGAAATGTTCGATATCAAATATTGACGAAAATTATAGACACAACAAGTCTGTAAAAGTTAGAGTAACAAAGTACCATAAGCAACAATTAGAAGAAATTTTAGCAAAAAACAAACCAATAATAACTAGAAATTTGCTAGCTAATCAATACATGGATATAAATGATGTAGAACCCCCTATTATACCAAATTTAGGAGCTCTACAACAAATAAGAAGTAAGATGAAACAAGCTCCCCTTCTTCACTCTTCACCTGTATTATCAGTTTGGTCTATGGCTTTTACACCACCTTACAATGAAACAATTCGACAAATTTCCTTATTTCCTTTTTTTATTCTGTACTGGTCAAGGGAACAAAATTTTTTTTATAATTTATTTTCTAAATCAGAAAGATATATAAGAGTGTCAATAGACGCGACTGGTTCTATTGTCAAAAGAAATGTATTACCGGAAGTCAATATTTTTACAAAAAACGCTAACAAGCAGAAAAAACACGTATTTTTATACGTATTGATGTGCTATCGTGAAGAAGGTAGCAGTATTCCGTTGTGCCATATGTTATCTGAAGTTAATACGCAAGAAAATATTAGTATGTTTTTAAAGCAGTGGTTGAGTGGTAAATCCGCACCAAATGAATGTGTCTCTGATGATTCTGCTGCAATATTGGGTGCTGTTGTAACAAACTTTACAGGGTTTATTTCTACAAATATCTATTTACAAAATTGCTTTAACATATTAGAAGGCGATAATCACAACAATATTAGGATACCTTGTTACATTCGTCTCGATAAATCACATTTTGTTAAAAATTTATATAAACAATCATGCTTTGAACATGTAGATAATCGTGTAAAAAACTTATATGTTAGATGTGTCTTACTACTTAGACAAACTACAAGTTATAGCCAATTAAAAAATATTTTGGATGATATTATAACACTCGCCTGCAACAGATATTGTGGTGTAACAGACCAAAAAAAAGTCTCCAGGTGCAGTAATGCATTATTAAAATTACAATCAATGATCACGATTGTAGACACAGTGCCTAGTGAAATGTCTGAAGGGGATTTAACTACTGCATGCATAGAAGAATATGACGATATCGATGAAAACCCTTTGATAAGGTTTTGTAAAAACGTACAGAGACGAGAAACAGTATATAATGAAAACATAACACCGAATTTTGATACCGAAAACCTTTACTATTTCCCTACTTTTTTAACATATTTATATCGAATTTTAAAAAAAATACCTTTGTGGGGTGAAGTTATGTCTGAATATTTTTATTTATCCAAACCTAATCCATCAAGTACAAATGTAGAGAGTTATTTCAAAGACATAAAAACTCTTTTAATGGATTCTAATAGGGAAAGATTAAGAATTGATTATTTTTTAATCCAACACATAACACAAGTAACAGGTTGCCTGAAATTAGCCATCAGCGATTTAAAACAACATAATATGGATAACACACCTGTCAAAAAAGACATAATAACTTTAGAAACAGATGATCGCAAAAGTTTTGAACAAGAATCTGTATTTTTGGACGTTCCATCTACCATGGAAAACTGGCGAGGACAGATGAAACCCAAATCAAAAAAACCTAAATCAATCCATATTTTAAAAAATGGCTCTGTAGCTAATTCTTATGTACAAAATGTTGACACCTTTAATACTTGTGCCTTTGATAGTATGTTTCAAAGTATGGCTATAGCTTATGTTGATCGACCCCATGTTAAAAAATATATATTAGAGAATAAGGATGCTGAAATTTGTCAAATTATTCAACAAATAGTTGAAAACAGTGGAGATAAAACCGACTTATATAGAAACCGAACTAAATTATTGTTAAAGCACTTTCGGACAGAGGATGACACAATACACCAACTTGTTAACTGCGAATGCAATACGTCTAAAATTATTGATCACATTCTTTATCCCCTATTTTATAGCACAATGCGCCAAAAGAAATGTACTAACGAGCGTTGCTCTAGTCAGAGTAATTTATTAAGGAAATGTCAGTATTTGCCGATTAATATCGATGTAATAAAGAAAGATGGTATTTCAGCATTAACTAAATCAATAAAGTTAACAATTGAAAAAGACAAAGGGATGTGCTCTGATTGCGGAAAGCAAGTGAGATTTCATTACTATTTAACGACAATATTATTTCTTGAAATGACTGGTATTTCTAAAATTAACATAACTAACATACCATTGCATATTACAGTAAAAAAACAAAAGTTTACTGTTTTAGCGGTGATTGAGTACATACCTGGTTCTATAGGTCATTACAGAAGTTGGTGCTACCGAAAGTCTACAAAAACTTGGGAATGCTACGACGACTTACAAGATTTAATTTCATTACCTTCCACAGAAATAATACCGCATAACCTTATTTACACGTTGTAAGTAAACACATAATAATGATTAAAAGATATATGTATATATACGTAATATGTCTTAATTCCCAGGAAGGGGTAGAATTAAGGTTCAAAAATGTAAAAAAAATATGTTGTCTAACCAACGGACCAAATAGTGCTAACATTAAGTAGGTATAATGAAAGTTCTGTGGTTTAATTTGTACTGTGTTTATATATTGTGATTAAAATTTATACTGTGATTAAAATGTATACTGTGATTAAAATTTATACTGTGATTAAAATTTAGGTATAAGTAAGTACTGTGATTAAAATTTAGGTATACTGTGATTAAAATTTATACTGTGATTAAAATGTATACTGTGATTAAAATTTATACTGTGATTAAAATTTATACTGTGATTAAAATGTATACTGTGATTAAAATTTATACTGTGATTAAAATTTATACTGTGATTAAAATTTATACAGAGATTAAAATTTATACTGTGATTAAAATTTATACTGTGATTAAAATTTATACTGTGATTAAAATTTAGGTATAAGTAAGTACTGTGATTAAAATTTAGGTATACTGTGATTAAAATTTATACTGTGATTAAAATGTCTATTGTAATTAGAATTTCACGATAAATGTATAATTGTAAGGATTTTCTAAAAATGTGTAAAATGTCGTACTGTTATTGATATATTTGATATTGTTTATGTTGTTGGCATGGTTAGTGCAAAGAGTAGAAATTATTTTTTGTTATTATTGTTAATTATAGTATTTAATTGTTACCTGCAAATCATTATAATTAATAATCAGGGTTGGTAGAAATTTACCTAAATAATACAGCAATAATAGTAGGTACGATGACTGTAACTTCATGTAATTATGTGGATATAAAACAACGTAATTGGACTTCATTGAGTTTCTACGGTACTTGTAGTAGATACAGCTAATGACGTCGTATCGGGTCGGTCGCGGTCGTGTCGGTGGCGAAATGAAGAATGTAGCTGTCGGTGACGTGTCGTCGAGTAGATAGGAAGGTATCGATCGGCATAGGTATTGGTTTCAAGCAGAGTCGTCCAATGAAGAAACACCCATTGAAATTTTTATTGAGAGATATAATCCATATATAGGTACCTAACTAGCTGACCCGCGCAACTTCGTCTGCGTCACAGAGATATAGAGCCAAAGAAATAATTTTCCCCGTTTTTGCAACATTTTTCATTGAGGCTCCGCTCCTATTGGTCATAACGTCATAATATTATCGGTCATAATGTTATTAGCCTAGACTAAAAGTGAAAAAAATTTCAAAATCGGATCAGTTTTACCGGAGATTACCCCTAACATCCAAAGTCACAAACTGTATCTGTTAATAATATTGAATAAGTACCTACTTATAAATGTTACAAATACCTATTTGTAACATTTTCTGAAAGTACAATAATTTTAAGGTAATAAATCATTTTATATTTCGACAACAGAAGTTTTATTATTCTAACCTCAATTAAGATAAAATAAAAACTCAACCCGTCCATACCCACAACACAACACTCGCAATCACCTCAAAATACACACCAACACAACACACATCAAACGAACTTTATGGAAATTCATTTTTATATAATAAAATTTGATTACAATTGACAATACTTTTTCAACGTTTAAGTATTTTAAACATTTTACTAAAGGTACGACATTTATTTATTATTCTAAAGTTAATTAGAGCTTAACATTGTAAAGTGGTAAAACAGTTGCATGCGACTGTACATCTTTCACCAAATAGACCAAGAGCAAGGTTTAATGTTTTCAAAGTAGTTTAAGCCACTCTAACCTAGTAATTTAAAACATAAAAACATGAATTAAATTGAGAATTTATCTCTCTCGGACATTTCTAAAGACTTTAGACCGATAAAACTAGAAGTATATTACACATATTAATAGAAATATTTTTTTCTTGGTATTTTTCGTGAACTCTTCGACCTAGCTCTTGGACTATACCTTACTAATTGAACTCATTATATCTCCTAAACTAAGATCCGATTAAATCTGTGACTTGGCGACAAATTGCGACTAATTGGCGACAAAATATGGGAGAAAACACATCTTCGCTAGGTGTCCTAGTTTTTGAGATATAAATGTGGCCCTGCTGGGGAGACTCTCTCCAGATCGGCCACCTATAAACCCTTGTATCTTTTGAACCAGTGACCGACAAACTCTGATATTTGGCGACTGATTCCGACTAATTGGCGACAAATTATGGGAGAAAAGAGATATTTGCTAGGTGCCCTAGTTTTTGAGATATAAATGTGGCCCTGCTGGGGAGACTCTCTCCAGATCGGCCACCTATAAACCCTTATATCTTTTGAACCAGTGACCGACAAATTCTTATATTTGGCGACAAATTTCGACTAATTAGCGACAATTTTTTTGTGTTTTCAAAATGAAAATCCCTGATGGTGGCTCTGCCAGAGTCAGTGACACTGTAATTGTGTCAGGTGTAATTACGTGTCACTGACTCTGGCAGAGCCACCATCAGGGATTTTCATTTTGAAAACACAAAAAAATTGTCGCTAATTAGTCGAAATTTGTCGCCAAATATCAGAATTTGTCGGTCACTGGTTCAAAAGATATAAGGGTTTATAGGTGGCCGATCTGGAGAGAGTCTCCCCAGCAGGGCCACATTTATATCTCAAAAACTAGGGCACCTAGCAAATATCTCTTTTCTCCCATAATTTGTCGCCAATTAGTCGGAATCAGTCGCCAAATATCAGAGTTTGTCGGTCACTGGTTCAAAAGATACAAGAGTTTATAGGTGGCCGATCTGGAGAGAGTCTCCCCAGCAGGGCCACATTTATATCTCAAAAACTAGGACACCTAGCGAAGATGTGTTTTCTCCCATATTTTGTCGCCAATTAGTCGCAATTTGTCGCAAAGTTACAGATTTAGTCGGTGTGTAATTAAAAAGATATTAAAGAATTCAATTTCCCCATACAGTGGTACAAGCGAGTACAAAATACTTTATGTAGTTTCTAGACAGTATCTATGACGTCTTATGGAGGAATGTTTGTTTCGAATTAAATAAATGTAAACTTATTCTATAATTTCAACCCACCATAGGAAAGCTGTATTCATTACCTATAAACAAATCTACAATACATATAATTATGTAATTATTTATCTAACACAATGTGCACTTACCACTTAGTCGCTGGCAGATAGATCGCTGCGCTCCGTTTCATTTACGGTAAGTAAGAAAGAGATAGATGCGCGTGTACAGATGAGCTGCTTCGAACGAGTTGCCCGTCACGTAAGTTGAAGTCAGCCAGTTTAATTAAAGTGGAACTTATTATGAATAGTTACGAACTGGAGTGTTGTTATCTCTAGGTATTCCGAAAATACAAAAACGGAGAAACGAGCGAGATATAACGAGGGTGTCACCTGCTGTACGTCACGGGTGCGGCGCGTCGGCGTTCGCGCCCGCCGCTCAAAGTAGCTACTTAAAAAAAAATAGGTAAACAAACAAACTTGCTCTAAAGGATTTTTTCTTTAGTCATCCACCGGAAGTACAGCGAGAAGGTTTGTTTGTGTGAAAAATTAAAAGAACAATTACGAATACGGGTGTTTAAGTGCATTGAACAAGTTAGTGGACAATTTGAGAGTGTTTTGAAAAGAGGACACCGTATGAGTGCAGATTAATATGTAAGTTACCTTGATTTTTCACGTCACTAGCGTGTTTGTGTGTGCGTCCTTAGATACCAATACCGAGGCGCTACCTGCTAAAGTAAGCCGTCGATGTCCATATATTATTTAGCTACAATTAGGATAGCTAATTTAAATAAAAACAATACTTAGGTGTTTCAGTGCATAAATTATGATTGTAACTTAATTTTCTAATTGGGGTGTATCAGGCAGGGTGTGCATTATTCCAGTTACATGTTGTTTATCCTCGCGAGGATATTTTCATTCAGGCCGAACCATTTAGTATATTATAACTAAAATTCAATAGATTTGTACCTATGTAGTAAAATAAACATAGGTACATAACATAACATCACGCCTGTAATTCCCGAAGGGTTAGGCAGAGGTGTACCTATAATAATCGTTCACCCACATATAACGTAGGTACTCAGTTAGTCCCTTTTTTACTTTCAGAAACCATAGAAAATGTCAAGACGCGGTCGCCGATTAAAAGTTAACATAGACAGCCAGAAAACCGTATATCTTGAACATAAAGATGTACTTTACCCAATACAGCCAAAAAGAAATGACGCAGTTTATGATCTCCTGTTTAAAAAATTTAACAAACAAATGTCTAAGGATTCAATATTTATGAGCTTAAAGAGAAATTATGCACTTTTTTTTGTTTCAAATGTTGAAGAAGAGGAAGACAGAGAAAAACGATCGATTTCGTATAGTGGTACACAACAGGAACTCTTGTCGGAGACTGAATTTTCATCCAGAACGTCATCTTCCAAAGATAATTATGTACTAAATGATAATTTAGAAAAACAAGTAGATCATAGTGGAATTACATTTTCTATATTTATAGATGCTTATCAGTGGCGAGAAATAGAGCCTATTAAATATTTCTATCACCGTAATGATCCTAAAATACCCAATTCACGCTACAAGTCCACAAGAAGATTTCAAAAGCAAAAGTGGACTACCATTCTTCGACAAGAAATTTGGAAACAGAGCAGGAACGAATGTAGTTGGATATTTAAAAATAACACAGTTCAACCAAATGGTCACATTCTTTGCCAAGGCAAATGCAAACTATGCAAAGCAAAAATAAATATTTATTACTCAGAAAACTGCATATCATCCGAAAATTTTTATGAAATGAAATGTTCGATATCAAATATTGACGAAAATTATAGACACAACAAGTCTGTAAAAGTTAGAGTAACAAAGTACCATAAGCAACAATTAGAAGAAATTTTAGCAAAAAACAAACCAATAATAACTAGAAATTTGCTAGCTAATCAATACATGGATATAAATGATGTAGAACCCCCTATTATACCAAATTTAGGAGCTCTACAACAAATAAGAAGTAAGATGAAACAAGCTCCCCTTCTTCACTCTTCACCTGTATTATCAGTTTGGTCTATGGCTTTTACACCACCTTACAATGAAACAATTCGACAAATTTCCTTATTTCCTTTTTTTATTCTGTACTGGTCAAGGGAACAAAATTTTTTTTATAATTTATTTTCTAAATCAGAAAGATATATAAGAGTGTCAATAGACGCGACTGGTTCTATTGTCAAAAGAAATGTATTACCGGAAGTCAATATTTTTACAAAAAACGCTAACAAGCAGAAAAAACACGTATTTTTATACGTATTGATGTGCTATCGTGAAGAAGGTAGCAGTATTCCGTTGTGCCATATGTTATCTGAAGTTAATACGCAAGAAAATATTAGTATGTTTTTAAAGCAGTGGTTGAGTGGTAAATCCGCACCAAATGAATGTGTCTCTGATGATTCTGCTGCAATATTGGGTGCTGTTGTAACAAACTTTACAGGGTTTATTTCTACAAATATCTATTTACAAAATTGCTTTAACATATTAGAAGGCGATAATCACAACAATATTAGGATACCTTGTTACATTCGTCTCGATAAATCACATTTTGTTAAAAATTTATATAAACAATCATGCTTTGAACATGTAGATAATCGTGTAAAAAACTTATATGTTAGATGTGTCTTACTACTTAGACAAACTACAAGTTATAGCCAATTAAAAAATATTTTGGATGATATTATAACACTCGCCTGCAACAGATATTGTGGTGTAACAGACCAAAAAAAAGTCTCCAGGTGCAGTAATGCATTATTAAAATTACAATCAATGATCACGATTGTAGACACAGTGCCTAGTGAAATGTCTGAAGGGGATTTAACTACTGCATGCATAGAAGAATATGACGATATCGATGAAAACCCTTTGATAAGGTTTTGTAAAAACGTACAGAGACGAGAAACAGTATATAATGAAAACATAACACCGAATTTTGATACCGAAAACCTTTACTATTTCCCTACTTTTTTAACATATTTATATCGAATTTTAAAAAAAATACCTTTGTGGGGTGAAGTTATGTCTGAATATTTTTATTTATCCAAACCTAATCCATCAAGTACAAATGTAGAGAGTTATTTCAAAGACATAAAAACTCTTTTAATGGATTCTAATAGGGAAAGATTAAGAATTGATTATTTTTTAATCCAACACATAACACAAGTAACAGGTTGCCTGAAATTAGCCATCAGCGATTTAAAACAACATAATATGGATAACACACCTGTCAAAAAAGACATAATAACTTTAGAAACAGATGATCGCAAAAGTTTTGAACAAGAATCTGTATTTTTGGACGTTCCATCTACCATGGAAAACTGGCGAGGACAGATGAAACCCAAATCAAAAAAACCTAAATCAATCCATATTTTAAAAAATGGCTCTGTAGCTAATTCTTATGTACAAAATGTTGACACCTTTAATACTTGTGCCTTTGATAGTATGTTTCAAAGTATGGCTATAGCTTATGTTGATCGACCCCATGTTAAAAAATATATATTAGAGAATAAGGATGCTGAAATTTGTCAAATTATTCAACAAATAGTTGAAAACAGTGGAGATAAAACCGACTTATATAGAAACCGAACTAAATTATTGTTAAAGCACTTTCGGACAGAGGATGACACAATACACCAACTTGTTAACTGCGAATGCAATACGTCTAAAATTATTGATCACATTCTTTATCCCCTATTTTATAGCACAATGCGCCAAAAGAAATGTACTAACGAGCGTTGCTCTAGTCAGAGTAATTTATTAAGGAAATGTCAGTATTTGCCGATTAATATCGATGTAATAAAGAAAGATGGTATTTCAGCATTAACTAAATCAATAAAGTTAACAATTGAAAAAGACAAAGGGATGTGCTCTGATTGCGGAAAGCAAGTGAGATTTCATTACTATTTAACGACAATATTATTTCTTGAAATGACTGGTATTTCTAAAATTAACATAACTAACATACCATTGCATATTACAGTAAAAAAACAAAAGTTTACTGTTTTAGCGGTGATTGAGTACATACCTGGTTCTATAGGTCATTACAGAAGTTGGTGCTACCGAAAGTCTACAAAAACTTGGGAATGCTACGACGACTTACAAGATTTAATTTCATTACCTTCCACAGAAATAATACCGCATAACCTTATTTACACGTTGTAAGTAAACACATAATAATGATTAAAAGATATATGTATATATACGTAATATGTCTTAATTCCCAGGAAGGGGTAGAATTAAGGTTCAAAAATGTAAAAAAAATATGTTGTCTAACCAACGGACCAAATAGTGCTAACATTAAGTAGGTATAATGAAAGTTCTGTGGTTTAATTTGTACTGTGTTTATATATTGTGATTAAAATTTATACTGTGATTAAAATGTATACTGTGATTAAAATTTATACTGTGATTAAAATTTAGGTATAAGTAAGTACTGTGATTAAAATTTAGGTATACTGTGATTAAAATTTATACTGTGATTAAAATGTATACTGTGATTAAAATTTATACTGTGATTAAAATTTATACTGTGATTAAAATGTATACTGTGATTAAAATTTATACTGTGATTAAAATTTATACTGTGATTAAAATTTATACAGAGATTAAAATTTATACTGTGATTAAAATTTATACTGTGATTAAAATTTATACTGTGATTAAAATTTAGGTATAAGTAAGTACTGTGATTAAAATTTAGGTATACTGTGATTAAAATTTATACTGTGATTAAAATGTCTATTGTAATTAGAATTTCACGATAAATGTATAATTGTAAGGATTTTCTAAAAATGTGTAAAATGTCGTACTGTTATTGATATATTTGATATTGTTTATGTTGTTGGCATGGTTAGTGCAAAGAGTAGAAATTATTTTTTGTTATTATTGTTAATTATAGTATTTAATTGTTACCTGCAAATCATTATAATTAATAATCAGGGTTGGTAGAAATTTACCTAAATAATACAGCAATAATAGTAGGTACGATGACTGTAACTTCATGTAATTATGTGGATATAAAACAACGTAATTGGACTTCATTGAGTTTCTACGGTACTTGTAGTAGATACAGCTAATGACGTCGTATCGGGTCGGTCGCGGTCGTGTCGGTGGCGAAATGAAGAATGTAGCTGTCGGTGACGTGTCGTCGAGTAGATAGGAAGGTATCGATCGGCATAGGTATTGGTTTCAAGCAGAGTCGTCCAATGAAGAAACACCCATTGAAATTTTTATTGAGAGATATAATCCATATATAGGTACCTAACTAGCTGACCCGCGCAACTTCGTCTGCGTCACAGAGATATAGAGCCAAAGAAATAATTTTCCCCGTTTTTGCAACATTTTTCATTGAGGCTCCGCTCCTATTGGTCATAACGTCATAATATTATCGGTCATAATGTTATTAGCCTAGACTAAAAGTGAAAAAAATTTCAAAATCGGATCAGTTTTACCGGAGATTACCCCTAACATCCAAAGTCACAAACTGTATCTGTTAATAATATTGAATAAGTACCTACTTATAAATGTTACAAATACCTATTTGTAACATTTTCTGAAAGTACAATAATTTTAAGGTAATAAATCATTTTATATTTCGACAACAGAAGTTTTATTATTCTAACCTCAATTAAGATAAAATATGTTGTGATTTCCTTAATTAGATTACAAAAATGTTTGATTTTACTATAGAATTATCATATTCACTGTGGCAACACTGACAGAATATGAATTATTATTGTAACTGTTTTTTTTAAGCAAATTCTAAAAGAATAAATTCTTACTTTGACAACACTTTGAAATAACGATTATGAACTTACGACTTCCATGCATCATCGTTATTTCTAGGTGGGGTAAATGCCACTTGAATTTGTAAGCTCTAATGGAGAGTCAGTCGTTGTTCGATCGGCAAACAGTGCAGTTGTACTAATAAAAAGTAATAAGCAAGCAAAAGGTGTTTTCTTTATATATCAGAAGTGACAAGAACCACGAGCCATGTCTCAGCAAAATCGTAAGTAATTTGTTTCCTTTTCTATTTTAATTATGACGTATACTTTCTGCAGTCAGACTGAAAAGGAGAAACATTTCAAAAAAAAAAAAAAAAAAAGGAGTAATGGTGGAAAAACTTAGAATTTCAAGTATGTAGTGTTGTACACCATGAAGGTTATTGTAACAACGTGAAATAGAGGAAAATGTCTACCCTGTTGAAAACTCCACGCGAGTCAGGTGTGCAGAAAGTATACATAATTATGGCATATAATAATATATGAGTTAACTACAATGCAGCCATGAAGATGAGTTGATAATACATGTTAACAGCCACGTATGATTGTTGTCAGTAGCCGTGTAGGTGTGGTTTAGCAAGCCAAGTAGGGACGTTTTAGTAAGCCATGTAGGCGTCCTGTAGTGATAGCCATGTAGGTGTGCTGTAGTGAAAGCCATGTAGGTGTGCTGTAGTGAAAGCCATGTAGGTGTGCTGTAGTGAAAGCCATGTAGGTGTGCTGTAGTGAAAGCCATGTAGGTGTGCTGTAGTGAAAGCCATGTAGGTGTGCTGTAGTGAAAGCCATGTAGGTGTGCTGTAGTGAAAGCCATGTAGGTGTGCTGTAGTGAAAGCCATGTAGGTGTGCTGTAGTGAAAGCCATGTAGGTGTGCTGTAGTGAAAGCCATGCAGGTGTGCTGTAGTGAAAGCCATGTAGGTGTGCTGTAGTAACAACCTTGTAGGTGTGCTGTTAAAATAGCCATGTAGGTGAGCTGTAGGTGTACAGATAGTATGTCATGTAGGTGGACAGATAGTATGTCATGTAGGTGGACAGATAGTACGTCATGGAGGTGTACAGATAGTACGTCATGTAGGTGTACAGATAGTACGTCATGTAGGTGTACAGATAGTACGTCATGTAGGTGTACAGATAGTACGTCATGTAGGTGTACAGATAGTACGTCATGTAGGTGTACAGATAGTACGTCATGTAGGTGTACAGATAGTACGTCATGTAGGTGTACAGATAGTACGTCATGTAGGTGTACAGATAGTACGTCATGTAGGTGTACAGATGGTGAGTCTAGTAGGAGCCATGTAGATGTGCTCTTATCTTATTGTACCTGTACCAAGTTAGAACGATGCAATTTAGTAGTGACAGTGAACCATTAGGGAACTTAGCCGCCTGTTGAAATTTAAAGGCAATTTCAGTAAAATACCTATGCTATAGTTAATGATTATGAAATGAAGTAACTGATCTGGTTTGAAGATTATGGATAGGACACAAAATAAATAAAAGATATGAAGTGCTTGTAAAACGTTGCAGGCCGACGAAATGACAGCTCCGCCCCAGATCGTGATGAAAGCTTCACTCCAGAGCGTCCTAGAAGGCGTCGCCGAAGATCCTCCTCGAGTGATTCTGAAGAGATACCTGTCAAATCGAAACGCGTTTCGGAAGGACTGACTGCAGATGATCTTCTGAAAATCATAGCGGCGATACAAAAAGGATCAAGTAAGAATGTTTCAACCACTAATGTACTCCCAGATTTTGACCCTGATAATAGGTCCCAAGATATTGAGCGATGGTTAAGAAAAGTGAATGAATGTGCAAAAATTTATGATTGGAATGAAAAACAAACTATACATTATGCCCTTCAAAAACTTTGTGGCTTAGCAAAAAAATGGTATGAATCTTTACCAACGCTCAACTATTCTTGGAACAAATGGCAGTCTAAAATGAGAAAGGCTTTCCCAAGTGACGAAAATTTCGGGAAACTGTTAGAAGAGATGCTTAACCGGAAGTCCCGTACGGATGAAACGTTAAGGGACTATTTCTACGATAAGCTAGCGTTGCTTGGTAGGTGTGAAATTGATGGCCGAAAGGCGGTTGATTGTATAATTTATGGAATCAATGATAGTTCCATAAGAAATGGTGCGCAAGCACTCCAGTGTAAAAAACCGGAGAATTTGTTGAACTATTTAGCTTCCCAACAACCTGGCACGTCAACAGAAACCCCTAAAACGCAGTCTACATTTAATTCGGTCAAAAAGAGAGAATTACGTGTTGCAAATAATCAAAATGGAGCTCCAACTAGTAATTCTAGTAAGAATTATGATCCGTCTTGTTTTAACTGTCGCGAGCGAGGACACAATTACAATAATTGTCCTAAACCGTTGATTAAATGCGTTAAATGTGGTAGGGTAGGTCATAACTCGGATAACTGCAATAGAAAACCTTTATTATCCCATGTCACCAAAAGCAAAGACAGTCAGCAATTGGTTGACAAAAAGGTGTTAAAAATCAATTCAGATATTGGCAATAATGAAGCTGTAAATGTTGATAGAAGTCCAATGCAATCTCATTCTACCCTTTCTGCTACTGTTACGCATGATAAGTTTTTAAAGAACATTTGTATCAACGGGACCATGATCGATGCATATGTAGATTTCGGTAGTGACTGTACGTTGATTAAATGTTCCAAAGCGAAAGAACTTCGTCTTGAAGAAATTTGTATAAATTTGCCTATCATAAAAGGTTTTGGTAATTCTATAACCAAACCGAAATTTCAATCCACTGTACAAGTCCGAATTGATGAAATCGAAACCGAATTAGTTGTATTGGCGGTTGGTGATGAGTATTTGTCAGCATCAGTCTTAATAGGGCAAAATTTTACCGAACTACCATCCGTGACTGTTATGAAAGATAATAAGAAATTGATTTTTTATCATACTCCTTCGCATAAAGTAACTGATATATCAATAGGAACTCTAAGTATATTTGTCGAGAAGGATATGACCATAGTCAGAGGTGGGTTGGTGGAAGTTTACACCAAAGAACCCTATTCGGGCGATATCTATCTTGATGGAAGTACACGAATGAATCCAAATCAAGAATATCACTTACATCAAGGCTGTTATAAAATGATAAACAGTAAAACAGTTGTATTTGTTACTTCATTAACAACAGTCCCTTTAAAACTTCAAGCAAATACTTTAATAGCTAGGGTAAATCGCGTTACAGAAACCAAAACCGTATCTATCAGTTCAGATGCTAATACTCAAGCGCTAATGCCTCTCAATAGATCTGACATTAAAACTGGACACGATATTGATCAATCCAATTTTGAAAAACTCTATGAGCTTTTGCAAAAATATAGAAAATGTTTTGCTCTTAGTCTTGGTGAGATAGGCTGTACTAATGAAACTGCAATGAATATAGAGCTGCAAGACAAGACCCCAGTTGTTTACAGGCCCTACAGACTGTCTCATCACGAACGTAGTAAGGTTAGAGATATAGTAGATGATTTAGTAAAAAACGACATTGTGCAAGAATCGGAGTCCAGCTATGCAAGTCCTATACTGATTGTAAAAAAAAAAAACGGAGAATCTAGACTTTGCGTTGACTACAGAGCGCTTAACAATAAAACTGTGAAAGATAAATATCCCTTGCCCTTAATTGATGACCAAATCTCAAATTTGAGTGGTTATAAATTCTTTATTACGCTGGACCTTGCGTCTGGGTATTATCAGATACCGATGGGGAAAGACAGCCGTCACCTCACTGCGTTTGTTACTCCGGACGGTCATTATGAATTTAAACGCATGCCGTTCGGACTTGCTAATGCCCCGGCTGTCTTTCAAAAGATGATTAACAGATTGTTGGGGTCGAGAAGGTTCGATTTTGTATTTGCTTATATGGATGACCTTCTTATCCCGTCAGTTACTATTGAAGAGGGTTTAAAAAAGCTGGAAGTAATCTTAGGGTTACTTCGTGACGCTGGGCTTACCTTAAAGCTATCCAAATGTAGTTTCTTTGACAGGACTATAGAATATTTAGGCTATGAAGTTTCTGCGGAAGGCATTAAACCTAGTGAAAGAAAGATAATTGCTGTCAGGGATTTCCCTGTTCCAAGTAACATTCATGCGGTGCGCCAATTTTTAGGACTAGCGAGTTACTTCCGTAGGTTTGTAAAGGGGTTCGGTGAGATTGCGAGGCCACTTACCAATTTGCTAAAAAAGAATACTCCTTGGAAATGGGAGCGTGACCAAAATAACTCCTTTTTAACACTAAAAAATAATTTAATAGCACGCCCCTTACTTGCTCTTTATGACCAAACATTGGAAACTGAGCTGCATACAGATGCCAGTTCTTTAGGGTTGGGAGGAATCTTACTGCAATGGCAAGCAGATCCTAGAGTATTAAAACCCGTGGCCTATTTCAGTCGACAGACCACTTCCGACGAACGCTATTTCCATTCATACGAATTAGAAACGTTAGCAGTAGTTTGCTCCCTAAAAAAATTTCGACCTTACCTCTTAGGCCTAAAATTTACTGTATACACAGATTGTAATGCACTGAAGACAACATTGACTAAAAGAGATTTAATTCCTCGCATTGCACGCTGGTGGTTACAGATCAGTGAATTTGATTTCCATATTCAATACCGACCCGGGTGCAAAATGAGCCATGCCGATGCTCTAAGCAGGAATCCCCAAAACAATTTGAGTATAATTGACACGGTAAAGGTCCTTAGTATATCCACAGAAAACTGGATACTTACGTTGCAAATGGCCGATCCAGAACTACAAAGAATTGTCAAAATTTTGAAACCCAATCTTGATGAAGATAATATAGACATAAAAAAAAACTTTGTGATTAAAAACCATGCGTTACATAGAAAAGTACAAGATGATACTCGTTTAGTTATTCCCAAAAATGCCAGGTGGCAAATTTGTAAGGCCAACCACGACGATCTAGGCCATTTTGGTTATACAAAAACACTTGAACGAATTCAAAGTCAATATTGGTTTCCTAAACTAAGACGGTATGTAAAAAAATATGTAGCTTCTTGTATTGATTGTGCTTTTAACAAGGATAATTCGGCAAGGACACGTAGTGGGCTCTTGCATCCTATTGAGAAAATTGCGAAACCATTTCACACGTTACATTTAGACCATTTGGGACCATTTGTGCGCAGTAAATATCGTAATAATTATATTTTAACCATAGTTGATGCATTTACAAAATATCTCTTTGCCAGACCAGTTAAAGATACTAAAACTAAAAATGTTGTCAAAATACTCGAAAACTTATTTAATGATTTTGGAGCCCCGACTAGAATAATTTCAGATCGTGGGACAGCTTTTACCTCAAAACAGTTTAAAGATTTTTGTGCTAGTAAAGGTATTAAACACGTACTAAACGCAGTTGCTTGCCCTCGAGCAAATGGCCAAGCAGAAAGGTTCAACCAGACAATTCTTACGGCCCTGTCAACTCAAACTTTTGGCAAAGACGAACGTATCTGGGATCAGCAACTGGGTAAAGTACAATGGGGAATAAACAACACCATTCATGCAACAACAAAAAAAAGTGCGTCGGAATTGTTATTCGGCACTAAACTTAACGGTGCAACTGAAAACATGTTAGAAAGTAATGAGTCTAATTTCGAGGTAGAAGATTTATCCCCATCTATTTCAAATATTGATGAAATAAGAAATGAAGCCTCTAAAAATATTGACAAAAATCAAAAACGTATGAAAGACACCTATGACTCTAAAAGATCCCCTGCTGTTTCCTATTCAGTAGGTGATTTAGTAAAAATTACAAAAACTAGTTTTAATAATGATGGGAAAAGCAAGAAATTACTCCCTAAATTTATCGGTCCATATAAAGTAGCAAAATGTTTAGGTAATGATAGATACGAAATTGTCAATGTGCCAGGGTTCAATACAAAAAAATACGTAAGTGTAGTAGCTGCTGATAGAATGCAACCGTGGATTCATATCCAATCGTTGGGAATTAACGAATCGTCAGGGTCAGAATCTGATTCGTCCGCCTCGAATAATGATAATTCAGAGTCTGAAAAATAGGTGTAAACTAAAATTGTTATTTATGTAGTTAGAAAGTAGATGTACCAAATAGTATACAGTTTTTAAGTTATTTGTTGTGTATACTCATTTTTCCTTTAATTATGTAGGAATTGAATACGATGTCATTTATCAATGTGATGTGATTATACGATATGATTTTTAGTTATTTTAATTTATTTATTTTTGCTTTTGATGTAATTGCCTCAGTGTTGTGATTATTGCGTGCTTCGGAGTTAGCACGCCGTCGGATGGCCGAGTGTTGTGATTTCCTTAATTAGATTACAAAAATGTTTGATTTTACTATAGAATTATCATATTCACTGTGGCAACACTGACAGAATATGAATTATTATTGTAACTGTTTTTTTTAAGCAAATTCTAAAAGAATAAATTCTTACTTTGACAACACTTTGAAATAACGATTATGAACTTACGACTTCCATGCATCATCGTTATTTCTAGGTGGGGTAAATGCCACTTGAATTTGTAAGCTCTAATGGAGAGTCAGTCGTTGTTCGATCGGCAAACAGTGCAGTTGTACTAATAAAAAGTAATAAGCAAGCAAAAGGTGTTTTCTTTATAAATAAAAACTCAACCCGTCCATACCCACAACACAACACTCGCAATCACCTCAAAATACACACCAACACAACACACATCAAACGAACTTTATGGAAATTCATTTTTATATAATAAAATTTGATTACAATTGACAATACTTTTTCAACGTTTAAGTATTTTAAACATTTTACTAAAGGTACGACATTTATTTATTATTCTAAAGTTAATTAGAGCTTAACATTGTAAAGTGGTAAAACAGTTGCATGCGACTGTACATCTTTCACCAAATAGACCAAGAGCAAGGTTTAATGTTTTCAAAGTAGTTTAAGCCACTCTAACCTAGTAATTTAAAACATAAAAACATGAATTAAATTGAGAATTTATCTCTCTCGGACATTTCTAAAGACTTTAGACCGATAAAACTAGAAGTATATTACACATATTAATAGAAATATTTTTTTCTTGGTATTTTTCGTGAACTCTTCGACCTAGCTCTTGGACTATACCTTACTAATTGAACTCATTATATCTCCTAAACTAAGATCCGATTAAATCTGTGACTTGGCGACAAATTGCGACTAATTGGCGACAAAATATGGGAGAAAACACATCTTCGCTAGGTGTCCTAGTTTTTGAGATATAAATGTGGCCCTGCTGGGGAGACTCTCTCCAGATCGGCCACCTATAAACCCTTGTATCTTTTGAACCAGTGACCGACAAACTCTGATATTTGGCGACTGATTCCGACTAATTGGCGACAAATTATGGGAGAAAAGAGATATTTGCTAGCTGCCCTAGTTTTTGAGATATAAATGTGGCCCTGCTGGGGAGACTCTCTCCAGATCGGCCACCTATAAACCCTTATATCTTTTGAACCAGTGACCGACAAATTCTGATATTTGGCGACAAATTTCGACTAATTAGCGACAATTTTTTTGTGTTTTCAAAATGAAAATCCCTGATGGTGGCTCTGCCAGAGTCAGTGACACGTAATTACACCTGACCCTATCTATAACTTTTAAGGATAATTTCGGTAAGTGTGGGATTACATTCTGTCCGCCTTTTGATGTGTACGATGCGAGGTTCAGTCGCCAGTCACTGCGCACTGATCGATGCGAGTGATAGTGTCCAGATAACGGGATTTTCTGGATTGAATAAATAAGAACAAACTTTTTAAACGAGTGTCTCAGTATCAAGCAGTGCCCATAGCAACACTGGCTACAACAGAAGAACAACAGAAATATTCGTCAAAGGCGTTAAGGGTAGGTACACTTTGACAGAAAGCCCTCTTACTCATTTAACGTTCACTACATAGTATAAAACAAAGTCGGTTCCCGCTGTCTGTCTGTCCCTATGTATGCTTAGATCTTTAAAATTACGCAACGGATTTTGATGCGGTTTTTTTTAAATAGATAGAGTGATTCAAGAGGAAGGTTTATATGTATATATTGCACCCGTGCGAAGCCGGGGCGGGTCGCTAGCTCATAATAAGCACAGATACGTTAACCAAGACCAGTTATAATAATACCAAATGAGTCTAGAACCATTTATTTCATGGACACTATTGGGAAATAATTTGATCGGAAAATAATTAATCTACCGACGATTTAAAAAGCTTATTAAGTCAAATAAATTATTAAATGACGCTGAACAGATATTAAATTATCTTTAAGTACAATATCAGTTACTAAATCATACTTATCTAGACGAAAAAAAAATACTAATCGGCAAAATAAAATTATAAAAACTCTAACAAGTTTGATTAAGTCGCCGGATTCTTTGACAACTCAACTTTGTATGATGTAAAACGCTAGCTTATGTCCGCGGCTTCGTCCGCTTAAAGGTCGGTATTTGTCCCACTGGATCGTACTATCGGGATAAAAAGTATAATCTATCTGTGTGCCAAATTTCATCTAAATCTGTTCAGTAGTTTTTACGTAAAAGAGTAACAAACATCCATCTATACATCCACCCATCCTCACAAACTTTAGCATTTATAATAGTATAAGTTACGTGCATTTTCTCGAGACCGACTAGTGTTTGGTTAGTATATTAAAAGGTGCCATGCGCAACTTATTCTTAACGTCTGTCACGCTCAGTGAAAGAAAAGCTACCAATTTCTACTTCTGCTCGGTGTCAGAAAATCTAACAAACGCCACCGATGCTCAGTATCAGCAAAGCTAACTCATACAAATTAATATATATGCTCAGTAACTTAAAAGCTACCAAACTCGACTTTTGATCAATGTCTGAAAGGCTACCAAATAAATCTAATGCGTCATAAAAGCTACCAAACACAAATTATATGCTCAGTAATTACATAAATTATGTCAGCTACCATACTCAACTTTTGCTCAGTGCCTGAAAGGCTAACAAACGCATCTTAAACACTGTACTAAAAAGCTACTCAACGCATCTTAAGCGTCAGAAAAGCTACCAATCTCAACTTTCCTGATTGTCTGAAAGCTACCAAACGCAGTTGCGTTTGGTAGCATAAGTTTATGCTGACACTAGTCTGAAAAGTCGAAGTGTTTGATAGCTTTTCAGACTCATGCCATGCCTTTTCCCAAAAATATTGGGTTCGGATTCCAGTCTAACCGGATGCGGCTGAATACCAAGTTTGGTAGCTTTTTAGACATTAGTCTGAACCCAACTTCAACTTTCAAACTTTGTAGGAAAACAACATAAGGAAACCGGTATAACCTAGAACCAAAAACGTGACATCCACCAACCCTTATTGGCCGATCTGGTGCATTACGGCCCTATCGCTTTCACTAAGAGGAGGTGGCTTGTGTGAACCTGAACGTTGAAGCCAGATTTTACAGATTATACTGTCGAAATTTGCGATTTTTCAAAACAAATTTAAAAAAAAACAGTAGGGCCAAGGATGAGTTTTTGGGGCTGAAGAGACTGCAAATGGTGCCTCCTTTCGGCCTGCCAAACGATGCACCAAGCACCCCGTATCTACGCATACTGAAACTTCAAATGTACATGTCGTATAACAAATTAAACTGACCAACAGTCTAACTACACCGATTAGCCTTCATTACATTATAAAGTCTACATTCTGCCTCGTTGGTCGCAAGCGCGACTGCCGAGCATGAGGTCCTGGGTTCGATTCCCGAGTCGGGCAAAGTGTTATTGGGATTTCTGGAATTTCTGAGTAGCAGCCACGGAGTCTGGATTTGTGCTGTTGATGCCAATAGGCTCGCCCCCTATTACATGGGACTTAATAACATAACTGGCGAAATATGGGTGTACTATTGCCTGCCTAACCCTTCGGGGATTACAGGCGTGATGTTTTGTTAGATCGTAAATTCTGATAAATAAAAATGACAATGTCACTACTGAGTTTTTTCCTGTAAACATGAGGCTAAATATTATTGATTCGTTATCAGAAGATAATGTGGATAATAAGTTTATTGTTTTAATAAAAGATGGCGCTGGTAGTTTCTGGTTTTGACTCAACATTCTTAATTACTGTTGACGAATTATGTTACTTATCGGACTGACTGATTTTATTTTGTAGAAGATAAATGTTACTTCGGCGGAGGCGTTAATTTTTATAAGAATAAATTTTGAGGTTTTCATTCATTTTAACTTTTGGTTGACTGACTGACTTGACTGTCTCAAATTGACTCGTGTCTCTCCTATCTGCTAAGACTAAATAATGAGAATAAGAAAAACAGTTTTAAGGAAGGAAAACAGGAAGAGTAGAGGACTCGCAGATGTAGCACAAGTTGCTTATAACGTTCACACTACTGAAATACAGGCTTCTTCTCTGAGAGACGGCTTGGGTCATAGATTCGTCATCCACCATGCGATCCCACTGCGAGTTAGTCGCTGTCACAATGACTTCGAGTTTTCGGTGCTACTTTATACAATTTTTTTTTTCACTGTTTGGAGAAAAGAGGTTGCCCAGTGGATACGGCGTTTTAGAAAATTGTCCTTTACAATACTGGTTTGTATTGATCTTCTAGATCGCGAATCAATGACTCAGATTTTGTCGGACACTGGTCCGACTAAATCCGTGTCATCGATTACCGAAGCACTACATACTGATGTCGCGACAGTTAAAAAAGTTTACTAAGCTTTAATTATAAAGACAGGCACCCATTACCCTTCGACTGGAACATAGTAACTCGGCTTGGTTGCAGAAGGTCATTATCAACCTATCCTTCTTAAAACTTTATGGGGGTTGACTTCAGTCCAATAGTGCAGCAGTGGAGATAAACTGTTTACATAGAGCGACTACCTATCTGACCTCTACCACCCAGTATCGAAGTGTGACACGACACTTCTTGGCAAGTCTGGTCGCCAGACTTTCAGGCTTCTGACTATTAGTAACGACAGTCAAAAATCTAGAAATGACAGTCGCGACCGACTGGTTGTGCTTCCGAGGCACGGGAGGGTCCCGGTACGGCATAATACACATTCTCACATTGGCTGCTGCGCTGCGTGTCGCGGGTTCGATCCCCACATGGAATATTATAAGAAATATTTGGATGGTCTACAGGTAGTCTTTCTTCTTCTTCTTTATCGTGTGTTTAGTGCCTAACCTGGTGTCATAGTTTTATGCCGTCCATGGGCCTCTGACTTGGCTTTACATGCCACCGAGAAATATCTCTCAGGCATGCTGGTTTCCTCAGGATGTTTACCTTGACCGAAGCAAGTGATAATTATACAATACGCACATGTATCCGAAAATCAGAGGTGCGTGTCTTGGGTTCGAACTCGAGACCTATGACTTGTCAGTCCGACGGTCACACCACTAGACTATCGCTGCTACAGGTAGTTATTCCGGGTCTGGCTGTTTGTGTATGTGAGTTAAAATTTGGGAAATAGATAATGTGGAGCACAGATTAAAAAAAACCTTGGCAAGCAAAGCTTAGTTTCCCGCTGTTATCACGGAGGTACAACTAGGTAAGGAGTTAGTATTTCTCTGAAATAGTTCCTTTAGAAGTAGTGGCATATGCTTAAATGTTAATAAGCTAAGCTCAAATAGCAATTGTCTCACAAATGTTATAATTATGCTTAGGAGAGGTGAGGTAAGGCAATTACAAGGTCGTCTATACAATGAGTAAAGGATTCTCTTCTTGTCATTTGAATTGGAAATTGCTGTTGAATGGTGAGCCGGTCTCAAGAATTTGTTTCCCGTTCTCCTTTGTTTAACACTTATAGGTAATGACATGGTAATGATATTGTACCTAGTTACCTACAGGTCGTCAGCGAAAAAAAAAAAAAAGATGAAAGTGTTTTCGGTGTGTATAAGAAAAGCAAGAGCGTAGAAAGTTACAGCTGCATCAGACCGTAGTGCATCGCATTAATCTCATCTACCATCTAGCATTTTCCCATCTACGTTGGGGTCGTCTTCCAGCGTAACCGGATGCGCTTGAATACCAGTATCTTATACGGAGCGACTAACTATCTGACCTGCTGAACCCAGTAACAGGGCAATACGTATACCTTGGCAACACTGCGTGTCAGACTTTCGGGCTTCTAATTATTATCACCCAGCTGGGACCACCAGAAAAGAGTCAAGGGAATGAAGCATGTCGAGTCCCGAAGTAATATTTCAACAGGCTTGATTCCTACAACGAAAGGGATTTGAATATTTTGGCCTGCCTACTCAGCCGCCATTTATATTTTTTCTTTCAAATTTCGTACTAAATATTCGAACCCCTTTACCAGAACAAAAAACAGCGGAGGAGTAGGGAAATAAAATACTGGTGGAATGGTGACACATGAAAAAAAGATAGAATTATAATAAGTACTTAAAAGTTGTGTAATTGTTTCATACCGAATTGTCATTGCCATATCAACTCGCATAAAAGATATGGCGATAATTTGTCGAAAAAATATCTTAGCATTATGATACTGTTGATAATTGTTGATACTATATCGTTGGTGATTACGCATTGATGTGTATATTTCAATAATTTGATTACAATAATCCAGTTGCGGGTGTAGGTCCCGCTTTAGTGGTCGCTGATATTCAAGGTAAGTTTAGATATTTTTCGGTTTTATGATGGAAAAGTGATAATATTCTAACAGTACTTAAGTTATTCATGGGTTATATGTACTTCAAACTTTGTATTTGTTGACATATTCAATGCATTTAATGAGAATAGACACTGTTATGAAAAGGTCAAAGATAACAAATGAAAATCATAGGTAATAATCTATGGTCTGTGAATTGTCTGTGGGTCATGTGATTTAATTTTTCCACCGTATTGCTGCACAGAAAACTCGACCAATTTTTGTTATTTTCCTGAAGTCTCTGGTTAGGAAACCCCAAGGTCTTTAAAACCCGGTGATAATATGAACAGAGGAGCTGATCATTATCATTATATGTGTAGGTGTAATGTATGAAAGCTTCGAGCGACGTGTGCGAATTTTGCGTTTTTTCGCTTCCGAAAGCAGTTGCAAATTTATTTTCTTTTGAAATATTTGGTTGAATCGTTTGAAAGATTTTACTTACCTTGAACTCGTTTTTAGTGTGGCCAGTGTTAAGATTACGTAGTAGTGTTTAGATTCTAGTGATCTATTCAAAACCAAAAAAACGTTTTTCGTTAAATTGCCAATTCTTGTAGTTCGAATGTTATCAGTAAGTTGCTCCGGTCCAAAGGTTACTATTGAGCACTAGAAGGATAAGCCTACTGCCAAGAAAGTTCATAATTCTTTAAGAATTTTAATTTAGAAAAGTATTGATGAAATAGTTAACTCTAAGAATGGAAGTTTAAATCACACCCACATTTTCATCGAATCTATGTTGATGACGTCATATTGTCACGTGGCGGTGCCTAACGAAATGAATTTGGCAAAGCGAGTCATCTTTAGTTAAATTTACGAGTAGATAATGCTATAATAGACATAAACACTAACTTCTTATGTTGGGCAGTTAATCCACATTAAATATCTACTCGTTTTCATATACACTGGTGGTCCTTACTTCCTTACTAATAATATTATAAATGCGAAAGAAAGTTTGATTTTTTGATTACCTTTACACGCCTAAACCGATCATCCTGAAATTTTGCATATACGTTGTCAGGTGTACAGAAATAGACATTTCCCTTTCATCCCGAAAAAAAGTACTGTTCCCGAGGAAAACAACAATAACGTTCTTATGATAATAGATGGCGCCACGTGTCTTTCGAATCATGATTCAATTATATTATTACAAGCTAAGTACAACCCGAATTGATTGTGAAATTCTAAATTAACGCAAGCGAAGCCGCGAACAAAAGCTAGTTGATCATAATTATATAAATACCTACAATTTATCAAATTACTTTTATGCAAGCCCAAGCATGAAAATTGAACGTTCCATTTATTTCGTTAAGATAAAGGTATTTCGATAATGTTGTTTTTATAATGATTAATACACTTTATCAGTCCATGAAAATGAGATAAGAAATATACCTAGAAGCTACAAATTTCACAAATGATCAAGAATGAATATCCATATTTTAAACTTTTGAATTTTTGAATAATAACTTCGTAGGTTCAAGATAAACGGCCTAGTTACAACTGGCATAACCACTGTCTCCATATGAAGCTCAAGTCAATCCTACTTAAATTGTAAAATGGTACAGTAGCTTTTGCTGCGGCTTCGCTCGCGCGGTGCACGGTTGTCGGAAATAATCTCACGGGAGCGTAGCTCAGGGATAAAAAGTCCTATATTAGAACCCAGCCCAAGATTCTGTTCCTGTGCCAAACATCAAAATACTTATAGGCAATACAATAAACAAACTCGCTTTCACATTTAAAATGTTCGTTAGGATGAAAAAGTAACGATACAATTTTTTTAGCATTAACAATCTCTTTCAGATGGTGGCGATAAAACTTATAGTTTTATCCCTGGCTTGCGTCTGCGCAACTGCAATACCAGATTTTGCACCGGGACAAGTGACCAGAAACACCATCTTCGCCGACGAACGCTTCGATGGCGAGGTGTTTGAGAATGTCGATGCCTTCGCTAATAACGAGCTGTCGTCGACTCCGTCGCCGTACCGACTACCCACCACCACCCGGCCGTCGAGATACAATGTACACTGGCACATCGACGTGGATATGCATCTTTACAATGGCACAGTTATGATCACTCTGAGTGCAACAGAAAATAACGTTGGGCAGATCGTCCTCCACAGTGACCATGTGGAAATTACCAGCGTTGTGTTGACACTTGGAAGTACAGTAGTTAATACCACTCACGAACTTCAGCCCGAATATCAATTCCTAAAGGTCAACGTCGTAGACGGTGTCCTACAGCACAATGCTTTGATCCCTGTTAATTACGTATTAACTATCAGATTTGAGGCAAGAATGCGCGATGATATGTACGGCATTTATCACAGCTGGTACAGGAATGAAGGTGGAGACTCAGCAATTAAGTAAGGACTGGACTAACAAACAATGTTTTAATGCTATACTTTCAATGATCATTCACTTTAAAAATGAGTCGATAAGAGACGATTAGAGTTCATAAGGATTTGATTTGCAGATTAATGGCCACTACACAGTTCCAAGCTACTGCTGCTCGCTACGCGTTCCCTTGTTATGATGAACCTAGCTTCAAGGCTACTTTCGATGTGACCATCACACGTGCCAGAAAATATACTAGTTGGTTTTGCACGTTGCTTCAAAACACCGTACAAAACGCATACCAAGAGTAAGTTAACAAATAGTTTTATTTTGATTATATTTTAAGTCTTCAGCTGCTTACTGTTACTATGACATCTTGATTATTTTTCAGAGGTTACGACAATGATATTTATCGAACAACTCCAGTTATGTCCACCTATCTTCTCGCTTTAATCGTAGCTGAATATAAAACGCTTCGGGAACCTGTCAGCGGTGTCCTGAGACATGAAGTTATCGCAAGGGAGGGTGCGATCTCCGACGATCAAGCAGTGTTCGCCCAGAGAGTCGGACAGGCTCTTTTGGAGTGGATGAACGATCACACAAATTACGATTTCTTTGAACAAAGCACTAACCTAAAGATGACACAAGCTGCTATCCCAGATTTTGGAGCTGGCGCTATGGAGAACTGGGGATTGCTAACTTATAGGTGGGTTAAGTACCTACCTACGCTTAAAAAAATAATGAATGGTATAATTTAATGATTGTATACAGCAGTAATCATTTATTTTTACAGGGAAGCTTATCTGTTGCATAAGGAAGGTGACACCAACGGTTATTTCAAGCAGCTCATCGCTTACATCCTATCCCACGAGATTGCACATATGTGGTTCGGAAACCTTGTCACCAATGACTGGTGGGACGTGCTCTGGCTGAATGAAGGATTTGCTAGATATTACCAGTACTTCTTGACTGCCAACGCATCCATCGAAAATTATGGTGTTAGTGATGTTTTTATACCTCCAACAAATTAATGTATTCAGAAGTCCGTTGATTCGAGGCAAAACTTCTCTTATGGCCTTTATAAAATGGTAAAACAATTTGGCATTTACATTTCTGAATATTGTACTTTTTGTGTCAGGTTGAAGATATGGGTCTTGATAGGCGTTTCATTAATGAACAAGTGCATACATCACTACTTAGTGACTCGGCCACCCACCCTCAACCTCTGACTAACCCTGGTGTCGGCAGCCCACGCAGTGTCAGCGCTATGTTCTCGACCATCACCTACAACAAGGGAGCCGCTGTCATCAGAATGACTGAGCATCTTCTTGGCACCAATATTCACAGAACAGGTCTCAGAAACTATCTGAGACACAAGTAAGATTTACATTTAATTCTTTTTAACTGAAATGGCAAACAAATTGTTGTAATGAAACAAAATATTCGTACTTTAAAACAGAAATAATACTTAGTAATAATATTCACAGGCAATTCAGTACTGTCCAACCCATCGACCTGTTCAATGAATTGAATCTAGCAGGTCGCGCGAGTAATGCATTCAGTGCCTATGGACCCGATTTTGATTTCGTGGAATATTACAAGAGCTGGACTGAACAGCCTGGTCACCCCGTACTTCAAGTCATTATAGAACACAGCACTGGACAAATGCAAATCTATCAGGTACATTTTTTTTCGAGTTGTTTACTTTTAATTTAATGAGATTAATAATCTAGTTTCCTTTCGGTACCTGTTCTTGAAGCTAACAACTAAAAACGAACCGTTTGTTTGTCAGAGTTTTCGCTGGTGATGAACTGGTAAAAACTGAACGATAGCTCTGTTGTTTCAAGCTTTCACGGTTTACAACTAAACTTATACTGTCACTTACGGGAGCTCAAAATAATGAACAATCACGGAAGACATTCCGTAAGTGACACGATAGCTCTGTTACTCGGGACTTGAAATCTTTTGTTTGTTTTTGGCGTTCGGACGGGTTACTAAAATTGAAAATTTTTGCATTACTAATTCAATTAATCCTTGCAGCGCCGTTTCAACATTAATACCGGTTTTTCAAACCAAAACACGAGATACGTCATCCCCATTACCTTTACTACTCAAAATAACGTCAATTTTGTTAACACGAAACCTTCTCATATCCTCACTGAGCCGTATACTGTCATTAACCGCAACGCATACGGTAATTTCTGGACTCTCTTCAACATTCAACAAACTGGTAAGTGGTTTTGGATTTATGTAAAGTAAAGAAAGTAAAAGTGGAGTCTTAAAATTGGGAGTCTGTTGACAGTCTCCAAAAAAATTATGTTATCCAAGGCATTTTGAATTCTGTTTTAATGGTATTACAGGTTTCTATAGAGTGCACTACGATGACTACACCTGGGACTTGATCGCTCAAGCCCTAAGAAATCCCGAACAGAGAGCAGTAATTCACGAATTCAATCGAGCTCAGGTAATTCATTTTAACATGATTGAGGTGCGTTTGATAGGATCTCGTTTCTACATACTAACAGTCGCATAGGTCGATCTTCAAGGTTAAGCGGTGCTTGCCGAGGTTTGTCCGTGGATGGGTGACCATCATTACATACCGAGTTTCATCCGTGCCTCGGAAAGCACGTTAAGCCGTTGGTCCCGTCTGCCGTTTGTAAATCTTTGACAGTTGTTACACTGACAATCAGCCCTACCAATATCGTATTACTCAGTGCTAACTGGGTTATGGAGGTCAGATAGGCAGTCGCTCCATGTTGGTATTCAGCTGCATCCGGTTAGACTGGAAGCCGACCCCAACATAGTTGGGAAAAGGTTAGGCAGATGATGAAGTGTGTTTGATGGAATTTGCTGTTTACAAAGATTTGAGGGTATATAAAATCTTCAATTGGCATTGATTTTAATCACGATAAAAATCCCTGTGACTCACATGGATATGTGGATGAAAAACGTTTACAAACAAAAACTTTATTTCTATGTTTTCTTTCAGATTGTCAACGATGTTTTCCAATTCGCTCGCTCCGGGATCATGACCTACGAGCGTGCCATGAACATCCTCTCATTCCTACAGTTTGAGACTGAATACGTTCCTTGGGTTGCTGCCATAACCGGTTTCAACTGGATCAGGAACAGACTTCATGGAAGACCTGCTGAGTTGACGGAACTTAACGTAAGTATTTTGAACAAGATAAGATTGTTATTTTTCTTTCTACAGTATTGAATTTTCAACAATATTGATACTCTACTTAAGGTTAATTTTTTAATGTAATGTAGCACTCAAATTTTAAAAAGTAAGTGGAGTTTCACAAGGCAAATCGTTGTGGCCCTACAAGTATGACACTGAACCGAAATAAATTTTAAACCATTCTTCTCCACTTTTTTACTGTTACGTTAGGGCTATATATTTAAACGGTGATTTTTCCAACAGAACCGGATTCTTTTATGGGCGTCTCACGCGATGGGGCAGCTGACTTATTCTCCAATCCCTAATGAACATTTCATGCAATCATACCTGCGTTACCAGCTGGCACCGCTGATGTGTAACCTTGGCAACGAAGAGTGCCAGACTGCTGCCTATACACAGTTCGATATCATGAGAAACGGTGGAGCCGCGTGAGTACTTACTAACGTAGAGGGGATTGGACAGGAGTGGTCTGCGGACCAGGTTTTGATATTAGCGCAGAAATTTACGATAAATCAATCAATCTGACATGAATAATAAAAAAAATGTAAAGAAAGACTATTCAAATACACGAAACGGGATATTTACCATGTTTACTGTTTTTTATGAGTTCAAAAAGCGGTAGTTCGTGTGTCGGGAACAGACTCGAGTTGCGAGTGACAGCGGTAGCGGTACTGAGTGCAAAAAACGAACAAGAAAGAGGGTAGACCGATTTGTCTGCTCATAAACACCCACCCGAAATAACTTCAGTTTATCCGTGATCATGGTGCTTGCAACAGCGCCGAAATATCGGGAACTCATAAAAAACAGTAAACGTGGTAAATATCCCGTTTCGAGTATTAATAATAAAGTTAGTGTCTATGATAGTTTAAAATCTTATAGTCAAATACATGTTCTGAGATCATTGTTTCTAATAAAACAACTAGAAACCATAACCTAAATTAGATATAAGAATGATTAGTGGTATTGAAAATGTCATAAATCAATTTACAGTAGAAACTGATCATCATGAGGTGTATTTAAAAAAATCACAAAAATCTTCTTTTAGTGTTCCAGTAGACAGCCGCAACTGGGTATACTGCAACGCTCTGCGAAGAGGGAATCATTTAGACTTTAACTACTTATGGGAGAGGTTCCAAACCCACAACGTTTACACAGAAAAGATCCTGCTTCTACAAACTCTTGGTTGCACCACGGATGATGCCTCTCTTAGAACGTGAGTACAGATGTTATTTTACAGTGATTTAATACGCATCGTTATTATTCTTCTTTCATTGGTGGTCTAAACTTCTATAGGTAGTCCTAGTCCTCAAGCATCGTGAGGAATGATGAATACGACCAAAAATACGAAAGTACTTATAAAAGAACGGATTATTTTGTTTAAAAAACCTAAATGGTACTGCCTATTGTGATGGATTATGTGAGGAATGATATAAAAAAAGGAGTGAATGAAAACGTGACGGTTGACAGGGGAGAATGGAAGAAGAAAACATGTTGAGCATATGAATATGATGATAACAGATGACGAATACTGAATCATTATTCCGCTTGAAATGTAAAATTCGTCATTGACGGATCAATAAATTAATAGGTAATGATCACGACTCGTCACTGACGAGGTTTAAGTGAACCGTAACAAACGAAAATTATCATTATAATAATAATACGTTTAATTCAGATAAAATCCATACAGCACAATAGTAAATTAAAAATAAAACAGTCAACTTACAAATAAAAAAAATAACAAATAAAATAATTCAATTGATAAATGATTGGATATTATTATTTCAATCGATTAATTAAATGAAATTAGAAATTGTACATACATAAAACATTACAATTTAATTAAATAATATATCAGTATTGTCTGGTATGTAGACACATCCATTTATGAACATAAACATAAACAACACACACACACATCACATTCACATACACATGCAAACACACATCATTCATCACACACACATCATCGTTTTTCATTCGCATTTTCATTATAAACTTGGAAGGAAAAAATGCGTTTTTCAAAAGTTTTTATTTTACTTGCAATGTTCAATTGTTTGTTTTGGTGAATTTTTGCAAGGTGTATAAAATATTCCTTTTATTATAAGCTAGCTGTTGCCCGAGAGCTTCGTCCACGTGAAATTATTATAAAAATATTTTTTTTCTCGTTTTTTCAACATTTCTTATCGATGCTCCGAACCTCCGTCGCGTGATTTTATATAGCCCATAGCCTTTCTTGATAAATGGGCTATCCAATACTAAACGATTGTTTCAATTCGAACGCAGTAGTTCCTGAGATTAGCGCGTTCAACCAAACGAACTCTTCAGCTTTATGATATTAGTATAGATGTTTCGATGACAACGCATTTTTTTATAGTAAGCATGACCTGATTGGCTCAAGATGAGAGAACTCCTCAGCGGTGAACAGCATAGACTCGAAATTTTGCATACGTGTTCAATTATAACTGCGCGCTATTAAAATGTGTTAATTAAATGTCTTTATATTTAAATAGCTGTACCCCGCGATTTCACCCGCCGCTTCTGACTTGTTTTATTTTTGCTCGGCTCCTATTGGTCGTAGCGTGGTGTTATATAGCCCATAGACTTCCTTAACAAATGAACTATCCAACACTAAAAGAATATTTCAATTCGAACCAGTAGTTCCTAAGATTGCGCGTTCAACCATACAAACTCTTTAGCTTTATAATATTAGTATAGGTTTTCGTCTTCTAAACTTGGTTATTCGTTTTCAGGTTCTTGGACGGAATTATACAGCCAAACAATGAAATCCGTCGCCAAGACTACACCACTGCCTTCAACACTGCTGTTTCAGGCAATGAAGAAAACACCCAGAAGGTCTTTACTTACATTCAGCAGAACCTGGCCAATGTTATCCTTGCGTAAGTGCACTCATTTGTGAAAAAAAAGTAACAAAATATTGTGTCAAGTGCCATTGCTCAACAACAACCCTGATCATATTGAAGGTGGTGGAAGATTGCCACCAACGCCAAAATAAAGTGTCCTTGTTTCGCGGGAGGAAACAGTGTAGCTTTCTGTCAGTGTTTTTGTTTTTAGAAATTACGTTTTACACACAGCTTTACCTCTTTAAATAATGGTATATTGATGGGACTCAAAAAATAACTGGCGATATGTGGGTGTACTAATAGGTACACCTCTGACTAACCCTCAGGGATTGCAGGCGTGATGCTATGTTATGTTATTAATGGAATATTTGTTCATTTCTAGCTTCAATGGCGCAGCAACACCATTGTCCTACGTGTCAGCTCGGCTGAGAAGTGAATCCGAAGTTCTTGCTGTGAGATTTATTTTTTTATTTTTTTGTTCCCCTCGTTGATCTAGGGATCAAATGTGTAGGTGCTGGTCTCGATCGCCAGTTCGCTCAAAGTGTTTGGCTGGTTTCTTCAACAATTTATAAGACGCCGGGATTTCCCCGTTAATGAAAACAGGCTTGCCGCCTAAAACCCGGGATTTAAAAAAAAATCCTCAAAAAATTCTGGTAATCTATCTACACATCTCTGCTTATTTCTTCGGAAATGCAAACGTACTCTAATGTATATAATGTATGTTTTCATTCTAGCCTTGCGTTATTAATATTTTTTCCTTTAGAACTTGTTTACAGGCTATAATATGTACAATCGTTATATATTTTCGTTTTTCCCACAGTTCCAAACATGGGCAAACAGCACCGAAACCAAATCCATCCTGGAGGAAGACTACGAAGACGTCTACGACGCATCCGTGAGCACTCTTCAGAGCATCACCTTGGGGTCCACGATCGCTGAAGACTTGAGCAATTACTTCGTGAACGGTGAACAGGCGTTCACGACCACTACCCTGGCCCCCACGACTGCACGAGTCACCAGTGCACAGCCTACCTTGGAGCAGCCAACAACACCCGAGCTTCCTCCCTCCTCAGCGGTCAACACCTTTGTGTCCATCTTCATGTTGACGGTGGCTGCTTTCGCTCACATTATTCTATAAGCACCAACCTCTAAACCTTAGGGACCAAGGGATTAGCTGTAAGATCCTAAACATAGTCAATAAGTGAGTGACATTTCGGTTTTGTCCGATTTAAAGTGCCAATAGAATGCACGTGTTTAAAGAAATGTTACAGTTAGAATATTAAATACGTATTTGTGAAGTATTACATTTTTTTTATGAATATGTATTTAGCTCAGATAAGTAATCGTTATAGCCTTATAATTTTTCCTCTGAATTGTAAATAGGCTTTTGTAAATTATTAAACATATATTTTTATAAAATTTTTGGGTATTTTATTTTTTCTTGTTTCTTGTAGTAGGAAAATACGATACAAAAGATAAAGTCCTTCTTTTATTAGTTTTCGATTACAGCGATCCGATGTTATAATGATAATATTATATTACTGATTACTTCACCAGCCTGTGATAAGATATTTATTTATGCTTTTAATAATAATAAATCGTTTATTGGACTCAATAAAATATCATCATCATCATCATTTCAGTCAAAAGGCGTCCACTGCTGGACAATAAAATATAGCCTAACACAGTTTCATTTAATAGGGTCTATACGAAAAAAGGCTGCAAGAAACTAAATGGAAAGTATAAACTAAAGAAAAAACCAAAAAAGAGCAAAGGAAATTATCTTGGAAATTAGTTCACTTCCATGGACAAAAAATTGAGAAATATATATCGTCGACCGTAGGTTCAATTGGGGTAAGGGACAAAATACGATTTTTCAGGAGAGGCCGACAAAGTTTTTTTTCGGACTAAATCGATTATAACTTTTGTTGTAATTAACCTTTTTCGGATCTGATTTTACACATAATCTTATATTTTAGTGCTCTGTCTACTTGTATAACATTTATTTAAATAAATTAGCTATTTAAGAAAATAGATGTCCCTTACACCAAAGTATTTTGGTAGTAATGTCCCTTACTGACCAAATATCTTGTAGTCCCGCCCCTTACATTAAATTGACCTGTGTTGGATCGAATCTATTAAAGAAAAAATAGTGTAAAAGACTTGTTGAAAAAATTGTATGAAAGAAAAAACAGTGTAAAGAGATTGTTGACAGAAAATGAAGTACACACTTTTGACGTACGGATATCTTAAATTTGGAAATCGTTATAAAAATCATTTAAGAGACATGAAAATGTATGAGAACCGTGTGTGTGTTTTATTGTGTGGCGCTTACATGCAATGTTTGTATATTGTAATAGCCAATTTCTATTAGTTGGAATAAAACAATTTTTATATCATTTAATATATTTATTATAATCAAATAATCAAATTATAAAAAATACCTATACTTACTTTGAATTCTTATTCAAATAAAGGAGTAGCTGCAAATAATCATAATAGAGCCTATTAGGCATTGTTAGATTATTAAAAAAAAATATATATTATGAGCCTGATTTGTCCCACTGCTGCAGGGCAAAGGCCTCCCTTCCCTCTTTCTATTTATCTCAGTCTTTGGCTATTTGGGCCCAATCCTTTTGACAAGAGTCCAGCTCGTCACGCCATCTCCTTCTGGACCTACCGCGTCGCCGGATTCTGTTGTTCGAAACCCAATCAGTTGCCACTTTGGCCAAATTTTTTAAATGTGGCCTGCCCAGTTCCATTTTAATTTGGTGGCTGTGTTGCAAACGTCTGCGATTTGGGTCTTGGATCGAATACTGTTCCGTACACGGTCAGAAATTTTGGCTCCTAGTATACTTCGTTCCAAGGCTCGCTGGCAGAGCCCGAGTGCGGAGTTCTGACGCTTCGTTAATGACCACGTTTGCGCTACATAGGTGAGGGTGGGAAGGATGCACGTGTCCATGAGTTTCCTTTTGAGGGAAAGTGAAAGTGATCCTTTCATGAAGTGTTTCATCGACCAATAGCTCTTCCACGACTTCGGTCGAGCGACTTCATTATCTTGCCTCACCTGGAAGGAGACTATTTGACCGAGGTATACATACTCGTGGACATGCTCTATCTCCACACCCCCTGTCTACTTTGCGTTTTGTGCTATTTGTCATTAACTTAGTCCGACCTCGAGGCTGGCGTGGCTCAGTTTTTCGAGCATGACGAACAATTCAGCCGCTGAAGACGGGAGAAGACAGCAGATTGGCTTAATGAATTGAAGCCATTGGATTCAGTTTTTCCAAACAAATATAATCTGAAAATGATACAGCAAAAAATTAGAAAATTGCTAGTATTAGTGACTGTTATATCAATAGGTATCATTAGTTGAAAATGTTTACTTTTGATTAAATTTTACTTACTCTCGTTCTCTGACTGATAATGAAGTTTCGTCATTTCTAGAGTTGTCAATGTCACTGTCCTCAATTGTGTCATTTATGCTCTCCGAAAATTCAGAGCTTACCATTGACTCTGACCTACAAAGCACACAAGTAAGAATTAAAATAATTTTGGTAACTAACCTATCCCTCACCATTCAGACTTAGTTCGTATTCAGGAACGAACATTTAACTATATACAATCATTTTGGAAAAAGAACAGGGTTTCGAGGGCACACGGAAGGGCGCGCGAGCGCTTTCACCCATTAAGTTTTAGTTATAATTTTGATACTTCATTTTCAAAAAAAACGTCCAATCAAGTTTTTTCTAGAACCTATAAACGCAAGGTTTAATTTATTTTTGTTTCGTTTAAAAAGCGAACAGGTAGAAACTGCGAAACTTACTTTTTATTCTTCGGAGAAGGTGTCGATTTCACCTTAGCTGGTGGTCTTTCTCCTCATCCTCATCTTTTGATGTGAAATATTACTATATGAACTGTAAACAGTGTTATCTATGTAAACATTTAGCGGTGCCTTTGAGTACCTAGTAATTATTGTCCATTATTAGAGAATAATTAGGTTACATTGAATAGTTTTATATCTGATTCTTTTATTACTATCATACAAGTATCGATATCTATTAAAATAAGCGAACAAAATTAGCATTAGGCATAGGCACACCCACAGACAGCTTAAAAATATTGTAACAATGATTTTAGTATAACATAATTTATATACTTACTGTGTTATCTTATTTACTATTTGTAGTAATTTCTATCTGCGACTAAGCAACCGGTTTAAATGGTTTGTTTTTCCGTTTTTACCACATTCTCTTCTTCAAAAACCGTGCAAAATCCCGACCAAACGAAAGGTGAACTCGCACTGATAGCAATTTTTTTATGCCCGCGCGCTTCTTTCGCTTTGATATCATCATCTCTTTCGCACACAGAAAGTTGTTGTAAGATAGAAAAGGATAGTAATAGTGATGTTCTTGTGTTATGATTCTATTATGGGTTAAATATTCATTACTTCTCACGAGAAAATTGATGTAACGGACACCGAACTTAAATATAATTCGATTCAAATAGGTGTAACGTTGACATTGCTTAAAGTATGACAATGCAAATTGGGGTAAGGGACAACTATGTCAAAACTCGTGCAATCCATTTAAAGTATGGGTGATATTTATTTTTTGAGATAACAAAGGCATTAGTGTAAGGTCAGTTTTATTATGGTTTCTTCAATCATAAACCATGTAATGGTAATTCGTTGATTGGGAAGACCCTTACCTTATTCGAAGTAGATTGGCGGCGGTACTTACACCATTTCAAGTTGCTATATTGCATAGTTTTTCAGATACATGGTTATTATGGGGCTGTTTCGAAATTTTGACCCAAGAAATCAGTAGGGTAAGGGACATTTTTCTTAAGCTAGAATTTTTTCATATACACCATTCGAAAGAGCGAAAAATTCTGAACAAAACTGTATACTCAACTCATTTTGGGTGTTTTGTCCCTTACCCCAATTGAACCTACGGTCGACGATATATTGTTTATTATAAACAAATAATATGTACAACTGGTAGTAGACTATACATTTTAGATACATATTATACAATAATTATAATAAAACTGGCTAAGAAATAAAGAAAATTAAAAATGGTGAATTTTTTTAAAAGGAATTTAAGTGTGGTAGTACATCGTGTTTGGTGTGGGGTGTGATAGTTTGCATATGATAATCTGAATATAAATTCAGGGAACTTAATATTTTATAGGTGTTCGCTAACATTTATTTTGTTTTAACAGCGGTTCAGTTTACTGATATTGAAGTGAGTAAGTTTAAGAAGGGATAAATGGATTTAAGATACTGTGTAAAGGCTATAAGAAAAATGACATAGAAAAACTATGATCCAGTCTCTCAGTGACACATTGATACAAAATGACATCATTGAAAGAAAGATAATTGCGCCATCCCATCTTCCTAGCAAGGCGAGCTGTGCTTGGGCGGCTGCTGCAGGTACTGAGAACCCCAAACGGTGCAAATGCCTCATTAGTAACTATGTGTTTGAGCCGTTTGGAGTTGAAACACAAGGGCCTTGAGATCCGAGATCACACCTCGTCTTTCGGGACATCGCCAAGCGTTTGGTCGACTCTTCCCGTTACCAGAGGGCTGGCCTATTTTTTGGTCAAAGAATCAGCAGCGAGCCTTCTGGGTACTATTCCTGCTGACTGCGATGTGGACGAAATTGTTGACGCCCTTTAATGCTCTTCTTCTTTTCTATATGTACATATTTTTTTTTATTATTATTTTAAGTTTTGGTTAAAGGTAATACATTTATTTCCCATATTGTCCCACGGGATCGTTATACCTGGATAAAAAGTATCAAATGTGTTAATCCAGGTTATAACCTATCTGTATGCTAAATACCATCCAAATCTGTTTAGTAGTTTTTGCGTGAAAGAGTAACAAATATCCACCCATGTCACAAACTTTTGCAAGGACTAAGCAGTCCACAACATATTCTGCAAGATAAACACAGCTGCCAAGTTAGACTCGTTACACTCACCCCGACACTAACCACAAACCACTAACCGGTTGGTTTTGCAAGTAGATTACAATGTTGTTCGACTTGTACCGTCATAGTAAGTATACTATAATGTCTGTTGACGATAAATTACGACAATTGTGTGAATTTGTCTGTAACAATTTGCGCGCGCTAATGCAATATCTACCTCTTTTTATTTATTATTAGCACTACGCCCGCGACTTCGTCCGCGAAAATTGTGATAGCTCGGCTAATATGCATGATATCTTTATAATTTCTTTAGCCTATAGCACTCACGAATAATGTAGCTTTCTACCAGTGAAACAATTTTTAAAATTGTTTCATTAGTTCCGGAGATTACCCCCTACATACAAACAAATTTTACCTCTTTATAATATTAGTATAGATTATTATATCATTTGGTGTGTCCGAAATAGAATCAGGAGAAGATGTATCGTGGTGTGACCACTAATTGAATTAAAAATAAAAACGTAATTGGCCTAGGTGTGATTTTTGAGCACTGACAAAACATAGGTTTGTTTGGAACAAAGAATTTCTCCTTTTCCCAACACCGTCGAAGTTTCGATTTTAGTAAGAAGGTAGTGTAGTGAGGACAATTCGAACAAGTTTAAACATACATGTGCTGCTGTCGTTCGTATATTTTTGACAGTCGTTACGGGTAGTCAGGAGTTCCAAAGTCTGACAACTAGTCTTTCCTACGAGTATCGTATAAAGGATGATTTCCACCAAACGCCCCGCATCGCATCAGATCGGAACGGAACGGATTTTACACTCTTCAAACGATATTAAATCGTGTACACAGTATTACCAAGTCTATATTACCAAGCCGCGCACAGCGGCCCAGCAGCTTGACCGCGGGCGTTTTTCGCGACACGCGATCGTAGCCAAAAGTATGCTGCGACGCGCCTCCGTTCGCCTGACGTCGTACCCGATCGTATCCTTTTGGCTGGAACACGGTAGGAATGAAACTATTTGACGGTACGGAGCCGATCGTATACGTCGATATCCTGTCAGGTGCGATCGGATGTCGCCGCATCCGTCAGTATCCTTTCCGATCCGATGCGATGCGAGCCGTGTGTTACTCGCTTACTGAGTTATAGAACTCAGATAGGCAGTTAATGTAAAATACTGGTTGCATTTGGTTACACTCTAACATAGTTAGAGAAGGCTAAACAGATGAGGAGTAAAAAACTAATAGAAAAGTACTAATAGAAAATTAAGTTGAAAACAAATTGTCACGTCACGATAAATTTACAGATTTACAGTTACTGATAAATATCCTTTAAATTGATAATTTGTTAATAATTTATTGATTCGGGCATGATTATTGCGTCTGTATGTTTAGTGCTGTGTGTGTATAATATATGTATGTTCATACATATATTTTCAATATAAATTGTGGCTCATTGCTACAAATTATGATCAATCAAGATAATGCATGACAGAAGAATGTGTTTATGTCCCAGCAGTAATTGAAGATTTTAGCTCTTTAATTAATGGGCAAGAAAAAAAAAGGAAAGCAATTTTTTTCAGGTACCTTTAGATCCACTCCAAGCGAAAGTGATGGTGAAATAGATCGGAGTGTTAAGCACAGTATTAACGCTGGATGGATGAAATGGCGGCAACAATATGCGACTCCTGCGTTCCCCTTAAACTTAAGGGGAAGATTTATAAAACAATTCTTTGACCTGCTGTCTTGTATGGATCACAATGTTGGGCCACAAAAGGCCTTTGCTTGTGGCTGAGATAATAATAATACACACAAATGGATAAACTTAGAAATTACTACATAAAAAAAGAGGTCTGAAGTTGGCGCTTGCGCCGGTGACTCAAAAGTTTGGTAGTCGGTTGTCTTGATATGGGCATTTGTTTCGGAGAAAAAGGAAAACGTCGTGAGGAAAGTTCTGATGGCTATAAGAGTATAGGAAGACAAAAGAAACGATGGGTGGACTGTGTGAAGGCTATCATCCTTAGCTAGGAAAGAGGTGTCTGACGAGATGATGAGTAATAGAGGTGTATGAAAAAAGAAGACGTGCTGCGCCGACCCCAAACAAATTGGGATAAGGGCAAGAGATTGATGATGACTTTCAGATCCTCTCGATTTATATCATCATCCTCTTCCTGGCCTTGGCACTTCGGACTGGCGTGATACCACCGAATCCTAAAACCTTAATCCTAAATGTTCTTCAGAAGTTAAATAATGTTTTTTTTTGGTTATCTACGCTGGACTTTATCGTATATTTATGAATCATATGTATGTAGATAGGAACCATACCTAATTATCAATATGTACAAAAAACAAAATTGTTCAATTTTCTGCCATTCTAAGAACTGCTTTGATGATCTAGTCATCACAAACGCCCCTTTTGCGAAGGGTCAGGTTCTAGAAGTCCTTTCTCTGATCATAAAACCCGTAACTTCTGCCGAAGCTACGGGCCCAGTGTGGCCAAAATCGAGAAACTGACTGAAATAATTAGGTATTATTGTTTTAGTCGTACCGTTATTACATCCGTCATCATCATTTCAGCCGAAAGACGTCCACTGCTGGACATAGGCCTCCCCCAAGTGTCGCCACATTAACCGGTCCCGTGCGTCTCGCGTCCAGCGGATTCCTGCAACCTTTACCAGGTCATCTCCTAGTGGGAGGCCTTCCAACGATTGTTTAATTCCAGGGACCAATGAGGAAGTGTATTATCGGCGAAAAGTCCATCGGTACAATGTAATTTGTAGAACCGACTGAACACGAAGGTTTTTTTGTGCGACCAATTCATTGGTGAACTAGAATTTGTAGAATCGACTCGGGATGAAGGGTGCGACTGTGCAGCTTGCTTTCGCTTTTAGTTATTTCGGAATTCGATTTGGGGCTCCTACCGGGATCAAGTGTCCGCAGCCACTCCGCAGTTTTTCCGAACCAGTTGGCTAATCCTTAACATAGCCTCGCAGAATGGTACACACAGCTATTACGAGTATTTTAATGAACCTGTTAACTGACTCATTGGTCTAGTGGTCGTGACGGCTGAGTATCAGGAGGTCCTGGGTTCGATTCCCGGATTTGATAAATTGTTTATTTATTATTTATTTATTTATGCACATACAAAACACTTAACAAGACATTACATTAAGATAGAAGAGCACAAAGGTACTGCTAATTTCATGAGAAATCTCTTCCAGCAGACCTGCGAGAGGAAAGTAGAATTAGAGATGTAGACAGTGTGTAGAAAATACAAAACAGGAAAATTGATATAAATATTAAATAATAGTAATATAATAATCACACATACACACGCTACGTTGACTTGGTATAGGCCCGTTAACGTAGCTAAAACTAGCTAAAGAAGCTAAGAAACAAATATGTTTTCCCAAAATAATAATTATAAATATAATATTTATAATTATTAAAATAATAATTATAAATATAATATTTATAATTATTATTATTGAATATTTCCTAGAAGCCGACGTGGGGATGCATCGAGATGTCGTCGTGGTGGACAAAGGCCTCACCCCGCTTTCCTTGGCTAAAGAGAACTGGCGCAAACCTATAGTGCTTGACACTAACGACCGCATGGAGGTATGGCAGAGTAAGGAGCTTCACGGACGCTTTTTCCGGGCCTTGCATGGACCCGATGTAGACCTATCAGCGTCCGTAGCCTGGCTACGTTCCGGGGACCTTTTCGGAGAAACCGAAGGTTTTGTCTGTGCAATTATGGATGAAGTTATGATGACGAATAACTACCGGAAATTTATTGTGAAGGATGGTACGGTTGACATATGTCGGGCATGCCACCGTCCAGGCGAATCAATCCGTCACATTATTTCCGGGTGTTCTCGTCTGGCTAACGGAGAGTACTTGCATAGACACAACCTAGTAGCCAGGATTATCCATCAGCAACTTGCTCTAAAATACAACCTTATGGAATCGGAAGTGCCGTACTATAAGTATGTGCCCGACCCAGTTCTCGAAAATGGCAGTATCACATTGTACTGGGATCGATCCATCATCACTGACAGGACTATTGTAGCCAATAAGCCTGATATAGTGGTGGTGGATCGATCAGAGCGGCGCGCAATGATTGTTGACATAACGGTCCCGCATGATGAGAACCTCGTGAAAGCCGAGAAAGATAAGCAAATCAAGTATCTTGACTTGGCTCACGAGGTTGTCGACATGTGGGATGTGGACTCAGCGATCATTGTGCCGATAGTTGTATCAGCCCATGGCTTAATTGCCAAGAGCCTCGACCAATACCTGAGGAGGCTCTCGTTAGGTAGCTGGATCAAGGGCTTGATTCAGAAAGCGGTACTTCTGGACACGGCTCGTATTGTTAGGAGGTTCCTCTCTCTGGAGCCCTGACCGCCGGTAGCTTGGACCCTGTTCCCGATACCGGTGGGCTACAATTTTTTATATTTTTAAATGTTTTTATATTTTTTTTTGTAAAGAATATTTAAAAATGTAATTAATTTGTACATAAATAAATAAAGGAAATAATAAATAATAATTATTTTTTTTTTTTTTTATGTATTTTATGTATTTTTATAATAATAATAATAATTGTTATTGGGTTTTTCCATCAGGAATTTCTCAGTAGCATGCACGGAGTCTGGATTTGTGTCCGGATGATAGCAATAGGCTCACCACCTGTTATATGGGACTTCAAAAACATTACTGGCAAAATGTAGGTGTACTATTGGGTAGGTACACCGCTGCGCTCTGTCTAACCCTTCGGGGTTACAGGCGTGATGTGATGCTATGTATGTTATGTATGAATCTGATAAATCAGTGAAATACAGGGTGTAAGGGACAGCCCACACAAACTGATGGGGTGAATTCAGTAAATCATACCAAGATGACCGGTACAAAACATTATTTCAGGAATGTTATGAGAATCCAATAAATTTGATTTGTTTTATTTCCACATACGCAATGTATCATTACCGTGGCAAAATGCACGTAACGAACGGCAAGCGCGACGACCAGTTCGATGGCTGTGTAGCTAGGCAGGAAGTGAACAGCTGATTTCACGCGTCGTTCGTTAGATTATTTCAACATCCTTTGTTGGATTTTTGATCTTAGCCGTATTATATACATAAATGGAGTACTGCGTACAGGGAATTTAATTCTACATTGAAATAAAAGAAAAGTAAATGAAAAAAAAAATGAAAAAATAAAAATTCCGGAGAAAAATTCCGGTGAAATATAATTCAAAATAAGGAGCTTAATATACCCTGTTAGTTTATGGAGGGCTGTCCCTTACACCCTGTATACTAACCAAATCCTAAAACTGATGAAGAAGTTAAAGGAGTCAAGTTCTAGAAGAAAACTTAGGTACCTAAGTTCGACTGACGATGTCGGTGAGTAATAAACAGATATTGCAGAGTTTCAACGCACTTTCCTAATCGACCATAATAGGGTTGGTGAAGCTCTGAAAAAGTTGTGGCTCCACAGACATCCCCTTCCGGCTCACTGCTGCATGCTGAGTCTGTGGAAAGGCTCCCGGCGGGTCACCAACTGCCATGGCTCACCTGGAAGACCCTAAACCGAAGCCAGGTGGGCCGCTGCAGTTACAACTTGGTCCGGTGGGGGTATTCCGATAAAGCTGAGTGCGACTATGGAGTCTCATCCCAACCATGACCCACCAGGATGTGGGCCATGACCTGCTCTTTGTGCAACTCCACCACCTGCACTTTAAGGGACCTGTCCGAAGCCACTTCCAACGCCGTCGATGTGGCTCGTTCTGGTCGAAACAAATTTAAAAGCCGGCCAAGTGCGTGTCGGGCCACGCGTAATGTGAACTTGTAAAGCCTACTTAGCTGTGGTAGTTTTCCTTTTAACTTCGTTATACAACATAATTTTTAGTATATCGTCGACCGTAGGTTCAATTGGGGTAAGGGACAAAATACGATTTTTCAGGAGAGGCCGACAAAGTTTTTTTTCGGACTAAATCGATTATAACTTTTGTTGTAATTAACCTTTTTCGGATCTGATTTTACACATAATCTTATATTTTAGTGCTCTGTCTACTTGTATAACATTTATTTAAATAAATTAGCTATTTAAGAAAATTGTTGTCCCTTACACCAAAGTATTTTGGTAGTAATGTCCCTTACTGACCAAATATCTTGTAGTCCCGTCCCTTACATTAAATTGACCTGCGTTGGATCGAATCTATTAAAGAAAAAATAGTGTAAAAGACTTGTTGAAAAAATTGTATGAAAGAAAATATAGTGTAAAGAGATTGTTGACAGAAAATGAAGTACACACTTTTGACGTACGGATATCTTAAATTTGGAAATCGTTATAAAAATCATTTAAGAGACATGAAAATATGTGAGAACCGTGTGTGTGTTTTATTGTGTGGCGCTTACATGCAATGTTTGTACATTGTAATAGCCAATTTCTATTAGTTGGAATAAAACAATGTTAATATCATTTAATATATTTATTATAATCAAATAATCAAATTATAAAAACAAAACCTATACTTACTTTGAATTCTTATTCAAATAAAGGAGTAGCTGCAAATAATCATAATAGAGCCTATTAGGCATTGTTAGTCAGATTATTAAAAAAAAAAAAAATATTATGAGCCTGATTTGTCCCACTGCAGGGCAAAGGCCTCCCTTCCCTCTTTCTATTTATCTCAGTCTTTGGCTATTTGGGCCCAATCCTTTTGACAAGAGTCCAGCTCGTCACGCCATCTCCTTCTGGGCCTACCGCGTCGCCGAATTCTGTTGTTCAAAACCCAATCAGTTGCCACTTTGGCCAAATTTTTTAAATGTGGCCTGCCCAGTTCCATTTTAATTTGGTGGCTGTGTTGCAAACGTCTGCGATTTGGGTCTTGGATCGAATACTGTTCCGTACACGGTCAGAAATTTTGGCTCCTAGTATACTTCGTTCCATGGCTCGCTGGCAGAGCCCGAGTGCGGAGTTCTGACGCTTCGTTAATGACCACGTTTGCGCTACATAGGTGAGGGTGGGAAGGATGCACGTGTCCATGAGTTTCCTTTTGAGGGAAAGTGAAAGTGATCCTTTCATGAAGTGTTTCATCGACAAATAGCTCTTCCACGATTTCGGTCGAGCGACTTCTTTATCTTGCCTCACCTGGAAGGCGACTCTTTGGCCGAGATATACATACTCGTGGACATGCTCTATCTCCACACCCCCTGTCTACTTTGCGTTTTGTGCTATTTGTCATTAACTTCGTTTTGTTCATTTTGAGTCCGACCTCGAGGCTGGCGTGGCTCAGTTTTTCGAGCATGACGCCCAAGTCAGCCGCTGAAGACGGGAGAAGACAGCAGATTGGCTTAATGAATTGAAGCCATTGGATTCAGTTTTTCCAAACAAATATAATCTAAAAATGATACAGCAACAAATTAGAAAATTGCTAGTATTAGTGACTGTTATATCAATAGGTATCATTAGCTGAAAATGTTTACTTTTTATTAAATTTTAGTTACTCTGGTTCTCTGACTGATAATGAAGTTTCGTCATTTCTAGAGTTGTCAATGTCACTGTCCTCAATTGTGTCATTTATGCTCTCCGAAAATTCAGAGCTTACTGTTGACTCGGACCTACAAAGCACACAAGTAAGAGTTAAAATAATTTTGGTAACTACCCTATCCCTCACCATTCAGACTTAGTTCGTATTCAGGAACGAACATTTAACTATATACAATCATTTTGGAAAAAGAACAGGGTTTCGAGCGCACACGGAAGAGCGCGCGAGCGCTTTCACCCATTAAGTTTTAGTTATAATTTTGATACTTCATTTTCAAAAAAAACGCCCAATCAAGTTTTTTCTAGAACCTATAAACGCAAGGTTTAATTTATTTTTGTATCGTTTAAAAAGCGAACAGGTAGAAACTGCGAAACTTACTTTTTATTCTTCGGAGAAGGTGTCGATTTCACCTTAGCTGGTGGTCTTTCTCCTCATCCTCATCTTTTGATGTGAAATATTACTATTTGAACTGTAAACAGTGTTATCTATGTAAACATTTAGCGGTGCCTTTGAGTACCTAGTAATTATTGTCCATTATTAGAGAATAATTAGGTTACATTGAATAGTTTTATATCTGATACTTTTATTACTATCATACAAGAATCGATATCTATTAAAATAAGCGAACAAAATTAGCATTAGGCATAGGCACACCCACAGACAGCTTAAAATATGTATTGTAACAAAAGTATAACAAAATTTAAATACTTACTGTGTTATCTTATTTACTACTAGCTTCTGCCAGCGGCTTCGCCCGCGTGGATGTCGAAAAATATCCCACCCGAACAAACATAGTTACTTACCTTCATCCGCTGAGACACGTATAAATTATTTTTTAATTGTCAGCCTAAACACAAAATTTGAATATCCTAACTTCAAAACTGACGGACTTTCATATAAACTTCCATCCCCTATTTTACCCCTAGACAAATATAATCAGAAAGCTTCGAACTGCTAAGCTATCGGGAGTTACACGTGATATTGTGAGTCAACCATAAAAGATAGACATATGCTGTCGTGGGATATTTTTTATATAATTTTAAGGAGAACATTTCCGTCATACATGATTTCTGTGTAGCTTTAACCATTAAGGTTGCACACGCGACGGAAGCTTAAAAAATGGAGTAACTTCTCCCGTTTTCCCAACATTTCCCTTCACTGCTCTGCTCCTATTGATTGTAGCGTGATGAAAAGTATACTATAACCAACTTTGATAACTGTAATATTGCTGACATTGTATTTTCTGAGATTTGTTTGTTTTAGAAATAATTTGATTTAATTTTTAATTATTTTTTTTTTTTTTATTTTTTATTTTACCAGTGACACTATTTCGAATGCCTTTTGGCGGAACATAGGATGGACCGAATATTTTATAAAACATCACTGTACCCTGTGTTCACAAAATTAATCAATGAATTTAATTTTTATAATTTTAATTTTGCTGACATTGTATTTTCTGACATTTAGTAGTTTTATAATCAATTTAATTTTTAATTTTAACAGTGACACTATTTTGAATGCCTTTCAGCGGAACCTAGGATGGACAAAACACTTTATAAAACATCACTGTACCCTATGTTATTTATTAGCGTTTAGTGTTTGGCATGAAATTGTGACATCTACCTACTTACGTTTTAACTTTATTTTTTGGTTTTTATTTTGTTAATTAACATTAGATTACCTACGCTATTTTGTATGCCTTCTGGCGGGACATAGTATGGACCAACATCTATTTATATAACATCTCTGTTTTACCCTATGTTCACAAAATGAATAAATGAATTTGAATTTGAAATTTGAACTCAGGAGTATGAAAAATAATTGTACCAAGTTTCGTTAAAATCCGTCGAGTAGTTTTTGTTTCTATAACGGTTATACAGACAGACAGACAGAAAGACAGACAGACAGACAGACAGACAGACAAAAATTTTACTGATTGCATTTTTAACATCAGTATCGATCCCTAATCACCCCCTGATAGTTATTTTGGAAATATATTTCATGTACAGAATTGACCTCTCTACAGATTTATTAGAAGTATATAGATTTGTAGTAATTTCTATCTGCGACTAAGCAACGGGTTTAAATGGTTTGTTTTTCCGTTTTTACCACATTATCTTCGTCAAAAACCGTGCAAAATCCCGACCATACGAAAGGTGAACTCGCACTGATAGCAATTTTTTTTATGCCCGCGCGCTTCTTTCGCTTTGATATCATCATCTCTTTCGCACACAGAAAGTTGTTGTAAGATAGAAAAGGTTAGTAACAGTGATGTTCTTGTGTTATGATTCTATTATGGGTTAAATATTCATTACTTCTCACGAGAAAATTGATGTAACGGACACCGAACTTAAATATAATTCAATTCAAATAGGTGTAACGTTGACATTGCTTAAAGTATGACAATGCAAATTGGGGTAAGGGACAACTATGTCAAAACTCGTGCAATCCATTTAAAGTATGGGTGATATTTATTTTTTGAGATAACAAAGGCATTAGTGTAAGGTCAGTTTTATTATGGTTTCTTCAAACATAAACCATGTAATGGTAATTCGTTGATTGGGAAGACCCTTACCTTATTCGAAGTAGATTGGCGGCGGTACTTACACCATTTGAAGTTGCTACATTGCATAGTTTTTCAGATACATGGTTATTATGGGGCTGTTTCGAAATTTTGACCCAAGAAATCAGTAGGGTAAGGGACATTTTTCTTAAGCTAGATTTTTTTCATATACACCATTCGAAAGAGCGAAAAATTCTGAACAAAACTGTATACTCAACTCATTTTGGGTGTTTTGTCCCTTACCCCAATTGAACCTACGGTCGACGATATTAAAAAATAAAAAATAAAATAAAATATGCGAAACCTGAAACACGTGTCTAGTATTTTTATGTAAAGAATCTATGTACAAAATTTCAAAACTGTTTCATGAAAAATCACAAACTTATAAGCTTGTTCTGTTACCTAGTTGTCCGCACAAAAAACGTGGTCACCAAGCAGCGCGCCCGCGCGCACGCCTCCAGCGTCGTCATTGATAATAATAATTTGGCAGTAGGTACCTAAATGATTGCGATAGGTACTTAGTGCCGATCGGTATCCAACTTGTAACTTTTTTTAAAAATTGTTGGGGCAAAATATTACATGGTTTAAAAATGATTGGAATCGATTCAGTTACTTATTCTGAACAAACTATATTCAGGTTTCTCATGTACTAAACATAATGTTGTATATCACCTACCACCTACCACCTTGAATTTTTTCACATATCCAAACACAACCGTTTAGCTGGTAGAGTGGGGGACACTTTTTTTTTTTTTTATCGTTGTAAAATCATCAAATGAGTCCTCCCACCCAGGGCAGAGCGGGAGGGACTGTCAGACTTGTACTGACTAAAATCCACGGTGTCCTTCAATAGCCCTTTATGTTCCAGGGTCACGGTAATTCTATAAGTCCCGCGACCTCTATAAGTCCCGCGACCAAGTAGGGGACACTTGAATCTAACAAAAATTTGCACTTTAAAGCTTAATATTTCACAAATGAATCCCTTAATCGAAAAATTACTTAGAAATACTCGCAATATTTTTTCAAGACCTATCCAAGGACATCCCACATTAAGGGGTGATTAAGAGGGGGTTGATGATTACCCATCCGAAAAAAATAAATAAAATATGTACGCTAAAAAAAAAATCCTCACTATGTGTACAGGAGATAACCCTAAAAAAATACATTTAAATATTTTATTTTACCACTTTTTAGGCGTAACTAATCTGTATATTCTTGCAAAAATACAACTTTCTAGTACTAAGAGCCTTTGAGATAAGCTGCGGATAGACGGGCAGTCGGACGGACATGGCAAAACTATGCGTGCTACCTTTTTGTAGTCAAAAAGGAACCCTAAAAACTATAGGGAATCATCGACACGAGGAAGAAGAACGCATTTTCCGAAGGTCTCTTTCTAGGGTTTCACAATGGTTCAGCACCTAAGACGTAAATATTTTTTTTAAGTAGATATTTTATTATTTATGTACACACAATGAAAAATAATCAAGGAAAACGACATTCAAAGAAGGAAACATTCAACAAAATACATGTATTATAGAATAGGAACAAATAATTTAAATGAATAAATAGGTACCTACGTATCAAATCCGTTTCAGCTTTTTGAAAACATATAGCTATGTACTTAACGCTCGTTATCTACATATTTATTATCTAGATGATTAAGTAAATTGTAATTTTGGATAAGATATACCGGCTATTTAGACATAGATAAATTAGTTGGCAGCCCTGTTATTCCTGTTTCAAACCAGCACGACAATGGTATGTTTTATTTATGTATTATCTAAATTATAAGTAAAAAAAAACTTTCAATATATTTTGAGATTATTTTAGTGTAATATTCTGTGGAACTAAGAACATTTAAATATTTACGTAGAAGTATTTTAGTTAGATCGAATAAGTTACGTAATCGTTTTGATAAACGTTTCGTTTTTGTTGAAAAGCGACAATAGTTATAAACTTGTTTTGTGCAATGATTGTGAGTGGAAATTTTGAATTTATTAAGCAGTAAATTACCTTTTATACGGAATACGGAATACCACACGGCATTCCGTATTACAAAATAAACTTATGGGCGGATGTATTGTGATTTTTAGTAGGTTTAGAACCAGAATTTTAACTATTTTGACACAATAGAATAAAATAACCAGAATGGAAAAATAATATTACCGTTTAAGTTCCAATACTGAGAGAGACTTTTCTCTCGCACAATCGGTAGCCATTTTTATCGCAATGATTAATAGTGCGCACATAAAGCAGCCTTGTATTAGTAAAGTTTATCAGCTATATGTTTCAGTAAACTGTGGCCATATAAGGGTGTGGTACAAACTCTCAAATTGAATAACTTTCTCCTTGTAAAATACCAGCTGTCCCATACATTTGGGGTCCAGTACAGTTTTGTCCCTAGGAGAATGTTGTTTAATTTGATGGACTGTACCACCCCATTAATATAACACATTTTCCTAATACATGCTGTATGTAACTGATCAGTACGCCCATGGCTACATGGCCTCTGCTTCAGACCTTGTCCTAATACAAGAGTTCCTCGTGTGATACGCGATACAGCGAACACAAGCGTCTCGTTGCGTCGATAGAAAGTGCCTTTCGGTTTTCTGAACAATGAGTGACAAATTATCGCTTCTAATAGGGCACGGCTTAAAGTGCGGGTGATTTAACCAATCTTATCTAATAAATAATTCTTAGCCTCAACTTTTTTCGTCATATGACGAAATTACAATGGAAATTAAAAAACAAATATTCTAACAAAAAGATGTTGAAGAGAATTAATTATTGTTGTACAAGAATCTGTTGAACCGCCATCTTGTTTTTTCTGTACGTTTTTCTAAATAATTGTTTACTACTAGCGCCTCCCTATATTCGTTTCAAGTGCATTTTTGCACTATTGTTTCCTCCTCCTCATCCTCGCAATCACTTGTTAGAAAAACTGTTCGCCGAACAAATGAACGTGAACATTGCGTATTCGCATGACGTACTTGTTTCTATTAGGACATCCGAATCAAACTCTGGCCTTTGAAAGCGACTTCCGAAAGGGTGTTTAAGGGACGCAAGTGAGATATATTTTAAAAGGAACTAGTTTTTGCCCGCAATTTCACTCGCGTTGTGGACGAAATTTATGCCATGGGAACATTTCCTATGCTTATGCACTCGAGGACAATGTCACTTCCCATTAGTGGAATAATTTTCGGAATCGGATCAGTAGTTCCGAAGATTAGCTACATCTAAACTTACCAACTTTACCTCTTTGAAGTGATATTAGTATAGAAAATAAAAACATCTTACAGGGACCTACTTCTGCCAGGGCTGCGGGATACCGTGGCCCTGGAACACAAAGGGCAAAGAAGGAACATGGATGGGTTTTAGTCAGTACAAGTCTGAGACTCCCTTCCTCTCCGCCCAGAGTGGGGGGGGGGGGTCATTTGATGATTTCCCATAAGAAAAAAAAACGGGACCTACTTAAGTTTTTTTTAAATTGTGCTTCTATTTTTTTCTGGCACTGTCTGATGTCAAAGTTGTAGGTAAAGCAAAGGCGCTTCATTTTTGGAATAAATTTGTTTTTTTTTCTAGACTGGTCGCTGGTTAACCCTCCTCCTGGGGGTAGCCCTGCTCCAGGGCACCTTATCTTTTGGTCCCATCGACGAGACGGACGAAGGTTTGATCGAGTACAGGAACATAATGTCAGAAGCCACTGGTTCATACCGTCTGCCTACTGGCATTAACCCGACTCACTACGCTGTTCACCTGACACCACACTTCGAAGATGCCGATTCTCCATTTACGTTTGATGGAGTTGTGAGCATCAATGTTGTACCAGCACAAGTGACCCAACAGATTGTTCTACATTGCAATAATTTAACTATCGACGCTAGCACTGTGACAGTTACATTGGCCACCGCCCCTAACACTAACTTGGTGACACCTAATCAGGTCTTCACTTGCCATGCACAATACAGTACTTTTGCTATTAATACTAACGTAAATTTGTTAGCGGGCCAAACGTACATTATCTCAATGTCATTCAAAGGCTTGCTGCAAACCAACATGAGAGGTTTCTACAGGAGTTGGTATACTGACGAAAATCAAAATAGAAGGTAAGTGGCCAGCAGTTAATTACTGACCGTAAACTACGGCTTATAATACAGGTATACCCTAGCTTAAGAGGTAGAGTATTATTCTTGTACAGAATGTGCAACATAAACTAAGTATTCCTAAATTAAATATCAAACTGTTCTTCAAACTCTATTATTATTAGTTTTAAATTTGTTTGAACATTCTTGGTACCTAAAGCATTGCTAATTATTTTGAATATACAACGTGTAACAGAAAAAAGCAAGACCTCTCGTGTGGTCTCTCAGACCATGAAACTGAACAACTTTTGTTCTACGAGTTGTTGAAAAAAGCAAAAAAAATTCTATAGGAACGGACGCAATCAGCTGATCCAAATGTATGGTAAAACTAAAAAGAAAGTTATGAATTTCCAAAAGTCATTGAACAAAAGTTGTTCAGTTCCATGGTCTGAGACACCACACGAGAGGTCTTGCGTTTATTCTGTTACACGTTGTATAAAAATAGAATTATAGCATCGATGTAGTTACTTCTCAGTGCTTTTCTAGTACGTACCGACCTATATTAAAATAACTCCTTTTCAATTGTTATACCTAAATTCTTTAACATTAAAAAATTATAGGTTAATAAAGCTTTATTGTGAAACACTAGATAATTCATTATAGTTGTGAATCTACCGGTTTTAGTTGAATCAAAATGGCCATTTGAAGTTAGTTCATTGAAGCGAATTACATTGCCATACCTAAGAAATATCTCCTGATTTTTAAAAAACTAATTATGTTTTTTTAGGTGGATGGCTACTACCCAGTTCCAGCCTAGCCATGCTCGTCAAGCTTTCCCGTGCTTCGATGAGCCCAGATTTAAAGCAACCTTCGATATTTCTATAACCAGAGACGTTGAAGGTTTCAACGAAACCATATCCAACATGCCGCTCAAACTAGCCCATCCGTAAGCATTAGCAAGTAAACTAAACCTTATTTGGTAACAAAAACATAACATAACAACACGCCTGTGATCCCGAAAGCGTTCGGCTAAGGTGTGCTTAATACTCAGCCCACATTTGGCCAGTTATGATAAGTTCCAGGTGATAGGGGGCGAGTCATGGTCCAGACACCGTGACAGATACTGAGAAATTCCTGATAGAAAAGCCCACTAACACTTTGCCCTACCTGGGAATAAAAATCAGGAACTTGTGCTCAGCAGCAGCTCTTGCTACTGGACCAACGAAACAGTTAAAAAATGCGTTTAATATGCCTACGTCTTTACTTGCCGTGACGAATAAAGACTTTTGTTTCTGATTCAAAGTAAAACAACAGTTTTTTTTAGGCCTGTTGAGGGAAAAATAAGGGAAGATTTCCACACTACACCTCCTACTTCGACGTACTTGCTGGCTATCATCGTGTCCGGCTACAAACAAGTCGCTACTAACAACAATAATTTAAGGCCATTCCACATTTACGCTCGGGCCAATATTGGTAACACCGGAGACTATTCCTTGGCGGTTGGTGAACGGCTTCTGCAGGCTATGGAGACATATACCAATTACGATTACTACGTATTGACTCATGGCACGAATAAATATGAAATGAACATGAAGCAGGCCGCTATCCCAGATTTCTCAGCTGGTGCTATGGAAAACTGGGGTCTTTTAACCTACAGGTAAAATTATAACGAATGATTTTATTAAATTTTTGCCATTTAAAACTTCATCAACTAAAACGAAATCACTACTTAATTTCATTTGTCTCACCTTGCTGAATCCTTTGCTAACATTTTATTATTTTGTACAGGGAAGCTCTCATTCTAAACGATCCTGAGAACACCAACAATTTCTACAAGCAGCGTATAGCCAATATTATTTCTCACGAAGTTGCTCACATGTGGTTCGGTAACCTTGTCACTTGTGCCTGGTGGGATAACCTTTGGCTAAACGAGGGATTCGCTAGATTCTACCAGTACTTCTTGACTGACCCAGTAAGTCGTAAAAATTTATATGTATATAATTGAAAAAAAAAACCTACAAAGACCCTAGAAAGATTTTCCAGGATGACCTTTGGTTTACCTTAACTTATACTGTACGGTCTCTTCAACCGTACATTTACTTTGCGAACGCAGCAACCTACTTGAATGTCGTGCGTCACAAATGTTACGCTATAATTGTAACTTTTCGCGCAAGGCAGGGCGAGTCAGACAACAACTGTGGAACTAACCACTTGTCAAGAGAAAGAATCGCTACCTCTTTAACTTGTACCCTTGACATTTTAATATAACTTTAAACACAACGTGTGGTTCTTTCTGTGTACTCCACAACTAAACCAACATCAACTAAGTGATAGTGTAGAGTGCCTACAAGCATTGGCTGCTACATATACTGTTATGGTGTTGGAAGCCGAGTTTAAGATAGTTGAGGAAAGGGTAGCTGATGATGAAAGCTCCTCAAATTTTCTAAGAATAATTGTTCTTGCATACAATTAGAACTACACATTTTCTTTTTAGTTCTAATATCTTTAAATCGTTTCTAATCACTAGATTGAACCAGAGATGGGTTTCGAAAATCGTTTCATCACCGAGCAGGTGCATGTAGCCTTACTCTCTGACGCCGCTACCAACGCTCACGCACTCACTAACCCCTCCGTGCTAGATCCAGCCAGTGTCAGTGCTCACTTCTCAACCATCACGTACGCGAAAGGAGCTGCCGTCCTCAGAATGACACAGTACTTGCTCGGCAAGGACATTTATGAGTTGGGCCTTAGATACTATTTGAGCGACAAGTATGTATATTTTTAGGGTTCTATTGCTAAATGGCAAAGGAACCCTTATAGATTTGTCCTGTCCTGTCCATCTATCTGTTTATCCGTCCGCATGTCACAGCCATTTTACTCCGAGACTATTGGCACCATACAATTGAAATTTGGAGAGTAAGTGCTTCTTATAAACCACTACAGAAATATGATATAAAATTATGAAAAAACTAAAAAAGGGTTGATTCTCCGAAAAAAAAATGAACGTAGACATGTTTTCATATTTTTTTAATTCAATGTTTGATAAGATATTTGCCTCTTAAGTCGTACACATTGCGTGGGGAGACACCCTATGATTTATCTCCTAAGAAGAGGACAAAACTGAAAAAAAATGTGTTTGTAGAAGGTAAAAAGACCATTTAACAAAAATTTGTTTCAATAAGCTTTGATATTTAGTTTTGAGATATTATTATGGGTATTGTTCATGAGTCTTCAGACTTTGATTTTCATTAACATACTATGAAATACAAATTTAGTTTTGCTGTTGAGTGCAAATTGACATATGAATGAGCGTTCTAATATTTTTTTTATTGTTTGGTGCTACGGAACCCTTTGTACGCGAGGCCGACACGCGCTTGGCCGGTTTTTTATTCTTTGTTTCTATACACGCTTTCATTCATAATTGCTATTGAGATTCCAAACATCCATATTAAGCCCAGAGCTCAGAATCGCTGCACCGGCAGCACAGCACTAAGAGACTGGCTAATAAAATTCAGCATAACTTCAAATTGTACAACTTTTGTCACGCGTCAAAACATTCTTATCGAAGCCAAGAGGTACTTTCTTGGTCTTTTCCTAAAGTGATATTTTTTTTGTTTTGAACCATACCTGGGAACTTTCGAGCTTCGGATATATTGATGATCCATCTTCATTCCACTTTAAAAAATGTTTTAAATATTATAATTGCTTTAAATACCTCCATGACCCCTGTAGTACTCCATGCATCCATTAGTACAATGTTTAAGTCAAATTTAAAGTGCATTACCGTAAACCGATTTTTCACACAAACAAAAGTCGTACCCCGGCAATATTTTTTGCGCAAAGTTACTTGGTTTTATGTGTAGAATTGGTTGGCGGGTTTCTTGCAGGGTCAGTTTACACCTTGGATGTCATTTGTGTCGAAGACGAAGTGAATAGTGATACGCTTAGTTTGTATTCAACGTGCTGTTACTGCTGTCTCTATCAACGGCCGTCGAGGGGTCTCCGCGCTGTGATGATCAGGCTTCCTCAGTTTTAGCTTATGTTTCAACTGAATATGACAAATGTTTATATTTCTTATTTTCCCAGTGCCTTTGGAGTCGCTGAGCCTTCAACATTATTCGCTGCTTTGCAAGCTGCCGCCACCACTTTTACGGCTGATTATTCTGGTATCACCATCAGCGACTACTTCACGTCCTGGAGCTCGAAACCTGGACACCCTCTGTTGGAAGTCTCCATAGAACACACCACTGGAATCATGACTCTTAAACAAGTAGGTTTAAATTGACGACTCCCAAAATACTTACTTGCCTTCGACAAAAAATAATTTAAACTTTAAGAAAACGAACAAGTAGACAGGCCAACTTGTGCACCAGTCAAGAGATAATGGTATGAGTTGTATAATTTGAGTTAATATGGATGGGTTAACCAACATCCAGTTTCTGTAATAGTAATGTTACAAAATAAATTGTACTTTTTAGTCCCGCTTCTACCGTGATGCTGGCGTGACTGCGAACCCTGAGGTGTTATGGGACATTCCCATTACATGGACCAGGGCTGGTGATATTGACTTTGATAACCTTAAGCCCACTGAGATAATGCGCAATCCTGAGACAACCATCAACAGAAATAGCATTGGAAACGAATGGGTTATTTTCAACAAGCAACAGACTGGTAATTTATTTTATAAAACCTATATTGATTAACATTAGCCGAATAATAAAATAAATTAAGAGATTAAATTAAATCAATTTGAACATGTTTAAAGTTCCGTTTTGATCCGGGTAAATGTTTTTAGGTTTCTACAGGGTGAACTACGATCCAACCACGTGGGATCTTATCACTCAGGCCCTCAGAGGCAGTGCCAGGGTTAATATACACGAATACAATCGTGCACAGGTACGTAATTTACCACCACAAATATTTATATTTAGACTGAATTTATTTATAGTAGCCCGGAGCTCTTCCCTAATACTTGGGCGTTAAACATACATAACTAACTGTCAGTAAGTCAGTGTAAAAGTGCTATACCTCTACCAGCCCTTTAAACATAAGCAGGACGTGAGGAATGTGGGTGTACTACAGGTACTCCTCTGCCCAACCCATCGGAGATCACAGGTGTGATGTTACACATACGAAGAGTTTTCTTTGTATGTATTGATCCCGGTGATCAATACATACACACATGTTAACTACGTGACGTCGACTATAATTTTTGATAGGTGTTTTAAAATTGAGACGTGTTTATGGATTTTTTAAATTTTGTTTCTAGATTGTCGATGACGTATTCCTGCTAGCCAGAGCTGAAGAAATAACCTACAGAAGAGCGTTCAACATCCTCTCCTTCCTGAGATTCGAAGACCAGTACGCTCCTTGGCTTGCTGCCATCACTGGATTCAATTTTGCTCTCAGAAGATTGGCTCACGATAGTTTAGCTCTCAGCAGACTGAGGGTAAACTCATTTGAACTATTTTGACGTCAGAAAGGACAATTTTTTAAATAATATTTTACATTGTCATTTGTTTCTATTGACTGTTTACGAGATGATGAACATTTATTTATCTGTGTTAACTCAACAGTACTTATTTAAACCAAAAACAATTTTTAGAGTGAAATCATTGACTTGAGCACCGCGGTTGTAAACCGCCTGGGCTTCAACGAGACGGAAAAAGACGGTGATTTCATGGATGATCTCTTCCGCATGCATATGTCGACTTTCCTCTGCAATGTTGGACACCAAGGTTGCATCAATATGGCCAGAAGAAGCTTCCAGCAATGGAGGGATGGTGGACGGTAAGCGCTGGTTTGGTTACTGGTTTTTTATACAATGAAACGGAGAAATCATGAATAAGTACTTACCTAAAATTATATACTTATATTGTATATTATGTTCGCTCACCCGCGCAACATCGTCTGCGTCACATAAGAGAGAGAGGGTTAGAGAGAGTGTGAGTCAACCTTAAAAGATAGACATAAGCTATCGCGGACTTTTTTAGAACTTTTTATGACGAACGATTCCGTCATACAAGATTGTTGCGTAACTTTAACCGTTTACTCTTCCGCGATAAATGGCCTATCCAACACTAAAATATTTTTTCAGTTCGAACCAGTAGTTCCTGAAATACAAAAAAAACTCTTCAGCTTTATAATATTAGTATAGATTCAAGTAGGGATCAAAATCAATTTCCCGGAAATATTTGCATTAATCGTTAAAATATTCTACTTATGTTTTTCCAAATAAGGGCTTCCCTGGACAGCCTTACGTCTTCAACCTTGGACACTCGATGACAGTCATACTCCAGCTAGGTCGAAGGTTCTCATCAAGATGCATGAAATGAGCCGAGTCACGACAAAGCTGCTATAAAGTGTTGCGGATCTCTTGCAACTGCCTTACGTTTCCATCGTTAGACCGTCGATGAAAGTCATACTCTAGCTAGGTCTAAAGTTCTCATCAAGGTGCATGAAAGGAGCCAAATACGATATGGATGCTGTAAACTCTTGAGGACTTCTTGCAACTGCTTTCCGTCTCCATCGTCACACCTTCGAATAACGTCATACTCTAGTTAGGTTTAATGTTCATCAAAGTGCGTGAAATAAGCCCAACCACGATATAGCTAACTATACGTTGTAGCTGTTGTAAACTCGTGCGGACCTCTTCAAACTGCCTCCCGTATGCATGGAAAGCAATCGAACACAACACTCAACAGAATACAGGCTATGTAGATTTTCAAAGCAGCGTCATGTAGACTAATCTACAGTACCTTTCGTTTTCATAACTTAAAAAAACGGGTCAGTCGATTTTAAAGTTATCTTGTGAGCACATTTTTATTCATTAGTACCATTTTGGTTCAATAAATGTCGCTGCATGTATCTTACATGTTGATGATAAGTTCTTCTTGAACACTCAGTATTATACTGCTACATAAATACCCTTGATGATGAAACTATTTATTTTAATAAGAATTACATAATTATACAAATGTAACCAACTTTTGTTTCCATCGGCGGGCGCGGCGATCTATTTAAATTTTAGAACACAAAAGCTGCTATTGTGACTTAACTATGGTAGTTAGAAATATTCTCTCACAGGTTTTTTTGTAGGTAATAATGAGTACTTTAATCACGTAGTACATATTTTTTTAGTATCATCAAGTTTTCTCAGCGCACGCCTAATAATGAATTTTATAGGCAACATTTTGCTACTTTGGGTTACATTATTGCAATTTTCTTAAGGATCTCGATTTAAAAAAAAAATATAGCCTTTGTTACTTCCTAATAATTTAGATTACTATTGATGAAAAAATGATTAAAATCCGTCAAGTAGTTTCGGAGCTTATTCGGTACAAACACACAAACAAATGATTTCTCCTCTTTATAATATTAGTATAGAAGTATAGATATCTTGATACTAAATGTTCTCTGTTTCTTTTACAATAGCATTCCACCGAACATGCGTCCTTGGGTATACTGCAACGGCCTGCGCTACGGAACAGCTCAAGATTACGATTTCTTCTGGAATAGATACCTGAACACAGACTTGGCTAACGAGCAGGTGGTGATGCTCACGGCGGCGGGATGTACTCAAAACCAGCCCAGCTTGAACAGATTCCTCGCGAATATTGCTCCTGGGACTGTTGAAAACTTTGTTGTCAGAGCTCAAGACTACAGCACCGCTATTTCTTCAGCCGTTACTAGCAACGAACCCAACACTATGAGGGTCTTCTATTGGCTGCAGGCTAATTTCGACCGAGCTAATAGGTAAGTAAAATGTTGTGTTGTTACTTTTTATTTCAACTGTTTATTATCATATCATTATTTGAGGAGCTCGTGGCTAAATAATAACAGCCGCTCGAATCGATCTTTAGGTTAAGCCATGCTTGCCTAGGTTGGTCTGTGGATGGGTAACATACCGAGCTTTCTGTGTTTCGGAAAGCACGTTAAGTCATTGGTCTCGGCTGTCATTTGTAGATATTTGACAGTCGTTACAGGTAGTCAGTGGCCCGAAAGTGTGACAAACGGTCTTCCTAAGGAGTATCGTATTACTCAGGAAGGACTAACTGGGTTGTGGAGGTCAGATAGGAAGTCGCTAAAAAATACCGGTACCCAGCTACACCTGGTAAGACTGGAAGCTGACCCAACACAGTTGGGGATACGCCAGGAAGATGGTGATCTGTAATTTGTATGATGTACAAGTGCATAGTAAAGGGCATTCTGTTTATGAATCGTTCCATTTTATGCTTATTGATTGGAATTATTTTGTATTTTAGAACCGGCGTCGTCAACAACATGGTATCTTCGATCACAAGCCGTCTATTGACTGAAGCGGACGTCACATTGGTAAACTTTTTGCTACTAAATTTGTAGATTCTTAGATTCAATACTCACCCACGGCTATTTATATTACAGTTAATGTTAGCCAAATTATATAAAGTTTGGTTCAAATTTTACAGTTTGATAAAGCGTAAAAAATCTAAATTTAGAACCTTGTTCCTAAGTTTCTTTCAATGTTTCGAAAAAATATTAATTTAACTTAACTATTTTTAGGTTCAAAGCTGGGTAACTGCAAACGAAATCAACCTGGGTCCGACAGCCTTCGCCACCGCTACCTCTGGTCTCGCGACTTCAAGAAACAACATCCAGTTTTATATAGAAAGGGTCCCGGAATTCAATGACTACTTCAATTTGGGATACGATAATATATTTGAGGATGAGCCAACTACGCCCGTACCGACGACAACTACCACGACGCCGGAGACTACTACCACGACGACATCAACAACTACTACTACAACTACTACTACGACGACAACACCAGAACCTACTTCAAGTTCGACAGAGACCTCTACCAGCACTTCCACGGCTGCTCCTACAACCGAGGTAACAACCCCCACACCTGATTCGGCGAGCATTGCTTCTCTTAGCATCGTTACCTTAATTGTGACACTTATCGTAAATATGGCGTAATTTTATTTAAGTTATTTTTAATAATATTACTAATGTAATAGATTGTTGTAAGAATATTTGTTAAATAAAGATAATATTTTTTTATATGTTTTAATAAAGCTATTTATTTGACTTGTTTGTTTGGTGTTCGACCAATTCGGTAATGAATGTTCTATTTAGAAATTTTTGATAAACTAGCTAGGGACCTATAAAGAATATATTTAATTTCGTTTATTAATTTTTCTTACATAATTACATTTTTAAATATTTTTATCAACAAAAATGAAATAAAAACATTTCAAAATATAAAAAATTGTAGCCCACAATCCCAATCGTATCGGGAACGGGGTCCAAACTACCGGCGGTCAGGGCTACAGAGAGAGGAACCTCCTAACATGAACATTGATCGAGACTCTTGGCTATTGAGGCATGGGCTGATACGACTATCGGCACAATGATCCTCCCACATGTCGACAACCTCGCGAGCCAAGTCAAGGTACTTGATTTGCTTAACTTTCTAGGCTTTATATATTAGAGAAGGCAGAAGAGGTACCTGTATAAAAGTAAACCTACCAACGTATACCAGCTAACGACGAAAAGTGAACTCTTTTTTTGCGTCAGTCTTAATTTCCTCGAGTGTATATCACCTATTGTAGACTGATAAGGATATCAAAATAAAGACGATTAAAGAATATATAACTAGTAGTAGTTAACTTTAGGTAGTGTCTATCATTAAGCAATATACCTATTTGATAATACACAATTAAGGATATCTTCTTATCTTGTACACTTCAACTAGCAAACCCGTTGCAAATCTAGCTAACGACCCAAGAGCTAGACTGACCCGACACTATACCGAAGACATTCCGGATGTCAGCCTGTACGAGATTAGGATGGCTCTGAAACAGCTTAAAAACAACAAGGCACCGGGTGATGACGGAATTACGGCCGAACTCCTGAAGGCAGGTGGAAAACCGGTACTTAAGGCCCTTCAGAAGCTGTTTAATTCCGTCATACTCGAGGGGAAAACGCCGCAGGCATGGTGCAGGGGTGTGGTGGTACTCTTCTTCAAAAAGGGCGACAATGCCCGGCTGAAGAACTATAGGCCCATCTCACTTCTAAGCCATGTCTACAAGCTGTTTTCAAGAGTCATCACGAATCGTCTCGCGCGCAGGTTTGACGATTTTCAGCCTCCCGAACAAGCCGGATTCCGAAAAGGCTTTAGCACCGTAGACCACATACATACGCTGCGCCAGGTTATACAGAAGACCGAAGAGTATAACCTGCCTCTCTGTTTGGCGTTTGTGGACTACGAGAAAGCCTTCGATTCGATCGAGACTTGGGCTGTACTGCAGTCTCTCCAACGGTGCCAAATCGACTATCGGTACATCGAGGTGCTGAAGAGTTTGTACAAAAACGCCACCATGTCAGTCCGACTTCAGGACCAGACCTCGGAACCTATCCTTCTGCAGCGAGGTGTGAGACAGGGAGACGTGAACGTATGCTCGGTGTTTCCTTGCGTGATCAAATCAGAAATGAGGAGATCCGCAAGAGAACCAAGGTTACCGACGTAGCCCGAAGAATAGCCAAACTTAAGTGGCAGTGGGCAGGGCACATTGCTCGCAGAACGGATGGCCGATGGGGCCGAAAAGTTCTGGAGTGGCGACCGCTAACCGGAAGACGCTGCGTTGGAAGGCCTCCCACTAGGTGGACCGATGACCTTGTAAAGGTTGCAGGGATCCGCTGGATGCGAGACGCACGGGACCGGTCAATGTGGCGACACTTGGGGGAGGCCTATGTCCAGCAGTGGACGTCTTTCGGCTGAAATGATGATGATGATGATGAAGGATATCTTATTGATTGTGAAATGAAGACGATTAGAAAGAAAGAAAGAAAGAAGAAAGAAAATACATTTATTTGGCACATGCCACAAGTGCACACAATATAAAAAATAACAAATTAAAAAACAAATTAAAAAATCTTAAATCTAAACAGAAAAATAAAATAGTGTGACACTGTGTGCCTCACGGCTGCGCCAAATAGGCCCAGTTCAGCAAAATGCCGGACAACTAGTGCCCGACGCTGGTTTTCAACTGGACCTGAAATTAGTGAGGTTACGGATGTGAAGCAGTTTTATATTTTGGGTCAATGGTGGTGGTGTATAGGTACTTAAATATGAGAAATAGATCTGCACACAATAAAAAAAAAAAAAAATAATAAACAAACAATAAAATAAACTAGAGTGACTAAACGAAAGTGCAAAACATATATACAATGTGGATCTGGAACTACGACAATAAATGAAAACGGGCACAGTACTAGTCCATCTAAACATTTTAAAACACGAAAATTTGTAGTTAATGGAAAATTTAAAAATTGCAATTTACAAACAAAATAAATAGCAGAATCAACTGCATAAAATGCAAACACGCTTTACCTACGAGAGGTCACTGACCGGTTGCGCGGCGCGGACGTAGGGTAGGTACTTTAGTTTTAGAACAACAAAATCAGCGGCTTATACTCACCCAATTGTGCGTCGTTAATTAAAAGATCACTGATTGAATAATTAATCACATAATATCACATCACAATCAGAATTTACACCATCAAACGTTCGTGTGTCACCATATCTCTCCCGATATGTACCTATGCAATGATAAAGCCGCATTTTCGTTACATTCTCCTTACGTAAGTACCATGTCGGTGTACTTGGCAGCTGGGTATGGCTTATTAGAGGCATAATTAAACTACAAAACTTACAAACCTAACCTAAATCACGAAACTAGCTACCTATTAAATTCCTTATTAACTAACTAATATTACACTAACACTTAACAATAAGTCACACTAACCTATGCACTAATCCAACTATCATAAATAGTCTTTAATCACAATAACAACTAAAACTTTTCGTAAAATCACGACAATGCGCGCGCGGCTCGTCTCGTGATAAAAAAATTAGTCGTGTGCGTCCTCAAAGGGCGCCGCGATGCACTGACTGACATAGTGCGAGACTTTTTGCCAAAAAATTCCGCTCACACACACATACGCAATGGTCTATGCACCACTAATGCATAATTTGCGTAAGTAATATTTCTTGTTCTTTCTAACTGTAGTATTTTGTGTCACTGGGCGGGGCGCGTTAGAGTGGAAGCGTATGACACCTTTCTCTGTCTTTCAAGCATAAAGACGTAGAGAATAGAATCGCAGGTTATTGACCTTACAATGTTTACCTATTATTACGGAGTCAGATCTACATCATGTTGTAAAATAAGAAAATGAAAAATAATTTCCTGTGGCTAAAGTATTCATTGGATTTGATTGATTTTTTGTATACGGGTAAAGAACGTGACACTCTTTACGTGGTTTGAAGGAATGTCAATCGTCCTGCTCCACTTTGTATAAGAATATAGTTAGATAAATGGGACGGACGCATGATATAAAAACCTGTTTCGCACGAAGACTTTTAACGCTCAGTATTTAATTTAACCTTGCATTTCGTCCACAATATGCTGCAAGTAGCCGAGCGCAACGGACTAATTGAAATAAACGGAAAGATGTTGCCCTAACAGTGGTGATTAACTTATTTACCAGTTTTCACTTGTTATTATTAATAGGTAATGTAGGTAGGTACTTACCTAAATCATTATTAACGAACTAAGCGTGAATTTGGCTTTTATATCTAATAATAGTCCTACGAATAAATTAATCTTTTGCAGTTTTTTGTTAAAAAATTGTCAGACGTCAATTTTATTCCATTTAATATATATTTTTTTAATTTATATACCTATACATTTTATACGTTGGTGCAGTCAGACCGAATTCGTCTTTAACGCTTTTGAATGAAACAATTATTATATTTAAGTAGACGTTAGCCGCATGAATAACGACAGCTGGGCAAAGGTCTCAACACGATGGGTGCCTGAGGATGGACAGGCCGGCCCAGAAAACGGTTGCGAGATGATTTAGACGCGCATCACGAAGGCTGGTTCGAGGTGGCGCAGGAGAAGAGTAAATAAAGAAAAGAAATTTCCTTTCCTACTACTCTTAACTAGTTTCTAGTCTGATGATGTGACATTCCGGCGCGAGTGGAGTAAGAGCAGGCGCAGAACCGACATCAAACTCCGGGCAACCACTGACAAATTCTTAAAGGAAAAACCCAATTACAATTTGCACGACCAGGGAAGTGAAACTAGGACCTCACGAAACAAAAAAAAAACATACTCGCCGAAAACATTACTTTTTAAAGTCCTTTAAGAATAATCTCGGAAGATGTTCGTCTGTCTGAAGCAAATTCTATTTCCGTTTGACGTTCCAAAATGAAGTCGAATGCAAAATGTGGTGATTTGGAAGAAAAAATATAGTCGTCATAGCCCACGGAATAAAGCAGCTGAAGTGGCAATAAGCCTGTCATATTAGCCGTAGAACTGATGAACGAAGACATAATCGTAAGGTAAAATGACCTCAGGCTAGGCGCAGCGTCGTTTTCGCCGGGCTGCATGAGAGTGGCCGACAAGTGGAACAGCGTTAGATTGAGTGGAAGGATATAACAATATACGGGGTCTCCGGTGGCCGAATTAGGATTTCAAAATTACATTAAAAAAAAATACAAAATATATATATTTTTTTTTTTTTATCGTGGTAAAATCATCAAATGAGTCCTCCCACCCAGGGCAGAGTGGGAGGAACTGTCAGACTTGTACTGACTAAAATCCACGGTGTCCTTCAATAGCCCTTTATGATCCAGGGTCACGGTAATTCTATAAGTCCCGCGACCCCGGCAGGCTTTCGCCCTCTAGAGGGGGGCCCCGTCATAATGCTGACACTCTTTGAGGCGCGCGTGGAACACAACGCGCCGTCGACCCGGGCATGGTCCATGGTCGGACAGCGAGTCGCCCATTACTCGCCGCCCGCAAGCCCGCGCCTACGGTGGCCGGAGATCGTCTGCCGACGTCCGGTGCCGTGGGCGTCTACCACTGCGGCTGGGGTGGAGGGAGGACGCTGTCCTCTCCCTCACGCGGCCCGCCTCCTCCTTCGCGAGCATGACTGCTTCGCAGAAGGAGGCGACCGCTTCCCACTCCGGTTCGCCCCGCAGCATGGCCTCGACCAATGCCGGGCGCGATCGCGCATCATAAGGCTCCTAGTTACTCTATTACTTGATATAAGAATCTAATCATTGCTTATACAGAGATAAAATTTGCATGACTTCGTACTTCGTGAGTCAGATTATAAACAATATCAAGTTATTTTTTCGGAGCTTTAAAGCTAAAATGGCTACGCAAACATTTCTGAGTTGAGTAGCTGTAGCTGTTTCCTTTGTTTCGAGAAACTTTAAAAGATTATTAGTTGGTTTTCAAGGGAAATTAAGGATAGCAATGCTTTTTTATCGAGATACCTACGACAAAGACATATTGAGAGAAGAGAATTATAAGATCTGATCAAAAACAATGTGATGAGAATTTATTATAGTTTAATTATAAGCAAAGTAGTAAATCGTGACTTCTGTCAGGGGAGAATGGTAGAAAAAAAGCGTGTAGCACCGACCAAGTAACATGGGACAAGGGCAGGAAGATGATGATGATGATTTCATCATCATCATATCAGCTCGGGATCACCCGCTGCTGGGTATAGGCCTCCCCTTTTTTCCACCATAGATCCCGGTTCTGTGCGTCCCTTATCCAGGTGTTTCCCACGACTTTGACGATATCTTCAACCCAACGAGCTTTTGGACGGCCCTGATTTCTTTGGCCAAACCTTGGCCACCACTCGGTCAAAGCCTTGCTCTATCGGCCATCTCCGCGTCTAGCCAGATGTCCTGCCCAGGTCCATGTGAGGCGCACCGCTGATGATGATTTTATATAATCGCGCATGTTGGTTTCCGAGAGCATAATCATATTCTACTCACGGACATAAAAATACTTCTGAATACCTGAAATGAGTAAGCAGCACAGAGTAATTACATATATCAGATATACACGAAAAACAAAAAACGTATCTTATCTGCTGATAACACGATAGCAGTGGATTTCAAACATGCCTTTTGATTAACGCTGTTCATCGAAAATATTAATGGTAGGTACATAAAGATAAGTAAATAATTATTGATAAATATATAATATTTTAACTATGACTCTCTAGTCGCTCGTTTGGTACCGTCCGGGGCAGCTATGGGTAAGTCGTATTTTTATACAATAAATTGATAAGTACCTACCTACTATGCCCCAGCCATTCTGATTAGACATGATACGCACAAAAATGGCGATGCAATGACGCGATAAAATATTGATTTTTTTACCTATGCTTTTAGTTTAAAATTCGGAATTTTGACTTTTATCGTTGAAGGATTTTAGTACGGTGATATTTCACATTATTAGGCGTATGCAATGCGAAAATTACGGCAAGTCTATAAGGCAAGCAGACTGTTCGGAATCTCTAACATCATGAAGAGTATGTAGGTTATAAGGCCAAGCCAAGCTTTTAGGCTTGTACGAAATTACCGTCACTACGTATATACGAGTGCATATGTACAACGTTTACACAAAATATGCTTTAAACCTTTTACTATATTGTTTTGCTGTGGAGACCTGTAACACAGTCTTCTTCAGAAACCTACTTCAGGCACCAGTCTCTTCCAATGGTGAAATATTAGCCAAAAACATTGTTAATATTTAAGGAAACCATTATTGTGAAGAGGCAATAAAATAAATGAATTAAATTGAATATGTACAACGAAAACTGCAAAGATTTTGTCCTTGAACTTTGAACCCTTAGAATTTTTAACACTATAATCAACCTACATATTAATAGGTGTCATAGTAAAGAGCAACTCTTGTGCATGTACATACACCGAAGTTACTTAAACTTGTTATAACTTTTGTGGCTTTTGCTGTAACTTTTGTAATCCGTTGTTGCCCAACAATTGGGAACGTTGTATCGCCAAATGTTACTTCGAAGTTGGTGATGAAAATTACTTTTATCATCAACGTAACCATCTTTGATATGCCCTTCTCTCCGTAGGTACCAACATGTTGCTTCCGACCGTTTTCTGCTTCCTCCTGGGATATGCCACCGCCTCGATGCCCCTGGAGGACTTCAGGTCCAACCTGGAGTACCTTAATACCAACTTCGACGAAGATCTAGCAAGATACCGTCTTAGGGACGTAGTGCAACCAACCGATATGGATGTTCAACTTGATGTGGACATTCCAGGAGCCACTTTCATTGGTGTTGTTAATATGAACGTTGTTGTAAGTATACATTTAAATAATAGTATTTCAAAGAGTGTCCTTGGAATTTCCGGCCCATTCCTCTCTTTAAAGATCTCTCCTGGACATTTCAAAAGTGCCTGTGATTGGTTATTTGAAATAAGTAATACTTCCTGTTCTATGGGGGTTCTAGTAGACTCCAGTGTTACTGTGTTTGAAGTAAACAGGCTAAAGGTTGCAGATCTAACTGTCATGCCGAAGATTTTTAAATGCTTTTTAGTTCTTATCAAGTATGTAATAGGTACATGTATTTTTTATGATAAAGGCACTCGAAATGGGCTTTGAAAATGAAGAAAAGAAATTATAGAAACTTTTTAAACATCCGTTTAACACTTAGACAATGTTATATTTACTGCAATTTTAGTTTTTAATCGTTGCAGTTGTGACCTCAAGTGTGCATGCAGGGTGGTCTGGGTCTTCCATTGATTCTTAGAGGGCCCAGGCAGTTGGCAATTATTTTTAAAGCGTTTCACATTTTCACAACGATTTTCAATTAGAATTAAAATAAAAATGAATAAAAAAAGGTCGAGCTACATGTTATGAGACTTTGCATGAGGTTTACACGGTAACAGGATAAAAAAAAAACTTATGTGTGTGATTGAAAATAGTTTTTTTATTAGATTCACCAGTCACGTAACTAACCTTTAGTTACGTAACTGGTGAATGTGAATTATAGACACATCTCTGCTTATCCTAAAAGGGAAATAAATGTGTGATGATTGTCACCAATAACTCTGTAAATATAAATTAGGTGAAAAAGAATTTTCTTGTTATTTCTTGCACAATATGTTTTGTGCTCAAATAAATGTAACTTTAGTTCTTGCACATTTTTGAGCATTTTAGAGTTTTTTTTTCTACTGATTTAATATTAAAAGGGCAAGTCTTACATAGTCCCTCTATAAAAAAAATCCTTTTCGAAGTCGGTTAAAAACATAATGCTATCTTTGCTGCGCAGTCGGGTAACAACGGCGTCGCGACTTCGTCGATCTAGCATAAATTGCAACTAATTGTAATATTTCCTTTACGGTGCTATAATGATTTCAATATTATAGCTGCGCAAAGGAAATATAAAATGATAAAAAAAAAATTACAATGTGGGTATCGATTATCGTTATCCGATGATAAACGTGTACCATCGTAATTACCTACCCACCAATTATACTATCATACATCGATACTAACACAGACACAATTATTCGTGACGAAGTCATTTTTATAACCTTTCATGATGCTTATATCTAAATCCGTGGTGCAATAGTATTCTATAATTTAATTGATTACTTATAAGTTATAACTGAAGTTTGTTGTCCGTAGCTGTAAGTCATAGGTCCCGAGTTGGAACCCAAGACACCCATTTCTGATTTTTCGGATTCATACATGTGCATATTGTATAATTATCCCTCGGTGAAGGAAAACATCGTGAGGAAACCAAACCAGCATGCCTGAGAAATATTTCTCGACGTCATTTAAGCCAAGTCAGAGACCCCTGGGCTGCTTAAAAACTTTGACTCCAGGTTCGGCACTAATCGCACGAAATAGAAGACTGAAGTTTAAGGCCTAAAACATTTTTCTAAAATAAATGACAGCTCACATCACTCGTATCATCATCATCATGATAAGCAGCCTTATTCCACTGACTGCTGAGTATAGGCCTCCTTTCATTTTTGTATTCTTCCCTGGTCTGCGCGAGTCTCAACCAGGTCTTACCTGATATCACTTGTATATTACCAATAATCAATATTGGGGTATGTGGATTAACATAGAAAAAAACCTATCTGTAGGAAAAAAACTTTTAGCAAAATCCAAGAAAGTAAAATTGTGTCAATAAATAAAAAATAACATTTTAATTCGAGTATCACTGTCTCACAATATAAATAATACACAATAATGGTGAGAAATATTTCGCTTTAGGAAAATTAAAAAAAGCTGCAGGTCACTAAACCCACTCTATTTATTCAGCAGGTAGCTTCCTTCATAATGTACACAGTCAAAGATTAGAACTTTTTGCCGATGTACTTCGTAATTCTGTAAAAATAAAGTTCTGGAGTGGCGACCGCGAACCGGAAGACGCTGCGTTGGAAGGCCTCCCACTAGGTGGACCGATGACCTTGTAAAGGTTGTAGGGATCCGCTGGATGCGAGACGCACGGGACCGGTCAATGTGGCGACACTTGGGGGAGGCCTATGTCCAGCAGTGGACGTCCTTCGGCTGAAATGATGATGATGATGATGACTTCGTAATTTCTGGCGATGGGAAATCGCACCGGGCACAAACGTCGAAAAATGCTTAATAATCTATAATAAGTCATTTTATTTTCTCTCCAGGTAACTGAAGACAACCTCCAAGAGATTGTGTTCCACCAAAATGTGGTTTCAATCGACGCTGTTACTGTTCGTAACAGCTCCAATCACCATGTCAATCTTCGGCCCGGCCAGCAGGTTACCCCTGACCCTTACTTAGAGCTCATGCACATCAACTTTGAAACACCTATCTCTAGAGGAAACTACAGCATCAACGTCCGATACACTGGAAGGATTAACACTAACCCACTCGACCGAGGCTTCTACAGAGGTTACTACTACTATAACAATGAACCGAGGTGAGATTTGAAAGACAATTTAGAAATTACCTAAATTAATCGATTCCTTAAAAAAGAACAACCCATCACTAGAAAGAAAAATCCTGACTCACTCATCCGCGCTAAGTCCGAATCGTTTGATCAAGAAAGAAAAAAAATGGCATAGGAAATTCACGGGCGGACGAGTTCGCTGTCCAACTACTAGTTCTCGATACAAATAAAAAACAATCATGGTTTACGAATCATAAAATGAACGAAAAAGCTAACACGGATAAAATACCTATACTTAAGACTTTAAGATACGCCGATGAGCTTGAGCACAACACTGTCATGAGACAGGACATGTCTCGTTCTCACCACTGGCGTTTGCTTGCGCATTATTTCATATAATAATAAATTTTAATAAACAGACTTATTGGGCTATTATTACTTATTGCTTATCTTTGAGTGTTAGCATCGATTATAACGCATTTCTTGTTGATGCGATATTGCAAACTAATAGATGTTTGAAAAGGTTTTTTTATTCATAATGTAGCAAATAAAACTAAATTCTGCCTAAGCCATATAATCAACATAAATTCTTACGAGTGATATTTTTTTCAGGTTTGTAGAATTAGTACGTTTTCTGGCAAAAGTGATTTGGCGACTCTTTGGCAACTCTCTCAAAAGTGATTTGGCAACTATATTGTGTATCTAATTTGATTTTTGTAATCTTTTGCAGGCTCTACGCCACCACTCAGTTCCAGCCGTTCCACGCCAGGAAAGCCTTCCCATGCTTCGACGAGCCCCAATTCAAGTCTCGTTACACTATCACTATCATTCGTGATGTCAACCTTCGTGAATCTTACTCCAACATGGCCATCCGTAGCTTAACAGTGTGAGTGTACTAATTCTGTACTTTTTTTTTCAATTGCTTAAGACTTTAAATTTCGTGGAAGGTTGGTATGTTAATGTACAATATTAAATGCACCACCTGAATGCAATCACATAGAAACGTTTCCAATAAAATTCTGATAGGAATTGTGGCAATTTGAAAACTGATTTTGTAAACTTCAACAGGCTAGGCAACCGTATAACCGAAACTTTCTACCCAACTCCGCTCATCTCCGCTTACCTGGTCGCTTTCCACGTGAGTGACTTCGTTGCTACTGAAATCACAAGCACTCCTTCCAAACCGTTCAAGATCATCTCCCGCGAAGGTGTTGTATCCCAGCACCAGTATGCTGCTGAAATCGGTCTTGAGATCACCAACCAATTGGACGATTACTTCGGTATCCAGTACCACGAGATGGGACAGGGTCCCCTGATGAAGAATGATCACATCGCTCTTCCTGATTTCCCTTCCGGTGCTATGGAAAACTGGGGAATGGTAAACTACAGGTATGTTTGAGATTTGTTTACTGATTTAACACACTTGAATACACTGGATTTTCATTACCACATTTTATTTTTAATAGCTAAGACCGATCGTCGGCAATGCTGTTAGGAGTTTGGTACATTTGAATTAAAGTATGGAGTTCCTTAGAAATTATCCCAAACGATTCGTGGTGAGACGATGCCGAACTGCCGATGCTGTCCTCGTGCATTGCTAATAACCGCGCATTGTCCTAAAAGGCAATGTTACGTTGCATGAACTCTCGCAATCTTGATTCAATGATTTTGTATGATTTCCTCTAAAATATCATTAAATATTTAACCTTATTTCATTTTAGGGAAGCGTACCTGTTGTATGACCCAGCCAACACCAACTTGAACAGCAAGATCTTCATCGCTACCATCATGGCCCATGAACTTGGACACAAATGGTTCGGTAACCTCGTCACTTGCTTCTGGTGGAGCAACCTTTGGCTTAACGAGTCCTTCGCTAGCTTCTTCGAATACTTCGCTGCCCACTGGGTAAGTTTTAAAATTAGTTTCAGGGACTTTACCAACATCACCTTGGAGAGTTAGCGCCATACGCCCTGTATAGCTCTTTCCCTTACTGAAGTAGGATGGTACAGGACCAGGTCTGTTTGTTATGATTATGATTTTCTGTTAATTATTTAATGTCACACTTTATTTACCAACAGGCCGACCCCAGCCTTGAATTAGATGACCAATTTGTGGTTGACTACGTACACAGTGCGCTCAACCACGACGCTGGCTCGGGTGCTCAGCCTATGAACTGGACCGGAGTCGCCAGCAACCCCTCCATCAGTGCTCACTTCAGTACCACCAGCTATGCCAAGGGAGCTTCCGTCCTTAAGATGTTGGAGCACTTCGTCGGCTTCAGGACCTTCAGGAATGCCCTCAGATATTACTTGAGAAACAAGTAAGTGAAAGGATTTAAAACTTACAGCATCTTATTCATGAGGAGACAAACTAAACAGTAAAATGTCCGTGATCTAATCAGACAAATATTAATGACTTATTTCAAATAGTGGCTATACAGATTTTAATGAGATTAAGCGAAAATTAAATACTGTATATTTGTGGGTAGAATTTATTTAGTTTAGTTTATTTATATCATTGGTAGACTTAATACTCAGCTCTAATATTTTAAAACTTTAATTGCTTATCCTTTTATCAACGAATTGTTCTATATTTATTAATATTGTACCAAAAGAATGGTGATCATATCCTAGAAAAAAAATAAAATTTAGTTTGCCTTAATTTATTCACCTATTGAAACTTCTTTTACAGTAGTGGTAGGGTACATTTATTTATTTATTTACACTTCAAGCACAAAAGTACAATGGCGGACTTAATGCCATAGGCATTTTCTACCAGTCAACCTTTGGTACATATCTGGATTTAATGCTAACAAAACGCATTCTTTACCAGATAAACTGGGCTCACAGATTTTTTTTGTCTCCAGTGCTTACGGCATTGGTACTCCTACGGACATGTACGCAGCATTCAAACAGGCGGTCGATGAGGATTGGGAGTACCATCGTGATTTCGACAACGTCAACATCGAAACATTGTTCGACAGCTGGGTCCAAAACGCAGGCTCCCCTGTCCTGACCGTCAATAGAATCAGCCAAACCGGTGTTATGACTGTCACTCAGGTCAGTTTAAATATAAGCTTTTATACAACGTGTAACTGAATAAACGCAAGACCTCTAGTGTGGTGTCTCAGACCATGAAACTGAACAACTTTTGTTCTACGAGTTCTTGAAAATCGAAAAAAAAAAAAACTTTCTATAGGAACGGACGCAATCAGCTGATCTACATGTATGGTAAAACTATAAAAAAAGTTATGAATTTCCAAAAGTCATAGAACAAAAGTTGTTCTGTCTGAGACACCACACGAGAGGTCTTGCGTTTATTCTGTTACCCGTTGTATAACTTACCTTGTTAGTTAATTCACATGTATTGCTCAAATCTTGCAACTGAATTTTAGACCAGTTCCCCCCAACCGATTGAGCTGAAATTTTGCACACACCTTTGGTTCTGGTGACAATACATTATTATGATAGATATGACTTGATCCTGCAGCTAGGATCGCCTTCTCGTGAGAGAACTTCTCAACGGTTAATAGCACGGTCACGAAACTTTGTATTCGCGTTCAATGTTGATAGATAAACCTATTTTTCCTCTTCATTTTAATAAAAACTAAAAAAAAAACAGTTTAATTTACTTATAGCTTTCATTGTTGCTCCCCCCCCCCCTCAAGTCCTCGGGCGATGCGACTTGCGTAGCATGCTTCACTTGTTTTCTTCGCGTGACTACAGTCACTCCGTAGGTTTCCTTGCAGTGTCTTGTCGCATGCTCTGAGTCTGTGGCTCTAAACGACATCTTTCATGGAGGACATGTTTTAAAAGCGGTTGCAGTCACGCGCTTTACGTCCCTTCATGAGATTTTAAAATTAGAATAAATCTAGTGGTCTTAGTTTTTGGACGTAATTGTATTAAGTCGTCATTATTTTCACAGCACGGAAAAATAAGTACTTGCACACTTTGTTGGATCATTCATTTTAATCATATTCCGGTTACAGAGCCGTTACCTGCTCTCTGGCACGCCAACCGCGCAGACGTGGCAGATTCCTCTTACTTGGACCCAAAACGGCCAGCTGAACTTCAACAACACCAGACCTAGAGAGGTACTCACGGCGCCGGCTGCAATCCTTGCCAGCAGTCCAGGAGAAAACTTTGTTATTTTCAACATTGCTCAATCAGGTAAGACCTTATTAATATAATTACTAGCGACTTATCGAATGAAAGAGAAGTATTTGTTTGGCTTAGCAAAGGAATACAGGTTTACAAGATAAAAACTAAGTACATCGAACGTGGTGTAATTTTAAGATATACATTTATTGAAAAAAAATATAGAAAAGGAAGTTGACACATTGGTCGTTTCTTTATTTCAGTAAGCAGTAGTTTATAACGTAAGTTTACGTTTTAAATTAAATGAAGCTAACTTCAAACATAAAAATATTTGTATTCTAGGTTTATACCGTGTCAACTACGACGACAATAACTGGGGTCTAATTTCAACCTACCTGAAGAGCAGCAACAGGGAAAACATTCACAAGCTGAACAGGGCTCAGGTATTTATCTCTTCAATCTGCAAAATGTTCATCTGCTGTTAATAAATCAATCAACTCAGTCTAGCGTAGTCCACTGTCTCTTTGTCTAGGCAAAAGCTTCTCCCAGGTGTTGTACCTAACAGAAGCATCATTTTGAGGTGATCTTTCTGTTAAAAATAATAACCGCGGCATTTCTCATACTCTGTGTTCTATTATACAAACGAACCAAGCTATTCATTTAGTACATTGGTAAAAATATTCATCTTTTCAGTACACTACCAATTTTTTGTTTGTGTGCGTAATTACTTTTTTGTTAAGAGAGTGGTGCAAAGTATTGACTACGATGCGCACAAAATTGTTTAAAAATAGTTGCGATTTAGTTGCCTACATACCGAATAGAATTACGGAAATTCATTGTTAAAATGACTTTTAACATAAATTGTCCATAATATTTTCTTATTACAACTGTCACTCTGTAGTAGTTGTTATGGCTATTAACGTAGGGCGTCATTTTGCTGTCCGTACTTACATGAGATGCTATTCTATTTCTTATTCACCTTTTACGAGTTTTAAAACATATTTCCTACCTGTTACTAGATCGTCAACGATGTGTTGTACTTCGTGCGTTCCGGCCACATCAACAAGACCCTCGGCTTCGATGTGCTTGACTTCCTGAGGGGTGAGACTGACTACTACGTATGGAACGGCGCCCTGTCCCAGCTCGACTGGATCCTCCGCCGTTTTGAGCATATTCCCAGAGCTCGCGAAGCTTTTGTTGTACGTATATATACATATAATCAAACAGTAAAATCCGAGTGTCTGTACATTGAATATATTTAGAAAAAATTTGAGTGGTGGTAAAAGAAAAGTTAAAAGGAAACAAACACAAAAGAAAGGTGTCTATAATTTTTGCCTGTTCTGTTCACGCTTAGCCCTTCCACCCTGTAGATAAACAAAACTCAGCATATATCTAACTGCCCATCAACCATCAGGCAGTAATCTGCCTCGTCAGAGAATCCTTCTTTCAGTGGAGGATGAGAAACTCTACCACACTTGCACTTAGTTCCTCATGGCTGTAAAACCAGTTCGACCTAAGACCAACTGCAAGTACAACTAAAACTTGATCAAATGTTAGACATTTATTCAAATACATAATACTATTTAAACACTTTTTGAACATCAGAATAACATACAACAGTCCCTCAAAACACTCTTCGCTATTTCAAATGTACTAATTTATTTTGCAGAATTACTTGCTTGCACTCATGGATTCGGTCATCAGATACGTCGGCTACGAAGAAAGGCCCACCGACTCCACCTCCACAATCCTCAACAGGGCGCAGATCTTGAATGTGGCTTGTAACCTCGGCCACGAAGGTTGCATTGCTGACAGTCTGCAGAAATGGAGAGCGCACATGCAGAACACTTCCATTCCGTAAGTGTTTTTGTCCTCTGTTCTTTTATAGAAGACTTGCATGACAGACGCCTTATGCCCCGAAGTCGCGTCACGGTGATTTTGGCATGTTCGAAGCAAATTCCTTCATTTGTTATCTCCTCGATGCTTTTAAATTAAGGCCTATGCCCTTTTTGTAATTGCTATTCTAACATGAGCGTTACGTTTTTTTTTATGATACGTTGAAAATTAAAAAAAAAATGCACGCAGTAATGAGTTCGTTTGGAGGCATCCAAATCGGATTACCATACTTGTTCTGCTCCACCTGCACTTTGGAGGACCTGTCGGAACTACTAACGCTGTCAATGTAGCAGAATTCTAGTCGAAGTCTATTTAATTTGAATTTTGAAAGACGATTGACGAAGAAGAAGACTTAGCTAATTAAGACACATAATACTTTTCCCAGGATCTCACCGAATCTCCGCCGCCACGTTTACTGCGTGGGACTTCGTGAGGGTAACGCCACCGACTACCAGTTCTTGTTCAATCGGTACAACGCCTCGGAGAACACCGCTGACATGGTGGTCATGCTCCGCGCTCTCGGTTGCACCACTGATCAGGCTTCTCTTCAGCAGTGAGTTGATTAGTTAATTGTTTTTTTTTCTCCTGGATCTCGAACAATTTACTTTTATCGCCACTTATTCAACTATCTACATTTGTATAATGTATTTAAAGGTGATTTTTGAGTGACCGTTTGTAATAAAAGGTCAATCAAATTTTGATAAAATTTCAACTATTCATTTAAACATTTATTTTACAGCTACCTGACACAGAGTATGTACAATGACAGAATCCGCATCCACGACCGCACCAATGCATTCTCCTTTGCCCTGCAAGGCAACCAGTCGAACGTGCAAGTCGTTCTTAACTTCCTCAAACTAAACCATCAGAGTATTACAACCACGTAAGTATTGTTAATTTTGTGTTTGGACTTTTCGGATTTCAATATTGAATTTTAATGATGCTATTGCTACCGAATATTCTTTGACATTATTCTTTTTATCCGACTGCAGTGAAGCCCAAAAGGACGGTTATTATTTTATCACCTCTGTTCTCAAAACGTAGGCTCTCCGTTAACGTAACATAACGTAAAAATATGAAGACATAACGTAACATTCATCAACCTGCACTGGGCTCGCGCGGTCTATTATATCTAGTCATTTCTCTCTCATAAAAAGGAGGCCTGTAAACGTTATTCCCTCTAATTATGCTTACTACTTTCAAAAAAGTTAATTGTTTTAATGGAAATAAATGATTGTGTTATGAGATTCACAATTTCATTTTCTTTGACAGATACGGAGGTGAAGCTCGACTCAATCTTTGCATCAACGCCTTTGCTGCACATTTGAATAACTTCGAAATTATCCAGGAAGTAAGTATTGCTTAGGTGTGCTTTCTTAAGTTTCAAGAGAAAAAAAAAAACACTGAGCATGAATGAAAATACCTTCGTACCTTCATAGTTTTTAGTTTAAAGCTCAGAACAACAAAAAAAGAAGACGCCGCGCCGCGAACATCAAAAGTGAAGCCACAAAACCGTGCTCCAGCAAGTAAATATACACGCTCACACACACACCTACACTAAAACCATGGTCATCGATCCTGTTACCTCTCGAATCGTTGTCTAGATAACATTGATTATAAAAATTGAATTTTGCCTTCCTGTGTAGTGAAAACTTGTAATAACAATAACCAAATCACTTAAAGTCTCACGGAATCATTTCTCACTTGTAAGATCTTGAAATAACATCGTTTTTTAATTAATTGAATATGAATTTTGTAACTATTAACACAAAACCTCAAAGCACGAAAGCAGTAACATAAAGTTGCCATAATATAATTTCAAATTTCCCCATTCGATTAAACAAATTTAAATTTATGATTTCTTACTTCGAGTAAATATATTCCTGTTTTATTTTTTTAACGGATTTAATAAAAAAAAATCCAATTAGTACTGAATCAAATATCATACTCAACAATATCTTACTCGTACAATATTATCCAACCCATACAATATTATTCCCCAAATTATAGGGGAAAACTTCAACAAATGGCAATCCTTCGACACACACAAAGATACAAAGTTGGCTTCAGTTTTGATGTTCGCGGCGCGCCGTCTTCCTTTTTTTGTTGGTCTGAGGTTTTAAGTTTTTCTGCTAACATTTTTTTTTCTGTATTCAGTTCCAGGAGTGGGTGTATACTACCCAAGCTAATTTACCTGTTTCTTCGTTCAACGCTGGTGTTGCAGTAGTTCAATCAGCTATGACCAATTTGAACTGGGGTAGCGATACTGCTCTTGAACTCTTTGAATTCGTTATAACTAGGGGAGCTTCTTCCACTGTCCTTGCTTCTTCAGTCCTCCTCATAGCAGCAATGCTCCTGCAATTGTTCCGTTAATTTATTTAATTTTAAGTAGAAATTAAATAATTTAACCTTATTTTTTAAGAAAGTTGTGTTTTGACAAACATTCTAGGAAATAGTTTTCAACAATTTTTAATGTTAATGATTGTAATAAAAAAATATATATAATAAAATATTTTTGTAAATAAATATTACTTTTATTTTTAATCATTATTCTTCATCATCTGCCTAGCCTTTTCCCAACTATATTGGGGTCAGCTTCCAGTCTAACCGGATGCAGCTGAATACCAGTATTTTACGTGGAGCGACTGCCTATCTGACCTCCACAACCCAGTTTGTACTAGGTAATACGATACCCCTTGGTAAGACTGGTTGTCAGACTTTTTGGGCCACTGACTACCTGTAACGACTGTCAACGATCTACAAATGACAGCCGGGACCAACGGCTTAACGTGCTTTCCGAGGCACGGAGGAAACTCGGTATGTAATGGGCGGTCACCCATCCACAGACCAATCTAGGCAAGCACGGCTTAACCTAAAGATCGACCGGAGCGGCTGTTATTATTTAGCCACGAGCTCCTCAATCATTATTAATCATTATTCTTAGTTACCTAAAAACTAATACTATACAATACTAATAAATATATAATATATAATAAAGGAAAGTATATCATAATAAATAATTCTCGTCGTCGTTTCTCGTTTTCTAAATAATTTGTCGTTCTGGGGTTATCTTATAACAAATTAAAAGAACAATGTCATACCACAACCTATTGTGCTCCGATGGCAGTCTTTCTATTCATAATTATTCTGAATGGTGTGATATGTCTCGATGAGCAGTCAGTAGACAAAGCGACATAATTAATTCATAAGAATTAATTATGAACCGAACCACTGAACCGATCATCCTGAAATTTTGCATATACTTTATGACGTGTACAAAAACGGACATAGACCTTTTAACCCAAAACAAAGTGCTGTTCCCGACGAAAACAACGATAACGTTCTTATCAAAACAGATGGCGCCACGTGTCTATCGAATCATGATTGAATTGCAAGCAGAATACAACCCAAATTGATTGTTAAAATAATTCTCGATTAACGCGAGCGAAGCCGCAGGCAAAGGCTAGTACGGGATAAGGGCAGGAAGCTGATGATGAAGATGATGCTGCATGCAAGTTTTTAAAATATCATGGTCACTAACATTATCATTAACACTAAAAATGGGGTATTTACCATTTTTACTGATTGTTTTGAGTTCCCGATATCGACTGTCTTGGTATGGACATGTGATGAGGAGGGACGAATCGCATGTGACTAAAAGAGTGATGAATATAAACGTTGATGGATGGAGAGGGAGAGGAAGACCAAAGAAACGATGGATGGAGAGGGAGAGGAATGCTATGAAAGTTGAAGGAGTAAATGATAGCGTGACGGTTGACAGAGGAGATTGGAAGAGGAAAACGTGTTGCGCCGACCCCAAGTGACATGGGACAAGGGCAGGAAAATGAAAAATGTTATAAGATTTTAAACTATCATGGTCACTAACATTTTTTTCTTTCATTTTTTTTTTAATTTTTTTTTAATTTTTTTTAATTTTTATTTTTTTTCATTTTTTTTGGTCTATTTCTTTTTTATCCGTGATCATGGTGCTTGCAACAGCGCCGAAATATCGGGAACTCATAGCAAACAGTAAACATGGTAAATATCCCGTTAGTATTAATAGAAATGAAAAATGATGTTTTGAGTTCCCGACATTTCGGCGCTGTTGCAAGCACCATGATCACGCATAAACTGGAGTTATTGCAGGTGGGTGTTTATGAGCAGACAAATCGGTCTACCCTCTTTCTTGTTCGTTTTTCTTTGTTGTTTGTACAATTAGTAAACATGGTAAATTTCCCGTTTCTAGTGTAAATGATAACGATGCTGCATGTTTTTTTATTCGTAAAACTGGTTATGAATTGAATAGAGCTGTAAGCGATAAACTAAGAGGATAACACAGGAGGTCTTGCGTTTATTATGTTACACGTTGTATAGGAAAATAAGTAGAAACGTGCTTTTGTGGGATAATTCCTTGAACCTAATCTGGGTGTCGCAACAAACAAACAAAGGGCAAAAGTTGCATCACTCTAGGTTCTGAACGTTGGGGCGCGGTAGCATGCGATCATGCGATGGTTGGCAAAATGTATGAGGAACAGGTTGTACAGTTCCTAATTATTTCGCCGATAAGGAAGGGTATTTCTGTCTGATGGGCTTCTGCCAACCAGACACAAACAAAGTTGTTGACAATTTTTCTTAAGGGGCGTCTAAACGGGCTATATTTTACGACAATTTGTGGCTGCAATCCTGTGGCCGGCAACATTGCTAGCAATACCAGCCACACTATGCAATATTTTAAGGATGGCCCGGCATTATAGCCAGATATTTTTTGGTATGTCAAAATGTTTTTATGTGTAGCCGGCGTGTGTGTGTAAAGGGTTCTGAATCAAAGGCCATACTATTGCAGTCATATTGCAACATGTTGCCTGCAATTGATTACTCAGCCATAAAATGCACTAAAATGTTTTTTTGATGGCTGGGCAATGTTTGCCAATAATTGCAGCCACAAATTGTCGTAAAATATAGCCCGTTTAGACGCCCCTTTAAGTTAAGCGCGAAACAGGAATTTGATTTTAGTTCTTCATCTGCGTCATAGATGGCGCTATAAAACTTTTTGTATGTTTTTATTTATCTACAGTGGTGTAGGTACATTTTTATGACGCAGCCCACTCAAATGTGGCGAGCGTTCATGAAAACTTATGACGGAAACAAGTTTAGGCAAATCTGGGTCCGGCTACACACAGATTTGGACCTCCTGGAAAGTACCCAAGGTCATAATGTACTTGGTAGGTGTACTTGGAGTACAAAAATGAAAATTTCAAGGTTGATTAGCGATGATTGATTGTATGATCAAACAATCTGTCATTTATAATGAACCTTGAAATTACAGAGATTAATACAATTATTTTGTGATAACGTATTAACATGTTTCTAGTAAGAAGCTAGATAAAAATTCTAGTTAGACTGATAACGGTGATCTTATATGTAAAACATAATTAAATTGATACCTAAATAAACTCCTATAAACACGCAAAAAGGATACAGGGAATGTGATTAATGTGATCGTCGTGTGAAAGTCGAAAATTATTTTATGGGGCGTACCGAGACGAAAGGTATCCGATGACGAGACTATGGTCATCGCGCCTTATAATAAGAAGAAGTATACTTATATAGGGTGACTGGTAAATACTTAAACACGTGATTAGATGCAATTATTATACACCGTGACTTTTTAGTCGTCTTATAACCGCAGCCCACTTCATGTATCCTATGACTACTAAACATTCATAAGAAAAAAATGGTATTTATGAGATTTTAATAAATTAAAAATAAAAATATTATTCAGTATTATGACGCATGACGTAGATAAAACATCAATAACAGGAAGTTTCGGAATTTTATTTTAATGTATTATTTATTTTTCTTTTTTTATACCTATTATAATAGCCAAAAAAAAATCGCGCCTAGAGCTATTTTATGTCGGGTACATTGAGTGGACCACTTCTGTAAGACGACTAAAAAGTCACGGTGTATTTTCATTATTTTTAGTTCGTATTTATTAAACGTTACTTTTTTATATCTGATAATCCGTTGCCCAATTCCTTTTATATTATTTTTATTATTATTAAATTCATATCTGACCGTGGCATCACTTTGGGCCTTATCAGAATACCAGCGCTGTGACTTTTTTTTTTAATGTTGCATCACCATGCTGAAATAGGGACCTTTTGGCCTCGTACAGGATCAATTTAATTTTTTTTATCTTTTTCTCATGTTTACGTTTTTTTATATAATTTTTGTATTATTGTAATCTCATCCATTTTTTTTCTGTTTTGTCCTATGTGAGTCTAACAAATACTTTTTCTTTCTTTCTTATTGTACTCAAGACAACAAAAAACTTTCCCAAAGAAACATTTGGCTTGCGAGCCGCGCGGTTGCTCTGCCTACCCACTGTAGCATGGTACCATAGTAATGAGACAGAACGGCGTCACGCGGCTGTAACAGCTGATAGGTCACAGGCGCGCGTGCGCGAATTTCATACTACTGTTGTATTATTGTGACTAAAGAGAACGAGTATAAAAAAATGTTTCTTTGGTAAAGTTGTTTGTAATCATGACTGCAATCACGTGTTTAAGTATCGGTCACTAATTACCAGTCACCCTATACGTGATTAAGATAAAACAAGTGCTTTTCCGAAAACCGACCAGCCAACGTGGGGTTGTTGTTGCTAAATCCATGTCGTACCGATAAACTATAATAAAGAATAAAGAAGTCATACTAGGAAATGTATGCGCTTCGGTTATCTTCGTGTATCCGAATGAAACCTTCTAAATTGTGTGCTCCTTTGTAGAGTTACACCATCTAATATCCATTATTGTTGGAATTTCAGTCTTAACATAATGAATTAATCATAGTAATACATACAAAATAAGCAAATACTTGCATGGTTGTAACAGCTCGATAATAAATCTGATCAACACTTTTGTATTTCATATCGTTCTCGAAGTCTGTACTTTTCGTGGGAGATCTATACAAAACGTATCAAGATAATTTTCGTAAGTACCATATTACAATTTAGAGATCAATCAAATTCAATTTTACTATTTATAAAAATGCTAACCTTTGTGAGGATGGATGGATCAAAAACTACTTAACGAATTTGGCACACAATTAGTTTATAACCTGGATAAACATAGGATGCTTTTTATCCCAGTAGTAAGACCTCGTGGGACAATAACCGAAGTCTATGCGGGTGAAGCCGGGAGTATAAGCTAGTTATTTCATAGTTGAGGGCAAATTCATTGCACATAATAAGCCTGCGAATGTTAATGCTATCAAGAAGAATTTATAATGGTGCTTATACTTTATAGCCAAAATTTTTTTTACCATCTTATAAACCTGTATTAACGCCATATTGTACCGATATGGGGATTAAATCAGTTATCAGTGACTGATGATATCATTAAACATTATATCGATTTCATCGCTTTCGGCTGACCAATTACTTAATCACAATCGGCATTGTATAAAGGACATTCTTGATATCAGGTTAGTTTCAATATTATTTTGTTTTTATTATATGTATTTTTACTTCTCAATTGGCAGCAAATCGTTGTGTTATTTTATTCCCATAGTTATTCTTTACCTTTTTGATTAATGTGATCCTGTTTTTCTTTGCAGAAATGTCCAAACTATTAATCTTAGCCTTGAGCCTAGCGCTCTTGGCGTTTGCAACTGGCGACAGCCCTATACCTTCGTACAGTGAGTTCCAGGACTATTTCATTGACAAAAATTCAGTGGCAGGGGATTATGAGGCAGTTTACAGATTACCCAACAACGTGATTCCTTTGCACTACGATATTAATCTCGATCTATACTTTGATGAGAATACCGCAAGACCCTTCAGTTATGATGGCAGGGCCAGCATTGTTATTCAGGTACGAGTTCAATCTTTATATAAGCTTTACCTTTTCACCTATTAAGATCCTGGTGTCTGAGGAGATGAAACGTTGAAGACTGATTATGTTATGACCGCGTAAAATGTTTTTCTTTTTGTTAAGTGATGTTGTTGGTACGACACGAAAATATCTTATCGTCGTCAAAGATAGGTACAGATTTTGTTAAATGAACTATTTAACGGGAAAAGCAAAACCCGTAATTGTATACAAGGTGTAACATAATAAACGCAAGACCTCCCGTGTGGTCTCTCGCACCATGAAACTAAACATCTTTTGTTCTACGAGTTTTGAAATTCGCAAAAAAAAAATACTTTCTATAGGAACTGACGCAATCAGCTGATCGACATGGATGGTAAAACTAAAAAAAAAGTTATGAATATCCAAAAGTCATAGAACAAAAGTTGTTCAGTTTCATGGTCTGAGACACCACACGAGAGGTCTTGCGTTAATTCTGTTACACGTTGTAGAAGTTTGTAAGAATGTAGTTTCGTCAGAGGTCACAAAATATTTTTGAACAAAATGAAATAATTGTAGTTGCACCAGAGGCATAGGTTTCTTACGTTAATTACGAACAAAATGTTGATGCTAGTAATAGAGAAGTATGGAAGAAGAAGACATGCTGCGTCGACCACAAATGAATTGGGACAAGGGCAAGAGAATGATGATTTTGAACTAACTGTGTGCCAAATTCGTTAAGTAGTTTTTGATCCATCCATCCTCGCAAAACCGAACTGACGGCTTCCACGCCGTCATTCGCAAGAAAACCGCGTCGCTGTTGTCAAGGTTGCGGGCGAGTGGCAACAGCATTCTTAAAACTGTGGCGGAGAGTATCGACTCTCCGATTATTAAAGGTTTTGTGAGAAGGACAATCACTCAACATTCATTTGGGGTTGTCCTTTTCACAATATCTGTATGTGTTCTCTATTGTAGTTTAAGTACTAACACTAGTAAGTTATTTCATAGTTTACTAACACGTTGGATCATTGTTGTCCGAAAAAAAAAGAATATTATTATTATTTGCTTAGATTAAGAGTTATTATTTTAGATTCTGACGATCTTGTTTACTCACAGGCTAGAGAAGAAAACGTAAAACAAATAGTCCTCCACTCAAACATCGACGAAATAGAGTCAGTTACTGTGGTAGATGTGTCAGGCGATTCAGTTGCTCTAGACGCGGAGACGGAATTTGAAACTGAAAAACTGTACCATTTCTTGAAAGTCAATCTCGCTGAACCTTTGACAGCTAATGTCAATTATACTTTGAATATTAAGTACTGGAGTACTATGAATGATGGTCCTATGAAGAGAGGTATTTGGCGCGGGTGGTATACTGATAGCGATGGACAGGAAAGGTAAGTCCGATGTTTTGAATCTGTGTAGTTAGGATTAGCTTTTGAGAATTGATGAATTTTATTTATTACATACAGGGTGTAAACAGACCATTCACACAGCCGTCAACCAAGCATTCTGTACATCAAACTAAGTAACTTTACGCAAAAATTATTGCTGGGAATCGACTTTTTTTTTGGGGTGAAAAATTACGTTTTACGGTAGGACTCGATGGACCGCACTCAAAACATTGAGCTGATGAATGGATTGAATAGTACGGGGGTCGTGGAGGTGTGTAAAGTAAAAATATTACATTAAAAACATGTATTTAAAAAAAAAAACTTGTGAAAAATTTGGAACTTTGACCCCCAATATCTCCGTAACTAGAAGGTTCCCAGGTATGGTCTAAAACTAAAAAAAATTCTCTAAGACAGGGAGAACAAGTGCCTTTCGGATATGTTAAGGGTCTATTTACACCTTTTATACATACCGTTTTTAGTACAGTTCCATGTTCCTCTTGTTTCATTAAACTAGAATTGGTTTGAAATTGCAAAAGTGTTGTTTATTTACATCTGGAAGACGTCAACTGACAATATGGCAAAATGGTGATTCATAATTTAGCCAAAGTATTATGTTTTTAATCATTTAACTATTTTTATCGATTCTCTCCATAGCTGATTACCTTCATCGATAAAATAATCAGCACAGTAACAAGAAATATAGCAATAGCATGAGGTCCTGGGTTCGATTCCCAGATCGGGCAAAGTGTTATTGGGTTTTCCATCAGGAATTTCTCAGTAGCAGCCAAGGAGTCTGAATTTGTGCGGTTGATGGCATTAGGTTCGCCCCCTATTACATGGGGCTTAAACATAACTGGCAAAATGTGGGTGTGCTATTAGGTACACCTCTGCTAACCCTTTTGGGATTACTGGCGTGATGTAATAACAAGAAAACAAAACTTATGAACCCATTTCTCGATCTTGATACTTAAGTTTTAAAATTGTTTGCAGGATTTACGCCACCACCCATTTCCAGCCTTATAATGCTAGACAAGCGTTCCCCTGCTGGGACGAGCCTATCTTCAAGGCTGTTTTCAAGATGAGCATAAGCAGGCCTTCTACTTACACTGGCACATTCTCAAACACTAAGGTTGATGTTTTGAACGAGCCGTATGTATTATTTTGTTGTTAATGTTGATTTTGCCCTTTATGAAATAAGGCCAGTCCTTTGAATAGAGGTCGCAAGCGCTTGAGCGCATGAGGTCCTGGGTTCGATTTCCAGGTCAGGCAACGTGTGATTGTATTCGTGCCCGATTGATGGCAATAGGCTTATCTCTTATTACATAGGATTTAAACATAATAGGTGAAATGTGTACTAAAGATACATCTATGCGGATATACAACGTGTAACAGAATAAACGCAAGACCTCTCGTGTGGTGTCTCTGACCATGAAACTGAACATCTTTTGTTCTACGAGTTCTTGAAATTCGCAAAAAAAAAAAAAATACTTTCTATAGGAACGGACGCAATCAGCTGATCCACATGTATGGTAAAACTAAAAAAAAAATATGAATTTCCAAAAGTCATAGAACAAAAGTTGTTCAGTTTCATGGTCTGAGACACCACACGAGAGGTCTTGCGTTTATTCTGTTACTCGTTATATGTTATATGGTCTGATTTTATTTTATGTCAAAGCTTTTAGTACAGATAATTTTAAACAATAATGGATATTACTAATCTTGAAATGATCTTTAATTTTCTTAATCTTATGTTTCAGGTTGGAAGACAATCGCATCCGCACCGACTTTGCGGCCACACCCAAAATGTCATCGTACCTCGTAACTTTCCTCGTCAGTGAGACGTTCACAGTCCTGGCTGAAGACACGACCTTCAACCCTCCTATTAGGATCATCGGTAGATCCAACACGGTTGGCCTTGCAAACCATGCTTTGGAGCTTACAGTCAGGATGACAGAATTCTTTGACTATTACTTTGGAATCCCCTATGAGAAATTGCATCCTAATTTGATGAATGATCATGTTTCGTCTCCTGATTGGGCTTCGGCGGGTACTGAGAATTGGGGTATGGTTAGCTACAGGTTAGTAACAAAATTTTATTTTCAGCTAATGCTAATAGCATTACTCAAAGCATTACTTTATTTCCAGCTAATGCTAATAGCATTACCCAAAGCATTACTTTATTTTTAGCTAATGTTAATAGCATTACCCATTGACTAGAAGAGAATGCAATTGGCATAAAGTCCGGTACATTTTGTGTTCTTAAAGTATTAAATAAATAAATAATCGTCTTATCAAAGTGCTTATAAAAGTTCAATTAGAATTAATTAGACTTAACCGCCGCTTTGTAGACATACAATACGGTGACAAGCTTCATTTTTTTCAACTTACACTGTTTTCTCCGATTACTATAAAATAGACCTTAATTCCAATATAAACATGATTGTACCATACAGGGTGTAAGGGACAGCCCTCCACAAACTGACAGGGTGTATTCAGCTCCTTATTTTGAATCATAATCCACCGGAATTTTTCTCCGGTTTTTTTTTTTTTAATTTATTTTCAATTAAGTTACTATTCTTTCATTTCAATGTAAAATTACATTCCCTGGACGGAGCACTCCATTTATGTAAATAATATGGCTAAAATCATAAATCCAACAATGGATGTTGAAATACTCTAACGAATGACGCGTGAAATCAGCTATTCAATTCACATCATACATACACACATCACATTGCACAACCATCATCACATAGTTCACAATTCATTATTAATATCGGGAACTCAAAACCAACAGTAAACATGGTAAATATCCCGTTTCTAGTGTTAATGATAACTCCATGCATGGCAGCTGAATGCAAATAGCAAACACCAAGTCAGTTTTCTTGCCTATTCACATACCTTCTATTTTTGGTTCCTTTTTTCAGGGAGCTGTATCTGATCCTAGATGAAGCTGAGACGATCATGTCAATCGAGCACTACGCGGCAACCCTGGTGTCTCATGAGCTCGCTCACAAGTGGTTCGGCAACCTAATCACCTGCTACTGGTGGAGCAACACCTGGATCAACGAAGGCTACGCCAGCTACTTCGGTTATATTGCAACTAATGCTGTGAGTTTTGTACAGATTTGAATCTTATGGCGTTTTACACTAATACTAGGCGATATCTGACTGGAAGCTAAAATGAAAGTACGCTGTGGGATTGTAACTTTCAGCGCGAACCCGTTTCTTGAAGATACAACTGCGTACTTTTATTTAGACAGCCGTGTAAGTCGGAAAGAAGGGATTGGACGGTTATTAAGCTTTTGAAACCAAAAAAATCTATTGTGACTGATTTTTTTATGTATCTTTTAAAGATCTCTTTTGGAGATCTCCCAAATAAAAACCGCACTGAAAAATTTTCAACGGTGACAGTTAAAACTCCAACAACACAGTAATATTTGGGTATTTTTAGGTGTCTCTTACTGTTAAAGAAAATAAACATAAGTTGTAATGAAATGTTAAACATCCAAGGCTAGAAAAAAATCGATTACAAAATAAAATTATTCGCTCTCATGTAATACACCAAACACTACGAAATAAATACATAATATAAATGGAATTTAGGAAAAATAAAAATATGAATACACAAATAATAACATAATTTAATAATAATGAAAATACTTCTAATAATTTCATAATAATTACCTACATTATTCTTATGCAATGCATGAATAAATATAACTAATATATTATATCTACATGAACAAACCTAATAATGTATTATATTTATATATTCTTAATTATACACCTAATTAAATTTCTAATTTCTAATAATTCACAATAATATTATTGAATTGCTGCTTAGCCCTCTTCCTCTCTCCTATGTTGCTGTGCTCGACAGGGTCCATAATGATCTTTACCTTGTTACACCATCTATCTAATACATATGCAATGCAATAAAAACTTGAGTTTGAGTAATGAAAAGATATATAACAAAAAAAAACTTACCTACCCTTTTTGATTTCTAGATGTTCCCTCAGTACGAGTTTACTGACCACTTCAACACCCGCTACCTACAGACCTCCTTGGCTTTCGACTCCAGTGCCACCACGGTTCCTATGAACCATGAGGTCAACACCCCAGCTCAGGTCACCGGCCATTTTGGCACAATCAGCTACTCGAAAGCCGCTTCTTTCATCAGAATGACCGCGAACATCATGGGATTGGACACCTTCCAAAAGTCTTGCAAATACTTTCTTCTGGCCAAGTGAGTATGCTGAATTTGTAAATTTGAAAATTGAGTAAGTTCAAAATATGTACATACAAACATAAATTAACCCATTTTTCCAATGGGGGTAGACAAAAACTACAGAACGTCACCTGAATAGTCCTTCCGGCTCGTCTACGTTCATACACAATTCATTTCTGTGGTTTATCAATGCTAAAACTTGCTCCTGAATACTTGGAAATAATGCCAGTTTTCAATTGCACTAGGTGACAAATACCTATTTCAAAGCGATCTGTAGAATTTCCAACGCTCGACTCAGCGTTGAAAGTTGAAATTGCAACAGTGCAATAATATTAAGGCATTAATTTAGCCGCAGAGCAGATTAGCAGATTTAGCGCATCCTGCCCTGATGATGTACCTGATCTTAATAAGTTATTTATTAACAAGGGTTTACCAACAGCTTCTGTAGATATACAAGATATCTTAAGAACCGATAACAATCAGTCTACTTTTGTAAATTGGTTTTACACAGCCATGTTAACCAACATTCTCAAATACCAGTGATAACATAAGAATTAAAACGAGTTGCATTAGGGGTGGGACAAACAGAAAAGACGTAAGTCGAGGACGTATCGCAGACGCGGCGCCCCTTAAATAAATTTTCATACAAAATGTATAGAAGCGTCGAGACACAAAAAAACAGAAAAGCCAAGGCGCGGACGAGACGCGGAAATGAAAAACTCGTCCTCATCTTACGTCATTTCTGATTGTCCCGCCCCTTAGGAGTTAAATGGCAATTAACTGTACAAACACAAGACATTTTTTTTTAGCCTATTCTGTCCCACTGCTGGGCAAAGGCCTCCTCCGTTCCATTCCAAATCTCTCGGTGTTTTGCCTTCTCTGGCCAATCAGTCAGAAACGCGTCCAAATCGTCACGCCAGCGTTTCTTGGACCTGTGTAGGTGACGACAACCGTCTTCAGGTACCCACTGTGTGACGATGATGGCCCATCCTGGAAATGTGACCCGCCCAGTCCCATTTAAACCTCGCAGACTTATCGCCAACGTCGCAGACTTATCGCAAACAGCATTATTACTAATTCTAATTTGTTTTGCAGTCGCTTCCTGCCTACTGATCAACATGATCTTTTCAAAGCCATGACCCAAGCCATTGAAGAAGACCAAAGTTTGACTGCCTACGAAAACTTCAATTTTGGGGAATACTACAAAGTTTGGGTCAACAATCCAGGATATCCTATTCTCATTGTAGAAATTAATCATGATGCTGGGGAAATAGCACTTAAACAGGTTTGTTCTGAGCTGCATAGGGCTTTGACAATTTTTTTCCAGATAATGGACACAAGACGGACAGACAGAGACTTTTTGTTGTACAACGGAACAGTTACAAATTAGAAGTACAAATATTTAAAAAAAAAAAAAAAAATTTTTTTTTGATTAATGCCATCTAATTAGACATGTCATTATATAAATAGCAGTGTTTACTAGATAAACAAAAGATGAGCAACCTTTGGTACCCTTTATTGCAGTTAACAACGCCGAAGGTTGATACCCCCCAACCAGTGGCGTAGCTAGCATGGGTGGCACCCGGTGCGGATATTGTAGGTTTCACATTTAAAATAAAAGTAATAAATCAAGGTAACACTCAAGATTGAAAAGGAACGGTACATCTAATGTCACCTGCACCTTCCTACATCGAAAGGACTATAGTGGCGTTTATGCGATCTGCCAAAGTTTTAAGAAATTTTATAGGTGGCACTACTAATATTCACGGTCGGGTGTCACCCCTAGGTGGGTGACGCCCGGTGCGGGTCGTCCCCGCCGTCCCCGCCGCCCCCGCCGCCCCCGCCGCCCACGCCGCCCCCGCCGCCCCCGCCGCCCCCACCGCCCCCGCCGTCCCCGCCGTCCCCGCCGCCCCCGCCGCCCCCCCCCTAGCTACGCCACTGCCCCCAACAGCAAGCTCAATACATACATCAAGCTACTACAATCTGTCAAATTTCTTTAAAGTTGAAAATCTAGGAGATCTAATTAGGTTCAAGGTTAATTGGGAAAATTTTACAGTTTCGGGTAACTTGATGTGCTGGCGTCTGTACACACCACGGCCAATCAAGCTATACAAAATCAATTTATGGGTAACTCTCATTGTACAGGAAATCTATACAAAGCGAGGTCAAGTTATACTGGAAATGTACAGCTTCATGTGCCACCGTGTGTACATATCTTAAATATGACATCAACTTTCCATCAAACTAGTGTCTTCAAATTTTAGGAACGTTTCTACCTGAACCCGAACAACAAACCCGATGGAGAGGTATACCCCATACCCATCAGTTATTACACGAAGAGTACCCCTAACTTTGACAATTTGAAACCTCGTACCATGATGACTGGAGCAAGTATGACTATATCTAAGGATGCCGGTGAAGAGTGGGTGATTTTCAATACCCAGCAACAAGGTATGTGGCTCATATGTATTTGGTAATAGAGGAGGAGTACCAACTCGTCTTGAAGAAAATAAAAATTGGTAGCAGTTCTGGTGGATTGCCATCAATTTTTATTGTCTTCAACTCATTCTCGTTGGAAAGAAACGGAGCTAGACGTCTTGCCATAGCGCCATCTCTTTCTCACACTGAAGTGACATTACAGTTATACTGCTTTGTGAGTTAGTGGTACGATCCCATTAGTACCGAGGGCTGGTTGGAGGTGACGAGGTAAAGAGCTCCTGAAAGGAATTGGTTGAGGCCTTTGCCCAGCAGTGGGAATGTATTGGCTAAACAAAATTAAAAATTAGTACCTACTTAAAACTTTTTGCTTAAGAACTTTCCCGAGGAAGCTCTACGATGGTACGTATTTCCGCCGCCAGAAGATGTGGTTATTTCGGTATTTGGACATGAGAAATTTCAGCTTTGTGGACGGCAACATACATAATTATATCTGCGATACCTCTAGTAGCTATTGACAAATATTTTTTTCAACATTTTCAACCTCAAGGCCAGCTATGTATTGTCGTACGAAGCAATATTCAAAATATTGTTTTGGCCTACGTTCAGTGTCGCTTTCAAAACTATACACAATTTCGTTAATAAATCTTAAATGTTTGAAACTGGCTTTCAGGTTATTTTTACGTTTCTTCAATTATTTTCTTTGTGATACATTGAGATGACCACAAATAATAGAACATAAGATAACTACCATCACGCCTGTAATCCCCGAAGGGCTAGGCAGAGGTGTGCCTAATAGTACGGGTACATGTCGCTGGTTACGTTCAAAATCAAATCCAAAAACCGTGACTACTACTGAGAAATTCTTGGTGGAAAAAAATAATAGAAATAAATGAATCATTCTAATGCCCTTATTAGAATTTTATTTGGGGTTGCACTCTAATCCTTAAGTCTTCCTATTAGTCGTCAACTCAAAATTTTCCTCTTTTTTACTCATTTCATATTTCACACAATCCATGTATAAAGTCCTTGGTCTTCCTCTTCTCTTATAGCCATTCTTATTCTTTATCGTGTGGTTAGTGCCTAACCTGGTGTCAGAGTTTTTAGGCCGCCCATGAGCCTCTGACTTGGCTTTACATGCCGTCGAGAAGTATCTCTCAGGCATGCTGGCTTCCTCACGATGTTGTCCTTCACCGAAGCAAGTGATAATTAATTATAGTTATAGCCATTAAAGAATGATAGTTAATTAGAGAATTTTGAATTAATTTCAGGCCACTACAGGGTAGATTACGATCACAAAACTTGGACGTTGATTATGAAAACTCTGCATAATGAACCAGAAAAAATTCACCACTTGAACAGAGCACAGGTAAGGCTGATAGCAGACGCTTTATTTTTTGTTCATTCTGCATCTCAACTTTAAGTGAAACGTCTGAAAACAAAATGAATGAAAAGTGGAAAATAAATGAATTACTAAACCGACCTGCGCAGATAAACATTAAATGCTTTTCGCTCTGACTAACTGAAAAGATATCTTATGATGGGGTTATTTGCTGAACGCTTTGCCACGAGTGAGTGCATGTATTAAATACGATCAATCGGCGACAAGACTGGCTAAATAATGACAGCCGCTCGGATTGTTCTGGTTAAGCCGTGCTTGCCTAGGTTGGTCGGGGGAAGGGTGGGCATGACTCCACCACTCGGTATGTAGTACCCACTACATATCGAGTTTCCTCCGTGCCTCAGATACCACGTTAAGCTGTTGGTCCCGGCTGTTAATTATAAATCTTTGACAGTCGTCACAGCTAGTCAGTGGCCCGAAAGTCTGACAACCAGTTTTACCAAGGGGTATCGTATTACCCAGTACTAACAGGGCTGTGAAGGTCAGATAGGCAGTCGCTTCATGTAAACTAGTGGTATTCGGTTGCATCCGGTTAGACTCGAAGCCGCCTCCAACATAGTTGGGAAGAAGCTGGGCAGATGATGAATCGGCGACAAGACTGGACCAGACAAAAAACATAGTGCCATCTCGCGGCAAAGTTTTCAGCATGAAGCTGCAGGAACATAACAGACACTTATCGGAGCACTAGGGACAAAGGGCTTGGAAGATTTTTGTATGCAGCCTGGCCGGCCTAACTTCCGCCATTTTATTTTTTTTTTCAAAATTGCGGCTACGCATAGCATCTACATTAATCGATAGTCGGTATCTGACAAACAAGTTTTGTTTGAGGCAAAATGTTCTAAAGTGTCACGTTTCCGAGATATGAGCTATCAAAGTTACAGTCCATTCACTGATGGCATCTTCAAAACAACTTTGGTTGTATGCGTGGCTGATCAAATCTAAGTTGTGCTGAAGATGCCATCAGTGAATGGATTTTAACATAGATGGCTCGGAAACGTGACACTTTACAACATTTTGTCTCATACAAAACTGGTTTGTATTGATACCAGCTATCGATTTATGGATGGCCGCAACTTTGAAAAAAAAGAAATGGCGGAAGTTAGGCCGGCCATAAAATTCAAACCACTTTATTCGTTTTCATCCTTCCTTTACCCTTGCTAAAATGAAGTAAGACTGGTTTTTTGCAAAACCAGCCCAATTTTATAATGTTTCGATTGCTATTTCAGATAGTAGACGACGTGTTTGCTCTGATGAGGTCTGGAAGAATGGAATTCGCCTTCGGTTTCGACATCTTAAGATTTTTGGACAAAGAAACCAACTTCCATGTGTGGGACCCCGCTATCAGTGGTTTCACTTGGTTCAGAAACAGGTTGAGGCATTTACCTGAGCACGAAGAGTTTGATGTAAGTGACATTTTATTTTGATAGACACGTTTTGCCTGTGGGCTTAGCACGAACGCGCGGAGTAAAACTACTATGTTCGAATGAATTTAAAATTAAAGACCTGGGGGGTTACTATGACATCTAAAAGCAGGAGTAATTCCAGTGTGGGAAAGAGACAGAGCTATACAGGTCGTCTAGCGCCATCTCTGGGGATACTATGACGTCTTAAAGCAGGTATGATTTAAAAATTCATTGACGGAGTAAAAACACATGTCTAAGAGCCAAGCAACATTTTACATTTAAACTTATTAATTGGTAACATTCTCAGGGCTGGTGGTACTTTGTTATAAATTTTAATTGTCATACAACTGGCATTTCTACTGTATAATTGCAATCTCATCGAGACTTGTTCATTTAATAGAAATAAATGAGGGTATTTTTTTACAAATAGACAAACTTCTAAAATATACAGACATCATCATCATCATCATCATTTCAGCCGAAAGACGTCCACTGCTGGACATAGGCCTCCCCCAAGTGTCGCCACATTGACCGGTCCCGTGCGTCTTGCAATGGTCAAAATATTCTGCTCCACTCATGGCTCTGATACATTTTTTTGCACTATGAATGCTCTTTCCACATCCACCGAATTACCCCATATCACTAGACCGTAACGCAATACTGAAGAAACATACCCGTGATAGGCATTTAAGGACTGTTTTTTTACTGGACACTAGTCTTAACTTGCGAAGAGCATATACAAACTTATCAAGCTTACTGCATACTCTTTCTACATGTTCCTTCCAGTTTAATTTATTGTCAATTACTACACCTAAGAATAAAGCTGATGGGCCTGGTTGCAGAATTGCATTATTATGTTTAATTGCTGTCGGTATTACTGACAAGTTACATGTTTGAAATTGAACTATTTTGGTTTTGTCAATATTAACATGAAGATTATTGCCCCTCAGCCATTTTATCACGTTAATTAATTCATTATCTGTGTTGACTATATACGAGAGAGTACCTGCTTATTGGACTTATATTATACAGGGTGGCAGGAACACCGACGCACTGACGGTTACCACGTATACAGCCAGTACATCACCCCTCCACTACGATAATTAAAAAAAAACAGCTGTTCCATACATTTTTACCGTGTGGTATTGCACTTTTGTAGGAAACAGCTGATTTTTTTTTCGGGCGTCGGTATCCCTTCCACACGGTATACATATATAATTTTTTTTTTTTTACTTTTCACCATTACTTCTCGTATTCCAGGAAATCATCCTAGGTCTGATGGAACATGCCATCACCAGCCTAGGTTTCCAGCCTACTGCGAGTGAGACCCCCACTACAACTATGGCCAGGCAGTCCATCTTGCACTTTGCGTGCACTCTTGGCCATAAACAGTGTAACCAGGACTCCTGGGACCGTTGGGTTGCACTGAAAGATAATCAAGTTCCGTGAGTGTTCTAATCAAATCATGTACCTTACACTTCTACCATATTATCTGTGCAGGCGGGAAAATACAGAACTAACATAAATGTACCAAGTTTGACACATCGATGCAAATTTTCTTGACAAGCAACGCCACCTTGAAATGCACACTTAAAGTGGTCAGACTATACGTGACATTGATCTTTTTTGACGTTGTCATATTCTTCGTTGACCATTCACATGTTGTCGTCGCCATTTGCATCTACAAGGTGTTTTTTTAATGGTAGGCAATACTTTAGGGGCATGTAGTACTATAAACAACTTTTACTATGGGACCGACCATGAAATCGCGAAAAAAATATCAGCTGCTCCACACATATTGGTCGCGTAACTCGAAAAAATGTAGGCAACCGCAGATTTTTTAAATCATATTTCACAGTTAGCCCCATAGTAAGAGTTGTTCATATTTATGAGTACTTCACTCCCTTAAAGCATTGCCCACGTTTAACCAAACACCCTGTAAAAACATGACCAGAGTGCGTAGATTTTGGCCTAAACTTTTCGCCAGGGTATCCCACGAAATTCCTTAGGTTTGCAGGCCAATTTTATTTCGCATTTCGCGTTTAATTTCGCGGGCTATCCTGACGCTTTCACCTGAAGTACATCATCGTTAAAGCTTATAATTATTTTCCTCTGTCTAGTCGACCGTACCAAGGTTTTTTTTATAAGTTTCCAATGTTTCATAAAGGTGCGGTCAAACCTAACGGACTGGAGAGCAGACCGGACTTTGGACAGCGGACTTTGACAGATAATGTAAGACCTTAAATATCTGCCACAGTCCGGTGTCCTGAGCCACTCCGCTGTCCGGTCCACTTGATAAGTCTGACTGGATTTTTTTATGATGATAAAAAATCCGGCCAAGTGCGAGTCAGGCTCGAGCACCGAGGGTTCCGTACAAAGTTATCGATCTTTTTTTATTAAACTACATATTTACAGTTTTATTTTTTTTCTTCTTTTAAATGTGCTGATAGACATTGCTTCTTGACAAATTTCATGATTCTAGGTCAACGGGAAGCACCCTGCAGGTGGTGATTCCCTTGTGAAATACTTAGCCTCAAAATGTTCGACATAAACGGTCATAATTATCTTTTGATCGCGTTGAATTGGAAATTTTTCACACCTGAAAGAGACCGTAGACCGTATATGATATAACTTTCAACTTGATAGTTCTACGCGTACCTGAGAAAAAGCGTCTTGACAGACAGACAGGCGAACGAACAACAAAGTGATCCTATAAGTGTTCGTCGAGGTACGGAACCCTAAAAATCGTCAGCTAACCTAGTGACTTCAAAAATTCTTATTATTACAGGATCAATGCCCGTGTACGTCGCAACGTGTATGTAACTGCTATGAGGGAAGGAGATGTATTCGACTTTGACTTCTTACTCAAACGATTCAAAGAGTCGAACTACGCCAATGACCAGCTAGAAATGTTACGAGGATTGGGCGCTGCGAAGGATCCTGCTTTGTTGACCAGGTAACATTTATATATTTATTTATTTAAGAACTATGGAAGACTTACAGCTAAACAAAACAAAAAAATATAGTAAGTGAAACGGACAGCCTTTACTTATAAAAAACAGACTAGCAAAGAAGATGTGAACAACACAGCAACGCTCACAAAAAAAAAAAGTGAAAAAAAAAGAAAAAAAAAGGTGATAAATGATCCAACTGATGATTGGAATAAATTGAATTACTAAAAACAAAACCGTACAGTATCAAAGCTTAAACTAGGAACACATCTAATACAGGCACTAGTAGTTACGTCTACTGAGGTTTCCTTTTGAACATATCTCATCATCATCTGCGTAGCCTTTTTCCAATTATGTTGGGGTCGGCTTCCAGTCTAACCGGATGCAGCTGAATACCAATATTTTACATGCAGCGACTGCCTATCTGACCTCCACAACCCGGTTAGTACTGGGTAATACGATACCCCTTGGTAAAACTGGTTGTCAGACTTTCGGGCCACTGATTTCTCAATTGACAGCTGGGACCAACGGCTTTTTGAGGCACGGAGAAAACTCGGTATGTAATGGGTGGTTACCCATCCACAAACCAACCTAGGCAAGCACGGCTTAAACTGAAGATCGTCCCGAGTGGCTGTAATTATTTAGTCACAAGCTCCTCCTCGTATGATGATGATTAATTCTTATTGGTTAACTTTAAAAATGGTCATCTGTTCGGTACTGTCAGCCTGCATTATCCCTAGGTAAACTAACCAGATGTAGCTTGATGCTTTTTTTTTTCGGATGGGAAATCATCAAATGACCCCCCCCCCCCACTCTGGGCGGAGTGGAAGGGAGTGTCAGACTTGTACTGACTAAAACCCATCCATGTTCCTTCTTTGCCCTTTGTGTTCCAGGGCCACGGTATCTCTTTCGAACAGTCCCACAGCCCTGGCAGACCAGATGTAGCTGACTACCATTTTTCCAAGGAGCAACTACCTACCAATTGACATTGTGTTCTGTTCTGTTCCAGATACTTAGAGCTGACTCTAACAAAAGAAGTTAGGTCGCACGACAAGCTCAACTCTTTCAACTATGCTCTGCTCGGTAACAAGGAGAACGTTAAAACCGTCGTGGAGTTTGTTAAAAACAACATCGTAGCAATCAGAAGAGAGTAAGTAATACTAAAATGAAAAGGAGAATTTCTGGATTTTTTACATTAGTGTCCAGTGTTCCCCCCTGAGGGGGATTCTCTCTGGGGGGGATTATGGAATAAGCCTGAATAAGATTCCAGTTTTAATAACATAAGGGGGGAATTCCAGTTTTTTTTTTTTTACAATCCAGTTTTCCTCCTATGGGGCATTTTCAGGGGGGATCTGTGGAATAAGTATTTCTACCGAGTCCAGTTTTCCCCCCTAAGGGGGATGATCAGAGGGGAATACTAGACTTTTTTTAGATTTCACTTTTCCCCCCTAAGGGGGCTTTCAGGGGGGATTTGTGGAATAAGCTCATTAAACTACCTTTATAAAAATTGCGAGCCTGCTAAATAAAAATGTGCTCTAAGCCGAGCTTTGAAAACTCGACAGCGCAGTTATTGAAAACGGGTAATGCTGTAGCATGTTTGCTTAGGCCTTGAAAATTCTTTAAATCTGAATACTGGTTGGTGTTTAAAGTAGTTCTGGTGATTAATAGGTTTTCCCTATAAAATATTATACTTTCTTGGGTCTATATTTGTACGTACACGATTAAAGACAAAAGATTTGGGGTGAAAAATCACGTTTTACGGTAAAACTCATTGTAATGCACTCAAAACACTGTGCTGATGGATGCTTTGAATAGTAAACAGGTCATGGAGGTAATTAAAGTAAATTTAAAACCTTAAAACCTAGTATTTAAAAAAAAACTTATGAAATAATTGGAACTTTGGCCTCAAATATCTCCGAAACTAGAGGGTTCCCAGGTATGGTCCAGAACACAAAAATGATCACAATGACGGGGAGTCCAAGCGCCTTTCGGCTTCGTTAAGGGTCTTTTTACACCCTTTACTCGTTAGGAGGAGGTACGAGTACATGATGAGTCCACTTCTGCTCACTTAGGTTTCAGGCTTGAAATTTTGATTGGTATTGATTCCCAAGTTAAATTTTATTATTATTCCTAATCCAGGTACGTTGAAGACGCTCCTCCCCGACCGGTGCACAGCGCACTGTCTAACATAGCTTCGTACTTGGATGAGCCAGGATTGGTTGAAGTAAGTACAAGCATGAGTATATCAGTCGAGTGTCCACTGCTGGAACAAAGGCCACCTCTATCTCCCTGTAAGGAATCGACCACACGGGCCTAGTGCGTGTTGGTAGAAGTAATGTATGTCTTCGGAGTTTGGTTCTAGGACATGCTGGAGTTAGGATGTGGGTCTGGTTGATGACCATAGGCTCGCCTCTTAGTACATGAGACTTTAACTAGAAAAGCGTTCGTGGGAGGAACCCAGCAGTGAAACAGTACAGGCTAAATGAAAAAAAACATGTAAAATGTGGGTCAAAATTACATAGGTCCACCTCGTCTTTATCCTTCGGTGATTACAGGCGCAATAGTCTAATGTGACGTTATGTTTTTGTTTGTGTGCTTACGAAGAAGTGATCTTTCTGAGATGCTTGATAACAATGATAACGAACTAGTATTTCTTCTGGTAGCAATGCAAAAATGTAAAGATCATGTTATTTTTAATTATTGTTACTTATTGCAAAGCATCATGACTATAAGAATAACAGTTTCATGTTTGCTTTGATGTAATCTCTTAAAAACGTAGACAAGCAAATAAATTTTATTAATCAAATAACTACCTAAACATTTTTATAGGCTACTGATTATTAAATTTAAAGATTAGGCAATCTAACTTATGATAAGATTCTTAACAGATAAAATATCATGATCTATAGCTGGTATTCAATAGATAACACGATAATTTTATGACACGTTAAGTCCAATAGTACCTACTTTTATGATCTCATTATTATGATTCCGGTTTAGAATCGCTATCGAGAAAGGCAATCAGGATATTACCACAGATTAATAATATTACTAATTTATCATGGATCCTTAAGCTTATGAGTTTGACTCAATATTATTATTGTTGGTTTCTACCACTTCGTATTTCTCTAAGCAGCGTGCCTGAAAAAAGCTTTTCAGTAAGTTAGCAATACAAAACATATCATCACGCCTGCAATCCCCGAAGGGTTAGGCAGAGGTGTACCTAATAGTACACCCACTGTTAGCCAGTTATATCTAAGTCCCATGTAATAAGGGGCAAACCTATTATAATTATCAAACAATAATGTTCCCAGTATGGTGCTCCCTCGCCGCGAGCATTCGCCTGTAATGTAACAGTCCAAGATTCGATTTTGTATGGAAACAAGTGAATCTGAACTGTTACATTACAGGCGAATGCTCCCGGTAAGGGAGCACCTTTACACATAGACAAAGATTTGGAACATAGACTTCCTCTCAGTGAGAGAAAGTGGGCTGTAATCTTTTTGCCTCAGAATTTTTGGTGCTAGGACAAGCTGGATTCCTCACGATGTTTTGTCTGATAAAATAATTTACACAAAGAAACTCGGACTGAATCCCAAAAGCCCAAACTCAACGTGCGCCAAAGGGCAGTAGGTAAGTTAGTTAGGTTAGAGGGAGCGGAGCGTATTCGGTATTAAGCTCAGCGACCAAATATGAAAAATTACAAGTAAGGCCTAGAAAACGCTGGCGTGATGGCCTAGAGGCTTTTGAGGAAGACTGGCCGGAGATTGCCACGCACAGGAAAATGTGGAAAGAAGAAAAAATAGAGGAGACCTTTGTTCAGCAGGGAGATAATAAAGGTTAAAAAAAGTGATTGTTTGGGTGTCCAACCACATCTTTCAACCCGGGAGCCACCACTACTCACTCTTCGACTTATTACAATTTAATATACGAGGAGGGAAAACGTGATATTTTTATGTTGTTTTACCAAAACTAACTGCCTGTTACTTCTTCCTTGCAGTACGAGGATTGGCTTCGCACATCACAGCCAGACATACCACAGTTCTCATCTGTCGTCAATGCTATCGCTTCGGCCCGCAGCAACATAGCTTGGGGCACGGAAAATTCCGATCGCCTCATTCGGGCAGCCAGGGGAAGCGCGACTTTCGCAACCACTTCGGTTCCTGTTCTAATGCTCTTGTCTGTCGTCTTACGGACCATTTGATTGTTTTAGATTTAAGCTATGTTGTTAATGTACATAATTATTATTGAAATTAAAAATAAACCATGTTTTTTTATCATACTTTTGTTTTATTTTTAAATTTATTATTGGTCTGGTCAACGACTAGTCTTACTTACGGATATTAGATTATTCAGTAACTGGGAAAACTGGGTGGTGGCAGTGATTGGCAGTCGGTCTATGTAAAATACTGGTATTCAGCAACATCAAGCCGAGCCCCACATAGTGTAATTTTGCTTATGTTGAGTCTCTACATGAGATTTCATGGGACCACCGTGGAATGAACAGTTAGTGTATCAGTAAGCTGGGTGCCGATGCCGGTACGGTTGGTCCATAAATTCAAGGTCGCTCAGTGACCTATGGTGCGGGCTATGCTTGGAGTATCTCTGAGGGAACGCATCCGAAACGAGGTGATAGAACTCACAGAATAAGTAAGCTGAAGTGGCACTGGGCCGGCCATATTAACCGTAGAACCGATGACCGTTGGTGTAGAAGTGTTCTTGAGTGTTCCTCGAAGCGTAAGGAACACGCTGAGGCTCGGTGGAGAGATAATCTTCGCAGGGTGGCCGGTAGCAACTGGATGAAAGTTGCCGAGAATCGAGTTAATTGGCGTGCTATTGAAGAGGCCTATGTACAGCAGTGGACTGTTGCAGGCTGATGATGATGATGCTTGGTAACAAACTAAACTTAGTCGTAAACGAACCCTGAAGTGGACCGCGTATAGGACAACGGAGAGTGGTGAGCCCATCAGTTAGATTGACTGACGATCTACAATGTGGCTACACACTATGTGGTAGCATAGACTTGCTGCGGAAGGTCGAGGACAGGATATTATGGTGTCATAACACCCTGTCCTTCGCTGTGTAGCTTGTAGCTTCCGAGAGGCCTGTCATCGTCTGCCTAGCTCTTTTCCATCTGGGTTGGGGTCGGCTTCCAGTCTAACCAAATGCAGCTGAATACCAGTATTTTAAAAGGAGCGACTGCCTATCGGGCTATGCTCGGAGTTTCCTTGCGTGATCAAATCAGAAATGTGGACATCCGCAAGAGAACCAAGGTTACCGACGTAGCCCGATGAATAGCCAAACTTAAGTGGGCAGGGCACATTGCTCGCAGAACGGATGGCCGATTGGGCCGAAAAGTTCTGGAGTGGCGACCGCAAACCGGAAGACGTTGCGTTGGAAGGCCTCCCACTAGGTGGACCGATGACCTGGTGAAGGTTGCAGGGATCCGCTGGATGTGAGTCGCACGGGACCGGTCAATGTGGCGACACTTGGGGGAGGCCTATGTCCAGCAGTGGACGTCTTTTGGCTGAAATGATGATGATGATGATGACTGCCTATCTGGCCTTCACAACTCAGTGCTGGGTAATACGATACCCCTTGGTAAGACTTAGGGTGCGTCCACACCTGGCGAATGTGCCGCAAATGTGCAGCTCACGAGCCGTTTGAGATCTGCGCGCGTGCATTTTATGTTCGTACGCAGCCCCTGCGCCGTCCGCGCGCCGCTCGCGCGCGTTCTACGCGCCGTACTCGAGCTGCGCAGGAGGTGCGCGCGTGCCGGCCGCGATGCACCTCACAAATTCAAGCAAATTCACAACTGAGGCTCAAGTTCACGTGTATGTGCGCACGAGCAGCGCGCGCGCTGCACGCGCGCCCCACTCGAGCCTTGCTAGGGTTGCACTAGAGCGGCGCACCAAATATAGGCTGTTACCGCACGCGCGCAGCTAACGGTTCGCGAGCTGCACATTCGCGGCACATTCGCCAGATGTGGACGCACCCTAAGGTTGTCAGACTTTCGGGCCATTGACTACTTAACGACTGTTGAAGATCTACAATTGACCGCGTTCACGCGGTAGTACATCTGCAACAGATACGAAGTTTACGCGTTGCCATCTTGGGAGCGAATTATACAGAACCGGCGTAAGGTGAAGGCGCGGTGCAGGCGCCGCGCAGGCATGATGCCGCTTTACGCGTCGTGAATTACACACAAGCGGTGCGGCGCAGGCACGTCTTTTTTCGTTTCGTTATAATTTCCACGCCTGCGCTGCGCCTGCGCCGCGCCTTCTCCTTACGCCGTTTCTGTATAATTCACGCTTAAGGGTGAGATTTATGCAGCGAACTTAGACTTAGGTGAACCTTAGTTGAGTGGCGCTGTATCCAAAAATAAACCTTTTAAGTTTAAAGTAAATGTGCATATTCCTTTAAGCGACCGTCATCAAGCGTATCATATGAATAAGAACATCATTTTTTTGCAAATAAAATTAATTTTCGGATGAAGAGTTAAGCTTGAGACAGTTCAAAGTTCGCTCTATAGATTTGCCTATTAATGATTAAGCTGATATTATAACTCATGTACCTTTAACTTCATCAGCACTCCGAACCCTTAAACCTGAACACTGCAACTCAGCATGGCAACAAAATGAACGGCACGGTTGGCGCAATGGCTGAGCGATTGACTGCTGCGCTACGTCGCCGCGTCGCGACTTTGATTCCCATACGGAACAAAATATATTTGTATTGGGTACAGTTAGTTGTTCTGGGACTGGCTGTTTGTTTATGTGAGCTTCAATGTTTAACTCTCCCACGATACAAGAGTAATACCGAGTTTAGGCACAAAGTTAAAAAAAAATAGCTTTTACGATAGCTTCCCAGAACAAGAGGTTTAAGAAAACGTGTCAGTCGATTTCCTCAAAAGACAGTGCGTCAGATGAAAGATGCGAAATGTGGAGGAACAGACACCCCTCCTCACTTCATCAATCCAGCAGAACATCGTCCTCCTGGACAGGAACTGCAGTTGCCAATCTGGAGATCTCTTAACCGTTTGCGGGTCCAGGTTGGCCGCTGTAGAAATAATCTGTCCAAATGGGGTATCATTGACCCGTCCCAAATACAATGTCTGTGTGGAGAACCTCTGCAGGATTTGCCCAACCTCCTTTCTTGCCCATCTTACACAACCACCTGCACCTTAAAGGATTTAAACTAAGCCATCGACAGAGCTGCGCAGGTGGCAATATACTGGTAGGGTATTATTTGAGTCTATCTACACGCAAAGAAATGAATGATGTACCCAAGAGTTTGTAAAAATATTCTGATTTAAAAGACTGTCCATGGAGTTTCTAGCCCGTTCTTCTCCATAGAGATCTACGTTAGGGAATGGGCAACTACAGTACTTACACAGTTTTTATGCTTTGTGACTGGGACTGTAGCTCTTGTTTTCTTTGTTTCGACAATTCAAAAGTGCCTGTAACTGGCCTATTTGAAATAAATGCTTTGATTTTGATTTTTGAAAGAAGAAGAAGTCTATTAGCAAAAACGATGATGGGAAAGTCTTGAATGATGGACTGGCGAAAGTTTCTGAAAAGCTTTTGTCAATTTGTGAAATGTCGTTATAGAAATACTTAACGTTTTGAAAAGAAAGAATGGATTCGGGTACCTTGCGCCAACCGCTATTCGTAGGGATCGACTGTATGAGTGTAGTGGCAGCACGGTTAGCGCAGTGGCTGAGCATTTGGCTGCTGCGCTGTGTGTCACGGATTCGATTCCCGCATGGAACAAATATTTGTATGGCCTACAGGTAGTTCCGGGTCTTGCTGTATGTGATTTTAAATGTTTGTAAACGCACCCACGATACAGGAGACATTTCTAGTGTGGCGCAACGTTTTTTTAAAAAAAAGAGTGATTCCGTGCCAGTTTTCTGGACACCAAGGGTCAAGAATCATTTCACCAGTCTCCTGCCCTTATCCCAATTGATTTGAGGTCGGCGCAGCATGTCTTCTTCTTCCATATTTCTCTTCTTATCAGACACCTTTTTTCTTGCCATATCATCCTTTACACAGTCCATCCATCGTTTCTTTGGTATATTCCTCTACTCTTATACTCATCCACATTCATACTCAAAACTTTCCTCACAACATTTTCCTCATTCCTCCGCATCACATGCCCATACCAAGCCCACCAATTACCACACCACTTTCAGACTTCTTCTTAGGAACTCATTTCTTATTTTATCCTTTCGTGTAACACCACACCTCCTTACTTTCTCATCTCATCCATACGCAAATGCCGTTCATTCATCCCTTTTATGGATCTAGAATCATTTATTCGCATAAAAATCATAAAATACGTATGTTTTTGACTGTTGGACAAGCACTTTAAAAAAGCTAATCTGCTCCACCATCATAATTTAGGGTTGGGTTAACTTGCCGAATTTTGATTTGTTATCGTACTTGCAAATCTAAAAACGTAAACAAAATAAAAGTCCCGTGTTATGGCTTGCGTCACCAACAGATACTACCCTAGTGAGCAACAATTAAGATTAGATCGTCATTAGTTCATCAACAAAAAAGTACTAGGAAAACAAAAACATTTCGAAATTTCCTAGTCTAGGATATAGTACTTTCGAAATGTTTTTGTTTTAGCTTTACTATAACATTACAACTTCAAACTGAGCCCTCACATCGCATGATCCTTGATTTGATCTATTATGCTCTTCGATTAAATTAAAAAACATCACGCCTGTATTTCCCCGTAAGATTAGCAGAAGTACACCATAGTTCACCATTTCGCTAGTTATATTTAAGTTACATGTATGTACCAGGGGGCGACCCTATTGCCATCAACCAGGCACATATTTAGACTCCGTAGGTCTGAGAAATTCCTGATGGAAAAATACAATAACACTTTGCCCGACCCGGGAGCCAAACCCAGAACCTCTTGCTCAGCAGTCCCGCCAAAAAGACACCATTACCACCACGTTACATCACCTAATAGTATAGGAAACTAGCATTTGCCGCGGCTTCGCTTGCGTTTATTTTGAATTTGACAATCAATTCGGGTTGTAATAATATAATTCAATCATGATTCGAAAGACACGTGGCGCCATCTATTAACATAAGAACGATATTGTTGTTTTCCTCGGGAACGCTGTTTTTTTTTCGGGATAAAAGGTAGGTAACGTAAGGTATGACCGTTTCTGTACACCTGACAACGTATATAAAAGCACAATTTCCGAATGATCGGTTCAGTGGTTTAGGCGTGAAAAGGTAACAAAAAAACAAACAAACTTACTTTCGAATTTTTAATATTAGTGAGATTAAAAGTACGTATTAAAAGGACCTACCACGTTTTCTGTAACATGGGTATTCTTCTTCTTTCTCCTGGTTAACATCCCAATTTATTTAGGATCAGCCCTCTTAGTACCTACTTCTGCGTCATACCGTATGATTTTGGGTTGTCTCTTTTGTTGTGTTGCTCACTATCATGTCATTGTATAATGTTCATAGCCAGATTTGTTGGCCCACGGCTTCATTTCCCGTCTTGTATATGTCGGATATGTCAGGATTTATTCCGTTAGGCTTGTATATTATGTGGGCAGACGATGGGTTTCGTGCTATGAAAACACACTGGGTGCGATACACTGTTTCTAGCGAATTACTTGAGATTATAACTTAACACAACACGGGGCACAATGAATCCGGTACAGTTCCAAGACGTCTCAACTCCGCCGCCATCAGACATTGAATGTCTCCCTCGCCTCGAATTGAACACCAGGGCTCTGTAGGAGGCCGTTGTGGTGTGGGTAGACTTGTGAGTAGGTCGCGTGACGTCACCACTAGCGCACTTGCGATTCATTTTATGTCCGTACCAATGACCGGAGCCGACATATATTTATGGCTCTTTTAGTCATATGGTCATCATTTCGCCGCATCACATGTCGTACCAGCGTTTTTCTCTAAGTTTCTCATGTATGTAAAGATACCACGGATATATTCGTTTCTTTTTTAACAATTTTCAAAACTCCATCACATAAACGTAGTATCTTCATCTCAGTGGTATGAATTTTCTGTTCATCAGTCTTCCACATCGGCCCGCATTCAGATTCTCAGATCAGTCTTCGCTAATATGAGTACCTACTGTGTGAGATGTTTATATTATGAATTTTACGTGCTTAGGAGTAGGAGGCCTTAAAGACCGTACACATTAATTTATTAATTTTGTTAGTGATTTTCTAAAAGACCATTAGGGACCGGTTTTTAGTTGTTCAGCTATAGCTTTAATTAATAATTTATCGATTTTTGAATTATTATCGTTTATCGAACGTTGCGACTGATATTGGTTCAGTAATCCTGATAAACTTTACAATAAAAATAATATGATTATGTCTACCCAAAGTTGCTGACTTGGAATACATTGTGCGTGGTGAAACTGTCCAGCAGGTACGTTTTGACTTGAATTCTTTGAAAATTATTGTGATGCCATACAAAATGAAGACGTTTAAATTCTAGGGATTACTTCGTAGTCCTGTTCTGATAGCAATTAAAAATACAATAAGTACCAAATAAATTATTAAATAGTTTTTTTACATATTATAATAAATTAAATGAAATGCCACGTAAGATAATCGAAACGGAAGTGGCGCAACATATTAATTTTATTGCTTACATTTAAATTAGATGTTTGAATATTTTTATATGAACTATAAAATAAATTCTTCAAAAATATTATTTTTAGATTTTTTTCATCTTGTAATACTACTATTATACTGTTATGCGTGATACCAATTTATCGAGGCATTAGAAGTTCGGTGTTGCATAACTAAACTTGTACTTCTAATTAAACAAAACAATTTTGAACCTGTCCATTAGTCGTTAGCGCGACTGCTGAGCATCAGATCCTGGTTTCGATTCCCGGGAATCGAACGTGTCATTGGGTTTTCCCATCAGGAATTTCTCAGTACCAGCCACGGAGTCTGGATTTGCGCCCGGTTTGGCAATAGGCTCGCCCCCTATTACATGGGATTTAAACATAACTGGCGAAATGTGGGTGCACTATTAGGTACACCTCTGCCTAACCCTTCGGGCATTACAGGCGTGATGTTATGTTATGTAAGTGTTTGAGAACTCTGTACAGACAACTTGTTTTCAAACGTTTTTTTATTAAATGTTGGGTGAAACCGGTATGCATAAACTTTGTACACGAAATGACCAATCAAGCTATACATAACCAGTATAAGCGGATCTCTCATTGTACGGGAAATCTATACTAAGCGAGGCCATTTTATACTGGAAATGTATTGCTTGATGTGTACACGGCACCAGACATCGGACTTTGACAAATATTGTTCTGTAGTATTTGTCAGCGGAGCTCGTGGCTAAATAAAAACAGCCACTCAGGTTGATCTTTAGGTTAAGTCGTGCTTGCCTAACTTGGTCTGTGGATGGGTGATCCCCCATTACATACCGAGTTTCCTCAGTGCCTCGAAAAGCACGCTAAGCCGTTGGTCTCCATTTGTAGATCTTTGACAGTCGTTAGGTAGTCAGTGGCCCAAAAAGTCTGACAACCAGTCTTACCAAGAGGTATCGTATTACCCAGTACCAACTGGGTTGTGGAGGTCAGATAGGCAGTCGCTCCATGTAAAATACTGGTATTCAGCTGCATCCGGTTAGACTGGAAGCCGAGCCCAATGTAGTTGGGAAATCGCTAGGCAGATGATGAGTATTTGTCAGAGTCCGAGCCAGTCCGTGATTTGTCCGTACATGTATGACCGATCCTTAATTTCTATTAACCAATTGATAAAATTTCAGTACCATGCGTTACATCAGCGCCATCTTCCTGGCGCTAGTCGCCGTCATTACGGCTGACATTCCCTTGCCTTTGGATGTCGAAGAAGTACAGACCACTAACACTGTTGATGCTGATGTTGCTCACCGACTCCCTGAACATCTGGATCCCAGCCACTACGAAATAGAAATTACGCCTTACTTCACAGCTGAGGGTGCCAATGCAGCTTTTACTTTTAACGGTGTTGTCAAAATTACTTTTAAGGTAATTAATCAATCTTACCAGACCAATTTCATTAAGGATAGTGGTTATAAAAACTGTAGTAACAACTTCGCGAGGACTCATTAAAGCGGTCGGGCTTTACAGAGTCCTCGCGGAGGTTTCAATTAAAATGGAATATTCTGAAGGTTGATCACGTATTGGTTCAATTAGTATCGTTATACCTACGTAGATTATGGTTATTTTAAAGCAAATAACCTGTGGGATATTGTTAGGATTTTGTGGATGCTTAATGTACCTCTGATGGGACGAGGCGGAGGACTCATTAAAGCGGTCGGTATAAAACAAGGCTATGTAAAAAACCGTTTAATGTTCCGCTAGGAATGAGCGAATTAAGCCCATTCATTTCATACCCAAAACGCCATATCAATTTTTTTTTATTCAATTTACTTATTTACGTAGTTTAGAGGGTATACTGAATTTAGTGTGACGTCTCTTAGCCTTTAACCAGCGCACAATCAAGAAGCCTCTAACGATATGTCATTTGTCAAATTATGATAAGTAGTATATAAGGTACGCGAGAACAGATGAACATACATTCATGCGGGCTGAAATCATAACTCTCCGCTGTAGTCGGGTAAAAATATACTAATTTGGGTAAAATTTTTAATCGTTGAGAAGAAAAATAATTGCGTGGATATGACGCTTATTTTCCCCTTTTATGTTTATATTCTATTTTCTAAATATCAAATTGTAGTAACGTAACTGTGGCCGTTGATCAAATAATAAATTTTATGTAATTCATTTCGCAGGCACTAGTATCTGACTTGAATTCGTTCTTCATACACGAAAACGTTAGAAGTATTACAGAAGTTACTTTGACGACCTCAGCTGGCGTAAATGTGCCACTATATACAAATAAATACGACCGTCTTGAAGACTTACAATTCCTGAAAGTGAATTTGCCCGTTGGAGGAACCTTGACCAATGGGGTTGAGTATATACTGACCGTGGAATATGTCGGTAACATCAATGAAACGCCTCTGTCCAGAGGGGTATTCAGAGGAAACTACAGGGACGCGGCTGGGGCAGTACGGTGAGACCTTTTGTTCTTGGGCTGACAAAAAGCACCTGTAAACGCGACAAAATTAAGAATTAATTATATTTTTAAGTAAATGTTGAACTTAAATTAAAAATGATGCTGAACTAAAATTAGTGATAAATTGTGTTTTGATCGAATTTATAATAATTCTAGCACTTCGCCCGGGTCTGCAAAAATTGTGATAACTCGGGTAATATGCATGATAAACATATAATTTACAGCCTAAGAACCCACGAATAATGTTTCTTTCTATCAGTGAAAAAATGTTCTGAATTGGATCATCAGTTTCGATGATGGCGCCCTACAAACTACATCTTTTATTAATATTAGTAGGTATATAATGTTTTTGTATATTTAATATTTTTATTTTTTCAGCTGGTATTTGGCTACTCACCTACAGCCTACTAACTCAAGACAGGCATTCCCCAGTTTCGATGAGCCTGGCTTCAAATCCACCTTCAAAATCATCATCAACAGACCATTGACATTTTCTGAAAGTTACTCTAACATGCCCTTGGAAACGAGTTCTACGTGAGTTACTATGTCCTTATTATGTTAAAACTTGATTTACAAAAACTGTGCCAAAGGAGCGAGCATCATGCAATAGTATCGCAAGTTGAGAACACGTCTTTGTTCTAACAATGGAGACTTATTCTGTGATTTGAAGTTATTCGGTAAAATAATTGAAATACAGATCATCCTCTAATATCTCTCTGGCAGCATAAATAAGCTATAATAAGTGTTTCGTTTGATAAGAATTTTATGTAGATGAAGACTCGCCGTCTTCCAATAATGTCGATTTGCTATGTTGTCATCACCACCACTTTACATTTTCTCAATAAAAAAACAAATTGTACTGATTGTACCTGCATGTTCATTATTTGAGGATTACGTGGAATAACCAACATGTAAAATACGCCGGTCGTCATTTGGGGGCTTGTATGCAATCGTCAAGGGGCTTTGGATAGAGGCGGTACCTTCATACAAACCTTAAAGTTTAGCTTGCCTTTATAACCTATTCATGATGTTAGATTTTCTGAACAGTCTGCATGGGCTTGCTGTATTGTTGGGCCCTAGGCACGCCATAGTCTGTGGACAGTAGGCCTAAACATAGCAAATCAACAATTATTTTTTTTCACCACATGAGTATAAATTTATTATCATAATCACTGTTCCCAATATTGGTTCTGAGTTGATATTAATCAACAGGTTAATGAGTTTGATGAAAAGAACCGCAGTTGAGGCATTCTGAAGGCCAGATAAACATTCAATATAATTAAAAGATAACAAAAGTGGTAAACAATGTAGTTGATTATGGATAAGAATAATTTACGGTAACTAAAGCATGGGTCTAATTTTTAACAGAAATAACCAAATAATTATTTAGCATCAAGTAAAACACAGAAGGTTGATAAATAATCTGAGCACAAATCAGAATAAACTATATTAATTATAATTATACATACATAACAGCAGAAATAAAACTGGCTATTATTATTTTAGTGTCAATGGTCGCGTCAGGGAGGTCTTCGAGACTACCCCAAGAATGTCAGCCTACTTGGTCAGTTTCCACGTCCACGAAGGCTTCACCGTGATTGCCGAGAACAACGATCCACGAAGGCCCTATAGAATCCTGGCAAGACCAACCGCTGCAGGTCAAGGAGCTTACGCTTTAGAAGTCGGCCCTCCTCTAACAAAATGGCTTAGTGAGTACTTCGACATCGACTACTACGACAGTATGGCACCAAGAATGAAGAACGATCAGATCGCGTCACCTTACTGGGCTTCAGGAGCTACCGAGAACTGGGGATTAGTGACTTACAGGTAATTCTTTGGTTCCAGTTAGATTTAACACAAGGTTACACTAGAGAGGTTACTACTAGATGGCACTGGGACAAGCTTCAATAATTCAAACTTTATTTCCAGGCTTTTTTATTTCTATTTAACTTGGCTTAGTATAATAATTATACTTCAAAGTTAAAATTTTGTTTGATTTTAGGGAACTTCGCCTCTTGTACCAAGAGGGTGAAACCAATGCTGTGGATAAGTTGTCTATTGGAACGATAACTGCTCATGAGCTCGCTCACAAGTGGTTCGGTAACCTGATCACCTGTAGGTGGTGGGACAACGTCTGGATCAACGAGGGTTTCGCTAGCTACTTCGAATATTTCGCCATGGATGGTGTAAGCATATATTATAGCATACAGGACATCTAAACGCCAGTATATGAAAGTATTTTGATTGAAAAAACACAAAGAATTTTATGAAATCGAGAGGCCAGGAATCATACTTACCACAAATGTGAAATCCCATATTTTTTGGAAATTGGATCTGTACATTGACGATGTTTTTATTATAATTTTTTCTATTTTATTGAATATTCTCTGACGCTAATAACTTCATGTTTCTTCCTAGGTGGACAAAGACTTAGAGTTGGCAGATCAGTTCAATATTATGTACGTACAGAGTGCACTGTCTGCTGACTCTGGAGCTTCCACCAGAGCTCTTCAGCATGCTGTCAACACTCCCGCCCAAGTCACTTCTCACTTCAGTGGTATCAGCTACTCTAAGGGAGCTTCACTACTTCTCATGCTGAAGCATTTAGTCGTTGAAAAGACTTTTAAGAAGGCTTTGAACTACTTCTTGAGAGAAAAGTAATTTATTTTCTTAATCTATTTATTAATTCCCATGATAAAACGCGTTACTTAAAAAATTCGTTAGTTATTGAAAAATCCTTACTATTTCTTACGTTTTGACAGAGTAAGCATTGCACTAACCGCTGTTTTTTTTGTTAAGAGAAAATTGATTTTGTCAAAATTATTTTTTTTTACTATAAATCAATGTTCAATTGTTTTAAGTTAAGCAGAGAATCGTCACTCTTACGACCTAAGAGCAAATTGAACGCAAAATGAAATTAAAAAATAAATTGCCATTACCAGTTATAAAACGCGTTATTTACTTTTAGTTTGAATTCTCGAAGAATTATTAATTATTACATTATGCCATTCCTGCAAAAACACAATAATTACTATTAATACTAACGGGATATTCACCATGTTTACTGTTTTCTATGAGTTCCCGATATTTCGGCGCTGTTGCAAGCACCATGATCACGGATAAAAACAAAAACACCCACCCGCAATAACTTCAGTTTATCCGTGATTATGGTGCTTGCAACAGCGCCGAAATATCGGGAACTCATAGAAAACAGTAAACATGGTAAATATCCCGTTAGTATTAATAGTAATGTTAGTGACCATGATAGTTTAAAATCTTATAAAAACACTATAGTTATTAAAATTAATTAAAATTTTCAGTGCTAACGAGCACGCGTTCCCAGAAGACCTCTACAGAAGCTTCAGCAGAGCTGTGACTGAAGAAGGAATTACTTACGACAACTTCGATGTTACCTCTTTCATGAAATACTGGGTCGATGAGCAAGGATACCCAGTCCTCAAAGTGACCGTCAATTCACAAACTGGTCGCATTGACCTTCAACAGGTATTCAGTTTTTTCAGGCCTTCGTGCAAAGACTTTGGTAAAGCAAAATGGCCCAGTCTGTTCCGGAGGACTGAAAATTTAATTTTTGGCTTCATCACATCTTTGCTTTGGTTGGTCATAACATGTTTCAATTGTAGCTGTTAACTAAACAGTGTTTCTATCATTGCATAACCTTCAGATAATCAGCGTCCAATTATCATATTCATATATCCATCGTCTTGGATCAAAAAGCAATTTTTTTCGCAAATGACCTGATATTGGCTTGTATTATTGCCATACAACTATTGTGCAGGAGCTCGTGGCTTAATAATAACAGCCGCTCGGGTCGATCTTGAGGTTAAGCCGTGCTTGCTTAGGTTGGTCCGTGGATGGGTGACCATCCACTACATACCGAGTTTCCTCCGTGCCTCGGAAAGCGCGTTAAGCCGTTGGTCCCAGCTGCCATATATAGAGCTTTGGTAGTCGTTACATGGAGCGACTGCCTATCGGATCTCCACAACCCAGTTAGTACTGGGTAATACGATACCCGTTGGTAGGACTGGTTGTCAGACTTTTTGGGCCACTGAGTACCTAACAACTGTCAAAGATCTACAAATGACACCCGGTACCAACGGCTTAACGTGCTTTCCGAGGCACGGAGGAAACTCGGTATTTAATGGGTGGTCACCCATCCTCAGACCAACCTAGGCAAGCACGGCTTAACCTAAAGATCGACCCCGAGCGGCTGTTATTATTTAGCCACGAGCTCCGCCATACAGAAATCCAAGTATCCTGAATAAAACTGACTTTTGGACATGGCTGCGCTCGCGTTATGGTCGGAAAAAGATCCTACGGGAACATTTGAAACAGGGATAATGTGGCTACCCATTAATGAAAAAAAAAATTGGTATCTGATCAATAGTTCCGAAGACTACCCCTTACATCCAAACTTACAAACTTTACCTCTTGTTATATTAGTATATAACTATAGACCCTTCTTTACTTACACGCTCGATTACTTCATGTTCTTCTACCATCAGAACCGGTTCTTCGTGAGCGGAGCCACACCGACCGAGCAAGCTTGGCCTCTACCCCTGACCTACACTACTGCAAGCAACCCTAATTGGGAAAACCTGCTGCCTGACAAAGTGATGACCACACGGACTGATTTCATTGACAACGCAGCGGGAAATGGATGGGTCATTTTCAATGTTCAACAGAAAGGTGAGTTTATGTGCTATTTGGTAATATGTAACTGTTCTACCTTATTGGTATAGTGGAAACAAGCAAGCACTGGTGATGGGGGCCAAGTCGACTTTTTTTAGTGAAGGTCACTGTGACAACCGTACCAAGATAAACTGCCAAAAGTTCGCAAGCTTCAAAATTTATAATGGTCGCTGGTTAGTTTGTGTTGGGATTGTGTTAACGAATAAAACAAATTAATGAAGAGGTTGTGTAAAAGCCATTGACGAACAAAAGCGTATCACTCGCGAAAATAGTCAAATACAATGAGATTACCGAACAATCTTGCCTCAGAAGACTAATGACTTGTTAAGTGCATGCCATGGAAAAACCGAAACCTGTGCAAAGGCCTTCCCCATTCCATGTGCTCTTTTCCCGTGCCTCTTCGAACCAGCCCTCGCGGTACGCGTCCCAGATCGTCTCGCCACCTCTTTTCGGGCCGGCCCCGGCGTCGTCGTCCGTCTTCCAACACCCATCGTGTGGACACTTTTGCCCAGCGGTCATCGTGCATGCAGCTGATGTGACCCGCCCAATCCGATTTTACGCTAGCAACCTTCATATTAACTCATTTTCTGTTTATAGGTATCTACCGTGTGAACTATGATGAAAACAACTGGCGACTGATCGCGGAAGCTCTTAACACAGACTTTAACGCCATCCATCGTTTGAACAGGGCTCAGGTATGAAACGATATTATACACTTAACATTTGCTGAAGTTGGTTAAAATTTTAGGAGTCTTTATTTTTCTAATGTGAATTTTATTATAACTAAACAAATTATGATTTTAATTGTAGATTGTTGACGATGTATTCGCGCTTATGCGTGCTAGCCAGCTGTCGTATGATCTGGGATTCCGTGTGCTTGAATTCTTGAAGAAGGACACAAGCTACTACTCCTGGTACCCAGCCATTTCTGGCTTCAACTGGCTGAGGAACAGATTCCTGCATCTTCCAGAACAATTGGCTGCCTTTGATGTAAGTAGACTAAAAGATAATGGTACGGTAGGGCACACGTCACAGGTAATAAAACCTGTAAAGTAAAGCTGATCTCGCATTCTATTGAAACTCGGTATAACGATAGGCGTGCTACTGTACTTTAGGATTTTTGTGGGTCCCAAAAAATTTATATATTATATTATATGATATTGATGGAAAAAAGTGAATGGTACTACATATTATTGATGCCCCGTTGTATATTCATGCTCACTTGGAAACTCAAGAATGTGAAGTAGGTAAGTACTATGTAACGATTACCATTCTCGTAGAACGAGTAGGTAACTAAAAGATATAGATTAGAAAAAACGAATAGAATATTTATTTAATTTCAGCAATAAACCCCTATGCAAATAGACATGAGATTACAAAATGATTTATTACAATAAGATATGACATTATTGTAGCTAAAATATATTATATTGCCTTGTGCGATTAGTAGTTTACCTCATACTGTACGTTTATGGGGTTAACCTTACGACTCTTTATTTTGATCATCAATCACTATTGATGATCAAAATAAAGAGCGCACTTAAAAATATTTTTTTCTTCTTATCTATAATTTTGGTATTGTAATCGATACCTCGCCAACACCTGAAATTCAACTTAACATTTTTTTCTAGACAATTCTCTACGAATACCTAGAGGCAGTCATCGCTGACCTCGGTTACGACGTGGTCGCCAACGAGCACCTCACTAGGACTCTGAACAGATTCTACGTACTCTCCTTCGCTTGCAACATCGGACACAAAGGATGCGTTGACAATGCTGTTGCTAAGTTCCAAAATTATTTCACCAATAGCCAGACTGTTAGGTAAGAATCATGATCAAACTTTGGAACTTTATGATCTTGCTTAATTAGCTTTTTATGCTGTAGGCCCGGACGGCTATTGATTGCGGGTTAGTGTTGGAACTGCCACACGGCCTGTAAAGAAGCGAGGCAGAATTCTTAAGCTACAACGCATTATAACTGTCAGTGCCTGCGTCGGCAAACAATAAGTGATGGACATTATTCGTAGAGCCCATGTAATTTAATTATTTCAAGAACTAAGATCAATTTCTGTTTTAAGCTTTCACGGTTTACAACTAAACTTATACTGTCACTTATGGGAGCTCAAAATAATGAACAATCACGGAATATATCCCGTAAGTGACAGTATAAGTTAAGATCAAATTAACCTCTCGTTTTAGGCATTACTCAAAATGCCCCGGGCATTACGTTTAATGACCTCATTTATCAACTAGTTCATAACATTTTTACTATGTCATGTTATAAATTGAACTTGCACTTTCCGTTTCTGTTTGTGTGACCGCTTTGATCTTCTTAACTACTAAATGGATTTTAGTGCGATTTATGCCTTAATTTAGAGAATTTATTCAAAAAGGTTTGTGTTTATGATACAATAACGTTAAAAACATCGATAACATATCAAATCGTAGATAAAGACCATGCGAAGCAATGGGTTGCTAGTAAACAAGCATAATTGATTTAATTACAACTATAAATGTATTATTTACTACAGTTATAAAAAGAAACTAAAGATTTTTGCAAAAAGAAGACGATAAAACATACACTGCCAAAGCACATACGAGCACCTACTTATCGCGTGTCTGACCGCCATTTATAATGTGTAAATCGCTATAATGATGATAACAGTGTAATCACGTAGAGTAACGGCTTAATAAAACAAAGAGGAAATTGACCAGGCCCATAATGAACATCAATTTGTTCAATAAGTTTAATAAATCCTGACGTAACTTCAATCTCGCTACGATAAATTATTCTCGGCTTTGTGAATATATAAGTTCTTTTTCTGTTCTTTCGTCCTCAAACAAACATTGATTGTCTAAAGCAGGGGTGCTTAAACTTATAGCATCTGCGATCTATCACAAAATGTTTAGGCGGCAAGTGATTTACTGTCAACCTACGACAATGAAAGAAAACTCTTAGGACCTTTGCACACCACGTTTTTTTATGCTCTGACGACGCGCGTAGAACACAATCAGGACGCTCAGCAAACGCAAAACTGAAATCACGTAGTTACCTTAGCACACGATCCTTGCGTGTGTATCGCTATAAACGCTCGATACATCTTACAAACGCGCGTTTGTTGCAGAAAACCGTAGCCATTTGGAACCATAGTAATACGATGGCGTCGCTCGAGACAACTCTGCTTATGATTGAAACGCGCTGTAAGATCGTATCGATACAAACGTGTACAATCTGCTGAAACATGCTGATAACGCGCAGAGGAGCGCTAATCAAAAACGCGCGTCTTCAGCGCATAAAAAAACGTGGTGTGCAAAGGCCCTTAGGTAGTGTTTAAGACATGACTTTTACTACTCTTTAAAATTAAATAGGTACAAAATGAAGGTACAAACCCACGAATCACAAATTTTCTCTGGATGTTGATCCACGGCACTGCATAATATCATCCGCGTAGATAGGACGGCACATTATTACAATTTTTTTATACGTTTCGGGAATTTCTGAAATCGACTCGGAAAGCTCTCGCGATCGACTGGTCGATTGTGATGGACTGTTTGAGCACCCCTGGTGTAAAGGTTTGGTCAAATGGCCAAATTTAAAAACAAAATCCTTTTAATTGTTATTTGGTCTCCTTTGTATGTATTAGGCTCAAAGAAAACACAATGATTATTTTTTCAAGCTTTAAGACCGACCGTTTTTGGCTATGCGTTGACTGTCAGTAATTGACTTCAAATTTTATTAATTGGATAATTTAATAAATTATTTTTTTTACAGCATCAACCCCAACTTGAGACGTCACGTATTCTGCGAGGGTCTCCGTGCCGGAGGCCTTCCAGAATGGACCTTCCTGAATAATCGTCGTCAGAATTCCAACAACCAGGCTGATGAAGCCGCTATGCTCAGAGCTTTGGGATGCACCACAAACGACAACGCTAGGCAGCAGTGAGTGCCTTCTTTATTTTACCTCTGTCTTCTTTTCATTACAAACAGTCTTAATCTTCAGTTTCGTTACCATACGGTTGCTGTTGGGTCGCTTTGAACAAGTCAAATGATTTGTTCTTTAGACTTTTTAGGGTTTCGCAGCCGAATGGCAAAAAAACGGAACCCTTTTAGATTCGTCATGTCTGTCTGTCTGTCCGTGTATGTCACAGCCACTGTATTCCGAAACTATTAAGACTACATAGTTGAAACTTGATAGGTAGATGTATTTTGTGAACCGTTTTACGATATTTATACAAAAATAATAAAAATTAAAAGATTAAGGGAGGGCTCCCATACATGGAACTGAAACTAAAGTCGATGACTACTGATGTACTGCTATTTTGGGCTTTATAGTTTCAGGCAATAATGTTCTTTTTTATTTCACCAGGTACTTGGAGAACATATTGAATGACGACATCGTTAAGGCTCAAGATCGAGTGAACGCTTTCACGTTTTTCTACATGGGTGATCGTTCCAACGCTAAGTTCGCTCTGTCCTTCCTCAGGGATCACGTTACTGCCATACAGCATGCGTAAGGCTCTTTTATTTGTACTTTCTTCATTGTGTTTTTCTTAGTTTTTACCAGATCATCATCTGACTACAAACACTGAACCTACTTGTTGCTATCAGTATTAGAGTAGACTCCATTCAGTTGTTATCAAATATTTTAAATTCAAAATTATACAATAACCACCAGGGTCCAGTGTTACCATCTATTACATACCGAGTTAGCAGCGATAGTCCAGTGCGGGACCATCGGACTGCCAAGTCATAGGTCTCGAGTTCGAACCCAAGACACGCAGCTCTGATTTTTCAGATTCATGTGCGTGTTGTATCACTTGCTTTGATCGTAGTAGGTGAAGGAAAACACCGTGAGGAAAGCAGCATGCCTGAAAGATATTTCTCGAAGGCATGTAAAGTTAAGTCAGAAGCCCATGGGGGGCATAAAAACACGCACCAGGTTACGCATTAACCACACGATAAAGCAAGAATATACCGAGTACACTCCGTGTTTCGGAAAGTATGTTAAGCCGTCGGTTCCTGCGGTCATTTGTAGATCTATGACAGTCGTTACAGGTAGTCAGAAGCCAGAAATTCTGACAACCAGTCTTACCAAGGGGTATCGTACATAACACCACGCCTGTAATTCCCGAAGGGTTAGACAAATGTGTACCCAATAGTTCACTCACATTAAGCCAGTTATGTTTAAGTCCAATGCGATAGGCTAGGCAGATGATGAATTTAAAGCTAGTTATGGAAGCACCACCAATCCAAATTGTGCGTATGTCATATATAAAAGCTAAGTACATGAGACGCTTCGTGTGTGGCTCAGCTGGGTGGCCGTGGTTGCATAATTATAAGAAAGGTAGAGATGTTTTCTCTGGGATAAGTTTTAGCATGTAATAGGCAGTACGCAGTTGCATCCGAATCTGTAACCACGTTACTCAATTAAACAGGTGATATTCATCCAGTTCATCATCATCTGCCTAGCCTTTTCCCAATTATGTTAGGGTCGGCTTCCAGTCTAACCGGATGCAGCTGAATACCAGTATTTTACATGGAGCGACTGTCTATCTGACCTCCACAACCCAGTTTGTACTAGGTAATACGATACCCCTTCCCCTTCATCCAGTTCATAACGTTTATCTCCAAAAAGTCTTACGAGACGCTCCCAATCCTGACTAGCTTGTTAGACAATACAAATATCTATTATTATGTTTGCAGTGTCGTCCTGCCAGCGTGGTTCAGCAACGTTATCTCCAACATTGCCGGTTATTTGGACTCTGAAGGTTTAGCGGAAGTAAGTATACAAATAACATAGCATAACATGATGCTGTAAGGTTAGGTAGAGGTGTACTTAAATAGTACACCCACAATTCGCCAGTTATGTTTTAAAATCCCATGTAATAGGGGCCGCGCCTTATTGCCACCAACCTGGCACAAATACAGACTCCGTGGCTGCTACTGAGAAACTTCTGACGGAAAAACCCAATAACACTTTACCCGACCTGGGAATCGAACCCAGGACTTCATTTGGGTAGTCCAGGCAGTATACAAACACATATTATAAAAGCGAAAAAATTGTCGAATAAGTTATTTAGATACCAGATGAGTTATTTTGATTCCAGCCATCTAAGCAATTAGTTTTTTGAATAATATTGAGTAATCAATTTGTGTACAACTGCACCAGTGCAATCTATCTATAGTATGTATATCATTAATGTATTTATAATAAATACTAACAAGGCATCTTCTTTAATTTTAGATGAGAGCATGGATTCAGGCTAATGAGGCTGATATTCCTGCTCTCAGTGGAGGGCTTAATGCCATATCGAGTGCCGAAAGCACCATGCTGTGGGGTACTAATAATGCTGACCTAATCATAACGGCCGCCGCCGGTGCTCAGGAAAATCCTCCAACAGACCCTCCTACTGACCCTCTAACAAACCCTCCAACAGACCCTCCAACAAACCCTCCAACAGACCCTCCAACAAACCCTCCTACAGACCCTCCAACAAACCCTCCTACAGACCCTCCAACAAACCCTCCTACAGACCCTCCAACAAACCCTCCAACAGACCCTCCAACAAACCCTCCTACAGACCCTCCAACAAACCCTCCTACAGACCCTCCAACAAACCCTCCAACAGACCCTCCAACAAACCCTCCTACAGACCCTCCAACAAACCCTCCTACAGACCCTCCAACAAACCCTCCTACAGACCCTCCAACAAACCCTCCAACAAACCCTCCAACAGAACCTCCAACAGACCCTCCTACTGAACCTCCAACAAACCCTCCTACTGACCCTCCAACAGATCCTCCTACAGACCCTCCTACAGACCCTCCAACAGACCCTCCTACTGAACCTCCTACAGAACCCTCTACAGAACCCTCTACAGAATCTTCTACAGAATCCTCTACAGAACCCTCTACAACCCCAGAAGCAACTACTCCAGAACCTAACTCAGCAGCAATCTATATGCCAACAACCATGCTTTTGCTATGGACAGCGCTTGCCATGTTGCTAAAATAATTTGCTTCGTGAATTAAAATGTAGTCAGAATCAAATGACCCGAGGGTCTACACAAAGACACATACAACAGCAATATCGATGATGGAACAAAAAAAAAATTGTATTGACTGACATACCGTCAGATCAGACAACGGCAAAATCCTCGCAATTTATTGGCTACTTTGAAAAAAGGACTGTTTTACCATTGTTTAGAGAAGAAAATTTAATGAATATCGATGCGGATGTCAAGCGTCGCCTCGCTACTGGATCGCGTGCCTTCAAACAATGGCTATACGGTCCCATTCTCAATGCAGCTAGTAATTTACTGTCACATTTTTCCTTTCTGTCTAAAATGACATTTATGCAACCAAAATGCTTAAACCAATCCCGTTCGAAGTCGTTGTAGAAATACGAAACGCTTTGAAAGCGATTGTCACATTGATTGTCAATGTGACGATTACCACGTATTCAGTACACCGCCCACATAGGACCCCATACATAGGAATTTTTGATCCGTAATTAAAAAAACTCTGCTGTTCCATACATTTTGACCGTGTAGGCTACAAAAAACAGGCCACTCAAACAGCCTTCCTATGACGAATATAAAAAGGTCCTTCCTTCTATCAGCGTCGATTAAGGCGGGTCCCTCCTCAAATTTTTCGGGCTATAAGGCCAAGTAATGCACCTTATTGGATTATCTCCGGCTTTGATGTCCGTCCCGGGTTCCGTAGTCGTTTACAGCAAGTAAAAGGCAATAAAAAGCAAGTAATTCATAATATAAGCAGGGATTTTTTGCAAAAGCTCAATTGCTTTTGCAAGAAACAATAGATTTTCTTTTTAGGGACTTCAGAGTGATGTACTGAATACGTTGTAAACGTTTCCGCGACGTTGTCCACGTTCCACCCAGAGTGAAACATTGCGTAATGTAAGAACGTCATTCGGTCGGGATCCGTTGCCTGGATCAGCTAGTAGGCACTAACTATTTTTATACTAATGTTATTATAGAATATTTTGTGTATTTAATTTTGTACATAATGATTTAAAATTATTAAAGGAAATATTTGCTAATTTGTTATCGTTTGGTTTTCTTCAAAATCCTTGTCATTTGTGGAATCAACATTATATTATTATTGCTAATGAGCTTAGTAGACATTTTTATAGTGTTTACATTTTATCTGCTTTAACAAACACACCAACAATACAGCGACTGCCTATCTGACCTCCACAACCCAGTTGGTACTGAGTAGTACGGTATCCCTTGTCAAGACTGGTAGTCAGACTTTCGGGCCACTGACAACATGTAGCAACTGTCAAAGATCTACAATTGACAGTCGTGACCAACGCAACGGCTTAACGTGCTTTCCGAGGCACGGAGGAAACTCGGTATGTCATGAGTAGTCACCCATCCACGGTCTAACTTAGGCAAGAGCGACTTAACCTGAAGATGGACCCGAGTGGCTATTATTATTTAGCCTCTAAATCTAGTTACGGAAATATTGGAGGTCAAGGTTCCAACTTTTTCACAAGTTTTTTTTTTAAATACTAGTTTTTAAGGTACTTTACTTTAAATACATTCATCACCTGTTTACTATTCTATGCATACAAAAGCACAATGTTTTGAGTGCGTTACGTTTAATCGTAAAACGTGATTTTCCACACCAAAAACAAAACGTTTCCCAGCAATTTTTTTTGCGTAGTTTGATGTAGGTACAGAATGCTTGGTTGGGTTAGGTTAGGCTTTTGAAAGGGCCCGTTTTCACCTTGTATATCAGCGAACAGATTTTAAACGTCGATAACTTACTATAAACGTAACATATCTTGTATTTAATATCATTCAACATAGCTTAGTTTTATAAAATTCACACAATCGTTTTAGGCACATCTAATATTGCGATATAAGTTTTTTAAACCTTCACCTATTTTAGGTAGTTTCCAATATCTAGGTAGATACCTGATAGATCTACCGTTAAGCATTATCAGTACATTAAACGCTGTGTACAATGATATCGCTCTAATCTTATGTCAAGTTGGTTTTGTCGATTCAATTGAGAGAGAGTTAGATATGGTGAACATTGTAGATAATTATTGTTTGTCATGGCTAATGTTTATTGCCATTCGTTAGATATACAGGCTGTATGGAACCTTCACGAAGCCGTCAATCAAGAATAGAACAGAATAGAATGCTTTATTTGCTAAGAATGTAGGTATTACGGGTCTCCCTTGTTTGACCGAAAGGAATTTGACAAAGGAGGTCAGCAAAAGCCCATACAACTTTGCCCAAACATGTACCTCGAGGTACACGTGCACCAAATCGTAGAGAAAAAATAGAGGAATTCGAAAATAATTGTGTTTTTATCCATAATTAATTGAAAACTACTTAATAAATTATTTAAAGTTTTAATAACCTGTAACACAATTAAATCAAGTGGCAATTTTGCATGTACGGGTTGACATTAGTAGCTTAAGTGTTCTGTGGACATTTTTTCGTGGATAAATGTCATTCACATGTCATTCCGTTCGTTTCTGCGTTTCGGGGTACTCTGTTGTTCGTTTGTGTTGTGTATTTTGTTTAATAACTTGGCTATTCTTTCTGGTATTCCGTTTGTCACCTCACGATTCGGTTCTTGACGATACAGCGATCCCGAAATCTTGGCTATTCTTTCTGGACTTTTGTTACCTCACGATTTGGTTCCTGTACTCCTGACGGATTGGCTATTCATAATCGACATTACGATTTGGATACTCAGGCTTGAGTATCCAAATAGGCTATCAGAAAATATATATAAAATATATCAGGCTTTGGGTTGGGCTCGGCATCAAGAAAATATAGCAGCGCCTGCCACTTTCCTTGATAATATTTTATTGAGAGATGACATTGAAAATGAAGAACGCTAATAAAAAAACAAAAAAAAATGTTGTTTTATTCCATATAACTAACTCGATAAGTCTATTTATTCCATTGTTATTGGTTTTATTACTGGAAAGATGACTTCCAGGCTTTAATTCATTGAGTGCCACTCGGGCTCCAGGGCCCGATAACAGTAGGAAATGCTTGAAAGTTTAATTGAATTTCATGAAGTGGGCTACTCAGTATCTAATCTCAAATTCAACTTCCACCTCTTATGCACATCACAATAGAGGCAGAGTAAGCATAAAAAAGTGTATTTTATGTAAGAATTCGATGTTTCTTGGCTTAATGTTCTATTTATTTCAAGAAATCAAGATAAAGTCAATAAAAGGCTTCTTTAAATGCGACTTCTATTCACTGAAACCTGGATGATCTGGCTTGATTTATGTTAAGCTGGGATATGACGGAGGATCCAGGTCCCATCAAGTTGGAACCCTTGGATGTCGGCACTAAGGAACTCATTTATTTATCGAGTTTGTTATTCGCTCTGATAGACTTCTAACACTGCTTCCTATATTAAGTACTGTTCATCAATATTCACAGCTTGTTTGGGTCATCAGCTACTTTGGGTATAAGCATCCTTTCTTATGTTAGGTAGGTACATAACTTTGCCTAACGAAAATCGATTATACAATGAGTTATTATTGAATTCAGATTGAATTAAACTATAAAAATATTTGAAATGAAACCAAAACAACAGCAGCTGAAGCCGACAGACAACTGTCAACATGACAGTTTTCTTTTTTAATAGGTAAGGTAATGGACCAAGGTAGTATAATTGTGCCCAAAATGGCGAGCTTTTTATTACGTTAAAAGTTATTTTATTCTCGTCCACTGGTAACGATAAGAAAAATATATAAATGCAATATTATTCAGTGTAATCTAGTGTATTTTATGCCACTAAGTGTACCTCGGTACTTCGTTTGGGCAGATTTTGGTGACATCCTTTTCACTTCCCAAAAAATTTTTCTCATAATTTCATTTGAAAAATTATTACTTAGCAAAAAAAAAAATTGTAACGCAAACCTAATGTTTGGGAAGTGAACGTTTAAACTATATCTTGTTTACCAACTAGTACTTCTAACATTTTTTATTTAGTCAAATATTTCAGTTGGAATAACAGTTTCTACGCAAAATCAAATGATCCAAATATATAATAATAACCAATTTTTTTAAAATAAGTAATTATCCTAATCTAAATAGTTCAGTTCCGGGTAACCTACTAAAAACAATCTCTTTTTTCTATTAATGCAAGTCGTTTCTGGCACTCGCCGGCCGCTGCCGCGGCACCGCTCGTTACGCTCGCTCGGCTCGTGCGTAGGCGGTCACAGTTTTAACCTAACCTAACCTACTCATTTTGTTTAAAGGAGAAATTAACCTAATCTTAATAGTTGAGTTCCGGGTAACCTACTAAAAAGGCAAAAATAAGATTTTTGCCTTATTATATTTTTTGTCTTTACAAACCATTTCACCAAACGTTTATTGTCTGAAGATTGTTTGCTGTAATAAATCATTTGATTAAAGACCAAATGCCATAATGACATTATACTTGGTAATGTTTTGCCAAGTAAAAATTTGACCAAATAAAAATATGCGTACTAAAATCATTCGAAATATTGCAATGGTATAAAAAAAGGTTGCTAAAATTTGTTTGGGTAATGAAATTTTGTCAAAATCTTTTCGGCGAAACGGCAGGATCCCAGGTATTAGTTAAAATACTTAGAGTTTCCGTATACATTCCGCTTCAGGCATGCAATTTTTTTTTAAAATTATTATTTTTATTATTTCAAGTAGGCCAGTTATAGGCACATTTGAATTGTCGAATATAAACATTATAACATTGAAAACAATATAAAAATGAACTAAATATAAAGAAACACGCAAACTAATAAATATCCAACAGACATTTGTTTAAAATTGTTTCTTTAAAAAAATGTTTTGATAAATCATACACTCTAAGGCTACAATTTTTATTATTCAGTAAAATTCTTAATCTAAATTATTTCTTAATAAAAGTGTCTTAACGTGAGAAAAAGTTGAAACTTTCAGGAATGTAAGCACAAAAAATGTTTGCAATGAGTGGAAGAACACGAACCGTTCGGATTCGTAATGAGTATTTATACCCTATAATTTGCAGGTACTTTAAGGAATAAAATCGAGCAATTCAGGGAATGCAGTGTGACCAAAAAAGTGGAAATTTATAGTTATGTTACAAAAAAAAATCCTTCAAGAAACGACACCCAAATCAATGCCTGAATAAAAGTACACCGTTGAATTTTCAACGCTTTGGTCTGCACCGAGAGATGACATTCCAATTATTACAGTCGCATCTTTATGTGAATTGTCATCATCATCATTTTCCTGCCCTTGTCCCATGTCACTTGGGGTCGGCGCAACACGTTTTTTTCTTCCATTCTCCTCTGTCAACCGTCACGCTATCATTTACTCCTTCAACTTTCATATCATTCCTCTCCCTCTCCATCCATCAACGAATTATGTGAATTGTATTGTTGACTAACATCCCAGAGGTCAAACTCAAGGTTTGCCGACTTGCTATGGAGCGCAGTATCTTAGGTGTAAAATTAACAAATCGTGTACGAAACACGACACTGCGCTCCAAGACGCAATGACGTAGCTCAAAAGGCTGCCCAACTTAAATGGGACTGGGCAGGACATGTTTGTCGCATGCCGAATGAACTATGGGCCCGCAAGGCTCAGGATGGGTACCCTGAAACAGTAACACGAGGTCGGGGCAGACCAGGAAGGAGATGGCGGGTCGAACTGTTTTTTTTTAAATTATTTTTACCACTGAAGAAGGTAAATCACAATGAGACAAGGAAATTACAAAGCTTTATTGGCACTACTTACCGAGCAGTAAACCAATAAAACATGACTAGTGCAAAAGACGAGTGGTGCACTATCACGAATGATAACACACACTTAAGATGAGTCTTATCAGTCGCAGAGTAACGACTGACAAATATCTGATGCTATAGTTATATTTTACTCAGTTTGCACAGTAGTTGTAACTAGTGAACACGGCAGGTTAGTTCATTTTAATTAAATCTTTAATACTTTTCAATATAACTAGCGACCCGCCCCGGCTTCGCACGGGTGCAATATATACATATAAACCTTCCTCTTGAATCACTCTATCTATTACAAAAAAACGCATTAAAATCCGTTGCGCAGTTTTAAAGATCTAAGTATACATAGGGACAGACAGAGGGACGCGACTATGTAGTGATAACATTGAAAAAACTTGTACTGTCTCTTACGGGATATCTGACGTGGTTATCCATTATTCATCCCGCGATTATGGCGCATGCAACAGCGGCGAAATATCGGGAGCTAAGAATAATGGATGATCACGGAAGATGTCCCGTAAGTGAATAATAATTTAGTTATAAACCGTGAAAGCTTAAAACAGTGATATGTGTTTTTTTCACAGACATGTATCGAAATCTGCTGGTTTTAGCATTAATGGGCTTGCTCTCAAATGCCTTCGCTACTGACACCAACTACCGATTGAACACGCCGATAGTACCGTCAGAATATCAAATATTGATAACACCGTACTTTGAAACTGGTGACGCAAACCAGTTCACTTTCGATGGTACAGTCAGCATCCAATTCACGACTACTGCTGTCACTAATCAGATTAAACTCCATTCCGAAGATCTGACCATCACTTCGGAGAATGTCGTCGTTATAGTCTACAATACTGGTACTATTATAGCACTGAATGCCACAAATGGTCTAGAATTTAACAAAAACTACACGTTTGCTTACATCAATTTAGTAAGTAATTTGGAAACCGGCTTGGAGTATGTTTTGCAGATCCGGTACAAAGGACCGATTAGAACGGATCTGAATGGATTCTACAGGAATCACTATTTCCAGAATGGAGTTAAAAAGTAAGTAATTCAACATTTGTTGCACCATGAATTTGTTTTTAATTTTTGAGTATTAATGACGTAATGACGAATGTTTCTTAGTTCAAGATAAAATAAGAGATCAATTTTTTTTTGTTTTCGTATTGTAGAATATAGCCGAAAAAGGTATGCGCTTCGGTAATCATCGTGTATGTTTAGAAATACGAACACGCGATGCTGAGATCTAAATCTAAAATTATAGATCTCTTACAGCCATGAAGTTCTTGCACATTATGTATTACCATGATCATACAGTACATAAATAAACAAACAACTTATATAGAGGAGATCTGTACAGAAGTGATAAAATAAGTCCTATATCTTTTTATAAACATAACAACCACAGTATTTACTATTATCAAAATCTTTTTACGTTACAATTTATAATGTTTTTCGGGGGAATTACAGACTTAGCGGCTGTTCAGAAGTGAATTATAAGTAAATGCTTAGTAATCTTGTAATTTAAAGTACATAAAGTCTTTATAATCTACTCAGAAGTACCTACTTGGCACAGTTGGCGCGTGTAGGTAGTTCTATTGTCAAACACTTGAACTTATGAGGACAATGAATTCGTTTGAAATTGTCTATACACTGACACTTTCATAAGTGTAAGAGACAGTAATCAGTTTTCAGGGGGGATCTGTGGAATAAGTATTTTTACCGATTCCAGTTTTCCCCCCTAAGGGGGATTATCAGGGGGGAATACTAGACTTTTTTTTTGATTCCACTTTTCCCCCCTAAGGGACTTTCAGGGGGGATTTGTGGAATAAGCCGGAAAAAAGGAGGATCAATAGTTCAATTTGTTGCATATGTAACTATTTTTTTATTATAACTGATAGGCTCGTGGTATCTCTTCTCTTCTTTGAGGTGGAAGCGCCAGGGTAGACCGCGAAATTTAAATTTTCTTACGTTTTTTACAATTTACAGGTCAGGTCGTATGTTGATTAAGATATGAGTCGCGACCGTAACAAATATGGCTTTACAGAGTTATAGTTATCAGTGGCCAAGGTTCCATACAACTCGATTCCTACCGGCTTCATTTTGAAAAATGGCACAGTCAGTATTCTATAGACAAATAATATAGTGACATTAAAATACTCCGGCTTACCGCTTACAAAAATTAACCCTTCGCTACTGATAGTTATTATACTCATCAATACAATCCTCTAAGTTCATATAATACCATTGAATGACTTTTTCAAGAAACAGTCATGAATTATTATAATTCTGTAACTACATACGTGTTACGGTCGCGGATCATAAATTTTGTTTCACGTTTAGCCGGAAACTGACCTGCAAATTGCAAAAAATCCATCTTAACCTTTGGCCACCCAATGCCGAGTGTATCTTCTAAACCTCATCACTTTCGGCGGTCTTGTGTCCAAGGCTGTCCAGTTTCTTACGACCACTTTAATGAGGTCTTCTGTCCACCTAGTCAGTTGTCTTCCCACGTTCCTCCGTCCCGTCCGACATCCGTAGCTCGTGGTATAACTGAAGTTATATTTTTAAAAGCGTTAACGACTTACGGGATTTCATACAAACTTTCAAGTCCTTTTTTTTCGAAATGTTTGAACCGATTTTAATGGAACTTCATACGAATAAGCAGGATACATAAGTCTAAAAAGTTGATACAGAACTTTTCGAAACGTCTTTTAATAAAAAATTGGAAATTTCTGTTTCTATGGAAAATCTAACATCGGTCTAATTTAGCTGTAACACTATTTTTCGAAAATGTTCTCTGTTAATTTTTTAGTCCTATGTGCCCCTGCTTATTCGTATGAAGTTCTGCTTATGCGTAGTTTCAGTCGCGTTTTTGTTACTTACACGTGTATGCAGTTAGAGGTAATCATTTCAATATTTAACTGTTTTTGAATGCTTCACTAAATAATTAAATGCACATGAAAAAGCAATACAGCAATTCGACATAATTATAAGAAAACCCATTGTTCTGAGACGGATGCAGACTTAAATTAAAAACCCACGCTAAAAATATCCACAAATTAATTTGACCCTCTGAATGATAAAACATAGAAGATAATATGCAATTAGTTCCCACGAAAAGATGACGAGAAAAAAATCTTTTTTTAACCGACTTCTAAACAAGGAGGTGGTTATGTATTCCACCAGCATTTTTTTTTCATGTGTGCTGATTTCTCCGTAATTGCTGATTCGATTAAAGTGATTTTTTTTTCATCTGGTAGAGGAAGCTCGCGCGGTGGACCCATAAAAATATACTTTATGAGTTATCCTCTAAAATATGCATTTTTTCTTCTTCGTCTGTGTGGATGTGCTAATAATTTCTAGTTACAATGTAAAAAAATATGATACTTGACCAGGTGGCCTACCATGACGTTTTAAAGCAGAAGTAATTCCAGTGTGGGAAGAGATGGCGCTACACGACCTGTATAGCTCTGTCTCTTTCCCACACTGGAATTACTCTTTCTTTAAGACGTCATATTAACCCCCAAGGATTTGTGTGAGATATCATTACTAAAAGAGATAAAATAAAAACATGTTTTATCCCTTTTAGTAATGCAAAAAAATATAACTAACTTTAAAAAAAAAACACAAAAAAGTGGAAAATATCATTATTTTGGAAGTTTTGCTTGTTTCTAGACTTTTTGCTACCGACTTCCGAACGGGCGAAGTCGGATAATTATTTTTTTAGCAAACATACATACATAACATCACGCCTGTAATCCCTGAAGGGTTAGACAGAGGTGTACATGTATAGTACCACCCACATTTCGCCAGTTATGTTTCTTAAATCCCATGTTATATAAAGTAAAGGGGGTGAGCCTATTGCCATCGACCGGGCACGAATCCAGAGTCCGTACTTCTTCTTAGCGTGTCGATGGCAAAAAGTTCAAATGTTATGGTAAGTATCATTAACGCCGTACTGAGAAATGCCTGATGGAAAAACCCAATAACACTTTGCCCGTCCTGGGAATCAAACCTAGGACCTCATGCTCAGCAGTCCCGCTTGCGGCCACTAGACTAACGAGGCTGTCTTAGCAAATAGGTTTTTTATTTACAAGTTTTTATTTAATTTGCAATGGTAGTCGCATGTTTGTTAATATATAAGTGTAAAAATATTCCAAGTGAATTTTAAAACAGTTATCTGTAACCTATTGAGCTGAAATTTTTCATAAAGGTTTAGTTTGTATGACAATACATATTTAACTGAATAAAAACCCGTACAAACTTATTAAAGTTTGCACCAGTATTTGGGGCATTAAGAATACTAAATAGTGTCTTTCGGTGATTGGACATATTTTCTTGCTCTGTGGAGGAATTCCAGAGGGTGGCACTTAGTATGTTGTCTACTGTCTAACTTATGCTTCTACCCAGACCCGTTACTTGGGACTGGATAATTTGCACCTGGTCATACCTGTAACAACAAATGTGTGTGTTAATGAATATAGCAGACTCCCAAAGCTGCTGGAATAGTTATTTACTATGCACCCCCATCATCATCATCATCATCATCATCCGCCTAGCCTTTTCCTAACTATGTTAATGTCAGCTTCCAGTCTAACCGGATGCAGCTGAATACCATGCACCCCTATCATATGAAGGGTTTACTGAGAAAACGAAACCAACAAAAACAAAGAATAAGTAAACGTTTTTAAAAACAAGCTTTATTTAGATGCTCTAACACGAAGAAAATTAACAATTTAACACACGAGCACACTAGTTAAATAACACGACAAATTGTATAATGTAATAAATTGATAGATTTGTTTTCATTTAAAGTTTACTTTCTTCTTTTTAGAGCGTTTTAATAAAAGCTTGTTTTCAAAAATATTTTTTTTTAGTGTCAATTTCAACCAACACTGTCCATCCATTCATCCATTATTTAGTCTTTCATTGCATCAAAAAACAGAAGTAAGAAAACGTCTTAGTAGGTAATATTACCTCATCTATACCAAAGCAAACAAGTTTGATAACGCTGAGATCTCTTATCAGAATAACACATCTACTGCAAAGATAGGCAGTTTCAGCGCCGATAAATATAAGCTGGTATTAAGAGTCTAAAGATAAAGGTATCACACTAAATATAATATTTACTTTCACAATGTATTAGATTAGAAAATTGTGGAATCATAATTAATGCTTGATAAGAATTACTGATGTCATTGTCTTGTAATGTGATTTAAAGAAGATAGGGAAGAAAGGTGTGCCTCTGCCATAAAGTGGCAAAATACAGGGAAAATAAAAAAAAATTAAAAATAGGTCATGCTCGAAATGCAATAAGACATTTTTCTTCGTAGTATCTGGATTCTATAATGTGATCCTAAATTGTGTCTTATAATATTGCTTGAGAAAACAGACGGAGAATATTCCGTTTTTTTTTTCTGAAATGTACGATATTCTGTTTTCTTTTCTAAAATAAAAAGCTTCAAAAACGCTTAAAGATTCTAAGAGAATTTGAATAAGAAACGTTGCTATAGTGACATTCTAGCAGTGTTAATAATTTATTATGGAAAAGTAAAATGCTCAAATCAAATGGAAAAGTATATGGAGCTCGTGGCTAAATAATAACAGCCGCTCGGGTCGATCTTTAGATTAAGCCGTGCTTGCCTAGGTTGGTCTGTGGATGGGTGATCGCCCATTACATACCGAGTTTCCTCCGTGTCTCGGAAAGCACGTTAAGCCGTTGGTCCCGGCTGTCATTTGTAGATCTTTGACAGTCGTTACAGGCAGTCAGTGGCCCAAAAAGTCTGACAACCAAGGGGTATCGTATTACCCAGGACTAACTGGGTTGTGGAGGTCAGATAGGCAGTCGCTCCATGTAAAATACTGGTATTCAGCTGTATCCGGTTAGACTGGAAGCCGACCCCAATATAGTTGGGAAAAGGCTAGGCAGATGATGATGGAAAAGTAAAATGCATGGGATTACGATGGGCTACCGAAAAGCTCATGGCATTAATGCCATTATAATCATTATAAAAAACGCAAACGATTATAAAAGTGATGAGTGCCTCTCGTCTATTGCTAATGCAGCTGCTAATAATCTCATTGTACATTCCAGATGGTTGGGTGCTACTCAAATGGAACCAACTCACGCAAGAAAGGTGTTCCCATGCTTCGATGAGCCTGAATTAAAAGCGACGTTCGTGATTGGGATCGACCGCCCTGCCAACTATCAAACTTCATTAGCTAATACTGACTTGGAACGGAGAGAAACACTGTGAGTCTGTCCTACCGCTGACTTAGCTACAAACAATCAGCTATATTCTCGCATTACATAGGGCCCTTGTCAGTATAACTTGTTGTCAGTTACTCTAGTGCCTAAATCTACAAATATTGTTCAGTTTATAATTGTGTTAAACAATTTAATAGAATTTTATGTTGGGATGGGCGTAAAATGACGTTTGCGATTTTAATCACTTTAAATTATAATCAAAGGTGATTAATCTTCGTCGATAGTATTATCAAAGCGGTAATGACAGGTATAATACCTGTCATTACCGTAAACGAATTTGCTTTGATCTGATAAGAATGACGTGATAAATAACAAATAAACAGAAAACGCGCTCGAAAACTACAGTATTTGGATGTTAAAAAGGCATGACATAACCTTTTATTCCAGGAGCAATGGTTACATCAGAGAGATCTTCTACCCGACGCCGAGGATGGCAACCTACCTGGTTGCATTCCTGGTGTCGGAGTTCGAAGCATCTGCCTCCAGTGTTAACGGAACCCAGGAGTTCGGGGTCTACACTCGCCCAGACGCGAAGAATCAGAGTGAATACGCCTTCGAATTTGGCAAGAAAGTGGTCGATGCTTTGGGCACGTACTTTGGCATCAACTACTACTCGACCAACAGTCGCTTGAAGCTACATCATGTTGCGTTACCTGATTTTAGAGCCGGAGCTATGGAGAACTGGGGTCTTATTACATACAGGTATGAATACAAATAGGATTGCTGGGTCACAGCAATTAAAGTAACCAGTCTGTGCCATCTTAGAGATTCTAAAGACATTGTAAGAGAAATAAATTAAGCACCAGACTATCAAACTTGTACTTGTAGTATAGAGTAAATACCACACATTCAAGTCTTCATGATGGCAATAAATCTGTGAAGAAATTACAGTCATGTGCCTCTGAATCTATAAGTTCTGTATTCCTTAAAAGCAGTTCACCAAGAGTCAAGAGGATTCTTGTTTTGACTACTGATGAAGCATGAAAGAGGAAGACAAGATCACACAAAATAAATTGGGATAACAGAAATGCTGATGACGGTTACTCTTATATTTTTTAAATCTTGCAGGGAAGCCTTACTGCTGTACGTTCCCGAGGTGTCGACGCCTTACTTCAAGTACAGGGTAGCACAGATTGTGGCCCATGAGACTACACACATGTGGTTCGGTAACCTCGTGACCTGCCATTGGTGGAGCAACACCTGGTTGAATGAAGGTTTTGCTAACTACTTTCAGGATTACATCACAGCTTTTGTAAGTATTTCAGTGTTTATCGTTTTTTTTGTTGCTTTATTTAGAAACCCATAGTTATTACTCATCAATAGTAATTCGAGTAGGCCTTCCGTTTCGAAAATACTTTCTTATCAACCGTTTTTGTTATCATTAAGTCATATGATTTGGTATGATCGATTTATTAGTAATCACTATTTGTAAATAATGACTCAAAAATGATTGATGAGCTTTCGAAACTTTAATCCGAAACCAAAAATCCTCCATCCATGTTCCATTCGTTCTTCATGTCTTTTAGACAAATCATTAATTTCAACAAATACTTGCAACAGGTGGATCCAGAAGTGGGTTCAGCTAACCAGTTGGTGTTCGGGTCAGTATACAGCGCCTACGATGCCGACAACTCTCCATCTGCTACACCAATCACCAACAACAATGTCAATTCTCCCGCCGAAATCAGCGGCCATTTTGGAACTGTCACCTATCAGAAAGCCGGTTCCGTGATCAGGATGATGCATCATTTCATTGGGGACGATGCTTTCAAATATGGACTGAATTTTTACTTGAGAAATAAGTAAGCTGCGTGTTTATTTTTTGTGGACACTACGATTTCTAACAATAGTTCCTAACTATACCAACTAACTCACTTTGCGTATACCAAAATATATAGCGTAAATGTAAATGGATGCCATCTAAGAGCAGAAAACACCATCATTTTATAAAACAGCAAAGCGAAGAAACTACTCCTAGGTATTATATCCATTATCCAATGCTTTGAGCATCACCTCATCTCATCGGCTCGTCGTTACCTAAGCGTCAGTCAACGTAAGCAGGAGTCATAGCTGTATCGTTTCGGCAATGACTCAGACGGCTCACGGCTTATCAGTGAGCCGAATGGAGTTTCAAAGAATGAATCTCGAACGGCTCCAGTTGAGCCGATGCTGAACGCGTGTGGTCACTCACTTGTTTTTCTTCAAAAATGCTCTTGTTCTTTTCAGCTCATTTAGTTCCGGCTACCCAGAGAAGCTGTACCAGGGTCTTAACGAAGGAGTCCGTACTTACAACTCTCTCGCTTCCTACCCCCAATCTAGCATCGATGACGTCATGGCTTCCTGGATCACCCAGGCTGGCCACCCTGTATTGACAGTGTACATTGATTATGAGACTGATATTGTTACTTTGACACAAGTGAGTACTATTCTATTCTTGGTGGAGTATGGTTAGATTAGCTATGAACGTGTCCCTGAAAAGATATAAACTTGCAAACTTCTACTACATAATGTAGAAAGGTAGTACTTTCTAAAGAAATTGTATTCTAAAAACCGTTAAATTGTTTGTTTTTCCTCAGTCTATAATAACGTCTGGAACCCGCATAAAAAAGATTGCATAGACGAAGAAATTATATGGTTTTTTTTCTTGATTCGTCACAATCGGTTACCGTGCTTAGAAGATTAGGTCATCATGGATCCGAAAACAGTTTAGCGAGAATATTACCCTGACAGCAGAGGACAGTCGGGTATAAACAAAGATTCCCTATTAATGTAGTAAGTTTTTTGTTTCAGAAACGCTATTACGTAAACGGCTCTCTCTCATCAAATGAAACGTATAAGATACCGATAACGTACACCACGCAAGCTTCCCCAGACTTCGAGAATACTAAGCCAGTGTTCATCATGGACGAACAACTGTTTCAATTCAAAATCGCTAATATTAGTCAAGATCATAGCTGGGCCATTTTCAACGTTCAGGAAACAGGTAGGGCTCCAAAAGAGAGTAAACCTTAAAATAAACTTCAATTTTTGCCTGCTATGCAAGTTTTCTTGACTTTATTATAAAAGTGGTTTCGATAATAGGCAATTATAATAGTGCAGGAAAAACAAATGCATGGAGCTATAATAGTACTTAATCTAACCGTACATTTGCTTTTTCTCACAATCTATATTATTATACAGGGAGTGTACTTTTTGCATAAAGATCTTACAAGTAGTTTTTGTACATAATCCGGAATTTTTACCAGTTTTCATAATTATATTTTTTACAGGTTTATACAGAGTGAACTATGACGACCACCTATGGACTATGATTATATCCGCTCTGAAAGGAAACGACAGTAAAGTCATCCATCCTTTGAATCGTGCCAAGGTATTTGTATAACTAATGCACGTTTTTGTTGTTTACGCTGAAGATGTTCCACCGAACCCAAGCAGAATGGGGCAAGAGTAGAAAGATGATGATGATGACGCTGAAGATGATATTATTATAATTAATTCGATTGGTCAGAGATTGGGTATAAATGGATGTTTTGAAATGAACAGCTGTTTTACCAAAATCCGAGATAAATGATATTCAATTGTCTTATCCCATTCATGCGCCAAACAAACGTTTGTTGAAAAAATAAAATATGACTGGTCTATTCCGTATCCTTGTTTAAATAATAATCTAGGAATTTACTACAACCATTTTTTTTGATAACCCTTGATACCATTCGAGAATATTCAACTTTTTGTTTTTTTTTTAAAAAAAACGTTGCCCCACACTAGGAATTTCTCCTGTATCGTGGGTGCGTTTACAAACATTTAAGCTCACATACACAAACAGCCAGACCCGGAACAACTACCTGTAGATCATACAAATATTTGTTCCGTGCGGGGATCGAACCCGCGACACGCAGCGCAGCAGCCGATCGCTCAGCCACTGCGCCAACCGTGTCGTACTTTAATATTGAGATGATGAGATCATAATTATATCCATTTGTCGGCCGCATCTTACAAAAAACTTGAGTTACTGGAAATTCCACATTTATTCAAGGCGCTTCTTGAACAATTAAAAAACGAATAAACTACTTTTTTTACAGATTATAAACGATCTCTTCGCATTAGTGTACTCGGATGAAGTGCCGTTCGCTACTCTCTACAGCGCATTAGACGCCCTACAGGGAGAAACTGAGTACTCTGTGTGGTTTGCAGCACTGAGGGGTTTCAGCAGAATATGGCACTTATATCTGGGAGATTCTGAAGCTTTGCCTTCTGTTCAGGTGAGATTTATTTGAAGATAAAAAGTGTGTGTCCGTGTTGCGTATTTCCCTTTTCGTGTCCAACTGGCGACAACGGTCTCGCGAAATCCACACGCCTTTGTATTACTACACAATTCAACCAACCCGTGCACGGCTTGCGTCAACTGAGCACGTTTTTGCGATCAAGCAACGTTAAAAGAGGTTTTACAAAACAGTGTGCAATGGAACTAAAGGCGGTTTTTTAATTGGTCTGTTCAAAATAAATCCTGATGATTTAGCGCGTTCGTAAATATTCGGAATAAATCGTGCGGCCCGAGCAGGCGGGGAGCCAATAATAATTCCACAGAGCCTTCAATTCAAGAAAATTATACGATTAGGTACTGGGTATTGAGTCAGAGTTTATGAGAATAATCAAAGTACTTAAAGAAGAACCAAATAGGTTAGGTTAGGTTAGAACTGTAACCAAATAAGCGCGAGCCGAGCGAGCGGAGCGAGCGCTGCCGCGGCAGCGGCCAGCGAGCGCTACGTAGTAGTTGGTCACAGTTCTAACCTAACCTTACCTATTTGGTCGGAGTAAAAAAAGTGTTCAGTTCAACTCCACACTATTTTGTAAAACCTACTCCAGCGCCACTTGATCACAAAGGCGTGCCCAGTTGACGCGAATTGAACACGGGCTAGTAGAATTCCATAGTAATACAAAAGCGTGCGGATTTCGCGAGACCGGTGTCGCCAGTTGGACACGGAAAGGGAAATACGCGTCTGTGTTATCTTATACATTGTACTTACTATTATAATCATTTGAAAATTTGTAACGATGCAGGTTTGTTACTCTTTCACACAAAAAAATACTGAACAGATTTCGATGAAATTTCTCCTATTAACACGGTTGTACGATCCCGTGGGGTAATAACCGAACTCCACGCCGGCGAAGCCACAGGCATAAACTAGTCTGTCAATAGTTTAACTATGAAGGTATAAGTAACAACGGCAGTAGGCCGCAATATCACCACCTATAGAAGCGTTTCCTGTGAGGAGCTCACGAAAAAAAAAAAAAAAAAAAATTATAACAGCCGCTTGGGTCGATCTTCAGGTTAAGCCGCGCTTGCTTAGATTGGTCCGTGGAAAGGTGACCACCCATTACATACCGACTATCCTTCGTGCCTCGGAAATCACGTAAAGCAATTGGTTCCAGCTGTTAATTGAAGACCTTTGACAGTCATTACAGGTAGTAATTGACCCGAAAATCTGACAACCAGTCTTCCCAAGGCGTATCGTTTTACCTAGTACTAACTGGGTTGTGGAGGTCAGATAGAATTACCCAGCACTGTGTTGTGGAGGCCAGATAGACAGTCGCTCTATGTAAAATACTGGTATTCTGCTGCATCCGGTTAGACGGGAAGCCCACCCCAAGTTGAGAAAAGGCTAGACAGATGATGATAAGAAGCGTTTTTTTTGACTGACATATAAACTAGTCATAACGCTTCGGTCTATCACAGCGATGGGGCAGGTCATAACGCTTCGGTCTATTACAGCGATCGGGCAGGCTGATTCCGCTGAAGTTTGCGGTGCGGTGCGATCATCTTCAGAATTGCACCCTAACTGTGCTAAATAGTTAGATATTTTATCTCTTATCCGGCTCATATTGTTTTGCGAAAGTAATATGTATTTGTATTTACCTTGGCGTTACAATTTGAAAGCACTGTTTTAAGCTTTCACGGTTTACACATATACTGTCACTTACGGGATATCTTCCGTGATTGTTCATTATTTTTTTTTCAATCACGGAAGATATCCCGTAAGTGACAGTATAATTTGAAAGCAGTTTTTTTTTGTTCTTAAATCGACGACCAAACAAACAAAACTATCAAATACCTGATTCATCGTACTGACCCATCTCTGGATCATATTATGTTTAATAGAAACCATCATTATCATTCTAGGACTTTATCCTTCATCATATGGACCATGGAATTTCGAGCTTCGGTTATGAAGTAAGGGCCACGGACAGTTTCGAAGACTTGAGGAACCGCATGCAGATTTTGGAGTTCGCGTGTAAGCTGGAACATAGCGGATGTGTTGAGAACACCGTTGCTTTGTTCAGAGCTTGGAGACAGAATGGCACCGAGTGAGTATAAACTGAGAGAAATATATTCATACGTCTTATAACACTGGTGATAACGTTTTTCGAGGGAGCAGCAGGCCTGAAGGCACCTAAGAAGCCGATTCCTACCGGCTTCCCTTCGGGAACAACGGAGTGTCTGGGTGTCTACTGTAGTCAAATAGTATTTAAAACGGAGCAGTAGTGATCAGTTGTGGGTTCGTACGCCCTCAGGTACTTTACTGTTTATTTCGTGTACTAATTGATGAAGAAGAACATCGATATGTCGTATGATCGTCGATATGTCCTAGAATCAAAAATTTGAAGTTATGTGACAATGAACCCGTTCTGGGTCCGCGTGATGGACTACGACCTACTCCGTCACACAGACAGAAGGCATATGGCGGTGGGAATAATTATAGGCTGATAATGCAGCGAGGTCCCATTGCTTCATGCGAGAATTTATTCCAATGGTTGACAGTTTTCTTTGGATCTAGGTTGGGCAAAAAAATAATCATCTGTCCTTTCCCTTATAAAGAACAAAAAAGTCTCCAAAGGTCTATTTGTAATGTATATTTTTTGTCCATGACGTCTCTTTCTAGGGTGCCACCAAGCTTGCGTCCTGTGGTATACTGCACTGGACTGCGTCACGGAAATGAGGAAGACTTCGACTTCTTGTGGAACCGTATGCTGAGCACCAACGTGGCGAACGAAGTCTGGGTCATCGAAGATGCCTTGGGTTGTACTTCGAATGAACAGAGTTTGAGGAGGTATGAATATTATGATTTTTAGATTATACTAGCTTTTGCCCGCGGCTTCACCCGCGCGTTCAAGTTTGATATTTATCCCACGGGATCATGCTACCGAGATAAAAAGTATTCTATGTATTAATCCAAGTTATAAACTATCTGTTTGCAAAATTTTATCCAAATCCGTTTAGTAGTTTTTGCGTGAAAGATTAACAAGCATCCATCCATCTATCCATCCATCCATTCATCCTCACAAACTTTCGCGTTTATATTATTAGTAGGATACTTCCATTCAATTTTGATTTAGTCAAGATTCGTACGTATCTGGTAACCTCAAAATTAAACAGCACCAAGTTGGCACAAACTATAAATTTTGTCATTCAATTTTGAACTTAACCTTTAACATTTTATGGTTTGAATTCAATTGGAAAAATTTGACAGTTTAACGTTGTTGCCTGTACTTTCTACTTTTCATATTACTTCCAGATTTCTTCTTTTTATTTAAGACTAGTAGTTCCTGAGTTTAGCGCGTTCCACCAAACAAACAAACTCTTCAGCTTTATAATATTAGTATAGATAAATAATGATCGTTTTTGTTTTGTGTTTTTTTTTCATATACCTGCTTTTATGCCATATAAAGCAGTATAATTAAAGTTTTTATGTCTGTTTTAGATATCTGACATCTGTGTCACTTACCGACACTCCAATCAGAACCCAGGACCTGACTACACCTTTAACGAGCATACTGAGGACATATGGCAATCACCACATTGTTATAGATGCCCTGAAGTCTAATTATTCACTATGGAGTTCTATGTGAGTATTTGTCTTTATACATATAATTCGTAAAATAGTCGTAAAAGTTTTCTTGGGTGCGTGGGCCCAGCTTGCCCAGTCAATTTCAACGCCTTTACAGCAAAATGCTATCTCTGGCGGGAGCGGTATAAACCTTTTCGCATATCTCGGGACTTGGGGCACCTCGACTTTAGGTTAGGTTAGGTTAAAGGCAAATCTCGGGACTTGGGGCACCCCGACATTAGGTTAGGTTAGGTTACTTTAAACCCTGCAAACAGAAATAGGAGCCCCGTGCGAAAATGTGGCCGTAAAATAATACAATTTATCTCTCGTTTAGAATCCTACGAAAGTTTATAAATTTCCTAGAAAATTTATAAAATGGCGGTTCTTGTTATTTTCCGGTGACATATATAAACATTCCTCTTGAATCACTCTATCTATTAGTGAAAACTGCATCAAAATCCGTTGCGTAGTTTTAAAGATCTAAGCATACATAGGGACAGAGAGAGGGAAGCGACTTTGTTTTATACTATGTAGTGAAATGGTATCACAATGTTTTTAAGTGTAAACGCAAGAAACAAAAGAACGCGTTTAGCTTCAGTAGCGTTGTTTTTCAAAAGTTGCGCAATGCTTGCTTAGACGTACAGTTTATTTTGATTGATGTCCATCAGAATAATCGATGTTCCAGTTTCATCTCTGTTGAAAGAGTTAAAACCTTGTTTGTTTTTTTAACTCCTTTGTTATGATTTTACTAATTGGTAGCACTTATTCCCCTTTATTCTTTATCTCCATAGAACTGACATAAATAACAATATTTTAATTTTGCAGATACCCGTCGATGGACACGGTTTTAAGCGCCGTTGCGTCTGTACTACACACTGAAAGTGACTTCAATGAGGTAACTAACTCATCATCATCGTCTTCTTACCCTCGTCTCACGTTACTTAGCTCATCACGTTTTTTCTTCCATTCTCCTCTGTCAACCGTCACGCTATCATTTACTACCTTTTCTTTCATATCATTACGTCACAAAATCCATCCATCGTTTTCTTGGTCTTCCTCTCCTTATCCATCCATCAACATTCAATGAAGCTATAATTATTCAAGTTAAAAAGTGTGGTCATAGTAGGTAATGACGTGTTTTTGATCTGCCTTTACCCAGTAACCCAATGACGACATACAGTCCTATGTATTAGGGGATGACCCTTATAATATTAGACACTGTATACCTGAGTGACGACTAAAGTTGAAAAATGTAGTGTCATTTGACCTAGAAAATCTAATTAAGGAATTGATCATATCTTTCGTGATCTTATACTGTCACTTACGGGATATCTTCCGTGACTGATCATTATTTTGAGATCGTAAGTGAGAGTATAAGTTTAGTTGTAAACCGTGAAAGCTTAAAACGGTGATCTTTCGTGATGACTATGAGTCCTACGCACAAAATGATAGCAAAGTGTTGCACAAATTCATCGACAACGCTGAGCCTGATCGCTAGGCGGTTTCACTAATCTGATAGGTAGAAGCTTTGCTCTGATAAATGTACTAATGTTGTAAATGCGGAAGTAACTATGTCCTTTTGACTAAATTTGATTCCCAGGTAGATCTTTTAACGTGGTTAGGATATACCTATAATATTTAAAGCGGGCAAAACCTCAGGTGAAAGCGAGTGTCGATAACAAGATTTGAAAAAAGATTGAAGGGGAATTTTGTTGTTCTATTGATAAAATTACGTAGAAAATCCGCTCTTCCTCTGCAAAAATATTCCGCAAGCCCCTAATCGCCGAATCGCTTTCAAAAGTAAACACAAGAATAACCTTTTAGTCTGTCCGTCCCTAATAGAGGGCCCGGTGGTGACCCAAATGACTGTTTATCAAACACTACATTGGAGGGCTCAACACACTCATTACCTGACGTGGCCGTGTTTGCAGAGGGATGTGTCAATTTCGTTCAATTGGTACTGGCTGTGGCTAATTATCGTTTGTTTCCACGAAATTGTCCTGAACACTTTGCTGGTGTTGTGTTTTTTCGGTCACTTGCAACAATCTGGTACCTTTCGGAAAATTTTCGATACTATGAAAACTTATAGGTATCAAATTAAAAGTGAACTAGACTAAGCAAGATTCCATGATCGATAAAATGAAAAATTAAAATTAGAAATAGGACGAATAAGAAATGTCAAGTAGTCCATCCTTTGCAAGATACAAAAGTCAAAGCTCATAGAACCAGCGTCCTCTTGTCTTGGAACTAAAACCATCAAATATTCAATATATTAGAGGTGTTATGAGATGCTGAGTTATAGAGAAGTATGGAAGAAGAAGACATGATGCGCTGGAAGCGCAGGAGAATGATGGTGATAATCTTGTATGGATGGTTACCTATTCAACGGGACTACCGATCTTTGTTCCGACGTTTATTTGGATTTAGTTTCTTTCTATTAGTCTAAAGTCTGACAACCAGTTTTACCAAGGGGTATCGTAATACCGAGTACTAATTGGGTTGTGGAGGTCAGATAGGCAGTCGCCCCATGTAAAATACCGGTATTTAGCTGCATCCGGTTAGACTGGAAGCCAACCACAATATGGCTGGGCAGAGGCTAGGCAGATGATGAGTAACCTGACGTTTATTTCGGTTAGATTCATTCTATTAGTTACATGTTTTGTCATCAGAATATAAAAAGCATACGGACATTCCTTTTCGTGGCCTTTTTTCACTGACATGAATTCTTCCTTCACACATAATGCAATTGCATTAAGGATTTGATACAAATCTTTACAAAATGCTTCCCATCCATTTCCACATTTGTATAAACGAAAGTCCGTACTTTGAATATCAGTCACAACATTCATTGTAATGGATTTCCCATTATAAATGAATGTTCTGACCTAAATACGATATCGCTGCGATGGATGGGTTGTGAGTGAAAGTCTTCATATTCCAATGAGTTTGGCAGCAAGCCAAGGAGGAAACAATAAGATTGAATATCGCGATTTTATAATTGCCTGCTTTTAAAATACATGTAAGATCAGCTGCTGAGCTAAAAATGGCTCACGGATTTTCTCGGTTTCTATACAAAATGAGTCGTTATTCTTAGCAATTGTTAATATTCGCGATCATTGATTTATTTATACCTTTGTGGAAATTGTAGAAATCTGTTTTCATGGTATGGAATGTGATGTTGAGTTTGTGGAGCAAGGACGAAAACGTCGTGAGGAAAGTTTTGAGTATGACATATGGATTGCATTATGATTAGGAGGAAACCAAAAATAATCAAAAGACTGTGTGAAAGTGGACATGGCTCGAAAAAATAATGGAAGAAGAAAAACTGTTGCACCGAACCCAAATACATAACAATAAATGCAAGAGAATGATGATGGCAATTTGGTGGCACATAAAAAAGTTGTGTATCATGCCAATACCTTGATGGTTATCAAACTATTTATAATATGAAATTTATAATATTATATTTAATATATTTGTATATATATTTTATATTTTTTATTATATTCTATTTATAATATTTTTTTTTTATAATATAGTATGGTGGTTCTGTAGTAAATATTATGACTAACGTTATTAAATTTTATGACAGCAATTAGACTTCATTTCGTTGTCACAAGATAATTGATTCGACCTTGCTAATTGACTGACATAACACAATGTTAGGTTAAACAACAATTATTGCGCTAGATAGCATATTTCAGTACTCAAATATGAATTAATCACATTATGGCATTGAATGACAACTGTTTAGATGAAGATGTACCTTCTTCCAACATTATGGTTGTTGACTTTGTTGGCCTTATCGAGTAAATATGCATATGAGAAACTACACTTTTTAAACAACGAAATCTATGCAAAGGAGTTAGGGCCCCTTGCATAGCTCTCATTGATTTGTCGTTTAAATTGTGTATCTACAATAAAAAATACGTGGTTTGATCTCCTTTGATAGGTCCCGAACATAGGAACAGAACACTATACCTTCCTTTCTTACGAACTATCTATTAAAATGAATGCTTTTTCTATTTTTCTAGTTTGAATCGTTCCTGTCATCCTGCACTGAGTGTACCGACGCTTCGAAGACAGCTGCCAGGAATTCGCTGGTACAAGCCAGAGCTTCCACGTCCTGGGCCAGTAGCCACAAGGCTGATATTCTCAATTCTATCAAGACCTCAGATTCACATACTGCTGTTACCCTACCATCTGTTATCATGATTTTGCTAGGATTTGCTGTACTGCTTTTTACTGACTTCTGATTTTTTACTGAGTATATATTTTATTTTTAATGCAGTATTATTTTTATATAGTCGAGCCACTGGCGAGTTTAGTTAGTAAGTTCCCCGTTCGGATTTGAATGTTTTACCTAATTGATATTTTATAGTATCTTATTTTATCCAACTGCAATGGCTCACAAAAGAAGGGTACTGTTTTTCGAATATGAATGCGAATTGTTGTAAAGTGAGTTTATTTTCAGTATTGTATTTAGAATAATAATCAATTGTTCAGTATTTTGTTAGTGTACTTACTTATTAAAATTAGTTTTAAGAGCAAAGAAGAGATTCTTCTCCACTAAAATGTACAATTAATTATGGAAATAAGTACTTAGAGCTAAATAATTATATTATGTACATACAAACTTACTCTAAAATGCTAAAATAAATACCTACCTTTTATCAATGCTTTTAATTGTTCTTTCAATAAGCAAATTGTTCTTCAAATCCAACCTGATGACAATGACAAAGATTTAAAGTATTAAATATGCGAAAATACAGAGATCTTGAGTGAAGACATTCTAAGTGAAAAAAAAATACAGAAAAAAACTACAAGTATGAGTTGGAGTTAATTTTTTGTTTTTTGTTTCTTTTTCAGTTGTATTTATTTACTAGCTGTCGCCCTTGACCTTCGTTCGCGTAAAATTATTGTTAAAAAAAATAAGCCTATTTTAATCCCATTTTGTTACCAATTTCAAGGGTTTTAACTTTTTTGCACGGAACCTTAATTCTTATTCTAAAATAAAAAGTAGCCTATGTTAGAACTTATAAAATCAGCTATCTGCCAGTAAAAGTCCTGTCGGCCCAGCCGTTTCGGAGTTTAGCCGGAGCAAACAGACAACAATTGAAAAAAATGTGTTTTTAATAGAAGTGCCGTATATATTTTCGTATGCGTTCAGTAAAAAGCTGTTATTTTGATATTACAAACAGACTTCAATTTTATTTATTTGTATATATGTATAGATTAAAACTTTATGCACAAGTAAAAACTATCCAAAGGCGGACTTAATGCCTTACCCATCCGAAAAAAAAAAAAAAAATATAAAATGCCTTGGGCATTTTCTGCTTGACTACCTTAGGGTGATGGAGACACAATACACAGTAGGTGCAATAACAGAAAAAAATACTAGAAAATATTTATAACTTAAATATAAGAATAAATACACACCTAGAACAAAATATATAAACTTAAGTGAGAAAAACAAGAAAATTAGTCAAATTTAAAAAAAAAATTAGAATTTTATCATTTCTGTATCAAATTCCCATTAATTCGATATGTTTTAATTTAAACAAAAACAAAATGTTTTGCGAACACATCACGCCATTTTTCGGCACAAGTCATCATCATCATCATCATCATTTCAGCCGAAAGACGTCCACTGCTGGACATAGGCCTCCCCCAAGTGTCGCCGCATTGACCGGTCCCGTGCGTCTCGCATCCAGCGGATCCCTGCAACCTTTACAAGGTAATCGGTCCACCTAGTGGGAGGCCTTCCAACGCAGCGTCTTCCGGTTCGCGGTCGCCACTCCAGAACTTTTCGGCCCCATCGGCCATCCGTTCTGCGAGCAATGTGCCCTGCCCACTGCCACTTAAGTTTGGCTATTCTTCGGGCTACGTCGGTAACCTTGGTTCTGTTGCGGATCTCCTCATTTCTGATTTGATCACGCAAGGAAACTCCGAGCATAGCCCTCTCCATTGCCCTTTGGGTGACTTTAAGCCTTCTGATGAGGCCCATTGTGAGCGACCACGTTTCGGTCCCGTATGTAATCACTGGCAACACACACTGGTCATAGACTTTCGTCTTGAGACACTGCGGTAGGTTGGACGAGAAGATACCACGCAACTTCCCGAACGCTGCCCAGCCGAGTCGGATTCGACGATTGACCTCTTTCTCGAAGTTGGACCTACCTAACTGGACCGTTTGTCCCAGGTAGACATAATCGTCTAAAACTTCGAGTGTAGAGTCTCTGATCTTGATAGGAGTAGGTGTTACATGGGCATTCAACATGACTTTGGTTTTTCGGCACAAGTAGCTCGCTATAATCCTCTCAGAATTATCTATTCCGTGTTTTAAAAGCGAATACACATCAACGTGATCGTATCGGGTCACATTAACTGCTTTAGTTTATTTCTTCTAACCAAAATTAGCTTGTATTTAATCCTCATTAGATTTGGAAGCGGTCAGGGAATGTCAAGTAATAAATCTTAAATCGTGGCCTCGTTACGTCACTTTTGTGACTTAATATAGTAGAAAAGTGATGGGCGAATGTAGTGGGAATTATAAAATAGGATTTTTATAGTTAGTTCTTGAAATAATGATTATACTTTATCTTTAGTTTCCCGAATTAATGTTTTATTACGCAGCTCAGCTAGCATTTTCCCAACTATATTGGGGTCGGCTTCCAGTCTAAGCGGATGTAGTTGAATACCAGTATTTAACATGGAGCGACTGCCTATCTGTCCTCCGCAACCGAGTAAGTACTGGGTAATACGATACCCCTTGGTAAGACTGGTTGCCAGACTTTCGGGCCATTGACTACTTATAATGACTGTCAAAGATTTACAAATGGTAGCCGCGACCGACGGCTTAACGTACTTTCCGAGGCACGGAGGAGACTCAGTTTGTAATGGGTGCTTACCCATTCACGGACCATCCTAGGCAAATACAGCTTAACCTAAAGATCGACCCGAGGGGCTGTTATTATTTAACCTTTAGCCTTAGTTAGTTTTATTACGAGCTGATAGTTATTTTATCAAACGCTAGTTTTTTGATCAGAGTTAAGGAGATCTGAGCGACTGGTAATGAAGATAGATATACATCGTGACTTTTTAGTCGTCTTAAAAAGGTGGTTCACTCAATGTAACCGACATAAAATAGCTCTAGGCGCGATTTTTTTTTCCTCGCAAAATAGTTACAAAGAAAAATAAATAATACATTAGAATAAAATTACGAAACATCCTGTTAATGATGTTTACGTGTCAAACGGGAGAACATACCTACCCAGCGCTTGAGTCAGTGGGATCATCACTCGCAACAGGGTGTTTTAACTAAGTCATACGTCATAATACTGAATAATTTTTGTATAAAACTAGATTCTGGTTCCGATCTGCAAGTAATACCTATTTGATTAGTCATAGTAACACTCAGATCATTAATAAGTAATGTAGCCATAAAAAAAAAAAAACAGATTGCAGCAAAACACACCTCTGCCTCCGAACAATAATTGCAGTTCTCTTATGACCTCACATCAAGGATAAAATCTCCTACCTAACAACAACATACAATTCTTTTTCTACCACACACTGCATTGGCCGTCTGTCGGTCGTAACACATGCATCGAAGTAACCGTGGGCCGCTAATCTCTATGTAATATAGAATAGTTGCTAAGTGCGCCGCCCACGTGTCGCTTCCAGTCTTCCAGATCAATTGTCTCGTGTTACCGTTAGACCATTGTTAGGTGTTGCGTGAATTGGGATGTGGGCAGAGGACATCGGGATACGGAATTTTTGATTTATTTCTTAGTGTGTTGTTTTGTAAATTGGATTGTTGATTTATGTTAACATTTTATCGTATGGTTTGAGTCGGCGGATGTGATGAACTAAACACAACACATCGATGCTGGAATGCCTTAGGGGATATTTAAATGTAGTGTCCCCATTTTGAATGTTTTCAGCGTTATTGGAGAGGTTACTTTGATTGCTACAAAAAAAAATCGATTAGGTGCTGATTTTTTGTAAAATAATGGGTGATAAGTACACCGAATAGTACCTATTTAAATTAACCCTATTGAGTATTTACTTAGTGGTAAAGAAAATATTTAATACCTAACTTTTCATGGCAAATCCTCAATAGATTTGGAAGCCGTCAGGGAATATCAAGTTATAAATCTTAAACTTACAGAAATATACAATAGGCAAGTTGTATAATGCACATGATTTTTAAACGAATATCTATTTTGCAAAGTAAACAATGTTATCATACTCCAAAATACTGATACTGCAAAGAAACCGTCCCGAATTAACACTTGAAGGTGAGCCATATGCACAAACAAAAATATAATGCAGTCCAATATATCATGATCTGTGACATTATATTAAAGTCCCCTCAAAGCTGTGAATGAAACAAAAAACCGAGGAGGCGCGGAAGCTCAAGACGTGCTGGTTTGGCAAGACTGGCGCCAAGTTTCGATCTATGGAGAGGAACAACACTACAAGCATTTACGCGCGCGTCGCGTTCAGACGTATTTAGAACGCTCTCTTTGGCGGGAAATTCGAAAAACGAACTATGAAACTGTGACTAAATTAAAAATAATTAATTAATTCTAACGCAAGATTAGGCTGAAAGTAATTGATGCCGTTGCCTAATAAACTAAAATGGCGGGAGAAAAAATATTTCGCGCGTTTTTCCTTTTCTGTTTGTTTTCTTTGACTAAGGGAAATATTGTGGTGGACGAAGAATGTTTGAATTATACAGTGTATCCTATACAGTACGAGTTAAACATTTATCCTTACGTGAACGCGGATCATTCTTATTATGACTGTGAATTAACAATAACTGTAATAGCGAACGCACCTAATGTGAAGACGATAAGCCTAGACGCAAACGACATAGAATTAGAAGCAGGTTCAATCAAAGTTTATGATGGACACCGGGACATAATAAATACTGCAAGACCGTTTGATTTCATAATTCTAAGGAGCTTGTTAAATATTTATTTGAAAGAGCCATTGAAGATGTATTCTGCACTAAACAGACAGTTTTATTTTATCAAAATTTCGTTCAGGAAATACTTGAAAGAAGGCAGTAAGGGTGTGTTTTTAGTGAAATATTACGAAGAACAGTGTAAAGATTTCAGGTAAGTTGACCTTTAATTTTATAACCATATTTATTTTGAAAAGTGTTTGTATCAAACTGTATGTAATCAAGCCTAAAAACGAGATATTTACCATTTTTACTATTTATTTTGAGTTCCCGATATTTCAATGATAGTAAACAGTCAACGATTCCAATTTCTCTAGTAACAATTTAATCATAACTAAACAATAATGCACAATATTAATGAGAAAACACAGATTTTATTAGATAACGGCCATACCTTCAATCTACAAATAAGGGAAAACAGCTTTGGCGTCCTACACAGAAGCAGAGGGTTCATTCTGATTACAATAATATTGTTCCTATCATGACGGCATAGACAAAATGACATTATTTAGGGATAACGATGATAGAAAAGCAAAAAATGTATTGGATTGACATAAGCTATCGAAAATTTTCTATTATGTCAATCATGTTGAAAGCCGTTGTCGGAATACGAAAAAGTTTGAAAGCGATTGCGACTATGCCTTCTGTCGATGCTTTCCATAACAAGTGTGATTTTATAGTTTTGCATATGTTATTTGCCTTTGGAGGTCTGATACACAGTCGAACCATTCAGCTGCATCCGGTTAGACTGGAAGCCGACCCCATCATAGTTGGGAAAAGGCTAGGCAGATGATGCAGTAGATGCATTTTATGGTGGACTTATTTTAAATGAGTATAGATTGTTGACAACGAATTGATTTTTAAAGGTCATGAGTTAAACTCCTTGCTCGTTAAACTATTGTGATAAACCTACATCGAATAATCTTAATACAAGCCCCTTTATTCTTTCATAGTGGGAGGTTGAAACGTAATTTTGTACAAACTATGCATTCTGCGGGTGACAATGTTTTCAAATAATTTCACTGTTTTCGCCGACCCGCATTGGGAACCCGTGATACATTAAGGCTCGCTCCGTATCACAGGAAAGAGGCATTTGTCCCAGCAGTGGGAACATCGTAGGGTTATGGAGCCACATATATTATTATAGTTTACAATGTGTGCTAGATAATATTATGCCGCTTTATCTCGCGCCAAATAAGCCATACGGAAACATAATCATAAAAGGTAGATTCTTATATTTTTTCCGATCACAAATTCTTGCGACCCACGTAAAACAATACTATAATTCATATCATTGGCTTGCCTATTTAATGTCATTTAGAATAACTTGTTTAGTCATCATTATAAAGTAAACTGTGACTATGATGAGCCTCCAGTCATTCATGTATGAAAACTCGTTTTTTTTGTTTTAACTGGTGAAATCGATATAATTCACTGAAAAACTTGAATTAAAATGGGTAGCAATAAAACGAGTGACTGTAAGTTACAATTTTAAGTGTCAAAATTAATTAATTTGGGTTATATAATTACTAAGTGAGCGACTGACTGTAAGTGACGAAAAATCAACAGAATAGTATCTTACAAACATTAATTTGAGTTACTTAAAATACAAAATGAGCAGCTTCATAATATTTGAGCGACTTAATATTTGTTTGAGTGTCAACGTTACGTCCTGCATTTTTTTCAATATTTAGCAAATGTATTTTTTATACTGAGCGGCATTTTATCTTAAATGAAGTGTTTCGAATACAAAAACCACTTTGAAAAATACACTAATGAGCAGAGTATAAGGAGCTCACATTAAAAAACCTAACCTAACCTAACCTCACTTATAAAAATCGATTCTATCTTAATATTGAAGTTGCCTTCTCTGTATTTCCAGTCGCTCACTTAGTAATGTAGTCGCTCGGATAAAATTTTAATATATGAAATGGATTTATCACAATCCACTTTTTGTAAGCTCGTTCTGGATTTTATTATTAATCAATATTCGTCGTTAGTTTAGTTAATTTTTCGCTTACTCAAATTCATACCGCTCAAGTTATTAATACAGTATCATCATCAGTCGCAAAGCTTTTTTTTAATCGCTCGTTTTATAATTCCCCAATTAAATAAAACAAATCTAATCTCCTTTGAAAATCCCAGTATATTTGAATAGGGATTTGCAGTTTCAAAAAAATATTTTGCAGTGTAAACAGACTGTTTTGAAACTGTTTATTCTACCCCTTAAATAGCGCTGTGACCTTTTAAACTATTGTCTGCGGAACAGCTTGTTAGACTGGCAAATTATTTAGTGATGTGCTAACACGATGATGCAAAACAAATTGTATTATGCTACGTTTTGCACTGTTGCTAACCAAACAAAAAATGCTAATGATTTCGGTACGATCTTGTTTGGCAGACTGACTGAAATACCAAGGTAGTACTTTTTGTGTATGTTTTTGCGCCTGAATTTAGAGTACTTCCTTTTTCATGGTTGAAAAACTAACGTTTTAACACCTTTATTATTTTTTTAATGACACGTAAAGTTACCTTCAAAGTCGCTCCAGGTGAATAAGGTGACTCCAGTCATCGTAAAAAACGTTCTCATTCATAATAAAAGTAAGCTTTTCTATTTTGGGAAAGAAATCTCTGAAGAAACGAAGTGAGTTGGTATAATGATACGTATGCGTTCGCCGACATTGAAAAAAAACAGTTTTTGTTATAAGTGTACTTAACTGGAGGAGCTCATGGCTAATTATAACAGCCACTCGGGTCGATCTTCCGGTTAAGCCGCGCTTGCCTAGGTTGGTCCGTGGATGGGTGACCACCCATTATGTACACTGGGCCCAAGTATTTGGTTTACAGTTTATATGTGTGGGTGAAGTCATAGTTATGCACACAAACACAAAATAAAACGAGCGAGCTCAGTTTTTATTAGTGTGCGTGTGGCACATCAATTACCATATACCAATATATAGTCATCATTCACTTATGATGCTGAAGGAGATATAATATTTTGCATGATGTTAATATAGCAATCCTGGCACAACGGCTATCGTCTTTGGTCACTGAACGAGAAGTCGTAAGTTCAAATCATGCATGCAATAGTATATTATTTTTCTTTTTGTATTCATTATTTTGTTAAAACATTACTTACAGTAGAATTTATAACAATTCTAACGTTTGAGACAAACATTGAACTCTCAGGCTATTTGATTTTGACTGTTTAGACAACAACTACCGACAATTTAAAAATATTGTTTTCAAACACCTTCATTTATAAAAAATGAGCATTCTTACTTGTCAATCTACGTATTTGCATTACTGAGTTTATTGATTACTACTCTTGAGCATGTGTGTGGTTTTATTTCTGTGGATCCAACCATGCAACATTTATCAATGTTCAAAGAGGTGGAAATCGTTGTTTTGGATGAGCAAAACGTATCTATATTATGTGAAATTGTGAGTGTAAATGTGGTGCTGCCTAACAAACGATGGGACACTTTATATCGTGTCCTGCCTGTTCTGTTGTTTGCTCCTGTGAAATGCATCACAGGACGCTACTGAAAGAGCCAAACTCGTCGCCAAATTTTGGGCTGACTCAATTTGAATTGTTATCGATTAGCGTATCGATGAGATGAAGTGAAATTACAAGGCGCTTAATGATATCGGTGAGTAACAGTTAGATATTACGTTGATATTATACCTACTTCACTTTAACTAACTCCTCTATTCTCTTTATTCCTAGTAAACATTGAAAGGGATGTTTACTAGGAATAAATAATTAATGTAACTTAAGTGCAATACCTACCATAGTTATAATAATATATTATCATAACTGAATTATTATAGTTTCTTTTTTTTAATTTGTAATCGTATGATGAGTATGATAAAGTTAGCTTGGCCTAAAATTAGCTTGATCTAGCCTTTAGACAGATTAAAGAAAAGCCTTTGAATAACGTAAATAAAAATAGATTATAATGTTTGCTAATGTCAGTGTATATCTTATATTTATGTATTGTATTATTATAAGTAATATTAATTAGGTATATATAAGTATATTGAATAAACATAGTGTATATATAGTATAAAAATATAGTGTTTATTTATTATAATATTAGCTATTATTATAAGTATTATAAATACTGTTTTTATCCACAGGGGAGAACCGTGCAGTTATGGGTCCGCCGATATGCGTATTTTGGAGACGTAGAACATCTTAGGCCAAAACCAAAGGCAAATTCATCGACTCGACACTACGACATCGTGGCAAGGCACAAGGCTGATCCCTTCTTGTCCACCCGCATAAAAGTGTGCTTACAAACTGTGAGATCTCATGAGCAGAAGGTTACAAGGAGTAATAGAAAACGAAGGATTGCCGACTCATTATTAGTCGAATTTATATTAATTAGTAGACGAATATGAATCTTATTTTTATGCAAATAATGTTCATATTTGTTAAGCAAATTAGAACAAATACAAAACTTAGTAATAAATAGGTAGGTATAAAACTTTTTTTTAAAACCACAACTCGTAAATTATTGAAAGTATGGTAAAGTGATGTTATTGTTATGCGATTAGAAGTTGTCATAATTTCTTACTATCTAACATGTTGATTCACTTCACCTCTAATTTTACTTTGATTCAATTTATATACCTACCTACTTTGACAAATTATTTACGTCAATCCTTACCAATAAAAAACTTTGTATTTGTCAAAAAAACAGGTAAACAACAGTGTATTAAATCATTGTATCGGCCACACAAGTTTTTTTTTCTAACATACAGCCCCCACCAAATTGAACCTTAAAACAACCAATATAAGAAAGGAACATACTGGAAGAAACGAGACGGATAATTTGCTAATGACCCAAGCGATAAGCTAAGCAAACAATAGCAATGTTTATCTAATAAAAAAATCTAATTATTTCATTGGTTATATTTAGTTACTTTTTACTTTTTGCTTGAGTAATTTTATTGGCCACAAAATAAATTTATTAAAAAACAAAAAGTAAAAAGTAGCAAAAATAATTCCTCAGTTGGGTTCGAACTCGCGTCGTCGAGGTTAGATCACTAGCTAACGCAAGCGCTTACACCAATCGGCTATGGTTACCATGTTAAGTTAGTATAAAATGTTGGGCTTTTTTGTAAACTCGTTTATATTATTTTTACTAGATTACCCGACAAGCGTAAAGATAAAAAAATAAACCCCGTGTAGGGTACAATATGTTTACTCACACAATAATAATGAGCGGCTGTATGAATATTACCGGCTCGTACAGCAAGTCAAGTTAATTTAATTTTGTGTTTGTGTGCATAACTATGACTTCACTCACACATATAAACTGTAAACCAAATACTTGGGCCCAGTGTACCTACCGTTGGTTTCCTCCGTGCCTCGGCAAGCGCTTTAAGCCGTTGGTCGCGGCTGTCATTTGTAGATCTTTGACAGTAGTTACAGGTAGTCAGTGGTCTGAAAATCAGTCTTGCCAAGGGGTATCGTATTACCCAGTAATAACTGGGTTGTGGAGGTCAGATAAGCAGTCGCTCCATGTAAAATACTATTTGTATTCAGGTATTCAGCTACATCCGGTAAGACTGGAAACGACCCAACACAGTTGAGAAAAGGCTAGTCTGGTTATGATGTGTGGAAGTGCTATACCTATGCCAAATTATTATAAACAGCGCTAACTATGACGCATTGTTTATTATTCAATTATTTGTTCATAAATGTTCTTGAAATTCTTGGTCAGGTCAATGTCGAATGAAAATAGTATTTATTCTTAGTGCTTCTGTTACGACTATGAGTAATTACCGAATTAGTCACAGAATAGATTTAAACAGTAAACTGTTTGTTACGATGTTTACGTGTGTTTTGCATTTGTTTGATTTCCGCTTGTTTGTTTTTATCTAAGAATTTCTTATTAGTGTTGACTATTAATAAGCAGGTGATGCTAGGAAGTCTGTTACGCCACTTCATTGCAAGCGTTAACATTAGTGGGAAAGTGCGTGTGTTTTATGAAATTCTTAAAGTTCAAAAAGTTCTTATTCTATCTCTGCGTAATTTGAGTGAACAGTTTATATATTTCTAATTACTATTTGATCGTTTATTATAAATAGTTAATCAGTAGTCTAGGCTATAGGTAACAAAGAATAATTAATACTTTGACCCTGGTGCTAGTTATTTTACAATTAGAATGTTTTCTTCGGAAAAGGTCACATCGGCAGTGCCTTTGTCTTGTTAATGTCTTATCGTTGCCACTACTGGGATACGGACTCCTCTCTGAGATGGACCTAAATAAAATCTACCACGCGGGTCCAGTGTGGGTGGATGGTTTGTGGTGGTGAGACTTACTAGATATACAAGACATCTGCTCCTTCACGAAGCCGTCAACCAAGCATTCTGTACATCAAACTACTTAGTATGATGTACAGAATGCCTGGTGGACGGCTTTTCTTGAGGTGAAAAATCAGGTTTTACGTAAGTGGACTCATGGTAACGCACTCAAAAGTTTGTGCTGATAAATGCATTGAATAGTACTGAGATTGTGCATGTATTTAAAGTAAAGTTTTACCATTAAAAAAATGTTTAAAAAAAAGTTGGGATAAAATTGGAACTTTGACCCCCAATATCTCCGTAACCAGAAGGTTCCCAGGTATGACCTAGAACAAAAAAATGATCTCAATAATGGTGAAAATAAGTGCCTTTCGGCTTCGTAAAGGGTACTTTTGCACCCGTTAGTCAAACGGATATTAACAGTGGGTGTAGATATCCCGTAAAAACGCCCGCATTCCTTACTCAAAACATAACATCAACACAGCTTTCCAAGTATTTCGTCTAAAAGAGCGTATTCTTACTGACGTAATTTCAGCCTTTGCTAATTTTATTTAGCGCAACCTTGGATGCATTGAATCAGTTCATTCAATCAAATTGAACTAAACGTAGGTAATTATCAAATTATGTCATCAACAGAAATGTGTCGCCGGTTTACCGAGTAGGTATATCATTGAACATTGTTTTCATGCTTTAATTGACTTAAATTCATACAATAAAGTAATGATTACTGTCGTTTGTTCTTGAAAAAGAGATCAAGGGCTCCTAGAGCTTGATAATAAGGTTTAATTTAACTTATCAATCACGGTAAATGGGATCATGATCGTACGGTACTCATCATCTCTCTATAGTGATAATGATGATGATACCATCTAGCAGATTGTTAGGATACAGCGACTGCATTCGATGGCTTTCTGGGGTAGTTGTTGAGAGCTTTGGCGTGCTGCTCTTTCATGCTCTAGCATATCAAACTTGACCGAATAACTTCGAGCACAAGGCTGACATCTAAGTACGCCACTGACGATTTGATATGATAATCATAGTTGGTCTAGCTTCAAGGTCTAAATGTAACCTCTTTCTCTCTTCAAATGCGTTGACCTAGTAGCAGTAGTGTAGTAGTGTGGTAGTGTGTGTGTGTGTAGAGTGTGTGTGCGCGTGTAGTGTAGTAGTGTCTGCTGGAAAAAGGAATCCAATCACACACCCATCAACTCGATCCTCGGCGATTGTAATCAAACTTCTACCAGCCTAGATGACTGAAGAAGAGAAGCTAGATTAGAATTGCCGAATTAGGATCGAGAAAGTCGGCAAAGTTCAATAAATATAAGGAACTTTAACGTTCTGTTAACTATGGGAATCGAGCATTACTGACAAGGAGGCTTTACTAAATAACGCTATGGAGTATGGCTCACATATTTCGTTGATAAAATATTTATGGCGAGTGGGTAAACCAAACACAATCGCTCTGCTCTTATTTCATTATTATTTTCCAAAAGATTGATGTTTTTTACCTTTATCATAAAGAGCGTTGACCATTCACGTTGGCAAATGGCAATTATAATACCTGATAATGATATACATAGGTAAACAAGTGATTTATTATAATTCTCTTATTTATTTTGGGTGTCTTATTGTTTTTAAGGAAGGAAACAACAACCTCAAACAAGGCAAGACAATTCATAATAATATTACGAATTTGAAAGTAACTCTGTCTGTCTGTCTTATAGATTTTGCTGGAATTAGACGCACTAGGATAGGACACCGAATACTTTTTAACACGTTTTTAATAAAGTTAATAAATAACAATGTACAAAAATCTCAGAAATTTTGACCCACTTCCCGATTTCCGATTGAGCTGAAATTTTGCATACATGTTACGACAATGCATGGTTAGCTAAGTGACGTCATTCTAAATTCAATATGGCGCATTAGTTATTTTTTTTAGGCATTCCCATGATATGGGTTTCAAATAAAATGGTTTAAAAGAGTGTGTTTTGGTTCTTTTTTAAACTATTACATCTTCTGACCTTCACACAGATAAAGCCGTAGCCAGAAGCTTTAATTTTATAAAGGCCAATACTATAATTTTATAATACAATATTAAATGTAAAATAATGATTTCATAATATTAAATACACATCTACGGCTCTAATTGCATGATAAGTGGTAATCACGATAGATACTATACTGCCTACGTGAATACTTGTCCAGTATTTATTAGCAAGTGTCTAGTTTTTATTCAAACTCAACATGGGTGTAAGGCCGATTACCATATACGTCCGACCTTCTGTCCCACGTGCAGTCTGGATCATGTAGTGTTTCTTTATGGTCAAATACCATAAATAATAAACGCTTTTATTGTCTATTGGTATAGTGCCTTAGTATTTTGTGATGATAGTTTTAATTTTTGGACGTTTTTTCGTGCCATTGTTCTTTGATTTGTGTAATGAGCGTTGGTGTAGAGGAATTAGTGAGGACAGTAAAAATTAACATAGTTAATGAATACTTTTGCGTGTATCTGCTAATAAACTTTCACTTTCAAGTTTAACTTAAAAATAGATATAAATCTTGCTTATCTTTACAAATGTACGGAATTATTTTTTCTCACTCTTATAGAAAATAATGTTTGACTCCATTATAGAATTCCTCAGATACGTAGCTGACAGCTATAGAATTATGAGTTGGTACCTCATTAACATAATTTACAAAAAACTAACACCTACATGACAAACTCCCGTTCCTTCATTAAGGCTGCGTTTCCACCAGAGATGTGCGAGGATGCTTTGCGAGGGATGTGTTTGTTAAGAACCAATAGAATCACTTCATTTACCTAGCCTCGCTCAGCGCAGCTCTAGTGGAGACGGCTCAGCGGAACGAAGTTTTTACGTACACAACAAGAGAGAGACAAGAGATATGTGCGAGGGATGTGTTGCTAGGGATGTTTTGCGAGGGATATGAGCGAGGGATGTGTTGAGAGGGATGTCTTGAGTGGGATGTGTGCGAGGGATGTGTGCGACAGACGGACGCGAGCGAAAAAATAGCATTCAGTGTAAATTGTGTAAAACAAGCCCGCTACACATCCTCGCACCGCTCATTTGCGAACCGTTCCACAGCCTCGCACTGCCCAGCAACGTTGCATATCTCTGGTGAAAACACAGCCTAACACTACAAACACTGCATCATACAAAATCAATGAACCAGTACAAATAAATCAATTAATTTATAATGTCCGGCTTAAAACCAAACATAACATGTATACTTTTGTCGCTAATTAGCTAAATAAATCGTCTGCACAACGTCTCGGTTCGTTAGTCATACCAAATGGGACATACATTGTGTAGCTGACATTGTTGAAACATCTGACAATCACTAAAACGTCTGCGCGGAACGTGGGTTTTTTCCAAACTAAAAAAATACTGCTGTACAAAGACTGTGCTGTGTCATTAACCGGATTGTTTTAATGAAATTACTAGCTGTTTTGTATTTAATTCAAACAGTCTAGATCTTTTATTTTAGGCCGCATATTTTAACACGCACTACAACGAACTCAAACAGACACTTCCGGACGACACGCGGCCTTGGTTCATATCTTGAGCTCAAGTTAGTTTATTGCATGGTTTGTTTGTTAGGTTTTAAAGTTTTAAGTTTTAAGATAAGCTGTGACAAAAAAGGAGAAAACATCTTTTTAATGAGGAAAAACTACCTCGTTTTGCAAATGGAGATAAAAATACGGATGTAATGATAATCCCAGAGAACTGTTCTTCAATAAAAAGTCAAAGTTTTTATTTGCTGAACATAGGTACCAACCCGTACTGGGCCCGCGTGGTGGATTATAGCCCATTCCCTCTCATAGAGAGGAGGCCGTGTGTCCCAGCAGTGGGAACATTATAGGCTGATTATGCAAACATAGGTGTAAAAGGTGTAAATATAAAGTTCAGAGTTCTCTATGTTTTCCGTCAAGTACAAAATACATGATTTCCGTGGGCTTGTATCCTCAAGGAAATTAATTATTATGCTTCTTATATTCCATATTTAAATCTCAACAGACATTAAAAAAAAAAAATTGATTTCCTTGACCGTAGAGCACTTACAAACTTCATGATTCAGTACTGTTTGCTACTGTTAATATTTATAATTGTGAAGAATACAATTAGCATATCAATCTACCATAAATGGTAATCATGGTTCGATAGTGAAGGTAACTCAGCGCGATGGTGGGTGTTGCTTACTGCATATTTTCCTATTTTAATCTGTTTATGTCCGTGAGTCCTCGTACAACACCCACTAAAAAATATAAAAATAGTTAATCTGTAGACCACCCGTATCTAAAGCTATTACATAACATCAAGCATGTTTTGCCCGAAGCTTAGGCAGAGGTGTACGTTAAGTATACCTACCAACATTTCGCTATCTTTATGTTATAGGCTTAAAGGATATGAGAAGAATTTATGCGTGATGGAATTTTTTCTGACTTGAGGACAAATGGCAATCGCTTTAAAGTGTTTCGTGTTTCTACGATTTTCTACATGAGCTTTTCGGTAGATTATGTCAATCATAAATTAATTTTTGACCTTTCCGTCGTATTTATTGCCGAGAAAATGGTTTTTGTCTAGGCTTTCTGCAAATCGAATCCAGGACTTCATGTTCAACAGCAGCGCTTGCGTTCACTACATAAACAAGGCAATTTGGAACTATAGTGAGTCAAATACTTGTGAAGTGGGTCAAGCGGCTATGTATGTGCGAAGGTAGCAAACATATAAAAATGAGTCTACCTCTTTGTAAGAATAGGTCAAGGGGTTGTGTTTTTCCAGGTAATGTCCATAAAGGGTGTAAATAGACCCTTAACATATTCGAACGGCACTTGTTCTCCCTGTCTTTGCAATCACTTTTGTTCTAGACCTTACCTGGAAACCTTCTAGTTACGGAGATATTGGGGGTCACAGTTCCAACTTTTTCACAAGTTTTTTATTTTTAAATACATGTTTTTAATGTAAGATTTTTACTTTATACACCTCCACGACCCCCGTACTATTCAATCCATCCATCAGCACAAGTGTGTTCTTTGAGTGCTTTCCATTGAGTCCTACCGTAAAACGTGATTTTTTACCCCAAAAAAAAGTCGATTCCCAGCAATAATTTTTGCGTAAAGTTACTTAGTTTGATGTAATCTAATAACGTTGGATTCGTCAAGGATATTGCAGAACTTGGTTCTAGATTAATCTTGACCTGGTTGACTAAGTTTTTGTTGATGTTGAGGCTAGTTAAATATTTTGAATGGACTATTCCTTTTTAGGGTTTCATACCCGGTTACCAACGTGACCCTATTACTAAGCCTCCGCTATCCGTCCGTCCGTTCGTCTTTCTGTCTGTCAGCGGGCTGATCTCATGATCTGTATTAGGCAGACAGTTGAAATTTTCACAGAATGTGTATTTCTGTTGACGCTATAACAACAAATAATTATATAATACTAGCTTCTGCCAGCGACTTCGCCCGCGTGGATGTCGAAAAATATATACTACCCGAACAAACATAGTTACTTACCTTCATCCGCTGAGACACGTATAAATTAATTTTTAATTGTCAGCCTAAACACAAAATTTGAATATCCTAACTTCAAAACTGACGGACTTTCATATAAACTTCCATCCCCTATTTTACCCCTACACAAATATAATCAGAAAGCTTCGAACTGCTAAGCTATCGGGAGTTACACGTGATATTGTGAGTCAACCATAAAAGATAGACATATGCTGTCCTGGGAAATTTTTTATATAATTTTAAGGAGAACATTTCCGTCATACATGATTTCTGTATAGCTTTAACCATTAAGGTTGCACACGCGACGGAAGTTTAAAAAATGGAGTATCTTCCCCCGATTTCCCAACATTTCCCTTCACTGCTCTGCTCCTATTGATTGTAGCGTGATGAAAAGTATACTATAACCAACTCAGGAGTATGAAAAATAATTGTACCAAGTTTCGTTAAAATCCGTCGAGTAGTTTTTGTTTCTATAACGGTTATACAGACAGACAGACAGACAGACAGACAGACAGACAAAAATTTTACTGATTGCATTTTTGGCATCAGTATCGATACCCAATCATCCCCTGATAGTTATTTTGGAAATATATTTCATGTACAGAATTGACCTCTCTACAGATTTATTATAAGTATATAGATATATATTATAATTGATTCTTTTAATGTTATTATTTTATTTTATAATTAATTTAATTTAATTTGGTTATGTGATTGTAGTGTGTATGTCTAATTTTATTTTTTATTGATTATTTTAATGTACATGTGTTTAATGTGATTTTAATTTTTAATTTATAATTTTTAATTTTTATAACTGTTCTATGGACTATGTCTGAAATAAATGATTAATAATAATAATAAAAATATATAAAAGGGGGCTCCCCTACTACGATGGTACGCAACCCTTCATGCGCGAGTCCGACTCGCACTTGGCCGGTTTTATGAAAATTCTTGTTTCCAATTGTTATTATTATCACTTTGAAAAATCAAGACAACCGAGTCTTTCATCCATACTTCTGTCTGTTTTTCTACGCTTAAATAGATAATAGGATATGTGACCTGGGTTGGGATGTATGACATCCATTTTTAGTCTGGTAGTACAATTGCTACCTAGATTTAATATAAAGGGTGTAATTAGACCCTTAACATAGCCGAAAGGCACTTGTTCTCTCCGTCTTTGCGATCATTTTTTGTTCTAGACCATACCTGGGAACCTTCTAGTTACGGAGATATTGGGGGTAAAAGTTCCAACTTTTTCACAAGTTTTTTTAAAGACATGTTTTTAATGTAAGGTTTTTACTTTACACACCTCCACGACCCCCGTACTATTCAATCCATCCATCAGCACAATGCTTTGAGTGCTTTCCATGGAGTCCTACGTGATTTTTCACCCCAAAAAAACAAGTCGATTCCCAGCGATAATTTTTGCGTAAAGTTAGTAGTTTGATGTACAGAATGCTTGGTTGACGGCTATGTGAAGGGTCTGTTTACACCCTGTATATTCCTAATGCTTTTTTTCCTCTTTCTGTTACAGATACATGATCACAACGCGACTATCTCCAAACAGAGCGAAGTACTTCTTCCCGTGTTTCGAGAACCCGAGGTTTGAAGCTGGGTTCAAGTTCAGAGTGTTCATCTTAAAGAAAATGAACGACACACAGTACCTTAAAACCAGTCTTGTCATCGCTGAAGAACAGAGAAGAGATAGGTAAGCTAAAACGATTAAAATTAACATCTTCGAAAAAGGTTTCGATAATACATCGAAAAATCTTACATTGGACTTTGTTTTTTGGCACAACAATTTAGGCAAACTCATGCAAATTCTTTTCTTTGCAACAACAACAAACAAACAACAACAAACAACAACAACAACAAACAACAACAACAACAAACAACAACAACAAACAAAAAACAACATCAAACAAAATTCAATTATTAACGAGCGATAGACGGGACAAGGCGAGGAAGATCGTAATCCAATACTTGTTACTACTTGGTAACAAGTTATTCTGTGTAGTGTCATACGCCCGTTTGTCAGCTAGTATTCGTGTTTCAAAATCGAAAATGTTGGGGATAAAAAAAAATGTATGAAAAAATTCCCCACTCTATAAGTCTTTGAAATCTCTTTGTTTGCAACTAAAAATCTAGATTATTATTACCTAAATATTTGGCCACCTCATTGATAACTCGACATTGTGATTTTCCACAATTTATTTTAATAGGCACTAAACTCTAACTTAACCTAGAAATGCTGAAGTCTTATCTTATTCTTATAAAAGCTGCATTTATCATGCTATATTTGTGTTATACGGATCTGAAATATTATATCTTCAATACTACAAAACATAATAAGTTCCGGATTTGGGGAGCGACCATTTGACCAGATGGTTGTATTACCGCTGCACCATTCATTTAGGTCATCACACGTTCCGTATAATGAAGGGACCAATTTATACCTATATGGCAACATGTGTGGCTTCAAATATTGAAGACTCCATAGTATAAATACAAATATGTAAGTATTAAGTCAACATTTGACTTTCACATAACGAGAGGGGGGTATACTATGACGTCATAAAGCAGGTCACACACACACACACAGGTCAGGAGCTATATAGATCGTCTAGCGCCATCTCTTTCCCACACTGGAATTACTCATGGGACATCATAGGCCACCAGTATGTCGATGCTGGCTTTAATTGATTTAGGTAAACAGAAAGGTGTTGTATACTTAGAAGTAGCACCGTTTTCAGTTAGGAGTTCACATTTGGCTCGAAAGATATTGAAAGAAACTAAGGATGGCTTGTTTGGAAGATGATAGAGCTAGAAAGGGAGGGACAACTAAGATGATGTCAAATAGAGATGTATGGAAGAGAAGACGAAGAAGATTTAAAAAAAATGAATGAAGGCAGGAATTATGATTATTTTTTGAGATGTTAGTCGAAGAGTTTTTACGGATCTTCTTACCTCAAATAATTTTCCATTTAATTGACTCAAATAGTAAAACTACAAATTAAACAATTCAATACATTTTCCTCATTGCAGTTGGCCTAATCAATCAGATCTCCCTAAACGTATCACAGCGCGGGCACGCCGCAATCGCGGCGGTAAGACCCCTCTTTGAGGAGTGGCTGGATAGGCGTCACGGCGTCCTGACCTACCGCGTGACGCAGGTCCTCACCGGACACGGAAGTTTCGGGAGGTACCTGTGTCATATGGGGAAGGAGGAAACGCCTGGGTGTCACCACTGCGAGGACCGCCCGGAGGACACGGTGGAGCATACGGTGCAGGACTGCTCCGCTTGGGCAGAGCACCGCCGTGTCCTCACGGCGGCGATAGGCGGAGCCCTCTCGCGCCCGGCATTGGTCGAGGCCATGCTGCGGGGCGAGACGGAGTGGGAAGCGGTCGCCTCCTTCTGCGAAGCAGTCATGCTCGCGAAGGAGGAGGCGGGCCGCGTGAGGGAGAGGACAGCGTCCTCCCTCCACACCAGCCGCAGTGGTAGACGCCCACGGCGCCGGACGTCGGCAGACGATCTCCGGCCACCGTAGGCGCGGGCATGCGGGCGGCGAGTAATGGGCGACTCGCTGTCCGACCATGGACCATGCCCGGGTCGACGGCGCGTTGTGTTCCACGCGCGCCTCAAAGAGTGTCAGCATAATGACGGGGCCCCCCTCTAGAGGGCCAAAGCCTGCCGGGGTCGCGGGACTCATAGAATTACCGTGACCCTGGAACATAAAGGGCTACTGAAGGACACCGTGGATTTTAGTCAGTACAAGTCTGACAGTCCCTTCCGCTCTGCCTTGGGTGGGAGGACTCATTTGATGATTTTACCACGTTAAAATAAAAAATAAAAACGTATCACAGCGAACATGCTGACTTATTGCAATTACTCACCACATACCTGTCCATTTTTACTTGAAGAATAATCATCCAGTTTTCCAAAAGATAACATGCTTTCTCTTCACTTCCAACTTAGGTGGTGGCTAATCGGAAATAGAAAATATTTTCAACTTTCCTCTTTTTGCCGGGTGATTGAGCTTTAAACCTATAAAGAAAGGTCTCACTGTAAGCGACCAGGGCTTCTCGTACAATATTGTAATCGGCTTCAATATTTAATACTGTTATAAAGAACATACAAATTCTATAGAACCGATTCGAGAATTTTGGTGCAAAAAGTTTACAAAAAGGTTTCTTTAATTATTAGCTCCGTAGGTTATTACTAAAGAGCAGTCCAGAAAATAACATTTAGGAATGTCATCAATTTTTTTTTCACTAAATAGTCTTGTGTTGCTGATGTGAAGCGATGATGTGGCCTAGGTTGGAGCACGCTTGCCATTATCTTCCTGACCTGGTCCCATGTTATTTGGTGTTGGCCCAACCCGTTTCATACTTCCTGTTAATCAAACACTGTTTCAAGCTTTCACGGTTTACAACTAAACTTGTACTGTCACTTACGGGATATCTTCCGTGATTAATCACGGACAGTATAAGTTTTCCTGTTAATCGTCACGCTATCATTCACTTCCTTTTCTTTGATAATATTTCGCACACAATCCATCCATCTTTTCTTGCGTCTTCCTCTTCCTCTCTATCATCTTATATTTATCACTATATTAGTCACATGCGCTTCACCCCTCGTCATTCAAAATAAATTGTTGCCTACTTTAGACAAATAATCTAAAGTCAATATTAAACCATAATCCGCTCACAGTGTTACCGAGGGTGCCGAGACGTTTTACCCTATAAGGCGAACGCTCCAACTGGACCCGCTGAGAATTGTGTCAATTATTGTGGTCGAGACGTGAGTCGTGACCGGTAATGTGTGTTGCGTACACGTTTGATTGAGAAAATCAACTTTGACGTACTTATCCATCAAGTAAATAATAATACATTGAACCAACCAATGAGCATTTGAGCGCGAGTTATTCGGATCGGGCTGATTTGGTATAACTTGGTGGCAAACTATATATAACACTCAATTTTGCCGCCCAGCCTGTGCCGAAATAGGCCGATCCAAGCGTATATAGCAACCCTTAGTACCACGTCCATATTGTAAGTATACGATGAATATAATATCCATCTGTACATTACGGCCTATAATATTTTTACAAATATTTCCTAACTGTGTGTTAAAGTATCAAAATTAATGGTGACTAAACTACAATTGCACGCGCTGTTGACTAGATTTTGAAATATCAAAATACTCACGATTATCTTACACTTTATTGAATCGAGAAAGTACGGGTACTAGGGTAGCAGTACCTACAAAGAAATTACCGAAGTACCTACTTAAGTAGTTGTCTAATAAGAATACTAGACAGTCTTAACACGACAATGAACCAATTTGTCTATCAATCGTGTATTGTACTTTATACAATCATGAAAGTGAAGGGTACCAGGACACCAACACCCACAAAGTTGTAGTTGAATTGTTTCTGTACCAAATCGAATCTTGGATTTGTAACATTACACGCGAATGCTCCTGATGAGGGAACGCCTTAACATGAACACCAGACAGTCTGTAGAGGATAGTGGAACAATATCCAACCGTGTATTGCACTTTGTCTAATCAAGAAACTACCAGAATAGCAGCACCCACGACAAGTTCACCTAGTTCCTTAACAAGAACACCAGACAGTCTTTAGACGATAATGGAGTAATTTGTTCTCCAATCGCGTATGACCCACGTTAAAACCGATCAAGCACGCTACGATCCCATTGTTTCAAACTTATCATCGCGTCTTTGTATGTATGAATAAATGAATACATTTTTTTTAATGAATGAATGAGCATTCTTAATTTGGCTAAAGGGCCGTCTCCACGAGCGAAAGAATCGCGGCGATATTATCGTTGTGCCACGTATTTCTATACGAGAATATCGCCGCGATTCTCTCGCTCGTTGAGACGGCCCCTTAGCCAAATTAAGAATGCTCATTATAATTCTATACACGAATTATAAGTGACACGACGATAATATCGCCGCGATTCTCTCGCTCGTGGAGACGGCCCCTTAGGAGGATACGTCCTAGTCAAAGAATCATCGTAAGGATATTTAAATACATTTGACGAATATGATCTAAGTATTACTTATGTCTTGGTTTAGAGATGTCGGTTAAAATGAGACGTACATACGTAAGTGCATTGTGTAAATGTAAGTCTGCACGATATATTAGTTGAGGATTTTTTTATAAATGTCACTGACGTTTTTTGTGATATACAGAGTGCAAAAAAATAGAACATCATTCTCTAAACTTGCAATAGTCAGAGTTTATAGATTCAAATAAAAAAAAGAGGTTTGTAAAGATGAATTATACAGTCGGCCACACATCAGTGGAAATACCCAGAGCTGGCCTAGTAATAGCAGGTCCAAAGTTTCAATAGAATAAGAGGTCAGCTTCTACTAGCCCTGCTACCATTGAGCTGTCGCTGTCTGTACTATGATGTTACTGAGGGTTCATTCCTAAGTCAATAGTCACTACTTACGACTAACGGTAAGGATGAGGTGGCCAATTCTTGTAAGAGACCTAGGAATTTTAATTACATCACCACATTACTCATCCCAACTGAATTATTTTATAATATCGATGTTTTCATAGACGTTTGTTCTTATTGACTTAGCCGTGTCCGTTATCCTGTTATTCTTGAAGAAAACCTAGGACCAGAAATGGACATGATTCATGTGCTAAAAACAGCAGTCAGAAATGTTTTTTCTTTGGTTCTTGTGTAGTCAGTGCACAAGAGAGACGTTTTTAAACAAAATAATCCCTGTATTTTGTTTAATAGATTTGCATTCAATAAATTTGTTAAATTTCTACTAGCTCTCTCCCGCGGATTCACCAGCGTTGAAGTCGAAATAAAACCTTCTCCATGAACTTCCATGATGCTCATTCAAACGATGTTGGAGATTATCAATCTCATTTGTACCAATACCTGTCGAATCTAAATAATAATTATTATATTATTAATACTCGAAACGGGATATTTACCATGTTAACTGTTCCCGTTTCGAGTATTAATAATAAAGTTAGTGAATTGTAGCCAATAAGCCTGATATAGTGGTGGTGGATCGATCGGCGCGCAATGATTGTTGACATAACGGTCCGCATGATGAGAACCTCGTGAAAGCCGAGAAAGATAAGCAAAACAAGTACCTCGACTTGGCTCACGAGGTTGTCGACATGTGGGATGTGGACTCAGCGATCATTGTGCCGATAGTTGTATCAGCCCATGGCTTAATTGCCTAGAGCCTCGACCAATATCTGAGGCATATCGTTAGGCAGCTGGATCAAGGGCTTGATTCAGAAAGCGGTACTTCTGGACACGGCTCGTATTGTTAAGAGGTTCCTCTCTCTGGAGCCCTGACCGCCGGTAGCTTGGACCCTGTTCCCGATACCGGTGGGCTACAATTTTTATATTTTTAAATGTTTTTTAAATTTTTTTTTTCTAAGGAATATTTAAAAATGTAATTAATTTGTGTAGAAATAAATAAAAGAAAAAGTTAGTGACCATGATAGTTTGTAATCTAATAATTATTGTTTATTTTCTTTCCAGTGTCAGAAGTGACTACATGGTAATAGAATACGTGCCATCTCCTCAAGTCGGCCTCTACCAGGTTGGGTTCCACTACTCGCAATTCTCGAGCAACAGTGAGAAAGCTCAACATGCAAACGACACACTACTCCTATGGGCTCCTGTCGACGAACTACACGACTACAATTTCATTCAGAACTATGGAATAACGATTATTAATCTGATACATGAATATGCAAAGGATAATAGGCCTTTAGTACAAGGTCCGATCAACTTGATAGCGGTGCCGGCCATCATCAGTGGTTATGAAATCGGAAGCTGGAATCTACTCACTAACGGGTAAGTGATTCAGATGTAAGGAATCTTAAATGGTGCTAATTTTGTAGACTCGTTCATAAAACCTAAGGCCACGCGCGTGCGATGCGATTTGATTCAAGACACGCGCGCCAGCGTCACATCTGTCCGTCCGTAGCAGCACAGTTCCGAAACCTTGAAATGAAGAAGAGGGCAAGGTGATATTCAATCAGCACTAATGATGATAGAAAAAAACAAAAATTGTATTTGATTGACATACGCTGTCGAGAAGCTTCTGCCAATTCTGTAGACATAACAAACATAACTTCAGGCCTGTAATCCCCGAAGGGTTAGGCAGAGATGTACCTAATAGTACATCCACATTTCGCCAGTTCTATTTAAGTCCCATGTAGTAGTGGGCCTATTGCCATCAACCGGGCGCAATCCAGACTCCGTGGCTGCTACTGAGAAATTCCTGATGTAAAAACCCTATTACACTTTGCCCGACCTGGGAATCGAACCCATGACCTCATGCTCAGCAGTCGCGCCTGCGACCACTAGACCAACGCAGTCAATTCTGTAGAATAATTAAAAAAAACAAGAAATTTTTCGATAGTGATTGTCATTGGTCTAGAGCCCCTCGGATTACTTGAACAGCATAGTCAGCCAGCAACTCCAGCACTATAACGTTAACTCCATCAAAGTGACCTCGTAACTGTCGCAATATTTATAAAACAGTCCGACGTTACAAAAAAAACTTCATCGGGAAAATCTTATGACGTCGTCGACGTTTCAAAGAATATCTCGCTTCCTGTACGCGTGACGATTATATCTCGCCAAAACCCGCCAGTATACGCTGACCTCTCAAAATGTAGTCCTTGCTTATAATAATAGGTCAGCTAATACTAGACACGCTATAAATATCCAGTTTAAGCTGACCTTGGGTTGAATAAGCTTTCATACTCTGCAAGATCAGCTTATGCTGGTATTCGTCGGCGCGTGTACATGGAACAGTCGCAAAACTTGACCCATATTCTAAAGTTAGGAGCTGAGTAAATCCTTCAAGGTCAGCTTATGAGTAAGAGCGGATTATATCAGCTGTAATAACAATGTACCGTTTGTTCTGTTGCTCTGTTATTATTTCTTTAATATTTATGAGAATATTGGAATTTGAGTCATTGGTCATTCTGGATCGCTTTGTAATTTTGTAAGTGGCTACTGGCTATATTATACTTTATTAATAGGGATGTTTCGTGAAAAAATCTAATTAGTCCGTCAGATAGATTTCCAAAAAATATTGGACACGCATTTTTTGAAAACTAAAAATCAAGACGATACAGTGCGTCGAAAACTCGTGTGACGTCATACTTCAGTGCAATGTGTGCGTGCGTGTTATCTTCGTCAATTTATATTGATTTGATAAAACAAAAAATACGTACTTATCCAATATTTTTCGATAATCTAACTGACGGACTAAATACAGGGTGTTTTGTTAAACGTGGGCAATACTTTAAGGGACTAAAGTACTCATAAATATGAGCAACTCTTACTATGGAGCTAACTATGAAATATGATTTAAAAAATATGCTGTTACCTACATTTTTTCGAGTTATGCGATCAATTATGTATGGATGTATAGGATATGGAGTAGAATCATATTTTTTTTACACAGGAAACATCCCTATTGTAAAAAACACATCACAGTTGTAATCTCCGAAGGGTCATGCAGAGGATTACCTATAATGTTCCCTACATTTTGCCAATTACGTCCCATAGAGAGGCGAGCCTATTGCCATCAACCGGGCACGAATCCAGATTCTGAGCTGGCAATGAGAAACACCTGATGGGCAAAACCAATAACGGTATGTCGGACATACCGTTATTGGTTCAGGGAATCGGGTTTTTGCCCGGTTGATGGCATTAGGCTCGCCCCCTATTACATCCATATTACATGGGATTTAAACATAATGTGCCAAATGTGGGTGTACTATTTGGTACACCTCTGCCTAACCCTTCTGGGATTACAGGCGTGATGTTATGTTACGTTATGCTTATTTTTCGATTGGCAAGTGACACGTAGGTAGGCAGCAATATTGGATAGAAATATATTAACCTGTTGTTGCCAATTTAAATATACATAGGTGAGTTTTTTTTTAGCTTGGTGTGAGTCACGATCCTCATAGCATACGAAAAGATGTGTTGACTCAGACAAAAATAGTAACAACACTTCTAGCATGGTATCTCTTTGATAATAAAAAATAATCTTCTTATATCTAAAAATTTCGTGTCACGGTGTTTGTGGTCGCACTCCTCCGAAACGGCTCCACCGATTTTTATGATTTTTTTATGTAAATAGTACACAGGTCACACCACTAATTTCAACAAAGGTCCTGCGGCACAGCTTGATTCTATATAAAAAATGATAAAAAATTTAGAAAGAAAACACACAATTCAAGGAAAATACATTATCCACAGTTAGCTTTAGCCGGTTAGAAAAAGCTCTATGTCCAAGCTATAAAAGCGAAAAAGATGGCTTAGTTTCGATTCCGACGGGGTGTCTCGACACCACGCTGAACTAATTGCTATAACTATGGTCAATAAATGTGGTTACTTTTGCTGCGTTTTTTTTTAACGTGACCGACACAATTACTGCATCAAGATTAAAAAACAGCTGTTCTTACCAACTATACGGGTGCAAAAATTCAATTTCCAATTTATCATCCCAAAATTTACAGAGCCTATCGTTTAGTGAACATCGACCAATTCACGAGCATCAAGCAGATAGAGTACATGACCTTCGAACTAGCACAGCAACTCAGCAGGATATGGCTCGGAAACCCTGGGGAGATCGTGAGGACGAGGTGGAAGGAGGAGTGGTTCAAGGAAGGCATGGCTACCTACCTGGCTTATTATTTCATGACCCAGGTAATTACTGGTTATATTTTTGTTGTATATCATCACCCACAAAAATGATTCAGACCATTTTTTGACACAACCTACGACCAGTGGTCCACATTAGGCCTCTGTAGAAAGAACTAGAAGTCATGCATCAGAAGTGGGATGAAACAGGGTAGCAGTAACAGTTTAAGGCGCGAACCGCGCAAAAATTAGACGTAAAATCAGTACAGTGTATACTCAGCCTCACTGGTTACTATTCACCTACATAATCCTTTTGCTAGACAACTTTATGTTATTCCTGTATAGCTAATAACTATTGTTCGTCCGCTGTATTCGTACCGCATCTTCTTTGTAGATACCACGACTTCTGACAGTGTCAAGGTTCCATATAGTATTTATGTCTGATTTTTCGTCTCATCTTGAAATAGACAAGCACTGTTGTTGCCTTGAAATCATATTTATCTCGATGAAAACACATAAACCATAATGATGCTCTTGATGTGTACTAATAGCTGCAGCTCATATATTATGACGGGCGCTTCGTGTAATAATATCATGACAATTTATCATCTGTTTTCATTACCAGATTAGAAAGCGGATCGAAAATTCTATCTAACAATGATTATTTATACAAACAATGATTCTGGTTTTATCAAAATAAACAAAGATAGCATAACAAATAAAAAAATAAATAAACTAAATGCATACAAAAGATGTTGTTGTTGTATAACGTAATCGAGTGAATTTCCTGGATATAAGGCATTTACAATGTCTCTCAATCTTTTTCCATTATGGCCAATTTAAATATGACATTCACATTTGATATTCTGGCTACTCACTGGTTACTCTTTAGCAGCGTCGTGGACGACAGGTCTTAGTCTCCATGAGTAGCGATATTAACTTTCGGCGTTACCTGAGCAGACTGCCCAGTTACTAGTTTGCTGAATTACACTTTTAGTCTCAGGATAAAGTAAAAACCTATCATTGAAAATTTTCCATTCTAATAATTTTCCTTCCGACTTTCACAGTACAACTACGGTATCCAAACACCACACAAACGTCATATAAGCGGATATGGTCTTCAAATGAAACACAAAGCGATGGCGGTGGACTGGCATCGAAGTACGCCCGCTTTGGGAACCTTCAACACCTCACTGGCTGTAGAGATACCGCCAAGGTATAAGGAGTTGGTGACCATGAAAACAGGAGCTATCCTGTGGATGTTAGAGAACTGGGTTGGTTCTGAAAAGTTCCATCAGGCGCTGGTGCATTATCTTAAGTCCAGGTGAGTTGACGAGGTGTACAGTGAATTTTGACTGTAGTCTTTATATATTTCGACGTCAGCGCTTATGATACTTTTGTATAAATCTTCTAAGAATTCGATCAATCTATTTTCGACTGCTAGATAGGACGGTGTTCCCCCAATCCGGAAAGCGTTTCACGATCGACCTCGATGCCGCGGCGCAGGCTAGGCATAAAACATAAATAAACCGACGCATGACATCTCAGGCAAAAACTTCACAGTTATAGCAAATGCACACTGAAATTACAGGAGAGGTAAATACATATCCTTACAAGACTTCACGACGACGCTAGACCAGAGCACGATCGAGTGCCTCCACCAGTTCTTCAACGGTTCCACTGCATCTCGCATCCTTAACTCCTGGTTCAGAAGACGAGGGTATCCTGTCATCAACGTTCAAGTGCTGAGGGATCGGGTGCCTAATGCTGTTCAGTTGAAACAGGTTTGTAGATAAAGATCGAGTAGCTTCTAAATGCTGTTGTTTGCTAAAAGGTTCGCTGCGTGATAGCTTGAATAAAAATCGGCAGCAAAACCATCACTCAAGAAAGTTTTTAACAAGGAACCTCAAGGACAGGATGAACTGATTTTGTGAACTCTGATTTTATTTCAGTGGTTCTCCGTTGAAGATTTTTTTTTTATTTATTCATTATTTCTCTTATCTAATACATTAAAAAAAAAAATTCAAAAACAAAAGTAAACAAAACATTTAAAAATATAACAAATAGATGGCCCATCGGCATCAGGAATAAGGTCCAGGCTGCCGGTGGTCAGGGCTCCAGATAGAGGAACCGCTTATTTTTTATTATTATTAACAGCAATTTGCCTAAATTTATATTTGAAGCCGTCTTGTATATTCTGTTTTCTAATTATATCCTCACAAACTTCCAGAGGCAGTTCAGCTTCACCCAGGATAACCGCGTAGACACCGACTATCTGATCCCTATATCCTACATGGTTCAAAAGAACCAGAATTGTTACAACTGCTACCAGCCGCGGTTCACTATTGGAGCACAGACATACACCTTCGGGGAGAACCTGAATGATGGATGGATTATACTGAACAGGAAAGGGTCAGGTATGTTGGGCCTTCATTGATGGTAACAGTTTTAAGGCCACTCCTCATTAGGCGAACAGTTAGCTGCTTACTATTTGCTTCCGAATAGCTTCCCTATATATTTTAAATAGAGTTTCCATACAGCGGTCACTATACGCACTTTGCGGCGTTTTGCTAGCCGATTCGTAGCGAAATTACGCGCGAGACTGGCCTCAGTCGGCGGTACAGTGCGCTCACTACGCCGCCGGCGGAGCAACTCAGTTTGCCTTCTTTGCCAGCGCTTCGCGACTAAGCTATAATTTGCCGCTCACTCAACATCACATGAGTAGGAAAACGGAACAGAGGTTAAGCTTCATACAACCGCGCAAATCGGTTGCACTACTACAAGCACGCGGGGCATGTGTGCGTGACCACTGGCCGCTTGTCGCGTACGCGGCGAGACTGGAAAAAACCGGTTTACGCAGGCACAGCCAGTGGACAATCTCAGGGTCAGCACGGCACGGTGCCATGGCAACCAAGGGGCACGTTGTTTGTTTTGTCAGTTGCAAGATTGGTTGCAAGTTTGAATATTAAAATTAAAATGTTTGTTTATTGTACTGTGTGTATGAATAATAGTAGAAAAAACAAAAATTTATCATACTTTAATTATCCCAAGGAGTACAATAGGTAAGTAAATATTTGACTATTACTTTTTCAAGTAAGTACCTATATTTTATTGTATGATCCTTTTTTTTAATAAGAAGAGGATACTACTCGGTGTGTTTTTACCCGACTGCGGCGAAGCCCAAAAGGAGGGTTATGTGTTTGACCTGTATGTATGTAATGTCTGTTTCTATGTTCCCTCGTAACTAAGGAGTTAAGGAGCCCGGTAAGCCGAAGATTATCGAGTTACGACAAGGACAGAAAAAGAAAGTATGTATGGGAGAACAAGATAGAATGAGTAATGGTCTATATCGTATTTGGTACCAACTAGTTTTTTTATTTTGTTGACTTATTTACATTTTTTTATTATACTCCCCTGCATTTTATGCTTCACTTTATTTTCGGCTTTCTTGTCATGGGTGTCATTTTCGTGGTTTTTGGGGTCGCTGATAACTAAAATTAGGTCAAAATGAAAATTCAAGATGGCGTCGACGAAAATTTTCGGTTTTTTCTTCATGGGTGTCATTTTCATGGTTTTTGGGGTCGCTGATAACTAAAATTAGGTCAAAATGAAAATCCAAGATGGCGCCGATGAAAATTTTCGGTTTTGTCGTCATGGGTGTCATTTTCGTGGTTTTCGGGGTCGCTGATAACAAAAATGAGGTCAAAATGAAAATTCGATGGCAACAACATTTTTTATTTTGTTTTTTTCATCATGGGTATCATTTTCATGGTTTTCGGGGTCACTGATAACGAAAATAAGGTCAAAGTAAACAGAGATAAAAAATAAAAAAAAAAGGTATTTCTCATTTTTTTTCTTCGGGTTCCCCTGACTGAGTTTTCACCCTTCGCCACTGGACTGTATCATACTCAATAATAAAACTATATAACAAATGTTTTGTTTAATTTGTCTTAACATATTGTGACAACCCTACCAAAATAGGTAACAATTTTGAACGTTCTTTAGAAGCTTTAACTCTGTTCCGTTTACTTACTCATGTGCTCAACATTGAGTTTACGGCTGATTCGCTGATCGAAGGCAGTGAGTTGATAGTGGGTACCCTATCTATATCTGTATGGGTGCTAAAACAATTGACAATCGCTCCTAAAAAGTTTCGTGTTTTTGCAAAGATTTTAACGGCATTGAAATAATCAACGTTTTTGGTAGCTATAGTTCCATGCATTTTTTACTTTTCCATCATCGTCATTGCAGTTTCAATGTCACTCTGTGTCTAGGCCCTATGGAAACAAATGCAGACACAACATAGATCAGATGCTTCCTAGAAATAATTTGCATGAGAAGAAATCTGATATTAGAGTAAATACTGAGTATTTTTTTCTTATAATAGATCTAAGTAAGACATCAGTATCTAGGTAAGACATATTTTAAATCTGTACAAATGTCAGCATCGTTTTTGGGTTAACGATGCCTTAAAATTTAGGCAGATTGATAATGTGATAAATCCTCATGAAATTAATTCTAATCAGTCACTTCGTTCTTGGAATAAAGAAAACATTGATTCAGTCTACCACAATAATAAAAAAAATCTTCTTCAAACTTCAAAAGAAACCATCGACAACAAACCAATAAATGCTAACCATTAATTGAGCCGCAATGGCTTAGCTCCTACAACTAATAATAAAACGGCTGAACTTGACAAGTCCTTGGCTTAGCAATGAATCTATTTGTGTCATACCTACGCTCGTAAAACTGTACTGATATATTTACGATACAATGCATTTTGTAGACGATAATTATGCATTACGCTTAATATTTATGATGCCCATAATACTGAAAATATTAAGTAGCATCCAAACACACAACGCACGCACGCACTCCAAAAGTGTCGACTGTGAGAGAAAATAGGTCATAATCCACTAGTGAGTCCAGTGCGTCTTGATGGATGTCACGTGTCGATGTTCCCTCATGATGTTCTTCTTTACGAATGGTTATTACACGTAAACCTAAACCTATAATTTGTAAGTCGGGGCTATTATGTACCACGGGCCACCCACAACGCAAATATTATGTAGTCTGGCGAACTGTACGAGTATATAGCAGAAGATAGAGACGTTCTATCTAGCTAGAACCTTCCGGAACAAAAAGTTTAAAACCATCGACATTCACCAAGCTCTGAGTCCGCATGTAGGATAACGTGACTTTCCCTCTCACACAGACGAGTTTCCAGCACTGGGCGTATTACTCACTTACAGGCCAAATGTAATCATGCTTATGCATTGAAATTACAATTTATAATTTCCAGGATACTATCGAGTCAACTACGATGCAGTTACTTGGAGACTCATAGCAAAGTCTTTGAAGGAGAATATGACAACCATAGACGAATTGAATAGAGCTCAAGTAAGTTCCAAGAAAGTGTCTATACTACACACTTTGATCTATATCTATAAAATAGTAAACTGACTGACTGGGTGATATATCAACACACAGCCCAAACCTAGAGACATGAACATTGGAGGTTGTGTTCCATCAGTTTTGAAGTTAGGATCTTCAAATTTTGTGTTTAGGCTGACGATTGAAAATTAATTTATACGTGTCTCGGCGTTATTGATAATTCTACCCCAAAGGGTTAAAAAGGGGGGTGAAGGTAAATAATCGGATATTTACGACATCCACGCGGGCGAAGCCGCGGGCAAAAGCTAGTATAAGATAAAAACGCTACACACAATGAAAGGGGACATCGACAAGCAAACTTATCTGTAAATTCATCACAATTGTAAACCTATTAGCGTTGAAGTTTTTCGACTGTTCTTAAAAAAACGATCTGCTGTTTATACATAAGTGCAATACGGTCAAAATGTGTGGATCAGAAAATTTGAATTCATAGTGAGTTTGCGCGGCGTTGTCTCTTTACACCTTGAATAAAGGCGACGCATAATTTTATTTAGATTTTTGCAAACACGTGTATCAGCTAAATTCAAGTTTCGTTTTCTTTTAGAACGTGGTGTAGACCTTGACACAAATCTAATTATACACTTTGATGTATTCCAGATTGTGAACGATGTATTTGCTCTATACGTAGCCGGTGACCTAGACGTGCAGCTAGCGATGGATGTACTAGAATATCTAGACAAAGAACGCAGTCCTGTTGTTTGGGAGTCAGCCTTGACTGGGTTCGAAATGCTGATCACTGAAGGAGCTAGCTGTAATATGACTAGACACCAGTACTGGGAATGGGAGGTAAGACATATTTTAAATCTGTGCAAATGCCAGCATCGTTTTGGGTTAACGATGTTATTGCTAACAAAAGTCAACATAAAGACAGGGTCAGATGTAATAAAAAAGATAAAACGTAGTGCGCCAATCACGAAGAAAAGACAAGGGAACTTAGTAGGATGAATTAAAGATGGTGTTCAAATGACAAAAACTGAAACTAACAAATAAATACTTACTTCTTTACTATAATGACATTTTCTTTAAGTTTTTAACGATACGATGTACTTTGAGCAGGTAAAAAGAACAGAATAAAATTTAAACGCCTAGAGGTAGACGGAGTACCTCAGCCGTTGGCCAAACACCGTTGGCAAAATAGTTCATCTCTTCAAAACACGACATACTAACAACAGTAATAATGACATAAAAAGGTATATATAAGGTCTAACTATTCATACACGAAATACGCGAAATATTTTACGAAATTATTATAATTCTAAAAAATTTTGAGACTTTTTGCACAAAACCTTTACTCCCATATACTAACAATGACAGTAGTAGTAAATACGTCGTAGTAAACTAGCGTAATGGATGTTCAAAAATAAGGAGCTAGTATTTATTTTGTGGGTCAAGTAATTTTAAATTATTTATTTTTCATAAAATATACTCAAATAAAAAAAAATAATCCCTTGAAATGGCTTCGTTATAGCCGTTAGATGATTCCCTGAAAATATTTCGTGTATGAATAGTTAGACCTTATATACAAAACAAATCTATGTAATAATTTGAATTCGTTCGTATGTAATCAAATGTATACTAGCGTGGACAAGGCAAAAAGAGTATGTGAGGATTGTAGCAGGTGGCGGTCTACAGTTTCTGCTTCCCCCAATGGCAAAAAGGCTTTATGCATGTTTACAAATAATAACTATTTCTTCTCCAATTCCAGAACTTCATGATCAAGAAAGTATCCCCGATCTACACCCAGCTCATAAAGAATAAGGACACCTCCCACCTCACGCGCCTGTTCCGGAGCTGTGTGCTGCAGCTGGCGTGCGAGCTGCACTACCAGCCCTGCCAGGCGCATGTGAGGACCTTGTACGTGGAGGACCGGAGAGGGAAACATACGTGAGACCATTTACAATATTACATGTCTTGAAACAGATTAAGCAGTAAGGAATAGCAGAAGGCAAAAAGGGCAGGGACTGATGTACTTCACTTTTCATAACCCTATATCATCATCTGCCTAGCCTTTTCCCAACTATGTTAGGGTCGGCTTCCAGTCTAACCGGGCTTAACCTGAAGACCCGAGCGGCTGTTATTATTTAACCACGAGGTCCTCATTTTCATTACCCTATAGAGATACGAAAAACAGGGTGTAATGTTCTTCCTCCCCCATACTCCGAGCGCAGTACCGGGTGGGTGGTGTGTCTGCTGCGCTACTGGCCGACAGTTGTTGTCAGTTTTTGTATATGATCGCTAGCGCGATACAGAATTTGTTAGTTGTTCATTTGTGGCATAGATGGCGCTGTAGTACTTTTTGTGCTATTTTGCTGTAGTGCTTTTTGTAGTGACGCTACAACCCCCTTTCATCTCTTGGCCTCTAAGCTACACGCTCAAAACACATTTTTGACGTGCGTATTGGGACGGGAAACAAGCACAAGCGCGTGTTGCTTGATGCAAGTTGCTGTCGCAAACCGCAAGGTCGTAACGGGGCCGTAAAAACTTTAAAGCAAAACATTGTAAACTATACTGACATGTAGACACAAAAAGACTGAAGTCCTTGTCTCATCTAATACACTCGAGTCGAGTGCTGGCAGGATTACGGTCCTCACATATCAAATGTATTTGTGAGGGAGCGTTATAGATGGATTAGGAACGTCTGCCACGTTCTTTATATGTAGTGATACCGCATTATCACCTTGTTAACTGGTTCATATCGATGACGAAGTTTCCTCATTTCGAAGATCGAAATCTCAAAGAAGATAGAAGGTACCTAATGCCATGGACACGCTGGTGTAGTCTTGAGAAAGTATTGATTTGTACTATAGCAACTTTCTACCAAAAATTTTGTTTAAACTTTTTGCTAGAGTATGCAAACTTGACTTTTGAATTCTGAACCATGAAAAACTGATGTCTTCAAAAAATTGTATTTCGATGTGAGGTTTTGTCATTTGAACAGTTTTTTTATCTTTTGTAACTCCTGAAATTTTTTTCATTTCCAGCCTGTTCCCTGACTGTCGCATGTCGTACTTCTTCGTGTTAGCCAACGAGACGTTCAGCAGCACCTACACGAGGAAACTGAACCCCATCGAACAGGACGACAAGTGGATCGCCGACCAGAAAATGTAAGACTCAAGTTTGTTATCATCATCTGCCTAGCCTAGTCTACCCGGATGCAGCTGAATCCCAGTATTTTACATGGAGCGACTGCCTATCTGACCTCCACAACACAGTTAGTACTGGGTATTACGATACCCCTTAATAAGACTGGTTGTCAGACTAAAGTATGGTGAAGTAGTTGTATAAATATTAATGGTGGTAAAGTATTCTGATTTAAAAGAGTGTCCATGGAGTTTCTTGCCCGTTCTTTTCCATAGAGATCTACGTTAGGAAATGGGCAACTACAGTACTTTCACAGTTTTTATGCCTTGTGACTGGGACTGTAGCTATTGTTGTCTTTGTTTCGACAATTCAAAAGCGCCTGTAACTGGCCTATTTGAAATAAATGCTTTGATTTTGATTTTTGCAAACGAAAGTAATTAGTCTCATCTGCACCATTGATGGTGCAGGTCAATGGTACAGACGGTACAACGGGCCACTGACTACCTGTAACGACTGCCAAAGAATCAAGACTCAAGGTTATTAGTTGGTCTGTAACACCCAACGGTTTAGAGACTCATGTTTTGTCAGAGTCCCTTGTAATAGGGATCGAGCCTTTTAGCATATACTTGTAAAATTTCGATCTGTTACTAAGAATTCCAATCCCTCAATAATGACGCCACACAATGAAGAAAAAAGGAGCCTAAAAAATACACAGGACAAAGTAGAAGATGTGTGATTAATGATTGAAATAAAACTGTATGAGACACATCTGTTTAAATTATTTACTCTGTGCCTTTGTTCTTTTCCAGACGCGCGAAAACCAGGTTCAACGGCATGATTCCGATAGGAGAACCGAGACCAATGCCTATTGTGATGTCTTCTACTGAAAAGGTAAGAACACTCATCCATAATCCATACTTACTGATCCAACTACTATCAACGCCCAGCTCAAAGCACTCGACGGTTCGGGCTTAAATATGGCATAGAGATGACTGTTATGACGTAGGCAGCTGCAAATAGTATTTTGGACATTAAACGGTTGAGATAAGGGTTGAAAGTTTGAAAATCCGCTTTTAGTGATTTGTTGAATGATAAATACAGGGTGTAAACAGACCCTGCACATAGCCGTCAACCAAGCATTCTGTACGTCAAACTAAGTAACTTGACGCAAAAATTATTGCTGGGAATTGACTTTTTTTTTGGGGTGAAAAATCACGTTTTACGTTAGGACTCGATGGAAAGCACTCAAAGCATTGTGCTGATGGATGGATTGAATAGTACGGGGGTCGTGGAGGTGTGTAAAGTAAAAATCTTACATTAAAAACATGTATTTAAAAAAAACTTGTGAAAAAGTTGGAACTTTGACCCCCAATATCTCCGTAACTAGAAGGTTCCCAGGAAAACAAAACAAAAAAAATATCGCAAAGACGGGGAGAACAAGTGCTTTTCGTTTATGTTAAGGGTCTATTTACACCCTTTATAAAATAATGTTGACGGATGACAAAGGAGAGAAAAATTGAGATAGATGTGTGAGGGAGTCCGCGTTACACTGCGCTGTGCACTGGCGGACACCATGACGTCATAAAGCAGGAGTAATTCCAGTGTGGGGAATAGATGGCGCTAGACACCTGTAGCTCTGTCACCTGGTCAGTTTCCCACACTAGTTAGTTTAAATTCGACAGTTTGGCTGATTTGTCAGTTTCGCTGATTGGACAGTTTTGTGAATACGACAGTTGCGTCAATTTGACAGTTTCCATAATGTGCCAGTTTCTTCGATTCGACAGTTTTATTCAATTTTTCAGTCGAGGATGACGTAAGATAAAATAACATTCTATCAGCGTGGCAGCGACTAGTCAAAATAGTAGATTATACAACAAATGAAAAGAAAAGAGTTACAACAAATGAAATTTAATTCGAGGGACTAAGTTGTATCCCGAGAGCAGCGAAGATTTATAGAGTAGAATTGTCTACATGATAGGAGAATGGGAGAAAAAAGAACTTGTTATGCTGACCCCACGTAACATGGGGCAAGGAATATGATGATAGATTTATGTTAGAAGACTAAATTCGCATTTCCTTAAAAATAGATAAATAATTATATATGTCGCGTCGAACATTTATTGACCCACAAAGCTTAATATTGTACCTATTTTTCATTTTTCAGACAACTGAAGCTGTTACTGAAAAGCTGTATTCAGGAGGATCATCAGAGGAATATTCAATTATGATGTTATTAATTGCACCTTTAATAAACGTTTTAATATTACAATCTGAATGGGAAGATATTTATTGAAGGTAAACATTTTAGTCATGTCATCAGTTTTTGGTCTTTACTTTTTAAAAGACTTGCCTCAACGCCTGCTTTCAATCTAATTTCTATTAGTTATTTATTTTATAGGCTATTTTTGTTAAGATTGCTATTTTTTAAATTGTTTTTCAAGACTGGAGCCTTTGGATTTCTGAACTAACGAAAAAATTTCGACAAAATAATTTTTAGATAGGCTTTTTATAAAAACAAGCAAAATAAGGGGAAGTTAATTTGCAAAAATCACATTCCGTTCAGTGATTACTAAGTACTGTAGAAATAAAATCACGAAATACAATGTTTTTTTGTAAAGATATTGCACTTTAAAATTAATGATAATTTAACGGTTTAGTTCTAGTCAAAATGTTTTTAATTCTTAACCAATTTATATAGAGTGACTGGTAAACTTAGTGACCGATACTTAAACACATGATTGAACTCATGATAACAATAAACTTTCCAAATATAGTTTTTTTTTTATACTCGTTCATTTTTATCCCAATAACTCAACAGCAAAGTATGTTTTTTTAATTAGACAGACAGGCGTCTGACCTATCAGCTGTTAGCCGCGTGACGCCGCGGGCCGTTCTGTCTCATTACTAACGTACCGCAGAGCACCCCCGCGCTCGCAAGCCCGCTCCGTAAGTTTTATTTTCATAAAAATGAATGAGTATTAAAAATAATGTTTCTTTGGGAAAGTTGTTTGATATCATGAGTACAATCACGTGTTTAAGTATCGGTCAATAATTACCAGTCACCCTGTATAAGATTTTATAGTATTTTTAATTTATGTACATATTAATTTAAGAAAATTAATAAAAATATGTTGTGCCTTAGTCTGGCCTTACTCTACAAATATTAAATCATCCTAATAAAATAAGAATATTAATATAACTTGAATAATTATAACACTAATTATATGTATGTTTTGTAACTATAAGCAAGTTGTTTTATTTATCAAATGTTTACCACAATTTTCCACTAGAGGAAAACCATAAAATTAAACGAAAATAAAAAGTTGAAAATATTTTGTAAAAAAAAAATAACACCCGCTGTCGTTCATTTGAAATACTTGTCAGAGACAATATATCTTTCTTGTTCTGTCTCCTAGACTCTGTGCAAGTTTGAGCGAGATAGATACAGTTTTCAAAAGCAATTTACGTCAAAAAATGAGGCAGTGACCATGGGCTCCACTTCGGAGCCCGCCACAGACGCGACAAATTTGACGTGTCTCCAAAATGGAGCTTTCCACAATAGAAGGGAAAGGCATTTACATGTGTGGATAAAATAAGGAATGAGTACATAAGAGGAAGTCTGAAAGTGGCGCCGCCGGTGACTGAATAGTTGTGTGGTAATCGGGTGTCGTGGTATGGGCATGTGATGAGGAGGGATGAGGAAAATGTCGTGAGGAAAGTTCTGAGTATGAATGTGGATGGGATATCATAACCAAGAGGATCATCATATCCAACGCGCCCAGCCCAGTGTCACAAAATACTACATACAATTAGAAAGAAAAAGAAATATTACTTACGCAAATTATGCATTAGTGGTGCATAGACCATTGCGTATGTGTGTGTGAGCGGAATTTTTTGGCAAAAAGTCTCGCACTGTGTCAGTCAGTGCATAGCGACGCCGCGCGCGCTTTCTCGTGATTTTATGAAAAGTTTTAGTTGTTATTGTGATTAAAGACGATTTATGATAGTTGGATTAGTGCATAGGTTAGTGTGACTTATTGTTAAGTGTTAGTGCAATATTAGTTAGTTAATAAGGAATTTAATAGGTAGCTAGTTTCGTGATTTAGGTTAGGTTTGTAAGTTTTGTAGTTTAATTATGCCTCTAATAAGGTACCCAGCTGCCGAGTACACCCACATGGTGCTTACGTAATGAGAATGTAACCAAAATGCGGCTTTACCATTGCATACATATCGGGAGAGATATGGTGACACACGAACGTTTGATGGTGTAAATTCTGATTGTGATGTGATATTATGTGATTAATTATTCAATCAGTGATCTTTTAATAAACGAAGCACAATTTAGTGAGTTTAAGCCGCTGATTTGTTGTTCTAAAACTAAAGTACCTACCCTACGTCCGCGCCGCGCAACCGGTCAGTGACGTTTCGTAGGTAAAGCGTGTTTGCATTTTATGCAGTTGATTCTGCTATTTATTTTGTTTGAAAATTACAATTTTTAAATTTTCCATTAACTACAAATTTTCGTGTTTTAAAATGTTTAGATGGACTAGTACTGTGCCCGTTTTCATTTAATGTCGTAGTTCCAGATCCACATTGTTTATATTACCCAGCAACCGGGTTGTGGAGTTCAGACAGGCAGCCAACTTCATTTAAAATAGGTATTCAAGCTGCATCCGGTTAGTTGGCGGGCATTTGAGGGATATGCCCGCCATTCTCGGGCATTCGTGCTTGGACATCGGTGCTTGCCACTTGCGTGATATCACTAAATAAAAATTGTATTATATAATTTTATTATATAAAATATATTCATTAAATAAAGCTGATCTTCGAAAGTTAATAAAGTGTTTTTTCCTTGCTTCTGAGTGTTAAACCAGTACGGTTAACACCTATTACTAGGCTTTGTATCCTATTACTAGGCTGTATCTAATGATCCGTAATAGGTAGACAAATGTTCACAGAATGTGTTTTTCTATTGCCGCTATAACAAAACATAATAAAAATAAATTAAGAATTAAAGGGGTTCCCCTACTACGATGCTACGGAACCCTGGTTTTTATCTCTGACGATACCTATCTCCGCCTAAGATGTGTCAAAACAGATAGAGATAGTAGTAAATGGTAATCCCCAGTTTTGATTGATTTTCCCTGTTAATTATAGGCTTTAGAGTTATTATTAAGCTTTTTATCTTAGGTGGAAACACTACTTAAAAACAAACCTAGATAACACTTTCCTTTTTCGGTAGCAGGTATCGTGTTATCAATATTTTTGGTAGAAGTCCAATATTGGATTAAATGATAAATGTTGTTTATTTCGCAAATAGGCATTACAAACACTTTTACACGTATTTTTTTTTAAACTAGGTGAGGCCGGTGTTTCGCATCTGACTACCCTGAAAAGAAACATCTGAAACAAACTCAGAGGTCATAGTCTCTTAGGTTCAGACATAATCTTGGTCAACATTTTTTTTTTCTTTTTTTTTTTCGTCGTTGCCCCACATAAGAATTTCTCCTGTTTCGTGGGTGCGTTTACATACATTTAAACTCACATACACAAAAAGCCAGACCCGGAACAACTATCTGTAGGCCATAAAAATATTTTTTCAGTGCGGGGATCGAACCCACGCAACGCAGCAGTCAATCACTCAGCCACTGCGCCAATCGTGCCGTCAAAACTCACATGAGGGCTATGCAGATTAGTGTTTCAGATGGTCTTTTGCAGAAAGGACCACACAGATTTGAATGGACCTGTCCAGTCAGTGTAAGCATTTGTCAGCATCGTGTAGCTCGACTCATAACTCAAGGAGCTCAGAGACCCGACGAACATTAACTATTAGGTACATTGTTACATTTTAAAGCAGATATCGTTTTCGTTGCTTGTTGATTTTGTGTTGTCTACTGCCCTTTTTGCGAAATTTTTTTTTAGAAAACGAAAATAATAACTTGCAATTAGCAGCAATTTCTAATTCGAATAAAAACAACAGCAAAAGTAAAAGTAGTTTAATTTATTATAATGGTTTTTGGAAAGAGAAAAAATAAACTGTTTCGTTCCTTAGCAATTTATTTAAAGTTTTATATAATTTTGTAACATGTACATATTACAATCAATAGCGTTGGTAGTTTAAATTATAAATTAATGTAAATAAGCCTTAAATCTAATTATATAACTTGTTAAATAATTCATATTTTAAGTTGTGTAAATTTACGTTTTTTATTCTATTCTTATATCTAATACTAAATTTGAGGCAAGAGGACGCGTTTGCCCCAGATTTAGATTATTTTTCTAAAAATACTTACTACTATTTACTTACAAAATACAAGATAAAAATATGAGTGAAAACGCAGTAAAAAAAATAACTACTCTACCCTTATCATTATTAAAATAATATACATTAACAGAACATCTACATCCTACTTTAATAAAAAGAAAAAAAAAACTAAAAATTGTCTATTAATTATAAAATTAGACAAATAAGACCCCAATATAAGGTAATCGAAATAAAGTAACGTGTTTGCCTCCAGCAGGGTTTAACAAGACACCGTACTTATGTACCATCCTATAATGCTTATATGAACCAAGATGTCAAACAAAGTGTGTGGAAATGGTTCAAAATAACAGTGGTGCCCGTTTTGTCTAATATCATAATCTAATAAAAATAATTTCTATTCTAAATGATTCCATTTTGTCTAATTCTACTCTTAAACTTAGTCACTTTGTGCAATTTTGATACCTAAAACTAATAATTTAAAATCTAATTTAAATTAAATCTATTTGAATACATCATAATTGATTAACATTTATCATACTTTCTTATTACAAAACATGTAGCAAGATGTGATCTTTTATAGAGGCTTTTTTGAATACAAAATTAAATAAAGCCATTGATAAAATAGTTGAAAATTATTCTGTATTCACAATTAGCCATTTTAAAACTGCGATTAATATCAATTGAGATATTATCGAGTTTTTCTGCGATCACCTTATTATCCAAAAAATTATTAAAAAAATAACTTAAATATTTATACAAACTTCACTTAGCATATAAATATATTGTAACTTATTTCCTAAAAAATATTTTTTTAAATTATTTAGCTTGTATTGTAGAGTTTTTTTTTGTTAATATATTCTTCTAACAACTAATAATTAATTATATTCATAATTTAGTAAATTTGATTAAAATAATGTCTACTAACTACATTTAAAATTGAATAACAAAATATACCTTCGAATATAAATTGACGACTTAAAACTAATTTTACTTATTTTCTATTATCTTTCCAACAACATTTTATCTTTGAAGATCAAAAATCTGTTTTTGGACTAATTAATTCTAATTAACACACGGCGACACATCAAGCTACGCATCCAGTATAACATGGCCTCACTTTGTATAGATTTCCCGTACAATGAGAGATCCGCATAAACTGGTTTTGTATAACTTGATTGGTCGTCGTGACTACGTTCTTTTAAATCACTTAGTTCCAATCTTAAAAATGAAAACGTTTTTCAATGTTTTCATTTACATACTCCTTTGAAAACTCTCCCTAATCAAAACCAAAATTAGCCTCTTCTAGTAAGACAGAATCAGATTCTTGATCTTCGAATTCTTAAACCTTTAATGATTCATCAACGCTACCATCAAAGACACACAGAATGCCATAACCGACAGCACTATCCTGGGAGCATCGTTTTCATCAATCCATTCGTATACATAATCCTTGTCTCTTGCATCCCAGATTAGGTTTTCTTGAATCTGTGCGACGGCTCGGAAGGCCGCGTCTTGGGACTCCTCTAAATTGTTGCCTTGACCATTCGCCCAGATTTCGAACTGTGGAAAGAATTTAGCTTAGGGGCCGTCTCCACGAGCGCGAGAATCGCGGCGATATTATCGTCGTGCCACGTATTTCTATACACTCTCTTAAGGGCCGTCTCCATGAGCGAGAGAATCGCGGCGATATTCTCGTATAGAAATACGTGGCACGACGATAATATCGCCGCGATTCTCGCGCTCGTGGAGACGGCCCCTTAGGGCCCGGATCTATAAACATTGTATTGCTATACGTATTCATAAACATAAAAATATTCCTGTTTTTATTGCACCTTGTAGTTTGTCAGACGTGCGACTGCTTCAGGAATAACACTTTGCCAAATTGCGAGCTAAGTTGCATTCTGAGTAAAGGAATAACTGATTTTCGATTATTGTTACAATGGGAGTCTGGATTTGCGCCCGGTTGATGGCAATATGCTCGCCCTTATTACACTGGTGAAATGTGGGTGTACCTACTATTAGATACACCTCTGCCTAACTCTTCGGGGATTACAGGCGTGATGTTATGTTTATGTTATGGTATTAATAAGTGATTTAAGTTTCGATACTCACTTGTTCAATTTGATCGGGATCAGCCATATTATCAGCAAGGATGAAAAACACCTCTTCCAGTTTTTCGGGACCACCGTACCTGAAAAATATATGTTAAAGTAAATATATTGAGAAAGCTATAATTATCAAAATCTAGCTCTCATCTGTATTGAAGAGATGTTTCGAATTTTTGATTAAAGGACATGCTGTTTTCCTCACAACATTTTCTTTAACCGTTTTGAGATATACATTTTCCTTAACCGTTTTGGAAATGAAATAATGTATTCTTAGTGAAAAAGCTCGAGTTCGATCCCACGTCGTATAATTCGTAAATTGCGGCCATTACTACTGAGGCACCACGGCTCACATAGTCATAGCCCGTTAACTGAAAGATCTTTAGAAATGAAAAGTTACATACATGTTCTTGATTTCTAAAGTCCTCATTCTCATGAAGGCGCGCGCTAAGTTTGCATTCTGGTAACTGCTTTCTACTACTGCAATGAAAATCTTCACTCGTTCCTCAACAAGGTACGGACTATTAGCTGCTATAGTGTCATCGAGTAACCTAAAAAAATAAAAAATAAAAAATTGGACCCAAGATCGTTCCTTGCGGTACACCAAATTAATTTGTCGGTGCGCTTTAAGCTATTGATCTCTTAGAAGATAATAAATTAACTACTATCGGAATAAAAGCTAAAGTTAAGTAGCTTATGACTAGGCAATCGTACGCAGATAGGCTCCGTTCACGGCCTCAAGCGTTTCGATTTCCGTTAGCTAAACACATGCACGTCACTCCGCGAGTTGCACCTGGATGACTCGTGTTATGCTGTGTTCTAAACTACTTCTTTAATATCAGTTAGTCGCTGTTGCATGACGCGTATTGCTGTATCTTGTAGCTTGTGACCATGGATTTACACTGTAGGTAAGCACTCACCCATTTATAAAAGCCTCATCTTGTGAACAAGCTAAGGATTCTAAGATGACGATCCTCTCGTAATGAGTCGGTTCAATCTCCAGTCTAGCTTCCAAAGCTTCTATGACTTCTTCGTCGCCTTCGCTTACCATCGTGCAGTAGACAGCTGGTCTGATCTCGTGAGGGATGTTTGGATTACTGGAATCAAAAGAAGTTATTTGTAGGTATCGTTTCAATTGGTACATTTTAATCTTTTGATTAATTGTATTTATAGGCTTTGTTTAAAATAAAATAAAAACCGTGCCCATTTGGTTCAGTAATTTGCCTATTTCAGCAAAATCTTGGTCGTTGAGCCTGCAGTTAAAGCACTACGTGAGTTTACCCCTTAAAATTACGCTGTTGCAAACATTGCAATGTGATTCTACAATGAATATTCGTGCTATTTCTTGTATGATGAATACGCTGCTTAGTTAACGAGTCGCAGCTGCTTAGCTGACACGTGTGCTGCGACACCAGCTCCGTCGTCTGTTAAAACTATTGTCGGCTCCGTTATTAGATTTTGAAAAGCTTCCTGTTTTACCCTTAAACAAGTATTTGATCATTCTAGGTCGTGCAGATACAACACTAGGCCAACTAACCTTATAGAAATCACCTACATAGACGAATTTTACCCAGGTGGAAAAATCTGGGAGGTGAATAACATCTAATTATATGTACATTTGTTCGCTGATAAGATCTCATCGACGAAGACGATACGAAATGCCACGAAGATAAAACCGTTTGCATTTGCCACCCGCTGTCGTATTTGACACACAAGAAATATCGGATACCATAGAAGGTAGAATTATACTGTAACTACTTTGAGGTCAAGAGAAGATCACACACACTGGGTGAATCTACGGCTGACACTTAAATATGATCCCTTGGTATAATTTCCGAACATAACGCTAGCAAAGACGCGGGTAAAAGTTGGTTTTGCTATAATTTACGTCATGCATCAATCAACTGCTTTTCGAAATACTCACACTACTCCAGCATTGTTGGGATCGTAGAACCAGTCTACGGCAGCAGCTATGCAAGGCTGGTAGCGGGCTCTGCAAGCGTGATCCATCACTAGGCCTCGAGTCAACGTTTGCATCACTGGCTCAGTTGTAGCCACATCTGGGTAGAATCCTATTTGATCTTCAAAAGCATGTATTGTTCTTCGAACCATTCTCTGAAGAAATACAATAGAGTATTTTTAAAACGAATGCGTTGGTCGTTTTCTCAACCTATTCCGCAAATGTAGTCATTGTATGTCAGTTGTAAGTCCTACCTACTTACCAAATAAATGTCTGGATCTAAATCTTCGTCGTCATCAACATAGGCTACCAAGCGTTTCCTCAAGAAGTCCATGTTTCTAACAAAGGCTTTCCACGGAGCGTATTCGGTTTCATGTTCCATGGTTAGAACTACTCTGAATGCATAGTCATAGTCTAATCTTCCTGCTCTGGCTATGTTCAGAGCATCGTCTATGAGCTGAGAATAAAATGTTATTAGTTATTTATGACGGTAAAAAGAGGAATACAAAAGCGTAGCACAGGAGTCTAACAGATATATTTATTGTTTGTTTAACAGTAAAGCGACAGATTATTTTTAAAGATATGGTAGGTTGTTAGGCACCAATGGATTTTTTGTACAAAAGAAAGTAAAAATACTAGTGTAAAATAGTGTAAACAACGGTTCTTCTTACTTCAGTAAAGTAACAGTATTACTACAACCTCAGAGAAGAAGTTATGGTACTTACAGTTGCACGATTGAGGGGATGAATTTGCTCCCTCGTCTCTGGTTCTTCAAGAGCCTCAATGATTATATCCCATAGTTCAAGCTCGTAGTTGACGCGATAGTATCCTAATGAGTTGACAAAAACAAACTTTGAATAGTCTTAATGTATTACTAGACTTAATGATATTATCATTGAGCCTTAATGTTATTGTATTTCTTACGTGTAGATTCTCCTAATTTAAGGGAATGACTGCGCTTAAATGTACACTTTTTCAATTTTTTTTTTTCATGAGCTAGTCTATTCTATTCTATACCAGATTATTGTACCGCAGTTGTGTCAAGAATAAAATGTTAAATCTTACCTTGGCCCTGGATATTGAAAAGGACCCAGTCTTCGTCGCCGAGAGCAAAGACCAAATTATGAGATTGGTCAAACATTTCCGCTGGATATATTCTTTCTAAGTCAAAGTTTTGTTCAATGCTGGTTGTGTAAGTGATTGGAATTTTCATTGGAATGAATGGCCTGTTGGAGAAACCGAAACGTTCCTGCAAAAGATTACAACAGAATGAGACCTATTTTAAATACCTATCAATTGAGAATATGTCACTGTAATATGGCTCCTTGCCTACATTTTTTGCATAACCGCTTCTAAATCTACTTAACGACGACAATGTACCATTCTTAATTTTTAACATCCTAACGTAAAACTCTCTACGGTATTTTGTATTTTTATTTTTATTTCTTTCATTTCTACAGTGCTTGCTTAGGTGTGCTGGTCGTATTATTTAGGACAAATTTCACTAATAAATATTGAAACTGATCGTGATCAGCACATCTAAACTGCGTTCAAACGCTGTAAGTATCTTAAAATTGCCATGAGATATTGACACTCTCTTGAACATTGTTCAGATGTGCTGATTGCGTTCAATTTCAGTGGTGAAATCCGCTCAAAATTAGTATTAATTGTTAATACTAATATTTGCAACTACGACTCGAAATCTTTGATAGACTTAATATGAATTTACCTGAGTAAGCAACACTCCAGAGCCTCGTACACGTGTAACTCGTATCATAGGGTATCCATTGTTTTGAATCCACGGGTTCAAGTACTCGTCGAAATCGTCGTCTATCACACTAGTATGGCTTGTTCCAAACCATTCGCTGTTCACAGCATCTATGAAGTTCAACGTGGTCACCCATTCTAGCGCCCTGGGAAAGAAGATTAGGATTTAAGCAATAGGAAGGGCAAATTTCATCAAAATTCATGTCAGTCAAATTTTATGCAAACGAAGATGTTGACTCGATGTCGTTTCGGGCCCGTGAGGTCGTCCAGTCTACATCTCCTTAGGATGTCCTGTAGACATCAAAACTTGTGTCGGGTATTGGTGTAGACTGGGGTTACATGTTGCATGATTACTATCATACACTCTGCATGTGCATATTTTTGCGAGTAAAAGAATCCTAGATTTTTGCGGAATTAAAACTAAATGATTTTCCATAATATTTTACTGAGCGAAGTTTGAAAAGCTGAGAATCAACAAGCTTGAAGTAAGAAGCCCGTAAACTAGGTGGAAGGGTGGTTTTTACAGGGAGGCTCGAGGGAGCTGAATCGGAGTACCCCATGATTGAGATAAAATATTGAGTAATTGGAGAAGCCCATGGCCAGCAGTGACCTGCGGTACAACGTTTTTATAATTAGAAATAAGAAGATGAATACAAAAAAAAAACCCGGTGTCGATTAAATTAACATAATTATTAATTGGACGGGCAATCTGAACGATGCTGTATTTATTGCCAATGCGTTTTTGATAATTCTTCTTTCTCTGGCGGCTGAAATGTCACTTTAAGCCGAGTAAAATAGCTGCCTACCTGCCTCTTAGTTTACCAAGGTTAAATATAAAAAACACAATATTTTAGTTTTTCACGTATTGAACATTCACAATTTTGGTGATCGATAAGGCTAATATTATGATAAATCTGACACTCACAATCCATTATCAACTGATAATGGACCTTAAGTGTCTCTGACAGATCTTAATGTTGATGTCTAAGATGCTTTATTTTCCGGATAGCACGTAAGAGAAACTGTTTGACTTGATTTTCATGTTACAATATTTTTTTATTGGTAAAAAGACCTTTTTGTTTTGTTCATCGGACTTAGATATCGCTACACAGCATATCTGTAGAGTTTCACTAACAAATTTAATTTGATTGAGTTAGGTTTACTACAAAATGTAACACAAAAAATAAGGTATAAAAGTTCTTAATTTTTAAATTCTCAATAGAACCCTATAACATTGATTATACTACTATGCATTCTTATTCTACCATACAAAGAAAAATAGAAACCAAAACATTTGCGAAGTTTATTATTTACAGTAACCAGTATTACGAAGTTTGATCAAAAAATATTAATCAGTTCTTTAAGACTTACAATCCATTCACAAGTGCACTCGCTGCCATTTGAATGTAGTCGTGGTCTGGATCGCCGAGCACGATCCTCATCATCCTCATCAGCGCCGGCGCCTTGTATTGAATAATTCCGTTCACGCCAATATGGTCTCTAATTTCATCTTCTTCAAACAGATCGTCTCCAGGTTCTAATACTGCTGAGGATAGGTAGGAATCACGGAGTAGGCTCTCTTGTATCACTTCGGTCGTAAATAAGGTATGGACGTCAAGCATTGTGGTGTCTGTGCCCAGCCCGTCCCCTTGGAACTGTAAGAAAGTATATTGAGTGTCATTAAAATACTTCATCAATTTGGTAGACACACTAGTAGATACTAGACTTTTAGTCTAGTATAAGCAGCATAGCATAATAAGCCTGTAATGTTCCCACTGCTGGGACACACACCTTCTCTCTATGAGAGGGAATGGGCTATAACCCACCACGGGCCCCGTGGTGCTTGGTGATTGTTACATGTCTTCGAATTTTTTCTTACCAGGATCTACCGGTTTCCTCACGATGTTTTCCTTCACCATTTTGAGGGCAGTGGTAATGAAATAAATTACACAAAGTCGTGCGCCTGCCTGGGTTCGAACCCACGACTTACTGCTGTAAGTCGGGGTCGCCACCACTGGACCACCACTGCACACACACTTTCAGAAATTACGAAACTTTCTAACCTTTTTCATTTGAATCCTGTATTGATTGGTAATAATTTGTAAATTAGTAGGTACTACATTGCCTATATTGCATTACTAGAAATAAGTTTATATGTTGCTTGTGGTTGCTATGCATTCGTCGTTTGGTTAAGTTTTCTATGTTTACGTTTTGACATACTATTTTATCAGATGTAAAGCAAAGCTCTCTGACAAATTTGGGCAATGACTCGACAAGTCCATTTAAATCTGTGTAGGTCTTTTCTCAATAGACCACTTATGGCACTGATATACATCGTCTTCATAATAAGACCAAGTATGTCTGAGTATGTCTGCACTTATAAAGAGACCTTTACGTTTGTTTCGATGATTCTTCTCGAAGTAATCGGATAACGGAAACAGTGATCCCCATCCACCCATCTAGTTTAAAACTTAATTTATTGTTTTGTGTCAAAGTGTTTATTTTAAATCAATTTACAGACATTTACTTATCATTTGATTAATTTGCGCTTTGTTGACACCGACGACTCTTTGATCAACAAAAAAAAAAACTACGACTGTCCCCAAGTGATTTTCAGAACTTACCAATCTCAGCATTTCCCAGCCAGCATACGAAGCTAGGCCTGATACGACCCATTCGTACCGCCAGTTCTGCGGGAAGATCACGTATCCAAACCATTGCCTGGCCATTGCTTCAGCTAACTTCGGTAAGCCTATACTTCTCTGTTTCACTGAGTGGATCGGTTCCATGAATACGTAGGGCTCCCTGAAAACATCCATGCTCATAAAATAACCGGTCAAGTATTTGGAGATGAATATGAATGACAATTTCTTAAATAGATTAATACTAATGGTCCTACCATTATGGCTAATTCTATATCTACAAATTTCAAGGTCACGTTACATCGGGCTCAGACTCTTGCTCACGTACTTCAAAACAGGCAAGCGTGCACAAGTGCACATAAAAAACAATGTTTTTCCTGCGCTAACGAAACACTACCCTGGCGCCTGGGATTGTACCGCCAGGCAAATTAATGGCAAACATTTATTTAGCTCAGTACATTCGAATGCTGGTTCATACAAGACTCACCAAATGGCAACCGAAGAAAGAGCGTGCCAATCCGTTGCTACGTCTGGAACCGCCACGATATTCATTGTACCACGTTGATCGTTGACAATTTCTGTGTATTCCTTGTTAGTCCATTCATTCAAATTGGTGTAAAAGGAGTTAATAGCTACTGAAGCTTGACCCTCCTGACTACCGGAAACTGATCTTCCGAAAAACCAAACATTTGTCACCGGCATGTTAATACTGGCAAAGTTGTGAGCAATCAGTCCCCATAGATGTGGCGGCCCGCCCAATGGACGGAATTGAGTCCTGGAATAATGAAATTAGTCATTAGAGTTAAAAAAAATATTGAAATGAAGGTTTAGCATATCCTGTGTTGGGGCTCCACATTCGCATTGTGTTTAAGATGGATCATTTATACCCCATCTGGCCAGATTGGATCTACAGCGGTCAACTAGAGACAGGAGTCGGTTCAAAGATTTCAATATAGGTCACTGCAGTTCGTGACCAGGGGGTAGTTTCCTTTTCCAGCCCATCGTGCACAACTACTGCACTGGTTGGACAAAATCTGAATCACTGAGCCATCGATTCGAGAAGAAGAAGAATGATATGAAAAAAAACCTATAATTACTGTTCCAAAGATCGTATAATTGAATTAAGAGTACTTACACGCTGTTTTCCTCCAACTCAGAATTCAACACTACATGTGTATATTCCAAGTTGTTGAACGTGAAGGTTACACCAGACAGCTCGGTAGGCTCGTCCATGCAAGGGAACACACGTCTTGCGTACGTTGGGTGCAGATTCATGGCCACGTATGTCCTAAAAATAAAAACAGGTTACGGTGAAAGGCTTTCGGAAAAGTAATAACAGCCGGACGGGTCGATCGAAGGTACAGGTTTTCGAGGTCGATCCGCCGATGGATGTCCATCTATTTCATACTGAGACAGATAACAGCTATTTTGTTCATGTAAAATTTCATCCAGCTGCATTTTTACAATGAATGCTGACCCCAACAAAACTAAAAGATCATTGATGTTAAGGCGAATTGAAAAATATATCTGTGAACCAAATTTATGAGGCGAATTATTTTACGAGGAATACAATCAATGATTGGCAAAGTAGGTTTAGAATAATACGTTTAAAGGCAATTTTCCAATCGTCAGATAATTTTATCTCGGGAACAAATATTATGGTAGATCCTACAAACCGCTGCATTTAGGTATTTTTCTAAAAAACGTCTACTGCTTAACCTTTTTGGGAAAACTGGCGTGCTGTGAATTTACGAAAGGCTTGTTAGTGAAACGGCATCTAAAATAAAAAGGTAAATAGTTCAAATAAGTCATTACTGTTGATCGTATTGTCCCAAGTGAAGACCAAGCCCACCCGTCGCAAAACTTGCACTATACTCTATAATAATATAATACGTTGAAGCAATAATCGGTGGAGAGATCGACAGTTCTTGATCGTCAATATCGAACTCAGCGTCGAAGACGTTTGCAGCCGATAACACTCCAGCTTTCACAGAATTGATAGTTAGCCCATCAATATGAAAGACTATTTCATCTTCCCTGGTCGCCGCGGTTAAAACAACATCTATAACAGCACGCCCACTAAATGAATCCCCGTTGATTGTTATTTCTACCGCGTAACTCCGTACTGTTTGACCAGGTCTAACATTTTGTCTGAACATAAAATCACGAGTTGCATTCACTGGCACTTCCACAAAATTCACATTTTCATCTGTTGTTTCACTATTAGTTATGGGAAACCCTTCTATAGGTTCTATCACAACGGGAGCTTCGAAATTTTTTAAACGAGTGTCTGTGTTCGTTAAGGAGTATAATTCCTTGTTTATCGGTAAGGATTTTGTGAACACGTTAAATAGGATGATGTATGCAAAGCAGGTACACTTCCACTTGAACCTAGTCCTGGCCATTTTTAATGGGGTTTTAATGGCCACTCCCCACACTCCTATGCGTCCTGTCCCCGTACGGACTTAAAAGAAATGGAACGATGAGAAAGACATGAAAATTTTAATCGTGAAACGTCTCCAGAGATATGAGATGGTGCCGATAATGTCTCAACTAGGTTTAAAAAGATAAAATTGAAGATGGAATTTTAGTTTCGTTGGAAATATGAACTTATCGTTTGATACTGAGATTATATAAACTGTCAATAAGTACACACTGCAGTATGTGTTGTATTATTACATAAAAGAATATTATTATATCAAAACTATGTCAAAATCGCGATTGACTTCAAAAGAATTTGTATAAAATTAAAATGAGTTAAAACTTTTTTGTTGGTCATTATTTATTTGTCTGTCTTTGACTGGCGTCACAATGATCGTGCTTCTAGAACAAAAATGCAAAAAACCAATGCAAGTCGCATTAGTGTATGTATGTTTGCAATGGAGTAGTTCTAAACCCACTCTACCATTATAGATGCCTGATTCATCAACATTGATTTGCACGATTACCATTCAAATGATATGTTAAACAAATTTTCCTTTCCGAAGAGCAAATAGTGATAACTAGATAACACGAGCGGATCTATAAAGGCTTTTATTTTAAATGCTGGGTCGTACTACAAACAACACCGTCGGGACATGGTTCGGCCCCTCGGTCTTGTGGTGAAATGCAAATGGCCAATGATATTTACTGGCCCATCAATTTTACAATGGTAAAACACGTATTAGTGCGACAAGTTTTGAAAAACGTTTACCCGAATGATCGTTTGACCACTGAACTGTTAGTTGAAATAAGCATTGTCCGAAGATCTTTGGACCGTAAGAACGATTGGCCGATGGTCGTAGTACCGAAACCAAGAACTACTTTGACATGAGACTTCAAAAACAAAGTCTAAACGAGATGAGAGATTGATCATCTTCCTAAATAGGTGCAAAAATCTTCCCTAAATTGGGAGCACCTATTTAGGGAAGATTTTTTAAACATTCCCGGACCTAGCCTGGTCGATTTGCGGAGATTAAAAAAAACCTGCTACACAATGGCGCTAAGGAGTAATTTAATCAGTCACCAATTCAAGATAATTCATTATCATCATAATCATCGTCTTGCCCTTGTCCCATCCTACTTGGGGTCGGCGTAACACGTTTTCTTTTTCCATTCTCCCCTGTCCGACGTCACGGCATCATTTACTCCTTTCTCTTTCATATCATTCCTCACACAATTCAATCAATTCAAGATACTTCATTATAATTCAGGTAAAAACGTCTAACAGAATTTACATGTGTTGCTATTAATAGCAATGGGTCTTTATTAATGGCGAGGACATCCCTACGGACAACTTCGCCTTGACAGTGAAATTAAACACTTTCCTTTCGCGATTTAGTCGTTTTCTATTAAGATTTACTTTAGTAAAAGTACAAAGGACAGTGGGCCTAAAATGGCCACTTTAGGAGAATCGTAGTCAAAGTCAAAACATTTATTGCGAACTAAGTGTACAATGTGGTGTTATGTTATGTTAGTACTTATGACTTAACAGCCTTTTACAAGCATTGCAATTTATCATCCGCCTGCCCTTATCCTTTAGCATGCATTAAACATTTATATAGCCGCATAGCCCATATTGTGTGAGTACTTTGTAATAGAAAGCTGTCATTCGCGGGAAACCTACGTCTTTTCTTGACTTAAATGTGCCCTGGCGGTTAGGAGTGTGTCATGCTCACTCAAATGTCTCGCTGATGGTGGCGCGTGTGTCGGATCATTTAGTTCCCTTCAAAATGGTTGAGTTGAATGGTGCTGATACATGCGTCATGTTCGTGAACGGGCGCTGTCAGTTGTGACTGGTCATCTCTTGGTTGCCACGGCTTATTTGAATTGTTTATTTTATTTTTGAATTGTTTACTATGGACACTTTTAACGTACACATCTTGCTACATCGTTCTCACATAATGTACCATCTCAACATGAATGATGTAACCAAAAGTTTGAAAAAGTATTCTGATTTAAAAGAGTGTCCATGGAGTTTCTTGCCCGTTCTTCTCCATAGAGATCTACGTTAGGGAATGGGCAACTACAGTACTTTCATGCCTTTTTTTATGCCTTGTGACTGGGACTGTAGCTATTGTTGTCTTTGTTAAGACAATTCAAAAGTGCCTGTAACTGGCCTATTTGAAATAAATGCTTTGATTTTGATTTTGATTTTGATTTTTATTACTTAATTTATTTTCTTTCATAATATCATAATAATATGAATCACGTTAAAATTCTTACAATGGTCACAGACGCAATTAATGTTATGTATTGTCACTTTGTGACCATTATACGAATTGTAACGTAATTATTCCTATTATGATTCTGCTAAAGCGGCTATTACAGACCCCCAATTTACATATGAAACACTCTAATAAAGAAAAGCCTTACGAGTAAGCGAAGTATTGACATTATCGTTATAATTCAACCATTGCAACAACAACACTATTAGACATAAGCCTCCGCCTAATACAGCCAAAAACACACTTTCCCCATCCAATAATGCAATAAAATGCGACCAGAAAACCTTGGCAAAAAGCTCAAAATGAAAACTCAAAAATATGTAACATTGACATATGCATCCGAAAAGCTTAGATAATTAAAATTTACTCTGTCTTTAGAAATGTTTTTAACTGCATTGTATTTTGTGGATTCTTTTTTTATAATTAGTTCTTAACAAAACATCAATTTTGATATTATTAAAAGACACGTGTTGTAACACTTTGACAATGCAGTATTGTCGATATCGGCACTAATTATTGCCATAACCATAAACAGAATTGGATTTAAACATTTCTGTGCTAATTCCAGTTAGTATTGTTTTGTTAAACCAGTAAATGCTTACATTTAATCGCAATCATTATCATCTGCCTAGTTCTTTCCCAACAATGTTAGGGTCGGCTTCCAGTCTAACCGGATGCAACTGAACACCAAGCATTACCCATAAACCGGTAGCCAAACTTTCGGGCTTCACACTTGACTGCTATCTAAGGTCTATAAATGGCAGCCGGGACTAACAGCAGCAATAACCAGAACCACAATTTAAGTTATACCACAATGTGGACTATAAACCTCCACCAATCTAAGAACATTCGGTCAGAACAATTTCCAATTTAAATATTTGTCATGAATTAAATAGGTACTCACAGCCCGTCCCCATAATGCCCCAGGTATAATCCTTTGCCAGCCACGCCTAAAGATCCCTCATATTCAATATGAAACGTGTAAGATGTACCAGGTATTCCAGGTTCTATTTCTAAAGTACCATCTTCTTCATCAACATTGACATTAACAGGATCATGCAGATTAGACCCAGTAAGTATAGAGAACCTCACAGATCGTATACTCAAATCAGCAAAGTAGAACATGACCGATTCATCTCTGGTGTCGACATTAGTTATAGCCACGACAATTCTTGCGTTTCCAGTAAATGTGCCTCCATTAATATCTATTTCTACGAAGGTTGACGTAACAGACATTCCAGGACGAATTTGATTCACAAAAGCGATATCATTTCTAAATTCTGCAGTAAAATTATTCACTTCCACAATTTTTGTTTCTGTATTTAGTTCAGTCACTTCATTCATTTTTAAATTATTAAAATCGATAGGTTTACTTAAAACTAACACTATTGTAATTAAAAACACGAAACTAAATAGCCCCATTTTGACTACACTTTCGATGGTGATTTTTCATCGAATTTACGCAAAAGCGTTTACGTCGATGACCTAAAAATAACTGATCAGATTTTTCTTAAACTAGTATTGTGTAAAATTGATTCTGTCATTCTATGGGCACTGAAAACCCCGAGATAAAATATTTACAGTGCGTTGCAAGATTAGTAACCGACTTGAATATTATGTTTATATACAGCATTTTCTACAAGTTTTCATTTGTTCTCGACCATTTATGTTGGTCATTATCAGGACATTTTTTTAAGTTACTGTATTATTTGTTTACTTTATGAGTCCACGATCATAACAATTTGGGATACATTCGGGGGTCGAAGAAAATCAAAATACCTCATATCGTAAATCTGAATGTAATCTACGTCTAGTGCTTTAAATGTTAATTACCTACCACCCCTCACCGCTTTTTTACATGGGGGTCAAATGAAACTACATAACTCTATCTACTACGTGCCTTATATGTTTCTACTCATGCTGGTTCGTCCACATTCATAAATCTAGTCAAATGGTTATTAAATGTTGCTTATTTGTTAAAATGGTAATATTAATAAGGTTTTTACTCATCTAGATTCGTAGTCCAAACTGCATTGCAGATACATCCAAAAAATAATTTGATGACTGTTACCATAATTCGGGCCTCAAGTGTACAAAACAGCGTATCATAGGGACCATCCATTTTGGATTATCTTTCTTGAGCAACATACTTTTAGATTACAGAGCTCGGAGATGACTCAGAAATGTTTGAAGTTTTCAAGTGCTTGGATAGGAGGACTTACCTATGATGCATTGTATTTGAGGAGGAACTGATGTATGATGCATGTGGGAGTGAGTAATTCTTAGTAGGTAGACTTATTTTGTTCAAAGCCCACAACATTGCATGGAATTTCAGAAATTGATCTTTATTTTATTGAGGTTGGCGTGTGTTTTCCAATAGGCACTGGACTCGCGTAGTTGATTGAGGACTTCTCCCTTTCACAGAGAGACGGTTTGCCCAACTGTGGGAATATTGTAGGCTGATCATGTTGATGTGTAACTGTGCCTATGAGAAACGAGATGGACTAACACTTGGGAAAATACTTGGAGTTATAACGAAAAAACATAATTTTACTAAAATAATTTTTATTGTAACAAACATCGATGTCAATAGTGTAAAAATCTTTAAAAAAATTAAAAATATCTTACAGTAGGTATACTCATTTAGTTATATAAACCTTGGATTCATCCGTTTCAGTTCGATTAAATATCAAATGGTTAAATTAATTCAACATTTGTTCTTCAATATTTGTCTTATAAAAAATACATATAAAGGTTTTTATTCTTATTGTACTTAAATTATAACTGTTCTTCCACATTCAAAATAGCTTCTTCAAAAAATGATAAAAACGTTGACTATCAAAGCTACATTCTCAAAAAATTACTAGTGTTAATTCTATATCACTTAGTAGACCTACGTAATAACAAAATTAAGTGCAGAATCAAGCCACAATCAAGTCACAAGAACACGTCATTGTCTAAAGACAAAAAACAATAGATTTTTTGACATAAATAAATAATTTGATATAAAGCTGGTAAAAATATTCTGCTAAACAGTTCCGAAAAAGAAGCTAAATAACATGTAGAAGATAAAAATAAAACTTATTAATAATTGAAAATGGTCACTGCAACAGAAATTAGAAGAATAAAGCCTGATACGAGCGCAGGAGCACCATTCTCTCCATAGTTGAGGGTTAGCCAGGATTCCACAACCTCAGCATTTTGTTTGCTCCATGTAATGGAAGCTGCGATGTTCTCTCTGATGAAAGCGATCGAAGCCAACTCACCAGCCGTCAATATGCTTTGGTGGCGATTGTACAGTTCGTCGATCTGAGAAAAGGGGAAATATTTGTTTTATTTAAATGTCAAATGGATTTGTTGGGCGATTACGAACGACTTTAGTTTTCACCATAAAAAAAATCTCTCACACTTGCATGTCAAACTAGTTGAATAAGAATCTCAAGAATGAGTTTTTGTGTCATTCGTCTAAGTCTATCATTCGTGATATCAGTGCATTATAGTTTTTCATTATCAGATTTTCCACACAACCTATTATTTTTTTCAAATTGTTTAGTATAGCATGAGCATGTGGGGAGGTGTTATTGGATCTTTCATCCGGAATTTCTTAGTAGGAGGAGCCTGGAGTATCGATTTGTGTTGGATGATAGCGATAGGCTCGTCACCATTTAACACAACCATTCCTTTGGGGATAGTATGCGTGGTCTTATGTTTTTTTTATAAAATTCATTTTCTCTCTAGGAAAAATATCAACGTACCTTTTCTGAATGTGCCTCCGTGGTAAGACTCCTGGCCAGAGCGTTCAAGATGTTGGTTGTGCCGGTCAAACCTTGCACTCTGTGGGGAAGAAATCGGTTCAAATTGATGATTATTTCTGCATAATTATTGTTATTTTGTTTTTTAACTTAGCCTAGTTTTAGCTCTCCCGCGTAGATGTCTAAAATTATCACACGATTACTTAGGTACAATAACAGACTTAGCTACTTTCGCAGTTATTATATTAGTATGGAAAATTCTGGGCCCAAAAATCTTATGAGTCGTACCATATAGATACGAAAGAAAAAGAATAACTATTTCTTGATTCAATAAAGTCTCTAAATAAATACACTACTGTTAAATTCCTTATATGACGCTATTTAAAATACCTGTAAAGTCTCCAGAATCATGGTCTGTATATAATTTCACCCTCTGTAATTCTTATATGACCTAACAGTCTAAAAGCTACAGTCATCTTTTTCTCGCTAATAAAAGGTTGCTTTTGGGATGCTGCTAACTGTGAAAAGACTGGGATCGAAGTGCTTCCGCCAAAACAAAAAAAAACCTAAAGAATTCTTCTTTACAGTTCGTAACTTGTCTTTATTGGGGTTGGATTATATCTTGTTATTGTAGTTAATAAATAAATACATTAATTAAAGCTGCTTATAATTAGAAGTAAATACTTACAAACAAAGAGACCAATTTATATAAAATAAACTAACTAACTAAATAAACAACAGGACGGTTATACGTCTAAGTACTCCTACGCATTGCTGTCATCCGGAAACGTACCCAAAAGATTGGCAGCATTGCCACGTTTAATGGCAATGCTAATTCTTGTTATTTAAATGTGTGCGACTAACGGCAGCGGGCTCAATACAATAAAGAATTGACACCGTTTCTAACCTTTGTTTTACTGTTCTGTAGTGAAAGGCCAGTGGCAGAAGCGCTTCCGCCAAACAAAAAATCCAAAAGTTTTCAATTTTTTACATTTTTGTAACTTCTTTTTTACCTGGGTTGAATTTTATCCATGTTTTCAATGACGAAGTCCAGAGCTGCCTCCGTACTGTTGGGGCCTGCGTTTGTGACTGAGACCAAGATAGTATGTCTATCCTGCTCCCTCACTGCAGAGTTGTCGTCGATGACCTGGTTCAGGTAGCTGGTGGATAGAAAAAAATGCTACTATTAGACCATCATATCAGCTGGATGGATTCTCACCAAGGGGTATCGTATTACCCAGTACTAACTGGATTGTTGAGGTCAGATAGGCAGTCGCTCCATGTAAAACGCTGGTGTTCAGCTGCATCCGGTTATACAGAGATAAAGTCAGGTTGAAGATTATGAAGCTGATCATCAACAGCTTTATTTAATAGTTTATCTGATGACTGTTGTTGAGGAATTTCTATTTTAAATTCTTCTGAAGTTGATTCAACTAAGCATGATAACTATACAGGGTGATTGGAAGCTGGGTGCAAAGCTTTAAGGCGAAGATAGTACAGACAATTTAGAACCATTTAAGCCATGGTTGTCTTAGACGAAGTCTTACCATTTTTTTAACCTAATTTTAAGTTTTTTTTTTCGAATATTCCCAAAATTTTAACTAAACTGCTTGTTTATGGCCAAATTGAATGATAAATGAATTAATTTTTATTTTATTTTTATCAAAGTAATGTCTAAGCAATCTAGCAAAGCCGTTGGTCCCAGATGTCATTTGTAGATCTTTGACAGTCGTTACAGGTAGTCGAAAGCCTGATAGCCAGTCTTACCAAAGGGTATCGTATAACCCAGTACTAAATGGGTTGTTGAGGTCAGATAGGCGGGTCATGTAAATTACAGGTCAGCTGCATCCTGTTATACTTGAAGCCGACTCTAAGACAGTTGGGAAAAGGCTAGGCAGATGATGATGATCGGATTACGAAACATTTTAATCTTAACTTCACTATCAGATTTCCTTTAAAGATATGCTCGAGTTTTGCTCAATATACTTTTATGCTGCCGATAGTAAACTTTCCGATGTTTCTTATGTGTATACTGCCTTATCTAGTATTGGTCGTAATCTTTTAGTATCTGTGAGATAGAGTGGTAGATACGGATTCTAGTTTTTTTTTCTGTTTATGATCTCGGCTTTTCAAGATTTATTTCATTCAACCATTTTTTTGGGCTGTTCCATATCGCGTATGAACTAGGTCAAACAGAATGTGAAATGACCTATATTATATGGCTGGCATGCTCTAAAACTGAAAATTCTATATTAATTGTATGTATTAGTTAAGTTTGGTTATAAAATTATGTTAATTTAAGTTTTTAAATGTACTGTTTATGCACATAAGTACATCCTCTTTTGCAAATCTTGCAATTGAAGTAAGGTTTGCTGTAAGAAAACCAAATTCTGGGTTAAGCTTGCCTTTGTACATAAGCTATATGTTGTAATTATGTGTGTTATTTCTCTTTATTTTGTGTGCAATAAAGAATAAGAACCCGCACTGGGTTTACAGAGTAGTGAAAACCTTATAAATGGATTTGATCCTCGTGGTCTAAAATTAAAACTTATGCTGGCACTACACTTGGCGTATTTGCGCCAATATTTGAATTATTTGATCAATACAAAATATACATAGTTTGCATTATACTCGTATCTATAGTTTACCATAACCATTAACCACCATTTTCATCAGTTAACCATTTTTATGACAAAAAAAAACAAGAATTTGAACGAAGTAAGAACTGTCAAAGAAACCAAAGCTAAGAATTCAAACTTTTGGCAGTTCTAACTTCAAGCAATTACTAAACTACACAATAAAAATCGTTAAGTAATAACTCAAGTAATCACTTTGAATTGTTTATAGATACGGGTGTTACTGACGCGAACATTTGCACAAATGCGTCATAATTTTATTCTGCCAATAAAACACAACTAGATATAAATATCCTACGACTGTTTCAATAAAGATCGCTTTGCTTTAAAGAAAAAATGCTTAATGTGCTGCTAGTAAAACACAACTTACAAAGTACGCCTCTCCTCGTTGGAAGTGCATCCAAGAGCGTTCAGCAAGATAGACTGCTCGCTGGAGTCCTGGCTGGCCAGGTACAAGGCCCAGAGGAAGTTGAAGTTGTCCACGCTACCACCTCGGAGACCGGAGCAGAAGATCAGGGTTTGGATGTCAGGGTTCAGGCGCTGGTCTAAGTAGGAATTGGAAAATGTTTAGAGTTTAGTTCGTAAAGTCGTCATAGTCAAAAAACATCCGCTAATACAATAGGGCCGATAAAATATTCCCATTCAGCGTCGGGCGCCGCTCGTTCGCGCGTCGCGTGGTGTCGTGTGTTAGGCATCAACGGATTTCATACAATCCAATGCGACGTGAGATCCGCTTCACCGCACCACCGCGCGGACGAGCGGTGTTGTGTAATAACCGCTTATGCATACAAGCAATCGCTTTCAAAACGTTTCGTATTGCTACAATGTCTGTTATCAGGATTGACATGTTAAAGTATTTCAGTAACTTTGTCAATTATACATTTTAGACTTTTTCAGCATCGTTATTGGAAATATAATTGTCCCTTATCTTCTTTTTATCGTTTGGTTAGTGCCTAACCTGGTGTCAGAGTTTTTATGCCGGCCATGGGCCTCTGACTTGGCTTTACATGCCGTCGGGAAATATCTCTCAAGCTTGCTGGTTTGGTTTCCTCGCGATCAATTTCTTTCGCCGAACAAGTGATAATTATACATACGCACATGCATCCTTAAAATCAGAGGTGCGTGTCTTGGGTTCGAACTCAAGACCGATGACTTGGCAGTCTGACGGTAACACTACTAGGCTATCACTGCTATTGTCCGTCATGCAACGTGTACTTAAGTCCTTAACGCAGATTGCAAGGCCAAGCTTAACTAAGGCTTAAAAAAAAATAAGTTGGACTTACAAGTTTTTAAGTCAATTTTTTTTTTGCACATCACAGGAACTAATTTTAGTTTATTTAAGGGTCGCCGTTATCGAAATCGATAAGGAGGACTGTATATAATAATATAAAAAAATTTCAACAGAATTTTTTTTTGGTATGAAGATACTACTTCTAGTTTCCTAAAAATAGTTACCTGGGTTATTTCTGAAAGCTTCGAGCTTCTCTTGAGCCTTTGCAATGCAGTCCGGATTGCCGTGACGGCAGTTCAGGTCCAGGATGATGTTTCTGTGGTAAGGAGTAACGTGTCCCTCCTCAGCTGCCGCGTCGAAGCCAAGCTCTCCGTATAGAGGAGCAGATAGGTGGAGAACGTATTCCTGAAAGAAGAGTGGTTTTTGAAATTAAAAATGATTTTGCTGAGAGGTGTGTTTAGTGTGACTGCGACTGGTGAACATGAGGTCCTGGGTTCGATTCTTGGGTCTGGCAATTGTAATTGGGTTTTTGCATCAGAAATTTCTCAGTAGCAGCCACGGAGACTGGAATTGTACCCGGTTGATGGCAATAAGCTCGCCCCCTATTACATGGGACTTAAAACATAACTGGCGAAATGTGGTTGTACTATTAGGTACATTACAGACGTGATGTTATGTGTGTGTTCAGGCAAGCCAATTCTGGAAGGTGAATTTATGGTGATGTCTGGTTGAGCGTCTGGACCCACATTTTCAGGGTGGGCACAGTGTAGGTATTCGTATTTTACATGAGGAATTTCTCAGAATTTGGATTCATGCTTCACTAATGATCATACATTGACGCTGTTCTTAAATTTGTGGGATTCAAGATTCAAGATTCAAGATTCAAGATTCTTTATTTTGCATGAAATATGGTACATGATGGTCTTATAAAATAAAAGGTTTCACACATTTCGCTGACTTCCTTCAGCATGCAAACTTAAAATTAAAATACCTGACACAATGTACTCTTGGTTTAGGTACTAGTATTAGTTAAAAATTTAAGAAAATGTAATAAAATTAGAAAAAAAAAAACATAACAAATTAATAAAATAGGAACAAAAGCTACTTAACCATTACAAATGGGTTTATAAGTCAAAAAACTCATTAATTGTATAGAACACGTTATTTAAGAGCCATTTCTTCAGTTTCATTTTGAAATAATTAATTGGTAGTTCTCTGATTTGTTTCGGTATTTTATTGAAGATTTTGACCGACATGCTATAGCAATTGTTTTGAAAGAGAGTGCTTCTACATCTTGTTATGGCCAGTTTGGTGGGATCTCTAGAGAGAAACTTTTTAGTTTCAATTACTTTAGAGAACAGATTTGGGTGTTTTTTAACAAACATCCCTACTTCTAAAATGTATAAGCTAGTAAGAGTAAGCAAACCCAACTTTTTGAATAGAGGTCTACATGAATCGAGAGGTCCAGCGCCGTAAATGGCTCTGATACATTTCTTTTGGGTTATAAATACTTTTTTTACGAAGGTAGAGTTACCCCATACAAGCAGACCGTATCTGAGTATTGAGCCAACGTAGCCATGGTACGCAGTCATGGCAGTTTTTAAACTTGACAATTTTCTAAGCCTTCTTAGTGCAAAAACAAATTTGTTTAGATTAGAGCATATGCGGTTTGTGAAACACTTGGATGACGTACCCTCGGAACTGAAAAGTAGTTAGATATAGCAAAAGAAAGATAAGTCCAGGATCACCGACTGCGGGGTATAGCCCCGGACTGAAATGATGATAAATGGGAATAGGCTCTTCCGCCTTTATATGGGACTTAAAATAACAGCCATAATGTGAGTTTATCGAATACATTCCTTCGGGTTATACCTATAGGAGTCAAGTTATGTATGTATATTACCTGCACAAGAAGAACTGGAAACTGGAAAAAATGTAATAAATACTATAGTATAAAAAGTAACTGTCTCATACCTGGAACAGCTCGTGCACGGGGGAGCCACTGAGGACGGTGTCGAGGTAGGTAAACGCAGGGTTGATGGCTCCCCATGGAATGTAGTCCTTCTCCTTCTCCAAGTAGATTGACAGGCGGAAGGCGTACTCGTAGTTCTGTTTATGAAAATAAAGTATTATTATACCATTGAACGTGGATGAGGCGAAAGACCTGGTGAAGGTTGCAGGGATCCGCTGGATGCGAGTCGCGTGGGACCGGTCAATGTGGCGACACTTGGGGGAGGCCTATGTCCAGCAGTGGACGTCTTTTGGCTGGAATGATGATGATGATGATGATGAGGCGAAAGGTATACGTAAGGATCGTCGTAGGAGGCGTTCTGTGGTTTCTGCATACCCCCATGGGAACAAGGTGTGAGTTTATGTATGTATGTGTTCACCATTATTTCTATAAAATACTGCAACGCAAACTCATGAGTATCGTAACGGTATCATCGACGATCAGGGGCAGCTAGTAAAAATGAGATGTGATGATGATGCGGTGGTGCAGTGCTTATAAGAGTGCGTCTTTTAATCATCAGGACGGGTGTACCGACGATAACCCATTTGTTGATCTGTCCGAAGTCCCTAGGACTGTGTGTGTGTCATTTGTGGATGTAAAGAATGTTATTGAAGCCTCGATCAATGTGAGCATCTATTGGGCAAAATGAATGTGGATTACTAGACAAATGTAAAGATTATTGACTCGAAAAAAGGAGATTAGTTAACAGAAACAAAGTTGCATAAACTTATAATCACCCAGCAACTCAACATCTAAATATCTACAACCACCTAGAATTTTATCATCCATTTTTAAAAGCCAGCATCGACAGAAAATCTTCATTCTCTATTTTCATTTCAATCCCATCCGATATTCCCACAAAGCGTAGCCAGATACATTTCAGACATACTCTCGTATTAACAAAATGTCTTCGTTCATCGAACATTTTATTCGGAATCCTCAAAGCTACGTATATTGAATACATCGTGGTGCATCTTGAATTTGCATAGAAGCATCTATTGGGAATATGCGACGATTTATTCGGTCGGTTTAGTCGGAATCTGTACGAATATTTGAGATGGAAATTGTCGGTTTTTGAATTGTCTGCTTACTCAAGATTAGTTTTTTTCATTGATTATTTTTATCATCGTCTTCCGGAAAAAAAGTTATTTTTCACTTTTTGCTGATTTTTTTTTTGGAAGTCGGTTATTGTTTTTACAAAAAAGTCTTTTGTTTCAACCTTTTCAGTTTTGGTATCCCACACAAATTCTTGTCAAGTATTCATTTTTCATTGTTACTAAAAGTTATTAGCAGACCATTCACATACATGGGACCATTGCGCGAGATTAGAATCTCGCACCAAACGAAAAAAAATCCAATAAATGGGACCTGGAATCACGGAGATAAGAGGTAACAAACATAAAAAAATACAGCCGAATTGGGAACCTCCTTTTAAGAAGTCGGTTAAAAATGAAGATATGATTACGTAAAAAATTACAACCAGACTTTAAGTCGTGCAAGATGCTACTCAAAAGCAACGAGTTACAAAGTCAAATCTCCAATGAGTAGCCAAAATTTCGTACCTAGTATTATTAAATAAGTATTTAAGTACTCACAAGCGGTCCTTCTACGGAGGCGTAAAGAAAAACAAAAGAGAATTGTGAAGACGGTTCATAAATTACCTAAACGTTATAAAAACTTTTCAGCCATCTCATTACTAATAAGACCAAAATATTTAAAACCCTTTACACCAACTTTCAAATAAGAACAAAGCCAACATCGTAGGCATAGTTTCTAATGAAAACTTGGTCAATGCTCTCAGGCTCGTACAATTTGTATAGTACAAGTTGCAGAGGCTTCAGCCAAGCTGAATCTCGTTACTATTCTGTTCAGACCAGCAGTTAATATTGCAAGCCACAATCCTGTTTTATTCCACTCCAATTATCGCTACAAATTGAAATACCTTTTGTGTGCACTCGGCGTAATGTTAAAAAGAAGATTTCAATACTTTAAAGAACTTTTGTTCGTATTTGCTTCGTTCATTAATTGGATCACAGGTTTTTTCAAATGTGGTGAAGGATGTTTAATTAATGCATATATAAATATAAATTCATGAATGGTACACTCATGTCAGTAAATACGTAAAGCAAATGTAGTACGTAGTTCAATTAATGCAGGCGTCTGAACATCATGAAGTTTCACAACACTGTTATCTCCATCTTTTTTAAAAGGAGTTATTATATCTACAAAATAGGATTGAATAAGTATGGAGTTTCTTATCCATTCTGTCTCCATATGAAAGTACCAACGAATGAGCGACCAGAATCAATTATATTTCCTTGTAAATTTTGATCAAAATTGCCTTGCGACGGCCTAATTGAAATAAATCATTCAACTTTGATTTTTATCAAAGTTACCTAAGCACTGGTTTGCTATGAACATCTCGATAAAAAAATAAAGTATTCTTACCAAACGTCCATTCCTGGCCAAGTTGAAGGCGTCGTCTAAGATCTGAGCGCGGTTGAGCAAGTGGATAACCTCGTGGGACTGGTTGAGGGCGTTGGCTAAGGCAGCCCAGTTCTGAGTGTCGTAGTTGACTCTGTAGTAACCTGAGGAAGAAGAGGAACTAATTAACCATCATCAGATGCCAAGCAAGCCTCCTTCAAGCGTCGCCTCGTTGACTGGTACTTCTCGCATAAAGTCAAATTCATGCGGCCATCACAAGATATTTGGTCCACCTTGCAATAGGGTTGGGTTTATTACCATCAGCTGGGCTCGGAATTCCAAACTCCGAGCTACTACTGATAAATTACTAACCTAACCTATGTCCGACCAGGGAATCAAACACTTTTAGCAGTCGCGCTTGCGACCACTAGACTAACTAGATAGATTTTCTGTTGTTGACTCACTTATTCATAATACCAATAGTATCTTTACAACGTTAACTTACCAGTCTGCTGTTTATTGAGGAGGTACCATTCAGCGGCCGACAGTCCGGGAATATCAACAGCTCTCGCAGGGAAAGTCGGAGGAACCCAATCTTGGGGACTGGTGTCTGAGAAGTCAGGGTTGGTGGACAGGACCCAGTTGATGGGTACGTGCCAACGGTCGCTGGATCGCAGGGTATTGTCAGTGAGGTATCGCACCTATGAAAGAAAATGGTATTTTGAAAAGACATTTTTTTTTTTCTTTCCCTTATTTTCATCTTCCTGCCCCTGTTCCATGTGACTTGGAGACGGTGCAAGAAGTTTTCTTGTCGCATTCTCCACTTTATTTTAAACTCATACATTTTTGAAAACCAAAAGGGTCCCACTTCAACTATTTATTCGTACCTTACTAACAAAGTATTTTTTTATTTTAGAACTGGAATATTTATTTATTTACACTTCAAGCACAAAAGCACATAGGCGGACTTAATGCCATAGGCATTTTCTACCAGTCAACCTTTGGGTGATGCAGAGACAAACAGTGGTAGGTGTATCTGAAAATAGTTTTAATTAATAATACGATTAGCTATAAGTATATATAAAATACTATAAATATATAACAAATACTATAAATACATTTCAAAATTTTGTTAAATGAAAATAGACATTTACACGAATATCCTAAAATAAAAACACAAACAATGGGGAAAACATTACCGTCGTGACGAAACTGCCAGCTTCTTCCGAATGTACTCGCGAACTTTAAATTTGAAAGATACGCGATTGGTTCGGCAAAATGCTAGTCTAGTAGAATAATTATAAATTATGCTTTGTTCCTTATTTCTTTATCGTGTACTGCCAATCTGGTGTCAGAGTTTTTGTGCCGCCGGAAGCCACTGACTTAGCTTTACGTGCCGTCGAGAAATATCTCTCAGGCATGCTGGTTTCCCACAATGTTTTCCTTTACCGAAGCAAGTGATAATTATACAATACGAAAAATCAGAGGTGCGTGTCTTGGGTTCGAACTTGAGACCTTTGACTTGGCAGTCCGACGGTCACACCACTAGGCTATCACTGTTTGCTTTTTTGCAATGACATTACAATACTAGATACAATGTCAAGTAATTAGAAAAACTGCAATTGTCTCTTTTACAATCCCAATTCTATCAAAAATAACATGATGATGACATCGACAATGTCATAATTTTACCACCGACGACGGAAAATTGGAAGTTACAACCTTTGGAGTACATAATTAAATAGTTGTAGGTTATAGTGTTGACCTTGCATCGTTAGATGCTACCAAACTTGTTACAAAGCTGTAATATAGAATATCAAAGATACGGTAGGGTGCGCCGAGCGCAATAACGTCCAAAGTGCTCTCCTCTATGCTTAGAAATAGCTCGCTTTCCAAATTTCCCTCAAATGTCCTACCTGGTATTATGAATTTGAACTAAGTGAACTGTAATACTACAGAGATTTCGTTTCAAGAATTTCAAAATTTAAAAAAAAGAACACAATAGACGTACACGGATCTTTTGGCACGTGTCCATAATCAGAACCAACGACGCAATCTTGTTTTTAAAAGATCCTTGAAGTTAAGTTTTGAAAGATCCTTGTTGCACTGTACTTCATAAGAATCAAATTAAAAAATAAACAGGTATTATGATCTTTTTGAGGCTTGAATTATGTTCTCAAGCCTGCACAAAAACAAAATAGCAAAAAATACACCTCCTTGATAAATCTTAAATCTGTGAGAAAAATACCTACTGCGCCAGCACCTAACTCATTATTTGTAATAAGCTTGGATAAAACAAAGCCTGCATAATCAGCTCGGCGCAGATCCTCTCCCTCCAGAGAACATTGCGCTTTATTACGAATAAGTACGAGTACTGCATAGCTAGGTGTCTGTTCTAGAATTACCTACTTATTTATTATCAAGATGCAAGTCTTAAACAAATGGAAGTAGCTGTAGGTGTAACAAGTTCGCAGATGGTTTTTTTTATGGGTAAACACTGAGCGAGTTGGAAAGGAATATGGAAGGCCTTTGCCCAGCAGTGGGACAGCATAGGAAATAGTTTATGAGTAAAAATACTATCAGGAAATACACGTTGATGGGGATTATTATAGAAACTTGATAAAGCTCCAAATGCCTTAATACGCCTAATTCATACAGTGGTTACAAAATAACCTAACAAATAGGACAAGTATACCTTATTTTCTTTACAATCTTGATGATTTTGATTATTAATCCTAATGGCGTTTTTATTCTTTTCCTATGATTTAACAACGATTTATTTAATAGGCTTTTCGGTAACGTATGTATCCCAATTTTTCCATCATCATGTGATGGAATGCCCACTCGACTAAACGCAACTTGAAGCTCACCTGTTCAACAACAATGGACTGTCCTGCAGCCGCGCTCCTGGTCACAGTGAGGACTGGGAAACCTCCCTGATTGGCCCAACGGTCCATAACATTATGCAGGCGGTAAGGGATGCTGTGGTCAGAAGCATTCAGAGCCTCCTCGAGGGACGCGTACAGGTCTAGGGGAGAGGCTGCGTCACGGGTGCTGCAAAAAGAATTGATTGTACTGACTTGACTTGTTGACCTCTGGCACTTTTTTTGCATTTTTCTAGATACCTACGGTTAAAATAAACGAAAACATACCCAAAAATCCATGATCAGCAGATTTTACCAAAAATATGCAAAAGCTTCAAAAATAGTTATAATATGCATTTGCATATTGTTCAATCTCTAATAATAAGCCAATCATGGGCGCACTGCTGGCAAACAGGTCAACTTTCTGTGTGAGGATGTGGGCCATAATTTATAATGTGGACCCAGTGCGAAGTGTGGGCTCCAGAGGCGAATTTTTGACAGTGTTCAAATTTAAGTAATTGTTACATTTTATATCTTGCTTTCTCGTTAATTGTCGAGAAGAGACGCAACATCGAGAGAAGTGGAAAGGAATGGGCGGACTTAACTAAGGAGTAGGACAGTTCAGGCTTACAAATTTGTAGATTATGTGTATTTAATAAAACTTACTTATTTTTAATGTAGGTGACCAATCCCTTTCGGAACACTTCAGGAGTGAGGAAGTGTTGCATCATACGGATCACGGAACCAGCTGCAGGACAAAACATACAAATTATTTATAAGTGTGAAAGAGACAGCGTATCAAGTAACTTCTTATTTCAAGGACACTTAGGTTCATTTTGTTTTATTTGGAAGTAAATTTTCTTGAGCGTCAGAGATAACGATTGTTTACGACTGTCACGTTCCTGTTTCAGGTTTGTTGTCTGACGAGTTGCAGATTAAAACGTGCCTAACTCAAGAGCTGACGTATTGCCCATCAGTTGAGTACGCCCCTGGTAGATTATACAGGGTGTAAACAGACCCTTCACGAAGCCATCAACTAAGCATTATGTACATCAAACTAAGTAACTAAAAAAAATATTGCTGGGAAACGACTTTTTTTTGGGGTTAAAAATCACGTTTTACGGTAAAACTCAATGTAACGCACTCAAAACATTGTGCTGATGGATGCTTTGAATAGTAAAAGTGTTTAAAGTAAAAAATCTTACATTAAAGTATTTAAAAAAACTTGTGAAAAATTTGGAACTTTGACCCCCAATATCTCCGTAACCAGAAGGTTCCCAGGTATGGTCTAGAACAAAAACAATATTGAAATGACGGGGAGAAAAGTGCCTTTCGGCTTCGTTAAGGGTCTTGTTACACCCTCTATTAACTCTTCAAAACCACCATATTGGATTATATAATTGTATAACGGGCTGGTGTCCGCAACTCCACGTCAAAGCGCGTAAACCATAACCACCATATTTGATGATAAATCTTAGTTATTAAGTAAATAGAAGCGGTTTTAATGCTGAAGGCATTTTCGAACAGTTTATCTTTAGGTGAGGGATCAATCAGATCAAAACAAGTAAAGTTTTTTTGAGAAAGCATGGAGTTCCACCTCAGTAAGAGAAAGAACCTTTTCCTCAGAATCAGAAATGGAGTGAATACAGAATATAACATAACATCACGCCTGTTACCCCGGAAGGGTTAGGCAGAGGTGTACCTAACAAGTACACCCACATTTCGCCAGTTATGTTAAAGACCCATGTAACAGGAGGGCGAGCCTATTGCCATCAACTGGGCACAAATCCAGACTACGTGGCTGTCTACTGAGAAATCCCTGAATATTACCTACTATTATACTTGCTCTGTAACAGAAAGAGACAGAAGGTAGGCAAGATCGAAAATACCTTCGTTACTTTCCGACCTCCTCTGAAACGGGCCATGTATCCATGTATCCAACTTACAAGTAGTCATCTCAAACATTATTGAGTTACCTTCATTGGCATCTCATTTCGCCAACGTCATGGATATGTTGACACATCCAATATTAAACATGCCAACGAGATTATTTCGACGACATGATTGCCGCTAGCTTCGCAATAACGCTTTGCGAATCCAAAATGGCATCGGTAAATAAATATTCCTTTGCTAAATATTGACGTTGGGACGTGTAATTTTTGCGTATGATTGGCCCCAAAAATGACCTGAAAACTGGCGCTTTTGCCAGTTTAATAAAATTAAAATATAGTTAAAATGTGTAAATAGCATCGTGACATGATCAAAAATCTTCCATTCCACACATTTTTACTATGTGTGTTCTGTATGGATTAGCTATTTTCAATAACCGACGAAAAACGAACTGCACCATCGTAAAATTTTGTGACCCGATGTTTCTGTCGAATTCTCTTATTATTACATAAGGGATTAATGTCACACAAGTCGGCTGGCGGCTTATCTCCTATATCGAAGTGTTCAGTCGATCGTAAAACAGGTTACTGTTACAAAAACCGTTATCTTTGATCTAATTCTTTCCTCAATTCTTCGGATCATTGACCATTTTATTCCCAACGTTTGTATGATACGTCGACAGAGCGCTAAATACAGGTTGTAAAGGCCGTCACCGCTCAATTTGTCGCCATGAATTCAAAACATTTTTCAAGAACCCCAGCGTTGAAAGTTTTAGTTGGGTATAGAAAATAAAATCAGCTATTCCATACATTTTGACCGTTAGGTATTGCACGAGAAAAATAAAAAGCAATCTATTAGTTTCAGCTAGGAGATACTGAATATGTGGTTTTTGACACAATGTTCCTTACACCTCTTTCATAAAATATTATACACAAACTTAGACAAAACACTGTCTGAATAAAAAATTAAACTACATAGAACACTGACGTCGTATGTCAGTGTTCTATGTAGTTTACATTTATATGAACATTCACACGTAATGTCTGAACTCCTTGCAGACCGGGCTCAGTGTTATGGAGAATGCTCAACCGTAAACGAAAAAAATCTAACAACAATATTCAACAGTGCAAAAAGTTTTCTTTTTTATGCATATCGATTCGGAACGGCTAAGTGATGTACAGACTCCAGCATATCAAGAAACCCGAAACTGACAAATTTTCCCAATATCAACCTTGAACCTAAAGATTTGGCGATAAAGTTGAAAATCTATTAAAGCAATTTGACAGATTGTAGTAGCTTGCTGGCGTCTGTACTGGACAGTCTTGTGGTGTGTAAGCCTTATGATCCCATAGTCATGCGTTCCAGTTCCATGACACGTTTCCTCCGACATTCTCCTACGATAGCAATATCAACAATACTCAATACTAGATAAATAGCATTATACCGAATAACCGACTGTTACAAAAGTCGTTTCACATGTCACTCGGTGAGATAACTATTTGGTGATAGTGGTGATAAGAACTGTATCAAACAGTTTCTCAATTCTGATAACAAGAGAGAACGGTTTGCGAAAATATATCATGTTGGGGCCATACAGTTAGCGATATACGAATGTTAGTTGTAACGCTGTCGAATGAACTTATGTCAAACTAGCATTTCGCCCGCGACTTTGTCATAAATAAAATGTCATCTTTATAATATTAGTATAGAGTATAGATAAGAGCATCTCAGAGTATAGAAAGGAAACAAAGTGCAATGTTGGTATATTGAAAGACCAAAACGAACGCCCCGTTTACGACCTGCGACTTGTTTCAAGAGAGTTTGTCACTTTTGTCCTTTGCACGAGTACGGTATCGCTGCAAGTCACGACCCTGACACGGTGACTTGAAGCATGGTCTAATCAATACGTTTAATTGGTTTTCTTCGTAGCTACGGACGCAATACGAGTGTCGCTTGAGCGTATGGCTCGTGGAAATGCGCTAAGATTTCTCTATCAGTCGTATTGACAATTTTTTTTATTTTATCGCATATTAAATCTACCCATAAAATAATTTGACTATGTTAACTAAAACATGCTTTATCATTAAAGAATTTTCATCGCTTTACAGAAATCATTTTAATAAAAGCCTTTTTCGTGGCCCAAGCGATTTCAATACGAATCGAAACAAAATTCTTTGTCACTCGAGATTTGACACATGATTTATCTCGCACGTAGGAAATACAGGAAAGGAAATACCACACTTTCTAGTGTGCATTTATGAAGTACAAACTCTGTTGATAGTAAAATACAGGGTGGAATCCCATATCGACCCACAAACGGTTACCACGTATTAAAAAAAAATCTGCTGAGTCCTACAAAATACGTATACGGTCAAAATGTATGGAACAGCTGTTTTTTTTAAATTACCGTACCATCCTGTATTTAAAATTATACATAACTCTTGGCATGTGTTACCCGTATTGTTTTGCAGACCTTTATAGTACACCTACGTTTCGCCACTTAAGTTTAAGTCCCATGAAATAACGGGCGAGCCATTTGCCATCAATTGGGTACAAATCCAGACAGCGGGCTACTTCCGAGAAACTCATGATGGAAGTTCCCAAAACTTTGGCCAATCTAGGAATCAAACCCAGGACGCCATGCTCTGCGGCAGTGTTTTCAACTTCTGGACTAATAAGGCAGTATGAAAATAATTTTCCGAATCGTGTTTACTTTTATTGCCATTCATATTAGTTTGTGATGTCATAAAAAAGTTAAGCTCAAATTATCTAAATGGATACTTACACCCATATTCCAGAACGCCGACTTAGTCCATTTTTGAACTTAAGTCGACATTTGTTGTCATGGCAACAGGTGAGGAACGCCCACCACGGTATCAGCAACACCCACTCAATGATGTTCAAAAGGTGAGGACAGACTAGCTAGAGCTTGCATTTGCCACAAGACATCGAGCCGCTTGACACTTTGTTAAAACTTGATTTGCTAAGAAACAAGCAACTTGTGTAACATTTCATCGAGGAAAAACACGAGCGCGGGCAAATCGTGCAACAAGGAAAGAGGTGCGTGGACTTAGGGGTCGTACTGGTCGTTACTTCTCCTAATTCGCTCAGTGTTTTTTTTTTAATATTAAATTAAATTGCAGCACACGCGACTTGCAAATCCAACATATCAACGAAGAGTACCTAAATGTCACACAGTAAGAACAGTCACTAAAGAACCCCACCGGCTTACTCCTTTTGCTTCGTTCACGTTCATACATCTGGTCATACACGCACGCAGGTCGCGAGCACTGCCACCTGACCTTTTTTAAGAACAATACCAATAATTTTTGTCCTTCTAAGGTGTTTTCTTTCGGGTTTTGTTAGTCGCCTTTTACTCGTCCTCTCAACAAGACCATCATCCAAACATATTCTTTTAATTTTTTGTCTCTACATCTCCTTTTCAACCGCAACCTTGCAGTATTATATCATTCCTCAATTTACCAACCAATGTTACAATACGTTTAATTGCTCAGATGAGTACTCACCTTAATCTACCTCCAAAACATGCTGTCCATTTCAAACCCAAAATAAGTATTTTGCATGAAGGTTGCAAGCTGCTTTGTATGCTAAAAATGTTATATTAAAATACGTCACAATGCTAGAGAAGTCTTAAATCGTTGTTCTACCGAATGCTCTTGGTTGACATCATTTGTCAAAGAACTTAAACGGATTTACTTGAAAATAAATATTTATTTTTTTGTGGTTCATTTCTAAGATTTTCACTTAAAATAATGGCATCAAGAATTTTCTTTTCGGATGGTGAAAACTCAGGACAGGAACTTGTCCGCAAGTACAAGCTCCTTCAAAATACTACGTTGCCGGGCAGCTCATCAGCGACAAAATGTGCTGTGGGCTCGCCTAACCCAAGAGTATAACTCAGTATTTAACTAGCGCGTAAGTACCAAATAACATGTATGCTGTTTTAATACCTGGTTTATGTTTGATGATCGTAATGAAAGGCAATCTTTTCTTTTATAGAGAACCGAATCTCAGTTATAAAGGTGCTGGTCCAATATTAAGGCTAAGAAAAAGACCACCCTTAATTTAGAAAAAAAAGAAAGAATGAGGACTGGGGGTGGCCCCTATCCTGGCCCCGCGTCCTCAGATCTCGAAGGAGTGAAAGATGCGCTGCCGGCCTCCACCGATTTGAAATCGAGGTTCGCAATGGACTGTGACACTATGCCAAGTGAAACTCCTGCTGACGGTACACCTATAGTCTAGTAATTTTATTGATTCTATTATTTGTATTAACGAATATATGAATAGATTATTAAAAATATTTACTTTCTTTTTTCAGTTCTGGAATTTCGTCCGGTAGACGTGGTACCGGTACCGGTGGCTCAAGGGCCACCTGAAAATAACTCGACTGACTTGGCGTCAGCAAACTCGCAGTTTATTGGTAGGGTTGATCAAATGATTTTCAGTTCATCTCTACACGTTACAGTACATCAGAAAGTTAAATTATCTGTGTATGGCACCAATACTCTATTTGTATTCATTCGAAGCATTTTATTTTTTATATTCTCATTAGTGTTTTTTGAAGGTGCTTGTACTTTGCAAATTAATACTAATATATGTTCGCGCCCAAGTTATAATAAAGTAGGTACGGGCGAAAAATTTAAAACGGAGTGAGGAACGAGAGGAGGAGTTACATCTGCTGAAAATGGAGAAGCAGAAGTGGTGGTGAAGGCAGCAGAAGAAGCGTACCAAAAGGCAAAACTCGAACGTTTGAGTGCCGCCCAACTACTTCGATTCAGTGAGGTTACAAGGGACGAGGCCGAAAAAATAAATTAAATTATTATTATACAAGCCAACTGGTTTTTATTTTATTTAAAAGTAGTATCACGTATAAAAAATATCTAAATTACACATTTATAGACATAGAAAAACAAAGGACATTTTTCATTTTCATTCACGTAGGACTACGTAAGACTGGATCCAATCTCTAGGTTAGTAAAACCCAACAACACTGCATGCATGGGGATCGAACCCATAACCTCACACCGTGCAATTGCGCTTATGACTAGTTGACCAACGAGAGAGCAAAAATATAAATATGAACATCACACAATTATAAACATACTAGCCGTTGCCCGCGACCTTCTTCCGCGATTATTATATTTAAAAATAAACCCGTTTCCGCAACATTTTTTAATGCTCCGCTCCTATTCCTCAACAAAAGGGTTATCCAACACTAAAAGATTTTTTCCATTGGCTCCAGTAGTTCCTGAGATTAGAAGGTTCCGGTCGTCCAGAGTTGAGGGAAGCATTCAGTTGGACGATGGACCGAGTAGCCTTGAATTTCTTTGGATTCGTTATCGCTTATTCTCTCATCATTACTCTGCAGAATGAGTTTGTGCGGAAGACATGGTTGTGGTCACCCAACATAATGGTGGGTTTCATATCGGCCCTTCTCTTCCTCCGTTTAGCAGTAGCAAGCCGCCTGCTACTCATGTTTAGCTTACTCCTGTCCTTTCCCGTATCATATGAAAACAAACCTAAAATAAGCCGGCTAAACCACTAAACGCAACGGCGAATAAGAATTCGATTTGATTATTTTATTATTGCAATAGTCGTATAACAGAAACTGGCCACAACAGCGGCTGACGAGCGCTACATCCAAGTTGGTTGCATCAAATTTGTATTTTTTTCTTTTTCCTTCTATTTACAATCTATATACTACTGCGATAGTACCGCAAAGGCAATGAGATTATCCGTATTACTACAGGTAGAAGGATTGGTAGTAACACGGGTAAGTCACCCTACTATCGCTTTATTGGCTACTATTTTATGCCTGCGGCTTCGCCCACGTGGAGTTCGGGCATTGCCCACGGGATCTTACTTCTGGGATAATAAGTAATCTATGTGCTATACCAGACTATAATATATCTCTGTACCAAGTTTCATCCAGATCTGTTCAGCAGTTCTGGCGATTGAGTAACAAACATCTATCCATCCAAACTTTCGCATTTATAATAGTTATGTAAGATTTATGTGTAAGCTTTTACTTTTAAAGTTGAATAGGTAATAAATAATAGTTAGTGTAAGTATTTCATTTTATTTGAGCAATACAGACTCGCGTTTTTCTTACATGTACTTACTTATAACTTGTTCATTGTAATATCAATTACATTACATATGTGAAATATTGATAACTTGGTTTGAGATTGGACACCGGTGGCGACAATCGAATGATTCATTAGGAATCTATATAGACATAATACTTTTAATATCAATGTCGCGTATCACGAGTCAATATGGCGACACTTGGGGGAGGCCTATGTCCAGCAGTGGACGTCTTTCGGCTGAAATGATGATGATGATGATGTTGTATCACGAGCCAACGCGAAAATCTGGTTTTCACATATATTTACAGATACGACTACCTCAGAAATATTCTACCTACTTACTAATAGGTAAATGCGCCCTGCACGCCCTGCGTAACACTGCGCGCCATGGCCCGTCTACGTGAGTTTCGAAGCCCTATTTGACTCTTGATGATGTTTTTAAGTATAGATAGATGATGAGAGCGACTTTGTGGTATCGTAGGTATAAACAAAACAACATGAGTATGGGCAAGCTCGCTCATAAGCACCATTCGCACCAGTTTCTCATGCTTTAGAAATATCACGTGAATTAAGCTTGTATTCATCTTTTATGTGTACGGTACTCCATATTACGACTATTTGTCACTAATATAATTATTTACGCGATCTTGATTACTAATTCATACAATCCCACGATAATGAACACATACCGATACCAATACCTACCGATTTGAAAAAGAAACCGTGCTTAATATATATTTACCACGGATATTTGCAAGTGCTTGCAATATTAATAATCATTTATTAATAATCCCGACTACATACTAGCTGGCTTCGAAATTAAAGGCGACGGAAAATAGTTTTTATCAACAAGGGCCGTCCACGGGCTGTAGGTCAAAATTTCCAGAACGAAAACGTTGGAACCAAAAACGGACCGCGTTTTCTTTTACAGTAGCTTCCCTATTTTATTTTATATCAGCCCTCTATGTCCTACTGCTGGGCAAAGACCTCTCGCATGGCTTTCCAATTTTTGTACGGTTTCCTTCTGAAATCGAAAGTGTCTTTGGAACTGTATATTGATGTCACATTCTAACGAGTTGTCGGCATCGGGTCACGATAAATAATTGTATGGCATATCGTATCCTACATAACCGACATACTCCTCAAAATTCATCTTGCTTTGGCTATAACAAGAAAACAATTTTACACAAGTCGATTCACTTGGATTTCAGTAGGTACATATGTCACCCACAAGATAGGTTTCAAGGATCTTCTGGCGCGGGCAAACATCGGAACTAACGCAGCCATCTCTTTCTTTTCTCAATATTTTTTACAAAACAATTAACAAAAGGTTTACCAACAGCGCCCCCCTGTCAGCTTCATTCGAGCGCCAAAAGATTCTTGTACCACAAAACCCTTGAAAAGTGGGCGTATATGTCAAATTATAAACAAACTGTAGCTGTCAATATGACTTATGGGGTGAAAAGTAGGCGTGTCTAGTCCGACTTAAGTTCAATCCACGACTTAAACTACGGGTGTTAGTTTCTTATCAGGCTGTCAATATAGCTAATGATAGTTACATTATTCAGAAAGCTATTACAGAATATTGGTCAATGTAAAGCATAAACAGTATAATCGGTCATCAATGTTCCCACTGCTGGGACACAGGCCTCCACACTATGCGAGGGAGTGGGCACAGTAATCCGCTACGGGCGGGATGGTAGATGTCACATTTCTTCGAAGCCAATTGGTCAATATCTTCGAAGCCAATTGGTCAATGTATTTTTAGCATATCTCATTTTTAAGGAAGATATGGTACCCAACAGTTACATGCGGTACAAATTCAAGGGCCTGTTTCAAACTGTGCAGATGGGGGGTATTTACTATATAAACTTAGAAAATCGGGAATTTATATTTCATGATCAGCTTGATCAGTTAACCTTAAATTATTTTCTGGAGAAATTTTCTTTATTATGGTCTATTGGGACACAAACAGGAGCTTAAAACCAATTTAGTGATTATACTTACATTTCTGATAAGCCACCGCATTGAAAGTTCCGAGAATCTCGGAAGGCGTGTAAACTGCATGGGTCATGGGGTTAACACTGAGGACCGCGTCAGATTGGAACACGTTCTGAAGAGCCAGAACGAACTGGTCCATCATTCGCCACTCTGGTAGCACCTGGAATATAGAACCATTTGTTAGAATGCATGATTAAAAACTTCCTCATTTGTCTACTTCACAATCAGCCTGTAATATTTTTATTGCTGGTACACAGGCCTCCTCAGAATAAGCTGGAACTTGTTTAAATATATCCCATTTGAAAGTAGACAAAGCAGCTTCATTAGGTGTACACGTCTAATACTCCGTTCACGATGATGCGATAGGGCCGGACTCCAACGAAGCGGAGATCAGACGAAAAGAGAGATGTGTTTTAAACCACAAATAGAATTTCGTTTTTCACTCTTCTCGCCTCCGCTTAGCTTAAGTGGAAACGATTGAGCAGAGGGGAGAGGAGATGTCTTACAATTGTTAAGGCCAGCAGAGAGAAGAAGCGACGTGAGTAGCGTGCGGTGTGATGTGTGCGGCGCCCGGTGAGCGGTGTGCTCTGAGCGGCGTGCCAATTTGCACATCTCCTCTCCTTTCCGCTTTGCACATCTTCGCACAGCTTCGGTGGATAATCCCTAGCTTTTACTCATGTCTTCTTCTCTCCAATTCACACTCCACTCGTCTCCACTTTGGTGAAGTCCAGGCCGTAAGACTGCCGCGACACCCGTTCGTCACTTGTTTTATTGGCGATAGTATTGCTCTGCCTGACCAGACCGTCAATCGCAGCTGACTTCCGAACCACCATGAAGTTTGAACAGAACTATGTCATCGTCGCGTCTAGTTGCGTGGCGATAGCTCGTGGCAAACTCAAAGCAACATCTTACATTTTAGCTGTCACCACAGGCGTGTTGCTCATGATGAGAGTTCATTCTTTGCTTTAACTTTTTAAGGGAAAATTTTCAAACTTACCAAACCTGTAGCAAAGTTCTCGAAGAAGTTGGCGAAGCCCTCGTTAAGCCAGGTGTAGGTCCAGGAGAGAGGGCCCACTTCGTTTCCAAACCATTGGTGAACATTCTCGTGGCAGATGATTCTGCCTACATTCTGCTTGGTGGCCGTTGTTGTGACGCCGTCTGTGACCAGTAGAGCCACTTCTCTGGAACGTGAAAAGAAAATCATTTTACTGTCTGATCTCCGGTAATTACCCTTGATTTCGCGCGGACACTAAAAGTTGGGGCTCGAAAGTATTACAACCCGTCCTACCAGGGGTGATATTGTTGTACTCTATACATACGCTATATCCTATATGAGTTGTAGATGTGACAACTCATATAGGATATATGAGTGATGTGAGATAGGCTCCATGTAAAATCCTACTATTTGGTGCATCCGATTGGAATATAAGCCGACACAGACATATTTGGGGGAAGCCTAGGCCGTCGATGATAAATCTTAAAGAGTTGGGAAAGACAAAAAATGATGGATGGACTAGCTGTGTGCAAGATAATAGTCTAGTAAGGGGATGAACTCTGAGATGAGCATGAAAAGAAGCATGCTGCATCGACTCCAAGTATATTGGTCTAAGAGCAGAAAATAGAGGCAAATTATTTAACTATCGATCTACCCGTAAGTAAAATACAAAGAAAAGTACGGATTTTTCAACCTGGTGCAAAAATAGAACTCCCTTAGCAGCTATGAAGCATCATAATTCAATACAATACAAATCTGCCTTGCAGATTCGTTCTATAAAAGGCTTATGGAACACTTCACTGGATCGCTACTCTGTATTTATGGAATAAATAAGTTTAGTGCCTGTTTATTACTGTCCCGTCTCGAGTTAGGTACTTCAGGAGTATTAGAATCGTTTTAAATGTCAACGCTGACGGGAATTATCTATACTAATATTTTTATTTATTTATTATATATATTATATAATTATATATTATAAAGAGGTCAATTTTGTTTGTATGTACCCCTACATACAAACAAATTTGACCTCTTTTTCTTCTTTAAATGTCAACGCTGACGGGAATTATCTATACTAATATTTTTATTTATTTATTATATATATATATTATAAAGAGGTAAAATTTGTTTGTATGTAGGGGTAATCTCCGAAAGTCATCATCTGCCTAGCCTTTTCCCAACTATATTGGGGTCGGCTTCCAGTCTAACGGGATGCAGCTGAATACCAGTATTTTACATGGAGCGACTGCCTATCGGACCTCCACAACCCAGTTAGTACTGGGTAATACGATACCCCTTGGTAAGACTGGTTGTCAGACTTTTTGGGCCACTGACTGCCTAACGACTGTCAAAGATCTACAAATGACACCCGGGACCAACGGCTTAACGTGCTTTCCGAGGGACGGAGGAAACTCGGTATGTAATGGGCGGTCACCCATCCACAGACCAACCTAGGCAAGCACGGGTTAACCTAAAGATCGACCCCGAGCGGCCGTTATTATTTAGCCACGAGCTCGTTTATTATTCGTGAGTGCTATAGGCTATAAATTATAAAGATATCACGCAAATTAGCCGAGCTATCAAAATTTTTGCGGAGGAAGTCGCGAGCGAAGTGCTAGTTTAATATAAGAATTTCGGTAGCTTAGGTCAATATATCTTTGACTTCTCTATCATCCGTAACTGCTGATAGAATATCAGTTTCGGCTCTCAGAATGATCTTCCACTTTCCTGCTATTTTTCATTGTTAGATATTTTAATGCAAGCATTACCTTTACTTATAAAAATAAAGTTGCATATTATAATATAGCTGATTTCAATAAAGATAAAATAATATACATATTATGAAGGCCTTGAATTTATTTTGAAACTGATAAAAGTCGTTTTTCAACTCGACGCTACTTGTAACATCAGGCACACTTTATGACGTTTTATGATGACTATTGACATACGATAAGAAGCCATAAATTCGAGTATTTATGGCTTATAATAAAATATTTCTCTTCTGCTTCGTAACTACATTAACACTTATTTTATTGCCGTTTTTACGGAACTTAAGAATCATTCAAAGGAATATAAACTGTAACAACTTCGTTTTATAGTTCAAAATACATTGTTTTGAAAATTTTATCTGATTAATTTCGTATAACGTGATGAAAATATTAGAACAATAAATAAGTAATAACGGTATTTAATACCCTGGTCCTGAGAGTTCTTGCTGAAGGAGCTTTGAAGATATTATTAGCAATATGAAATTAATTAAATTGTTTCAGAAGATCTCTTGAAGAATTGAAAGACAAGGGCATCTAATAATTTTCCTGATGGCACTACCAATGCGACCATCAAGTAGGAGTGATTTTGGCTTAATTCCCAGGTCGGGCCATGTTTCATCGGATTTATCCTACAGTTTTTTTTAAACAGCAACCATATTCTCAGTTTATTGGCATTAGGCTTACCATTTATTACATGGACCTAAACGATCACCTAAATATTATTGCACTGTTGGAATTTCAACCTAATGCGCTGGAAATTGTAGAATATATTTAAGAACTTACCTGTAGATAACCAATCCCCAATTTTCCATAGCACCAGCAGCGAAGTCAGGAACGGCAGCCTTATCCAATTTCGGGAACTCATATCTAAACTCGGTATATTTCTCTAATTCGACCATATTCTTCTGACCAAATTCCAGGGCAAACATTGCCGTGTTTTGGGTACCAGGTCTGGAGAATACTTTGAAGGGTACATCATAGATGTCCTTAAATTCGGTCTCCATTTCATTGTCGATGTGATCAAAGTTGGAAACCAGATACGCCAGAAGGTATGTGGACATCACTAGCGTGTCACGGAATTCATGCTTAGTAAGGCCGGTTATATCTGGTCTGAAATAATAAATGAGATTTCTTAGATCGGTTATTTTTGATCCTGCTGCTTTTGTTATGATGTCATAATGGGTGAACGGATTTAGCTTTCGTTTTCGTGCTAGTTCATTAGAGATAAAATGGTTGAATAAAATTAAATATAATGGAATTAAATAAAGTAACAAGAAATAAATAACATAAAAGTACTTTTTCCGTTGCTCTGATAGCTTATGATGATTAGCAAATTAGAGTTACGACTACAGGTAGCATTCTTTAGAATAATATCGAGCTCGGTCATAATGGTCCTATAATGTTCCGACTATGGGTCACAGGCCTCCTCTATGAAATCCACTCCATCTGCAGTAGGCCACCACATGGAATCACGTACATGAGTTCGAGAACTAATTGTCAAATTTTGTTTAAAAATCCCACTTACTTGAGCAAATCTGTCCTTTTAGGCATATTACTCTCGACCACCGTGTATGTTGTAGGAGCGTATATGGTGGTTCTGAAGATAGCCTTGAGAGAAGGTTCGTCGTAGCAGGGAAACGCGCGACGGGCAAAGGTAGGCTGCAGTTGTGATGTTATGAGTTTGCTGGAAAAAAAAAAATTTGGTGAGAAACTTCTAGGAATATTTGATCTTCAATTTATCTAGTAGTTTAATTAAAATTTTACTAAACAGTCCATAAAGGTTGTAACACAATCTTGGGAAGACAAGACAAAAAGTCCCATTAAAAAAGTCCATTAAATCGTAACATTTCCGTCGACTTCCAAAGTAGGCGTTTGGATTCGTAGACAAAGATATTTTAATAGTATTGCCTCGCTCACTCACACTGAAATGGTATCTACAGTGTATAACAAGAGCCTTAACGAAGCCGTCAAACAAGCATTATGTTCATCAAGTACATAATGCTTGTTTGTGTACTAAGAATCTTTACGCAAAAATTATTTTTGGGAAACGACTTTATTTTTTGGGGTGAAAAATCACGTTTTACGGTAGGACTCAATGTAACGCACTCAAAACATTGTGCTGATGGGTGTATTGGATAGTACGGGGGTCGTGGAGGTGTTTAAAGATAAAAATCTTAGATTAAAAACATGTATTAAAAAAAAAAACTTGTGAAAAAGTTGGAACTTTGACCCTCAATATCTCCCTCCCTAACTAGAAGGTTCCCAAGTATGGTCTAGAACAAAAAAAATATCGCAATGACGGGGATAACAAGTGCCTTTCGGCTTCGTTAAGGGTCTTGTTACACCCTATATACTTCCAAGCGAGGTGTGCTTGTTCACTTTCCTCAGTGTAAAGACTGTTTCGGGCGATCTAAGTACGGTGAGGGCACATCTAACTATTGAATAGTTCTTCTTAATCTTTAGTCTCATTTTCATGTTTAAACATTATTTAATTTTTTGTTACTCTCGTGATGTGGAACGATATGAACTTAATTCTAGTCTGAGAGAGATGTCTGCTAAGCCCAGTGTTATTTGCGGGCACAAAGACTGCAGCAATATGAATAATGCATTATGTATGAGACTTACCTGGCACAAACTTTTATTATATTCTTCGTATTGTGGATTTCTGAGGTTACCTAAAACTTCTGCTACAGTGGGCTGAGAAAGATATTTTTTGGTCAACGCAGACTAAAATCGCCCAGATCGAAACAACAGATGTGTAATGTTGTACGAGGATTTTTTCAAAATCGGAACACTATTTGAAGGCAATACCGATGATCCTTCTGCGCGGTATTCGTAATCAGATCCATCGAAACCACCAAAATAAAACTAGGTTATTACTTCTGCTAAGGCTTGAAACGGTTTTCATTCCAGATTGAAATTTTATAGGTATTTTTTTTTAATCTGCTGTTTCTTACAAAAGTGCAATGCAGACAGGGTTAAAATCTATGGAACAACAGCTGTTTATTTTTAAATGACCGATGAAAATTTTCTGAATGAGTTCAAAATGGTGTACTCAATACGTGGTAATCGTTTGTGCGCCGATGTGTCTTCCTCCTTGTATAAAGGGTGTAAATAGACCCTTAACATTTCCGAAAAGTACCTTGTTCTCCCCGTCTTCAAGTTTTTTTTTAAATACATGATTTTTATGTAAGATTTTTACTTTACACACCTCCACGATACCCGTATTATTCAATCCATCCATCAGCACATTGCTTTGATTGCTTTCGTAAAACATGATTTTTCATCCCAAAAAAATAGTCGTTTCCCAGCAATAATTTTTGCGTAATGTTACTTAGTTTGATGTACAGAATGCTTGGTTGACGGCTATGTGAAGGGTCTGTTTACACCCTGTATTGCACTGGAGTTTTGATTGACAACTATTTTGATAAAAAAAAAAAATAAAGTCCAAAATAAAAGAGACTTAATAAGTAAATCTACAAACATTCAATTCTTTAAAATAACTAGAAACAAAAATACTTACTGCGTTGTACCGTCATTGTATGTAGACACGTAAATACCAAACATATTCTCAGCATACTGCCCAACGTAACGTTTAATTCTTATAGTATGCGGCTGTAGTACTGTCAACGGCTGGGTCAAAGTAATCCTGAACAAATGAGTATCGTCATCGGCCAATGTATGGCTTTGAAAGATGTTGATATTCGGTAATCTGTCACTAAAGACTTCAATGTCTGATGGCTCAATTGTCATCGCCATAGCGTGTAAGACTATTTGGTTGGTAGGCACTAAAGGCAAAATTCTAATATCGGTAGAGCCGGTAAAGTATGCCTCATTGTCTGGGTCAAGATGGAGTATGACGTCATAGAATGTTGGGATGGTGTCTCTGGGGAGCACGTAGGCTGCTGCCCGGTCCTGTTCTGTGGGAGCGGATAGCAGCTGAGTTGAGGGTACAGCTAAGGGACCGGCCACGGCCGCCCCGATGATGGTTAGTAGTGCTAGTAAATACATCTCTGTGAAACAAACAAAGCTTTTGGTTAGTTCTAGAAATATTCAATGAATTTTAAAGCGGTTTTACCCGCGTAGATGTCAATTATCCTAAGGGAACCGAGTACAGGGACTAAAGTACCCCATGTTTTATCCAAGGTGAAATCAGTATGAAACGTTCAAATCCGTTCAGCTGTTTTTAAAGCGTGAAAGACAGAGTTACTTATTTTGGTAAAATTAGTATGGATATGTATGAAGGAGCTCGTGGCTAAATAATAACACCCGTTCGGGTCGATTTTCAGGTTAAACCGCGCTTGCCTTGGTTGGTCCTTGGATGGATGACCACCTTTTTCTTACCGAGTATCTTCCGTGCCTCGGAAAGCGCGTTAAGCCGTTGGTCCCGGCTGTCATTTGCACATCTTTGACAGGTACTCAATCGCACGAAAGGCGGACAGCCAGACTTAATATGGGTATCGTATTACCCAGTACTAGCTGGGTTATGGAGGTCAGATAGGCAGGCGCTCCATGTAAAATACTGGTACTCAGCTGCATCCGGTTAGAATGGAAGCCGACCTATGAGTATGGATAACATATTACCTACACAAGTCAAAACTTACAGTCTCCTTATTGGCAGTACCCGTTAGGGTCAATAATGTTTATCATGATCGTTTACAAGATCACATTGGAAAATGCAGTAAATTTTAATGCACGGAGTATTTATTTCAGTAGCATATTTCCATCAAAAAAATGTGCTAATGACTTGTATTTTCTAATCACACATTGTAAATTATGCTATCAGATAAGATTAAACATGAGTCATTTGAAATTGCGTATTCTAATTTATCGGAGTATTAGTGACATTTTGCACTATAATAAAACGTTTTAGCTACACATCATCATCATTGCCTAGCCTTCCTCAATTATGTTGGGGACGGCTTCCAGTCGAACCAGATGCAGTTGAATATATTCCAACAACTAAAAAAATAAACTAAATATCATAAACCTAACAGTAACAATACATCATCGACACACAAAGAAGAAAAAGATCATCATTATGAAAATATTACTGGTATTTAAGTTGGTCGTTATTCGGAATGATGTTGCCCATCTCTTTGCCAATAATTATGTCAAGTAAATATCGATAATGTCTAGAGGATTGACTGTAGCATCTTTATCTTCCGTCTTTCCACGAATGCCACATTTGAGGTGAGGTAGAACATTATTACATTATTGTCTACAATGGTCGCAAGCACGACTGCTGTGCATGAGGCAAACGCATTTGCATGTGGCGAGATGAGAATGCTAAGGGGGATCTGTAGTGTAACGCGAATGGATAAAATAAGGAATGAGTACATAAGAGGACTCTAAAAGTGGCGCCGAAGGCTGAAAAGTTGTGTGGTAATCGGTTATCGCGGTATTGTGGAAAATATTGTGAGGATAATATTGAGTATGAATACAGATGGCTACAAGAGTAGAGGAAGACCAACGAACGATGGATGTACTGTGTGAAATATGACATAAGTAGAAATCAGTGGCGTGCCTGGGGGCCAACGGCCCATTATGGCAAGCAGACTGTTCAAAAACACTAAAATCGTGAAGAGTAGTATTTAATAAGGGCAAGCCAAGCTTTTAGGCTTGCATGAAAGTACCGCCACTTGTAGAAAGAGGCTAGTTACGAGTAGTTACTAAGATGACGTCTATTAGAGAAGTATGGTGCACTGACCCCACAATGAACTCGGATATTTGCAAGAGAATATAAGTGATAAGACAAATTATCGTGGAAACCTCGATCGAGCGAAGCTAGGGCAGGTTTAAGTATTCAATAACATGAATACAATAAATGTTTAAGTGTGCTAGGCTTTAGAATTCTTTAAGCCGTACGTGACTTAAAGAATTCTAAAGCACAGCTACCTAAATCAGCAACGTATTATTATTTCAAAAGTGTGTTTGTGACTTGTAAACACAGTCACGTCTCCAGGGAAGGAGTGCTGCGCTCCGAATTTGCATAGATGATGCTCCTTTCCTCTCCACAAGTTGTTAGTGCTCCCAGAATGTAGAACTGTACCACGTGACTTGAAGTTTGTCTAACTTTGCTTCCTAGGTTGTAGATGTCACTGAGGAAGTAAACATAGAAGGACAAGAGTGACTATTCAGGTGTCAGAAAAACTAGACAAATGCGTGTCCGACACAGTGAAGGGTTACATAGCTGGGATGTACATTATATTGTATTTACGCATGATATGGTTGACTGCCTCGTTGGTCTAGTGGTCGCAATCGTGACTGCTGAGCATGAGGTCTTGGGTTCGATCCCCGGGTCGGGCAAATTGTTGTTGGGTTTGTCCATCAGGAATTTCTCAATAGCAGCCACAGTCTTTTCGAGAAATAAATGGGAATCATCCATAAAATAACATTCCGCTTCTAATCCCTGAAGGGTTAGGGAGAGATGTACATATAAATAGGTACACCGACATTTCGCCGGTTATGTTTAAGTCCCATGTAATGGAAGGAAGCCTATTTCCATCAACCGGGCACAAATCCAGACTCCGTGGCTGCTACTGAGAAATTCCTGATTGAAAAACCCAATAACACTTTGCCCAACCCGGGAGTTAAACCCGGGACTCGACTCGACCAACGAGCCAGTCTGGCAGCAATGTGGCGACATCTACGGATGAATTTTCATAGAGAGTTATAGAAACATTAGTCGCAATCGCATCGGGGTCTGTCATTGTAATAGTCGCTTTGCCGGTTAGGGATGTCCCCTTTGTTATTGTAGGAACCTTTATAAACTTATGCGAGTCCCATATCAATAATGGCTCTGCCAAGTCACCTAATAATTTAATTGATCCAATACACAATTGAAGGCCACCATTCCTAAAATGGTCGCAGACGCAGTTAATATTTACGAACTGATGAAATTTTACAAATTTTAACGTGATTTATACAGGTTTAGTTTCCAAAGAGCAGCCAAATTCTCAGATCTGATGCAGTATATCATTCTGAGCCCTCCCACGTAGAATTTTTTTATAGGTTATTAAAAAAAAAAACAGCTGTTCCATACATTTTGCCCGTGTAGGTATTGCACTTTTGTAGGAAACAGCAGATTTTTTTTTTAATAACCGATGAAAAATTTCTACGTAAATAACCCTGTATTATTATCTTATTATAATCCTGCTAAAGCTGCCTTTTTAGGCCCCCTGTATTAATTCCGTACATAACAAATAAATTCCGAAACCTTCATTCTTCAACAAAATTTATCCATCGATTTTTGTATACCAATCAAACTTCAAACGTACTTTTCAAAGATTACCGTGACAAAAGGATAGACGGCGCATACCTACACTGATAACGAATACTTATCAAAAATATTGATAAGATTGTAAAGCAATCCACTTGACATGGCCAAAGGCGGAGTTACCCAATAGTTTGGAGAATTTCAGTCTAAATATTTTGGATACATTCGAATAGATAGGTATTATGTAGAGGAGTATACACTGCCTTACTCACGTAGGTACATTCGGGATTTCCTAACTTGTTTGAAACTCAATTGAAAGTAGTTCATTATCATCTGCCTAGCCTTTTCCCAACTATGTTAGGGTCGACTTCCAGTTTAACCGAATGCAGCTGAATACCAGTATTTTACATGGAGCGACTGCCTTTCTGACCTCCACAACCCTGTTAGTACTGGGTAATACGATACCCCTTGGTAAGACTGGTTGTCAAAGTTTTTGGGCCACTGACTACCTAACGACTGTCAAAGATCTATAAATGGCACCCGGGACCAACGGCTTAACGTGCTTTCCGAGGCACGGAGGAAACTCGGTATGTAATGGGTGGTCACCCATTCACAGACCAACCTGATTGTAGTTCTTTCTTCTTCTTTTCGAATCGACGGTACATTTATTTACCTACCTAAATGACCGGGTGACATCTTGAAATTCAACCAGCCTCATCATCATCATCATCATCAATTCAGCCGAAAGACGTCCACTGCTGGACATAGGCCTCCCCCAAGTGTCGCCACATAAAACAACCAACCAAGTGTCAACCAGCCTCCTTAAATATTTTATTGGTTTAACGTCTATCGGACTACTGAACCCGCTCTGGGCCCGCGTGGTGGATTATTGCCCATTTCCTCTCACACTCTCTCTCTCACAGAGAGGAGTCGCTTTAAACCTGTCGAGAGGAGACGAGACGAGACGTTAATCCAGACGTTAAGCCTGTGTCCTAGCAGTGGGAACGTTATAGGCTGATTATGCTGCCGCTATCGGACACTGTGAATGAGGGAAGAAAGAGTGTAACAGCCGGTTTACACACGGATCATCATCAGCCTATAGCAGTCCACTGCTGGACATAGGCCTCCTTAATCGCACGCCATTCAACTCGATTTTCAACAACTCTCATCCAGTTGCTACCAGCCACCCTGCGAAGATCGTCACTCCACCGAGCCTGAGGGGGTCCCACCTTACGTTTTCCGATTCGCGGTCTCCACTCAAGAACACGTCTACCCCAACGGTCATCGGTTCTACGGCTAATATGAACGATCCATTGCCACTTCAGCTTACTTATTCTGTGAGCTATGTCGACAACTGTGGTTCTCTGTCGGATCACATCGTACACACGGATATTTCACTATAATATTTCCTGCTTTCATGGCTAGTCGCTGAAATTGGCTACCATTGCCAAAAACCGGTTAGGAGGGCTATTTATTATAAAAATCGTTCCCCCCCCCTCTTTCTATTTAAAGAGGAGGAAAATTCTGAAAAAAACAGGTTTGTAGAACGTAAAAAGAACTTTCAACAAAAATTTATTTGAGAAAGATTTGGTGCCACCAAAATGCATTAGCCACTTTCATAGAGGTGGCTTCTATCCTAACCTTGGGAACATTATAAATGTGGCTTCTACTCATTAATTTCTTTAAACTTCTGACTAAAATTGTTTTCAATCGATACAATCTTACAGCGAATTTAAACTTTTCAACTCGACCCACACATATACCTACTCGTTGCATGTTGTTTTATCAATCTAGCTGTTAACTAATCTTGTCATCTTATCGAGATGAAACTGAAAGGCGTGAATGAACGAACTTGTGCCTGTAGTAAGTTATGAAAAAGTAAAAAAAAAATATGTGAAAAGTAATGCCATCTATTTATGTTAGAGGGAACTACTTACTGACTACGTAGGTTGCTGTGAAATGTTACCTATCATTACTTTCTGAAGTTTTTAGGTATTTTTTTGTAGACGATGAACCCAAAACCAACAGATGACAGGTGACAGGCACGATTCAACAATTATAAACTAGGTACTTTCTTTCCTTTACATTTTCTGCTAAAAAACAACCCGTCGTAAACACATACGTGTCAATTTAGTCACTATTGGTCAAATAATTATATCGCATTGTCAGTGAAAAAAATTAAGGCCGTGAGAACGTAGACATTCAATGGCATCAGAGCGTGTGGCAATCTCTTTCAGAAATTTTCCTTATTTCTAAAACGCCCTGTATAGTATGACAACTTTATGTTTGCAGTTCAAGGTGGCGTTGCTTGTCAAGAAAAAGTGCATCAATATGTCAAACTTGGTACATTTATTTTAGTTCTGTGTTTTCCCGCCTGCACATATAAGTTAGTTGAAGTGTTACATGATAAACATAGGCTTTTCGATAGCTAATGTCATTTTCAAAAATATTTTTTCGATTTCCACTTTCTTTATCACTGATAGAGTGTCTTCTTGTATATTTCTAAATAAATGAATCAGTTTAGAAAGTAAACAAGACGTTTGCGCCATCGTCCAAAAAAAGAAAATGTATTAATAGAGATGACTTGCATACATTAAACTAGTAAATAACTTTATTTTTTTATCGACATTCCGTATCCTAATTTACGATTAAGATACTAAAAGTTATCTGATATGTACCGATATACTTTAATTAGTGCACTGTTTATGGATCACATTTGGTTATCATATTGGTAAGGTATCTATCTAAAGGTATTTTTTAAATAACGGGTTACATCCTCCTCGTCATCTGCCTAGGCTTTCCCCAACTATGTTGGGGCAGGCTTCCAGTCTAACCGGAAGTAGCTGAATATAAGTATTTTACAAGGAGTGACTGCGTCTAACCTCCATTTCGGGCCACCGACTACTTAACGACTGTCAAAGATCTACAATAATAATTGACAGTCGGAACCAGAGGCACGGAAGAAACTCGGTATGTAATGGATGGTCACCCATCCACAGAGAAATCTAGGCAAGCGTGGCTTAACCTGAAGATTGATTCGAGCGGCTGTTATTATATAGCCACGAGCTCCTCCTGATTATCACTAAGTTTATTGATTATAATTAAGATTATGGAATCGACAACCAATCATGATGATTATGGTAAAAAGATTGGTTATTCGAATGCACAGGTTTGTTGAAAAAAAAAAACAGACGGTACTATAACTTATTTTACCAAATTCTTGAAAAGATAGTACCTACTACCATATTAAAAGATATTTGCACAAATGTTATGGACTAACCGATGATAGGTTAAAGGTTTTGAATACCACAACTAGTTTCAGTTGACCCGCTAGTCCATACCTACTAATATTGTAAATGTAAAAGTAACTCCGTCTGTCTGCACGCTTTACGAAAGAAATGCTGAACGGATTTGAATGATATTTGGAACAACGATAGTCCATGACCTAGGACACACCTGATTTATAGGAGGAACATTTTTGGTGGTAATTTAATTTATTGTTTAACTTCTACCACAGAAGAAAATTCACAAAAAAATCAAAGTTTACCTAACCTACGAAGATAAATTTGGGGATTAATTTAATCTCAAATATAAAAAACGCACACTCACCTATGTATTTACATGAACACCACTAATGCGAAACTAAATAAATGACCTACTATATCAAGGGAACGTGACACAATCATTATCAATACAATCGATAATAAAAATAATCTGCAACGATTATAATAAGTCTCTAATTTCATACATACGACAGTCCGTGGTGATGCTTCGACAATCGGTTATGCCTGTTATGTTTTATGTTGGCCTGGTACCCTTAACACCAAAACACGTTTTTTGCGTATTGTTTAGCGACACCTAATCATCTGCCTAGCCTTTTCCTAACTTTTAGTGGAGTCGGCTTCTAGTCAAACCGGATGCAGCGGAATACTAGCCTATCCGACCTCCACAACCCAGTTAGTACTGGGTAATATGGTACCCCTTGGTAAAACTGGTTGTCAGACTTTTGGGCCACTGTCAAAGATCTACGATTACGGGAACAACACCTTAACATGTTTTCCGAGCCACGGAGGAACCTCGGTATGTAATGTATGGACACCCATCCACACACCGACCTTATTATTTAGCCACGAGCTTTAGCGGCACCTAGATGGATGCCTACATATAACTGCACTATTGGAAAAATTGTGTTTAAAACTCTGCCGTCCTCCTGTATGCGTTTATGTAGGTACTCGTTTAGATCTCGCCTAGTGTTACATAATACACGGGTAAATAATGTAATTAAATTATTTTTCATATAATTTTTATGAGTATGCTTAGATGGGTTGTTTATGTGGAGTGTCACTCATCCTGAGATAAAAGCGACTAACAACAGGTATGTACAAGGCTGATGTGAGAGACAATGCCAGGAGGGAACACCATAGAAAGATATCTGACCTTATTGGTGAGGTTCTTCAGAAAGGTCAGATGAGTAGTACTCGTGTATGGCGAGATGTATGTACGTGGACGAGGCAAAAGGAGTATGTGAGGATCGTAGCAGGTGACATTCTTTGATTTCTGACTCACCATGGGGAATTATGTATGCCGCCATGTTATTTTGCCTTTATGAACCAACATACAATTCAATTCATAATTTATAAGTCCTTAAGAAATAATCAGAATAGCGCACTTATCTTAATTAGGTATTCTGATTATGATAAAATATTTTATTTATTTATTACTGTAGACAAATCGATATTATTATATAGACTGCATAGTATCTACAGTCTACATTACAAACACAACTCAGTAGGTATACCTGCTACGATGACAAGGGGCTCGTGGCTAAATAGTAATATGGCTAAGTAGAACATGTACCTGTAGGCCATACAAATATTAGTTCCGTGCGGGAATCGAACCCGCGACACGCAGCGCAGCAGCCAAGCGGTCAGCCACGGCGCCAACCGTGCAGTCAAAATTAAATCGGTCCCCCTGCACAAGCAACTGAATAATGTATAATTATGTACAGTCACGAGCACCAATATGTATTCATTTTCCTAAATTTAAAAGCAATTTTCGCGAGAAATATCGATTGTAACTTAGAGATAGGATCATTTTCATAAAAGTAGGAGTTCCAGAATACTATGTTCATAACAACATGAAATTTTAAACTGAACAATAGGGGAAAAAAACACTTAAAAGTTGTTAAGTGTTTCAATATTGGTGCTCGTGACTGTATCTACCTAAAATTATAAACAATACCTAAGTCCACAGTATAGACTAGTAGAAACTCATCGTTTCCTTGCTCCAGTTAAAAGCGTAGGCCACACCGCCAGCTAGCGAGCGAGCTTCTTTAGATACTCCGTTTCGGCTCTTTCGGTAGTTCGCGGTGTGAACCAAAGTGTGAAAAGAGGTGAAACGATGCCTTGCTCGGCTCGCTCGCTCACTCGCTAGCTGGCAGTGTGGCCTGCGCTTAATTCATATAATTCAAAGCAGTCTCACAATCTGCAGGAGAGCACTTAATTTTCTCGTCGCTTCACCGAGACAAGTCAACAGAACAGGAACAGCGCCAACAATGTCCACGGTGGATTATTTTATGTATTTTCTTCAAGGAACTCGTTATTCGATTAAGGTGCTATATTTCTGATTGTTAATTTTTTTAGACAACATAACATCATGCCCCAAATCCCCGAAGAGTTAGGCAGAGGTGTACCCATTAGCACATTCACATTTCGCCAGTTATTTTTTAAGTCCTATGTAATAGGGGGCGAGCCTATTGCCGTCAACTGGACACCAATTCAGACTCCGTGGGTGCTATTGAAAATTCCTGATGGAGAAACCCGTTAGCAAAATCGATAGTCAAAATTAAAAGTCACTTATTCAAATTAGGCTGATAAAAAAAAAAACAGCAGTTTTTGAACGTCAAAATTAACATGAGACAGTACCCCAAAACGCCCACCCTTCGACACTTAGTCAAGTGACGGAGCAAACTTCCCAGCAATACATCTGTCTGTCAGATTAAAAAAACCAGATTCTATGTATTGTTACGGCTAAAAGCCGAAGACGTAAGGTTTCGCCTAGATCTAGCCGGCTAAACCTAGGTGCGGTTTAAATTTGGAGGATTGATGCAACCAATTTATATGTAGCGCTCGCCGAACGCTGCCGCGGCACCGCTCGCTCGGCTAGCGCGCGTTTTGTCACAGTTCTAACATAACCTAATCCATTTGGTCCGGTGTGTGTGGGTACACCTAATTATAAAGAAAACTGTTACCGGCAGGAACTAGGTGTAACCTTACTTCGGCTTTTAACCGTAACATACAAAATGGTGTAAAAGATAATATTGATAAAGAATCCATTACGTATCAAATCAGTATCGTCTCAAACCGATTGTCAATTGTTACCGTTTCGAACATTATTCAGAAACTTACCAAATAGTTCTTCATTAGAACCTCACTACACTAAACCAAAAAATAAAACAAATGAAAATCAGGAGCACGTTTGTTTTCAGAAATTAATAGACGAAGAGTGAAGATCCATCGAACATGTGACAAAATTGCAAATGACATGCACGTGTCTAAAACAATGAGATAATAATGAAAACTATGTATGGTTCTTCATTTGAATGTGCAAGTTACTAGTAAATAAACATAAAGTGCCTTTTCATATGGTTGTTTAATTTTACAACACATCTACAATTTTATGTTATCGTTTTTAATTCTAAACACACATGCTTGTCTAACGTTGTACTTTCAACCTTTTGTCGACGTTCATAAGCCACTCTATCGCGCGCTCATGATTAATTTGTTGCGATTAATTTTAGTAGTCAATCTTTATATCACATTTACTTATTTTACACTGAGAAATTTTAAATTGTAAGTGAATAGTGTATTTCTTATGAGAATAAATGATCTTAAACCTCAAATTTTACTTATTTGACTGCCTGTTTGGTCGAGTGATCACAAGCTAGACTGCTGAGAGAGATTTCCAGTTCAGACAGTGTTATTGGGTTATTTCAAGAGGAAAAAAAAATCTGCGCCATCAATGATGCGTTGGGAGACTTGCATGATAGGTACGTAGAGTGTTTGTAAAAAGAAAAAGAGGACTGGTGGCCTGCCATCACGTCTTAAAGCAGTTGTTTTAATATTATTCCTGAGTGAGAAAGAGATGGCGCTAGACGTCCTCTATAGCTCCGTCTCTTACCCACACTGGAGTGACTTTAAGACGTCATTGAACCCCAGGAACCATAATTGATCAAACCATCCAGTATGTCTCTCTTCAGGTAACAAGCCCACTTACTTCCCATCATACGGTAGTTGATATTCAAGACATGGTCTATACGATGTTATTCGTATTGCAGTACTATCATGACGAGGGTCGAAACTGGATTATTCCACTCTGCTCCACTAAATTGTCCCACGAATGAGAGAAATTTGAATGTTTAAAAAATTGTAACGTCTACTTTACCACCTCATCTGCCTAGCCTTTTCCCAAATATGTTGGGGTCGGCTTCCAGTCTAACCGTATGCAGCTGAGTACCAGTATTTTAGATTGAGCGGTTGCCTATCTGACCTCCACAACCCAGTTAGTCCTAAGGGGTATCTTATTGCCAATAATACGATACCCCTTGGTAAGACTGGTTGTCAGACTTTCAGGCCACTGACTACCTGTAACGACTGTCACAGATCTACAATGACAGCCGGGATAAACGTCTTAACGTGCTTTCCGAGGCACGGAGGAAACTCGGTATTTTTATGTCTACTATACGATTTTAGCAGTTTGGATTTAGGAGTCATCACCTTCCTGCCCTTGTTCCATTTAACTTGGGGTCATCCCAACTCGTTTTCATAACATGTGTTTTGCTCCATTCTTCCCTCTTACGTTATCATATTTTACCCCTTTTTGTTTCAAATAATTCCTCCCAAAGTTCATTCATCTTTTGTTTGATCTTCTTCCCTTTCATCCATCAATATACCATATTCATTCATTCATTTTGTTTTCATTTTTCGGATTGTTGATTAGTAACCACTCAGTTAAAGAGCGACTGGGCCGGCCATTTCTACCGTATGTCCGACGCACTGTGGGCCAAAATAAACACTGTATGGAGCCCTGATATAGCCAGAAGGCAACGCGGTGGATCTCGCAGGAGACGGCGGGACGAGCTTGACAGAACCAACGACCAGTGTTCCACATTAGCACTAGATTGAAAGATTTGGAAGTCATGGAGAGAGGCCTTTGCTCAGCAGTGCGATGACACAGTCTAACAGTAACAGATTAGTAGCTCCATAAATAATTCGCAATTTTGGCAAAATTTATTTAACTGGTGGGATGAACCTTGCCCCACTTGTGGGACAGAGTAGAATAACCCGCAACACATCAAGATTCGTGTGGAACCGCTCTGAAGCCCGTGAGGTGGGATACCACTTTCGCGTTATTAGCTTTTACAGTTTACTCAGTGTCTAGCAATGGTGAGCGATAGAATCATTTATCTTCAGCGTTTTTTTTTCCTGCAGGAATCCCCATGGACATGTTCCGAGAGACTGGAGAAGGATGATGTAAGTGTTATTGTGTCTTTAGCACATAAAGGTTCCTTGCTGGATAGGATGCACATGAATGGACTTTTGGAGATCTGGGTATATTTTAAGGGTATTGGTTTTTGATTAATGCATTAATGTATCTAGGCGAAAGATATGATAAATTATTATTTATTTTTTTAAACTTCATGTACAATAGTGGTATATAGGCGGAATAAAAAAAAAAACCGCGCATAAAATATCGTTTTGTGTTGTACTTAAATTTTGATTCATCATCCACAGCCCGAACTCACCCACTGCTGGGTATAGGCCTCTCTTTTCTTGTGCTAATCTCCACGATCCAGTGCCAGCCTCATCCAGGTTTTACCCGCGATGGTAACAATGTCGTCTGCCTATCTCGCCGCCGGACGACCCACTTTTCTATTCCCAGTTCTTGGACGCCATTCGGTGACAGCCTTAGTCCACCTGTCATCACTGCGCCTTGCTTGGTGTAAATTTTGATTATCAAATAACAAATATTTGTGACAAACGCGAACTTTCAAAATTCAACCTCTCTAATAACTCCTTATTATATTATATTTATTCGGAACTCATGACTTATTAGTGTATTGATAATAATTTATTTAAGTAAAATCAAAGAACCTTGGCATAATGTTTATTATGCGCACGGTCAAAGTGTGGAACCCTCACCTTCAAATCCTTCCATCCATTCCATCGCAGACTTTTTCCATCGCTTTCCATCCGTGAAATCGAGGTCAAGACCAAGTACTCCAGGTAATAAATAAAACCGTTTAAAAAGCATCCGTATTACCAACGTATGAGTTTCCATATTCTATAAGCAAAGCAAATCGTTCCCACTCAATTCCCAAATAAAAATCTTTGCAAAAGAAACCTTTTTAACGCATTAATATATAAAATTCGCCAGCTTCTGAAAACACAATGATACTTAAAGAAAATTCCCGACTATGTGGGTCAGATATAATAGTGATATTATGCGCAGCCCCTCAAAGGGAATATGCGGAGTTTTCGCTTTGATGTCGGTGAAAAGATAAGTGACATTATGATAGTTATTTTGTCAAGTTAAAAGCTTCTGCTCACTACTCCGTAACATACCATGACCCTGCTATGAATGTTTCTGGCAAAAAATATTCTTTGTGAGACTATGCTCACTAGGCCGTTCCGTCACCGACCAACACTGTCGCGTGTCATGCACGTACCGTATCGGCTCCGGCAAAATATTTTCGCCGGCAATTGTTTACGCTCGACTGCGTACCCAAGTAGGCCGCTGCAAACATAATCTCGCAAAATAGGGTATTATTGGTTCCAACACCGATTGTGAGTGCGGCGCTCCGAATCAAACTATGCTCCTCCTGCTGGACTGTCCCAGGTATCCGTTTACCTGCACTCTTGCGCCTCTGCCGCTGCAATAAACATGGCCAGCTACTGGGTCCAAACTGTGTAATACGGAAGTAACATCGATACGACAAGAAGAAGTCTCACTTTTCATCACATAGAATTTTTTATTTTATATCTATCGATTTGAATATCCCACTGCTGGGCAAAGGCCTCCCCCATATCCTTCCAGGTACTCTTCTCTTGCGCCACTTCGAACCAGCTTTCGTGATGCGCGTCTAAATACTCTCGCTACCGTTTTCTGGGCCGGCCTCGGCGGAATATTTTTTTATCTATGATAAATTGTAGTAGAAATGTTTTCATAAAAGTCACAGGTTTCCATCTTCTGTACATGAGTAAACAGCTGTCTCTTTAATTCAAATAACTCATTATCTTCAATTCAAAAACCGATTACATTTTCACATAAACAAGTAGTAAATCCAAAGACGTTCGGTATTCAAACAGACTCGGCCGTCATTTAACTTGTAGCGGGCGCACGGAGCGCTCGTGGTGGACCGGCGCTCAAATATTAAGGAGCCAGCAACGAGCTGTAGGTAGTGCTTTGATGCGCGGTTCCATTATGTATGAGGGTAAGTTTTTAACCGGCAAGTTTGGCTGCTGCATTGACCTTTAAGGAAGAGACGAAGGTTGAACTGGTAATTGAATAGACAAGTTTTATTTATGTTGCTCGCTATTACAAAAATAAAGCAGCTGTATTTTTCGGGTTATATAATTATATTATTCTAGTTCATTGATGTAATGCAGTGTGGTGGTTCATTGTCTAAAAATACTGATGTCTACAATTTCCAGAACGGTCAGGACGGATAGTCGATGGGGCATCAAGGTTCTGGAGTGGTGACCATGTACAGGTAAGCGGGGCGTTAGCAGGCCTCCCACAAAGGCACCGAAGCCGACGGCAATACGCTGGCTGCAACTAGCGCAGTCCGCGCGATTGGTCTACGCGGCGGAGGCTTAGAAGTTAATGTATAGCAGTGGACGTCTTTCGATTAATATTACGATGATGATGACGATAGCATACGTCAGCTGCATCTCCGTGAAAGTTTTATAGCATCAAACATCCCGCCTGTTATTTCCAAAGGGTTAGGCAGAGGTGTACCTAATTAAATAGTACACCCGCATTTTGCTAGTTATTTTGAAGTCCCATGTAATAAGGGGCTCGCCTACTACCATGAGCGGGCACAAATCCAGACTCCGTGGCTGTTACTTAGAAATTTCTGATGGAGAAAGGAGAAACCCAATAACACTTTTCCCGACCCGGGAATCGAACCCAGGACAGCGGCTCAGCGGTCGCACCACCCAGCACCAACGAGGCAGTCGAAGAAGTGGTTTTGCGTGAAAAAAACTGACAGGTATTACGAGTTGTATGTAGTTTTTGTCGACAAGAACAGATACGTCCTCGAATGACCAGAATTCTCCTCTTATCTACCGGTTATTTACTCCATAAATTGTGATCGCGATAAGACTGTTCTTTATTAAGGTACAAACGATCAACAAATTATTAGGGTGCCTTTATTTATTTAATTTCTGTCTGCGCTGGTGCTGTATTTTGGGGGAATGAGCAATTCAAGTTACAAGTTTTCTGAGGGCGTTAGGATTAGCCATGCTGTTTGAATATCACACTTAGCCATTTGCTGTATATTTACAAATCTAAAGCGATTAAATACCTTAACCTTTTGATCGCCACGTCAATAACGAAAGTCTGTGTTACGAAATTCTCTACGCCAAGCGCTTTAAAAAGTGTTATTTGCGACATGCCATGCCGTCCGAGACGTCGTGAGCACTTTTTGATTTGACGTCCATAGACGTCCGTGGCGGTGGATAGGTCAGAATATAGCCAATTTAGACCTCATCAAAAGTTAATGAGACTTTCATCTTAGTTTATCGGTAGAATCGTCCATGCTGCAACTTTTCACACAAATTAGAACACAAAATAAATGCCTAGACTGCCTATGAGCCCCTGATATACGCAGAATAGAGAACTGACTGCATCGTTGGTCAATATTATCTTGAAAGCTAGCGGAGCGGGTTCAAAATTCATAAAAGATTGAAAGTTCGTTTACTGCAACAAAAAGTGAAGCGTTAAAGAGCCAATAAAAAGAAAAACCAGCTCATAGGAACCAGCTTTAATTACAATTCACAATTAATTGAAATCACTTTGGTTCAATAAAATATCTGCTATATAAATAATTGTCGTTTTATATCGTGACAGTAACATTAAATTTTTTTGTGATCAAGCATTTACGATGACGACTTTTTCTTATACGGGGTGGAAGGGACACCGACGCGAAAACGGTTGCCACGTATTCAATACATCATTCTGGGCCCCCCACATTGAAATTTTTCATCGTTTACTTAGAAAAAATCAGCTAACATTATACATTATTGTAGTAACTAGTATATTTGGACTGGATTTATCTAAAAGCCTTCGAGTATCATATTCGTTTAACACCAAATTCAAAATCGTTGCTGTGAAACACGAAAACCATTTTAATAAATACAATATCACATTTATTACAAAATGGTGGTTACATTATATATGATATAAGGCTGCCCGCGGTGGTGCGCACTGTCCCGAAGTATTTAATTAACACTTGGGACTGCAATATGCATATGCCTTATATGCTGTAAATGCCATTTTTTATTATTTAGTGACTCGGTAATATTTTTTTAATAGCCGTTGCACTTAGCGTGGGTAGCAAATTACTTCAATAATCGAGACAAAATCAATTTCCACAGCTACTTACATTTACTATTTTTATTTTAAGTTTTAGACGGAATAGAATCCTATTTCGTCGTGACGAAGTAGGAGTTTCGCCAGTTTTGTTTAAGTCCCATGATATAGATGGCGCGCCTATTGCCATCAGGTACAAGTTTCAGATTCCTGTTAGAAAAACAGAATAAAAATAAGCCCGTCCCAGGAATGGAACTCAGGACGTCATGCTCAGCAGTATCGCTTGCAACCACTAGACCGACGAGGCATCCAGCAGTCGAAAGAGTTATTTATGTAAAAAATGCAACAAAATGGTGGCAACATCAAACCGCCTGAGGTCGTGTGCCTCACGACCCCTAAATATTTAATTAACACTTACGAGTGCAACATAAATAAGTACATATTCATATTTCGTTGCCAATCAGTAACTTCGAAATATCATGTACACATGTACAACTTTTAAAGCAAGTTAATAATATTAAAATAATGCTTCTAATCCGTAGAATTGTTAACAAAAGTTATTTTAAACTAAAGTCGCACATAATTATACAAAGAGACATTAGATTGACTTAAGCTACTTAAAATTTTATGTCAATTCTGTTGAAGCTGTTCTAAAAGTATTTATTTATTTATTTTATTTAAATTATTTATTTTATTTGTTTTTTTTTTATTTATTTAAAACACATACCACTATCATCACAGGCTTATCTAACACAATAGTTTAGTTATAGTTAGAGTTATAACAGCTTACAAAGATTAGTCTTACAATTATATTATTTTAATAAAATATGGAATTATGGAATACTTTGACTTCCTCATGACTTTAATCTCCGGTACCGTAAATCGGTTACCTAACCTCATCCACATCATAATCTTATCTGCAAGCTAAGTAAGGTGGTCTTACCTCGAATTCAGTTTATTGCTCGTGGAATTATGTGTGGGTAATTTTACAATCAATTCATTTGACAAAATTTAAGAAATATAGACGATTTTTACAAAACAAATAACGTCATTGAGGAAAGCTGTTTTTTTATTAAAAGAAAGCAATGTTAATTCATTTTACCACCTAATGTACTAAAATATATAACAAAGCACAAAACCTCTTTCTTGATTGATTAACCGTTGATAAAAATCTTTTCTAAAACCTAATAATAAATTAATAAATCATGCATTATGTATCTGAAGTGTCCATTAAAATCTCGTCCGTGCCGTTTAAACGGACAATCAACGTTTTGCCTGTTGCGTCGTAGCACCGTAGCACCGTAGCACGGCTACGCTGCTACGCTTCGTAGCCAGTTATCTTGCGCGCGTCAGCCTTCCCGCTCGCGTATTGCTCCGCGTCGACCCACTTTCTATTCGTCAGTTTCAACAGTGAATAATTTTCAAACTTCGCGTTCTATGGAGTTTTTGTTTTGATATTTAGTGGCCAGTGTCTAATTATGAATGATTTTGGTGTTAGCTCTTTTCGGTAAGTTCCATTTTTAAATCTTGATAGAAAATTTTTGTTTGAGCGAGTATTTGATATACGAGTTTTGTTTTTAATCATAGATAGTGGTTTTTGAATTACTAATGTAAAAATAATGATTTATAAAAAAAAATTTGCTTAAAACATTTTTGTAGACTAAAATAAAAACGATAGCTTAAAAAAGCCGTTAAGGATACGTAGTTAAAGCTCTAAGTTGAAGTTTTACGAAGTTTTGCTCTGAAACAGTTATGAAATGGGTTTTTAGTCTCTCGGGTGTAAGGATCTGAAAGTTTCAGGGAAAACTACAATCCTCAAAGCAAACTCGATGATAATTTCAAAGTTTCATAAGTTTTACGTAGTTTTTGTAGTCTTGAAGAATGAATACAAAATATTAACATATTTTGATACTTAATTCATTAAGTTTTTGTTTTACGTACAGCTACATAATTATGATTCACAAGATAAATTGACATCTTTTTGATTGAGTTCAAAATCGTGTGTCATATCGATTTTTAACCAACATGCATTTTGGGTGTAAAAGTAATCAGTATAGATATTCTTGACTTCTTACCAAAACATTTTTTTACTACTCGGTTCACTCATTAGATTTGACTTTTGTGAATGCTTTCATTCACAAAAGTCAAATCTAATTAAATAAAACAAAAGACAAAACTAAATTATTCAAATCACGAAAAAACAATTGAATTTCAAGCAAAGTAGTATTTTGTCAAATAATTTATTCACACGAAAAGAAATAGTATGAATACTTGTATTCGCAAAGAAGTCATGCCTTTGTCTTTGAGTCCAAATGAGTTTTTTTTTATTGTACGTTTTAATTAATAGCGGCCTGGCAAAGGAATCCTGAGTCGACCGAAAGTCTTTGCAAGAATATTGATTTTCGGAAAATAAGACTGTGAAGTTAATATAAAATCACGACTGATTCCTTTCGAAGAGGTAAGCAGAGGATATAAACCCATGAAATGTACTGACACAATTTTTTAGTTCGCTGGTGATGTTTAAGTCCCATTTGCTTTTATAGGCAACTATCATGCTCTAAAACTAAACATTGGAAGACATGTGACATCAACCAACCCGCACTGGGTCCGCATGGTGGAACTCGAAGAGTGGATATTGCGTCACTCACAGACGAGCCCTGATTCCCAGCAGTGAGAACATTTTTCTTCTTCTTCTTCCTAGCTTTATCCCACGTTAGGTGAGGTTGGGTCTCCTAATTCTCTGGCGCCAGGAGAATGTATTGATTGTCTGGTCAAGCAATTCATCCAAAATTAAAATCATCAAAATCAAAGCATTTATTTCAAGTAGGCCAGTAACAGGCACTTTTGAATTGTCGAAATAAAGACTGCAATAGCTACAGACCCATTCACAAGGCATAAAAACTGTGAAAGTTCCTCCAATAGGAGCTTCGTCATGATAGTCCACCACGTTGCTGGAGGTCGTCCTCTACGTCTCTTATATTCAGGTAGTTGCAGTGCTTTCTTCACCACATGTTCCTCGTCTAGTGTTATCATTGTAGGTTGATTACATTATGTAAGCCCCACATAAAAGGTCAGTTTCTTGCATCCACTAGACCAACCACATAAATAATATGGCTTTTGCGAATATGTAAATCTTTCTTTGAATAACATTTTGACATTCATCGTTGACTCGGGTCGACTTACGGCTAAGCTTTCCTTTTCTACATTAGAATAATTCATATTTTTAGGGTTGCCTTGCGTTGACAGAATTTCTAAACGATATTGGACTGCGCTCCTCCCACCGTTCTTTAATATCAGCCTGGACAAAAATTACGTTGAGCGTTTAAACTATGGCTACATTTAAAAATAAGGTAGAGAACTGGCTTTTTGAGTGACATAATACATAGAACAGTAACCGCCCTTCACCGCTTTCTAGTATGAATACATGAATGCAGTTTTTATATTGGTATTGTTAGCAAGCAGAAGGAAGGTGCTGAAAATCTTGATGCAAATGCATTTAGTACACCCACCGGTAGGATAGAATCAGCCTGTTTTTTATTCCTATTTAAACTTCCTTAAAAACGCACTAGACTTTAAAATTCTGTTGATAGAAAACAGATATTGCATTACTAACTAAATCTATACTAAGGTAGATTAGATTATAAAGCTGAAGTGTTTGTTTGGTTGAACGCGCTAATCTCAGGAATAAAGATTCGAATTAAAAAAATTTGCCCATTTATTGAAAAAGGTTATATGCTATATCATAACATCACGCTACGACCAATAGGAGCGGTACATCAATGAAAAATGTTGCAAAAACGGGGAATTTTTTTTTTAATAATAATTTCACGCGAACGAAGGTCGCGGGCAACAGCTAGTATTAAGATAAAGTACACCCTGAATTAACACCTGTATAAATTGTTCGGTGATAACTCTTTGAAGTCAGAACACACAATAGACTTAGCACATTCACTTCGATATCCGGATATGAGTTTGAGAACACTTGAATAGGCTTATGCTCTCAAAGAAGAGCTTTATGTCATTATGTGCGAGACAATAGGTTAGGTACGTGGTGTTGGCACTTGATCGGAAGGTGGGTTACACTTTGGTGAGCTCGTATGGATTGGGTTGAGGGTCTTGAAATGCTATGGTAAACCTTCATGGTAATATTCAAACTTCCATGTGGACTTGCATGTGTTTAGACAGATTATATTGCATTTAACATAACATCACGCCTGTAATCCCCGTAGGGTTAGGCAGAGGTGTACCTAATAGTCTACCCACATTTTGCCAGTTATGTTTAAGTCTAATATAATAAGGGACGAGCCTATTGCCACAAATTCAAACTCCGAGGCTGCTACAGAGAAAAATAAAAAAGTTTTATAATGTAAAATGTATTATTTGAAAGGTATTCTAATCTAAACGTCTAGTTTGTTTTTTAAAGCATCAAAAGCAATGCCGATATCTTAGGCTTACTCATGCTCGTCTTGAATCTGAAACTTCAAAATTTTGTCACTAACTCAAAGTTCCCCATATTTTATTTACAATGGATGGCTAGGGTACAAAGTTTTGCTTGTTTTTAAAATTAGTTTGCATAATTACTTCAGTAATTCTCGTGCCCTCTTCTAAATGGCGTCTATTTATTCCTTTCATAACGTATAGTTTCCATGCACAACATAACGAATCAATATTAAAACTATTTAGGTACAAAATGCTCGACTAACATAGTGCACTGTGTTGATGCTTGTGTGCAAACGGTAGCAGTGCAAATATGAACAAGCTGCATTTATATGTACCACTAGCTTATGCCCGCGGCTTCGCCCGCGTGGAGTTAGGGAATTGCCCACGGGATCTTACTTCTGGAATAATAAGTTATCTATGTATCTATCTATAATACATACATAGATTTACATGTACTTGCTTATAACTTGCAATTATTATTATAAAGTTATATCAATTAAATTAGATACGTGAAATATTGATACCTTGGTTTGAGATTGGACATCGGATTTACTGGATTTTATCTGAAGAGTATGTAAACAAATTTTCAAGTCAATCGACCCCGAGAGTAAAAAGTTTCACAGAAAATTCAACGCCCCATTTCACCCTCTAAAGGGTAGGAATTTCGAAAAACTGATACTAACTCTTCGCAAAGAATACACCCTCCAATTTTCATATCTCTGGGACCCGCGGTTTGGGCTGTGCGTTGGTATATCAGTCAGCCAGTCAGGACATGGAATTTTAAATTGGGGGATGATTTTGTGATACACGTATCTCATTATTTTAACTGAAGTATATGTAGATACATTTTCAAGTCAATCGACCCCGAGAGAGTTTCACAGAAAATTCAACACCCCATTTCACCCTCTTAGGGGTGGAATTTCAAAAACCATTTCTTAGTGGATACCTACTCTCCACAAAGAGTACATTCTTCAAATTTCATGTCTCTAGAACCAGCGGTTTGGGCTGTGAGTTGATATATCAGTCAGCCAGTCAGGACATTGAATTTTAAATTGGGGGATGATTTTGGAAAAACTGTGATAGACGTATCTCATCATTTTAACTGAAGTATATGTAGACACAATTTCAAGTCAATCGACTCAGAGAATAAAAAGTTTGATAGAAAATTCAACACCCCATTTCACCCTCTTAGGGGTGGAATTTCAAAAAACCCTTTCTTAGTGGATACATACTTTTCACAGAGTACACTGTCCAAATTTCATGTCTCTAGGACCAGTGGTTTGGGCTGTGCGTTGATATATAAGTCAGTCAGTCAGTCAGGACTTTGAATTTTATATGTAGAATTATGGAACGTTATTTTACCTAAATTCATTTTGACATGATGTTAGCCAAATTGCATCTCTATTTAATTTAAATGAATGAACTTTCATGTGAGACAAATACTTTCTTTTTCTGACGAGAAATAAATATAGACAACTACAAGTTGCTCTCAAAAACTGAATTAATCCCGCTAAACTAATAATAAACTGTGAATACAGCTCGAGATATGATTAAATTCAAAATTCTTTGTTTCCCATAAATCTAAAAAAGGCACTTATGAAACGCCTGAAGCCCTAGTTCGTGGACCTATGCACAGTTAGACTTACCTGTGCAGAACAATATTAAGAAAATAATTATAATAATGAAATCTGGCGAAATGTGCTATGCCTATGTACTCTGCCTAACCGTCCGGGGATTTTCGGCGTGATGTTTTGTTATCTTATTTATCATAGTACCTAAGCTTACTAAGCTACCTTCATTCAAAAGTAATTTACACAACTGTAGACTCCATCTTCACACAAGAACATGCGTCCTACGTACCTACATCTCGCAATCTGTTTGCGAGACATGGGAGAGACGTCTGCAGTCGCATGATGAATAGCATTCGGTTCAGACGGACTAATGGAAATGGAAGAGGGGTACCTTTGGATTACATGTGTGTACATCTGTACATCTTGTTGGTTCATCTGTGGGGAATGTGTGATATTTTTACTGAACAATAATTGAAATCCCAAAATACCTGTTGAATTTTGTATTTAACAAAGCATTTTGCATTGATTGCATCTTAGAGCGAATGTCACCATTGAAACTGAACGGAATCAGGGGATTTACTAAGACGTCTCAAAGCAGGAGCAATTTCAGTGAGGGAAAGAGACAGAGCTATATAGGTCGTCCAGCGCCATCTCTTTCCCACACTGGAATTACTCCCGCTTTAATACGTCATAGTAGGCCACCAGGTCATCTAGTCTGCGTTCAAGAACTGTCATCAATACTTCATAGCAATGATGACACTGACAGCTATTCAAAAGCAGTGACTACTTAAAGACCAAAGATCTGCAATTGACAGCCGGGACCAACGGTTTAACGTGCTTTCCGAAGCACGGAGGAAACTCGGTATGTAATGGGCGGTCACCTATCCACGGACCAACCTACGAAAGCGGTTTAACCGGAAGATCGACCCTAGCCTCTGTTATTTTACCACGAGCTTCTCACTCTTACACTTGAAAACGCATAAAAACAAAACCAGAAGCTTTCTTTGAGCTGCCCTTATTTAAAAGTAATTTACTCAACTGTTATGTAGCTCCAGTTAACAAGTATGTACCTACCTACATCTCGCAGTCTGTTTGCGAGACAGGGAAAGGCATCTGCAGTCACATATGATGAATAGCAGTCGGTTCAGAAGGATTAATGGAAATTAAATAGGGGGGTACCTTTGGATTAGATGTGGGTACATCAGGTTGGAACATCTCTGGGGAATATACGAGTTTGAGCATCTGTTTCGTACAGTGGCAAAAATGTTTTATTTGAAATACTTCTTTTTCTTCTTGTATTGCATAACGGACTGGTGTTCGCATCTCCACGCCCAAAGCGCGGATTTTATGTACAGGTGGGAAAATTGGTCGTTCGATTCATCCCAGCTCCTCGAGGAAGGCCAGCAACGCCTTGTTGTTACTGATGATCTCGCCGACACTTCCTGGGTTACCGAAGTACTTCGCCCTGGCAACCACTGAGCAGTTAAGAAGTGACGTGGGCTGCTATCTTCCACTATGCATGCTCTGCACACGGGTCTGGGACACCTATGAGAGAGAAGAAGATGGAGGAGAGTATATTATTATATTAAAAAAGCCGCATCCATTTATGCCGGCTGTAAATGTGCGAAGCTGTTGCTTGGCCAGCCAGATTGCCTGTTTCGTGAAGCGGTCGTTGAAAGTAGGAAGTGCTGCCTGCCTGCACTCACCATGGTCTACCCATAGTTCGTGGCAATCTGTAACTGTATAATTAATGTATGCAACATGCATTCAGAAATTACAAAATATTAATAACTTACAGAGTAAAAAGTTTTTTGCATCCTCACAGAAAATCCTGGGCAACATCTTGAGTGTTTAACAGACATGAACCTCACAAACATAAACACTTGCCAATACTTGGAATAACAGACTACAAACTACACAAATATTCTTGCAAGTATGCGATTTTGGGTCAAAATTTACTGTTTTAACCGTCATTTAGCAGGCAATAATGTGCAATTATGTAGGTAGTCTGATAACATGAACAAACAGCTGGCCGCAACCTCCATAAAATAAAATAAACATGACTAAGGGAAATGCATGCAGCCCAGTATTCATAGACAATGAGCCAGCAACCTGTTACATTGGCTTATGCAAATTAGTGAATATAAACGCAGACATTACACATAGGGTGTCGATAATTCTGTAATTATTGTAGCCGTACTTAAAGTAACAGAAACCATTGTGTGTGATGGTAAAATTGTAAAGCCATCATTAGATTATAAGCCAAAGTCAGCAATTACTTTAATGTTTATTTACTCGCATAATTTCAAGGACTTTCAAACTGCCAAAAAATCTATCGTAGTCTGAAAACACTCTTACAAAAATTGTAACTTCATTTTATTTACACAGCAACTTTGGTCACCAATGTTACCAATACACAATTGGTACTGGCCGTAGTTTCAGCGATATTAGACGATAAATCACGTTCTTTTTGTGTTCGATTTTTAAAACGTGACTGGGGGAGTTGGAACACTTTTTTTTAAACAGTCGTTTCGAATTCACTGGCCGTTCAGAAGCGAAAGGCGTCGAATTACGTTTTATAATTAAGGCGCTACCTCGAAAATAAATCGTAGCTCGATGGGCGTGGCTTAGCCCCCCGCGAGGGGAGCGGCGAATGCAGTGTACGCGGTGGCATTCGGGAAAACAGAGTACGCACTTCTTGGATTATTTGAAATATTAGCACATAGGAGGGATGGAGTAGAAAAATAATACAAATATTTAATTTTCAACATTTTTTTTATTAAGTACACCATGTAATAAAAATTCATTAGGTAATGAAGGCATATAACAAATGTTTATTTACTATGAATATTTTTTATTAAATAATAAATATATTGTTTCAATTTTTCTATATTTAACCTACTTTAAAAAACTCGTCTATTTATATGTATTACTAGCTTCTGCCCGCAGCTTCGAACGCGTGGAGTTCGGGAATTGGTCACGGAATCTTACTTCTGGGATAATAAGTAATCTATGTATGTATAGTACATACATATATTTACAAGTACTTGCTTATAACTTGCAAATATTTGTTTAAAGTTATATCAATTAAATTAGATACGTGAAATATTGATACCTTGGTTCGAGATTGGACATCGGATTTACTGGATTTTATCTAAAGAGTATGTACACAAATTTTCAAGTCAATTGACCCCGAGAGTAAAAAGTTTCACAGATAATTCAACACCCCATTTCACCCTCTAAGGGATAGGAATTTAGAAAAACCCTTTCGTAGTATATACCTACTCTTCACAAAGAGTACACTGTCCAAATTTCATGTCTCTAGGACCAGTGGTTTGGGCTGTGCGTTGATGTATCAGTCAGCCAGTCAGGACATTGAATTTTAAATTGGAGGATGATTTTGGAAAAACTGTGATACACATATCTCATCATTTTAACTGAAGTATATGTAGACACATTTTCAAGTCAATCGATTCAGAGAATAAAAAGTTTCATAGATAGTTCAACCCCCCATTTCACCCTATTAGGGGTGGAATTAAAACGAAAACCGTTTCTTAGTGGATACCTACTCTTCACAAAGAGTACACTGTCCAAATTTCATGTCTCTAGGACCAGTGGTTTGGGCTGTGCGTTGATATATAAGTCAGTCAGTCAGTCAGTCAGTCAGGACTTTGAATTTTATATGTATAGATAGATATAGATAAAATATGTTAGCAATTTTCTCGTAAACTACTGAACCGATTTTGATGATTCTTTCACTGGTATAATCTAATCCCCAAGTATGGTTTTAGTGCACAACATATAAAGATGCCAATCTTATTAACAAACTTACACGTCTCTGGCATCAGATGAAATATTTAATCTGCAATGTTGCATCACATTCACGGAGCTTAATTGAAAATGTAGACAGCAACATTGTAGAGAATTTTAATGGAGTAGTTGCCAAATTAGTTGGCGGCAAAAGAGTTAACTACGCTCTTAAACGGTCTTATCAGGCAAGATGAACAGGGGCAGTAGTATCATTTAACTCCGGGAAAATATTGACTACCGTCCACAAAACTATTCACAATACGAGCCCTTTAGAAAAGTCAAGAAATATGAAGAACAAGTAGAAAATACAAGAACGTACAACCAAACGTTAAAAAAGAAAAAAAAAACGTAAATTGGTTTCTAAGAAAATAGATTTTAATAATGGCGAAAATGCCGACAGACCCGATGTGGATTCTGATACATATAACCCCACAAAATTAACGTTTTTGAAAAATTTAGAAAAATCCGATGAAGAACGCTAAGAGATGCAGGAGTGGACAATACTACAGAGTGAAAGTGGAGAGTGGCTAGAATTACAGTAGAAATCTTTTAACAGCGTCTAATTACGGGACGGTGGTAAAAAGGATAAAAACGAATAGTTGTGCTAATATTATGGTGAAAAACATGTTGTATAAGGCAAATATCGACGATGTGGCAACTATAAGCCAAGGGGCGAAATATGAAAAAGCTGCTATTGAGCAACTGTCTAATTTAGTACAGGTAAATATACAAAAATGTGGTCTTTTCATTGACGATAAGTACCCGTTTTTAGGGGCAACGCCGGAAAGGATTGCTGATGACATGCTTGTTGAAATCAAATGTCCTGAATTGTGACTTTGTTGCACCAGGAATGATTTAGTTTTATGTCTTAAAAAATAGATACGTTTTTGTCGCTCCAATAAGTGAGAATAAAAATGGCCATAAATACATTTGTTTGGCTGTAGCTCCAACGCACGTCAAACTCTCGTGGGCACGGGGGCATTGTCAAATGTAACTCTGTCGGCCCAAAACCCGTGTAAAAACCGCCAATAATCACAAAGGCACCTGCGTCATCAAGTAGAATTTTGAGATACTTTCGGGGATATCTTTGTGCCCCAAATGTAGGCATGGTTCAGAGACAATTTGGCAAACATAACTCGATTTTGCAGTTTAGGCTATTTGTGACTTTGTTGCATCGAAGGTGCGAATTTGTGATTTTTGCAACCAATCTTTTCGACCGTGATTTAGGTATATGGTCGAGTGTCAAGTGTCAAGTATTTTTGCATAAGAGATACTGTCTCCATCAGCTATGTATCTTCCAAAGATAACGCCATGCATTTCTATGGACTGTTTACTGTCGGCGCTAATAGTGGATTCCATAGCTGTTGAAGATCCGCTAAGATTTTTAAAACACTCATGGTGTTTTACTTCCTCATTTCGTTTTACCGCTCTAGCACAAATACAGCAGTATTTGTTTTTGACTGCCATGAAAAGAACTTGACGAAATCGTCTACCTATAATTGTCGCAGCGCCAGATAGTGCAGAATAATTAGTTCTGTATGAATGTTTAGCCCAGCAACCATCTAAGATTACATCTATTATTGGTATGCCATCTTTAGTAGCTTTCCTTCTTTCACTGCCGCTTCTTTCCCCCGTTCCCCCACTTTCCTCATTTCTTCCCATGCCGTCACTTCCCATTCGTCACATATTTCATCTTGCAAGATTTTGTATTTGTATTCCGACACGGATGGTAAATCGACAGCAGCCGAAAACTGTTTCAGTTGAGCGTTACCACAACCAGCTGCCACCATCCCGGCCACCACCATTTTATTTTGAGTTCTGTACTTTAAACTTTGTTTTACATAATGTACAAGAAAATGTGTGTAAGGCCAGAAACTTCTGCCCTGGGATCTGGAGGCGACTGCCCTCCAGCGCGTCTATGAGGGGCGCGCGGAGGCGCAGCGCCGGGGCGAATCCCTGCTGCCTCGACAAGTCGAGGCGCGGCGGGAAGAGCTCCGGCGCGATCTCAGGGCAGTATGGAGGAGACGACTGTCGCAACCGAGGTCCGGGCACGCCGCAATCGCGGCGGTAAGACCCCTCTTTGAGGAGTGGCTGGATAGGGGTCACGGCGTCCTGAACTACCGCGTGACGCAGGCCCTCACCGGACACGGAAGTTTCGGGAGGTACCTGTGTCATATGGGGAAGGAGGAAACGCCTGGGTGTCACCACTGCGAGGACCGCCCGGAGGACACGGTGGAGCATACGGTGCAGGACTGCCCCGCTTGGGCAGAGCACCGCCGTGTCCTCACGGCGGCGATAGGCGGAGACCTCTCGCGCCCGGCATTGGTCGAGGCCATGCTGCGGGGCGAGACGGAGTGGGAAGCGGTCGCCTCCTTCTGCGAAGCACATGCTCGCGAAGGAGGAGGCGGGCCGCGTGAGGGAGAGGACAGCGTCCTCCCTCCACCCCAGCCGCAGTGGTAGACGCCCACGGCGCCGGACGTTGGCAGACGATCTCCGGCCACCGTAGGTGCGGGCATGCGGGCGGCGAGTAATGGGCGACTCGCTGTCCGACCATGGACCATGCCCGGGTCGACGGCGCGTTGTGTTCCACGCGCGCCTCAAAGAGTGTCAGCATAATGACGGGGACCCTCTAGAGGGCCAAAGCCTGCCGAGCTCGCGGGACTCATAGAATTACCGTGACCCTGGAACATAAAGGGCTACTGAAGGACAACGTGGATTTTAGTCAGTACAAGTCTGACAGTCCCTCCCGCTCTGCCCTGAGTGGAAGGACTCATTTGATGACATTACCAAGTTAAAAAAAAAAAAAAAAGGCCAGAAACTTTTTCTGATTCTAATTTAATGGTTGTAAGGCCGCATTGAAACAGTGATTGGTGACTCGATAATTTAAGCAATTCAGTAAAAAAGTAACCGCTGGTCCTAGAGACATCAAATTTGGGGAATGTACTATTTGTGGAGAGTAGGTGTCCACTAAGAAAGGGTTTTTTGAAATTCCACCCCTAAGAGGGTGAAATGGGGTGTTGAATTTTCTGTGAAACTCTCTCGAAGTCGATTGACTTGAAAATGTGTCTACATATACTTCAGTTAAAATGATGAGATACGTGTATCACAGTTTTTCCAAAATCATCCCCCAATTTAAAATTCAATGTCCTGACTGGCTGACTGATACATCAACGCACAGCCCAAACCGCTGGTTCTAGAGACATTAAATTTCAAGAATGTACTCTTTGTAGAGAGTAGGTATCCACTAAGAAAGGGTTTTTTGAAATTCCACCCCTAATAGGGTGAAATAGGATTTTGAATTTTATGAGAAACTTTTTATTCTCGGAGTCGATTAACTTGAAAATGTGTCTACATATATACTTCAGTTAAAATGATGAGATACGTGTAGGTATCACAGTTTTTCCAAAATTATCCCCCAATTTAAAATTCCATGCCCTGACTGGCTGACTGATATACCAACGCACAGCCCAAACCGCGGGTACAGAGAGTAAGTATAATTTTTTCGAAATTCCTACCCATTAGAGGGTGAAATGGGGTGTTGAATTTTCTGTGAAACTTTTTATTCTCGGGGTCGATTGACTTGAAAATTTGTGTACATACTCTTCAGATAAAATCCAGTAAATCCGATGTCCAATCTCAAACCAAGGTATCAATATTTCACGTATCTAATTTAATTGATATAACTTTAAACTAATATTTGCAAGTTATAAGCAAGTACATGTAAATCTATGTATGTATTATAGATAGATACGTAGATTACTTATTATCCCAGAAGTAAGATCCCGTGGGCTATTCCCTAACTCCACGCGGGCGAAGCCGCGGGCATAAGCTAGTAGTAAATAAAATAAGAGGACTCACATTTCCTTCAAGTTTACCTCAATAAAGATCAAAAAAAAAATCGATTAAAAACTCACCTCTTTTCGCAATTCAAATGCGACTCCATTCCTTTTGTGATCATTGTCTGTCACACGCTGTAATCTTGACGTATTATATACATCAATGTATTGTTGACATATTTCTAACCTAAAATGAAATATAAGTACATTTTAGCCTTTTTCATAATATAAACAATTATATAAATAGAAACTAATAATTATTGTACATAACTATATACTTACTTTTTAATCTTTCTCATTTTCTGAGCCCTCACCCTCAGTCGCTCTGTGCTCTAAACGTTGTACTTTATTTAGTTTTGGTTTCATATTTTTTCCCATTAAAAACTAGTCACAAATAGAAAAACGATACGTTATAGGTACTGTTCAATCACAAGAATAGTCTTTATATACCTATTTAACACTAATTAACACAATCTACTAACTTTTAATGTATAAACAATTATTAAAATCACGAAAATTCGATAGCACCGATCTGCAAAAAAATGTCATAGGTTTGACGTCAATGAAGCCCACCGGGCGACTGATCTTGTAAGCGAGCGAAAGTGATGCAATTACTTTTGAAACGCAAAAAAAGAGATGGCTATATTGTGCGTGCGCTCGGAATAAAACGACGTACGTGCCAAAACGAATTTACTCCTTTTTTAACATAAAAAATGAATTAAATTTAAAACTACAATGAGTAAACTTTGATATAATAATTCTCTATGTTTTAAAGTAAATCCCATTGAATAATTCTTAAGCGTTACGCCGTGATGTCGAAAAAAGTAAAAAAATAGATATAACTTTGCATTTTTTTTGTATCGAGAAAAGTTCATTGAATCGTGTATTCCTTATTTAAGTATACTAGACCAAAGAGTCAAAAAACATATACCAAAATGTTGAATCCCTATTCCACATACTTAACAAGTTATACGAAATAGAAAAACCACATTTTTTTCAATATATCACCTTAAATTCTTGATTTTTCTCGCGAAATTGCAATTTTAGTAAAGGTTCAGATAACAAAGTTTTGAGGAAACAACCAGGTTATTTTTGTGTCTATCGATTTTGAGATTCATTTTATGTAGGTTCCCTATGATATATTTTATCTACTTTGATTTTTTCAGAGATCTAGTTGAAAATACTTGTTAATTTATTGTGCGTTTTTACATGATGATCAGAAAAAATGTGGTATTTTATTTGACCATTCGAACCTCTTCATAGCTATTGAGACTTATTTTTTTAAAGTCGAAATGCCATTTATTCTTCAGAATTATTTCCTACTAAACCTTTGAAATACACAAGCTCAAAGACACACAGCAGCTTAGTTTTTAAGTACCAACTGAAGAGGTGCTGGTCTCATTACGTCAAGCACAGAATTGGCTCGTTCCTTTTGGATTTTTTCTCTTATGGAAAACTTTTAAAATTCTAGAATAGAATTCTAATTCAATTTGTAGGTAAATCAGTATTATTTTATAGTCTACGATAGGTAAAAAGGCGTAGTTCGTTTTGATTTAATCAGAATATCAGGTTATATTTATACAAAACGTAGCAGGTACTGATTTTTTACCTCAACAAGTACCTAATTATTACCTAAACGAAGCAATAAATAGAATGCTTCCTCAAAAAATAACAATATGAATAAGGTTTAGGTCACTACATGTCGATACCCAATATGATATCCAAAATTCAAATTAAAGTTCCATTTTCGATTTTGAAACATCACTCATGCTTTACCTCATTTTCAATATATCTTCCCACCGCATCTATTAACGAAAGTTCTACGTTCGAAAATAAAGCCGTGCACCCATCAGCGGAGCGCATCGTGATGCAATATCCGTTTCGTCACATCTCATCAGATTGCGCCTACTCGATGACGTCGCGTTGCTCTCATCAGATAGTACCCCGTGATGTCAGTCGCAGCAGCTGTTCGTAGTCTGTTATTGAGGTTGTTACAAATCTGTAATGAGTTAATGTTTTCTGTTAAACTGTGTGGCTAGCATGATGTCGCGGATTAAACGTAACTTTAATAAGAACGAACACGATTTTGCATATAACGTTTATCTATATAGTTTTAAGACTTAAGCCCGTCACAGTCGTAGCTATAATATAATATGAATCATAGCAAGGCACATTACGGCATATTTTCTATATAAATTTTTGAGTGAACGCACACGCAGCTATAATATACATATATTATAGCTGCGGGTGCTGTTGGTGTTGGTGAAACGTCTGTAATGAGGCTGTTTTATAAAGTATTGCTGTGTGTGTTTTTTTGCAGTGTTAAAAGTTTTAGTTTGTATCAGCAGCTAAAAAAGGTGAATTTATTACGGAAAAATCTAATCTAATCTAATCTAAAAAATCAAACGTTGAAAAGGTGAAAGGTGTATAATTAATATTCTTTTACAAACAAAATCAACTGATGAAAAAGTGAAAATGTAAATATTTAGATGTTCGAATCCACATACAATCTAATCCTTTTAGGGCTAATGAAGTAAGTGTATTTTTTTGCGAAAGCGACCTAGTTGACATTCAAAAACACTGAAAGCACACAAACATTTTTACTTCAATAAAATTCAATATACTTAAATGAAATCTAGCTCAAATCCCAAACGAATTCAAAAAATCCAAAAAGTTTAAAACATGAAAATCCCAATAAAAACAATATTTATATTAATCCCGCCGCTTATATGGGATAGCTCATAAAATATTTGTGGAACAGCCGTCGATGCCCAAACGTGATATAGTAGGACATGTTTTAGATTTAGTGACCGCTTTACGATGTACACTGACCCTTATATTTCAACGCCATCGGGTGCTTTTGGAACTGATTTTTTATCTCACGTACCGTGATTGAAGACACGATTTACCTAAAGTTGATCGATTTGAGCATAATAATCTTAATCAAAACTACATCAACGTCCGTATTATCGACTGCCTATCTGACCTCCACAACCCAGTTAGTAGTAGGTGATACGATACGCCCTGGTAAGACTGGTTGTCAGACTTTCGGGCCACTACCTGTAACGACTGTCAAAGATACTATACAATTGACTCCCGGGACCAATACCTTAATATGATTTCCGAGGCACGGAAGAAACTCGGTATGTAATGAGAGGTTAAACCGCACTTGCCTAGGTTCGTCCGTGCATGGGTGACCCATTACATACCGAGTTTCCTCCGTGCCTCGGAAAGCACGTTAAGCTGTTAGTCCCGGGTGAAATTTGTAGATCTTTGACAGTCGTTACAGGTAGTCAGTGGCCTGAAAACTCTGGCAACCAGTCTTACCAAGGGGTATCGTATTTCCCAGTACTAACTGGGTTGTGGAGGTCAGATAGGCAGTCGCTCCATGTAAAATACTAGTATTCAGCTGCATCCGGTTAGACTGGAAGCCGATCCCAACATAGTTGGGAAAAGGCTAGGCAGATGATGATATGTCTTACAAATAGTTGTACCTACCAAAGGGGAATTATACCCAACTCTTTTAGCACGGAAAGTACTCAGTCAATCCTTATATTATTTAGCTTTTAACCCGTAATTCTCGCAGCAAAATTACTTCATTGTAGAATTAAATAAATCAGAAGCGCAGCATCATAAACTTCATAATTAACAACAGTACTTATGCATTAACCAGACCATAGCGCACCTACTTTCAAGTTGTTTTTCAGTACTGAAACTTTGTTTTAATATAAATTAATATAAGTAGATCCTCAGAACAAAAATGTGCTTTGATTTGTACTGGGAAACGTCGCAATTTCATTTGAGCAGGACGATTGCAAGCTTTATTTTAATTTACTTTTTAAGAGCCCTCTTAATTTTACTTAAAAGGCATATAACGAAAATGTAATTTATTATTATTAAAGTATTGGATATTATTGTTACATGAAAAAAAAATAATATAGACCATATTCAATAGAATCTATAAATTAGAGGCCCTGCATGTATTTGAGTTTGATTTCATTAATAAATAAATAAGTTTAAAATTATTTTAGTCGAGAAAACGAACTATTTTTACTAGTAATTTTTATTAAGCAACGGGTGAAAAACATTCAATTTCAACGAGGAAACGCGTTTTTTTTTTACCGTTATTGAAAAAAAATCTTATTCTAAATCGTGACATAGCATCACACCTGTAACTCCTGAAGGGTAGGACAGAGGTGTACCTTACAGTACACCCACATTGCGTCAGTTATGTTAAAATCTCATGTATGTAATAGGGCGCTAAATCATACTAAAGCGCATTTACATCCATGCTTACCCATTTAGTCAACTCTAAATATAGAAGCACGCTTCTACACGCTCTATGCTTCGCCGGCCCTAAAATATAATTACCTCTGGCAACATGTCTAGAACTACCGGCAGGTGGGGCTAACTACCAACTTATTCCATTAAAGCGTGCAACTGCCAGGACACTGGCACAAGTTGACTGTGCCAGTAATGTCGTGGGACTGTAATTACTTAGTTAGCTATTGAATAGCCAATCAGGATGGTGGATTGCTATTTAAGGGAGGTTTTAATTTTTAAATTTGCTTCTTGTTTATAGGAATTTGGACTCGTTAAATGATTCATGATGTTTGTTTTGTAATAAAAAATCCACACACACATCACATCCACTAAAATAGGTCCAAGTATTTTTATATACACCGTGACTTTCTAGTCGTCTTACAAAGGTGGTCCACTCAATGTACCCCACATAAAATAGCTCTAGGCGCGTTTTTACCTAGCATAATAGGTACAAAGAAAAATAAATAATACATCAGAATAAAATTATGGAAAATCGTGTTACTTGTTAACGTGTCAAAAGGGAGAACATATACCTACCCAGCGCTCGAGTCCAGTAGATCATCCTTAGAAACAGGGTGTTTTAACTACGTCATGCGTCATAATACTGAATAATATTTTTATGTTTAAATTATTAAAATCTCATAAATACCTATTTTTTTAAAATTAATATTTTGCAATCATTGGGTACATGAAGTGGGCTGCCGTTGTAAGACGACTAAAAAGTCACGGTGTATAATACATAATATGCTGGATGTGGATCAGTTCAGACAGTATCAGTCCAAGGGTCTATTTTTAAGCTTCTATACTCTTTCTTAGTCTTCCAGCTTGTACTCGTCTCAAAAATACTTACTAGACAGCAAATGGATTAACGGTTAAGCCAAATACGTCCCACTGCTGGGAAACAGGTCTCGTATGTCTTTGAATTTCAAACTGAGCTTGTATTAACAATAAAAAGGCTTGTGTTTTTCCGTAACTCGCCTGTGAAGCAATTATGCGGCCTGGGTTGCACCCAGTATCATTAATGTCTTTGAATTTCAATCTACAGTTAACTGCCTGAAATGCGCCAAACATAATAATAGTCGTTTGGCGCTTTTTTGCGCAATCTAGACCGTTTTACCTACCCCGTTTCTGATTTCCCCGTTTTTGGTTTTGAAGGTCTATCTGTGGACGGGTGTCCATCATTACGTACTGAGCTTCCTCCGTGCCTCGTAAAGCACGTTAAGCCGTTGGTCCCGGCAGTCATTTATAGATCTTTGAAAGTTGTTACAGGTAGTCAGTGGCCTGAAAGCCTGACAACCAGTCTTACCAAGGGTTACCGTATTACCCGGTGCTGACTGGGTCGTGGAGGTCGCTCAATGTAAAATACTGGTATTCAGCTGCATCCGGTAAGACTGGAAGCCGACCCCAATAAAGCTGGGAAAAAAATCTAGGCAGATGATGGTACTGATCTTTTGTATCACTTTATATAAGACTAGGTTCCTAAATATTATGGATTAAACATTAAAAATAAATATTATTCATACCTACTTTTTTAAAACGTCTGTTTACCACAAAAATAAAACTTCAGAAGCAGATTCAAAGGGAATTCAAAAGGCGAAAGACAAAATATTTTAATAAAAATCCTTGTTTTGTTGTAGTGCAACTCAAACTGTTTCTGAAAACTGTATTTCAAATATTTTTAAGTCGACTTAGTTTTAAATTTTTATGAGCTTATTCACGGACAGCTTAAATGCTTTGCTGTGAGTGGCAAGATTCAGTTTTTAATGTAAATATTGTAAAGTGCATTATGAGGGTAAGTGTTTTCTTATTTCGAACGAAAACAATAGTTTTTAAGTTATTCTTGGAAATGTAGAGCGGGCTTATAGTTTTTATTCAAGTTGTTTTACTAATGTTTTAAATACATAAACGTTTTGTTGTGATTTGGAGGGTCATGTTAACACTAGCTGTTGCCCGCGACCTTCATACACGTGAAATTTATAATAAAAATATTACTTTTCTATTTAAATCGAATTTTGTTAACAATTTCAAGGGTTTAATGTTTTTTTTCACGGCATCCTTTTCTAAAATAAAAGAAGCCTAAGTTACGCCTTATAACATCAGCTATCTGCCAGTAAGTCCCTTCAAAGTCGGTCCAGCTGTTTCGGAGATTAGCCGGAACAAGCCAAAAAGACAAAAATTAACAAAAAAAAAAAAAAAAAATTAGTATAATATAGTTTTTCTTTTTTTTTTGAAATAACAATACAGATACTTCAGTTTTATTTATTTGTAAAGATATAGTTACGCGTAGTACTCAAATGATATCATAAATTAACAGAAATGGTATTTGTGACCCTATCACAACGGCGCGGGAGCGGCGCAAAGTTCCTAAACATTTTAATATTTACTTGCCTACTTTTTACACATGTTATCTCCGATTGATACTTTAGGCTCCTATCACAAAAAAAACGCTAAAAGGTACAGGTATGTTGTATTTTTTTTTACATTCGAATTTACGTCAAGTTAACGACACGGATTTAAAAATCGTTCGAATTTACCTCAAGTTAACGTCGCGTGCTAACGTGCCCTCTGTTAATTTATCTATTTTCCAGTCACACGTCAAAACACTGATAACTTGAAGCTAGCGGCTAAGTTGCACTGCAGCCGACCCGATTTACTGACTGAAACACAATCTTGATAGATGAGACTGTATTAGCGAGACCAGACTTGCAAGACTAGACTTATTACGGCTAATTCAATCTCAAAGACATCGGTTTAGATTTGTTCTTTCTTGTTTTTGTTTGGTTTTGAAGTTTTGTGACGTTTGTTTGTGTTTGGATTGTATTACATAAAGACATCGTTTTATTTAGAAATAACTAAAACTGAACTATCAAAGAAATGTCAGCGATAGTTACACTTTAAATAATATACTAACGTATTTAAAATCCCTCGCCTCGTTGGTTGAGTGGTCGCTAGCACGACTGCTGAGCATGAGGTCCTGGGTTCAATTCCCGGGTCGGGCAAAGTATAATTCGGTTTTTCATCAGAAATTTCTCAGTAGCACCCACGCAGTCTGGATTTGTGCCTAGTTGATGGCAGTAGGCTCGCCCCTATTACACGGGATTTAAACATAGCTGGCGAAAACACCTCTGCCCAACCCGTGTCGATTACAGGCTTGATGTTATGTGTAATTAAAATCTTAATTTACTTACAATAGCCAACTGGTAGCTGTTGGTAGAAGAGTAATGCGTGTGTGTACTTGAGAAATATGTCATTTTGCTATTATGGACTCCCTTATACATGTTTTCCATGACATTTCTTTTGTGAGCCTGTCTATAGTATCGCTATCGGCCTATTAAAAGATTTTTAAAGCAACTCTACACATTTTGATTCATGCTTGCTACACACAATATTATGGCAACCAGTCTTACTAAGAGTATCATAGTACAGAGTATTTATATTGTTGAAGTCAGATTTCCGGTTAGACTGAAAGCCAACATCAACATAGTGCGTAAAGGCTAATTGATGCTGACACAAAATGCATTTTAAGAATTACAAGGACATCATTAATATCATCAGTTATTTAATTTATCAAAAAAAAAACCTAATCTTTATAATCCAACAGAAAAGTCTAGACACTATTAAAGTCTGGACAACATATGATAACATTATCTAAATTGATTATCACAGACTCTTCATTACGCACATAAGTTATGAAATCATTAGAAAATGGCGACTAAACAATTAAAACAGCCGACTTCGATAAATGAACAACTGACTATCGAAAATTAAGCTGTCCCCATTTATTCAAACGAATTCTATATCGTATTGCTAGCAAAACGCAAAAAATACGAATTAATTGGACGGTGTTGCCACGTGTGTAAAATATGATTTTATGCTCAAATGGGTATGCGACCCTAGTGATGTCGTTGTGGGCTAAAAATAGCACAACCCCTCCTTTTCCTGTAGATTTTGTATGAAGGGTTATGTTGGATGGTTGAACAGCGCCATGATGAGAAGGTTTGATTTTTTAAGGTTGTGTGAAGGTCATGCGGTAATTGGGTCGTTTTAAAACCAGATTATCTTTATTTACAGTTTGGAAATCGTTATAGTTCCTTTACCCAAATTTTAGAGACGGGTAAACATTTTTACACCAAAAAAACGTGCTACTTTACAGAGGAACGTTGCGACGAATCTTTATGATCCTACCAAATTTAATTAAAAGCCAAACTGATAATTATCACAAGACACTATTCTCAATACTTGATAATGATCATTATACTCAATATTGTTGTTAGACTTTCAGGTTTCTGACCAATAGCAACAACTGTAGGCAAAGTACAAAGTTCTTTAAATGACAGCCGGGACCAACGATTTAACGTGCTTTACGCACTCCACGGATCGACCTTACCTCCCTTCGCCACAAATAATCTGCACTAATACTTACTTAAAATTAGGTATTAACCTTTTCACCGCACGGACTTAAATAGAAGTTCTACATTTCCGTGCCACCAGCGCCACGACTTCATCAGAAACTCTTAATTTTTAACTACCTATCAAACATAAAAGTACTGTATTTAAAGCGTGTAAATCTCATTCATCGATATGACGATACCCTCATCAGTACTGTTTACTGTATACTTCGTTATACAATGATAGCTTGGCGCTGGCGAGGCATCGCGTTCTATGTACGTTGGCGGTGAAAAGGTTAAAGCAGATTCTAAGTATTCTTCATGTTAATCGCCCTCTCAATAGTGAGAGAGTGATTACGAAAAAAAGATCCTAAGCAAAGCAGTACCAAGTCCTTCCTCCCAAATCTTTTCGGCAGACTGTAGCCACCGGTTACAGTTTCATTACTACCCAGCACCTGTTACCCACAAGCTTGAGTTTTACGTCCAAACATAAATTGGGAATCTCTGTTGCTTACGTATCTTTGTTTTTCGATGGAACGACGGCTGATTTTTATTTGGGCTGCTGTAAATCGGTAATGTTTGGGTATTAAGTTTTATGGCGTTAGTTAAGGTCTGTTGTTTCGACAAATTCATGAGGTTTTGTTTTAGTGCCTTTGGTAATAGATGTGTAATGTGATGTTAAAGCCCGTTTGCACTACCGCTAGGAGACACCTGAAAGAATGCCTAAATATTGTTGCACTGTTTTAATTTTCAGCGCTGACCCGAGAGTTGTAAATCCAACAGAGTGTTTTTAAGTTTAGTGTATGTGAAAATAAAGTTTATTGCTGGCCATTATCGGTTTTATAATTCTTTTAAAATACGAACAGTTTTCAGTTTTATTTAAGTCGTCAATCTCATTTTAGTCAGCATTAAAAGAACTAAAATCCATTTTGTATTTGAGAATGTTTTTTTGCTTTTAACAACATTCTGTAAATTCATAACATCATTCCCAAAGGAAGAACTTCTTGTTCCAAGAACGTTAGCTGTAAGATGATTTTATTATATTTTAAACAGTCGTAAAACATTTCCTCATTCACAGATTACACTACAGTTTTTTCAGAAAGTTCGCCTTTAAAACACGTTTTTCAAATATAGTACCCATTTTGTTACACTACCTTTTTTAAAACGTCAGGTTTATTTTTCAAATCTGTTTTATAATAGCGCATCGTAAATATTTATGAATAAAATCTTGACATGACAAAGGCTGCATATTTTGCCCACGTATGCTCTCGCGCATTATTATTTAAATGGATGCATGAGCCAATGAGAATTTTTAATTTATGTATTAGACTTCATCACTTGTGGAGACAGAGCCAATTTTTTGGTCACGAAGGTCCTTTCCTGGTAAAAACTCCATGTAATTTATTCACATTCAGAACTGTGTAATCTGGCTTGTAGAAATATCCCTGATGATGGGGCAATTCATGACATATTCTCAGGTGTGGTATCGGTAAAACGTAACCTTTTATAAAGTACATATTTATTTATTTATTAACACTTCAAGCACAAAGGGCACGGGCGGACTTAGTGCCATAGGCATTTTCTACCAGTCAACCTTTGGGTGATGCAGAGACAGACACAGTGGTAGGTGCATAAATTTGCAAAAAAAATAATTTAACACTAAGATAAACTACAAGGATATATAAAATACTATAACTATATATCAAAATACTATAAATATATATCAATATAAATATAAGTGAATAGAAATTTACACGGATTTACTGAAATAAAAATACAAAAAATTAAGAAAACATTAACGTTGTGACGAAACTGCCAGCTTTTTCTGTATGTAATCGTGAACTTTAATTTTAAACGATAAACGATTGGTTGCCATCCTGATTTCCTGGGGAAGCGCATTCCACAGAGAAATAGATTGAACGAAGAATGATCGGTGAATGAAGTCGGTGCGGTGAGAGGGACATTGAAGAATTCGGTTTTGCGATGAGCGCAGACTCCTGTTATGATTGGCACAGATGTATTGAAAGTGGGGAGCAAGGGGTGAGGGGGGGGGGGGTATATTATAACATAACATCACGCCTGTAATCCCCAAAGGGTTAGGCAGATACCGTAGGCGCGGGCATGTGGGCGGCGAGTAATGGGCGACTCGCTGTCCGACCATGGACCATGCCCGGGTCGACGGCGCGTTGTGTTCCACGCGCGCCTCAAAGAGTGTCAGCATAATGACGGGGCCCCCCTCTAGAGGGCCAAAGCCTGCCGGGGTCGCGGGACTCATAGAATTACCGTGACCCTGGAACATAAAGGGCTACTGAAGGACACCGTGGATTTTAGTCAGTACAAGTCTGACAGTCCCTCCCGCTCTGCCCTGGGTGGGAGGACTCATTTGATGATTACAGGCAGATGTGTACCTAATAGTACAGTCACGAGCACCAATATAAACACTTAACAACTTTAACATGTGTTGTTCTACTACTGTTTTGATTAAAATTTCAAGTTGTTACGAACATAGTATTCTGGAACTCATATTTTTATGAAAAAGATCCTATCTCTAAGTTCAAATCGTTATTTCTCCCGAAATTTGATTTAAAATTTAGGAAAGTTTATGCATATTGGTGCTCGTGACTGTACACCCACATTTTGCTAGTTAGCTTTAAGTCCCATGTAATAAGAGCCGAGCCTAATGCCATCAATCGGGCACAAATCCAGACTCCATGACTGCTGGCCGTCATGGAGCCATCACTTTGGCCGACCCGGGAATGGAACCCAGGACCTAGTTCCTTAAAAATCGTACATTTGATTGTGGAAATCCGGAATTGTGGCTAGTTTATGGATCTAAACACAACTGACGAGATGTGAATACGTGCATAAGAGAAATTATTTGTTTATCAAATTAACAAACTACGCCCATTTGCATGTTACAGCCATTTCACAAAACTTTGAAAGAATGACTTTTGTGGTTTAGATTTTCGGATAATAGGGATGTTTCCTGTGTAAAAACATATGATTCTATTTAGTCCGTCAGTTAGATTATCGAAAAATATTGGATACGTATTTTTTGTTTTATCAAATCGATAAAAATTTACGAACATAAAATGCATCAAAGATCATGAGTGGGGGCTTGTGATGTCACTTTTCGGTAAAAAGCCAGTACACTTTACTTACAAGTATGACGTCACACGAGTTTTCGATGCACTGTTTCGTCTTCATTTTTAGTTTTCGTGAAAAAAGAAAAAATACGTGTCCAATATTTTTTGGAAATCTATCTGACGGACTAATTAGATTTTTTCAGGAAACATCCCTATTCAAGTTGTCAATTTACTAAACAATTGATTTCCTTGATTACTCTACACCTCTGCTTACTGTCTCTAGAAACACAGGCATGATATTTAAATGTAAATCAGGTTGCAATTTGGGTGTTGTTATTTAAATATTTCAAATCCAGTTTATCCAGTTACCGTCTTTCACCTCTCCATCAGCATAGAAACTGAATCTGGAAGTAAATTAAATCCTTACAACTAAGCCTTCATTATCCTTCAGTCTTTTGAACGGTGAGCTGAAACAAAAGAAACTTTTAACAATGCGTAATCATTTTGCTATTCATAACAGATCGGAAGAATTTTGTAACAACTCCTTTTTAAGTATCCTTTTTTCATAAAGAAAAGGTTTCGTTTTGTTTATGATAGTATTAACAAGACATTATTTACCGTAGAATCTGGATTTGTGCCCAATTGATGGCAATGGGCTCACCTCCTATTACACGAGACTTTACTGGCGAAATGTGGTAGTACTGTTAGAAACACCTCTGCCTAACCCTTCGGGAATTACAGGCCTGATATTATGTTATAATATACTACTTTGTTTAATAGCGCAATGAATATTATTAATTCGACGGCACAGTTGGCGCAGTGGCTGAGCGATCGGCTGCTGCGCTGCGTGTCGCGGGTTCGATCCCCGCACGGAACAAATATTTGTATGATCTACAGGTAGTTGTTCCGGGTCTGGCTGTTTGTGTATGTGAGTTTAAATGTTTGTAAACGCACCCACGATACAGGAGAAATTCCTAGTGGGGCAAAGATAAAAAAAAAATGCGCAAGCAAATGCAAGCGGCAGATTAAGCAACGGAAACAAAAGCTCTAGCCTCTGTATCACTTTAAATAAACGAGAACGCGCGGAATAAACTTAACGTAAATTCTAAAAACGAAATAAATATTACGTTCGAAACAAGTATTTTCAATTTTAAAATCGTTCGAATTACGTTTCGTTCACTCCGCGATTTCGTTTCCGAGCCACACGACTGAAGGCGCGGAGCTCATAAAAATGCATTTATACAGTCCTAAATCAAACACAAATCAAGGTAAAAATTAGGAATACATTTGAAATCTGAAACAAAAAGTGGTTATCTGCAACATGGCTTCGTGTAGAATATTAAACACCTAATCTGTGCACATTATCTATTTCTATTAATTTCGAATCTACGAGCCAATTTGCATGCTAATCGCGTTTCGATAGGGTTTGGTGCTTACTTTGTTTCAGTTTCGAACCGTTTACATGAGAATCAGCGAAGTAGTTTTATTATTATAATATCAGCGGTATTGTGTTAAAACTTTAGAAGCCAATCCAGTGAAAAGTTTTGAATTTCGTTTCCGCGTTCATAAATGTTATGGTAATTCATTTAACTGTCGTGGCTTTGAAAATTCATCTATTTTGAATTAAATTGTCAGGGAAGAAGAACGAGATTAACTATGAGACTAACTTGAATCTATTGAAATATATTTGCTGTTTCACAAAAATGCATTAGTGGGTTACCCCATTGGATTTCCTATTTTTATTGCTAAGATTCTTAAAATTTTAAATTACCACCTAAGTACTTATTATTGATTGCTATAAATGATTGTGTACTGAAACGAAAAAAAAACGAAACGTAAGGTTTTCTTGCATTTATCTTGTTTCATAGAAAATGAATAGACATCATTACATACCACTGGAATCTTACAGAAGCCAAAATAAAACAGAAATAGACAAAGTAGCACCTAATTACGAAATGAATTTGTAATTCAAAATCGTCGACTTAATTCGAAAACTTTGGGTTACTCCAGTTCATTTAAATTAAGGTTTTAATACCAATGTTTAACATTTAGAATCCAACCGGCCAGCATAGAGTGGTTCTTTTTTAAATCATTGGAATGTAATTTTCGTGAGTGCCATCTGCCATTTTGTAAAAGTAAAAAATCTTTAGGCCCGTTTCATATTTTATTTTTGCGCGAGTTTATGCTTCAGTGATTTACTTATCTTAACATAAAAAAATATGCTGCGAGATTTAAAAATCTCGTAAGTAATAAACCATTTTGTTTGTCGTAGACTTACCATTAGAAATATTTGGAGCTGCAGTTTCAGCGAAAAAAATTGTGTTTGCTGTATTTTAATTTCAGCTGTCTCTGAGACGCATCTTTAGAAGAATCTCACTCATCATCTAGCTTATTTAGAAGACGATCGGGTAAAAGCTTCCTACTGTTAATTTGTGGTATGATAATTTTACATAAAAAAAAACAGAATTACCACGATCGTTTTCGTATAAACTCCATTAAGTACCATACGAAATGTAAATATAATATAATTATTTCAACCAGAGGCCCACATCACACGTGTCACATTATTAATACACCAGACCCGTCCTTGAAACACGTTCCGAATGATGATCAAAACCACATCAGAATCCACTCGGTATGTATCGAAATTAATCTTACATTAATCACGTATTGGCTTCGCGCGTCTGTTAAAATTGAGTTGGGATTTGGTTTGAAAATATTTTGTTTTATTTCTGGAAAATAATGAAATAAAAACAGGGTTTTGTCTATATATATATACTTATAATAAATCTGTAGAGAGGTCAATTCTGTACATGAAATATATTTCCAAAATAACTATCAGGGGGTGATTAGGGATCGATACTGATGCCAAAAATGCAATCAGTAAAATTTTTGTCTGTCTGTCTGTCTGTCTGTCTGTGTGTATAACCGTTATAGAAACAAAAACTACTCGACGGATTTTAACGAAACTTGGTACAATTATTTTTCATACTCCTGAGTTGGTTATAGTATACTTTTCATCATGCTACAATCAATAGGAGCAGAGCAGTGAAGGGAAATGTTGGGAAAACGGGAGAAGTTACTCCATTTTTTAAGCTTCCGTCGCGTGTGCAACCTTAATGGTTAAAGCTACATAGAAATCATGTAAAACGGAAATGTTCTCCTTAAAATTATATAAAAAATATCCCACAACAGCATTATGTCATGTTTTATGGTTGACTCGCAATATCACGTGTAACTCCCGATAGCTTAGCAGTTCGAAGCTTTCTGATTATATTTGCCTACTCTTACGTTTATAACACTCTCAGTCATCCCTAATTAAAAAAGTTAACATAATTAACTATTCCATAAAAAAGAATCATAGAAATCTGTATAGAAACAACAAAGTTATACATGAAATACGCTAATAATAAGCCATCGCGCGTGAATACTGAATCATGCCGTAAGGATTATTTTTGTATAAGGTCCGAGAATCGGTCGCCGCGCTCGACGCGTCTCGCGGCCAAAGGTATAAAAAGGCGGGTCGCGGGACTTATAGAATTACCGTGACCCTGGATCATAAAGGGCTATTGAAGGACACCGTGGATTTTAGTCAGTACAAGTCTGACAGTTCCTCCCACTCTGCCCTGGGTGGGAGGACTCATTTGATGATTTTACCACGATAAAAAAAAAAAAAAAAAAGGTATAAAAAGGCGAGGCGTCTGAGCGCGAGCTTCATACAATTTTTGCCTGTTGATGCGAATAGACGTTCAGAGCGTTCGACATTATTGACAGACAATACTTAATTGATATTAACAAACCGTGCTTAGCAGCGCGACTTTTAGTCTTTGATAATTTATTTTTAGATTCCTTTTGTTGTATATCTATCTATATATATAAAATAGTAAACTGACTGACTGACTGGGTGATATATCAACACACAGCCCAAACCGCTGGTCCTAGAAACATGAAACTTGGAGGGTGTGTTCTTTCTGAAGAGAAGGTTTCCACTAAGAAAGGACTTTTGGGAATTCTACCCCTAAAGGGGTAAAATAGGGGATGGAAGTTTGTATGAAAGTCTGTCAGTTTTGAAGTTAGGATCTTCAAATTTTGTGTTTAGGCTGACGATTGAAAATTAATTTATACGTGTCTCGGCGTTTTTGATAATTCTACCCCCGAAGGGTTAAAAAGGGAGATGAAGGTACTATGTTTGTTCGGGTGGAATGCACACAAACTCAATTTTGTACAACCGATTTAGCTGAAATTTTGCACACACCTTTGGTTCTGGTGACATTTTTATGACAGATATTCCTTAATATGATATTCCCATCTCTGAACGGTTTTTATTCTTATAAAACAGACCGAAACACCAACCAAAACGACGGAGTTGTAGTATTTATTAAAAATAATTTACGAACTATCAAAGAAGAACCACTATCCCAAGACAGTAATTGCTTATTCATTAAAATTATTCCCGATACAGTAGTCATGGCTATTTATAGGCCTCCCTCTTATAATATCGACAGATTTTTAGAATCACTCGATACGAACTTAAAAGCCATAAGTACTTTTAAAAATATAATACTTGTAGGAGATATCAACATAAACATTTCCTCCGAGAAACCCGATACCCATACACACAATTATCTAAATATTTGTGCATTTCATGGACTTTTACCGGCTCACTATTACCCCACACATCAAAGCGGTTCTTGCTTAGACCATATCATTCTTAAATCAAAAAATCCATCCAATACATTGGTTACTAACTCTGCGCTTACAGATCATCAAGCTGTTTTACTAACAATGCAAATAAGTTCACCTAGAAAAAACTGCGAGCGCAGCTACACTAAAGTCAATATGGCAAATCTTGAAAGTGACATACGCGGCATTAATTTTAACCCAATTTATGATTCTGTTGATGTAAATATCTCTTTACAATATTTCATAAATTCTATACAATACGCAATAAGGAAAAACACTTTCACTAAGATAATCCCTAGGAAATATAGTTGTATTAAACCGTGGATCACACCCGGTCTCGTTCGTTGTATAAGACACAGAGACAAACTTCACCTAAAATCAAAACTTGCACCTGATGACGTAATACTTTCTGTAACCTATAAAAGATATCGTAACTTCTGTAATAATCTTTTGAAAAAACTAAAAAACCAGTTCGATAAAAATGAACTAGAGAAGGCGGGGAAAAATAGTAAACTTGTGTGGAAATTTATAAAAACCAATACATTGAGGTCTAAAAATTCTGAACCGCCGCTAGATTTACTATCAACAGAAATAAACCCATCCGAAGCAACAAATAAGGTAAACCATTATTTCGTCAACGTTGGTAAAAACTTGGCAGAAAAATTCATAAATATTAGCCTTGCTCCTACTCCAAACCCCACTAAGACATCTTCAACGTTAAAATCTTTTGTTTTATTAGATACGGACGTCAACGAAGTAGTTAGAATAATAAACGGCTTAAAGGATGTCTGCGCAACTGGGTGGGATGATATACCCAATAACGTACTAAAAAGATTTAAACACCTACTGGCCCCTCCGCTAACCCACATCTTTCAGCTATGTTTATCAAAAGGGATATTTCCAAAATTACTGAAAAAGTCTGTGGTCACTCCTATTTTCAAGTCTGGAGATAAAATGAGTGTGAATAACTACAGACCAATTTCAGTACTGACAGGCCTATCAAAAATTTTAGAAAAAATCATAAACAGTAGACTGATAAAATATCTGGAAGATAACAAACTTCTTTCAGATAATCAATTTGGATTTAGGCCTAAAAAATCAACTAGCCAAGCAGTAAACAAATTGATTAATTACATTTCTACAAATCTGGATAGTGGAATGCATACAGTTGGTATCTTTTTAGATCTTGCCAAGGCTTTTGACACTATTTCTTGCACTACTCTTTTGCAGAAGCTTGAAACACTTGGGATAAGAGGAGCGCAACTTCTTCTATTATCTGATTATCTTAGCGATCGACAGCAATGTGTAAAAATTGGTCCAAACACAAGTTCTGATCTTTCAAATATTTGTTTTGGAATTCCACAAGGCAGTATATTAGGTCCTACATTATTTTTAATCTATATCAATGACCTTTGCAGCCTGCCACTCAACAATGGTGTTGTAATATCTTATGCAGATGATACTGCTCTGTTGTTTGCAGCTAAATCAAGAGCTGAGGCCTATGAACATGCTCAGAATGGTTTCAACAGTGTATACAATTGGCTCCAGGACAATTTTCTAACACTGAATGCTGACAAAACAAAATACATTTCATTTGCAATGAGAAATACTAACACACCGCTTACTAACCTAATCATTTACGCGCATACCTGTAGCACTTACGCTGACACTGCATGTTCTTGCCCTACTTTAGAAAAAGCTGACCATTTGAAGTATCTTGGTGTCACAATTGACTCCAATCTAAATTTCCGTAAACATATCGAGTTACTATGTACTAGAGTGCGCAAACTAATATATGTTTTTAAGTATTTTCGTAATGTAGCCGACTATAAATTAATAAAACAGGTTTATTTGGCGTTGTGCCAGTCTATTCTAACCTATTGCATAACGTCATGGGGTGGCGCGGGAAATTCGATTCTTCTCCCTCTAGAACGTGCTCAAAGAGCAATTCTAAAGGTTGCCACCTTTCGTCCGTTTAGATTTCCTACACGGCTCCTCTACAAAGCATGTAATGTGCTCACAGTACGGCAATTATTTATTCTTCACATTATATTACAGCAGCACACTATCCTTCCCTATGACCCTATTCCTTCCGATAGGAGAAGGAAGGACCTAGTTTGCACAATGCCTCAAACTAGGCATGCTTTTGCTAGTCGATTTTATATGTTTTTAGGACCTTTTCTGTATAATAGGCTCAACAAGAAACTAAACTTCTATAGTCTAAGTTATAGGAAATGTAATTTTGTATTATCAGATTATTTAACAATACTTGATTACACGGACACAGAAAAACTTCTAGAAGTCCTAGTTTGATTATGTTATCCCCTGGTATCTAATTGCACGTATTTACTTAGGTTAGTTTTAATGTTTTTGTACTAATTGGATTTTTGTTTTAGTTGTTAATAGATTTACTTTAATTTCAAAACTTTTACTGTCCTAATTATATGATGCAATGTAAGTGATGGCCTGAAACACAGGTTTAAATAAACCTAGATCAGGCAGGTCGCTACCTAACATTTGAATTCGACATTTACGTTACTTGCACCTGTTAATATATTTAAGTCATAGTTTATTTATAAGCGCTAATTAAAATTGTTTAAGAAATTACACTACAGCACCTAAATGTACTTTTGTAATATCTACTTTTTAAATAAATTATTCTTATTCTTAATTATTCTTAATCCAGCATCCAGGATCGTCTCCCCAAGAGGGAACTCTTCAACGGTTAGTAGCACGGTCACGAAACTTTGTTTACGCGTTTAAGTTTGATAGATAAAGATGATTTTTAACCGACTTCCAAAAGGAGGAGTATTTTTTTTTTGTGTGTTTGTGCAACGATTTCTTCGCCAATAGTGAACCGATTTTGATGATTCTTTTTTTGTTTGGACAAATATAATTCCGCGGTGGTCCTGTTTAAATTTGGTGAAGATCTGATGCTGATCTTCGGAGATATCAATGGAACTCTTCAATAATAGACAGCAAATCTGTCGCGATTGCTGCAATCGCTTGGATTTTAAACACCATAACATAAAATCACGCCTGTATGCTTTGAGGGGGTACGCAGATGTGTACCAGTGCACCCACATTTTGATAATTAGGTATGCTAAGTTCCATTTTATTGGGGACTAGCTGTGCTCACGTGAGCGCGTATTCTTTTGGCATTATTAGGGAACATTACATGGGAACGTGAAGTCGTAGTATATTCATAATATCCTCTACAAAATAATCCATTTTAATATTATAAATGCGAAAGTAACTCTGTTTGTTTGTTACGTTTTCATGACTAAACAGCTGATTGGATCGTAATGAAAGGCAAGGAGATAGATTATATTCTGAGGAATGATATAGGTTATCGTATTTTTCTCACACATATTCATAAAAATTTCCACGCGAACGAAGTCGCGGGCAAAAGCTAGTCATTAATAAAAACATATACATTTTGAAACCGACATACTCCGAGAGAATCAAGAGGAGCTCGTGGCTAAATAATAACAGCCGCACGGTTCGATCATCAAGGTTAAACCGAGCTCGTCAAGGTCAGTCGGTGGATGGTTGGCATCATTATATACCGAGTATGCTCCGTGCCTTGGATAGCACGTCAAGCCGTTGTTCCCGGCTGTCATTTGTCTTGATTTTTGACAGTCGTTACAGGTAGTCAACTACTCAGTGGCCCGAAAGTCTGACAACTATAATAGCCTTACCAAAGGGTACGTACAATATGACCAAGTACTAACTGGATTGTTGAATTCAGAAAGGCAGTCGCTCTATATAAAATACTGGTATTCAGCTGCATCCGGTAAGACTAGAACTTCGATACTGACACCTGCCAACACGCACTGGACGCGAGTGTTATTTACAGCCTACTCCTTACATTTGTACGAGGCCTGTCACAGCACTGAGAACTTTATGGGCTGATCCATCCTTTGTCAACGACACATGTAAGTGAAAAGAACCTGTAAAAAAATTGAAAGAAGACATTCTAAGAAGGGATACGCAAATAGCTACATTTGGTCATACCAAAAACTATTTAGCTGAATGTGGGTCAGAAATAGTAATATTATGCCCAAGGTTTACAAATGTATAAGTTATCCCAAACGATGCACGTTTCAGACGGAGCGGCTTATATTGCATGGATATTCTGGGTATTAGATTTAATCTCGTGGGTTTAGGAAATGCAATTTTGAAGCAATTGATTTTTGTATCCATTCCCAGTACGCTCCGTAAGGTATACGTGAAATGGGAATTGCACATTTTGCGTTCGGTACAATAATATAAGAAAATTATGAGTATAGGAAAACTGAAGTAACAGACAAAATAATGTCACAGTAAAAACGTTGAAACAAACAATTACTTTAACGATGCAGTAAATGTTTTTCATGAAGAAAATTAGTATTCGTCTCTGCATATTACTAATCCAAAAATTCAACTTCAAATTTTCAAATCTAAATGTAGACAAAGGCACAGATAACAATCCCCTGCAAAAACCACAACTCTTTAAAACTCTGAACCAAGACCATTAATCACTAGCAAAAATAGCCAGACCGTAATTGGAACTTCAATATTAAATTCCGTTTCTCGGAATTCACAGCTCCACTCGCCTCCTCTTCTATTGTCAATAATTCATCAAAGAATCCCAAAAGGATAATGAATATTTCATAATCATTGTCATTTCACAGATTTTTCATTCAGGTATCAAGGAGGTTCATTAAATTTGGCCTGGGTACCTGGTTTTTAATGATTAATTACTTGCTAACGAGGTCGGTTACTGTCAGATAGCGGTGTGAATGAGGCTATTCTTTGCTATCTAGACGACAATGTTCGTTAGATAGCTGTGAATACTTTGATTTTCTATTGTAAAGTGGAGTCAGGCATTCATGTTAGCTTTTGATTTATATTTTCTTTGCTTTCTTTTTGTACTTTACTTTTTGTTGTTTTTTCACGGGTGACCAATCAAAAATAGCGCTATGCTGAGTGGGTGGCTTGTCGCAGTCACGATGCGCAAGCTGGCAACTTTTTTGGTCCGTCCTGTTGTATTTATAAATATTTATTTTGAGTTGTATGTTTATTTTTTTGTTATTTTGTATGTACGTCGTGTCCCTGCGATAAATAAATATACTTTTCTATTTTTCTTTTGCTTGGCGGATTTTTAGTGCCATGAACTTCTTTACTAAGTAATTCAGAGTAATTCAGTTTATTTTTCTTTTTATTTGTTACTATTTTCATTTTGTAATAAAGTTCAGCTTCAAAACCTGACTGTCGCTCCAGTATTTTATCTTTGAGACAAAACCAAATTAAAATTGCATATCTGTGATTTGTTTTTACGTTATTCTTACCAGCAGATATTTTAGTGGGTTTTATACAGCTTTTACCGTCCCACTAGAAATCTGCCTTCCTTTATCCTCTGAAATTTTAATAGCCAAATTTTCACCGAATATTTCAGATTTTGTACACAAAATCCCCAAAGGTCGATCACCTAAAATTATTCTCACAAAATCCACCGAGGCGCATAATAATAGTGATAATGCATTACCAGCCGCACTGACCTTCAAACCCCTTTTATTTCGCCCTGCCTCGCTCGAGTACACCTTTTACTGCGTAGGGAACAAAATGTGAAATATTTTTGTTAAAAATATAGGTATTTAGGACATGTAGGCAACAGACTAAGTTTGATAAGTATGTACCAATGACGTGTTAATGAACAAGAGTACTATTTGAAACTAAAGAACTAATTAATCCTATTAATACTGAATTTGTTAAATTATTTTTCTTTTTTTGCAGACATTAGTGAAGCAGGCACTTTTTTAAGAGCGCTAACGACTTACAGCATTTCATAGAAACTTACAAGCCCTTTATCAACGAAATGACTGAACCGATTCTAATGAACCTTCATATGCTTAAACCTTCTCATAGATACCTGTTTTCTGTGTTTATGGAAAATCCAAAATCAGTCGAAAAATGTACTCTGTCAATTTTTTTGACTTATGTATCCTGCTTATGCGTATGAAGTGTCATTAAAATCGGTTCAGAAATTTCGAAAAAAAAGGACTTGAAAGTTTGTATGAAATGCCGTAAGTCGTTAACGCTCTTAAGTCAATATAATTTATTTACAATTTAACAATATGAAACAAGGCTGCGGTAGCAAAACGCCAGAATTGTAATAGGTATAGATAGATACATAAATATGATCCAACAATTGGTTTTCTTTTTTTATTCAACGGGAAGGTTGGGTTATCTACTTGAAGTATCTGACATATCACGTCTGTCGTGATCCGCAGCTAATTTAATTTCACTCTGAATATTGTTAGGGGACAATCGACGGCACGGTTGGCGCAGTGGCTGAGCGATTGACTGCTGCGCTGCGTGTTGCGGGTCCGATCCCCGCACGGAACAAATATTTGTATGATCTACAGGTAGTTGTTCCGGGTCTGGCTGTTTGTGTATGTGAGTTTAAATGTTTGTAAACGCACCCACGATACAGGAGAAATTCCTAGGGTGAGGCACCACATACTTAAAAAAAAAAAAAAAAACCTAACATCTACCTCCGTCTATGACATAAATCCACCTCCTGCAAATATAACAGCTTCCATAAACAACCTCCACAAACATTCTTTGATATCGGTTCTCACTAAGGTACATTTGTATCAGCTGCCCTTCCTTATAGTAAATACGTATCGATATGGGGTCGCCAAAGTGTTGCAATAAAGGGCTCGGCTTGATGAGCGTATAAATAATAAGGGTGTTGGGTTTATGATGTTGATTGTGCTTATGAAATAGGGAAAGTTATTTCTTTTCGTTCAGGTTATTTGTTTTGTTAATCTATTACGGCTTTTCATGCCATCATCATCTGCCTAGCCTTTTCCCAAATTCATTGGGGTCAGCAGTATTTCTGCCTTTTTTGGCTTTTCATGCCAATGTTCTAATATATTTTATTCATCATTTTCTTGATATTTAGCGGATTACAAAATACATTTTGTTTTCTATGGATCATCAAAATATTTTTAAATAAGATTTCCCTAACACAATTATTTCGGAAGCCTGTTTTTGTGATTGCTTCAAACTCTTTACACTTGCACATCTAGCAATTCAATATCCACGTTAACTATACGTTTACGTTACAACATTCATACTAGGATTTTACTTAAAAAATACTGCACTAACAAACCCATAAAGTACTTAACTAAAGTAGGTAGCATACAAAAATAGAAAAGGCTCTGACGCAAATCATGCAAGTAAACACATATCATCAAATACACACCCGGCCATAATAACATACCCATAATGTAACCACGCAAGTGTACTGCATCAACCGATGTACACGACCCACATTATTATATCTTCTAACTGATAGTCCTTGAGATAGTCCGCTTCCAGCCCAGTAGGCGAGCCAGTGAACCATTGAGTCGCTATACGTGTTTATGTACGCATGTATTACACTTGGAGACATGTGAGGGGTAAATATAGAAGAACCACTTCGATATTCAATGTAAGAATTTGGAATTTTCGGTTATGAAGGTTTTTTCGGTGTAGGTGAAGGACTTGGAACTCAAACACGTTCAAAGAACTGCGTTACTGCTTGACCATACGCGACACGCGTCGTGCAACTGTAGCAGCAGAAAAAAATGTAAAACAAAAAATATTTTTTGTAATCGGTTCATAATTGGCGAAGATATATAAATATAGAATTGATAACCTTCTCCTTTTGGAAGTCGGTTAAAAAGAAGGTGCTAAGAGTAACTACGACACGACTTACGGAAATGCCTCTCACACAAAGTCGCGTCGGAAGACTCGAAAATCGCATTGCTCATGACCGCGACCGAAGCGGTACCCAATTGAGTCAAGATATATAAATAATTTGGTACACTTTTGTTTCCATTGGCTTTCACAACATCGTGATGGCGTAGGAAACTAAATGTGACGTAATCTATATATTTATGAATCAGTCAGTAGGTGCCCTAGGTATGGTTGTGGGTCAGTGAGTTTACAATTGTTAATTTAATTTTTTAATTTTTAATTGTGTGTATCGAATATTTTTGTAGATGGTGATCAAGACTTATCCAGACATATAAAAGCCACCTTTACCGGTTCCTATTGCATTTAAGATCAGTCAAGCATAAATATTGTTCTAAATTGTCGTCATTACCAACCAACAATTTTACAAAATTTTGCACCAAAACCAATAAACAATATTCTCCCCTAAAAACTCACTGACCCAGAAAACTCTAATAAAACGTACCGAGACCAAACAAAAATAATTCCCACCTACATCCACGGTCCACTGATCAAACTCAAGCGCTTCCTTTACAGATGAAATAAAGCCGTGATCGCATGGACGACGCTGCCGTTCCGGGCCGTCTCGACGGCCGGACGACACCTGTTCCCCGTTTGGCACATTCCTTATCTATAACGGTGAGATTTGAATAGCACGACAGTGAGGCAGGTACATAATAGTAGGCTATTCATTGAGACATGCATTCTATGTTGATGTTTGCATTATTTTGCGTGTCAAGGGTGGGTGCTAGGTAAGGGTGGAGAACGTGTGAAATTTGAATGTTGGAGGTCATGAGAGACGGAAATTTGAAAAGGTTGTGATGTACGGCTGTGTTAAGAACTTGATGATGATGGAAACAGGTTTTTGAAAGCAGAATCTTGTATTATATGAGTGTAAGATACCAGAGTTCGAAAAGATCATGATTTGTGAAGAAATTAGCCGAGATCCTACGTCACATCATATTATTAATGTGATCCAACTCATTCTTCTGTATCGTGTGGTTAGTGCCTAAACTGGTGTTAGGGTTATTATGTCGCCTATTGGCCTCTGACTTGGCTTTACATGCCGTCAAGAAATATCTCTCAGGAATGCTGGTTTCCTCACGATGTTTTCCTTCACCGAAGCAAGTAATAATTAGACAATACGCAGATGAATCCTAAAAATCAGAGGTGCGTGCCTTGGGTTCGAACTCGAGACCTATGACTTGACAGTCCAACGGTTACACCACTAGGCTATCACTGCTTTTAAAATAACCAACTCATTAAAATCATGTCATGATTCATTATGAAAGAGAAAGTAGAATTATAACCACCTCTATGGTAGAATCTACCAATTACTTTACCTGAGTAAATACGGGGTGTATGCAAGGGACATCAGATTGTAAACTGAAAAAAAGAACTACTTTTTCATCTAAAATTTCTAATCTGAAAGGTCTTCAATCATGGTAACAGTTTTGTTTGTCGATACCCCTCGCACTATGTATTGTGCTGCCAAGCTGACCCAAACTAAATCCAAAGAACCACATCATCTTAAGTTTTAAATACAGTTTTGTTCCAGACGCACTGAGGTCCGGTAGCGGAGCCAGACGCCTCAACTCAGACAATAATACCAGCCTTTAACACCAACATGAATTCTACAGAGCCCAGCCTTGACGTCAACCGGTCCACGCCGATCTATACTATCGGTACCAGCTTTATTACGCAATGGTAAATATCTTTTCAACCATTTTTATTCATTTTATTTTATTTTCTAACAGTCGAAAGGAGCCCCTCACGACTGTTAGATGGACAAGTCCTAGCAAAATACCAAGTTGATCTTCAAGATTAAGCAATGCTTGCTGAGTTCGGTTCGTGGATAACGTTACATAGTGTGACACGAAGAGTGCCTCAGCAAGCACGTTAAACCACTGATCCCGGCTGTCATTTGTAGATATTTGACAGCTGTCATATGTAGTCAGACGCTCGAAAGTTTGACAGCCAGTCTTACATTCAAATCTTGAGTCCTACACATCCTTATTATTTGTGGTCTATATGTATGATTAATAATTAGTACGGTGAATTGGTGACATATTTAATGATTGATCTGGTAGTAATTCCTGCTAGCTATCTCACGACCTTGTATTAGATCCATACTACTTTTTCATATAATAACACGTGCTATGCCCAATGGAATTACCCATCGGCGAAATTGATGAACATCCATACATACTTTCATCCATCATATTTAATCGCTTTAGAGGAGGTATTTTCAAAATTCTTCCTCAATGCTCACCCTTGGACAAAACTGCATGCTTTTAGACCCAGCGGACTTAAGGCTTTCATAAGAATCTTTCTTTCATAACCATTAGATAGATAGAATATACTTTATCTATATATACTTATAATAAATCTGTAGAGAGGTCAATTCTGTACATACATGAAATATATTTCCAAAATAACTATCAGGGGGTGATTAGGGATCAATACTGATGCCAAAAATGCAATCAGTAAAATTTTTGTCTGTCTGTCTGTCTGTCTGTCTGTCTGTCTGTCTGTATAACCGTTATAGAAACAAAAACTACTGGACGGATTTTGACGAAACTTGGTACAATTATTTTTCATACTCCTGTGTTGGTTATAGTATACTTTTTATCACGCTACAATCAATAGGAGCAGAGCAGTGAAGGGAAATGTTGGGAAAACGGGAGAAGTTACTCCATTTTTTAAGCTTCCGTCGCGTGTGCAACCTTAATGGTTAAAGCTACACAGAAATCATGTATGACGGAAATGTTCTCCTTAAAATTATATAAAAAATATCCCACGACAGCATATGTCTATCTTTTATGGTTGACTCACAATATCACGTGTAACTCCCGATAGCTTAGCAGTTCGAAGCTTTCTGATTATATTTGTCTACTCTTACGTTTATCACATTACACTCTCAGTCATCCCTAATTAAAAAAGTTAACATTATTAACTATTCCATAAAAAAGAATCATAGAAATCGATATAGAAACACCAAAGTTATACATGAAATACACTAATAATATTTATTTATTTTTATTTGCCTGCATCAATGCCACCTAAAAAACGATTATCTTTATCTCGAAATTCGAGAGAAGCTAAGAGAATGAGAAATAGGCGTTCTCAAGAATCGGCAGAGGAAAGAGCACATCGGTTAAACTTATTGTTATTCTTATATCTCAATAAAAGTTTATAAAGATATCTTCGGATTCACTTTAAGTGATGCTGATTTTTGTATTACATTACCATCTATATAAATAAAATGGTAAACTGACTGACTGACTGGGTGATATCAACACACAGCCCAAACCGCTGGTCTTAGAGAAACTACGTCTTAGGGAAACATGAAACTTGGAGGGTGTGTTCTTTGTGAAGAGTAAGTATCCACTAAGAAAGGATTTTTGGGAATTCCACCAATAAAGGGGTAAAATAGAGGATGGAAGTTTATATGAAAGTCCGTCAGTTTTGAAGTTAGGATATTCAAATTTTGTGTTTAGGCTGGCAATTGAAAATTAATTTAAACGTGTCTCAGCGGATGAAGGTAAGTAACTATGTTTGTTCGGGTGGGATATTTTTCGACATCCACGCGGGCGAAGCCGCTGGCAGAAGCTAGTTGTACACTAAAATTATAACACTAGCAACACTAGAAAAAGCTGTTTTCAAAATATTGCTAATTCTTCGGTTACAATGGCGGTCTTATTTCTAGACAATCTTTTGAAGGACTGTAAAAACTTAAAATAAAAAGGGGATTATCCTGCTAATACATTATTATAATACCTACAACACACAATTAAAAATAAAGCGGATTATGGGTACCAATCCGATATTAATCCTTACTCTACGGCCTTTGTGCCAAGTCTTCCCCAAATTCAACCAACGTCACAACTGCAGAACAAACATCCAAATATTCAAATTTCTAATATCACTGGCAACATTGTGAAGAACTCATAGCAGCTGTAGTTATATCGTTCTTCGTTCACTAATGCAATGAGTGGTTATGTTGTGTGGTACGAGCTTTGGTCACGTGTACATTTAGGGATCGACCGACTGGTTGCAAAGCCGAACGGAGCCTTCTCATGAAATCTTCACGTGGCTCGCTAGCACGTGGACTTGAATACAATCAAATACAATCATAATAATTGCTTTATTTTCATTTGGCACTTCGATTAAAGCATTGGTGTGTCGTATTTTGAGCCTAGAAACTTAATAGCCAAGGTATAGTTTGGTATGCTTTTTTAGCCAAAGTAAACTATGCTGGCTAGATGCTACGATAATGAAATCTTTAGTACCAAAGTCCACCATAGCATCTACAAGTAATTATGATCCTAAAAGGATCTTCCTTACAGTCTCTTTTAGAAAAGCTATCAAAGTAATAAAATTTTGCACAAACGTTCACAAAATGCATATTATAGCAAGGAATTACCACAAATAAACTAGTCAATAAAGAGAGAACTAGACAGCAAGACTAAACCACACATAACATATTCATAGTTGAGAATGTTTTTAATCTAAACAGCTCGTAAAAATAAATAAATCGTACTATGAACCCTATAAAAACAGCAAACGGTCCCGCTATGACCCATTACAGTCTCTGAATACTTGATTTTACGACTTAGTGTGGGTATGCTGCACTAAATTCAGCTTAAATATGAATTATATAACATTATAGTTGGTCCTGAAAAGAAGCTGTATGTCTGAACGTGAAAGTATGTTGTATTCATGAAGAAAAAGGTCAGACTTGTGAATTTTGTTATTTATAATGTTCTTGCAATGTTTTTGTGTAATTGCATTGCATTGTAAAATTGTTGCAATACCTACTCGGTCAAATTGCACAGCTGATTTTTTTTTTTAATTCCCGAAGAAATGTTTCTATGCGGGGGAGTTCAGAATGACGTACTGTATACGTGGTAACCGTTTTGGCGTCGATGTCTCTTCCGCCTTGTATGTAGCTATCTTTTATTTATGGATGCAAGGAGTAGATTTACATGCTATATCTATCTCATACATACTTCCTTAATTGGAAGTTTGCTACTGATTTACTGAATTAGGTAGGGCAACCTGTCGTACAAATAAGGGGTGGAAGGGCCACTCAGGCGAAAACGGCTTCCTCGTATTCAGTACATCATTCTGAGCTCCCACATATAATTTTTTTATCGGTTATTAAAAAAAAACAGCTGTTTCATACAAAAGTGCAATACCTACACGGGACTAGTATTTTGTAAGAAAAGTTAAAAATGGATTGGAATTTGTTGTGAAAATATAAAATGCTTTACTCTTGTCCTTGGTACTCATTGGATACTTTTTACCCGACTACGGTGAAGCCAAAAGGAAGGGCTATGATTTTAGCAGTCTATTTATGTATGTTTGTATTTACGTATGTTCCTCCGTAGCGGCTAAACTATTCATCCGATTTTGATGAATAAGGTGTCAATCGATTCGTTATTATGGCCCGGGTAACAGAGGCTACATTTTAACCGACTTCAACAATCGGAAGAATCGATTTTACCGTATTATATAATGAATCCTGAATTTAATTAGAGCATGATTTTTCAGTAGTCGGGATTTAGGTTTTTGTATACCACACAAATTCTTGTTGTTATCTGGGAATTCCAGTTTTCTTAGGACGCGGGTAAATCAGCTAGCAACATCTAACTGATCATTATTTTGTTTCTTTTGTCATAATTTCACGTTGTACAGCACGTGATTCTTGGAGTCACGTGCCTTCCACGACAGCCGAAACATAATACCTACCCCTCGGGCGGGCTTTCTTTATGAAGGTCGACATCTGTTGACTCGGAGCCTGAAACCAAAAATGATAATATAACATCACGCCTGTAATCTCAAGAGTTAAGCAAAGATGTACAGGCTATAAGTACACTTATATTTCTCCAGTTATGTTTAAGGTCTATGTCATAGGGAGCGACCCTATTGCCATCAACCGTGCACAAATCCAGAATTGAGGAGTACTGAGAAAATTATGCGACTGAAAAAAGCATTATAATTGTTTTTTTTTTATTTAAAAAAAATTGGAGGAAACAGAACCAAAATTATAATTATTTAAGCGTCTTTTTCATTTAAAACACTCTGATTACTTTTTCTATTTTTTTCTGTCTCCAGAGATAAACCAAAACAAAGTCTTCGTTGTTTTATTTTACATTTTGAAAACACAACATAATCTCTAAAGAGCTTTAATGGCCTTTCACTGAAAACTACTCAAAAGATTCGCACAAAAATATGCATATTTGCAAAAGACTTTGTGGTGGAAATGGAGGGAATGTTTTCCTTACTTCCACAAACTAAAACGTGAGGGAAAACCAACAGACTACGAGCGAGGTATTGATATTGGTTGTACCTTGTACCTGAATATTTCTACAGACATTTTGTTTATTAGGTATAATAAATGGGACCGTATTATCATTATCGTCTTCATCATTTTCTTCCCTTATCCCAATTTTTTTTTTTTTTTTTTTAATGTTTTTTTTTTTTTTTTTTTTTTTTTTCTCCATCATAATTCCAATTCAAAAAAGGAATGGTGCTGTTATCATACATGAATAAATAGCTCTGTCTTCCTTTTTTTAATTTTTAATTACTTAATAGGCTTGTCTTTGGCCGCAACCTCGCCTGACGTGAAGCGATGATGGAGAACGTTTGCCTAGAAGAAACCGATTCACGCGAACTTCGAAGAGATCCAGATTATAATGATCGGGAAACAGAGAAGCTGGCAGTGCATCCCATAGACTGGCGATTTGCACAATAAAATAAAAATAAAAAAATAAGGAAAAAATAAAATAAATTAGAAAGCAATAAAAATAAAAATATGAAATATTAAAAATAAATATGGAAGCATAGCGCTTTGTTTGGGTCCGTCTCGCACTGGAGTCATAATAACGTCAATAATGTAAAAAAAGAAAATTAAGCCAGTAAGAAGCCGGATTAACTGAACGACGTTTCCCTTGAAATATCGTGTAAAAAACTATTCAAACATAACATGACCAAGATCCAGCTGCAAACCTATAAAAGACTTATATTCTTCTTATTGAGTCATCATTATTCCTGAGGGACGGACTACATTTTTCTGACCGTCGTCGTAAAACTCACAAACGGCTAGGGGTCTATTGCAATTGTCCTGTGGGTACATAATATTACAGTCCTTTCAAACGGACCTCTCAGCTTTATGACCGTAGAATGTGGTCCAAAACTGATGAGTCTACAATTTAATAAAGCGTAAGCGATCTTCCAGAGCGACGATATCACTCCATTCGACGAGACTGCGATCCTTGATTGCACAGCTTCATTACTTTCCATTTTTGAAGCCTTTGGAAACGTTTTCTGAGGGGTTCTTAAAGGGGATATTCTTGGACGTACGTTAACTTTCAATTTTTCGCCATTTTAGAACTATTGTAATGTTTAGAATGAATTTAAGATATTGTATTGTATTTAAACGAATATTATTTGGGAGATGAAATAACTCACATAAAACATTTGGGTAAAATTGCGATGATTTTCTTTTATTAAAAGATTTCTTCGCCACCGTAATTGGTTTAACGTCATTTCGAAGAATATTCGTCCAAAAATCTTGTTTCTGTGAAACTGTTGGCCTATATTTATTTTCAACAAATGAATTTAGCCGTTGATTGATGAAAACTTTCAACAGTAGCGACAGAAAGATTCTTTTTAGGTCTACTAATTGGGTCGAATTTTATTTCAATTAATTTAGTTATCATAAAAATTGTTTTTTTTTTGTGTTTTGAAAATTGGATTCTATTAATTTATCTTCTTTACGCTCAGGTAAATAAATTCCTTTCTTGTTATATAAGATTAATAGCTTTTTGCAGCGGCTTCACCCGCGTAGAGTTCAACGTGGGAGAGTACGGACATTGCCTCACGGGAACGTACCGGGATTGAAAGTATCCCGTATCCCAGGACATGGTTCATCCGTGTGCCAATTTCATCCAAATCCATTCAGCTGTCAAGGCGTAAAGGGTAACAGACAGATATGAGACAGGGTTACGTTCGCGTTTGTAGTACATATTTGTTTCAAAGTCATACAGATGTGTATTAAACTGTATAGTCTCTGGCGTCCAATCATTATTAGCAGCTTTTAAAGTTCTCACAATATTTGGGACACAGTCTTTTTCTCTAAGTAAGGGAACGAGCCATAATTAACTAAGGAGACGCAGATCGGGCATAATATTATTGAAATTCACCCTATTACATGGAACTTAAACATAACTGCGAAGCGAAGCGAAATGTGGATGTCTTATATGAACATCTCTGCCTATCCTGACCTGGGCCTATTTGGTGTAGCCGTGAGACATGCGATGTTATCTGTCGTATTTAGATCTATTTTTGTTTTTTTTTTATACTTGTCGCATCCGGTCATTGGTACGGATATAAAATGAGTCGCAAGTACGCCTGTGGTGATATCACGCGAACTACTTACAAGTCCACCCACACCACAGCGTGCTTCTACATAGCAGTGATGTTTACAGCTCGAAGCGAGGACGTCATTCAATGTCTGATCGCAGCGGAGTTGAGACGTCTTGGAACTGTACCCAATTCATTGTGCCCCGTGTTATTGTGTTAAATTGTAATTTCAAGTAATTTGTTAGTTTAATAGAAACAGTGTATTGCACCCAGTGTATTTTCATTGTACGAAACCCATCTTCTGCCCACATGATGTACGAGCCTAATGGAATAAATCCTGACAATCCGACATATTTTATACTGTGTGCACTTGGGGCATTTGCTAAATAAACGTATTTTCTTTCTTTTTTCTATCTAACCCTTCGGGGATTACAGAAGTGTTATTATATATTTCAAAATCCATATTTTGTCCACAGGAAACTGCAGAAGATGAGACAACGGACATGTTTAACTACTGCTGGAGGGATTCAGGAGTGCCACGGCGAGTACCTCGTCGCCAATGGCACCAACTACACTGACATCTACTACTTCAATAACACCTTCGAGAATATTCTCACTGTCAATGGGGGATTGGTGAGTTTGTCTTTCTTCTCCTTTATATTTTGTACGTATGTAAGTATATTCTTTTATTTCATATTAAATTTAAAATAGTTATTTGCTTTATGTATTCCATTTTCTCTACTTCTTTTACACACAATGTCTACATCTCTTTTTTTAGTATCTCTTTTCGCAGGCCTGTATGCTGCTTTAGAAATATGCATCACCTTTCTACCTATTTTTCTGTTCCTTTCTTATTTTCTGTACTTAGGGTGTACATAAATTGTTAAATAAATATATTATGTTTGATTGATTTCTTTAGGATGATTGCCTGTCGTTTGTGTGTTAATTTCCGTGTTTTATTATTTATTCAGTTTTAAGTTAGAGTGTCGTCTAGGTCTAGACTAGCTCGTTGCTATGATTGATATCAATTAAGTTTGGGGACAGAGGTAGGAGCAAATGCGACTGAACAGACGCAACCACCACCAGTGGTGGTAGATGCGACAAATAGTTGCAACTACCCTCAGTGGGGACAGACCGGTGAGAGCAGTCGAGAATAAACCACAATTTAGTACTCAACATGAAACATAGTTCCAGTAAACTGTCATTTTCTGCAACCCTCATGATACGATTCTCTTTCAAAGAAATCGTATCATGAGTTCCGAGATAAGTGACAATAGCTTCCAAAGTATTTCGTATTTCTAGAACGACTCACATCTTATTATATATTTCTTCCGTAATGTACTAGATGTGTAATGTACCTAGAGAGACTGTTGGCGTGGCCACAATGTATGACAACACTTTACCTCTGGCCAAGGTAAAACCCAGCCCTTGGCTCATGGGAAGACATCTTATTGTTTAATTTTAGCCGTCATTATCTCTGTTATAAACAGACTTTATCTAGACCCTCTGGAATCCATTCTGTTGGTACCGCGTCAGCTCTAGTCAGTATGCCTAACATTCTAAGGTAACCCACGAAATTTAAATTTTCTTACGTTTTTGCAATTTGCACGTCAGTGTTAGGGTGTATGTTGATTAAAATATGATTTGCAACCGTAACAAACATAGTTTATAGAGTTATAATCATTAAAATCATCAATGCAACCCTCTAAGTTCATTAAATCCCATTACTTTTCTTGAAAAAGTCATTCAAACGTAAGAAGATTTGAATTTCTTGGGTACCCTGGCGCTTCCACCTTAATTTGAAATACTGCAAATGTTCAATAGCCATACTTTATTCACAGCTGTCTATTCAGTCGACCAACTTCTTAAAATCGATTATACCAACTCATTCATTAACTTCGTTAACCGTAGTCCGATAAAAGGTGGAACAAATATTAAAAGGAACTTTCAATGAAATTGGAAGTTTAGCAGTATTTTAGCGATACAAAACTAGTGCAAGCCACTAAGGACCAAACTTGTTTCGTTATCGACTTTAATAAGGACTGGGAGATTTTTTTTACTGACTTACTGACATTAGTGTATACTGTGGGAAATTTTGCACATTTAATATGTTAATTATATTTATCATTTCTACGACTAATTCATATTAGTCTATCTTCATAATTTATATTAGTTAATTTATGTTCATAAATAATCGATTAAATAATCGAAATGAATAAGCCGCAAAGCAAAAGTAAAGAAGGCTCATCTAATGGAGTACAATTGAATGAACATTTAATATCAATTAGCTTGCTTTCACACACACTACACACGTTAGTTTGCCGTGTCTGTTACAGGTTGAATGTGGGGGCCTTAGTACTAATATAAAGCAATTCTATTATGTTAAATACACAATATGACGCTTATAGACGAACTTTTCTACAAATCTTTACATTACGTTACAAAAAAAATCTGCCGTATCATTTTGAAAATTAGCCTCCTCTAACTTGATCATTATTTCATCAAACCATTATCCTTTAACAAATCTATTCCTTAATTAATTTAAACTTCCGAATTTAACTAAGTAACCGACACTCGGGGTTTCATTATTCTTTCAGACTCCCAAGTTTCTTAGATAAAAAAGGATTAGCTTTTCCAATCTTCGTTGTCCCTTTCACTAAGTTAAATTGCACTAATATTGGCCTGTTCCGATAACAACTTGAACTGTTAATGAATAGGCAGCTACCCTTATTGTGTTTTATTGAATGGGGCAAACACAATGGATTTTTGACCACGAGGAAAATCTTTCCTAATCATGATTGCGGGTTTCGGATGTATTTGTTTAGTATAATGATTTAGTAGAGAATGTAATGAGAGGCTCATAGAATGGAGAACTTTTTTAGGTAGTAGTCGCTTATAATGAAAATATGAGACAACTAGCTAGAGGTGGATTTGAAAGATACTCGTAGCACAGATTGTCATTGTTGCCGATAAGTAGCTTATCTACGCGATAATCTACTCATCAGTAACAATGCCATATAGGATAAATATACATTTGAATATCCAGAATACACGTGCATCCTAGGCACGTGTATTTTCGATGCCTAGACAATAGGTAGGTACAATTAAATTTCTTCTAGATAAGTCCAGTCCAAAAGGTTTCAAAATCGGAGTTTTGTTTGCGTTATAATATTAAATTAATCGTCTTTTGTATCCTCTCATGCCAACTTGTTTCAAGTCAGTGTTTAGATCAAAACTCAAAGAATATTGAAGAAGTATGGCGTCGTTAAGTTCTAACACCACGTAAGTAAATTTTTGACGATTTAGACATTTTGATGCCATTTGCTAGAGAATCGGAAGACGCGTTGTTGATAATTATGCATTTTTTCACTGTCCTGTTAAGTTTTTATTTTTGACTTACTTGGTGTAGCACAGAGACCAATATGTTGAAGAAATGATGATCAGCAGTAACATGTAACAATATTGTCAGTAACCAAAGCATCAACCACTCAAAGCGTGCGTGAAAAAAGGGGTCTTCTATTTCTGCCTACCCTTTTTAAAATAGAAGGGGTAACAAATGTGTAGCAGTGCAGACAGTTAATCGATTGTATGTACATTATCGGCTTCGGTATTGTGTCACGGCCGTGTGTTGGGATGTGTGTATTGTGTGTTGTACACATAGATGAAGTGTGTACTTTTGAGGGCCTAGCGCACACTCCACTGAAAAGTGTGCGTGATGGGTGATTTGTGTAGATGTTTAGTGAGTGCTGATAGGCTTTAGAACATCTATAATTGAAGTCTATGGTTGTAATTTTAAAATAACAGATTTTTGCTGAATGCATATGAAAGTATACGCGGTTCTTTTCACAATTTTTTTTTTTTTAAATCTCCGGAACTGGACCGATTTTCACGGGACTTTTACTGGCAGATAGCTAATGTTATAAGGAGTAACTAGTTTACTTTTATTTTAGAAAATGGATTAGGGATCCGCGCAAAAAATTTAAAACCCTTGAAATTGTAAATCCGATTAAAAAAAGGAAGTAATATTTTTTATAATAATATCACCGGAACGAAGGTCACGGGTTACAGCTAGTTTTGAATAAATCAAGTTATGATTGGATATTGTTTTTTAATAATTTAGATTTCGTGTTATTATTAACTAGCGACCCGCCCGGCTTCGCACGGCTGCAATGAAGATACACATATACATATAAACCTTCCTCTCAAATCACTCTATCTATTGCTGAAAACTGTTGCGCAGTTTAAAAAAACTAAGCGTACAGATAGCGGGAGCGTCTCTGTTTTATACTATATAATGATGCTCGCAAGCGCTACTGCTGAACAGGAACAGGTTTTCCAGATCTGACAGAGTGTTTCAGCCTAATCTATAAGGTACATAACACGGAAAAATACAACTTTAGCCGATACTAAATGTAGCCTTTTCTTAACGGTTTCTTAAATCAAGATAAAAATGCTCCCTATACATATTTACAACATAGTTTAACTCACTTTATTGAATAGAAAACCATTTATTAATTTACAGACCATATCCAAACAAACACTCATAAAGAATCTAACACTGTAAGTACTGAAACTAATTATTCATAAATCAAACTAAGAATGTAAGAACTCGATCACTTTGCGCTCGAGCTTGCTAAGACTTCTAGAGTATTTATACCTAAACCTATGTCTTGTAACACGATAGTTTGTTCGTTAAAAAAGTTTACAAAGATCATTACGAACAACGCTTATGCTCGTTTCACCCTTTATTCCCATCTGCCCCTACCCATTTGTCCCAAATGGTGGCAGTTGCAACTTTTACTCCATCTACCACGAGTGGTGGTGGATGCAACTATAGACCGACCGCTTTAATGAGTCCTCCGCCTTGCCCTCAAAGGCACATTAAGCGTCCAGAAAGTCCTAACAATATCCCACAGGTTATTTGCTTTAAAATAACCATAATCACCGTAGGCATTACGATACTAATTGAACCAATGCGTGAACAACCTTCAGAATATTCCATTTAAATTGATACCTTCGCGAGGTCTCATAAAAGCGGTCGGTCTATATTTCAGTCCTATCTGCCCCTACTCTCTGCCACCACTAATGGCAGATGCAACTTAAATAAGCAGCATTACCACCACTGGCGGCAGGCGTGACGATCAAATATCCGTCTGCCACCAAAACATATTTCAACTAACAAATTGGACACCACTACATCTAAGTGAGTGTTTTAACAAAAGTGCATTGTTGGATTTTCAACTCTCTGCTCAGCATTGAGAGTTTTATTTAGGTGTATCTTAGTTTCATTGAAATGGGAGCTTTGTTAAAGGCAATTCCGTTTTCTAAAGGAGTCTTCTGACTAGGAATTGTATCGACCTCTTTGTAGAATCTAGTGTTGCATTAACTGTAATGGCTTTGCCGTTATTAGCAGGATTGGTCGTATTGCAATTGCTAACACGTAGTAGCTTTGGCAATGCAATTTGTTGGTAATTGCAATCTTTGCTGCAGTTTTTGGTATCAATTTGCTAGACAAAAACTTGCATAATATACTTGTAACCTGTAGGTATAATGTAATGTTTTCAATCTATCTCATATTAGTATGACTTGAAGACGTTTACAAAAAAAAAATTAGTTATTTAATGTGTTTTTGTTTCATTTGATTGACTTTTTAGAAAACGCAATAAGGCTTCTGCAAATATCCTGGTAGAAAGCATCAACCAGATTATTTTACAAATATCAAAATCTATTTATATTAGGTAAATGATATATATTTAAATAACTAAAATGCATACAATTTATCTATTGTTAGTAATCGAACCAAAGCAGACCACACAAACCGACTTCTAAAAAGGACGAGGTTCTCAATTCAGCTGTATTTTTGAAATTGTTTGTTACCTCAAAACTCCGTGATTACTGGTACATGCGTTACGTTTTTTTATGTGGTTGAAGAAGCTCGCACAGTCGTCCTATACAGGGTGTTGGTTAAACATGGGCAATACATTAAAGGAGTGTAGTACTCATAAATATGAGCAACTCTTACTATGAGACTAACTATGAAATATGATTTAAAAAATCTGCTGTTGCTTAAATTTTTTCGAGTTACGCGACCAATAATGTGTGGAGCAGATGATATTATTTTCGCGATTTCATGGTCGGTCCCTTAGCAAAACTTGCTTATTTTCATGTGTACTACATGCCCCTAAAGTATTGCCCACTTAAAAGAAAACACCCTGTATACATTTTAATTTACATTTCTTGGGTAGTTATGAGTTATCTTATAAAATACTTTTTTTCTGTGCCAATATGGATGATCTGCTAATAACTTTTAGTAACAATGGATAATGAATACTCGAAAATAATTTATGTGAGATACCATAACTATAAGGCTGAAATAACTTTGTTTTGTAGAATGTTAATAAAACCTCTTTTGTTTTATGTAGCAACCAGTCCTGCCGCCGTTTCCGCTGTGGTTAGCAGCCATCTTTGCCACGTGCCTCGTGCTTGTCATCCTGTTGACTGTCAGCGGCAACGTCCTGGTGCTTCTTGCGTTCCTGGTAGACAGGACTATTCGACAGCCCAGCAACTACTTCATCGCCTCGCTTGCCGCCACTGATCTGTTGATAGGTAAGAATAATTGTTTTAGATTCGTTTATGTAACTTTTGATACCCTTAGACCAATTTTTTCATGAATTCAGTCCCTTTAAATAATTGTAGGCCAACTTGTCATCAGTTATTTACAAAATTGCTAAAATATTATAAAACTAGCTAAAAAATAAAACCAATGTGTTCCAATTTGTTCCATTCAAAAGCGCGACCATCTAAATGTATAGAACAGCTGATTTTTTTTTCATGACCATGACCTATACAGGGTGGCGCCGACATTACGTCAATAAATTAAACTACGTATACCTCAAGACGTTCCCAGTTTGCATTCAAAAATTCAATCGAATATATACTGTCACTTACGGGATATCTTCCGTGATTGTTCGTTATTTTGAGCTCCCGATATTTCGGCGCTGTTGTTGTTTTCCATCCACCCGCATTCTCCAGTCAACCCGCGATCAAGGCGCTTGCAAAGTAAGTGACAGTATATTTGTAAACCGTGAAAGCTTGAAACAGTGTTCGAATATATACTGTAGTTTAGTCACAGGACATGGTTTTTCATTTTTAGTATTGTCTACATAATGTAGATTAATAGGCTAGCTCCGACAGATTAACGGCATCGGTATAAACAGCAAACACACCTTGCCGACTCGCTACTTCAGAAACCTTTCCCAAAATCGTTCCTTAAATTTAGCAAACCAATATTTAGCAATGGTGTTCTATTTCGTTAATAACAGTTTTATGCTATTTAATTTCGATGTTAGGATTTATTTGACAGTTTAAACATATTTCTATGAACTAGTATTACCAGTGTTTTCATTTATTTTCGTCGCCACCTTGTATGTGATTGATCGTTATTTTAAATCCTTTTGAATTGTCTTGGGACCAATTTTATTTTTGTGGACAATTTGTTTAGCTATTTTCAATACGTCAATAATTCACTTTTAATCGAAGGTTATTCAGTAACCTAATGAATCAGTATGTACTTGACGGAACATCTCATATCATGGTAAAATACACACACACGAATACAAACATGCATACATAAATATAGAAGCTCACTTCTAAATTGAATCGAGGCAAAACAACAATAAATAAGTCGAAATAAATAAACTATTTTGTACAGACGCCAGCACATCAAGTAACACGAAACTATCAAATTTTCCCAATCAACCTTGAACCTAATGCTTTAGCGATAAAGTTGAAAATCTATTAAAGAAATTTGCCAGATTGTAGTAGCTAGATGAGTCTGAACATCTATCAGATTTCCACTACGTAGTTTTTAGTTATTCAAAGCAATTAAAAACTCTAGACCGCAGTTTAAATTCTTCAACTCCACTGCAGTATTGTTTTTATTAGTATTTCGATTGTTGGCAAGCGTTTCAACTAGAAATACAATGTTTGAAGCCACAAAGAGGCTGAAAAATAAGTAGCTGAGTAAGAGAAAATAATTCAACTCCATAATATTTGTCTAAAGGCAAAGTTTCGGCAAATGCTACCGCTCATGAAAATAACCTCAACTCTTATAACAAGGAAAACCTGTCCCTGTTTCGAAACTAAATTAAATTAACCATTTATTTGATTAATTATTTTCTGTTTACACAAGAAAACTTTTAACTGGAACATTGTTATAAGCTTTTGATAAATTAATTCTGACTAAAAGGTATTTCAGAATCCGAGAAGCTTGACCCTTGACATTTCAGTGTCTGATAATGACAAAAGTGTTTAATAGAAAACTATTTTCCATTGTCTACAGGTACTTTGTCGCTTCCATTTTACACCGACTACGTTCTAAAGGGCTACTGGCATTTAGGGCCCCTGCTCTGCGACCTTTGGCTATCAGTCGACTATACAGTATGTCTTGTCTCACAATACACAGTCCTACTCATAACTGTGGACAGATTCTGTAGCGTGAAAATAGCGGCGAGGTACAGAGCCTGGCGAACGAAAAACAGAGTAATATGGATGGTAACAGTGACCTGGATCATACCAGCTTTACTATTCTTTACGACAATATTTGGATGGGAACATTTTGTTGGATACAGGGACTTACAAGAGGGCGAATGTGCTGTACAGTTTTTGAAAGACCCAATATTTAACACAGCTTTAATCATAGGCTATTATTGGACGACGCTGTTTGTATTAATTGTACTTTATGCTGGGATTTTCAAGACAGCTTATGATATGCAAAAGAAGAGTGAAGCGAAGCAAAGAAAGATGCAGTCGATGGTGGCTTTAAGCGCTGGTGTTATGACAGGAATGGCTGGCCGAGCTGCAGGTATGGCAGCCTTATCAAAAGCTACTATATCCAGTGAAGATCAGATAAAAGTATCAGAGGCTATGCGAAAAGATTCCACTTCTAAAGGTTCACTGGCGGCTCCGCTGCTAAATCTAGGCGGTTCTAGTGATTCCAATTCGAGTCAAAAATCTTCGGCACATAAAAGTAGCGCTACCGCCACTGGTACTTCAACTACAGCAGAGTCGGATGGAGATAAGAAGGAAGATCAGGTAGAAGCAGAAAGGTCCAGCAGTCCTGCATTCGACTCGGATGAAGAAAGTACCACACAGACAAATGTTAAGAAACGGCCGTCAGTTGCTAACTTAGTGATGCAAACAGGTGCTATACAACTGCTAAACAACATGCGTTTTAACGGTGGAATGATGATAAAAACTGATTTGAAACAGTCACCAGTATTAAAACACGAGTTGGATAAGCCAAAGACGTCATTATCACAGATATCTGAAAAGAGTTTGCTTGACACAGATAATCCAGATACATCACAGAGTAATGAAAATATTTCTGTACCAAATGTGCCACTGTCTATCGCTAGTGTTATGTCACCTATATCATCTGGTATTACAACACCGTCCGAACAAAGAGAGGTATCGACAACAATTGCTCAAAGAATCATTCCACCCCCATCTGAGTTCAGATGTAGTCCTCCTGCTTCGGAAAGTCCTCCATCACATTCAGAATCATCACGCACTAGGACTGTTAGGCTTGTGAAAGGTGATGGTACGTCATACGACATGCTTGTAGGTATGGATGGAGCAGACTTGAGGTATATGGATGAGAGCTCTGTCAATGTACCGTCACCAACTTACGAGAGTCCGCCGTCTTCAGTCACATTCCAAACTGGGACTGAACCCTCATCTCCGCCAACATTAAATTCAGGTAACGAAACGAACAAGTCTTTATTACAAGCAGCTTTAATACGAGCGACCGCTGAAGCTCAAGTTACACAGCCAAAAACGAATTTCTCACCGCCTCCCCCAATTAAAGTGAATACCGAGGTGAGTTTAACTACAGGGGAGCGCTCAAAGCCTGTTATTACTCTCGTATCGTCGTCTTCCAATAACAATGAGCCTCAACCCCCCAAGTCGACTGAGACGAAAACGTCTCCATTGAAACTAAATCCCGCAATAAGTCCAGCGGTCGAGAATAGTGATATATCAAGTACTATAGTAACTGGGTCAGGCCGCGGTGACTCTAAGAAAGAGTTCGTGAAAAACATCGGAAAAAAATTAAAAGTTAAACGTTCAAAGCGGGACGGCTTGTTTCCGAGTATCGGTCGGCAGAAATCTAAATCTGAAAACAGGGCAAGGAAAGCTTTTAGAACTATATCGTTCATACTGGGTGCGTTCGTTGTTTGTTGGACTCCATATCATGTATTGGCTCTGGTGGAGGGATTCTGTACGGATCCGCCGTGCATTAATAAGCACTTGTACATGTTCTCGTACTTCTTGTGTTATGCGAACAGTCCTATCAATCCCTTTTGCTACGCGCTCGCCAACCAGCAGTTCAAGAAGACCTTCACGCGACTCCTGAGGGGTGACTTCCACATCACCTAGTCCATGTATGTCGGTCACCGGAATGCGTAAACAGGAGAACCCGACCGAGTGTCCCATGGCAAACGTTTTACGCACAATTTTCATTCCAAAGATAAGACAATACCAATATTAATGACTTTGTTGAATGCTTTCAATGTATAGACATGAAATCGTGTAGAATACTTGTATTAAATGTATAGCGATTTCAGCTTTATAAAAGCAAATCTTTATTATATGTAAATAGTAATAGGTATATTGTAATTTTTTAATTTCTTTGAACGTTCAGAACTGACAATAAATTGTTAGATCGTGTATATAAATGTTAATTAAAGTCTCTTCATATTTCTAATTAATGTTATAGTTAATTATTATAATGTTAGTTTAGAGTAATAGAAATTGCTTCAAGTGATGTCGAAGACATTGTGGTAAAATAAATGTTTGTAGATTTATATGAATAATAATTGTTTAATTATTAAATAAGTATTTAATAAACCACGATAGTATTGTGTGTGACAATGAGTTGGTACTTTAAGGTTAAAATTAGATTTAAACAAAAATATTTTAATGATATAAAAATTAAATCATTTTAGTTTCGAATAAAAACAATAATACTTACGGTAATATGGTAATTATACAAAATGAAATCATAAATTCCGACGTTATTATAGACGGAGACTAAACTCACTCATAGTCACATACTAAAATGAGATTACGCTTCAAAGCTTTCAGCCCTGAGCCCTGCTAAAGTTTTCTAGCGTTTGAAATAGTCAATTAAAATTATATTTGTATAGAACTATCACTAACAATGCGGGCCTAAACCGTTTTAGGTATTAACAGTCTAGTTTTTGAAGTATCCGTCATAACTGTCATAGTTTTTCAATATGAACTGGTATGTTTATAGTTTATTTGTTAAGTATTTACCTAAGAAAATGCTTCAGATTTTGAATGTGATGGTTTTTGGATGGCAAAATAAAAATATTTAGAGAAAATGTTAGCCTCAGATAAGCTAGTGTTTCGATTATTTTAGACTGATATTTTTGTAATACTCATTATGTAAATACATATCAAAAAGATTTATTAAAGAGATCAGCAAAATTTGAAGCATTTTTAAATAGATTTTTTAATAGTTGCCCATATATTATGATGAATGTATAGTCGCTTTAAATAATCTGTAATTTATAACATCGTTTGTGAGTATTTCATAAGTTATTGCAAATTAAAATGAAAGACAAAAGTGAAATAACATTAGTTGATAATTATTAAAAAAAAAAGAAAAATAGAGTTATGATAGCCAGTACAAGCAATCCGTTTTCAAATGCATTTTATAGAAATATAATAAAAAAACGTGTAATGTCATGCCCCGATAATAATATATCATAGGAAATGTATTTTACTGTAGAAAAATCAATACTTAAGTCTTAATTTTGTACTGCTCGCCAAATGAGTTTTATTCCATTTTTTTAATCATCTTTTCGCCCATGATCGTGATTTGATTGAAATTTTTAATCGTAAATGATTTTTTTTTTTGATTTTGAAGGTATTATTTTTATTTAAAATTATTACCTACTTTATAAATTATTTTAAGTGTAATTTAGGTGACATTATAGTCATTTTTGTACCCGTAAACTATCGTAAAATTTGTTCGAAATACTCATTAATGTTATTATTAGGTAATCTGGTAAAAATGTGTAAATAATAATTTAAAAAGTATTAAAAATGGTCATGGGCAGTACTTGTTTAATAAAATAATTATAAATCTAGTGTTCTCGCCTTAGAACAGTGTCAATAACTACTATATAAAATTGTACATATGCTTTGTATACTGTCTGTTCATTTTATGTCGGAAAATGAAAATTGTAATGAATAAAAATAGTAATTTCATTGAGGTATTTTTATTAAAAAAAAACCTTTACAAGCTTTAATAAATACCTACTTACTTTAATATCTTTGTTCTGGTTTTTCAAAAGGGCGAAAAAAAAACCAGTAAATAAAACATTTTCGTCACAAAAAGATAAGCACCTGTATTTTTAATAATTTAAAACTGAAAAATATTTCATAAATATTTTTCCGTTTAAACGTAATGTTTGTCAAATTATTTAGCCTTAAAATCAAAATTGAAAACAAACAAAACAGATCAGAGACACCCAAAAAATAAATCCAATTCAAAAAGTTACGTACCTAGTCGAAAAGTAAAATACTCGAATAAAATAAAATGAAACTCTATTGTCGAAAGCTCAGTCACAAATCCCCTTTTAGCGTTTAAAACGAGTACCACGTTGTCGGGGCATCAATGTGTGATCGAAATTGCAGAGTATTCCCAACGGGATTAGAGATCTGCCGTTTGGAAAGGCAATAAAAATTGAACGAAGGAAATTACAAGCTGTTTTGATGCTTTTCTGGGTGATAAAAAGGTAAAAGATTGCTAGTTTACTGTTTTTTTTGGTACACACATATGTGCAAAGATTTCATATAGGAGAAATTATGTTATGTGTTCAAGACTAAGTAGTAAAACCAATAGTACTAAAATTTAAAGGGTTTCAAACGCAACTACCTCAGTCAGTAGGTATATTTTCTAATCATCGCACTGGTTATGATAGCTTTTTAATTGTTGTTCAACCTTGAAGAACAACGTTTACGTACACGTTTTTAAATTTTCAAATTGTGGAATCATCAAAAGCCACCAACGTGACTGTGGAAACGCATTCCCATTTCCCCCTAATAAATTCTTGGTGTTACAGGATGTTGCGAATTTAATTCTTTCCTACATTCCATCAAGGTAAATTATAATAGTGGTTCATTTAAATTTCAAACTAGCAACCCACCCTTGCTTCGCCCAGCGCCACCTATCGGGTTCAAAATTAAATCTTATGTGGCCTAAATTTTAAGTTAATCATCTAGAAGTAGAGCGGTGAAAATTGCGTTCAAATCCATGAAGTAGTTTTTGCGTGATGCGCGTACAAACATACAGACAGAAAAACAGACAGACAGACAAAAATTCTAAAAACTATTGTTTAGGCTTCTGTTGCTCTAATAAAGACCTCCCATATATATTTTTTTTCAATATCTTCAATGTACAGCCATCGGCCTGTTACAATTTTATTATATGTTTAGAAGACTGCAATCAAATGGTTTGGCTTTACTAACTAAAAATCACAAACAAAATAGGCTTTAACAAAACGGATACAGCAAAAGAGATACGCTGCTGACAAATTACAAACCCAAAAAATCCCTAAGGAAACTCAAAAGAAATCAATGTCAATCAGATTATCAGTGACCCTGAACCAATTACTGAACAACTGAGTAAGTAATCAGTGAAAACAAATGAAAAAGAAACGAATAAAATTGGTATAATTTGTCTCGAGAGGTGACAGTGGCGTGACAAATACCATTATACTGAAGACGAAAATAAAACGAAGGTCCGATCTTAAGGTCAGATTCGTTTTGAGGACAACCAGGGTGGATCAATCGCTCGTTTATTGGTTAACTTGATTTTACCTGTGGTTTCACTTGCGTAGAGGTCGGAAATTATTGGTCGCCGTGTGTACAACATGGAGGATCTCGTGGCTAAATAATTACAGCCGCTCGGGTCAATCTTTAGGTTAAGCCGTGCTTGCCTAGGTTGGTCTGTGGATGGGTGACCCCATTACATACCGAGTTTCCTCCGTGCCTCGGAAAGCATGTTAAGCCGTTGGTCCCGGCTGTCATTTGTAGATCTTTGACAGTCGTTAGGTAGTCAGTGGCTCAAAAAGTCTGACAACCAGTCTTACCAAGAGGTATCGTATTACCCAGTAGTAACTGGGTTGTGGAGGGCCAGATAGGCAGTCGGTCCATGTAAAATACTGGTATTCAGCTGTATCCGTTTAGACTCGAAGCCAACCCCAACATAGTTGGGAAAAGGCTAGGCAGATGATGATGTGCGTACAACATGGCCCATATCAGAAAAAATACAGATTTTTAAATTATTCAATAATTAATACAACATCAATACACAAATTAGCTATATAAAGTTCTATGCGGAGTATAAGCTCCCTCAACCAGGTCTTACTCTTGATCTTCTGAATATCATCCACCCAACTAGCTGTGGTCTACCAGCACATCGCCTACTATAATAGGTCGATGCTCTATGCGTATCTTTACATAGAATAAACCAAACTCACTCCCGATGTTTGTACGCATAGATCTTTTAAACTGCGAAACGGATTTTAATGCAGTTTCAGCAATAGATAGAGTGATTCAAGAGGAAGGTTTATGTATATTGCACTCGAAGCCGGGGAGGGTCGCTAGTGTCAAATATAAATCAAAATTCGTTCAGCAATTAAAACAAACAAGCAAACAAACAAAAACACTTTCATATTAAGAAATGGGGGAGTAACGGAATGTAGTCAGCGTTTGATTGGTGGGGCGTCAAATTTTATTAGGTACAGCCTTAATAGTCTGGGATTATGGAATCGGAAGGTGATGATGATATGGGAAATTGAGGTGGTGATAAGCCAAGTAGATACCTTCAAACTAAATAGAATACTGATGTATGATGTATGTTGAAAAAACTGTACGGAACGATTACTACACCAAAAATATATAATAGTGACTTATAATTTGTTGTAAGTCTGACTGAGTTTTTAAGGAAACTGTTTCTTGACGCGGTCGGGCGAAATTTTTATTGACTAGTGTCGACAAAGTGAAAGCCCATAAAATAATAGAATAGAATATACTTTATTGTACACCGAAATTGAAACACAACTGTTTTACGATATTGTTAATTCAATGGTTACAAAGATTGTCTTATCGCTGATAGCGATAACTACTAGACAACCTTTGTATTCAAACACTCTTTTAAGCATTCACGGCTTACAACTAAACTTACTCTGTCATTTAGGGCTTCGATCGCGACCGTGGCCCTTGCAACAGCGTCAGAATATCGGGAACTCAGAATAACTGATAATCACGGAAGATATTCCGTAAGTGACAGTGTAAATTTTTAACCTTTGGATTGACGTCTGATGAGATGACGAGTAATAGAGAAGTATGGAAGAAGAAGACAAGCTGCGCCGACCCAAAATGAATTGGAGCAATGGCAAGAGAATGATGATGGATAGTCAGTGGTAGATAATACAACGAGCACTAGTAGAAAAATAGTCCCGTGTATAGGATATCAACTCTGCACATACCAGAACAACAATAGAATAGGATTGTTGTGTATTGAACCCGATATTGCTAACTTTTGAAAAAGCTATCAGGAATGTCGAATAAAATTCCTATCTCTATAAATAACAGCCGCATGCGTCGAGCTTCAACGTTATGGCATCGCTTGCCAATGTCGATGTGTGGATGGGTCACCATTCCTAACATACTCAGATCCATTCGTGCCTTGGAAAGCTAAGCTTTTGTTTTTTCAACATTAGTTTTAGTATATGCGAAACCTGAAACACATGTCTAGTATTTGTATGTAAACAATCTATCTACAAAATTTCAAAACTGTATCATGAAAAACCACAAAATTATAACCTTGTTCTGTTACCTGGTTGTCCACAGAAAACGTGGTCACCACGAGGCGCCACCGTGCACACGCCTACAGCGTCGTCTTGAGTTCATTGATAATAATAATTTGGCAGTAGATACCTAAATGATTGCGATAGGTACTTAGTGTCGCTCGGTGGCCAACTTGTAACTTTTTTTAAATATTTTTGGGACAAAATATAACATGGTTTAAAAATTATTGGAATCGATTCAGTTACTTACTCTGAACAAGCTATATTCGGGTTTCGCATAATCTAAAAATAATGTTGTATAAATAATTATTTTAAATTGAATGTGGATTATTATTGTTTTGAATTTGTTGTTCTATATGATTAGGTCTGACATGTTTTTCGATTGTAATGTTCTAATGGTACTGTTTTATTTTACAAAAATTTCTACACAATGTACATATTGTTCCGAAATAAATGACCTAATGATTTAAGCACATTAAGATTTTAGTCTCGGCTATCATTAGAAGATCTTCGACAGTCATTACGAGTGTTCAGAAGCCCGAAAGTCTGACAATCAGGCTTTTCAAGGAATATCGCGTTGGGGTTTAACCTCAACCTTGAACATAGCGTGCTGCAAACCGCATTGCCTTCGATGCTTCCCCATGCGATAGTATTCCAGCTCTGTTCCTCGCTCTAGCGCGGTTCTGAGCAACAGAAAATGATATGAACCTGGAAAAATGCCATTCCGTGCTGCTAGACGAGGCGCAACCCTTACCCAGTTACTTTTCGGGCCACTGACTACCTGTAACGACTATCAAAGATCTACAAATGATAGCCGGGACCAACGACTTAACGTGATTTCCAAGGCACGGCAGAAACTCATTATGTAATGGGTCACCCATCCACAGACCAACCTAGGCAAGCATGGCTTAACCTAAAGATCGACCCGAGCGGTAGTTATTGTTTAGCCACGAGCTCTCAAAGAACTGGAAAATGACTCCAACATCCTAAAAAGGCTAGACAGATGTCCACATCAATAAATCATTTTAATTACTTTTGGTAAAATTTTGTTGTATTTGAAGCGAAGGGGGAAATGAGAACAGCCCTACATCGTTAGCGGTGGAGACCGTTTAGAACCTCATATACAACAGGCCGAGATAGTCATAACGCGACCACAATAGTGTTGACGGTGACGTGTGTGGTCTAAATTACGAGCGAGTGCGATATTGACTAGCTTTGTAATTATGTAAGGTAAACAGGCGTTTCGGTTTTGGTACAGATTTTTTGTCGATAAGCAGCAGATTAGCGGGATTTATTTAGCGACGCACAATGGTAACAGATATTTATTTTGGAAATTCAACAAAATTTATTGTGTTATTTACATTATTTAACCGAACCTTACACTTTAGGTAACCCCAACGTAGTAGGTAGGAAAAGGCTAGGCAGATGATGATGATGGTCTGGTGTCCGGAACCAGCCTCAATTAGTCTGGTCCAGTTTGACCGAACCACGATAGTGTTTTTTTTTTTGGAACTGATTGGATTTGTTCAGTTTTCTTACAATTTAAATTATTACTCCTTCGAGCTTCTTATTACGTACTGCTCCTACATGCAACACTTTACAGACGTAGGTATAGGTGATGATGATGATGATGATAATTTACGTTGTTGAGCACCATAGTTCTTAAAATAACATAACATAACATTACGCCTGTAATCCCCGAAGGGTTAAGAAGAGGTGTACCTTTTTATACTTAAGTCCCTTATGATAGGGAGCGAGCCTATTGCCATGAACCGGGCACAAATCAAGACTCCGTAAGTACTACTAAGAAATTCCTAATGGCAAACCCGAATAAGAATTTTCCCGACCTAGGAATCGAAACCAGGACCTCATGCTCAGCAGTGGCGCTTGCGACCACTAGACCAACGAGGCAACGAGGCGGTAATTACGTCTATTAAATTAGTCTTTATTTAGGTCGATCACATGTTTTGTTGCGCCCATAAATTACCTTGTACATAAACTCATGAATAAAATATATATTTAGCAAACAGAAGCGAAGATGTTTAAAAAAAAGACAACGAGGTTCACAAAATAATGAATACAACCGTTTATTCTAACTTGGAACAAAATATCAATCACTGAAACTAACCTAAACCGCCACAAATCATAACGAATTCAATTAACACGTAATTGTTTACAAAAATAGCGATTATATTCACAAAATATAAATCTTACAGCCCTTTGAGCGATATTCCCAACCAGAGTCTCTCGCGACCCGAGACTATTTTTTAAGTTGTCATTCCTTGCCATAGAACTAACATGTGCTACGTAAAACCTCATTTCTTCCTAATACTAAGTAAAAGTTTTTGTTTCCTAAGAATATAGTATCCCTTATTAAGCTCGCCCGGCCCTCCGCTCATAACTTGACCAGTACTAGCTGTCAACTCAAACAATACATGGAAGGAGAAGGCATTATAAATGGCTGGCTCGCTTCAATTTGTTCTGTGGTATTGTATTGTCAACGGGTATATCTCGCTAAGTAATATTCTGTGTATTTAATTCAATTTAAACACCTTGTTATGAGTTACACAATAAACTCTTTGTTTGCTGACCCAGTTTTGAGTAATCATTTCGTGTTTTCACAGTCGTGGTAACTTAGTCATCTATCTATCTAAAGGGTGTAAATAGACCCTTAACATAACCGAAAGGCACTTGTTCTCCCCATCTTTGCGATCATTTTTTTGTTCTAGACCATACCTGGGAACCTTCTAGTTACAAGTTTTTTTTTTTAAATACATGTTTTTAATGTAAGATTTTTACTGTTGATGATGGTCAGGTGTCCGGAACCAGCCTCAATTAGTCTAGTCTAGTTTGACCGAACCACGATAGTGTTTTTTGCTTCGAGCATCTTATTACTTACTGCTCCTACGTGCAACACTTTACAGATAAAGCTAGAATTATGACTGACCGTTCTGTAAAAGCCTCTTTAGACAAACCAGACCATATACCAATTGTCATACTTACCTAATTGCAGTATCTACAGGTTCTAAAGGTATAAACGTCAGATACACCGCTTGGTATAAGACCAGATTAGCTGCTGCGATACATCAGTACCTACGTAAATCAGTGGGCGTATCACGAACACGCGGAGAACATCACAAACGAATTAAAAGTTGGTAAATACTCGTTTTGCACATAAATTATTTGTATATTTATTTATCATCTGCCTAGCCTTTTTCCCAACCATGTTGGGGTCGGCTTCCAGTCCAACCGGATGCAGCTGAATACCAGTATTTTTCACGGAGCGACTGCCATCTGACCTTCACAACCCAGTTAGTACTAGGTAATACGATACCCCTTGGTAAGACTGGTTGTCAGACATTTTGGGCCACTGACTACTTGTAACGACTGTTAATGATCTACAAATGACAGCCGGGACCAACAGCTTAACGTGCTTTCCGAGGTACAGAGAAAACTCGGTATGTTAAGGGTGGTCACCCATCCACAGACCAAGCACGGCTTAACCTAAAGATCGACCCGAGTGGCTGTTATTATTTAGCCACGAGCTCCTTGTGTTTGTGTATTTATATATGCGATATTAATTATTATTTCTTCTTCCAAATAAGAACCAAAAAGCTATATCATCCTTTCATTCTCCTGCCCTTATGGCAGATGGTATTCCACGCGTTCTCGCTTCCAACCATGGATTAAACCACAGCCGGAAGCGAAAAATTACCCGCACCGACTGCTGCGAGGGCAAAGCGCTGCTGAGCCCAAGCCGGGCAGTCCAACAGCGTATGCTGAGCCATGTCCTCGGGGTCCACACAGTGATGACAAGCGGGCGTCATCTCCCGACCAATGCGACGCAGGAACTTCGTGAAGAAGGACGACTACAAGTGGCTTCTTACTTCACAATACACGTTCGAATGTACGTCAAGTTTACTTCGCACGTTTGTGTTAGGGTCTAATGTACAGTGTACACTTCTATGTACACTGTAAATTCGTATAGCTATCTAGTTATACATGTCGGATTATGAGTACGCACTAGAATAAAGCGGCTCAACGCCGGCTGAGACAACAACGTGTTTTGTATTGTACACGGGATAATGTTCCAGATATTGTTTGCAGTTGAGATTTCTTCTTGTGTAATTTTTTAATGCGTGTATTTTTAAAGGTAGTGAAAATAAAATGATACCTCGTATAGAAATCAAAATGTAGGATTATTGCTCGATTTATAACGCGTTCTTAGTGTGGTCTTGCTCACGGTTTTCTTTTAGCAACGGAAAAGTTGTGTAAAACAGAAATTCTATACGATTGCCTTCAAACTATACTATCGGCAAACTATCGGCCAACTGCTAGACCAGTCGGGTACACTACATAAATACGAAAAACTTTATACCGTCAGTCACAAATCGGTTCTTTAATTAATGGGAATTCGTATTTTTGATGTTTCGTATTATCATTTAAGTCTGACTTTTTGTTATTCGATCTATTGAACCTCGGTATTTTGAGAATAATAATTATAAACGTTAGGAATATTGAAATTTCGGAATTATAAAAATAGTATGAATGATAGATAAATCGGAGTTGTTATATTAGGAATTATGAAATTTGTACTTTTGAAAATCAGAACATCGAATTTCATAATAAAAAATTTCGGAGTATTTGGGTGTGCCCAGACCAGTCCCTTGCCGATTGTTTAATCGGCCGACTATACAAGCACTCTCGTTTCTTTGGTCTTCCTCTACTCTTATAGTCATTCATACTCAAAATTTTCCTCACAACATTTTCTTCATTCCTCCGCATCACATGTCAATTCTCCTGCCCATTCCTGCCTGTCGGCGCAGCACGTCTTCTTCTACCATACTTCTCCTCAAAATGAAGATGAAAATTTTGGACCAAACAACGAGCCCATTTTCTACAAAATAAACTTCTTATTATAAAAACAACACCAGACATAATATATCAGCCGGGTCCAAGCAGACCTTTTTGATGCGTACGATTGCAAAAAACATCAGGAAAGCAAAAAGATGTAATGAGGTCCTATTACACGGCCAACTGGGCGTCGAAAAATATTATGGAAAAAAATGCCGACCAGGACCACTTTATTTTATTTAACATGGCGATGTAAGTGTATCTTGCTGAAAAATGTGGGCTAATTGAGAAGTATGTTGGTATTTTTAATGAGCAGTATTTTGTTTATTAGCTGTATAGGCTGTTGCTGAACGTAAGCTACTCTCTATCTTTCTATGCTATCTTAGTACTTACATATTTATGGCATTAAGTGTGCTCTTGTAAGATTACAAGATGCTGCCGGCCAAATCTATGAGCGTGACTTAACACGCAGTAGCTGTGGCTTAGCTTAATTTATCGCTGTAAATAACATTCAGTTTATAGATTTCAACGTTAAACTAGCATCTCCTACAGGGAGTAAGAGAAGCCGGTATAACGACCCAACTATGCTTCGCACGGATTTTATGACTTGCTAAACATGAAGATTTATTCATATCAGGTTTAATAATAATATGAATGTATATGCATATAACACACCTACTCTATTACTAACTAGCTTTTTCCCGCGGCTTCGGTCGCATTATAAAGTATCTTTATTTTACAAGTAAAGTATCTTTTATGATCAGAAACTACGCCACGGAGACGTTAAAAATGATGCATCTGACACTCGAGAATTATGAAACTTTTTATTAGTGAAAGAATCTTCGTAATCAGACCAATAGTTTCGAATTTTACCCCCTCAATCGAAACTTATTACCGCTTTATAATATTACAATATAGATTTGTGTAGAACATGACGAGATGGGAGACTAATCTTTGTCATTAAAGAACTTGTCACCTACAAAATAGACGAGTCCACAAACTCAGCATATAACATATTGATATATCTACTAAGCTTGAGTAAGTCATTTTCAGCCTTCTAAGTAAAGACATAAGATCAAGCCAGCAAACACAATACAACATTGTCACCGCTGATGTATATTCAAAGAATTTGCGACTATAACAAGGACCAACCACCTTTGGTCTCAAACTGCTGATGTTACCATTGTGCCCGATACGGCCAGGATAGGGATGGTTGTAGTAAATTGTACGATACGGTCTATTGTTCGCAAAATGAACACGTGACAGGGTGGGGGTGATGGAGGTAGATGGCAGTGGGGTAACGAGCACGTGTTTGTGGTAATATGTGGATACTGGCAGCTTTATTAGTTGGGTAAGTACCTTTACTCACGAATAAAAACTCTTAAGAAAGTCTGAAAAAAGTCCAGTCTTACTAAGGTGTATCGTTGTTCAGATAGGCAGTCACTCGGTCAGATGGGCTGTCATTCCGTGTAAAATTCGTCATCCAGTTTGACTGGGAGCCGATCCCATCATAAGTCTCTTTGGATTTTTGTTAGTCATTAATTTCCATTCGAGTGTCGAATGTTCACCAAAAGAATTTTGTATGACTTGATATAAAAAACCTCTAAGTTTTGCACCATTTAGGTGATACAGGTAATTTTATGGCGTCAACAACTTCTGTCTTCAGATAATCCGGAAAATCATAGCATAGTTAGTATTACGGAGTCATCGAGTATTAGAAAGTAGATCTAAAAAACCCTTTAGCATAAGCTTAGTCAGCCTTTAGCATAATATAACGTCACGCCTGTAGTCTCCGAAGGGTTAGGCAGAGGTGTACCTAAGAGTTTGTTTTTTTTAAATCCCATGTAATAGATGGCGAGCTTATTGCCATCAACTAGGCACAAATTCAGATTCAATTGTTGATACAGAGAAATTCCTGATGGAAAAACACTTTGCCCGACCCGGGCACCGAACCCAGGATTTCATGCTCAGCAGGCGCGCTTGCAACCACTAGTCCAACGAGGCAGTCAATTAAAATATTCGTTCATATTACTATGTTCTTACCTAAGTAAGTTTTATACTTCTGGGTCGTGATTGCACAGTGACACAAGCTCATAAGTACAGAACCATTGTTACAGCACTTTCTTGTGTGTAGAAAAGTTAATTAAACTTATGTTTGTTTGTACCTACTTGAAATGAGACGAAACATGAAATTAGGTCTCTAAGTTATTCTTAGTCAGGGCTTTCTTTTCCTGCAGTAATTCCCGAGACAGAAATAGGAATATTTCGAATATATTGTTACCCGCCTGTAATAAACCAGCAGCAGTTTTTATCCAACTAATGTCGGGAGCTAGGCTGCACCACGGTAATCGAGCCTCGTTCGATACAACTACCACTTCCATTTACCATCCCACCATGCAAAACTAAACCTTACTTTAGCTGATACACAGTCCAATCCAATCGCAAAACATTCTTCAATAACTTTGTCCGATATAAGTCCTAACCTATACAGTTCTGTCACACGATTTGGAACCTAGCCTCGTTGATATAGGATACTTCGAAGGTGTAAAAACTTAGCGTGATATCATGTGCCGTCGCTGCAATTAGCGCCTCGTCGTTCCCATTCTGTTATTGCAAGTGGACGTCTCACGCGGCAGTATGGCATCCTTATAATTTATGCAGCCTTATCGTATAGGCTTTTCATTTCGATATCAATTATAATGCAGGCTGTGGAAGAATGTGGGTGATCAGGAATTCATTGAGTGTATGGTGGTGGTGGTGTGTGGTGGTGTTTGGTGTATGTTTGTGTTTCTTGTATGTGTGTGTCTGTGTGAAAATGATACGAGGTCCTGTGTGCGTATGCTTTTGTGTCAAATTCTGAATCAATCCCAAATTTTACCTGGTCGTCCATCGGAGTCCAGGACTGAAAGTTTCTTAATCTCATCAGAGATCTGCAAATGGCAGCCGAGACCAATCGGTATGTAGTGGTCCATCCACGGACCAACCTAGGCAAGCACGACTTAACCTAAAGCTCAACCCGAGCGGCTGTTATTATTAAACCACGCTTTTACAATAATTAAGCATATTAATTTTGGCCCATAATCACATTATCTCTAATAGGCATGCCTAACAGCCCGAAATAAATTATTAATTTTGATATTATTTACCGTATGTTATTAAATTATGCTCAGGCAAATTAATGTAGTATCCACGCTAATTAGATTGAGTATATGTGGTCAATTAAAATAATAGATAATACGGGCGAAAGACCAATTTCTACTATGGTTCGAATTAATAATTTATCATGAAAATTTTAATAATTATACCATTCATTAAATGATCTTGATACCGGAAGGCTACTATTTAATATAATTTTAGATGTGTTTTTAAATTATATTAAATTGAAATATTTAACAAATAAATAAGTAAAAATATCAATGGTTTGATAAGATAATATTTTTGATGATAATTATGAGAGAATATAACTATCTTGACAATTTTGAACCCTGATTTCTACGCACAGTCGTGTTACATGTCGGCGGTAACCTAAAGTTGATCTGGTGTCAGAGTTTCAAGAGAATGCGCGGCCATCTTAAACTTCAGACCTAAAAGAATCACAGCTATTTCTTACAGATCATAGTTTCAAGCGTCTGAAGGCAACGGTCATTTTTCTTCTATTTTGAAACGAGAATTAATAGTTCCAAGCCTCTTTTAACGTAGCCATGTATAAGTAGTTGCATTTTAAAGTGTCTGAAGAAGAATTCAACATCAGATCGCAAATATATGCATTTTTAGCATGTAGATCGGCAGAGAATATAGAACTGTGCTATGAAAGCTGCTATGGTCCTTACATACTTGCAGATAGGTAGTGTAGAAATCTTAACCTTTGTGGTCATTTAGGAATTAACTCTGGCACGTTATAAAGAAAAAGGAAATAAACTTTATGGTTCAAATTAGAGTAAGAAAAGAAAAGACGGTTGAGGCGAGCGTTAAAAGTGTGACATGTTCATATTAAGGGTGTTACAAGACTCTTAACGAATCCGAAAGGTACTAATTCTCCCTGTCATTGCGATATTTTTTTTGTTCTAGACCATACCTGAGAATCTTTTAGTTACGGAGATATTGGAGGTCAAAGTTCCAACTTTTTCACAAGTTTTTTTCAAATACATGTTTTTAATGTAAAATTTTCAAACACCTCCACGACCCCCGTACTATTCAATGCATCCACCAGCACAATGTTTTGAGTGCGTTACATTGAGTTCTACCGTAAAACGTGATTTTTCACCCCAAAAAAAAGTCGTTTCCCAGAAATAATGTTTGCGTAAAGTTACTTTGTTCGATGTACACAATGATTGGTTGACGGCTTCGTTAAGGGTCTTGTCACACCCTGTATGATTTCTATCCAATAATTATTTCATTCGACGATATAAACGCCTTTTATTTAGCTTGTAAACTGGTATCTTACAGTACTTACTTTTCTATAAGTACTAAGCACTCGTAGGCACCCGGTCTTTGGTTAAAACAAGTAAATCTGTTCAAAATATCCAAATGAAAATCAGTTAAAATAACACTAATAGGACTAACCACTACTCTAAAACATCAATTAAACGAACATGTAACTAAAAACCGCTAAACCACGTCCAAAACCACGTTCTACAAAATGTGATCGGTTTTCACAATAACCGCACGGAACGCTAAAAGCATTATTATTGAAACATGCGGAACCCTGCTTGCAACCGGACATCGATTATGATAATACGGCCATTAAATTGCAAATATCCTACGTGGTCGATTTATAACTTTGTCTTGAGTGGCCGACGATAGTGATGGCAATCGCTTTGTTTCCCTACGAGATTGGCTTTTTGAAAATTTTAAGGAAATTAATTTTTCAACTATTGGATGATGATAATGTTTCCTGTGTAAAAAATATGTGATTCTACTTAGTCCGTCAGTTAGATTATTGAAAAATATTGGATACGTATTTTTTGTTTCATCAAATCAATAAAAATTGACGACGATAAAACGCATCAAAGATCATGAGTGAGGGCCTGTGACGTCACTTTTCGGTTAAAAAATGTACTGAAGTATGACGTCACACGAGTTTTCGACGCACTGTATCGTCTTCATTTTTAGTTTACGTGAAAAAGAAAAAATACGTGTCCAATATTTTTCGGAATTCTATCTGACGGACTAATTAGATTTTTTCAGGAAACATCCCTATTGTCGCTATCACTTATTGGGTGAAAGTAGCAGACCGTCAGTGACCTCGGTAGTTCCTAAAAGAATTGAAAACTGCTGCAATATCTTCGTGTCTACTTGAATTAATATAAATGATTTGGTTATGATTTTTTTTAAATAGCCTATTCTGTCCCGCTTCTGAGGAGCTCATGGCTAAATAATAGCAGCCGCCGGGTCGAACTTTAGGTTAAGCCGTGCTTACCTAGGTTGGTCTGTGGATGGGTGACCACCCATTACATACCGAGTTTCCTCCGTGCCTCGGAAAGCAAGTGAAGCCGTTGGTCCCGACTGTTATTTGTAAATCTTTGACAGTCGTTAGGTAATCAGTGGCCCAACAAAGTCTGACAACCAGTCTTACCAAAGGGTATAGTATTACCCAGTACTAACTGGGTTGTGGAGGTTAGATAGGCAGTCGCTCCATGTAAAATACCGGTATTCAGCTGCATCCGGTTGGACTGGAAGCCGACCCCAACATAGTTGGGAAAAGGCTAGGCAGATGATGATTCTGTCCCACTTCTGGGCAAAGGCCTCCCCCATTCCTTTCCAACTCTCCCGGTGTTTTGTCTTCTCTGACCAATCAGTCGGGAATAAGTACAAATCGTCGGTTATGAATTATTCCTGTTACTGTAAAAATACAAGACGTATATATAAGATACATTCAATTATTATTTCCTTTATTTCTTTTCTATACATATTCTTTATATTTTTAAATATTTCTATAGAAAGTAATATAAAAAAAAATATATATATATAAAAATAGTAGCCCACCGGCATCAGGAACAGGGTCCGAGCTACTGGTAGTCAGGGCTCTTGAGAGAGGAACCTCCTAACGATACGCGCCGTGTCCAGAAGTACTGCTTTCTGAATCAAGCCCTTGATCCAGCTGCCAAGCGAGAGCCTCCTCAGATGTTGCTCGTGGCTATTGGCTATTAAGCCATTGGCCGACACGACTATCGGCACAATGACTGCTGTACTTACGTCCCACATGTCGACAACCTCGCGAGCCAGATCAAGATATTTAATACATTCATTATTATTTTTTTTTAATTCGAATCCGCCTTGTATTATACTCGAATTGAGAATTTAAGTTGAGAATTTACAAAACTGTAGTTTAGCATTATTAGTCGTTTTTCCTGCAATATCGAATCCAATAATTAGTGAAAGAATACTTCATGTTCTTATTTCGGGGATTTTTAAAAATTCTTTTTAACTGCAAGGGAAAACCGACCCTAATACTAGTATTAATACGATTTAGGAAAAGCGAACATTTTATTAGCCTAGGGTTATTTAGGAACCGTCACGTGTGAATATATTGCTCTTGTATATTTTGAACTTGGAATAAATAAAAAAAATGTAAGTATGCCGGACGATTAAAGCCAGTATCGGCCTCTATACTATGTTCTATTTTAATTGACCGCTACTAGGGTTGGCACTTCAGCAAAGTGCTATGTCCCGGCCATCGAATTGTTGGCTCAGCCCCAACACACTAATGACGCTTGTTGCTTCCCTGGTAACACGAGTTGCTAGAAGAATATTCTATGTTAAGTAAAATTGCTTTTTGTGCCTTACGTAATTATTACATAAACATCACGCCTTTAATTCCCGAAGGGTTAGGCAGAGGTGTACCTAATTGTACTCCCAGATTTCGCCAGTTATGTTTTAAGTCCCATGTAATAAGGGACGAGTCTAATGCCATCAACTGGGCACAAATCCAGACTGCGTGGCTGATACTGAGAAATTCCTGATCGAAAATTCCAATAACACTTTGCGGAGTACTGCTAGGTACACGTCTGCCTAATCCTTCGGAGATTACAGGCGTGATGTCATGTATATGTGGACAAAGATAAAAGAAAAAGGGAATTTACTTACTTCTTCAATTCAATTCATTTGTTGCATCAAATATGGTAGGTACATAAAGTTCTTATATAACACACATTTGGCCAATATATATCGTGCAATAATACCTACAAGTTTTTACACTTAAGGTATTTATTAAGAACCTAGGTAACATTTCGTCGACGGCAACATTTTGTCTTTATTATGTTTTAATTTCTTACAACGACAATCTTAAAACAGATTACAAGTATTAAAAATAAACTCAATATAAGAATAAATTATAATAAATAACTTTTTAATGTGCTTTTTTATCTAAAAGTTTTATAAATATTATCTTAATCTTTACCTTGTTAAAATTACAATAACACTTCATTTACATGAAATTAATTAAATAAACACACATTGCTCGCAGAGCGGATGGCCGATGGAGCCGAAAAGTTCTGGGGGTCTACTCTCTTTCTCCGAAACGAAACTTCGGAAAAGAACGAAATTTAAACGAAGTTTCGTTAGTGATCCTACTCTATTTCATTTTCGGACGCGCACAATAAGTTCGAAGCCATAGACAAGTTTCGTGAACGAATGAATTCTATAATATTGTGTGGGTCTTTTTTGATGTCATTTAAAGTAAGTTACGGTTTTTACTTTAACTTATAATTAATAAACTCTTTTGCTTTATTTTTACATTTTACATTTAAAATGTGATTTATTGAATATTTCTTGTAATATTCATGCAGAAAATATAAATATTTAGATAAAAATTCTATTTTCGACGACATTCACCGCGACACTATAAAACACCCTTTCACTGTCATTGTTAACCGACTAATTTGAAGAGTACTATTTCATGCCAACAATGGGTAGTAACGTAAGACGACCAAAAATGTCTGTATATTCACAATCTAATCATAACATGTCAACTTTGTTTGAATACTTTGAAAAGTTTTCTAAATTGTGTTTCTCAAGTGTTGTGTTAAATAAATCATGTTTCCAAGTGCGTTTTTACATACTTCGCGATACACACTTAAGAAAGTTTCAAGTCATATTGTCGTAGTCTGCTATTTGTATTTTGGGTCTCCACAAGTTTAGATTTAAAAACTTTGTAAGTAAATATCATATTATACATACATAATATTAGATTTTTCACTAGCACTAAATATCGCCTCTTTTAATAATAAACATATAAACATCTTTTCAGTTTAAAATGGCTCCACATACGGGTTCCGCTACTCCCGAATACTTTGGCTACTCGAATACTTGCCGACTGAATCCGTAATTTCCTACAAACTCTTAAGTCGGAAATTTCGCTAATATTTAGTTGATTGCGCAGGCGGCGTCGGTTCCTTCTACACTCTATACGTTCTTCACGTAAAGCAGCTTCGATCAAAAGCATTATTGTAGCCATTGCCAATAATTTTGTCATAATATTTACAAAACGAACGTAAAACGAAAATCAAAAGGTAACACTTTTGGTTTCGTCAAATTTGAGGTTAAAATTCCGAACAATCGTCTGTCAAATTCAAATATTCGTTCGTAATATTTCGAATTAGAGTAGGTTTAGAGAATCTAAACGTCAAACAATTTTCGGTCGTACGAAATTTCGGAACGAAATTGAACCGTGGTAGGAAATACGCGAAATTTCGATCGAAACTTCGTTTTTCGTTGAATAAGAGTAGACCTCCTGGAGTGGCGACCTCGAACCGAAAGATGGTGCGTTGGAAGGCCTCTCACTAGATGGACCGATGACCTGGTGAAGGTTGTGGGATCCGCTGGATGCAAGTCGCACGGGACCGGTCTATGCGGCGACACTTGGTGAGGCTTATGTGCAGCAGTGAACGTCTTTCGGCTGAAATGATGATGATGATGAAATAAAGATGCAAGAGAAAAGTGAACAATGAAATAGAGAAACAAGAACAGCCAGTTTCCAATAGGTTTTTATTCAGTGATGCATTTATTACGTGCACTCGAAATGAAGAGAGAATAACGAAAATATCCGGTGTTTGCTTGGAGGAAATTAGTTTCTGTATGTTTAAAGAGAAAACTCTTTTTTGATTGAATTGTATTTGCAATAAGTATTCTGTATCCCCAGATAATGATTTACTGGATGGATAATTTTATTTTGTAGAATAGAATCCGAATGTTGGTTATTGTTCAATTGGTTATTTTTAACTTAGTTAAGAGCTAGTTATTGTCAATTTTGGTTAAATAGTATGCAATGTATTAATGGTTAGAGTACAAAGCATTTTCAGCAGATCATAAAATATATATTTTTATTAAACTCAATTTGTTTTGATTTTATACGTAAAATATAAAAATGCCAGTACACTGTCTTACACAATGTTTTCTTTCCATTCAAGAGGTAAGCCAAAAACGGATATTGAATTCTGTTTCCGTAAAATATACCTGCCTTTTAAAAAAGATATACACCAGGGCTGCAGGGACTAGCTATATTAGTTTGTTTAAGGCCCATACTCCACCAAAGCAGAGACGAGCGGAGAGGAGAGGAGACGTGCGAAAACCGACCAATCAAATTGGTTGAAATCTACATTACGTCTCTCGTCTGTTCTGTGATTGGTCGAATCTTACACATCTCCTCTCCGCTCCGCCCATCTCCGCCTTGGTGGAGTCCGGGCCTAATTCTTTGAAGAATTCTTAGTCGTTACAGGTAGTCAGTGGCCCGAAAGTCTGACAAACAGTCAAACCAAGAGTATCGTATTACCTAGTAGCAACTGGGGTGTGAAGGTCAGATAGGCAGTCGCTACATGTAAAATACTAAAATACGGTTACATCCAGTTAGACTGGAAGCCAACCCCAACATAGTTGGGAAAAGGCAGGCAGATGATGATAATGCTAAGAATAAACAATCCTTTAAAAAAGAATAGATTAAGCCAGATGCAAGCTCACAATTCACCAATGACAATACTCGGAAGACTATTCTGTAAGTCATTGGGGAAATGTTCTCGATTCGACATTTCCAGGTCGACACGCTAGACGTATCGGCATTGCTTGATGTTTGACAGAACATCGCTGTGCAGCTCCTTAGAGATTTACTGAGATACCACTCGGGACTGAAGCATTGACGGTACGTGGTGCATCGGTGAATAGATATAGGTACCTGGTATTGGAGCCAGGTTTTGCTTACTGGGTTCTACTGGGCTGTGTGCCGTGTTTGAAAGTTGAAGGAACCTTAAACTTTGAATTTATTTTTAGTAGGTATCACCTCTTTATTAGTATTGTTACGTCGGCTGCTTTTGGACAACATTCTAGATTACTTTCGAGTCTAAAATGTTCCACTGTGAAGAAGGTTCTAGAAAGTTGTGGAACTTTCTCGTAGGATCGGTCCGTCGTGTTTGCGGGTGCAGTCTATCTGATTTTGGCGAAGCAACGCAGGAACCGAATCGAAGTGAACTAGAAGAGCGATATCTAAGTGTATTTGTGATTGAGTTTAAGTGTTTTGTGATTTATGAAGGTATTTGGTGTTTAATCAGTAGTGTTTCAAGTTATCCCATACCCAGCTCGGAACAGTATGTTTATGTTGGTGTTTAATATTATAAATTTTAATGGATAGAAAGGGAGAAGGAAACCAATTGAAAGATGGAATGATATGAGAGAAATATAATGAATAATAGCGTGGCGATTGAAGTGGAGAAACGGGGATAATTGAAGATAAACATGTGTTGTTGTAGTAACATGGTTCAAGGGCACTAAGACGACCTTAACGTTTATACTAAACATTTCTGCTTTCCCCATTTACAATGAATTCCTTTTTACGAACTTCTGCAAGCTTCTGAATTTTTACAACACGAACTCGTGTAGCTAGTTCCTGTAAGCCCGTACATACCTGAATTATTTGAAAGGCCTCAGTCCATTTCCACAACGCATTGGTACATGAAGGTAAATAGCCAACGCACTATGTTTTATTAAACCACACAATTTTTCGTGGAACTGGCCGACTGCTACGTAAGTGAAAGCCAAAAAAAAAAGAACTAGAGCCAAGTTCAAAACCGTTTTAACATCGGGCATCCAAGCCCATTAATGTTTGAAATTCGAATACTGCAGTAGATTTGGTAGAAAAATATGGTGAGCATCGGATGACCACAGTGTAAAAATATTGTGTTAGCTATCTGGACTTTTATTTAATAGTTTAATCTGTGTGTATGGAATGATGAATAAAAAACCAAGTTGATATTATGAGACGCTACTCAGTCTAATAAATGTATACGAAACTTTAATATAACTAACTTATCATTTTTTTTTAAGACGGTTAGTAAATCTGTCTGATTTAGTTCTCTCACATAGTCAAACTCACAAATTTTTATATCCATCTGTTGTTATATTTTTTCTAAAGGCACTGATTCTCTATCAATGAACGAGAAAAGAGACATGACTTAACACATCATAATCAGCCTGTAATATTCCCACAGCTGGGCCATGGGGCTCCTTTTTGTTAGAAAGAGTGAGCCCCGCACCACCACGTGCGGGTTGATGGATTTCATAACTTACATGTCTTTGAATTCTCTACTTTACGCCACTGGTTGAAGGTAACACGACTTCTGTCATAAATAACAATATAAACAGCTTTGATTTCCAATAACATGAGGTTTCATTAATCGTCTCAAAGCCATATTTATGTTTTTATTAAATGTTACAGCAGCATGTGTCTGTGTCTGAGATAGGGGGCCATTTGGCCTCGTGCAGGACCAATTTGGTGTAATGTAAGTCTTATTATTTTTTTTGCTTGTTTGTATTTTTTACATAATTTGATTGTTAATTTAAACACTTTGTTTTGTCTTGTGTGAGACAAACAAATACTTTTTCTTTCTAACTTTCTTTATATTGCTCAATATGTCATCCAACAGAGTAGGTAGCAGAACTTTACCGTGGCACTACCAAAACTATAACACCCGTACCTCACCTTTAAGGAAGGCTAGTTTTATTACAAGACTAAAACCATTAACTAAATCAGCTCCATAAAGATTTACAAAACATTTCAATCTACCTTCAAGACGTTAGATAAATATTCTGCAATTACTTAACTGTGGAATAAGAATGAAAGCTTGAGCAACGAGCAACTGAAGCAACAAGCAACAAGAGCAATAGTTGGAAACAAAGCTCGCGTTGTCGGCGAGCAATGAATTAAATCTACAACGCTGGTATGAAATGAAACGCTCTGGTTTAGTTCTGAATGCGGTATACGGCATTGTGATTTTTCTTGAATATTTTGTTCGATCATCACTGAGATCATTTTCAATAGTTTGACATATAAAATTCAAAGTCCTGACTGACTGACTGACTGACTGACTGACTGACTTATATATCAACGCACAGCCCAAACCACTGGTCCTAGAGACATGAAATTTGGAGAGTGTATTCTTTGTGAAGAGTAGGTATCCACTAAGAAAGGGTTTTTTGAAATTCCACCCCTAAGAGGGTGAAATGGGGTGTTGAATTTTCTATGAAACTTTTTATTCTCTGAGTCGATTGAATTGAAAATGTGTCTACATATACTTCAGTTAAAATGATGAGATACGTGTATCACAGTTTTTCCAAAATCATCCCCCAATTTAAAATTCCATGTCCTGACTGGCTGACTGATATACCAACGCACAGCCCAAACCGCTGGTCCTAGAGACATGAAATTTGGAGAATGTATTTTTTGTGGAGAGTAAACATCCACTAAGAAAGGGTTTCTTTGAAATTCCACCCCTAATAGGGTGAAATGGGGTGTTAAATTTTCTATGAAACTTTTTATTCTCTGAGTCGATTGACTTGAAAATGTGTCTACATATACTTCAGTTAAAATAATGAGATACGTGTATCACAGTTTTTCCAAAATCATCCCCCAATTTAAAATTCAATGTCCTGACTGGCTGACTGATACATCAACGCACAGCCCAAACCACTGGTCCTAGAGACATGAAATTTGGACAGTGTACTCTTTGTGAAGAGTAGGTATCCACTAAGAAAGGGTTTTTTGAAATTCCGCCCCTGATAGGGTGGAATGGGGTTTTGAATTTTGTGTGAAACTTTTAATTCTCGGAGTCGATTGACTTGAAAATGTGTCTACATATACTTCAGTTAAAATGATGAGACACGTGTATCACAGTTTTTCCAAAATCATCTCCCAATTTAAAATTCCATGTCCTGACTGGCTGACTGAAATACCAACGCACAGCCCAAACCGCGGGTCCCAAAGACATTAAAATTGGAGGGTGTATTCTTTGTGAAGAGTAAGTTTCAGTTTTTCGAAATTCCTACCCCTTAGAGGGTGAAATGGGTTGTTGAATTTTCTGTGAAACTTTTTACTCTCGGGGTCGATTGACTTGAAAATTTGTGTACATTCTCTTTAGGTAAAATCCAGTAAATCCGATGTCCAATCTCAAACCAAGGTATCAATATTTCACGTATCTAATTTAATTGATAGAACTTTAAACTAATAATTGCAAGTTATAAGCAAGTACATGTAAATCTATGTATGTATTATAGATAGATACATAGATTACTTATTATCCCAGAAGTAAGATCCCGTGGGCAATTCCCTAACTCCAAGGCGGGCGAAGCCGCGGGCATAAGCTAGTAGTTTGATAAAAAGCTACGGACATTTCTACAGCGAATGAGTTGCCGCAAGATCTAAAGGCAGGTTACGCTGTGATTTATTTAAACGTTCTAAACGTTACTATGAATTAAATTCAGCACATGATTTTTGACCCAGAACAGACCTATAGCATGGACTTTTTACAACAGCTGCTATTTTTACCCAACTACGACGAAGCCAAAAGGAAGGGTTATGATTTTAGCAATCCATGTATGTATGTTTTTATTTACGTATGTTCCACCGTAGCGCCTAAAATATACATCCGATTTTGATTAATAAAGTAAGTAATGTGTCAATCGATTTTTTATTATGGCCCAGGTAACATAGGCTACATTTTAACCGACTTCAACAATAGGTGGAGTCGATTTTACCTTGTAAGCCCCGATTTTAATTAGAGCGTGATTTTTCAGTAGTCGAGTTTTTTAGTTGTAGTATTCTACACATATTCTAGTTTCTAAACAATAGTCGGAATGAAATAATTCTGGGTTCCTAGAATTATGACTGTGCTGAATTCATGGTCACAAATTCTGTGTCAATGTCCCCTGCATAGGCACAGCTTCGCAGCACTTACCTAGTTCTACTGCAGAACAATGAAACGTTTCCTGGAGTAGGCCCGCGGGACAGACCACTAGTTATGTCGACTTTCTATAAGCAGGCTTCTTCTTGTACAGTCTTATTTCTATTAGGTATAGCAATAGCTAGTCTAGCTTACTAATATCATTTTGATAATGAAAAAGATGTAAAAACCATATCGTATGTACTGTGGAGGAAGTTTGTCTCACTTTACTTAGTCTCTAGATGTGGGATTATGTCTTAGATGATTACCAGATGAAAATAAAACGATTCATGATTAAAAATGAGAATGATCCGAAAATGGGCAACTACAGTACTTTCACAAGTTATTATGCCTTGTGACTGTGACTGTAACTGTAGCTGCTGTGTGTAGCTTTTTTTTGTTTTTTTTTGTTTTGACATTCAAAAGCGCGAGTAATGGTCTAATTGAAATAAATGCTTTGAGTTTGAGTTTGAATGTTGCAGGAGTGTTACAAAATTCTACGATTGTAGATGCCAAACGAAGTTTACCAATAGACAAGACTCAAATGAAAGTTGTGTAATATATGTGTAGTAATTGCTTGGGGCCGGCTTTCTGAACACAAATACTGCCAAATTGAATGTCTGAGCAAGTGTGCAGCAATCATATCATACGTCAAATAAATATATTTCCTTTCATTCTTTTCTTTCACCCATTTAGTACCCAATAGCAAACTACCGAACTAGCCATGACCCGTTTAGCCATTTCGTATTTCATCACAGCTTTTTGTTCGTCAGGCATCATTCATCCACGGAGTCATTAGTGGAATGTTTAAGCGTTTTGTTTGCACTTTCGCTTAATATCGCGATATTGTATAGCTTTGCTCATTTTTCATACTGTTTAATTGCTCAAGTTTGTGGGGAAAAACGGGAAAGTGAGGAGTTTTATTGCTTTCAAAGATTAGTGTAGTTTTTTGATTCGCATCAAAATCCGTTACATAGTTTTAAAGATATAGACTAAGCATACTAAGGGGCCGTCTCCACGAGCGAGAGAATCGCAGCGATATTATCGTCGTGTCACGTATAATTCTATACACTCTCTTAAGGGCCGTCTCCATGAGCGAGAGAATCGCGGCGATATTCTCGTATAGAAATACGTGGCACGACTATAATATCGCCGCGATTCTCTCGCTCGTGGAGATGGCGCCTTAGGGACAGACAGACAGCGGGAAGCGACTTTGTTTTATACTATGTAGTGATAAAGATAGCTAGCTATGTGACTTATACATAATCAACATATGCGTCATATTTACTTCTGGTTAGAAACCATTGTGATGATAATACTAAGGACAAATATCGACAATAAAACTGAAAGTAATCATAAAAACCACGTTCAATAGCTGTTAATGGCATCTCGTTCGATAATTTTCCCATTGACAGCTTTTAAATCTAGCTTACACGTGTACTAATCGCGTTCACTGTTGAAATTCGCCCTGAATGTGCCTAATTCGTGCGGCCTTACACACAATCCCACACTTGAATTGTCATAGACAATGATACGGGTAATCTGTTTAGTTTAATAACCTATTATTATATTATGGTTCATTGAGTTTGATTGTAGCGATCGAGTTACATAATTATGACGTTAGGCTAGTGGAATTAAGGTCGGATTTTCACTGATTATCAAGTTGAACATAAGCTTATGGTTAAACCAGGAAATTAAACGGTGTTTAGGCAATTTGGCTGCAATTATTATCATGCTTGACAATATACAATAGGTCGAATTATTTTGACTATCTTGTTGGTTTAGTGGTTGCAAGCGCTATTTCGGAGCTTGAGGTTTTGGGTTTGATTCGCAAGTCGGGCAAATTGTTTTGGGTTTTGCCTTTGGGTACTTCTTAGGCTTCGTGTAACATGGCATTTAAATATAATTCGTGAAATGTGAGTTAATTATTCGTATACCTCTGTCTAACACATCGGGGATGATTTTTTTATATTTTTGTAGAATTTATTATGAGTAGTGGAAGACCAAAGAAACGATTAATGGACTGTGTGAAGAATGATACGGCACGAAAGGAGGTGTCTGATGCGATGACGAGTAATAGAGAAGTATGGAAGAAGAAGACATGCTGCGCCGACCGCAAATGAATTGGGACAAGGGCAAGAGATTGATGAGTTTACAAATGCAAAAAAACATTGTACTTACAAAAACTTTTCCATGATGTACGTAAAAGTAACACGTATTTTCGATGGTATAAACGAGTTTAACCATACAGAATGTAAAGCACTTAAATCTTACTCAATGGAAACACATCGGGCGCGGGCATGCGGGCGGCGAGTAATGGGCGACTCGCTGTCCGACCATGGACCATGCCCGGGTCGACGGCGCGTTGTGTTCCACGCGCGCCTCAAAGAGTGTCAGCATAATGACAGGGCCCCCCTCTAAAGGGCCAAAGCCTGCCGGGGTCGCGGGACTTATAGAACTACCGTGACTCTGGAACATAAAGGGCTACTGAAGGACACCGTGGATTTTAGTCTGTACAAGTCTGACAGTCCCTCCCGCTCTGCCCTGGGTGGGAGGACTCATTTTATGATTTTACCACGATAAAAAAAAAGGAAACATATCGGAGTTAACAAGACACGTCTCATTAAAGCTAACATCAATTTTCCAATTACTTTCGTAATAGAATTTCACCCCAACGAAGATCGAACAAATTCGCCTAATTTTAATCACAAGTGCTACCTGCTAATGAGAAAGAATCAGTGTCTAATTTGGTTATAATTACTTTTCTTCTGCCCTTTGGTTTCTTAGTTACAAGCGCGAAAACTAATATATGTTCGATTCCCAGATCGGGCAGTCTTCTTTGTGTCGACAATTCCCATAATAATATTATTGTTTGAGTCAAATCAGGTTCGACCATAATTATGCCTCATTGACGGCGTTGGTAGTGGCTTTGGACAGATCTCTCAAAGTGTAGGTGGAATAGCACAAAGAGTAGGACAGGAGGTGGACCATGGTTTGTGATGAGGTTCCGAGCAGTGAATTGAAAGGAATTTCCCAGTAGCAACCCGAACTTTGGAAGTTGGTGGTTGGCGGTTGCCTTCGTGCCTCGAAAAAGTATGTTATGCTGTTGGTCTTGCGCTTGATTTCTCTCTAGCCGTGTTTATCGTCCCATCAGACTGAGAGCGAGTGAAACACAAGCACATACACTTGTATTTAATAATTATCTTCGAAATCCATGGTAAGTCACCGCTGAGATTGTCCGCCATGGCCGATATTCAGCCTGGATGGCTACAATTATTTTGAATTACTTTTCTCCAACATAGATGATTACGTAAAAGTCAAAGCTATTGATTATGAAGGTTCGCGTGCTGTTTCGAACCGATAAGTTCGCGTGTGAAACGCGGCAGGCTGCTATCGTATGTGGCGTTTGGAACGCCTTAGAAATACTGTGCTTTGTTGACATGATGTCTCAACCAACAAATAATAATATGAAATTCAAATAGATAAGGATTATATAATAGTCATCAAATTCAAAATTAAACAGGCCCTAAATCCCAAATACTACGCAAACGAAATAATACATCGTGCTACACATGTAACATGATACAAAACTTGAATGTTACTTTACAATTTTGCAGAATTTATTTCCATTCAGCGTACTTGCTTTCCGAAAACCATTGCCTCAAATAAACCACTGTCGAATACCTAGCCAACACGCTTCAGAATCTCAATGGACAGCAATTGTTCGAAAGTGAATGAGAATGTCCAACACCGAAGCAACAATTCAGTTTCGTGTAGGCTCGAAACAAAAGGTTCGCGGAGCAGGCGTAAGCGCCCAAGCGTTCTGCAAATAAATGCATCGTCCAAAATACAGTTTTTTCATAGCTGTTATTATGCTTAACTTGGCAGTGGTAGTCAACATGAAAAATATTGTAATGGTAATATTAACAAAATTGTCTGTGCCTGTAACTCAACCGTAATCTTTTTGTAACGAAAATAAAGATGACTGTAATGTAATGACCTGTAATGTGATGATGTGTGTGACTGTGTGATGTGTATGTATGTGTGTGTGTGTATGTATTTATTAGTGGGCTCTTAGCTAAATAATAATAGCCACTAGGATCAATCTTCAGGTTAAGCCGCGCTTGCCTAGGTCGCTCTGCGGATGGGTGACCACCCATAACTTACCGAGTTCTCTCCGTGCCTCAGAAAGCACGTTAAGCCGTTTGTCCCGGCTGTCACTTGTAGATCTTTGTCAGTGGTTACAGGTGGGCTGGAAGTCTGACATGGTTGTCAGACTTTCGTCTTACCAAACTAAACTAAAACAAAACCAGTACTAATTGGGCTGTGGAGGTCAGATAGGCATGCTCGCATCGCTCCATGTAAATTACTAGTATTCTGCATCCGGTTAGACTGAAACCCGACCCCAACATAGAAAGGGCTAGACAGATGATGATATTTCTGATCTCCACTAAAAGATTTACAGAAGTCATTCATATAAAAAAGCTTGTAATAATAGACAAGGGAAGGGATTACGTAGGTTTACCCCTCCACTTATAGGGAACCATAACGTTTGACGGCACGGTTGGCGCAGTGGCTGAGCGATTGGCTGCTGCGCTGCGTGTCGCGGGTTCGATTCCCGCACGGAACAAATATTTGTATGGCGTACAGGTAGTTGTTCCGGGTCTGGCTGTTTGTGTATGTGAGTTTAAATGTTTGTAAACACACCGACGATACAGGAGAAATTCCTAGAGTGGGGCAACGTTTTTTTTTAAAAAAAAACAAAAAAAAAAATTACAAAGTTCGCGCTTAAACCGCTCATGCATCCGCAGCCTTATTTTCGTCGCGATAAAACAAGCTAAATACTGAGCAAAATATTTTTGTTCAAATTAAAAGGTATTGTAATCTTGATTTAATTAGAGGTTATGGTTTTCGGAGCGTGAACACAGGTCATTCGATTCAATGTTAAGTCGTTATATAATGTATATTGGAAACCATGACGCCATAATGAGGAATGAATGGAGGTCACGTCAGGTTTGAAATGTATAGAAATTAATGTTTCAGCTATTGGTGGTGAACTTGAATGTTGTCTGAATAGCCATAATTAAAAAAAAAACTGCTATGGGAAGGGGTAAGGAAAACGTTTGACACAAAAAAAAAAACTTTTTTTTTTAAATAATTGTGAAGTAAAGCAACACTCATGCCTCATCCACAATGCTACACAAAAGTTACAATGAAGGTTTCAAAGAGTAGCTATTGTCGCATTAGCATTCCGTAAAGGCTGAACACTCTCGCAGAGCCACACGAAGGCAGGGCGCTTGCGAGAGAGCACAGCCAAGAGAGGAACACCGAGGCTAGACGAACGCTACTATATACACCCTCGCACTCGTTCTGCCTCGGAGTGTACAGCTACCATAATACTGACGGTCCGTACACATTACACAACCGATAACAAACAAATCAATAACGCTTTAGTTAGCGGAATCGTGTGTAGATTATGATTTGCTTTTGAGCAATCAGGCGATTGTGGAAACAAAAGAATGATCGATCTTTAAAAAAAAATGACACAGCTTATTGAAGTAGGCACACTGATAAAAACAAGTTTGTTTAAAAAAAGAAGACATAGGTGGAAGCAATGCCATTATTTTCATGCATATACGAAAAGATGGCCTTGACTTTCCCGATAAAAATTTCCAAACTCATTTTCTCACATCCAAAAATAGCCAACAAATCACGAACGAAGATCGAAGCAAGTCATATCGACAAAGTATGCCATTTTCCATGTAGAACACGATGCAATAAAGCGCTGAATACCGCTGAATGCCGCTTTAACGCAATACACAGCCTATCACCAAAAAGCAACGTTGCCACCGTAACAAGAAACGAATAAGTTCACACAAGCGTCCTGAGTAAATGAGATTCATCCGTGAACATTTTAACACGATAAAGTGAAGGTAAATATTTTTCCAATATTTTCCTTGATGACGGTGGAGAATGTTGAGTAAGTTCAGTTTATTTGCGTTAGGAAATGTTTCTTGAATGCAAATGCATGTTCAATCAAGAATTTTCTTGCCATTATCATCACCGCCAAAAGCAGTCCGTTCAATCTGGCTCCTACTTTCTGGGAAATATCTGTACCAGTTACCGACAGCCTCGAGCTTCTTGGCACGAAGTTGAGTGCGAATCTGAACTTCGAACTGTCGCTCAAACTGCGGCAAAAAAGCTGGGTATCCTAAATAAGGTTAAGCGTTCTTCAAGCCTGGACAGCTTGGAATGGCTCAGTCAAATACCAATTAGCCACACTCGACTCTGTTGAGTGCAGAGCCAAGAGGCTCATTGGTGATGAAAAGCTGGTTGGTACCAGGCTTCACAGCCTGGCCCTCCGGCGCAAAGTTGCATGTTTGTCGGTGTATTACAGATTGTACTTCGGTGAGTGTGCCCAAGAGCTCTTGGGCACACTCACCGAAGTAATGAATCTCCATTCTTCCATCGGGAGTCCAGACGTACCCATGTCGATGTTCCACATATTATTCGCATTCGCGCTTTGCTACATCATTTATTATGCGCACAGCCAGGAAGTGGAATTCCCTGCCTGCGTCGGTGTTGCCAAGTTCATTTGACCCCAATCTATTTAAGTCGCGAGTTAATAGGCTTCTTTTGGGTTAGCTCGTTCCATCGTCGACCTCATCTCTGCCCTCAGAACTAGATTGAGGTCAAGAGTAAGCCCATTTAATATTTTTTTAAAAATCATCATCGGCCTAGAGCAGTAAACTGATGAAAATCCTAAAGACAACTAACTGAACAGCTGATAGGATTGTTGAAAAACCGATCTCCAAACGCACTCCATTTAAATCAGTGTATTCCCGTTGGCTCCACCGCCCGTGACCCCACTGGTGGGGCCAGCGGGAATTAATTAAAATGATTAAAAATTGTTCACGTTGGCCCTACCGTATTTTTGAGTGATAAAATATTACTCAAAAACATTGTATGGGATCGAGTAGTGTTAGTGCAGTTGTGCTAGTTCTGAGTAGTAACCTTACGAACAGTACTAGGCGGGCACGAATCAAAGAAGGTAAATTCCTTCTTGGATTACCAGAAGACCGTGCCTACCCAGAATTATTAAAATGCATACCACCTTGAACTCATGCCAGCCTGGTACCTTTTGGGGAACATATTATGTGTCATATTATATGCCTCACTGGCAACAAACGGGAACTTTTTTTCCGTTTGTCGCCAGGGAAAATACATAATACCGTGATCAGAGCTGTCATACCGATTCTCGGCACTCTCATATGTCACACTGTAGTACGATTATAATGCGTGCAGGCATGCGTAAGGTGGGACGCTTTTAGGCTCGGTGAAGCGACGATCTTCGCAGGATGGCTGGTAGCAACTGGATGAGAGTTGCCGAGAATCGAGTTGAAGGGCTATTGACGAAGCCTATGTCCAGCAGTGGACTGCTTTAGGCTGATGATGAGGTGGGATCAGAGTCATACTATCCAAGGCAGAGTGAAGGTTCTTCTTCTTAGGAGTTCTTCAGAGGAAGGTTCCAGACTTTCTGTTTTTTTATTTTCAACTCCAGCGGACGCAAAACTGGGCAAAAGCCAGTTGCTTAAAAACTATACACATGACTGAAGAATAACTTCTCACACGGTTATTTTCAACGAGAAATCTGTCAAAAAAAGAACCTTACAAAGACGTACAAAACTTGTACCACTCAACCACATGCACTACAACGGAACTCAAACAGATTACGTACGATCTCTCGTCTGAACCAGACGTTACTCTTATCGTCACCCGTTGTCGTGTCGTGAGGAGCAACACTTAGCACAGAGTGAAGAGGTGAAGGTTACTGCCGCAATATTGTGTCGCACGTACGAGCTGCCGAAATTGCCGTGATACGGTTAATAGAATGTCTGCTATGAAAATCGATTTTGAGGTTTATGGTTTAAAGATATTGGAGAGATATTGTGAATTTTTCGGGTGTGCTGAAAAGCTTGTTTATTTTACAGAACAGCGGCCGATGTAATTGTTCACAGTTTTTTAAAGGACACATTAAAGCCACATATCAGCGGTACGAGATGTGCAACATTTTTTGCCACCAACATTTGGTAGCTTGGTGTGTATTCCATAACTGTAAAACTGTGAGGAAGACCAGAACATCATCATTTTCCTAGTCTTTTACCAACTATAAAGAGGTCGGCTTCCAATCTGACAGGATACAGTTCAATATCAGTATTATAAATAGACCGATGTCCTATCTGACCTTCACAACCAACATTTATTACGATAGCCGTTGGAGAAACTGGTAGTTAGGCTTTCTGGTTTCAGACTACCCGTAACGTCTTAACGTGCTTTCTGAGGCACGGACAGGTCTCGGTATATAGATGATCATCCCTCTACGGAGCAACCTTGGTAAACGAGGCTTTACATATTGCGGCAGTTGTTGTTAGCCACAAGGCCCTCGATTCATCACCCATTTTTATTTCCCGGTTCTATTTTTAGCAATCCCTACTAAAATAGAATACGCTTGGACATTTTTAGGAAAGGTAATGTCTATCCATCTGTCAGTTTACGTTTCGACACGTTCGGCCCTCCTGCGAGAACGGTATGTGGGAATTGTGACGTCATTTGCATTTATTTTTAAACCGAATTTTATGTAAATCTTGAATAGCTTGTTTTAACTTGTTAGACGTTATGAAAATGCATAAGTTCTAAAGAAAGTAAAATATGGTCTAAAATATGGCTGAGCTTTTATGTATCTTAATACATGTAAACTATTTTGTATTAGCCATATTTGCGAATTAAAACTCTATTTTATTCAAAACCTTGCCCCACACTAGGAGCTTCTCCTGTATCATGGGTGCGTTTATAAACATTTAAACTCCATGCACAAACAGTCAGACCCAGAACAGCTACCTGTAGGTCTGTATTAATTGTTCTGTGGGGATCGAGCCCGCGACACGCAGCACAGCAGCCAGTCGCTCAGCCACTACGCCAACCATGGCGTCAAGTCTTAGTTTGGTATTAGAGATACAACTTTCTACCGTTTCTTTGCAAATTGAAACCCAAAAAATATATTTGTACACTTCAAATCACAAGTGTTAACATCATCATTGGAAAGACTTGAAAACGAAGTACCCTGAAAATTGCCGCTTTTACAGCTCCTAAACCAGCTCGATTAGTCCACAGAGATTATTTTCGATTAAATATTTTATGCCACGTCGCAAAGTTCCTAAAAGCAAATTTTCTGGATCACTGGACAAAATAATGCTTAAAGATTGGGTCCATCGATATGACATGAAAAGAGAGATTAGTTTTTGGTTAGGAGTTCCTGACATTGAGTGTTTATTCAATGTTAAAAGCTTGTATTGGTATACTGATTGAATCTTGATGATCAGCTCTGCTATCAGACCTCGTTCACTGCCGCAGGCTATGCGATACCCATAAAGACAATCGCGCTGCAGTTGTTTTCTTAGTGTGAGTACCGTTGCTCTGCAAGTCGGATCTCGGTGACTCTGCATGCTCGAAAAAGCTTTCTTCATTTGTTTTATGAGCAGTCACTGTCGCAAGACGCATGCCGCTCGATCCTGTAGCTGGTTAAGAGGTCATACGTCTTCTGCGACACCCTTTATATTACTGCTTAAGTGTTCGTATCAGTTTAATTGCGCTGCAATTTTGCATCAACCTTTAGTTCTGGTGGTGGTGGGGAGCAGTGGCGAAGGTTCCATACAACTCGATTCCTACCGGCTTCCCTTTGAAAAATGGCACAGTCAGTATTCTATAGACAAATAATATAATCACAATAAAGATTGTACACAAAAATTGACCCTTCGCTACTGGTGGGGAGTATAATGTATATAAGCCGAACTATCACAATTTTTACGGACGACGTCGCGTGTGACGTGCTAGTTAGAGAATAAAGGCATAACCTAGAACTTTCCAAGAATTTGAAACCTTTCTTCTCCGATGCTATAATCTTAGTAACGAGCATTATTACGACCTGAATTATTACTGTACTTAGTCTACTCTCAGACATCTTTTGGTAGAAACTATGATTTTCTTAATATTCCTCTTAAGTTGAACAGTTTCATGTTTACAAAAAGGTAAATCTCGTAAGAGACTTCTTTTACAAAGTACTATAAAAATATGGCCACTTAGAGCTAACCTATTTTTAGCTAAGTATCTACCAACACCTAACCTCCAAAGGTTTTTGAAATAGGTACTTATTTATTACTTAAAATGAAATTTGATAAAATCTTGAGCCAGATGAATTGTAGAAATAAGAGTGTCATTCATCAAAATCTATACAATCTATACATGCAAATAAATAAATTGAAATGTCTGTTTGTAATTTAAAAAAAAAACACGTTTTTACTGAATGCATATAAAAGTATAATTATACGGTACTAGAAACAAAACAAAAAAAAAATACTTTTGTCTGTCTGTCTGTTTGTTTCGGCTAATATCCGAAACGGCTGCACCGATTTTGACGGAACGTTTACTGGCAGATAGCTAATGTTATAAGGAGGTACTTTTATATTAGAAAAAGGATAAGGGTTCTGGGCAAAAAATAAAACCCATGAAATTGTTAATAAAATCCGATTCGAAACATGGAAGTAATTTTTTTGTAATAATTTCACTCGAACGAAGGTCACGGACAACAGCTAGTAATCATTAATACAACGTGCCCTAAATTCATCAGCTCTCACATACAATATTGACCTTCTAAGCCACTCCTTCACACTAGTTCATTCCTTGAAACCCACTCTAGTTCTGTAACGTCAGCTCATCGATTTCAAAACACCATCTAGGTATCCCTCGACCTAAAAATTAAATCAAGTATGTCTAACTTTACTACGTTTCTACTAGAAATCTATTTTCGTCCCCTCCACGTCCGCATCTGTGGATACAGAACGGATTCGTGGGTCGTTAAAACTGAAAATCTTTTGCAGACTTGACTCTAGATATTTTTCGAGCAAGAATTTTAAGGCCAGAAGATAAGCCTTCAGTAACATCGAACCAGAAGCCTAGTACGAACTCGTACAGTAGATAAACGTAAAGTAATCTAAAATAGATTTTAAAATATTTGTTTTGCACGTTATATTTAATGACAAACAGACAACAACAACAATAAACAACAACAACATGACAACAACAACATGTTTGTTAACATCTATGGGAAATTGTGCTGGTCACAATAGATCAAAATCAAAATTCTAATAGGTGGTTGTATTTTTAGGCGTTCAAGCCAAAGCATGTTTCAATGTAGATGTAAGCTTTTTCTTGCTCGACAAATACACAATCTTGAGTACACAACAGTTTTCGTCTGTTTCTATTAAGATGCTTTTCAAAAGTATTTTCGCACTTATAGATCTATACCATATTATGGACAGAAACAACATTAGTTTTAGTATATACGAAACCTGAAACACGTGTCTAGTATTTTTATGTAAAGAATCTATTTACAAAATTTCGAAACTGTATCATGAAAAATGGCAAAGTTATAAGCTTGTTCTGTCCTGGTTGTCCGCGCAAAAACGTGGTCACCACACAGTGCGCCCGCGCGAGCGCCTCCAGCGTCGTCTTGAGCTCATTAATAATAATTATTTGGCAGTAGGTACCTAAATGATTGCGCTGGGTACTTAATGTCGCTCGGTGTCCAGCTTGTTACTTTTAATATTTTTGGGACAAAATATAACATGGTTTAAAAATGATTGGAATCGATTCAGTTACTTATTCTGAACAAACTATATTCAGGTTTCGCATATACTAAAAATAATGTTGTATACAGAAGTTGATAATTATATCTAGCGAAAAAATGTTGCTTTCATCACAGCCAAAAGAATACTTATCCTATTATTCAAACAAGAGCAAACAAGGTCAAGACTCCCAAAGTAATTTAACAAACATAACTTACCCCAACACTTCATACAATTCCCAAAATATGCCGCATCATAACGCTGACATACCACGAGGGGTAAGCAGACATCTTGAAGTTTAATTCCGTATCAGTTATGTGGAATATGTTCAGGTACGCGGCGTTCCCTTTGTGACCAGGATCAAAGGATCTAGCCGGGTCGGTGCGGATTAATACGACGTATTCAATAGTATATTATGTGAGGTAGCGTTGCTGGATGGGGTAAGGGAGAAATGCTGATTATTCTTTGATGAGTTAGCAGAAATTGATTCGAAGTCCTGGATGTTTATTTTTATGTAGATGTGGTAAGATGCATTTGTAAAATTGCATGATGATTGCAGAGACATAAAAAATATGTTGTCCCATTAAAAGTGTTTTTATTTACCTTTACCTTTAAATCCAGATAATTTCATCAACCAGTTAATGCCCGAGTTCTGATGTTGGAAGTCGTCAGTAGTTTTGGTAAAGCAGTGATCGCTTAGTGATGTGACCGTCGGACTGCTAAGTCATAGGTTTCCATTTTGAACCCAAGACACGCACCTCTGATTTTTCGGATTCATGTGCGAATTGTATAATTATCACTTGCTTTAGTGAAGGAAAACATTATGAGGAAGCCAGCATGCCTGAGATATTTCTGGACGGCATGTAAAACCAAGTCAGAGGCCCATGGGCGGCATAAAACTCTGAACTCCAGGTTAGGCACTAAACACACGAAAAAAAAAGAAATTAGTTTTAGTAGTACATCTTTGCTATTTGTTTTGAGTTGCAGTACAATATCTCCACACCTCAAAACAAATAGCTGACAGCAGATCAAAGCATTTGGTTTCAAATAAGGACTCCACAAAACCTGGTGATACTGTGAGTGTGTTTTGCCGTGACTTACACCCGTAGTTTAAGTCGTGGATTGAACTTAAGTCGGACTAGACACGCCTACTTTTCACCCCATAAGTCATATTGACAGCTACAGTTTGTTTATAATTTGACATAAACGCCCACTTTTCAAGGGTTTTGTAGTACAAGAATGTTTTGGCGCTCGAATGAAGCTGACAGGGGGGCGCTGTTGGTAAACCTTTTGTTAATTGTTTTGTAAAAAATATTGAGAAAAGAAAGAGATAGCTGCGTTAGTTCCGATGTTTGCCCGCGCCATCAGATCCTTGAAACCTACCTTGTGGGTGACATATGTACCTACTGAAATCCAAGTGAATCGACGTGTGTAAAATTGTTTTCTTGTTATAGCCAAAGCAAGATGAATTTTGAGGAGTATGTCGGTTATGTAGGATACGATATGCCATACAATTATTTATCGCGACCCGATGCCGACAACCCGTTAGAATGTGACATCAATATACAGTTCCAAAGACACTTTCGATTTTAGAAGGAAACCGTACAAAAATTGGAAAGCCATGCGAGAGGTCTTTGCCCAGCAGTAGGACATAGAGGGCTGATATAAAATAAAATAGGGAAGCTACTGTAAAAGAAAACGCGGTTCGTTTTTGGTTCCAACGTTTTTGTTCTGGAAATTTTGACCTACAGCCCGTGGACGGCCCTTGTTGATAAAAACTATTTTCCGTCGCCTTTAATTTCCAAGCCAGCTAGTATGTAGTCGGGATTATTAATCAATGATTATTAATATTGCGAGCACTTGCAAATATCCGTGGTAAATATATATAAAAAGCACGGTTTCTTTTTCAAATCGGTAGGTATTGGTATCGGTAGGTGTTCATTATCGTGGGATTGTATGAATTAGCAATCAAGATCGCGTAAATAATTATATTAGTGACAAATAGTCGTAATATGGAGTACCGTACACATAAAAGATGAATACAAGCTTAATTCACGTGATATTTCTAAAGCATGAGAAAACTAACGAACCATTTTGAATCTCAGACAAAATGGTGCGAATGGTGCTTATGAGCGAGCTTGCCCATACTCGTGTTGTTTTGTTTATACCTACGATACCACAAAGTCGCTCTCATCATCTATCTATACTTAAAAACATCATCAAGAGTCAAATAGGCCTTCGAAACTCACGTAGACGGGCCATGGCGCGCAGTTTTACGCAGGGCGTGTAGGGCGCATTTACCTATTAGTAAGTAGGTAGAATATTTCTGAGGTAGTCGTGTCTGTAAATATATGTGAAAACCCGATTTTCGCGTTGGCTCGTGATACAACATCATCATCATCATCATTTCAGCCGAAAGACGTCCACTGCTGGACATAGGCCTCCCCCAACTGTCGCCATATTGACTCGTGATACGCGACACTGATATTAAATATTATGTAAAAGTATTATGTCTATATAGATTCCTAATGAATCATTTGATTGTCGCCACCGGTGTCCAATCTCGAACCAAGTTATCAATATTTCACATAAATGTAATGTAATTGATATGAAAATGAACAAGTTATAAGTAAGTACATGTAAGAAAAACGCGAGTGTGTCTGTATTACTCAAATAAAATGAAATACTTACACTAACTATTATTTATTACCTATTCAACTTTAAAAGTAAAAGCTTACACATAAATCTTACATAACTATTATAAATGCGAAAGTTTGGATGAATAGATGTTTGTTACTCAATCGCCAGAACGGCTGAACAGATCTGGATGAAACTTGGTACAGAGATATATTATAGTCTGGTATAGCACATAGATCTTTCTACCTGTAGTAATACGGGTAATCCCATTGCCTTTGCGGTACTATCGCAGTAGTATATAGATTGTAAATAGAAGGAGAAAGAAAAAAATACAAATTTGATGCAACCAACTTGGATGTAGCGCTCGTCAGCCGCTGTTGTGGCCAGTTTCTGTTATATTGCAATAATAAAACAATCAAATCGAATTCTTATTCGCCGTTGCGTTTAGTGGTTTAGCCGGCTTATCTTAGGTTTGTTTTCATATGATACGGGAAAGGACAGGTGTAAGCTAAACATGAGTAGCAGGCGGCTTGCTACTGCTAAACGGAGGAAGAGAAGGGCCGATATGAAACCCACCATTATGTTGGGTGACCACAACCATGTCATGCGCACAAACTCATTCTGCAGAGTAATGATGAGAGAATAAGCGATAACGAATCCTAAGAAATTCAAGGCTACTCGGTCCATCGTCCAACTGAATTCTTCCCTCAACTCTGGACGACCGGAACCTTCTAATATCAGGAATTGCTGGTTCCAATTGAAAAAATCTTTTTGTGTTGGATAACCCTTTTGTTGAGGAATAGGAGCGGAGCATTAAAAAATGTTGCGAAAACGGGTTTTTTTTAAATATAAAAATCGCGGACGAAGGTCGCGGGCAACAGCTAGTATGTTTATAATTGTGTGATGATCATATTTGTATTTTTGTTCTCTCGTTGGTCAAATAGTCATAAGCGCAATTGCACGGTGTGAGGTTATGGGTTCGATCCCCATGCATGCAGTGTTGTTGGGTTTTACTAACCTAGAGATTGGATCCAGTCTTACGTAGTCCTACGTGAATGAAAATGAAAAATTTCCTTTGTTTTTCTATGTCTATAAATGTGTAATTTAGATATTTTTTATACGTGATACTACTTTTAAATAAAATAAAAACCAGTTGGCTTGTACAATAATAATTTAATTTATTTTTTCGGCCTCGTCCCTTGTAACATCACTGAATCGAAGTAGCTGGGCGGCACTCAAACGTTCGAGTTTTGCCTTTTGGTACGCTTCTTCTGCTGCCTTCACCACCACTTCTGCTTCTCCATTTTCAGCAGATGTTACTCCTCCTCTCGTTCCTCATTCCGTTTTAAATTTTTCCCCCGTACCTCCTTTATTATAACTTGGGCGCGAACATATATTAGTATTAATTTGCTTACCACAAGCACCTTCAAAAAACACTAATGAGAATATAAAAAATAAAATGCTTCGAATGAATACAAATAGATTGATGTTATTTCAAATTCTGTATTGGTGCCATACACAGATAATTTAACTTTCTGATGTACGGTAACGTGTAGAGATGAACTGAAAATCATTTGATCAACCCTACCAATAAACTGCGAGTTTGCTGACGCCAAGTCAGTCGAGTTATTTTCAGGTGGCCCTTGAGCCACCGGTACCGGTACCTCGTCTACCGGACGAAATACCAGAACTGAAAAAAGAAAGTAAATATTTTTAATAATCTAATCATATATTCGTTAACACAAAGAATAGAATCAATAAAATTACTAGACTATAGGTGTATCGTCAGCAGGAGTTTCACTTGGCATAGTGTCACAGTCCATTGCGAACCTCAATTTCAAATCGGTGGAGGCCGGCAGCGCATCTTTCACTCCTTCGAGATCTGAGGACGCGGGGCCAGGATAGGGGCCACCCCCAGTCCTCATTCTTTCTTTTTTTCTAAATTAAGGGTGGCCTTAATATTGGACCAGCACCTGTTTAACTGAGATTCGGTTCTCTATAAAAAGAAAAGATTGCCGTTCATTACGATCATCAAACATAGACCAGGTATTAATTAAACAGCATACATGTTATTTGGTACTTACGCGCGAGTTAAATACTGAGTTATACTCTTGGGTTAGGCGAGCCCACAGCACATTTTGTCGCTCATGAGCTGCCCGGCAACGTCGTATTTTGAAGAAGCTTGTACTTGCAGACAAGTTCCTGTCCTGACTTTTCACCAACCGAAAAGAAAATTCTTGAAAATCTTATAAATGAACCACGAAAAAATAAAGATTTATTTTCAAGTAATTCCGTTTAAGTTCTTTGACAAATGATGTCAACCAAGAGCATTCGGTAGAACATCAATTGAAGACATCTCTAGCATTGGGACGTATTTTAATATAACATTTTTAGCATACAAAGCAGCTTGCAACCTTCATGCAACATACTTATTTTGGGTTTGAAATGGACAGCATGTTTTGGAGGTAGATTAAGGTGAGTACTCATCTGAGCAATTAAACGTATTGTAACATTGGTTGATAAATTGAGGAATGATATAATACTGCAAGGTTGCGGTTGAAAAGGAGATGTAGAGACAAAAAATTAAAAGAAGGATGAAAAGAAGTCCTTGTTGAGAGGACGAGTAAAAGGCGACTAACAAAACCCGAAAGAGAACACCTTAGAAGGACAAAAATTATTGGTATTGTTCTTAAAAAAGGTCAGGTGGCAGTGCTCGCGACCTGCGTGCGTGTATGACCAGATGTATGAACGTGATCGAAGCAAAAGGAGTAAGCCGGTGGGGTTCTTTAGTGACTGTTCTTACTGTGTGGCATTTAGGTACTCTTCGTTGATATGTTGGATTTGCAAGTCGCGTGTGCTGCAATTTAATTTAATATTAAAAAAAAACACTGAGCGAATTAGGAGAAGTAACGACCAGCAAAGTCCACGCACCTCTTTCCATGTTGCACGATTTGCCCGCGCTCGTGTTTTTGCTCGATGAAATGTTACACAAGTTGCTTGTTTCTTAGCAAAATCAAGTTTTAACAAAGTGTCAAGCGGCTCGATGTCTTGTTGCAAATGCAAGCTCTAGCTAGTCTGTCCTCACCTTTTGAACATCATTGAGTGGGTGTTGCTGATACCGTGGTGGGCGTTCCTCACCTGTTGCCATGACAACAAATGTCGACTTAAGTTCAAAAATGGACTAAGTCGGCGTTCTGGAATATGGGTGTTAGTGTCGAGTTCCAGTAGTGCGCGAAGCAAAAGACAAAGAAAGAGGGTAGACAGATTTGTCTGCTCTTAACAATATATTTTCCATCCACCCGCATTCTCCAGTCAACCTACAATCATGGCGATTGCAACAGCGTCGAAATATCGGGAGCTCAAAATAATGAACAATCACGGAGGATATCCCGTAAGTGACAGTATAAGTTTTTTTGTAAATCGTGAAAGCTGAAAACAGTATTTGTTTTCAATATGTTTCCACTTAAGTACCCTTGCCACTTCCAGCAACATTACATCTGCAATCTTATACGACATACAATCTACAGAGATCGGATTATGACACTTAAATACGGGTCCTTTGATAACCGCAGCTGTTTCGCTATCAGGATTAATATTGAGGTTTTTATGTTATCGTGGACTTATTTCATGTTCTTAATGAGTTCTGCTTCCCTGTGGTTCTGGTATTATGTACAAAAGATACCTTTCGCTGTCTTTTTGCAGGGTGATATCGATTAGTTCATTAGTAGCGCCGGTGGTATTTTTTTGAAGCGATTGTTTTAATCACTTGTGATGATTAGAAGTCATTGGGTTACATAAACCTAGGCGTAGAATATGTCGTATTATAATATAAAATAAAAGTATCTACTTAATAAAAAATTGAATATACTCATTAATACAAGAAGTAACAAAAAACACACAAACAACAAAGACTCAAGAAAGAACCTGCTTAAGCCAATGGGTCTAGAAGCATGATATTTTACACAAGTGTAACAAAGATTTTTTTTTAAATTTATTTATGTATTAAATAAGGTTTAAAATCTGTTGCTGGATGATTTGCTTGTAATTTCATAATTTTGCCACTGAGAAATCTTATCAGGCATACGTACTGCCGTATGCCAACAAAAATCACACCTAGTACAACAACGCAAATCCTGGTATCTAAAGTCAAATAAAGTAATGACTTGAGTTTAAGTAATTATGTTTATGCAATAGACAAGTATTTGAACGAAGTAACAACCGTCAAAGAAAGCAAAGCTAAGAATTCTAACATTTGACAGTTCTAACTTCAAGCAGTTACACAATATTGTATTCTACATAATTACTTTTACTCTAGTAATCACTTTGTCTTGTTTATAGATACAGTGTTACTCTTTTCATGAAAAATTACTTTCATCATATCTATATTATTCTCTCGTTTCACTAGCAACTGATTTCATTCAAGCTCTGTTTCATATCTCAGTATTCTCTCAAAGCAGCATCTCAACCAATTTGCCGTGAAGTGCATTACATTCCACCATCTCCACATTCTAAAAGCTCCACAAAATATCAAGATTTAAAACTACCTTCTCACATTTTGTTGTAATGCTCGGTTTAGACATGTGACGACATTTATACAGGGTGTTTAGTAAAAAGATAGTCACAAATGTCACAATTTTCTTAGGGATAGAGACTCATAATATTCTAGATTTCACCCATAAAACCTTTGTCTCATGGTAATTGAGAATAATAATATAATAATTCTCATATAATTATTTTCTATCGAAAACTTACCGCCAAGTCCTCAAACTTTTTTGTTTGAGGCTGTTAAAAAACGCTAACTTTTTGGTGTTGTCTACAATATACATTTTCTTCTAAGAAATAATGTATAATGTTTCCAAAATCTTAAAGATTAAGGATTAAAAAAAAACAAATTACTAGAAGAAAATATAGGCTAACAAAATTAAATGACAGCCCAATCCCTCAAAAATTGTGTAGGTGTATCTTCCAAACATCCTGTATCTACGTAGACCTAGGTACAGTCGTGACGTCATAATGTAGGTACAGTGGCGACCTCATTACGGATGCGACCAAATAGGCCGCCAAACAGTCTTCGTGTTTTGTGTGTATTTCGAAATTACCTTGAGGCATGTATACGGGTTTGTCTGAAGAAAAGTACCCAAATAGTTTTGAGACATGTGATATTTTGATGCTTAAAGGTCAAGAAAAACGAAATATATACAGTTTGTGTAACTGTTTCGTAGAAAAATAGTTGAGCAAGACAAACGCTAGAATGTCAGCAATACACGCAGAGATAGTCGCAAAGGAACTTTTAAAAGGAGACCGTTTTCGTCGAAAAGTTGGTTCCGTAGCATCGTAGTAGGGCCCTTGGAAAAATAAATTAAAAATTACAGTTTTTAATTTATTTTTATTATTTGTTATTATAGCGGCAACAGAAATACACATTTTATGAAAATTTCAACTGTCTACCTATTACGAAACATGAGATACAGCCTGCTGACAGACAGACGGACGGACGGACAGCGGAGGCCTAGTAATAGGGTCCCGTTGGTTACCCTTCGGGAACGAGACCCTAAAAATAACAAGGTATTAAGGTTGGACTACTGGGTAAAACTCTCCCCCCAAGTTCTTCTAGGTGTTCTTTTCCCTCGCCGTCTCGAGTCAGTCCTTGTGATACATCCATGTCAAATCGTAATTTTTTTTCTAAGCCGGCGTCGACGTCACCTAGCGTCTTCAGGACCATGTCGGAAATTACCTTTGAAAACACATGAGCTATTCTTTACTTAGGACAGATGATGAATCTGCCTAACCTTTTTCCAAGTATGTTGGGGTCGGCTTCCAGTCTAACCGGATACAGCTGAATACCAGTATTTTACATGGAGAGACTGCCTATCTGACCGCCACAACCCAGTTAGTACTGGGTTATACGATACCCCTTGGTAAGACTGGTTGTCAGACTTTTTGGGCCACGGACTACTTAACGACTGACTAAGATCTACAAATGACACCCGGGACCAACGGCTTAACGTGCTTTCTGAGGCACGTATGAAACTCGGTATGTAATGGGTGGTCACCCATCCACAGACCAACCTAGGCAAGCACGGCTTAACCTGAAGATCGACTCGAGCGGCTGTTATTATTTTGCCACGAGCTTAACTTAGGACAGTATGAGACAGAAAAAAACATTCTTCAGTAAAAACTTCTTTAGCAGTAAGCAGTTACTTTGAAAGGTTGGCATTATATAAATAATATAAGGTCGAAGCTCAAGCCTTACCCTCTAATATCTATTACCTAGACCAGCGGGATGCCTAGAATCCTTCATCCCCAGCTAAACTTGCATATAGCTGTCCCATAAATCGTCCAAGATTTCGGACAGCGAATTAATTAATTTATGTTAACTAAGTTCAGTCACTAGTTGTGAGTGAGCGTTCTTGAATGTTCGGTCATTAATCCTCGCCGTCCGGGTGCTGCGGCCAAGTTATTGCACCGTTTGAGATTCAAGGAGGCTGGTAATGGTTTCTGTCGTGTCTATGGTCTTGTCTTAATAAGATTTTGAATAAGTTTTGTTCAAGTTTGTGGTTTATAAAGAACATAATATTATTGTGTTCACAATCTACAGATTTTTTTTCTTATTCATTTCTTGAAACTTATATAGATATTTTCTTATGTTTCTATTATGTGTATCATTATTTTTTTGCTAACCTTTTAAGTGTCATTATTTTTTTGCTAACCTTTTAAGTGTCCCACTGCTGGGCATAGTCCTGCCCTTTCTCCTTCCAAACCTGTCTATCATGTGCGATCTCTGGCCATGTTCGCCCCGCAAACAATATCAGATCGTCACACCACCTTCTTCGCAGTATGTAATCTATACATATAAAATTCAAAGTCCTGACTGACTGACTGACTGACTGACTGACTGACTTATATATCAACGCACAGCCCAAACCACTGGTCCTAGAGACATGAAATTTGGACAGTGTACTCTTTGTAAAGAGTAGGTATCCACTAAGAAAGGGTTTTTCGAAATTCCACCCCTAAGAGGGTGAAATGGGGTGTTGAATTTTCTATGAAACTTTTTATTCTCTGAGTCGATTGACTTGAAAATGTGTCTACATATACTTCAGTTAAAATGATGATATACGTGTATCACAGTTTTTCCAAAATCATCCCCCAATTTAAAATGCAATGTCCTGACTGGCTGACTGATACATCAACGCACAGCCCAAACCACTGGTCCTAGAGACATGAAATTTGGACAGTGTACTCTTTGTGAAGAGTAAGTATCCACTAAGAAAGGGTATTTTGAAATTCTACCCCTAATAGGGTGAAATGGGGTTTTGAATTTTATGTGAAACTTTTTATTCTCGGAGTCGATTGACTTGAAAATGTGTCTACATATACTTCAGTTAAAATGATGAAATACGTGTATCACAGTTTTTCCAAAATCATCCCCCAATTTAAAATTCCATGTCCTGACTGGCTGACTGATATACCAACGCACAGCCCAAACCGCGGGTCCCAGAGATATAAACATTGGAGGGTGTATTCTTTGTGAAGAGTAAGTATCAGTTTTTCGAAATTCCTATCCCTTAGAGGGTGAAATGGGGTGTTGAATTTTCTGTGAAACTTTTTACTCTCGGGGTCGATTGACTTGAAAAGTGTACATACTCTTTAGGTAAAATCCAGTAAATCCGATGTCCAATCTCAAACCAAGGTATCAATGTTTCACGTATCTAATTTAATTGATAGAACTTTAAACTAATAATTGCAAGTTATAAGCAAGTACATGTAAATCTATGTATGTATTATAGATAGATACATAGATTACTTATTATCCCAGAAGTAAGATCCCGTGGAAAATTCCCTAACTCCACGCGGGCGAAGCCGCGGGCACAAGCTAGTAAACAATAAAATCAGTATTTTATGCAACGTTCAATCAATTCACACATTTATGTATGCTTATTGGTCTAGTCTACATTCGATTTTGAATCGTAGCTCTCTATTGTTAAAGGCCCATATTATTATTCTACATAGTTTTTGTGCATTATCAATGCAACCACACATTTTAGGTATATTACTCGTTTTTTAGTCTTGTCTACAATTCATTTCGCATCATAGTTCTCCGTGTCTTTTTTTTTTAATTTTAAGTTAATATTGTTTCTATATTCAGCCCATTATTATTCACACTGTAAGCCTGTCATACATTTCGGATACAATGTTTACGAATATATTCATTGAACCCAATATGTATGCCACGTTTACATGAAAACGCAGTTCAGTGTGATCAAAACAAAGGGTAGGCTACAGTCTCTTATAACAGAGGTTGTTTAAGGAAATACATACTACTTTTTCTTTTTCATAACATCAAGACTGTAATCCCCGTAGGGTTAGGCAGAGGTGTACTTAATAGTACACCCACATATCGCCAGTAATGTTTAAGTCCCATGTAATAGGGTGCGAGCCTATTGCCATCAACCGGGCACAAATTCAAACTCCGTGGCTGTTACTGAGAAATTCGTGATGGAAAAACCCAATAACACTGCCCGACCTGGGAATCAAACCGAGAGCCAAATGCTCAGCAGTTGCGCTTGCGACTACTAGACCAGCGAGGCAGTCTTTTTCTGCTTAAACTAATTATGCCTAGTTATTATTATTTTATGGAAACGTTTTCATGCGTATTTCCAAAAAATACAGGTACGTGAGTCGTCCCAAAACTTGTAAACAGTCGGCCATCTCTTATCCCAACTTTGCAGGCATTTTGGTAAGTATTACCATTTTACACAAAGTTAACCATCTATTTGCTAACTTTAAACCCCAAAAGAAACCAATAAGCTGTACGACACAATAGCAAAAATATTTCGTAATACCAACAGCAAAAAAGCAAGCACCACTCGCTAAAATGAAATCACTCGCAAATGCAAATCACATTAGCCAACCGTACTTTTTTCTCTGTACAGTGTACATTCGCGTTCGAAATAGACTTGTCATAAAGTGCTAACAGTGCTGAGTTGCTGACTGTATTCGAATTTATTTACATAATTCAATTTTGTGTAACGCATACATAGTCGGGCTTATTCGACGATTGTTGGGAAAGAACTTGATTGTTGGTGCTTATTTTTTATTTTGTTATAAGTTTTTGTGTTTGTCAAAATGGAAATGAAACGGTCTTTGTATTTTTATTTTCTGTTCATGTGGTACTCGCAGAAACAGCACCAGACAACATTTTTTCTCTAAACTCAAAAGTCAGTATCTTTATAATAATAAAAAAATTTAATTGACTGACAGACAATGTATGTACCTACAGCCTCAACCGCTGGATCGAAAAGCATGGTATTTTGCACACGAGTTTGTTGTATATTATGAAAGTAAGTATCATGGCAGGATTTTTGAAAATTCCTCCCATAGAGGGTTGAATTGGGGATGACAATTTGTTAGAAGTTCTTAATTTGCCGACAGGAACACCTTCCGGACGCATCAGGCTTGCAGTATCGTAATACCCTATTTCTGATTTTTAAATAGACATTTTTCGAACACGAATCTGACATACACAAAGAACCATATGCTAACAGAAATAGAACCAATCTTAAAGCTTTCAGGCTGGCCTGGTGGGTAGCAGTTTTGCAAGGGTAATTCTGGTTACCCTTTCCGCTAGCCACTTTCAACTGCCGAAAGCCCTTACCCACCACAAAGATAGCTCAATCAACCTTGTATCCTATATCCAATTCCAAAGTCTAACACAGGCTTTTACAGTCCTACCAAGCACACGACAGTGGAAATACTTGATCTGCCAAAAGCCGCCCTTACCTCATTGACACAAAGGTGCTTTCACCATGACAAATTGTTACATAGTTTTGCGGTTTCGATAGCAGACAGGCGACCAGAAAGGAAATGCCTTAACAACGTTAAGGGTACACTAGCAACAAAATTTGTTTTGTTTCACATTGCGTGGTTAGACCGTGCATTATTCTATTAGGGCCCGTACCGCAGGGTAATGGATACGGAAGCGGCTAAAGTATCTGCTTCATGAGTTCATAACAAACTGTGTTTGGAGTTTGTGGGCTTTCAGGACTACACGTGGAAGGGAAATTGTAGCTGCAATGCGTTGTGGAAAGTCGAATATTTTTGCCAAAGGACAACTTGGAGTTTGACAAAGTAAAAAAAAAAAAAAGTGTTGTTTTATTTATTAGTGTCATGCAAACCTAAACACCAACCAAGAACCAAGGTTACCGACGTAGTCCGGAGAATAGCCAAACTCAAGTGGCAGTGGGCAGGGCACCTTGCTCGCAGAACGGATGACCGATGGGGCCAAAAAGTTCTGGAGTGGCGACCGCGAACCGGAAGACGTTGCGTTGCAAGGCCGGGAGGCCACCAGGTCATCGGTCCACCTAGTGGGAACTAGGTGGACCGATGACCTGGTGAAGGTAGCAGGGATCCGCTGGATGCGAGTCGCACGGGACCGGTCAATGTGGCGACACTTGGGGGAGGCCTATGTCCAGCAGTGGACGTCTTTCGGCTGAAATGATGATGATGATGATGATGATGAACCTAAACGTGGTAAATATTCCGTGTTCAGTGCAAACTCACTGTGTTTGCACTGAACACGGAATATTTTCCACGTTAATTATTTGTTTTGAGCTCCCGATATTTCGGCGCTGTTGCAAGCACCGTGACGATGGATAAAATGGAGTTAATGCAGGTGGATGTTTATGTTTATGGATTATAATTCGGTCTACCGTATTTCTTGTTCGTATTTTGCGCTCGGTACCGCTACCAGTGTCACTCACAACTCGATTCTGTTTCCGACACACGATATAAACAGACATTCACACACAGCTATTTCAGTGTTAATGATAATGTTAGAGGCCATGTCAGTATAAAAACTTATAGTGAATATCAGCTATGTACCTACGATAATGGGGAAAATCTAACATACATTACTACTACCGGTTAAAACCCCCTGTTCCTACTTCTACCTCGATCCGGAAGCCCTGGTAGGTACGTGCATATTCACGCGCATCCCCGAGTGAGTGCAAGTGAGCCTTAGAGTCTAAAATGCTTAAAGCTTTAAGCCCTTTGTAACATCTTTTTTACAATATGGAATGCAACATAAATGAATAAATAAATAAATGTGTTAAAATAAGCTTATCCGTGTCAGAGGGAACCTTAATATTTCCGATCCCGATTTAGCTGTGAGGAGCTCGTGGCTAAATAATAACAGCCACTTGGATCGATCTTGCGTATGTTGGTCCATGGATGTGTGACCACCCGTTATATTCCGTGTTTCCTCCGTCCCTCGGAAAGAACGTTAAGCCGTTGGTCTATTTTTGTAGATCTTTGACAGTCGTTACAGTAATCAGTGACCCGAAAGTCTGTCAACCAGCCTTACCAAGGAGTATCGTATTACCCTGTACTAATTGGCTTGTGGAGGTCAGATAGGCAGTCGCTCCATGTACAATACTGCTGCGTCCGGTTAGACTAGAAGCCGACCCCACCATAGTCAGCAAAAGGCTAGGCAGATGATGATTAACTGCGATCTAGTTTCAAATTCCCTGTATATAACCCAATAAGCCAATGTACACTTAGATGCTGTACCTAGTAAAGTGAGATCGTTCTTAGGCTACGCTCGTGCTCCTGCTCAATCGAAAAACGTGACGATGAATAATAAGCAGTGTGCTCTAGCGTTTATTTCGTAAACAACGTGTGATCCACTTGTTGTGTACATGACCTAATAAGCGAGAAAGATAATGTACTTACTTGTTGCTTGTATTTGAAGCGTTGAGGATAAAGACAAACAACCCAGAGGCAATGTAACATCACGCTTATATGTTTCGGAAGGGTAGGCAGTGGTGTATATACCGGGTATTCTGCCATTTTTGTTCTTTAGCTAGTTAGTTACCTAATTGTCAGACTTATTGAATAGAGAGTAAGCTTATTGGCAAAAACCGAGCACAAATACTCAAATTTAGAACTGCTGTGGAGCTAAATTCATTAAAAATGAAGTAAAACATGAGAACATACTCGGAATGTAAAGATGATGATTGGCGGTCTATGAAAGTGGTCAGCAATGTGCTTAATTGGTTCAAATCCATTTTCACATAGTTACATTACAATAGTTATTTCGCAAATATTTTTTTTTAAACTAGGTATAGTTTTAAAAGATCAGGTATTTGCGAAATAACTAGGGAGCAAGGCTTTGACCGAGTGGTGGCGAAGGCTAGGTCAAATAAACCACAGGGCCGTCCTAAAGCTGGTTGCGTTGACGATATCGTCAAAGTAGCTGGAAACACCTGGATGAGGGACGCTCTGAAGCGGGAAGTGTGGCAGAAAAAAAGGGAGGCGTATAGGGTAGCAGTGGGTGATTTCGAGCTGATACGATGATGATGGATTTATTCTTCGTTTGGCCCACTGAGTTTTGTCCCACTTAACAAAATCCTGGGTCGTCCCAAACAATATGCTTCCTTGATGCCTACCATCTTTTTTATAGTATAAAACAAAGTCGCTCCCGCTGTCTGTACGCATAGATCTTTTAAACTTCGCATCGGATTTGAATGCAGTTTTCAGCAATAGATAGAGTGATTCAAGAGGAAGGTGTAAATTGCACCCGTGCGAAGCCGGGCCGGTTCGCTAGTAGCAAATAAAATACAAAAGAATATCTATACAGAGAGAATAATCTATATAAAGAGTTTGTTTGTTTGGTTGAACGCGCTAATCTCAGGAACTACTGGTTCGAAATGAAAAATTATTTTAGTGTTGAATAACCCATTTATTGAGAAAGGCTATAGGCTATATACGAGTAACATCATTTTTATTATGTTCTCTTGCTCTATTATGTGACGCAGACGAAGTCGCGCGGGTCAGCTAGTTATGTTATAAAGCAGAAAAGTTAACTCTGCAAATATATACTGGCATACCAACAGTAGATATTTACATCCAGCACAACAGTACTCAAAGCCATTAATATCCTAAATCATAATAAAAAAAAAGAAATCCATATAATATTTATTAGCTCGGATACGACCTACATAAGCCTAATATATTTTATCTCGTTTGGAGCGCGCGCGAAACAGTTAATGAAAAATCGATATTAGGCTTGCGAAGCTCGTGGCTAATTGCTGCCTCAGGTAGACACGTGATAGTTGACTGGTTTAGTTGGAAACTGTTTGGTTAGTGTGAGAGGAGCACGTGGCTAAATAATAACAGCCGCTCGGGTCGATCTTCGGGTTAAGCCGCGCTTTCCTGGGTTGATCGGTGGATGGGTGACCACAAATTACATACCGAATTTCGTACGTGCCTCGGAAATCACGTTAAGCCGTTGGTCTTGGCTGTCATTTGTAGATCTTTGACTGTCGTTTCAGGTAGTCAGTGGCCTGAAAGTCTGACAACCTGTCTTACCACGGAGTAACGTATTATCAAGTACTAACTGGGTTGTGAAGGTCAGATAGGCAGTCGCTCCATATAAAATACTGGTATTCAGCTGCATCCGATTAGACTGGAAGCCGACCCCAACATAGTTGGAAAAAAGCCAGGCCGATGATGCTGTTTGGTTAGCGTGAAAGAACCTTGCACGCGAGTTTGTTTTCCTTGCATGCAAGTGTAATGAATAGTTGGCAAGCTTCATGCAAAGCATGCATACAACACGTCGTAACTAAACAAGTTTTTAAATTAAATTGATGTTAATCGACGACTGCCTCGTTGGTCTAGTGGTCGCAAGCACGACTGCCGAGCATGAGGTGCTGGTTTCGATTCCCGGGTCGTGCAAAGTGTTATTGGGTTTTCCAGCCGGAATTTTTCAGTAGCAGCCACGGAGTCTAGATTTGTGCCCGGTTGATGGAAATAGGCTCGCCTCGTATTATATGGGACTTAAACATAACAGACAAAATGTGGGTGTACTATTTGGTACACCTCTGCCTTCCCTTTCGGGGGTTACAAGCGTGATGTTATGTTATTGACCCAAAAAATCTAAAATATGATGCATATTTTAGATTTCCTGGCCAACCCACACAATCCTCGTGGTGGATTATAGCCCACTCTCTCTTATAGAGAAAAAAACTCGTATTTCATGTCAGTTTAGTTGCATGTTTCAGTTACATGTCTTTACAGCACACTACAGGGCAGCTTCCTCCGTGCCTCGTAAAGCACGTTAAGCCGTTGGACCTAGCTGTCATTTGTAGATCTTTGACAGTCGATACAGCTAGCTAGTGACCCGAAAGTTAGCAAGGAGTGTCGCATTACCTAGTACTAACTGGGTTATGGAGGTCAGATAGACAATCGCTCGATGTAAAATACTGGTATTCAGCTGCATCCGGTTAGACTGGAAGCCGACCACGACATAGTTGGGAAAAGGCTAGCAGATGATGGAGACGACAGCACACAGCACTTCGACGATGAAACAAAACATTAAATAAACAAAAACCTTGTTACAAACAACATTAAAATGTCCCACATCAGTGATTTACAAGAAAAGAAATCTTATCCCTCATTTTACAACACCAATCTTATAAAGAAGGTTTGCAGTTGAACTTTATTATCAACCCTTTATTTACGAGCTCATAAAATTGCGATACATTTTTCTTATATTACAAAGACACTTCGTTGTAACGGTCAGCCGTAACGTATGCGTAAAACCACAGTTAGATGCTCCAGTCGCAGTTTTGATACACAATAACTTTTCCTTAATTAGCGTTTTTTATTGAAGCCCAACTCTGGATTCAATAAGTGATTGATGGGCCGGTGACAACTTTATGATGAATATTAGACATTCTGCGACCGCTGGATATTTTGCGAATTGTACATTCTGCGAACTGGATTGGGCATTCTGCGAACTGGACATCCTGCGAACTGAACATTCTGCGAATTTGACATTTTATAACCGCTGGACATTTTGTGAATTGGACATTCTGCGCCTAAACGACATTAAAGAGTGGCCTGCTTGTGTTTTCCTTCTACATTTATTGAGGTAATTAAACAATACCAAGTATATTATTATTAATACTAGAAACGGGATATTTACCATGTTTACTGTTTATTATGAGTTCCCGATATTTCGGCGCTGTTGCAAGCACCATGATCACGGAATAGCAAGTATTTTCTAAGCCTTATCTATACATATAAAATTGTAACAGGCCGAAGTCTGTACATTGAAGATATTGAAAAAATATATATATGGGGGGTCTTTATTAGAGCAACAGAAGCCAAAACATAAATTTTTAGAATTTTTGTCTCTCTGTCTGTATGTTTGTTTGTACGCGCATCACGCAAAAACCACTGCATGGATTTGAGCGCAGTTTTCACCGCTCTACTGCTACATGCTTAACTTAAAATATAGGGTACATTAGATATAGCTTTGGACCCGATAGGTGGCGCTGTGCGAAGCAAGGGCGGATCGCTAGTGAGTTAATAAAGTCTAAACTCAAGTAGTTATGTGTTTCTATCAAGCTGTTAAAGTTTCGAGCTTTTTAATAATACGATGTTAGCTGTTATAGTACAATAATCAATTTATAATACTGAGCGTGAGTTCCGGGGTCGTTTCCCAGGTCGGGCAAAGTGTTATTAGGTTTTTCCATCAGGAATTTCTCAGTAGCAGCCACGGAGTCTGGATTTGTGCCCGGTTGATGGCAATAGGCTCGCCCCCTTACACGGGACTTAAACATAACTGCGGAAATGTGGGTGTACTATTCGATACACCTCTGCCTAACCCTTGGGGGATTACAGGCATGATGTTATGTTTATGTTGACATTTGACTTAAATTCATGAGTATAATTTACAATCAGGGTCAGGAGTCACGAACGTCAGGAGTTTCATCCACCCAACGAATTCAAAGTTAGACCAGAACGGTGATTTACGTGAAATTAATGGACATGGGTATTAAAAATAAATATAATAACCACCAGTAACTTGGAGCCTGCTCCCAACACCGACGGAAACTTATTTTTTTTTATTTTTAAATGTTTTTTAATGAGTATGTTTATTTTTTTAAATATGTAAAAATATAAAGAATGTGTAAATAAATGGACAAACGAGAACATAATAATATCTGCCTAAGCTAAATTGCTACAAAATCTGAAAAAAAAAAACTGAAAATAACGATGCAACAGAACTTCCCGAAGTGAACAATGAGTAAGCGTCTTGTATCGCGCGATATCCGAGTTGAGCTGTTAGCAACTAAAACTTCCAGATCGCAAGATAAATAACGTGGCTGCAATTTAAAACTGGGCTTTCTTGACAGCACTTGTGCCACTAACTTGCAACACTTGCGCAAGTAAGGCATCCGTTCTTCTGAGAGCGATTAGCGAGAAGCGGGTAGTCTAGGGCTAGCAAATAGAAAAGAGGCGTTTGTTGGCAGTGTTTGAACAGTCAGCAATCAAATATCTCTGTTATTTATGTCTTTAAATGACACTACTAGGGCCTACATCTATTGTATGTTTCTCGAGTGAAAAAATAGCTAGTCGCTAGACGAAATATAGATGTACCATTACGTTCACCTCTGCCTAATCCTTGAAGCATAATATTGCCGTAAGGTACAGCGGGCCACGCGTAACTGGTAAACACTATGTAGTGAGCTGGTCCAGCGTATTACCAAGTTTCAATATAATAAGAGGCTAACTTGTTCTATTTTTACTAATACTGCCGTGTGTCACCAAAATATGTTTTAATTTATTACTTTAACTTCCTTGTTTCACTTTTGAAAGATCTTGTTACAATTTGTGTTTAATGCTAGATGTGCCCGACTTGCCTTGCAATGCACCTGTACTAACCTACCCCCTAATCACCTAGCGGTGTGAAATATACTTTACGACCTATTCTCATACCTTCCAAATATACATAAAAAATTTCATAAAAATCGGTCGAGCCGTTTCAGAGGAGTGCGACCACAAACACCGTGACACGAGATATATATAAGAAGATTATCATCTCATTAAAAAGCATGAACCTTAATATTATTTTATCACAATTTTTAACCATAATTTATGCAAATAAATTATAACCTGAGTCACGGTATTTTGTCCTTGTTAGCCTGATTTCTTTTGTGAACACAAGATTATAATCATCGGAGCTCGAATTACGGCTAAGAATGCAAAGTCACGGAGTTCGGTTGCCTTTCTTGAATTTCATTTGACAAAGTTAGGGAAAAACTTTTGAAGTAAATAAAATTCGTGATGTTGAAAGAAAAGAGTATTAAGTTAATTTTTAGTGAAGTGCATGCTACTCTGTAATTGCAGGCTGAATTACGTGGCTTTTGGAGGTATCGTAGCAATTTTTTTTTTGTGCGACTTTTACTAAATCTAAGTACGCATGGCGTTGACCGCCATCAAGCCAATCAAGTCAAACTATGCAAAACCAAATTATGATGCTGATCTCTCATCGTACGGGAAGCTCATACAAACCGAAGTCAGGTTATACTGGTTATGTATAACTTGATGTGCCGCGGTGTGTACGTGCAGATAAAGCTACCGCATTTTGTATGGCAATCTTTAACTTATAGTCGTTAAATTGATGCCATTACTTTACAATCACCAGCACTAGATGTGTAAACTTGATGCAGCAAAACAAAGAGATGTGTTTGCAGTTTCTAGCAACCCTTTCGGGAAAGGGTTGGCGCAGTGGCTGAGCGATTGGCTGCTACGCTGGTTGCGGGTTCGATTCCCGCACGGAATAAATATTTTTTGACCTACAGGTAGTTGTTCCGGGTCTTACTGTTTGTGTATGTGAGTTTGAATGTTTGTTAACGCACCCACGATACAAGAAAAATCGATACAGGAATAAAAGGCGTGACTTTATGTATGTATGTTTTATTTCACATTCCATGAACTTCAAAAGAGTTTTAAGGCTCGTTTTGTTGGCAAAAAGCAACACTGTTCAAGCATTTATCAATATTTTATACTCGCTTTATGGTTACCAGTAAAACAGTGATACACAACAGAAGCCAAAAACCATAACATATGCAAACATCAATATAAAAATATATGAGCATGGATCCTTGACTATAAAATTTTATAAGGTGTGTCTACAAAAAAATCTTTAATAAAAAAACCGTATGGGCTATAAATGAAAATATTCACGTCCCATCGTTATTGGTACTTGTGAAGGCTCAGCCTATACTTGAAACTCCTTGTAGGTACACAATATACCATAAAGCTAGAAGCTTCTGTGTAAAGTTATGTACCCACTTATTATGTTGATTTGGTTGTGACGGAATATTTTGTTTAGTAATAGCTGCTCCTACGGCTTTGTCTGCGAATAAATTCAAAAAATAATATTATTTATTTTATCTTAGAGTATGCTTACCTTTGAATGTATAAGGATATCTAGTATCATTTTAAAAAGAAAGTGACTTTTATTTATTTATTTATGTAATCCTTACTTACAACAATTTTACAGGAACAACTCAATGCAATAGTGAAGCAACTAACAGCTTATACTTATTATCTATAACTAATTACATAAAAAATATGTATATTGTTTTGTTTTTCTGAACTGATCAGAATTTAAAACATTCACGTAAAAAAAAACAATTTCATGCATTATTTTTAAAACCTACCCACTCTATTCTTACACACATTTACCAGCAATCAATGTTTTAAAAAAAATGGTGCCTGCTCTTTTGGCATGGGATCCGAAAAATGGTAAATAGGTCATGAAATTTACACGAAAAACTGTGTAAAATATATCGACAGACAACTTTCGTCATATTTCTTTTAGCTTTCAAAGTCGACTCTATCACAAGTCTATTCTACTTCATAAACGCCTTACCAGAAGTACTCTTACGAAGCGACGAACTTGAAAAAAGTTGCTCAGAAAATCTGGTACCGCAATTCTTCCTTTGGAATATTTAGTAAATATTTTCTACTGTAGAAAAACGTATTACATAAGTCGTATTTACATAAGTTAGAAGATTTTTTTTTAGTAACTGCAACAGGTACTGACTTCATTAGTAATTGTTTTTGCCTGCGGCTTCACTCGTGTCATGGCCGGATATTATCTCTGTATTTTAAATACACTCGGGAATAATCTAGTTTCCAAACATTGAAAGAATTTTCGGAATGGTATCAGTAGTTCCGAAGATTATCCCGACATCCAAACTTACAAACTTGACCTCTTTATAAATATCTTTTTATATATCTTCATAATAGGATAATAACAGGAATTACTTTACAATTAGTAAAATGGTCACAAGTGACAACTCATTTTTACTGCGTCTGTGACGATTTTAAGAATTATAACGTGATTAATATTATTATTCAGTATTATTTTATTATAGCAAACCAGCATTGTGCTTTGCAGTGCCCTGACAGGGCTCATGTACAAAAACCGACAATAATATTGTAAAATGTGTGATGTGCATAAGAGCACATAAATAAATAATATTATTATTCTACTAGCTGTTGCCCGCGACTTCGTTCGCGTGAAAATTTTGGTATGCATGTGTGAGACTGCCTCGTTGGTCTAGTGGTCGCAAGCGCGACTACTAAGCGTGGGGATCGATTCCCGGGGTCGGGCAAAGTGTTAAAAAAAATATGTTTATTTCAATTACATAAAGCAAGCAAGATGCTTTTGTTAGGGGGCGTCCATTAAATACGTGAGCTGATTTTTCGACCCCCCTCCCCCTGTGGTGGGATGTCGTGACATTTGGCTTGACCCCCTCATCTCCCTCTTAATCTCGCGTAGTTTAGTATAAATACGGGAATCTGTGCTTGATTGCGTTGAATTCACTAAAAGAAAATAATTTGTAGAGAAACATGTTTACTCAATTAAACCCAGTGATATCTGCCGTAGTTATTAATTACCAACCAAAAGGCTTAATACAAATTTTAATGGTTTGAACTGCAGACATGACGATTTTCGATACAAACTTCATCCTCTATTTAACTCGCTTAGGGTTTGAATTTCGAAAAGCACTGAAACACATGGTTTTAATTTTTGACCAGAATGACAACCACCAATTTTTATGGTTTAAACTACAAAAATGATGATTTTCCATACAAAATTTCATCCCCTATTTAACTCCCTTAGGGGTTGAATTTCGAAAAGCACTGAAACACGTGGTTTTTAATTTTTATCCAGAATGGTAACCACCAATTTTTAAGATTTAAACTACAAAAATGACAATTTTCTATACAAACTTTCATCCCCTATTTAACTCCCTTAGCGGTTGAATTTCAAAAAACACTGAAACACGTGGTTTTAAATTTTTCCCCGGAATGATAACCACCAATTTTTATGGTTTAAACTACAAAAATGTCGATTTTCGATACAAACTTTCATCCCCTATTTAACCCCCTTAGGGGTTGAATTTGAAAAACACTGAAACACGTGATTTTTAACCAGAATGAAACACCAATTTTCGTGGTTTAAACTACAAAAATGATGATTTTCGATACAAACTTTCATCCCCTATTTAACTCCCTTAGCGGTTGAATTTCAAAAAACACTGAAACATGTGGTTTTTAATTTTTCCCCAGAATGATAACCACCAATTTTTATGGTTTAAACTACAAAAATGACGATTTTCGATACAAACTTTCATTCCCTATTTAACTCCCTTAGGGGTTGAATTTCGAAAAACACTGAAACACGTGGATTTTAATTTTTCCCCATAATGATAAACACCAATTTTCATGGTTTAAACTACAAAAATGACGATTTTCGATACAAACTTTCATCCCCTATTTAACCCCCTTAGGGGTTGAATTTCGAAAAGCACTAAAACACGTGGGTCTTAATTTATCCCCATAATGATAAACACCAATTTTCATGGTTTAAAGTACAAAAATGTCAATTTTCTATACAAACTTCCATCCCCTATTTAACTCCCTTAGAGGTTGAATTTCAAAAACACTAAAACACGTGATTTTTAACCAGAATGAAACACCAAGTTTCGTGGTTTAAACTACAAAAATGATGATTTTCGATACAAACTTTCATCCCCTATTTAACTCCCTTAGGGGTAGAATTTCGAAAAACACTGAAACACGTCGTTTTTAATTTCTTAACCAGAATTGTAATCACCAATTTTTATGGTTTAAACTACAAACATGACGATTTTCGATACAAACTTTCATCCCCTATTTAACACCCTTAGGGGTGGAATTTCGAAAAACACTGAAACACGTCGTTTTTAATTTCTTAACCAGAATTGTAATCAGCAGTTTTCATGGTTTAAACTACAAAAATGACGATTTTCCATACAAACTTTCATCCCCTATTTAACTCCCTTAGGGGTTGAATTTCGAAATATCCTTCCTTATTCCTTGTCTACATTATAAATCAAACCTCTGTGCAAAATTTCAACTTTCTAGGTCCAAGGGTTTGGGCTGGGCGTTGATGAGTCAGTCAGTCAGTCAGTCAGTCAGTCAGTCAGTCAGGACTTCTCTTTTTATTTATATAGATTATGATTTTGCAATAGCGACCATTTTTGGCCAGGTGTGTATGAACCGAGTAGAAGCAATTTGAGTATGCAAGGGTCGTAGCAAGTGCTGTCTGTGGTTTTTGTCTATCCCCAAGGGAAAAAAACCTGAGTTCATGTAAATATGTAAATCAAATCTCATTTGGTAACTAATCATCATCTGCCTAGCCTTTTTCCAACTATGATGGGGTCGGCTTCCATATTCGGATGCAGCTGAGTACAATCATGTACTGCTGTATGTGGGTGCTGTATTTTACATGGAGCGACTGCCTATCTGAACTTCACAACCCAGTTAGTACCGGGTAATACGATACCCCTTATTAAAAGTGGTTGTCGCACTTTCGGGCCACTGACTACCTGTTACGACTATCAAAAATCTACAAATGTCAGCCAGGACCACCGGCTTATCGTGCTTTCCGAGGCATGAAGGAAATTCGGTATGTAACGGGTGGTCACCCATCCACGAACCAACCTAGGTAAGCACAGCTTAACCTAAAGATCGTCCCGAGGAGCGGTTATTATTTAGCATGAGCATTTGATAAATAAGAGCATTATTTAAAAGTTGCTAACACTAAAGTCTTGTAAAATGGGGCTTCTATTTCACATTATAAATTGACTGCCAAAGTGATTACGCGCCATGCTAACCCAAGGTAATTTTTTTCGCAGTAAGTAAAAAATTGGCCTAATGTTACTTTCCACATAATTAAACCATTATAAAAATTAAAAGACATCCTACTAAAATAAACTGACATGCAATCATTCGATTTGAAAGTGACCTTTTAACCAACATTATAAAAATGAACATGTTACCATATTATTTTACTTCAAAGCAAGTACTTAATAATTTAAGAAAAGTCAAAGCAATTTTAATGATTTGCCTCTCGTTGGCGGCACGAAACACTTTTGAAACGCGAAAATAAACATGAGTAATTCATGGAGTTTCTACTGAAATTACAACCTAACGTTCTCACGATTTGCAACCAACAATGCTTTACCTTACAACTTTGCCAACACAAAAACTAACCTACATTTATGCAAACAGAGTTTGTTTTTGCGTAAATTGCAGCACTTGGTTGTGCCCGTATCGCGAGTGTAAAGTACACACTTTGTCCACAGTTTTGTGGCGTGCGGCAAGCCTTATGTCTCGAATTTATTTCCAAAAAATGTGCAAAAATGCTTGTTTTTGGAGCTTTGTGTCTGTTTTTCACTGAGCTTTATTTTGTCAAAGAATTGTTGCGTATGTTATAGTGCTTACTACTGAGGTTGGCAAAACTTATGGCTGAAAACAGACTAACAGCAAACATGGACAAAACAGGATTAGGTACATGTTTAATCTAGCTTCTGGTGAAATTCTATAGGCTTTTTAACTTCGCCAACATTTTCAAAGTATCTACAAACACGTATCAATCATCATGGTGCTTGCAACAGAGCCGAAATATCGGGAACTCATAACAAACAGTAAACATGGTAAATATCCCGTTAGTATTAATAGTAACGTATCAAACCTTCAACAAGTGATTGCTACCATATGAGGGTAATCAATTTTCTGCATAATAATTACACAGTCATTTTAAACACACCAAAGAATCAAAGGCATTTGAAACTTACCAAACCGCACTGACACTGCGTGGTACCACAGTGGTACGTTATGACTGGCATCCTATAAAAATGGCGCCTTAGTCTTTAAAGTATTACAGTGTAAAGTTTAAAGACTTGGGAGTCGATTCCCAGGGCGAATATTGTATTATTATATTTTCCTATAATATTGTTTTTGTAACTATTGAGGGCTCATGGCTAAATAATAACAGCCACTCCGTTCCTCCGTGCCTCGGAAAGCACGTTAAACCGTTGGTACCTACCGGCTGTCATTTGTAGATCTTTAGCAGTCGTTGCAGGGAGTCAGTGACCCGAAAGTCTGACAACCAGTCTCGCCAAGGGGTATCGTATTACCCAGTACTTATTGAGTCGTGAAGGTCAGATAAGTAGTTGCTACAAGTAAAATACTGGCATTCAGCTGCATTCGGTTAGACTGGCAGATGGCTTTTGGCTATTTTAGTAGCTATTGAACAAAAGCCAGGCCTCTGTCCGAAGTTTGCCCTGACCACGCCACTTTCCAAACTTCTGGACAAAACAGGCATGATATTATGACAAGTTATCATATAATAAAAACCTTGACCCAACAACAACGAACAAGTTTCAAACTATTAAAGTCTACAGTTCTGAAAGGATTGGCCCGTTATGCCCGCAAAACCGCGGTAGACACAACAGGCCGCAACAGGGCTGAAATAGATTAGAACTAAAACTTTATTTACGTCAACAAGTGGAACCACAATACACAAATTTAATAATATGGTTCTAATTTAGTTGGATATTTAAGTGGGCGTTTATAATATAAGCATAAGTAACGCCACGGAAAATGTAAACTGGATTGTGGGCCTACACATCATTATTTTTATGGGAAAGTCCAAAATGTATAGAACTGTTATTGTATAAGATACCGAAAAGGTTATTAATCCTGTTGAAACATGTTGCAATGTCAGAAGAAATATATTGGACGCCCTGCAGCAGGATAAAGAAAAGAAAAAAATATACTCATCGCAAGGACCTGACGTGCACACAAAATAACAACAAAAATGATACACAATAAACATACAAAGCATAACAAATATTTATAAACACATCAGGACGGAACAAAAAAGTTGCCAGCTTGCACGCCGTGACTGCAACAAGAAGGGGTATCTGGATTGACTAGAACTAAACAAGATGTCTCTTCCATCAGTAGAGTTTCGAGGTAGAGGCCTAAGGCCCTTGGCCCAAATTTCTCTTCTTTAATTACTCTTCTTTAAATTGGTCACCATTCCGTCAAAATGTTGCCCCATTCAACATCATTCCTCTTACCCACTCAGACAATTGTTTTATCACATCACGGACCTTATTCCGTCATCGCATTTCGCTGTTTCAGATTCTCCGCCAAACCTTAGACCACACATTTTAGGCAAATTTGAACTCTATATTATTGTAGAATTGCCAACTTTCAGCTTGGCTTGGCTATCCTATTTTATGCTCCGTTACGTTATTCAATAAGCTTGTTATATTACTCTGCTTGGTTGCTGTTGTAAATGATTTGGCAAATACGCCATGTGATTTGCCTTGAGGGCTTTATTGTTGACTCTTTAATGTGTAAGCATAACCAGTATATAGTTGTCACACATCTGAGACCCAGGCCTCTCGATGAGAGGGAGTGGGCCACCATACGGGCCCAGTGCGGATAGGGGAATATGTCTGTACATGAGCTACTAACAGAAACATCAAATACTGCAGATTTTTAGAAACTTATAAAATACTCATCGTAAATTTAAAAGATTTTGAAACTAAGATTACTATTTCGAACCATTATGGGGCGATATAAATGAGAAATCGATTAATTATTCCCATCCATGAATATTTTATTAAAAGGATGAAAGTCATGAAACAACGAATAAATCCCGAAAAAGGTTCATAAAAACTCCTTTACTTTATCCCAAATACTTTCCTCTAGAAAATAAAGGTGAAATAAAAAAACAATTTATCTCCAATAGAAAATCTTTTACCCTTTTGATCCTCAGTAGGTGTTGTTAAGTCGATGTTAGCTTTAACATGGATAATCCTTTTTTTACACCGGCCCATTTATCCGGGCTTAGAACAGCCTAAACTTACGGTCGGTTCTCCCAAGTGGTGTATCCAGCGGTATTTTTTTAACGCTAAAAAAAGAAAATGTGTTTCTGATTGCGTTGGAATAAAGTTAACAGAAAAGGTAAAAGTTTTGTACGATACGTGTGTATTTCTGTAGTAATGGTTTGTACGTATTTTCATGCTGTTATGGCTAAATAGGAAGGCCTATAAGGCTCGGTATAATGTTGAGCACTTACATCAACATAACATAGTTTAGTCCGAAACTACGGAACAGCCATAGACTAGATACATAACTGTTGCATAAATAAATATACAACACAACAGATAACCGTGTTACCGTGTCTGACGAAATCCGAAAAACAGGACAAAGAAATATATATAAATATACATATAACCTAAATACATACACACATCCACTTTTTTAGGATTCCGTAGTCAACAAGGAACCCTAATAGTTTCGCCATGTCCGTAAAGCTAATTTCAATTTTTTGCGAATTGGACGTTCTGCGAACTGGACATTCTGAGAACAGGACATTCTGCGAATTGTGCATTTTGAAACTACTGGACATTTTGCGAATCGGACATTCTGCGTCTAAACGGTCCATCTGTCCGTCCGCAGCTTAGCTCAAAGAGTCTTAGTACCTACTAAAAATCTGTAATTTGGCATGAATATACAGATTAGTTACGCCGACAAAGTGGTAAAATAAAATCTTGAAAAGTGTAGTGGTATCCTGTAGTGGGAATTTTTTTTTCTCGCGTACCCACGTTTTTTTCGGATGGGAAATCATCAAATGACCCTCCCCACTCTGGTTGGAGCGGAAGGGAGTATCAGACTAGTACTGACTAAAACCCATCCATGTTCCTTCTTTGCCCTTTGTGTACCAGGGCCACGGTATCTCTTTCGAACAGTCCCGCAGCCCTGGCAGGCATCGGCCCTTGCAGACCCCTACATCGTTGCTGACATCTCTTTGAGGCGCGCGTGGAACACGAACGCGCCGTCGACACGGCCTATCGTCATAAGACGGCCGGAAGGCGAGCTAGCCCATAGCTCGCCGTCCACAGGCACGCGCCTAAGGTGGCCGGGAGCCACCACGTGACCCCCGACATTGTATCTGCCCTTCACTTAAAGATTTCCTTTAGTCTGCATCCTACAAATACTCTGTAACAAAAATAGATGCTACTAAAATACAGTGTAGCAGGATCTATTATCGTTCCATAACGGAATCTCATGCTAAAGTAGCTATCACGTGTAACGAGTGCAGGTACAACACTAATGTGATTGCGCAGCACTACACGTCTGATAAAGCGAGACTCGATCGAGCTCTAATACACTTTGTAACTTCTATTATACGTTATTTATAAAGAACTGCTCTATTTCTGTCCTAGGTTAAGCAAAGTTAAGATTTTTAATTTTGGATGCATGTGACGGTTCAATGAATTTGGTACACGGGTACACCATAACTTGGGTAAGTAGGACGTAGGTAATTTTTATCAGAGTAGAAAAAAGCACAATTTTCTAGTGTGTTTTTTTTTAAATTTCAGACCGCTAAGTAACTTATAATTCATGAAGCTTGTGTCCAATTTTTTACTGCTCTTATCTTCGACATAGTTTCATAAAAAGCTTTGGAATAAGCATGCCCAGAAAATGCCTGTTCGCACTGATTCACTTTCAAAGATTCTAATCTTATTCTTTTCGTGTGGTTAGCGCCTAACCTGGTGTCAGAGTGTTTATACTGCACATGTGCCTCTGACTTGGCTTTACATGCCGTTGAGAACCATCTCTCAGGCATGTTTTGTTTCCTCACGATGTTTTCCTTCACCGAAGCTAGTCATAATTAAACAATACGCATATGAATCCGAAAAATCAGAGGTGCATGCCTTGGGTTCGAACTCATGACCTATGACTTGGCAGTCTAGATATAGATTATAATGAAACAGTACAATTAAATGTAGTCTCACATCCTCTTTCATCCACAACTACATTCAGATCATCACAATACTCCAACAAAACAATTGCAAAGCGTTCATTAAATTGTACTCCTACTAGCAGGTAATGAAATAAGGCTTCCTTCAGAAATTCTTTGTGCCGCGGCTGTCGCAGCTTGCGAAGACTTCATTGTGCGCGACTATAAGCACTAGCAGGCTTTATATTGTAACATTTTAATGTAGAGCTATGGAGGCTTGAATGAGATTTTATTTATGCATTTTCCATACAACTAAAGATTTTTAATGTTTTCACTAACATCATACCCGGTAATCCCCGAAGGGTTAGGCAGAGTTGTACCTAACAAGTACACCCACATTTCACCAGTTATGTTTAAGTCCCATGTAATATGGGGCGAGCCTATTGCCATTAACCGGGCACAAATCCAGACTCCGTGGCAGCTACTAAGAAATTCCGGATGGCAAAAACCAATAACACTTGGCCGGACCCAGGAATCGAACCCAGGACCTCATGCTCAGCAGTTGTGCTTACGACCACTAGACCAAGGAGGCAGTCCTTCTTATTAATGTTCAATGTACTGTGGCACTTGTGGAATTTTATATGCGGAACTGAAGTTTTTTTCCTAATCTTCTTTCTCATTATAAAGGGTGTAAATAGACCCTTAACATAGCCGAAAGGCATATGTTCTCCCCGTCTTTGCGATCATTTTTTTGTTCTAGACCATACCTGGGAACCTTCTAGTTACGGAGATATTGGGGGTCAAAGTTCCAACTTTTTAACAAGTTTTTTTTTAAATACATGTTTTTAATGTAAGATTTTTACTTTGCACACCTCCACGACCCCCGTATTATTCAATCCAATCATCAGCACAATGCTTTGAGTGCTTTCCATCGAGTCCTACAGTAAAACCCTCCGATTCTTCACCCCAAAAAAAAAGTCGATTCCCAGCAATTTTTGCGTTAAGTTACTTAGTTTGATGTACAAAATGCTTGGTTGACGGCTATGTGAAGGGTCTGTTTACACCCTGTATACATTTTCCTGAGGGTAATATGGCTTTTATAAAACTGTGCACAAATTAGTGAAGAAAGGATTCAATTTAGGACTTTTTTTTTCAGATACATTGAGCCAAAACAATGACACAAGAATGGATGAACGAACCCTAAAATAAGTTTTTTCTCCTAAAACCTAATAAAGTACAAAGATTCTAGTAAAAACTTTTACTTAAGCACATCAAAGACTTTTCAATTTGATAACAAATCAGCCAACTTTCTTTTAACAACTTTGATCAAATACTTGAAACTTGCGAATACTTACACTTTTGTAAGTTTCGTGTAGTGCAAGTTTTTTTTGAAGAAAGGCTACAAAATTAGTTTCTGTAGTCGCTTTAAAAAGGGTATTTTGTATAAAAAGTTAAAGGTTAACCTTTCTATCAAGGGTTAGTAAATAGTGATAGCTTTTATATTAACAGTTCATAAAAATGTTTTTTACACCGACTTTCGAAAAATCAATTTGTTTTACAGTGCAATATTTTTTTTATTCTTTAGACAAATCTTTTGCTTATCTATCTAATATACGCAGCTTTATTTGCAAATAGGTTTTTACAAACACTTCAACGCGTCGTTTTTTTTTAAACCAAATGGGGCCTGAGAAGAAACAGCCGAAACAAACTCAGAGGTCTATAGTCCTTTTTAAGGTCCAGACATAATCTTGGTCAACTCACATGAGGGCTATGCCGATTAGTGTCAGAGATGATCTTTTAAAGAAAGAACCGCACAGATTTGAGTGGACCTGACCAGTCAGTGCAAGCATGTCAGTTCAAACCCAGAAAATACTTGTATGTGAAACTTCTAGCCCTTTCCCTTATAAGTCGCGGCAGCGTCCAGTTTAGTCGAATGCAGCTCAATATCAGCATTTAACATGAAGCTACTGTCTACCCAACCTCAAAAACCCAGTTACTGAATACTCTCAAGACACCCCTTAGTAAAATGGTTACCGTCTTACAGGCAGTCATTTCTGCCTACCCTCAAGTCAAAGACCCTAGTAAGCCTCAACTACGGTAGGTACCAGTGGCGAAGGTTCCATACAACTCGATTCCTACCGGATTCCCTTTGAAAAATGGCACAGTCAGTATTCTATAGATAAATAATAAAATAACATTAAAGATAATAATATGTAGGTACTCCGGCTTACCTCTCACAAAAATTGACCCTTCGCTACTGGTAGGTACTGGTAATAAATCATTCAGAAAAGTTTCAAGAAATATGTTTTCATCGGCTGAAGCTAGGCCCGAGGCATTTCAAAAGGAACCAAGTCGCCAAATAGTAAACTTTGCCGATTAATACCAATGACACTCTATTGGGTAGTCTCAATATTGAACGCAATCAAAGTTTTACCAAAGTATTTCTAGTGATATCTTGATTTGACGACGGTTTACGTTTCAACAGTTTTATTTGAGCTAATATTGATGCTGGTTCAGCCGCAAAGTATAATATTTAGTTGAAGTTGAGAGTTTTAAAGAGGTTGTGGCCAGGGCTTTGATAATATAGGTACTGCTTTTAAAGCAACACTTTTCTGTGGTGAAGGTTCGCCATCATCTCCGAATATTTTTAGTTTCCTTTGCCAGGTGGAACAGCTCAATCAGCTCGTGAGTCCGGTCCATGTGTGAATGTTTCTAAACCAAGACTTTTTTCGTTGGGTTTTATACGACAGGTTCTGGTTTATACTTAGTTTATAAATACAAGGTGGAGACGGCGACATGACAATAAATGAAAACACTGGAAATAAGTTACTAGTTCATAGGAATATTTTTAAAATAACATTAATGCCGAAAATCTAATGAAAAAATTAGCATAAAACTAAACGAAATAGAACACCATTTAAAATATTGGTTCACTAAGAAATTTTGAAAAAACTTTAAATGAAAAATAATTTACAGTGACTAAACTTGACATCAACACATTGTCGCACGGGACCGGTCAATGTGGCGACACTTGGGGGAGGCCTATGTCCAGCAGAGGACGTCTTTCGGCTGAAATGGTGATGATGATGATGAAACTTGACAGACGACTTTGTTGCCATCGCGGGAATATGCTGGATGAGGCTGCCACAAGAACGTGGAGCTTAGCACAAGCAAAGAGAGGCATATACCCAGCAGTGGGTGAAGTTGGGCTGAGGATGATGATGAACTACTGGATATATTCGATTGTATTTTTGTACGCAGACTGGGAACGTTATGAGCTATACGAAGTTTAATTTATTGTGCATTGTCATCTCCACCTTGTACACTAATGTGCTTGTACTTTTGGGGTTGCTAACACGTAGCGTAAAAATATTTGAACTTAACTTTTACTTGAACTAACTAGTCTAACTAGTCTTCTGAACCTGTGTTTGTCAATTATTTGCTTGACTTTTCTGATAATCCAATTTTTTTTTTTTAATAGCCTTGTATGTCCCGCTGCTGGTAAAGGCCTCCCCCATATTCTTCCAGGTACTCTTCTCCTGCGCCACCTCGAACCAGCCTTCGTGATGCGCGTCCAGATCATCTCACCACTTCTAGGCCGGCCTCGGCGGCGCCGTCCATCCTCAGACACCCATCGTGTCGAGAATTTTGAGACCTCAAAATGAAAACCCTATCTTTAAAAATCATTTCACAAAACTAAACAGTACTAAATCATAAATAAATAAATCCAAAAACTTTTCTAATCTGAACACAGAAACATAAACACCAATTCTGTGTCCACTACACTCAGCCCCCGGGGACTGTAACCACTACAAACTTGACAGGGTTTAATTATAATGGTCGCTTAATCTAAGGGGATATCTAAGTTAATTAGTTGGACTAATGAAGTTAATGCTCTGTTGATAATATTGCTGGTGGGGTTATTGGTCTTGATCATACTAATTTGGGGAGCTACAATGGCGTAGTTTTGGCAACAGAGCGTTAGGACTTGTAGGAGCTTATTGACTTCTTTGAAAGACCTACGGCTCTAGATAATTATTGATCTCAACAAACTTATTGAGGTACAAGCAATAGATAATTATCATGTTTCATGACCACTGCTCTCAATAACGTTAATCAAAACTTCGTGCCGCTACGGAAAAACATCCTAAAAAATTGAAGACTGATGTGACATACAGGGCCCTTCACATAGCCGTCAACCAAGCATTCTGTACATCAAACTAAGTAACTTTAAGCAAAAATTATTGCTGGGAATCGACTTTTTTTTTGGGGTTAAAAATCACGTTTTACGGTAGGACTCGATGGAAAGTACTCAAAGCATTGTGCTGATGGATGGATTGAATAGTAAGGGGGTCGTGGAGGTGTGTAAAGTAAAAATCATACATTAAAAACATGTACATAATTTTTAAAAAGATACTTGTGAAAAAGTTGAAACTTTGGCCCCCAATATCTACGTAACTAGCAGGTTCCCAGGTAAATTATATAATTTTTTGTTCTTGACCATAGAACAAAAAAATTATCGCAAAGACGGAGAGAACAATTGACTTTCGGCTATGTTAAGGGTCTATTTACACCCTTTATACCAAACCGCACTGAGTAACTTTGATGGATTATAGCCACTGCCTCTCTCACAGCTCAGATAAGTTTTTTGTATCTTCAATATACTTTCAGCAGGATCGGTAAATTTGTACCTAAGTAATCAGCCTGCCTCATTAGTCGAATGGTCGCAAACGCGAGCATGAGGTCCTGGTTTCGATTCCCAGGCCGGGCAAAGTGTTATTGGGTTTTTCAATTAAGAAGTACTAGGAAGTATTTGGAAGTACAGCATCAGCCACACAGTCTAGATTCGTGCCAGGTTGATGGCAATGGGGTCGCCCCTTATTACATTGGAGTTTAACATAACTGGCGAAATATGGGCGTACTAATAGGTACACCTCTGCCTAACCCTTCGGGGATTACAGACGAGATGTTATGTTATGTTAGCGAAAACGTAGCTATCAAAAGCGTACGCCAAGCGTAGTACCAAAATCAAGAAACAAGTAAAGCCAACACGTCTCTAAAAAAAGCGTCTCTAAATGTAGAAGTCAACTTACTCCTAGCAGTAAGAGCGGTTTTAGAATGGAAAGGAGCTGAAATCTAAGTAACAACTAATAAGTTAACGGAGAGATGTTAAAATAACTTCCACCTAATGGGTTGTGAACAACCATGTTCACAACCCATTAAAAGTCTTCGCAGCTTTGATAGAAAAAGGAATATAAGTATCGAGTGCTTTAAAAAATGGAACCGAGCCAATTCTCCAGAAAATACTAAAGAATTTAGAAAACAATATAAAATGTAACAGGTTGCTGGAACACTGCTTGCAGATAGTACAGTCATAATTCTTTACAATTCCATGACATTTACGACTTGCACCAGATACAACAGATTAATGTTTCTTGATCTTCGTCTTTCCTTTTCGTCTTCGTTTTTATATTAGGAACGCCCAATTTATCTCAATCAAACTTATACTGTCACTTACGGGATGTCTTCCGTGATTGTTCATTATTTTGAGCTCCCGATATTGTTGTAAACCGTGAGAGTTCAAAACGGAGTTCAACTCAATCAGGCAGCAGCTATGCTATTCTCTAACACCCGTAGTTTAAGTCGTGGATTGAACTTAAGTCGGACTAGACACGCCTAACTTTTCACCCCATAAGTCATATTGACAGCTACAGTTTGTTTATAATTTGACATATACGCCCACTTTTCAAGGGTTTTGTGGTACAAGAATCTTTTGGCGCTCGAATGAAGCTGACAGGGGGGCGCTGTTGGTAAACCTTTTGTTAATTGTTTTGTAAAAAATATTGAGAAAAGAAAGAGATGGCTGCGTTAGTTCCGATGTTTGCCTGCGCCAGAAGATCCTTGAAACCTATCTTGTGGGTGACATATGTACCTACTGAAATCCAAGTGAATCGACTTGTGTAAAATTGTTTTCTTGTTATAGCCAAAGCAAGATGAATTTTGAGGAGTATGTCGGTTATGTAGGATACGATATGCCATACAATTATTTATCGTGACCCGATGCCGACAACTCGTTAGAATGTGACATCAATACACAGTTCCAAAGACACTTTCGATTTCAGAAGGAAACCGTACAAAAATTGGAAAGCCATGCGAGAGGTCTTTGCCCAGCAGTAGGACATAGAGGGCTGATATAAAATAAAATAGGGAAGCTACTGTAAAAGAAAACGCGGTCCGTTTTTGGTTCCAACGTTTTCGTTCTGGAAATTTTGACCTACAGCCCGTGGACGGCCCTTGTTGATAAAAACTATTTTCCGTCGCCTTTAATTTCGAAGCCAGCTAGTATGTAGTCGGGATTATTAATAAATGATTATTAATATTGCAAGCACTTGCAAATATCCGTGGTAAATATATATTAAGCACGGTTTCTTTTTCAAATCGGTAGGTATTGGTATCGGTATGTGTTCATTATCGTGGGATTGTATGAATTAGTAATCAAGATCGCGTAAATAATTATATTAGTGACAAATAGTCGTAATATGGAGTACCGTACACATAAAAGATGAATACAAGCTTAATTCACGTGATATTTCTAAAGCATGAGAAAACTAACGAACTATTTTGAATATCAGACAAAATGGTGCGAATGGTGCTTATGAGCGAGCTTGCCCATACTCATGTTGTTTTGTTTATACCTACGATACCACAAAGTCGCTCTCATCATCTATCTATACTTAAAAACATCATCAAGAGTCAAATAGGGCTTCGAAACTCACGTAGACGGGCCATGGCGCGCAGTGTTACGCAGGGCGTGCAGGGTGCATTTACCTATTAGTAAGTAGGTAGAATATTTCTGAGGTAGTCGTATCTGTAAATATATGTGAAAACCCGATTTTCGCGTTGGCTCGTGATACAACATCATCATCATCATCATTTCAGCCGAAAGACGTCCACTGCTGGACATAGGCCTCCCCCAAGTGTCGCCATATTGACTCGTGATACGCGACATTGATATTAAAAGTATTATGTCTATATAGATTCCTAATGAATCATTCGATTGTCGCCACCGGTGTCCAATCTCAAACCAAGTTATCAATATTTCACATATGTAATGTAATTGATATTACAATGAACAAGTTATAAGTAAGTACATGTAAGAAAAACGCGAGTCTGTATTGCTCAAACAAAATGAAATACTTACACTAACTATTATTTATTACCTATTCAACTTTAAAAGTAAAAGCTTACACATAAATCTTAAATAACGATTATAAATGCGAAAGTTTGGATGGATAGATGTTTGTTACTCAATCGCCAGAACTGCTGAACAGATCTGGATGAAACTTGGTACAGAGATATATTATAGTCTGGTATAGTACATAGATTACTTATTATCCCAGAAGTAAGATCCCGTGGGCAATGCCCGAACTCCACGTGGGCGAAGCCGCGGGCATAAAATAGTAGCCAATAAAGCGATAGTAGGGTGACTTACCCGTGTTACTACCAATCCTTCTACCTGTAGTAATACGGATAATCCCAGTGCCTTTGCGGTACTATCGCAGTAGTATATAGATTGTAAATAGAAGGAAAAAGAAAAAAATACAAATTTGATGCAACCAACTTGGATGTAGCGCTCGTCAGCCGCTGTTGTGGCCAGTTTCTGTTATACGACTATTGCAATAATAAAATAATCAAATCGAATTCTTATTCGCCGTTGCGTTTAGTGGTTTAGCCGGCTTATTTTAGGTTTGTTTTCATATGATACGGGAAAGGACAGGAGTAAGCTAAACATGAGTAGCAGGCGGCTTGCTACTGCTAAACGGAGGACGAGAAGGGCCGATATGAAACCCACCATTATGTTGGGTGACCACAACCATGTCTTCCGCACAAACTCATTCTGCAGAGTAATGATGAGAGAATAAGCGATAACGAATCCAAAGAAATTCAAGGCTACTCGGTGCATCGTCCAACTGAATGCTTCCCTCAACTCTGGACGACCGGAACCTTCTAATCTCAGGAACTACTGGAGCCAATGGAAAAAATCTTTTAGTGTTGGATAACCCTTTTGTTGAGGAATAGGAGCGGAGCATTAAAAAATGTTGCGGAAACGGGTTTATTTTTAAATATAATAATCGCGGAAGAAGGTCGCGGGCAACGGCTAGTATGTTTATAATTGTGTGATGTTCATATTTATATTTTTGCTCTCTCGTTGGTCAACTAGTCATAAGCGCAATTGCACGGTGTGAGGTTATGGGTTCGATCCCCATGCATGCAGTGTTGTTGGGTTTTACTAACCTAGAGATTGGATCCAGTCTTACGTAGTCCTACGTGAATGAAAATGAAAAATGTCCTTTGTTTTTCTATGTCTATAAATGTGTAATTTAGATATTTTTTATACGTGATACTACTTTTAAATAAAATAAAAACCAGTTGGCTTGTATAATAATAATTTAATTTATTTTTTCGGCCTCGTCCCTTGTAACCTCACTGAATCGAAGTAGTTGGGCGGCACTCAAACGTTCGAGTTTTGCCTTTTGGTACGCTTCTTCTGCTGCCTTCACCACCACTTCTGCTTCTCCATTTTCAGCAGATGTAACTCCTCCTCCCGTTCCTCACTCCGTTTTAAATTTTTCGCCCGTACCTACTTTATTATAACTTGGGCGCGAACATATATTAGTATTAATTTGCTAAGTACAAGCACCTTCAAAAAACACTAATGAGAATATAAAAAATAAAATGCTTCGAATGAATACAAATAGAGTATTGGTGCCATACACAGATAATTTAACTTTCTGATGTACTGTAACGTGTAGAGATGAACTGAAAATCATTTTGATCAACCCTACCAATAAACTGCGAGTTTGCTGACGCCAAGTCAGTCGAGTTATTTTCAGGTGGCCCTTGAGCCACCGGTACCGGTACCACGTCTACCGGACGAAATTCCAGAACTGAAAAAAGAAAGTAAATATTTTTAATAATCTATTCATATATTCGTTAATACAAATAATAGAATCAATAAAATTACTAGACTATAGGTGTACCGTCAGCAGGAGTTTCACTTGGCATAGTGTCACAGTCCATTGCGAACCTCGATTTCAAATCGGTGGAGGCCGGCAGCGCATCTTTCACTCCTTCGAGATCTGAGGACGCGGGGCCAGGATAGGGGCCACCCCCAGTCCTCATTCTTTCTTTTTTTTCTAAATTAAGGGTGGTCTTTTTCTTAGCCTTAATATTGGACCAGCACCTTTATAACTGAGATTCGGTTCTCTATAAAAGAAAAGATTGCCTTTCATTACGATCATCAAACATAGACCAGGTATTAAAACAGCATACATGTTATTTGGTACTTACGCGCTAGTTAAATACTGAGTTATACTCTTGGGTTAGGCGAGCCCACAGCACATTTTGTCGCTGATGAGCTGCCCGGCAACTTAGTATTTTGAAGGAGCTTGTACTTGCGGACAAGTTCCTGTCCTGAGTTTTCACCATCCGAAAAGAAAATTCTTGATGCCATTATTTTAAGTGAAAATCTTAGAAATGAACCACGAAAAAATAAATATTTATTTCAAGTAAATCCGTTTAAGTTCTTTGACAAATGATGTCAACCAAGAGCATTCGGTAGAACAACGATTTAAGACTTCTCTAGCATTGTGACGTATTTTAATGTAACATTTTTAGCATACAAAGCAGCTTGCAACCTTCATGCAAAATACTTATTTTGGGTTTGAAATGGACAGCATGTTTTGGAGGTAGATTAAGGTGAGTACTCATCTGAGCAATTAAACGTATTGTAACATTGGTTGGTAAATTGAGGAATGATATAATACTGCAAGGTTGCGGTTGAAAAGGAGATGTAGAGACAAAAAATTAAAAGAATATGTTTGGATGATGGTCTTGTTGAGAGGACGAGTAAAAGGCGACTAACAAAACCCGAAAGAAAACACCTTAGAAGGACAAAAATTATTGGTATTGTTCTTAAAAAAGGTCAGGTGGCAGTGCTCGCGACCTGCGTGTGTGTATGACCAGATGTATGAACGTGAACGAAGCAAAAGGAGTAAGCCGGTGGGGTTCTTTAGTGACTGTTCTTACTGTGTGGCATTTAGGTACTCTTCGTTGATATGTTGGATTTGCAAGTCGCGTGTGCTGCAATTTAATTTAATATTAAAAAAAAAAACACTGAGCGAATTAGGAGAAGTAACGACCAGCACGACCCCTAAGTCCACGCACCTCTTTCCATGTTGCACGATTTGCCCGCGCTCGTGTTTTTGCTCGATGAAATGTTACACAAGTTGCTTGTTTCTTAGCAAATCAAGTTTTAACAAAGTGTCAAGCGGCTCGATGTCTTGTTGCAAATGCAAGCTCTAGCTAGTCTGTCCTCATCTTTTGAACATCATTGAGTGGGTGTTGCTGATACCGTGGTGGGCGTTCCTCACCTGTTGCCATGACAACAAATGTCGACTTAAGTTCAAAAATGGACTAAGTCGGCGTTCTGGAATATGGGTGTAAGTCATCGTCGACGAGCTCGTGAACGAAACTACAGTTTGTCTTTAATAGATTTTCAACCTTATACGCTAGAACATAAAGTTGAATATCTGTTAAAGACAAACTGTAGTTTCAACGCTGGGGCCACGCTGACACGAGGCTTTTTTATGTTTAGAGAATAGCACACCAGATCTCTTCTCGGTGAAAGAGTCTGCTCAAAATGCATCACGCTAGGCCAGTGCTGGTTAGTCGATGTCGCACGTCTTTGATTTTTTATTTCTAGGGCATGTCAACAAAAGTATTAGGTATGCCTTGACCCTCATGATGTCATCATCATCTGCCTAGCCTTTTCCCAACTATGTTGGGGTCGGCTTCCAGTCTAACCAGATACTGCTAAATAACAGTATTTTACAAGAAGTGACTGCCTATCTGACCTCCACAACCCAGTTAGTACTGGGTAATACAATACCTCTTGGTAAGACTGGTTGTCAGACTTTCGGGCCACTGACTACCTGAAACGACTGTCAAAGCTCTATAAATCACAGCCGGGACCCACGGCTTAGCGTGCTTTCCGAGGCACGGAGGAAACTCGGTATGTAATGGTTGGTCACCCATCCACGGACCAACTTAAGCATCCGCGACTTAAATTAAAAATTTACCCGAGCTTCTGTTATTATTTAGCCATGAGCTCCTCATACCTCCTCCGCATAGCCGTAACCCCTAGCTACGTAACTCTATAAATTAATCACTTAGTAGCTGCAACATTCGATATTTTTTATCCACTAACCTAGGTTTCTTTATGGGCTTTCGATGAAGGTAATGTGTTGACAAAGGTCATGTCTGTGGCAGTCAATTGTTACTTGACACCAAATACCCTTGAAATATCAGCTAGTCATTCAACATTCAATTAACCTGACTAACCTTACCTTCATTTTTATAAAGCATTCAAACTTTCAATACGAAATAATAAAACCTTCGTACTAAAAGACTACGAGTAGTTCTATGCACAAAGAATAGGCTAAGCTAGCATTGTAGGTAGCCTTCACAATACAAATATCAGTGCCATTTGCTTTCATGAAACAAATTCAATATCTTGTCTTACGTAAACACTTTTATCCGTAGTACCTTTCGTACGAGACATCATATTGCTTACCTACCTATTTTTAATGGTATTTCAGAGATATATTATTTTTGTAGTTTGAGATACTGATACATGGAATATCGTGTTACTCAGGACTTGAGTTATGGAGGTCAGATAGACAGTCATCATCATCATCATCATTTCATCCGAAAGATGTCCACTGCTGGACAGATGATGCGTGGCGATTATGGCAAGACCAAAGGGGGGGTTTTGCCATAATCGCCACGCTTGGCAGGCGGGTTGGCGATCACAGTACGATTGTTAAAAAAATCACAGAGAACGCTGCTGCCCATTCTCTAGTAAGTCCCTTAGTCGCCTCTTACGACACCCATGAGAAGATAGGGGATGGTGCTATTGTTTACGTCCGACATCATACAGTACAGACAGTCACTCCATGTAAAATACTGATATTCAGCTGCATCCGAGGCTGCAAGCGGCCCTAATATAGCTCTGAAAAGTCTACCCAGATGATATAACATAAAATGCTAATGCTGCATTTTAGATTACTTATACTGTGAAGAAGTTATTGATCTCAAAAGAATCAGTTCGATAGCAACTCCTGGAGAGAATTTGGGAATGAAACGAAGAAATCAATGATTACTTAGGTACAAATTCGCCGATAATTTTGAAAGTATTCTGAAGAGACAAGCTTCGAAGGAACTATTACAAGAACAACCCGTTAAAAACCCAGAATCAACTGTACGCAATACATTACTCATTTTGTTGCTCAAATAAAACAGAACATCCCAACTTAACCAGACATGTACGCGCACATTGCAACACTATCGCCCTGTATTAGAACCACGTTTCAATTTGCCTGCCTAATTGAGATTGCTTCCCGCATATCAATTTGATTTGGAGCCTATCTACCTGCCTTTGCGTCCGCCATTGGGTACAAGCCAAACCGGTTTTGTGTTATATCTTAATGGCGGGAAACTGCCGGGATCAGGAAACTTGAGCTTGCTTCTAAATATCGTTTTACGGCAGTAGAGGCAATAAATTTCAGTGATGTGGGTATTAGAATTTTGGTTCTCGTCGTGTTGGTGGACAGGTTTATTGACCCGCTTCTTACCCCGCGTTTACACCCTTATATTTTTATTAATTTATTTATACCCAATTTATACTTACAGTTTACACCACACATACAAGTTATTGGTTGAACATAAAAATCAAGTAAAACTGCATAAAATCAGATTTAAAAAAAAAGTAATAATAATAAAATTAGGAAGTAAACAATATGGTAGATGTTGGAATAACAATAAACAAAACATTTTTAGTAGACCGAATTAGAATAAACAATTAAATTACAATAAAACGAACAAAACTCGTATCATCATAAAACAATTTTTTTATTAGATTTACATTCGTTAAATATAGGTATATTATATTCGTACTGAGACTTGTTTTCGAGACTGTAAAATACTAGTCCTCAACTGCATTCAGTCAGATTGGAAGCCGATCCCAACATAGGAGAAAGCTAGGCAGATGAGGATAATACAGATTTTCGACAAGGCCTATTAATGACTTGACAAAAACATGTCGTGTATAAAACATGATTGTCTTCACTGACATTACTTCCGATACGTAGTTTTAACTATTTCGTCGTTCTTCGCAACTTTTGTGTACCAATAACTAGTCTTCACAACTTTTTTTAGGTGTCATCGATACACACAACCAATAAACTCAATATGTAGAATCAATGTTAAATACCTTAGTGTAAACGCGGACCTGGATAAAGGATTATGGGAAGAATAATCCAGCGTTTTCGAAAAAATGTGTTTACCAGACTTTCTTAATTTAAAACTATGGGGAGAATCTCGAACGTGACCGCATAATTATGAGAGATTTTTTTAAATCCTCGTTGGTCTAGTGTTCGGAAGCGCGATTGCTGAGCATGAGGTCCTGAGTTCGATTCTCGGGTCGGGAAAAGTGGTTTTTCCATCAGGTATTTCTCAGTAGCAGCCACGGAGTCTGGATTTGCGACAAGTTCATGGCAACAGGCTCGCCCTCTATTATATGGGACCTAAACATAACTGGCGAAATGTGGGTGTACTATTAGGTTCGCCTCTGTCTAACCGTTCGGCGAAATCATCCTCTAAAGGATTTCATAAAGAATGAAGTTTGTATGGAAGTTCTCAATTTTTTCCACACGGGCACACCGCACATAAAAAAAGCACAATTCTATTTCTGTTCTGATTTGCTACACGTGATCATGGATTTCTAAGGGACTGTGACATTTCGCAAAGGTTACGCCGTGCTCTCGGCTCGACCTTGATATTGTCATTATTACTGTATCAATCAATATCACGAATAGGGTTGACATATCGGTGTTAACCGAAAAGGAGATAAAGTTGAGACACGTTTAACTTTGATAATATTTACTTTTTGTACTCTACATATACATGTCGGATCCGGTCATTAGTACGGACATAAAATGAATTGGAAAGCACGCCAGTGTGCAGTGGTGACATCACGCGACCACCTTACCAGTCACAACACAGCGTGCTTGTACAGAGCCCTGATGTCCAACTCGGGAGGACGACAGTCAATGTCTGATCGCGGCGGAATTGAGACGTCTTGGAACTGTGCCTGATTAATTGTGCCCTGTGCTATTGTGATAAGTTGTAATCTCAAGTAATTCGTTAGTTTGCTAGAGAGAGTATATTGCACCCAGTATGTTTTCATAGCACGAAACCCATCGTTTGCCCACATGATGTACACACCTAACGGAGTAAATCCTGACATACCCGACATACATATGTATTCGTGTCGGTAAGCGTATAGTGGAATGCCCCCAGCTTGACGGACCGACTGTATTATAAAACGGCGATATAGAACCGGTCGGCGTGGCCTAATATAAAAATACAATTCCTGTCTGTCTTTTTGTTGAACATATAAAAGCACATTATTTTATATATTTGTGGTAAATATTACATAAAAATACAATACAATAGTAATTTATTGTCTCTCAAAAAGGTACAATTTTGGTAATGATATTTAGGTTACAGGCAACAAAAAGAACTTATAACTATACACATCATGGTTGTCTGCAGTCCTCCAAAGTGGTGAATAAGGCAATATTTGTGCCCAGAAAGGGTTGCAGAGGTCAGATAAGCAATCGCTCTATCAGTCAGTCTAACACTCGATTG